>OY540826.1:5741062-8241062 GCA_961205895.1 Mythimna pallens | reverse complement strand
AAGGTTTTATTTATCGTGATGTCCAATGAATTTGATGTATCCTCTGGAAAAAGCATGTTAAATCACGATAGTAAGATTTATTTTGAGTTATGAAACTGATAGGTATTAGCTCTAGTCTGACCTACTAAATAAATTGAGAATTGATGTGGGATTAGTTACCGGGTGGAGTGTGGGTAGACTGGTAGACATGATTGTATCCTCGTCCTATACATAGTGTGCCTGAGTGGTGTCTCGAAGCAAATTATATAACTTTTCATTATGGCGATGAAAACAATGAATCAGCGGCGTGCTCGTTAGTGACTCACCTCCCCACCCCACCTCATTGTGGAGGCCATATCGCACTTTATCCTTGCCTTTTTTCTCAACAAAGATAATCTCGTATTCAGCCTCCGTGTTTACCCTTAAGTACCGGTATTTGTAGTGTTTGCATGTGAGCAACTAATTGTAAATGCTTGAGAGAGCAGACTCTAATTGACATACTCTAACGTAGCCTGCCTACCGACTCCATTCCGACTATAAACTTTTAATTAGGCATATTGCTAAATGCTGCGAGTGTGTTTATCAACATTTTTGATGAAATATTGTAATAGGCTCGCCGTTTTATGTATTAAAACACTTTCTAAAATATTTAAATACTAAGCTTTCACTAATTGTGTAATCATTTTGTTACAGGTAAGTGTCGATTGCTTTATTAATTAATCGGGGCTTTATACGGTAAGTACTGCGTGCCTTTTATTAGTTTATCTTATATTCACGCTTTCTAAACAAAGGTCTTAACGGTCTCGTCTCGCACACCATTGGTGAAAATTCAGTTGTAATTTGGTGACTGACCGCTCGCTAATTACCTCGTTGCTTCCATCAAGATGTGTTATCTTTTAATTCAACTATTTAACGCTGCTTTGCTCTGATACTTGCTAATTTTGTTTCTGATCATATCAAGTAAATCGTTAAGAATTAATTTACGATTATCTGATTCTTTATGGCATCCTAAATGGCATTTATGTAATACAGTTCATATTGCGTATCAATAAGCTCTTACCGTTCGCTATTAAAACAAATTAAGTACATTTTGTTAAGAATTTTATGTAATTCCACTTTAAAAATGATAATTTCATGACGTTCTGTTAATAAAAGAGAATATATTGTATAACGGATGCAATAAAGTGCAGTAATTTACTGGTGTAATTAAAGCTCTTTTGTATCGTGTGTCGCGTTAGTCCGAGGCCGTCCGGTCCGGCTGCTAACCGGTCGCCGGATACTGTCGGCCTGTGAAAACAAGAGCAACTTAGGGTACCACGGTCGACTCGTCCAGGCTCTCAAGCTGACAGCCCAAGTTTCGACCGCAAACAAGATATCTGGTTGACGTGCGTAATTGGGTCTGTGAAAATCTTGTACGCTCGCAGATTTAACTTGATGGCCCTAGACGACGGTTCAGACCACTAAGCAATCAGTCATCTTTGCCATTATGCATGAGTTCCGACATTTCTGTAGAGAAGTTGACTCTCGGTCACTCAGGATTTCTTTGCTAGTCTTTAATGAACTCATAATCATGATCTACTTTTTCAAAATATTCCTAAACAATTATGAGGCCTTTTATCAATCTTCTGTCCTTAATCCAATTCATATCAAATCGAAGTAGCATGTTTTTTTTTTTATACAGATCCATTATCTCTATCTGCCGTCATTTCGGTATAATGTAAAAATGTAAAGTGTAATGGTTCTCTTTTTAGCATGATTCTCGTGAAACTTTCTCCCTTGTTAAACCATTCCTTCTTTTAGCGTATTGACAGCAATTATATACATCAGACTAATATTATAAAGGCGAAAGTTTGTATGTAGGTAGGTATTTTTGTATTCTAGGACATGGTTTTATCCCAGGAATAGGTTAAATCTCTACTTTCGCACAGACCCACGGCCATGCAAAAGTAGAAAATTATCCAGGGTGACTGGTATTATTGACTGGGCCAAAGAAGAAATAACTTAAAAAAATATAAATGTTTTTAAGTTTTGGAGGTAAGCGAAACAGAGTGTAAAGTTCCGCAAACCTCCGTTGAAAAGGGAGGATCCTCCGACCAGACGGGTGTTATGTCTGGTGGGCAACTGCCCGATAGATGATTTTGGGCTGTTCTATAAACGTTCCAATCGCGAGAAGTGCAGGATTAGTTCTTATGTGACGCCATAGATGTCGCTACAAAGTTATTATTCTTTCGCCCAGTATTCTTCATGACTTCTTTTGATTTTTAAGATTCTGATTGATCCGCCTTTATTTAGGACTTTCAAATATTTTTGATGGCACACACTGTCTACTATGACGAGTACGTCACTCCTTTACCCTTGCCTCATCTCACTGCTCACACCGTATCCCAAGGATGTTTACAATACAAAGTTATTTTTGTTTCTGTTGATATCAGTCGTGCGTTGTACCGTGTCGTCACTCACACCGTTATTGAATCAGCCGAGTTAATCAACAGCCACTGTTAGTTTGTATTGATTTATAAACCTGTTGTGATTATGTCATGATGACCCGCCGGTGACAATTTGTTAGCACCGTTCTCGAACGGTATTATGTTTGATCGAAACTCAATCAAATCAAATAATCAGCGTAGTTGTAGACTGTCAATGGAATTTTGTTTGCATTTCAATGCTTAGACTTAGTATATTTTTAAATGTTAAAGAAACCTGTTTTATAGTTACGTATTTATATATATATATTTTATTTTGTTACCTTGTTTGCATGTATGTAGGTATACTTATTGAGGTCAAATCTTGAAAATGAATTTTAAAACAACTAGGTATCCCGATTGAGCTGTTTTGCAGATATGTTTAGTTTAGATGCACGATTAAGTAAGCTAAGTGACACGGACACCTGAAGATGGTCGACTAGAATTATTTCTGCACCCCCCCATGTTACGGGTGTCAATTAAAAGGGTTTGTTGGCAAAAACATTACGTCTCAATAAACCCAATAAACTGAAATAATATTTTAAAAGATTGTTTTTAATAAATTAATTTTATTTAAATTATTCATTCAAATGTCACCTTCACTGTCATTCGACGCAATAGCTTTTTTTTCTAATTATAATACATAAATTTTATGTATTAATTATGCGAGGCACAAAACATAATGCTAAGCTCTTATGGCTGGCTCCGTACATTTATTCCTAGAATTGTTATACAGTCGATATTTAAAATTTTCTCTATAAGCCATAGTGCATGCACATTAACGATTCTGTACGCATAAGGAGTGTGGGAGTCTTGGAACAGTTCGTACTAAAGCTCACATATATATGGAGAGTTTAGATACAAATACGCATTTTGTACGGGCCGTTAAATGGTTCTCAGTAAAACCAGTACACTTTCCATTAACTTGATGCTTTTCGAAAAACGTTTGTTAAGAAATAGCTATTTGGTTACCTTCACTAACCATAATCGCTAAATTGTAAATTCTTTTCAATAATCATAAATAAGGACATTTATTATCCATCTTGTCCGTTTCTTATTCCAAAATCTTCATCTTTTACTAAGAAAGTGTAAATTACACCTTTTCCTTCAAAACCAATAGTTCCATGCTACGGCGATTTGGCCCGATTTTAAAACTCCTGTGCCAAAAATATTATTCCCACATTCAACGGCAATGCAGATGTGCCATTTTACGCATACAAATTGGGACACAGCCTGGTACGTACCTACGAGTTCATATGCCGAATATTTTGAAACTTTAAACTTTCACGAAAAGCATTCGCTTTTTCTGGATAACCGTTTCACTCTTATAGCTCTTACGTTGATTCTTTTTCTACATAAATATGTTGACTGTAATTATATGAGTAATCATGCATGTAAAACAATTTACTAAAAATGTATCGGCCTGAAAAAGTGATATGGCGTGCTGCCGTCATGACATGATCGTTAATATCTTTTAATTTTGTTTTCAAATTGAGCATTGAATTGTAGATGCGGCGAGAATTTTTTTTGTGAGGAATCATCAAAACCCCCCAAACGAACGCCGGCGTGATCTCTATCATTGTCTTTCTATTGTTTCTCTAATTATGGTATTCGAAAGGTTAAATTAAAGTCCGATTAAGTCGTTATCACTATTTATTTATTAGTTCTTATCTGTAGACGTGGTTATATACGTACTTAAAAACTCGTAAGATACTTTAAAGACGTGACTCAATGATCTCGGCCCTCACGGTCTACGGACCGCTGTAGGTACTCGTACCTTCTCTTGTCTTGGTCATGCATTTTCCCTTTTTCGAGTAGTACACACACGGCACAAAGCCCGCCTTTCACAACGTTTGGGCTCTAATTTTAGCCCAAGATGTATGTTTACTTATTTCTTCCGGCGATAGCTGTAAATATTCTTAGTATAGACAATACATAAATTACCCTGAAAATGCTTGATCATTTACATTCTTGTGTTAATTAAGGAGCTGTAAAATGAGAAAATAAATCATAAATAAGTATTGCGTAACGGCTCCACTTTAGCGCTATCTGCAATGTATTGCTCAATTATTATTGCATGCAGATAAGGGGCTACTGTACTACTGAGTATATGTCATGTCGTATCGATATTTACATACGATGGGCTCCAACCGTTCTGTCGTATTCGTATCGCTGCGCAAACGAGAGTTAAAGAAAACTGCCGTCAAATTATCGTTGTTACGAGTTCGTGCGACCCCGTTTCGGTACTATCAGTGTCAATTTGTGTAAGTGAAGTTTCAATTATGTATAAGTAAATGACACGTTCGACGTACACACAGTCCATGTTTGCTTGCACTGTTGTATTGTGTAGTATTATTCCGAACCATGTTTAACATATCTGAATGGTTTGTCTGACTACACTTCCAGTGAAACGTATTTAATTTCAAAAGTAATAAATAAAAGTGCTTTAATTTTGTACGAAAGTGTGTCAAGCAAGGCGTGTTCCATAATAATTATAAACTTGTAAGCTCGTACTGAGTCTACAGCGCATTCGCTGAGTAGGTGCTAAAGTTTTGCATTTTAAGGCTGGTGCATACTTGCATCCCTTGAATTCGTAATTCGAATTTAGGATTTAAAATAAAATAAAATTTTAAAATGTGAACAGTTGTTATGCTAAGCTAGGTTGTCACATTATGTAAGCTGTTTATATCAAGAGCGTTCAGTTCAGTAAACTGACACCAGTTTTATTAGCTTATGCACATGACCTTACAACGGCTTAATGTTAGGTTTCTACTAACCGCAGGGGGTAAACATAATGTGATGTTGATAATATCAATATTATGTCTATTAGAGAAAATATAATATCTATATGACCAACTGGGAATCATTTATAAAATAAACTTCGAAGTTCCGACGCGATATGATAATACTTATCGTATATGACAAGTTTTTTGTGAAATAAGTTTTATGATGCGAATAGGGTTGCTTAGAACTACTACGGGCATATTTACGTAATTTCAAGTAGGTAGGTAAGGTAAGTATAAGAAGTTGTAAAATGGAAAATTCCTTATAAAATGTTGGATCTTACTTTCAAAGTTTTAAAAACAAAGTAGTATTAAGGTAGGTAATTGTGATGATTAATTCATAATTTTCCGTAAAGCAAATGATTCAATTTATCGTTTTAGTTTCCGCTACAAATGCCATTAACCGTATGGTTATAGTAAATAAACAACAGTATCCTCAATCCTCATTGGAATGATCACGTGCCAGCCCTGGTAGTGGTGGGTGCACACCGAGCGGTCGTTGGTTGGTTGGTAAACAGTCGGCATCGGTCCGTGTCGCGTGCACGTCGCGCCTCGCTTATCCGACATTGTGCGAGGTGCGTCCACACTGTTGTGCTTGTGCCTTGTGCCCGGTGTGCCACGACAATGCGCAGGAACTCTGCGGTCTGCTCCCAATGAACCTCCGTACCATTGTGCTTGTTTTGTGGAATCATTACGTGCTTTTGTCAAGTGTTACACCTCGTGGTTTTGTTCAGTGACCAGTTTTAAGCAGTTTGTATGTCACCTATACTTGTATGGTGTGTACTGTTAACTTAATTTTACCTCAATGATCCATCGAATGACTACATGCAATGTTCAAGACTAACCAGTCAAGTTTACTCAAGTTATATAACTGCGATAAGAAATTCGAAACCACTCTGAACTTTACGCAGCTTACGTTTTCGAAAGCGTCTGACGGATCGTCTTTCTTGCAAATAAGTCTTCATCTTCGTATAACATGTCAGGTTTCATAAATTATAAGGTCACGCGATATGTTGACAGTGGCCCTGTAGAGCAGTGTTCTGTAATAAATCAATTAATCACTCAGTATATTGATTGCCTCCAGTGGCCCAGGCGTATCACACGTCGGTGGGTCGCACCGTGCAAGAGGAGCCTAAATATAGCTAGCAAGAGTGTGGCGGTCATAACAGTCACCCTTTGCGGCGAGATCTACATACATAGATGCAACACGTTTAATTAGCGTGTCAACGTTTTATTTATGGTACAATTTGTATCTTTCTGTAACAGATCTTGTCATCTATTTGGCATGCAGACAGGTTGAACCCAAACAATTTGAGAAGGACCGTCACGTTAGATTTGTGATGCCGTTAACTTACCTGCTCTGATACTGATACCTGTGTAAAGTTTGTCTATAAGTGAAGCTTAAGCAAGTTTTACGATCTGACGTCTTGTAACTTTCGTCTGTTTACTCTCTAAAGTTTCCAGAGGGGCTATCTGTATATGTATCATCAATTCACTACAGTTTGTTTTTAACTTTTTCGCCTCATCGTAACATTACATTTATCGTTCTATGATATTGTTGGTTATGTTAGTTAAAAATGATAACTACCTTTTCTTATGGAAATGAATTAGTTATGGTGTCAGAGAACGATTGAACTAATCGGGTTTCAAATATTGAAGATATTTCGATAAATCTCCTGATCTAGTAGCGTGACTGACCGCGGACATTTCGCGGTTCGATTGCCATCAGTGAAAAAAGGTTTAGATAGACACGAAATTTTTGATATAAAATATTTTTAACAAAAGTATTCGTGTTTTGATCTTCACGTAATACCAACTGTTTGATAAAAAAACATTTTGTAATAACTTTCGGTTTCACTATTGATCGAGTGATCGGAATGTATGTAGAATCTGTCCTCAATCTTGGCGAATATTTGAATGGTGAATAAAAAAAAAAGTGTGGTTGCATCTGTCGTGCCGGGTGTTCTAAAATCACGCTTTGCACATGTCGTGTGTCGGGCGTACAACGACCACGTCTAGAGGCCCGTATTCCGCTACCTGCCTCGCCACGTATTGTTCTCTTCCCTCCTCGTGGTCTTAATGGACCTTCTTACCCTGTTTTGTTCTACGAACAACAATAAAGCGTTGTTTTGTTCTCAAGTACGCCATCGTAGCTGCACTTGATTAGTAGAATGTTAAGTTTAGCTTGCGGTATCGTCATCGCCGGCTATTTATAGTTTATTACTTCTCGCTTACTTAATAAAGCACAACTCCTTTTGAGTAATCAATGCAATTACATACTGCAAATCAAATGCGTGTGTTGCCATGGGGTTGCAGGAGGTTGCAAACATTAATGGAATATAAAGTTATGTATTCGCGATACAGGCGTACAGGTAAACGATTCATAATAGTCCAATGAGCTGTTTTGTCAATCGCACCACGTCTTTTACCCACACTGTGCATCCACGTTGAATGCAAAGAGAATCCGATTTGGGCCTGTACATATGCGATGGAATTTTAATCGCTGTTTTCATAATAGAAATTTATTTCGGGGACCTCTGCTTACCAAAAAAATATTTTACGAAGGTCGCTTACAAATAAAATTCCGTAATTCACCGCTGGAATCCTTAAATGTTTGAGTACGGAAGATAAAAGCTGCGGTTCACATTAATTTCTTTGAGCAAAGCGAACGCGTAATACGGAATGTTTGGAAAAAGTTAATAGCGTTATGAGTAAAGAGTCCCCTAGCGTATCGTCACTAGCTTATAAATCGCGGTCGTGGTCTCCGGCGACAGATAAGTGCGTGCTTATCGTCACTAAACCGAATTCCCCGAGAAGCCGATAACATGCCGTGAGAACACGCATTCGGGGGATAATCCTGGATTTTTGGGGAGCATTTAAGGCCAATAACTGTAACTCAAGTTGATTACGATAGAAGCTTTCCTTTGATTTAAGGGCGTGCGCTGCAATGTCATGTTGTATAAAGTTTTATTACAATCTAAACGTTTTATCGTCATTTTGGTACTATCACATACCTATTCAAATAGGCCGATAAGGATACGTTACTATCGTAAGGTTATCTCGACACAAGCCAGAATGCTACGACTATTTCATATGGTTTGAAAGTATAGGGGGTTTTCACTTACGTGTAAGTCATTGCACTGAGCTTGATGTGTAATGAAGTGTGTTGGTCACCCGAGCCCGGTAATCATGGGCAATGAAATTACATCTGATTACTTACGCAGAATAGAGTTGCAATGTTAAGGACAATATAGATGAAACAACGGTACATGGTGGACATCCCAACCAAACGCACAAAACGCTTTGGAGACACATTCATTGTGCGACCACAACCACAACAACAACCTGGGGATCTTTAAGTCAAGAGTTAATAGGTTACTTCTAGGCAACCGTGATTTATCGACGACCACATTATCACTTACCGTCAGGTGAGTTAATGGTCAAGCGCGAGCCTATCAATAGAAAATAAAATACAAGAATACTGTCGTAATTTAACAGTACAAAGTAAACATATGTTTGGAGGAAAGACCACTGCTCAGCAACCGGAAATAAGAGGCAATTAAAAGCATTTTAAAGTACGATTATTAAGCCTATAAAAGCTTTGTATCTTAACATCTTTACATTAAAAGTGTGGCAGCAAACGGTACTTGTTGTACATTTTCGCAACGCAGGAGACTTAAGTGGTCAGTTGTCAGATAGGATCGCGGTCATTCCCCTGGAGTTCCGGCACCTGCGTATTCACCGGATATTGACATCCACTCATGGTGTCAATCGTGCTATTATTCACAAATATCGTTGCATTATCCTTGAATTATTAGGTTTTAAGGGCTATGAATAAAATACAAATAAGTATAATATATAATTATGAGTACAGTACATAAAGTCATCTTGTCCAAAAATATAATAAGTGTTGTGTTTTCTTATGTTTAGAAAAATATTTATTTGAATTTGTTTTTGAGCAATTTTTGTTTGTATAAACTCTTGTTTTATAGCTTTTCCTAAATCAACTTTAAGATTTTTTTATGGTTTACTTAGTTAAAAAGATTACTGCAAACAGTTTTAGACTTTACAACTAGAAAGTCGACTTTTATTTCCGTTAGTGATTGGTTTATTAGCGATAAAATGATGTGATTCGAGAACATATCGAATACGGTGGAGTCCGTTGATAAATATTGATAGTACCCTTAAAGCTTATGTTTACTGACATCAGCGGGTTGAGGGAAAGTGTCCAGTACCTTAAATTCGCTTTCCCGTGTCATTTGCTACTGGACTGCTACTGAGAACAAACCATTATTAGCCATTTAAAGAATTGGCCATTTAGAGAATTGACCATTCAGAGAATTAGGCTTTTTGAGAATTGGACATTTTGAGAACTAGTCCTTTTGCGACTCAGTTGCCATTTTGAGAATTAGGCCTTTTACGCCTAAACCTTAAATATCACATTTTCCGAACGACTTTACTTCGCCGAACGTGTAATTATTCTTTATCGCCAATTTACCGCAAACCATTGTTTACTTGTTGCACGCTTAACCTTTTACAAGACGATATTTGGTAGTTTACAGCATAGGGCCTATTTTACAACGATTGTGCAAGTAGGAAACGGTACAAAACGTGCAAAGTCTTATAGAAATTTCGTATACACGTTTAGTGATAGTCACGAATTCAATCTTGTTTGGGAACGTTCTATAATGAGAGTAATTCTTGTAATTACGTGGGAAACATGGAAATAATCTACATAAAATTATAACGCATTGTATTATTTCAGAGTTTTTACGGAATACTTTGTTCTTGTAACGGTTATACAAGAGCTTTCACTTTTTGAAAATTTCGAATGCGCTTAAAGCCTATTACGTGAAGGTACATTTACTTGTAACAAAATTTCATTGATATTATTAAGTTTGCGAGGGAATTGTAAATGTGGAGAAATCTCACATTGTATAGGCGTACCGTGTGTTCTTGTAGTGCAGCTCACTAAGGTCTGTCAATTACGAGACTCGAGTCGCACTTTATGACCGCATGTGGAACTTGTCGGAATACTTACCCGTGTGCCACTTAAAGTGAAATTCTTTGACTTACCGAAATCTGTGAAACGTTGACAGTTTGCAATATTGTAACTATAAATAAATACTTTAGAAATGGTGACATAAATGTTTTAAAACAAGCAATAGATGAGACTTACGAGCTTAACAATGCTAATCTTGTTCTAGACTCTAGACTCGTGTTGCCAGATGCGATTGGATAAAAATCGGGACAGATGGTAAAATAAATCGGGATTTAGGGCTTTAGATCGGGACAAAGTTTTTGATTGAGGTGGGAAATCATCCAATGACTTCTCGCGCTCTAGGGTGGAACGAGAGGGCGTGTTAGACTTTTACTGACTGAAACAAGTCTTCTGCCCTTTGCATGTCTGGGCCACGGTCACTGTTCCAACCGTTCCCGCAGCCCCAGCATACATGGTCCCTACTGGGCCCCTTTAGGTTTGCTGGAATCTAGAACGACGCGCCATCGACTCGGGCCTGGTTATTGAACGGGCGAACGACGAACCCATCCCTACTGTGGCCAGAAATCGCTGTGCGACTCCCGCCACCCGGGACATCTCCTTCGGGGACGACTGGGGCGTGAGGGTATCCGTGCCTTTACGGTTAGTGTCAACTCCTTCGCTTGCATTATTGCTTCGGGGAAGGAGACGACTGCTTCCCATTCCCTCTCGCTCTGGACCATAGCCAGAACCAGGGCCCGGCGCGAGAGGCCGCTGCCGCAAAACGCCTCCACGAGGACACGACGGTGCTCCACCCAAGCAGAGCACACTTCCACCGTGTTAATAAAGACAAACATAAAAAAAATTGAAGTTATGTATTATATATATATAATATTAAAATTTTCCTGATGGTTATATTTTACTGCATAAGAATGGAAAGAATGAAAAAATCGATGCCTTGGAGATGTCTTGTTCGAGACAGATGTTGAAAATACCGTGGACAGCATCCCGCACCAATAACTCCATTCTCAAAGAGCTTCACATACGTGACAGACTTTCGTCGATTGTGCAATTACGAATACTGAGGTACTTTGGGCACATCTCCAGAAACGAGGACTCGATGAAAAGTCTTGTGGTTCACAGAATGTGGTGCATTGAATGCAAGAGAGCCCGCGGTCGAGCTCCGACTCTTTGGATCGATCTTATCACAGGGGCTAAGCAGTCGACCGCAGTAGGTACAGTGTGCGCGTAATACCATCAACCACCAGAAATGGAGATATCGCTCGACATATCGCAGCGTCGGAGGTAAACGACGACGTCGCGCCGCGGCCTGTCCATCATCAACAGCCACGACCACTGTGACAAGAGTGCCCGACTAAGAAGAAGAATGGAATTGATGAACGAAGATCGATTAATTGAGTCACAGATTACTTTTAATTATTTATGTGGATTGAGTGAAGCAGAAAACATGTGGTGAGTAAGAGAGAGACAACTAGCCACAGATGTGCTGTGTTTTATTTTGGACACACTTGACATAGTGATGTGAATGCAATTCGTGTTAATGTATAGTAATAATAATGGCTTTATTTTTATTTTTTATTTATCGGGACATTTAGCGCCCCGATCAGGTGCAAATTGGGACGTTTCCCCAGATCCTGGCAACACTACTCTAGACACTGTTTTAATGGCAACTACGAGTAACAAATTGACGTCCTCCGGGTATTCCGTTCAAACAATATTACTAGATACGACCTCGTGTAATCATCACGCTGCCAGTAGAATGGTTTCATCCGAGTTATGTTTAGATTAGAACATGAACACAAACATGCTGCGCTGGCGCAATCTTGAATGTTGAGTTGCAGTAGATTATAATATTTGAAATGCCAGTCATAAATCCCAGAAGCTGCATTCACACGTATATGAAAAGTAAATAGCATAGATTTTATGTGTGTATAATAAAATTTTCCCACAAAAGAAAAACAGAAATAGGAAAAAAGATGAGTATAATATACACCTACATAGAATTATCGCGTGCCAGGCTCCAGAATTTTTTCACTCGGTTGTGTCGGAAGCGGAACTCATTCATAAAGAATCTTGCAGTTTACCAAACCCATTACTGTGAGAGGAATTGATGAAAGTACATGTCGTTTATAACTTAAAACTTTTTGTTTAGTTACTGTAATTGGTTGTTTAACCGTTGTAATTAATTGATTAAATAAATAAATAAATTACATATAACTAAATATGATCATCTATGTTTGCTATACGTAAAACTTTGCTGTTGGTACCGGATTCTGATACACCTAAAGAGGGATGTGGTGAATTTCGAATAAGTTACTAATTTTATATCTAATGTAATACCGGATTAATTTGAAGCCTAAACTAATCCTAACATAATTTCAGAGCTCTTCGTGTCATTGGAAATCTTGATAAATGTACACTTTGCGCTTTGTACAACATAATTGCTTGTTTATTTTAAAATTCCGAACGCGCCGTATCCTCGGTCATTAGTACATTGCTCTGTAACTAAGCTTGGTTTAGTTCTAAGAAACCATCCTGATGGAACATTATGCGAATCGACAATGATGCTGGTTTATGATGCTATATTGTTACAATATTAACTATGCGTGTTCATTACACTAAGCTGTGATGTAAGCTCATTCGTAAATCTAGGCTGTGCACTGCATTGTCTTCACTTGCGTTTATACTAATATATTTATTATTCTTTTAATGCGTTCAAGTTCAGTTGATAAGAGTTTAAAAAGGAATAAGTGAGACTTCCTCATTTTTTGATGTGTTATTACAACAGTAACGTTCTCATTAATAGATACACTTGCTACATCCGCTAGCTCGTCTTGCGACACTTTCTTAATTGTTGTTAGTCTACTTTGATAAATGGACGGTACTGTACCATTCTGCATTCTGTGGGAGTCGTTAATTCCAGTCGAGTCTATTTCATTGAGCTATTTATCCAGCGTAAGGCCGTCTAAATTGAGAGGTGCGATGTGATACACGAATGTTCCAATATCATTGCGAAGGCAGATACAGTTTCATCGATTCCGGGAGCAGCCGATCGGGATCAACGCTGGCGTTCGTCCAAACAACAGTTTATGGCTGACACTGTTTACAGAGCCGAGCCGTCACCTAAATATGTTCCCGGCTTTACAAACTTTTATCTGAACCGAAACGCGTTGTTCTCGTGCCGGATGCGGAAATGCTAACTGCAATCAGCATAGAATTGGTGCGCGATACATTTCTAATCGGAATTGCGTATCATCGTCATTTTCCTCGCTTGTATTTTTTTTTGTTTTCATATAATAATGTACATTGTGAATATTATGTAATCTTAAAACTATGGCAACAAAACAATATTACTGTATAGGAAGTGTCCAATCAAAATATGTAAGTTTTTGATTTAGAATATCTGACTGAAAATCCTTTAAAAAATATAAACGTTAAAACTGAGTACTCACACTTATATTTCAATTTCAATCATAATCGTCGTTCGTTAAATATTTTAAAATTCAAACATCAAAAGTATAGTGTTTATGTAAAATTTTCCCCTTAGCAATAAGGATGATCTCATTTTTATATGTATGTCAGAGTAAACACATAGACACAGTAGCTTGGTAGGTATGTACTGCAACGGTAATGCGTCGCCGGCGTTCGGCGTGCGTGCTTAATCTCTTCCATTGAGCATTTGTAAGGCGGCTGCATTCTTTTTACCCTACTACCCTGATTGACTCTTCTAGCGTATATTCATGGATGTTGGAGTAACACGTTTTATTTCAATGTTATGCATTTAAATTTGTATTTATAAGACTGATTGCATGTTTATAGTTGTATAAAGTTGTTTTGGAATCTTCTTTCTTAATTTTATTTCTTGGTCCAATTACATAATTCGATACGAGTGGAATTTATACCGCTGTATCATTTTTTCACACTCGTTTAATTATGTAGGTACATAATTATTTTGTATTTGTGTCTGGAACGCATCAGTTTCACTTACGTTTGCTGAAGTATTTACACATGCAGTTATTCAGTACATTTGCACGGCTTCGTCGGCGGTTTGTCTGCGCACACGCACACTCCCTCGGCATTCTATTGGCACACTTCTCTCCAACGAAAGTTTGTTATTTATTCCACTTTTTGCGCTTTACTTGCCACTGGCTTCTTCATTGATCCAGTGTTCTAATAAGCAGTTTAATTTAATAATTGATTTGATGCCACGCGCCATGTATTTTGTACCGTGTTGGCTACTTATCAAAGTCTTCAAGATTGTATATTTCGATTTTTATGAAATCAAATGCCTTTTTGTTTGCAATACTTACATTGTTATCCTATTCTGTTTAATGCCATTTACAATGTAATTGCTACGGCTATAATATGTATTGTGTCGCAAATTAACTTTCTGCCATTTAAAAAGTGTATTCATCGATTCAATAAATAGCTTTGTATTTATTTCATTTAAAGTGAATGTTTACTTGCATTTTGGACAAATTGCGATCCTTTTCGAGATGTCATTGAATATAGAAGGGCTTGTGTTGATTGCGCAAGAGTTGCCGGCGTGCCAAGTTCAGCCGCCCACCTCCGCAGCTCCGCCCAAACACGCTCCTACGCAGCATCGGTAAGCTGGTCTTAGCATCCATTAGGATTTGTGATTGTAACGATCAACAACAGATAACTGGTAATGTTCGACAATTGTATGCCTATCTCAAATATGGAACCGACCGATTATATACAAGAGTAGGGTCGGTAAACAACAGACTCGTTGGAAGGTTAAAAAAGATAAACAAAATTGAATGATTTGATTTTGTGACTCAACTTCGTCGTTCTTGAAATGGCATAAGTAAATTATCTATGAGAATCCACTAATGAAGTGATGACGATACGATGAGTGATGACACATTTATAAAGATTACAAAAGTTTTAACGTCGTGCCTGTCAATGAGACTTTCAGCATGTAGGTATCTCCTTCTTTTTCTGTAAACTAACATTTTCCCTCATGCACTAAAGCTTCTTTCAAAATCAGCTATTCTCAAAGCTACTCCTGCATTCACGATTGATGTTACCGTTTATTTTTATCGAGTGCATCTCACATGCATCTCGCACGGCAAGATATCGCGTGTCCGTGAACCAGCGATACAAGATGTGTAGTATAGCAACGTAAGCGTAACATTGTTTTGTACTCAAGGCCGTCGTCTTGAGCTACTGACATACCTTCAGTTTAAAGTGTTGCCATGGGAAAAATTTGCTTCTTACTTTTTATGCGCAAACTGATCGAGGAATTAAAAAAAATGCAGGCAACAGCTGCTTATTATCCTGTGCGTGTTGTAAACGACTGGGAGAAGTTACTGGATTTGCGTCCTGTCACGACTACCAATTGAGATCTTCAAATTCCAATTGCACGTGATTTCTCGTAGTGAAGCTTAACTTGTAGACAGTATTGGTGTTCGCTGGAGCGTTTCCTACCTTGTAAAGTGGAACTTAGTCTATTGTTCAAATGGCGGAACGGTTTGACAATAATCAGATTTAGTTTTATTTATGAGTTAGTTCTTTAAACTACTTAGGATTTGACCGCAAAACGAAAACACGCAAATTACATTTATACTACATATTTTTTTAATATACATATAAAATTAGATAGCCGGAGTATTTAAGGATAAATACAATTAAAATTATTATTATCTAACAAATAAGTTGTTGCAGTTTGGTGTGGTGTCTTAATAAAACAGTTGTGATGGCCATGGTAGTCATTGGCCAGATAACAGAGTTTTAAATTGGAACTGTAGAGAGGCGTTCACACCACCACATTTTGTTTATGAGGAACAGAAGTAGCTATACAAACATCATCGATTATATTTGAGCGTAATCGATGTTTAAATACATATTATGTTAGAAGTATTAGTATTTGGGAGGATTTACTTTTTATGTTTCTGTTTGTGTCTACCTTACAAAATATGACAACAGGTTTCAACGGTTTTACGTTTGACAGGACGGTCACGAAGCATGAGCCCTTAAAATTATTTTTTCCAGGAGTTATAAATGTAGGGTATCGTAGGACCGGTGTGTCGTTGAGCGTACCACCTGCTACGGGGTTGCTTTATGATACGAGATTAACTGTACGAGTGCAGAGAAGATTTATATTGATGTATTTAAAATAATAATAAGACTACAAGATAGAGGGATCATTTAATTTTATTTAGTTCAAACTTGATTCGGAAAAGACATTTGAAGATGGTTTTCGTCTATTTTCATTAAGAAACTGGCGGGGTTTATTGTTTATAAGCTTTTTTCCACAGTAAATATTGGATTGCAAAAGATCATCACAGAACAGCTAAGGTACCTATGTTAACTGAAGCAGCAGTTTATATATATAATATATAAACGTTATGGAAGAAAAATAATGTTTACTTTTACAAAACGTTGATAACCCCGGTGTCTAGTTACATTTGGTTCATGTTCAACTTAAACAAGTTGAATTTATACAAAGATATACATGTGTGTGTACAGTGTGTATTGTCTTGCTTCTGTATTCTACGACAGGGTGGAAGCCCTCCTTAAATATGCGGCCGACATTCCAGTCGGTCTCTCTGTTTACCCGTCGTCGTCTAGCGGGCTTAAAATAATTACACAAGTGCGTTGGCGCAATTCACCCTTTAGAGTTCCTTGCTCTCGAGTTTACCTTCCACCTTGGGCCTGGCTACTTGACATTTTCTTTCGCGTAAGAGTAAAAGTGTTCCAAACTTTTAACAGGTTTCTTAAAAGTGGAGTTTGAGTGGCGACGACTTTCACTTTCGATTTTATCCATATATGTACCTTTTATAGATAGGTATTTCTAATGTTATTGATCCGGTTTCCATAAAATGTATCTATTAAAGTCATTTACATTAATTTCTCTTTCATTCAGTGTAGTGTTTCCTTAATCCGTCTAGCTAGTACAATCGTTTTTATGTATTTCTTGTCCCATCTCAACGATTTGTTTGTAATAAAATTGCACCTTTAGCCCTATGATAATACCTTGGGGTATTCTTGATTTAGCTGCGCCATGTTGATTACTGGAGTAGATTAGAATTTTAAACTGTGAATAGTAAATAAACGGTTGGCAGTGGAGGGCTCAGGCGTGCGCGCGCGCCGTTCTTGCTTGTCTTCGCGCCTCACCGAGTCGCCGCTTGGTTCAGTGTGTTGCTATCTGTCAATGGAGACAGTCACGCGGCGTTCTGTGCTACTCTATAATTACGTTGTAGTAGTACGAAAGTCGGGCGATTCCGTGTGTATGTGTATCCCATAACCTTACCAGTCCGCGAACGGATCTCAGTGTTGTGTTGTGTTTGAAGTTTCTTAACACTATTGTGACGTGTAGGTACATTTATTTCTGGGTAAATTCTATTTTAGTAGTGATGTTCTTCGTGTGATTAAACAGCTTTGTTATTTATTACATGGCTACCACAGATTAATTAGCATTTATATTAGTATTCGCTTCTCGTTTAGTTGTACTGAAAGTTAGAGAGACTATCTATAAGCTAATCGACGATAAAGGTGATGAAAATATGGTATCATGGCTGACATACAAGGTTACACACGACTTTGTCGTTAAGAAATGGAGTTTAATACGTAGTTCACTTAGAATGAAATATGAAACGATTCGATATGAATCACTTATAGAAGCTTAATAATGATCTATAGATATGAGTGAACAAGATGTAATAACTTTCTAGCTTCAGAGATTCTACCATTCTAACTTAAAATTTCCTAACCTTTAACTTGACACTCACTTCCCATGCTCAATTAGCTTAAAACAACGAACAGACAATGTGGATTTGTATTTTCCATAGAATATGCATGTATATGGTTATTCAGTACAAAAACAAAACACATGTCCCACACTCATACACATACGCCCGTCGAACAAAATAAATATCAGAAAAAATGTAAACTATTCAATGATTAGCAGACAGTAGCAAGCGGGACAATGCCGGCATTGTAGTGTGGCCGACATAATGAGCGAGATTAATAAGTCAGTTCACGAGTTCACCGCGCATACGCCGCTCTACTTGCTCCAATCGCCATATCCGTCGCAAATCGACCGTTTCCTCCGACCATCTTCGAGTTGACTCGCTATTATAAACATGATTTATACCTGACCCATCATTAGTTAACATGTCAACGATTGTCGCTAGCGGATGCATTTTATTTGCTCCAGCACTATTTATAACCAGCTCTATAAGAATGGAGACTTAACAGGTCTCACTTAGTGGATTAACTGATGCTATTCTTGTGTCAGCTCTGTTGTTCATGCGTGACTTGTCATACAGTTTTCTAAAATTAACTCCTGAAAATAAAGCATCGTCAGTTCTTATAATCTTTTCGCACATACAACTTGATACTTGAGTAATCAAATCAAAAGTTTCTTTATCTGGATAATGAAAATGACAAGGTTGTCGTTTATGACATACTAAAGTGTATAATTTTAGTGTTGGCAGTATGATTTAACCCGGTTGGCGTTTTCGTGTTGATAATCTGAAAATTATTTAGGTGGCAGTGGTGGCACACGCGATGTTGAGGCCAGTGGTCGGAGCCCTGGCGTACTTTATCTTGGGAAAATCTCGGTCTCGTACGGAAAATATTGGCTTTGTGCCAGTCCTCGTCCTCACGCGCGTTTCCATTATTGTACCGACTCTGTGTTACGGTTACGCTAGGCTTGATTAACTGCACTATGCCAAATGGGTTTCTGTTTATAAAGTTTATTTTTGCTTTTAGTAAATTCGTCTTTAATGAGCTCATTAACGACTTATGTAACTTTTCTAGATTGCTGTTATGTTTCTGTCATGGCTACGGAATCTTTTTATCCATTGTGAAATTTTAATTGAATGGAAACATTACTATAATGGTATTAAATAAAATATCCAGTCGTTCCGGGTGGTCTGGCACCTTGAGACGGCCTTCGGAACAATGGGAAATTGGTAGCATTGTTTACACTAAGGAGCCCCTTGGCGAGGGCCGATCGGCGAAAATAGCCACGTGCTCTTGTGTATAACAAACAACTGCTAGCCGTGTTTATATAATGTACGAAATAAGTGTGAAAGCAGAGGAACACCAATTGTTTCTAACATCAAATAAATACTCATGAAAGTTCACTGCTTGATTCCGTAATTTTCTCGGCAGCCCGATTCAACTCGTCAACGGCTCCCACGTAGAACTTTCCACAACACAATAGGTCGTTGAAGATTTCACTGTTTTTGTCAACGCATCAACTTGCCGCAATCCAGTGTTAATTAAAATCAGTCGTAATAGTCTCTTCCTTGATTCAGGTTCCACATTTTGTTTCACTAATTGTTATGTAAAGACCTCGAGCTCCCACACGCCTAAGTATCTACTGCAATGCGTTCGTGCAAGCTTTGTCATGTATATGTCTTTTTTTCACTTTTCCACTATCACGTCCGGATTCTTGCGTAAACATAATCCTGCTGTGAATATCATACGATATTCAGTTCCTATATAAATATTATTGCAAGTTGCATGATAGAGCTTATATATGTATATTATATATACAATAGGAGATATTGTATTTTCAATGCTAATTACATTAACAATGATTCCGGGTTACATGATTGTTGATAGTCTGTATTCATTTTTATTTAGATTGAAAGATTTAGCAATGTTTCTTAATATTACTTGCAAATCATTATTATTAATAAATCGGTCAACTATTTTTTCATAAATTATGATTTTTATAGACCGTAATGTAATAACAAAACTGTAATCCATTCTGTTCTACTGACTACAAGTTTCATTATTTCGTAAATCTTAATGCTCGTCTAATTAACACCTTGGTAGGTTGTCATGAAATATTGAGATTGAAGCTTTATGGTTAATTCAGCAATTAGTTCCGTCATTAACATTGTTTAAGTAATGGTCAGGGCTGCGAGTACTGAGGAAATATCGGATTGCGCTGTTTTTGCGGGTAATGCTGTTGTACGAAAAGGGTGTATTGTATTTTTAGTTACGATGAGCCGGCCGTACTAAAAAGTTACGACACTAAAAACTGAAACATCACACACGGACAGTCGCAGGCATACGTGAATAGGTTCACGGCGCCACAAAGATGTGCTCCTTTGTTCGTCTGCCATTCATTAGCCGAATGTGGCATGGTCTCCATTCTTGGGGAGTGCGTTGAACTGTCATGTTTCCTGCGTGTCCGCATGTAACGTGTTTTACGGGTTGACGCGCGTTTTGGTACGTTCCGATGTTGCAATCGCTCACCATGTCGAGATTCAACAAATTGAGATAAGAAAACTCCTTTTTGTTTCTTATTCATCTTTATGCATAATACTCGGAACTGAGAATGTTATTATTATACGTTCTCAAAATAAAATGATGGTTTATTCAGTAGTGTTGAGAACTGGAAATAACGCATGTCCAATCCTTTAGTAATGGCGTGAACTTTGATTCTATAGGCTCGTCTAACCGTGACTGTCGTGGTTACTCGTGATGTAAAGAGCCCAAAATGTAAGCAAACAATTTTCAGATAACAGACGTGAAATGACTCGTAAATATTTATTTAGTTCTCATTGCAATAATGGTGACGAAGTTGCAGTTACTTTTTCTTTGTGACTCCGAGAATTCTCACCAGTTATGATGGCGTACTAGATATGGCTCCGGAGAATTGAAGATGGTGATACCTCAATGCATAGCGTTATCGAGCAATATTATTTAAAAAAATGCTGTTTATTTGCATGTAGACCATTCGAGCAGTAGATCACTGAGTTCTTACGATTGCAGAGTCCTTCGCGATAAAGAATGATAAGGAAACGACAATGTGAAATAAACAGTGTTATCTAAAAAGGTGTGTAGTTTACACGGAACATTCAACGCTACACCGACCAATCGCAAGACCCTGAAAATACAAAAAGTGACGTAACACATGAAATCAATTAATCAGTGGAAGGTTAAATGTGTTAAGAAAAGTACAAAAATATAGTGAATGAAAAATAACGAGCAGTTCCGTGTTTCAAACGTGGTGAAGTTCAACACTAGTGCGTGGTTCAGGACATGAGTGACGATGAGTACAGAGAGGCGCCTCTCCCGGAGTTTCCACTCATGCCTGAAGGGTTCCTCCACGGAGGAGGCTGCAGACGATGAGGAAACCTGCTACCACTCCCTCGGAGGCAGGCACTCTTTAAACAGGACACAGCCACAAGTCTATATCGAGGATTTGACTAGTATATCCTTGGCAGATTTCGAAGCGCAGGATGAAAACGGTATGTATTACAAATTAATATGAGTTTTTGCTGGAATCGGCTATCCGGCGATGTTCTATCACGCTGGCAATATTTTACCAATCCATTTTTCAGTTCCCTCTTTTAAATTCCATGAAAGATCGTGACACATGTCACAGTATTGGGGTATTCTTAGCCCTGTGTGGTGGTTAACTTCTGAAGGGACACCATTTTATTGAAGGGTATTTAATTTACATCAATAAGTGCCGACGTAAATTTAAGACTCTTCAATAATAATTAACTACTCATTTGTTAACTAGGTACCTACAAATAAATTATCGAAAAGTAATTTATGTATCGGCCGTAAGCGTTACCGTCAATTCGAATTGCCGGTTATCAACAAGTTAACATTATCCAACCGAATAACATTTTAGCTACACGTGCTTAACATTTTGAGGTGCTTAATTATTATTTAATTTGTTTCTAGTAATCAATAGCATAATGATACCGCAATATTACAATAGTTTGTATTTAACTTGGTTATATTAGGGATTCTCTATATTAAAGTGATATTTAATAAAAAAATTATAGGTTTTTTAAAAACACTTTTACATGTCAATTTTTTTCGTCACTTTAAACTAGATGAGGCCAGTGTTTCCTATCGGACTACCCTGAAAAGAAACACCGAAACGAACTCAGGTCAAAGTCTCTTTTAAAATCTATACAGAAAACATATAATGGTCAAATCATATGAGAGTCTTTTGAGGAAAGAAACACACGGATGTGAATGGACCTGTCCAGTTAGTGCAAGCATCTGTTAGTATTTGCGTAGTTCAACTCAGGACTACGCAAATACTGACTGACTACTAGGGAGTTGAACAAAGATATTAATTTAGCTTAATGGGCCTTTTGAATTTTTTTTCCAATCTCGATGGGTACTGTTGTGATACTTTCAAACGTCCAATCAAAATAATTTTCCTAGATTTTGCCCAGATAGCTGTAACGAATATCCCATAATACTTCTGTAGCTATACATATAACAAAAAGGTATTCCTATGACAACTGGGACGTACCTAATGTGCTCGCTGACCCACAAAGGGGCCTGACATATAAAGATCATAGAATTTATTAATTAACGGACTTGTTATCCGGGCTTACCCTTTAGCGACATCATCATTATATTTTAAACTAGTAACCCGCCCTACCTTCGCACAGGTGTTAGAAATCTTTGGAATTCTCGGCTATTCTCTACTATAATATGCATGTATTTCATACACACCTTTCTCATGAATGACTTTGTCTATTGGTGATATAGCATAGCATAGTCGGCCTTATAATGTTCCCACTGCTGGGACTCAGGCCTCCTCGTAGGAGAGGGAGTGGGCCGTAATCCACCACGCGGGCCCAGTGCGGGTTGGTGGAAACTGCATGAAAATCCGTTCAGTAGTTTTCGAGTTTATCGCGTCCATTCAGACAGACAGACGTAGTGGGGACTTTTGTAACATATAAGGACTAGTGACTCACCCCGTCTTTGCTTGGGTGTAAATCTACAAGAAGCTTTCGCATTTACTACTCTTTCAATTATTAGTGAAAACCGCATCAAAATCCGTTGCGTGGTTTAGGAGGAGTTAGCGGATAAACAGACGTAGAAAGCAACTTTGTTTTATACTATATAAAGATTTCGACGACTATAATTTTATGAACTGCCGTCAGATTAATAATGACCGGTGTTTATGTTTCTCCCCATCGTAATAAATGGGTGATGTGTGACTTTTCTCGGGAGATTTGTTAGCCGTATATGTTCAGCATTTCTCGATTTAGTTTAACAAACAAATCATCCTGTTTGTTTCTTTTATTTTTGTTAGGTGAGCTGACTTACGGTTTTCCGGATGTGTTCGTTATATATTATATTGGATTGACGATCTCGCTTCAAACTTACCACGACGATACTGCTAAAAACCTTGGCGTGCACATGGACACTCAACTCTCTTGGGAGGTTCATGTTGCTGACGTGAGTAGGAGGGTCTTTTACTCTTTTCAGTCTCTTAAGCGTCTCCAAAAATTCCTACCATTTCACACTAAGGTTACTCTTGCGCAATCTCTTCTTTTACCGCTCATAGATTATGCGGATGTCTGTTATCTAGATGCTACGGAGGTTCTCCTGAACAAACTTGAGCGACTGCAGAACTTGTGCATCCGCTTCATTTTTGGCCTCCGAAAATACGACCACGTGTCGGAGTTTCGGACCAGATTGAGGTGGTTGCCGATTCGGCGTCGGCGAGATACCCATATCCTATCTCTTCTCTACACTATCCTACACAATCCGCTATACCTTCGTGAGCGCTTTGAGTACTTCGTCCCGAGGGATAAACCCTGTCGCACTGCCAACTCTCTTCTTCTTCGTACTCCATTCCACACTTCTAGCCGTTATGATGGTTCCTTCTCTGTCACTGCGGTGCGTCTGTGGAACTCCCTCCCACACTCCCTACGTGACAGCCCTTCTCTGGATGTCTTCAAGAGGAAAATTAAAGAGCATTTCCTTTCACGATGACATGGTATATATATATATATTATATTATATGTTTATAATATATAAGTATGTTTGTATTTATGTATGTAGGTATATTTATGTATTATTTTATTCGTATTATTTATAATTTTAAAATTGTACACTGGATCCTACCCTCTATTGTGATCTCTCTCTATCACTCAATGGTTTGCTGGAAGAAAACTCAACTTTGAGTTAAGCTCGCCTATGTACATGAACGTTGTTATCTACCTATTTTATAAGTTGTTTTAGTGTACAATAAAGAATTAAAGAATTAAAGACGATCAAACGTCAAGTTTTTAAAAATCCTTATACATAATATGTAAAAAACTAAGTCCTTTACTTTGTCAACTGTATTCACTGTCTCAAGTCTGTCGTGTGTCTGTCTGTTCGTGATAAACTCAAAACTACTTTCAAGCGGTTTTGAGCAATAGAAGGAGTGATTAATGAGGAAGGATGAAGTGTACAAAATATATATTATAGTAGAAAAATACTATGAATTTAAATATTTGTAACATTTGTGGGAAGCCGGGCGGGTCGCTACTCGCTAGTCCGTACTATCTATACTAATATTTTTTTTTAAATTATTGTATTTTGGTTTGTAATTTATAAACTAAAAAAAAACCTGAAAGATTTTTTTTTTATTCGGTTTCTATTGGCCCAATTAAAAAAAACGAATCTTTTAAATATGTATAAATATGTAGTAAGATCGTGTATTTAAATATCAGGAACGAAATTTTGTTCCAAGAAACTTAGATTTTATTGATTAGTTGAAGTAAAACGGGCTAAACTAGATAATATTGGCGCCGAGACTCGTGAGCAGGTAGTGAGCATTAAAATCTCTAATCACACCACACTACATCTACTTTGTAGCTTTTACAATTCTGTATAAGTCCTTCCAATCCCTCAGGCGATAAAAAAGATTATGAAAACCCTAGGTGACAGGGTGGTCTTTGCTAAACAGAATCTAGTATAAATTTATTTTTAATGTATATGTTAATATGTATATATAAAAGGAGAGATTGACTGACTGACGTATCAACGCACAGCCGAAACTACTGGGACTTGGAACATGCATTTTTGCACTAGGCTTCCTTTTATGACGTAGGCGAGCACTGAGAAGGGGATTTTGGAAATTTAATTTTTAAGGAGGTGAAAATGGGAAAATTCGTTTATTTGCAAAAAATTATTCCTTGAGCCCATATACTTGAAACTTAGCATAAATAGTAACCCAAGTAAATATAAAAGGTTTTCATTACTCTTTTTTCAAAATTATCCCTGTAAGACGATTTAGGGGGTGGTAAAGGTTGTATGGAAGAATCTTATTCCTTGGGTGAAACCTGAAACCTGGCTCAAATTCTAATCAAAATGACAACAATTAAAGACTGTCATTATTATTTTTTCAAAACCACCATCAAAATACAGTTAAAATCAAAGTCAAAACGTTTATTGCAAACCAACTGTACAATGTTGACATTTCATAGATTATTTTAGTGACTTAGCAGCCTTTAGTTTGAAAGTAGTTAAAGTTTTTATGAAAACATTCCCGCGAACAAAATCACTGGCTTGTTATCCAAGGAACTTTAGATATGTACATAGATTAATGAGATGAGAATACTTTTTTTTACTTGCTCTCCTTCATTGGAACCAGTATTTTAACCGGTCCTTTAAAGTAAGTTGTAATGTTACATAAGGTTACTACAATCTGTTATTATGTAAATCATACGTCCTTTTTATGGTAAATGTATTTTAAGTGTTTCCGTCGTATATGCCTATGGCTATGTATCTAATTACATACATGGCTATGTATCAGGCGTATAAGAAGAGATGGGCTACAGGACATATGCTGAGAATGTATAGTGAAGAGAAGATTTGGGCTGGATATATTATTAGATGCATTATATTATTAGAAGCTGTAGTATCCGATTGCCATTATATGTAATGGCAATCGGATATTACAGCTTCTACAATTGAAAATACGTATGTTATTTTCTAATTTGTTAAATGCAATTCTTATTAGCTCTTGGAAACAAATATAAAGCTTTTTTCTTTAAATACCTTTATAAAGTTTTGATAGATTTATTTGTTTATAATCAAATATGCTGTACTAGCTTTTGCCCGCGGGTTTGCCCGCGTACTTAAAACAGCCTATGTCACTCACAAAAAAACATAAAAACAAACTTTACGTCTTTATAATATACTAGCTTTTACCCGAAGATTCGCCCGCGAGCATCGGTGAAAAAAATTTTAGCAATTGGACCAATACTTCCAGAGATCACTACAAACAAAAAAACAACCTTTACCTCTTTATAATATTAGTGTTGATTGCGGGGTAGACTCTCACAAGCTAGTAGATCAAATAAATGTATTGGTTTGAGCATGAGATATTAACATTTTTAATATACGTTCTACTTTTAGACCTATTTTTAGCAATTAATCTGGTATAGATCGACTTCTGTGATTCTTATTATCCCATGCGATAAGAGAAACCAGTGAGCATGATGGTCATTCCTGACTGACCGGGAAATGATAGACTACACAAACATACTTCAAGACTTGAAGTATTCATATTTAAATATTACCATTCACACAGGTAAGTTTACGTATCCCTGCAGCTGGTTTGCGATGTTTTACGATATGCGTGTTATAAAACAGAGATTGGAATTGGTCGTGTTTTTACCTCCAGTTCGAACAAGCATAGTGTAGATCTATAATATGTCCCCTAAAATCCTGGAATCATAAATATGATGATTAAATCCACGGATTTATGAAATAGCAAATTAGGTACTTATAGAACTTTGAATACATTTGAACCAAATTATTATATTGAAGAATACATTTGAACCAAATTATTATATTGAAGAATCGTATTACGTTTTTAAATTTGTGTACTAAAACCTATATTAAAACAAAACTACCACAGTGTTATCTTTTTTAACCCAAAGGTTGACTGGTAGAGAATGCCTTGTTGCATTAAGTCATAAGTACATGATGTTTAAATAAATACACAAATAAAATTTAACATTTCTAGAATGGAACTGAATCATGTTTTTAGAAAATGATTTAGTTCAAACGTATTCAAAGCGCAATAAGTAGTTTGCAATTTCATAAAACCCAGGATGTAATTGTCTTGTTTGTGATTGCGGGATTTTCGAAAAGGTATTATAAACTCTATGTTACTTACTCCCTCGAACTTTATGTAAATAGAGTCTACCTATTTTGGAAAAGGTAATAAAATAAAAAGATTGGTATCTTATAATAAAATAAGTAAGTAAATAAATTATTTTCTATGCGAATTTCTCAACACCATGTGTGTTAACTTTCAGTCAAAGAAAGACATATGTTCTAACATACCCATAACGCGTTGGGTACAGGTAAATAGCCCCGTACCTAGCATATAAGGAAGGTATTACGTTCGTTTACGGCATATTACAGGCGGGTGATCTAACTGTCAGGCTGACCGCTAACCGCGGATTCTGAATGCTATAAGTAAAACCGTATCCAACTTCATACGTGTGTTATTTATATTTAACTCTCTGATAGAAACAACATTGGTGTTGCAATTTTCTATGTGTGTATTTTTAAACTAAAAAGTCGATGAATGAGCGCATCCCTATTGTTGTTGCGTCTAATCGTCCTCGCACTAGCATCTTTGACAGTAGGCGTGGGAAAAGTGTGTCATCTTTGCGATTGGAACATTTGCATCTGAATCACTGAAATGTTTCGAAACAGTGATATGTATCATTTGGAACATTTCGAACATCGGCTCAAAAGATACAAACGGAACATTTGAAACATCGGCTCACAGGATACAAATGGAACATTTGGAGCATCAGCTCAAAAGATACAAACGGATCATTTGGAACAACGGCTCAAAAGATACAAACGGAGCATTTGAAACATCGAATCACAAGATATAAACGGAACATTTGGAACAACGGAAACCGACTGTTATGAATCGTAATCTGTTACGTTGCGTCATACACACTAAAAGTTTTATTTAATCGAATTTTGATTTGAAAATAATTTAAAGCAGATATTTTCAGTTCAGGTCATTAATTATATTTACACTATTTATAATTTAATTTAAATTTTAAAAAGATTGCTGGTCACTTGTAAAGAGTGTTTCAGGGTTCCAATTGTTCCAAATGATGCATTTAATACATTACTAATATTCTAATCTTTCGGAACACTAAAATGATTCGGAACAATGAGTCGGTTCAGTAAAGAGTTACACACGCCTATTTGACAGTAGAACAGAAAATCGGTATTCCGATTTAGGAGTGACGTCCCGCAAACAAAAAATTCTTTAAATGTCCTGCCGGCACATGTATATTTGCCGTGTTATGATATTTTTCAATTATACAATAAAGCAGAACAGTCAAAAATAAATCTTGCACTGAATTTACGTTTTTATCGTCCCTTTGAACACGAGAAAAGGAACAGTTGTTCAAAAAATCGATGTTTCTAAAATATGAAAACATTGATAAAATTCTTAATATTTTCTCAGGTTTGTTATGTAATCATTTGTTGACTAATTTTATGTAACATTTTCAAATGACTTGTAAGAATTCCTTACCAATAAATTACTATGATTATGACTATTCGCAGTGATGCACTCCTTTCGTCAATCAGTCCAGGGTTTTTGCAAAGTATACCAGGCAACCCTATTCGAGATATGCCTAATGCCCAAGAAGCTATAGATAGATTACTGAAATAACCAGAAGATAAATAATATTTTGCGAAGAATCAGAAGCTAATAGAACAAACAGAAAGTTAGTTGTTTAAGTTAAAGTTTTTGGCTTTAAAACTGATAGACTTGAACTGTTTACTGGAAATGTTTGCCAAGTTATCTAATGTTTAAAGTTATTAGATATACCTATTTATACGAGTACATTCCTATCTATAAATCATATAACACAAAAAAAATTCTACATAATATGTTTGTCTGACTTTGAAACCAACCAACGATGTGCTCCTAACGGATTTCGAAGATGGTTTTAGACCATTGGAACAAAATACATATAAAAATTTCAAATTTCCTTTTTTTCTAGCATTTAAATAAAATGTATTGATGAAATACCTGACGAAGCATGACATGATCTGGATAAATCTTATAAAATATATGAAAACTATCTCTAAATTCATAAAAATATCGTCACTCGATATTGTTAGCAAAAGAATCAACTCTAACTCTATTGCAAACGTTATTCGCAAAAAATATCAAGGTGATAACATCAAAGATACGATCTTGACATTGATTCGCAGTAATATTCGCGTGTTCGCTTACTATGACTCACTATAACACCGGATAGGTACATAACGTCTGACTTCTTACTTCTTACGTGGGTAGCATGACGTATTATGTACTTAGCGCCGATTCATAGCATCTCACATGAGTTTTAATGTATTTCCATAACAATAAAGGTCAAATTCCCATGTATGTTGCCTTGATATCATCTGTTTTAAAGGAAGTGTTGATAGGTCCATCCATGTGGTCGTTGTTTTCCTTATGTGTTTTATCTTATCTTTTATACTACAGTTTTTCTCATTGTGTTCATCACAAGTGTGATTTATCTTTTTATCTCTGCAGACTTTGAACATATAACCCGATATTAGCTGCATAAGACTCTGTAGAATTGACTATAAATTAAATATTCATCTTCCTATCTCGGGTCTGGTTGAAATCATCGATGTATTTAGCAACAATTACAGACTAACAATGTGTGAACATCGCTTCTGAATGCCGAAACACAAATGGTAGTCACACAACCGGATCTCAACGAAATTCTGTATTTTAATAGAGTTTTAATAGAAGTAAATCTAAAATATATTCTAAGCACGTCTGATTAAAACAAAAAAGTCACGTGTTTAGCCCACGTCAAAGTTTGAAGTTGAATCAAGTCGTGCGCGGGCGCCGCACCTGTGCTTGCCGTGTGCGCATAACGCCGCACATCCGTTTCCTGTGTTCCTGCCTGTACAATCCTTGCCAGTACCAGTCACGGCTTCCGCCCCAAATTATAGTATTATCAAGGTTAAATAAACAATACATTCATTATCAAAGGGATGTGTTTGGAGGGTTCACTGTGTATTTTTTCAAATATAATATGGTCTGTTAACTTTACAATTTTCTATATTATTTACTAGTCAGATTACCTTTCTGCTCGGAGTCGGTTAATTTAAGAATAGAAAAAAGCCTTTTTACAAAAAAAAAACAACCGCAATGTAAAAAAAAAACACTACAAAAAGAGCAAAATAACATGTAAAAGTTGTTTATTTTACACTTTTTAGTTGTGGTACCACCACTAAAACGAACTCCTCAGACTTAAATGGTGTGCAAGTTTTATAGTAAGGTACATATAGAATTTAATCATTAAAACAATTCCAATAAGCCAAGCCATGGCTTATTGGAATTGTCATACAATGCTAGGTTAGATTTTACCTAATTTCTATCATCAGATTAGCTCGACGCCAGAGTGCATCTCATGACAAATATAATAATCCCAAACACGGTTAGGTTACATTGGTTTATTACAGAGTTCCGATGCCTACCTTCCGGCTTCATCACCAGATCAGTTTGATATATCCCCTCCCTCTCTTCTTTCATGCAGTCATCGACTACACGTATAAACAAAACCAATTTTACTTGTTACGACAGTTCTGCTGTGATTCTATGAGGAGTTCCGTTCCATATCTTCAAAGTTCATGATCATAACAATATTTCTATGGGATGAACTTGGAAGTATAATAACCTTTCAATCAAAAAAATAATTTTCAAAATCGGTCCACAATTGACCGAGAAATCGGTGAACATTCATATAAAAAAATTAAATAATACATTCAGCCGAACATAGAACCTCCTCCTTTTTGACGTCGATAAATAAAATTGACCTAAAACAAAGACGGTAATTCAATCTTTTCACATTTGCAAATCCGAGCCGCCACTCAAAAAGATATACCTAATCTACATCACACTTCCACTTACACAACTGTGGTTTACCTTTTGTCGTAGGAAAATCGTGTTCAATTCCCACCAAGTAATATTTTATCATACAAAAAGGGGTTCCATTACTTGTCTGAATGAAGTCACGTAGTATCAAGATATTTCGTTAATTATTAGCATCCGCCGAGTGCGTCGACATCGATATTGTCAATCCTGTATTATCTCCGACATGTTGCAGGGGCTGGTTTTTGTGAGATGTCCATTACGGACGAGTGGAAACTTTGTGAGCCAAGAGCCAACATACCGCAGTGGCCCTTTGTCGTGCGACTACATACACATGAGGTTTAGAAGCCAGGAAATAGGTGCACGTGCTAATTGTCACCACAAACAGCTGTAGCACGAATACCTCGGGTTTACTTTCTGAGTTACAAATTCACAAACATCCTTTTTCTCATTACGGTGCATCACGATAAGGTTCGGAGTAGCGTCTCGCCTCATCGTGCCATGTTCAATTGTAAGTAAATTGTGACAATTAAACCGTTCGTTTCGCTCAACCGCGTTCGTTGTAGACGCGCATGAGATCACTCGTGAGCTCATCAAAATATTACAATTATCATACTTATCGATGTTCATCTATTGTCATTATCATAACATTGATGTTTTGCGCTCCTAAACTGCATCAATATGTCGTGCAGAAATTACAATTCCAAGCTTAACGTAAAAAATGCGTATAGTTACTTGACAATGCAATAAACCTATTGACTTACATGTCAATGGTGCGAATTAACAGTACGTACATATGTACCAGTACAAGTATGCAAGTCCATTGTTCACTGGTACTATAGTAACCTGCTTTCTCCAGTGTATGTTTGTACAATTATTTTGCAGTTGTTCTGTCACAGAGGTGATAAAGAAAACATATACATACCTATCGTATTTAACTCCACACAAAAGTTCTCTAAATTTTTTATTAATTTTCACTCAATTAAGATATCTATGGGTTACAACAATTCAAAAGCTCTTATGAATTAAGCATTAAAACAAAAAAATACGCAGTTTCTGAACTTTGGAATGTCCGTTTTGTTTTCCAGAAATTAATAAAGGAAACGAACAATTTCCGTCGCGAATATTGTTAAGAAAAGATCTAATTATTTGTACGAGTGAGTAAAACACAAGTTCGCCGTTAGTCAGAAATGTTTTGATTTGTCCCGTACATTGCACTCTCGTCTTCTATTAATATCGCCTTCTTGGCAAGCCGCTAGTTTTTGATATGAACAGCGTTTGTCAAACGTCATTCATAAGATCATTATTTCAGTAATTGTACGTTCGGAGTTTTTTGTGCAGTTTGATTTATAGCTGCAGTGAATAAAGGAGATCATATGTTTATTTGATTTAAAATGTGTGCTTATGCGTTATTGAAAGCTTAGTAAAAGCTGCACACTTTTTGTGAAACATCACAATTAACAAATTTGTTTCTAAAATTTTAGGCACGCAATATCAAGCTGTCTTCTACTAGATTTGCGGTGAACTAAATAACCTATACTTACTCCATCTGTTTAGGTAATTAACTAAATATAAACTAAAAATAAAAAGTTGCTTAAAAATGTTATCTAAAAATGTTTACAATTTGTTATTTACCTAGATGTTTGGTAATTAACTAAATTTATATAATCTTTGTATGTCTTTTATATGTTTTTTTTTTTATAAGAAGACATATCAAGATTGTTTACGTTTAGTTAACTACCTAAACATTTGTTTAGTAGTGAGTATAATAAAACACTTTCCTCATCGAACTATGTCGTAAATTCATAATTTTCAAGCTTTATTACTCCTGTTGTAAAACCCTATAGTTTTAAGGATAGTTTAGCTATGAAATAATGATCATAATTGACCTGTTTGTGCGCGACGTGTAACGTTCAGTTCGTTATTTTTCATATGAAATAGTGATTGAATACTAAAAAAAATATAGTGCGGAATAAGCCAGTACAATAACCATGGCAGTCTACTGTTATCGCATGTGAAAAGTATGCCGTACGCAGGAAATGATAGTTTCTATGTAAATTAGTACATATTTTGCAATACCAGCCAACCGATATGTACCAACACTCATTTTAATCTACATAACAATTTTCCTATTAAATGTGGTTCCTATTAACTGTGTTAACATAATTATAGTGTGGAGTTGGAAAGTTATAAATCGTTTTTGCGACGGTTTCTTGTGTTATAATGGGTCTAAGTATGCATCTACTGTATTTATGATAAGTACCTGTATGTATTTTATTAGAAACATGTATTTTATCTTTAAAATTTTATTGTTTCAGGTAAGTTTCACAACCACTATACACGAAAATTACTGGTAGCGCCCTCTACGTTAAGGTAAAGTAACTGTGTTGCTGTTCTGCTACTTGGCGCCAGATGGCAGTGGTAGTGCTACTTCACAAACCGGCGCTACATTTCAACGATGTTGCTTCAATAGAGGCCCTGTCCAGAACTGTATGAATAATTCAATCTATATTTACATTTTATATTTCGTAGAGTTTTTATAAACAGTAAAGAAATATTTCATTAATAATAATTTCGAGTACCTATAGATAACTGGTAATCAATGTATTTTGCATAAAATCTCATCGACGTCCTCCAATAACGCATTATTTATAGAAATATGTGGGTTTGTAACGTCTTTACCTTGATGTGAACTAAGAACAATACCATCAAGAACCAGTTTAGTAGGTTCATGACCGACGCGATCGCCTCTCGCATAATGCCGAGCCTGGTCGTGATTTATTCATGTACTTGTGCCCTGCGGCAAATAAAAACTGGCCAAGAAAGGAACCGCACTTTGTTACCACCTTTATTAGACCTACATGTTCTTTTATAAAAAGCTCATTATGCATATTTTGAAGCGGAACTAGAGGTCAAATTTTGCTGGTCGAAAATAAAAGTAGGTACGTCGGAGCGTGTATGGCCAGAATGCGGAAACGAATAAAATTATTTAAATATCTAACCTTGAATATGTTTTCTATATTATATACACTATTTTATAAAAATATAACCGGATTACTTTCTATTGTTAGGTGTACAAAGGTTACGTTATTTTTCGTAGCACGTAGCGCTACGAATTGTCGTAGGCCAAAAGCTCCATTCATAATAATATTTAAGGTGAATTATTTTGTAAAAATCCTCAAACACGTTTTTATTATGGTTCAATAACAATATTTTAATAACGTTACATATTCTATTTGGTAAAGGATATGCACGTGTATGCGAATCATTGTTCTCATATTTACTTTCCATAACATCGATAAATTACATATATTCAGTCAATAGGGCATTGTATTATTTATGCATATTTGTAATTTTATTATCTTTATGATTTATATTTACCATTTATATCTCACATCTTAATAGAATATTAAGAGCTGAGATATAAATGGTAAACGAATAATATTGGGATTTAAAATTTAGAGTCGCAAAAAAAAATTCGCAGCCTGAGAACCATGTAGAAAAGAGAATTTATCGAAAATGATCATTTGTTGTCTGTATTGGCTACCTTATCTTATACATAAAGCTTGCTTTTTTATAGGTACAAGAATATAGCAACATTATTAATTGATTTTTGCTTATATAATATTAACAACACTTTAAATACGTAAACTATTAATAAAATGCGAACATCAAAAAAAAGTCAAGTATTCAATGCGGTCATAAAGACGTTTGAATAGAGGAGAACTTCTTCATTTTAACCACTCCGTTGAATCAGTGAGTAACGTTGGTAGTGTACACTCCCGAAGACACCCGAACCCCGCCGGAGATTGCCGAAGGCTTCAAACATGGCGGCGGAGGTGCGCTTGACGCTTGTCAACAAAGTTACTCGACTTCGAGCGCCTGACCGGTCGCGTGCTTTCGTGTTCCGTTCTAAAACCGCGAATTATAAGTGCATTTTGTGTCAAAAAGTGTGAAAGTGAATAAAACAAGCTATTTTTGTTTGAAAATTGTGCTTAATTGTTTTATTGTTATTTCGTTTAAATAAAAAGTGGTATGTAAACGTGTTTAAAGGAATGTTGGAGTATTGAAAGTCGTAGAATGCCATATCGTGTGATTGCAATGTTTATTGTGATTTTTTTTTTCAGTAGTAGCAAGTAGAATAATAGCGTTAATAATTATATTTTTAAAATGTCAGCACTCTTACTTATATAAAATCATGGTCACTTATAAAATAAAAAAAATATCACAAACTTTTATGCCTGTACTTAGAACGTTGTAAATATTATGATCTAATCGATTATTTAATATATTATCGCAGTTGCATAGTTTCTTAGGTGACTTTCACCCAAACACAGCACGGTGCCGGTCGTAGATGCTAACTTATTAGCATACTGGTACCGGTAGCCGGTGGTAATATGTTCCCTCTAACTAATGGCGTGCACACACTGTTTTCCGGGACGACACTGTTCCTTAATTATTTATTCTACCCTAAAGCCTCGCACGTGCTTAACTTGTTGCATAAAAACGAACCCTCACGTTTCATGATGCATTGTCAGCAAACAATAGGACATATATCTTAAAATAATGTGACGGATTCTTTGAACAGCTTTACAATGGTTAAACACCACTTTTTTGTCGAAACTAATTTAAGAACGTGTCCTTTGACAATTTGCTTTCAAATGCAGAGAGATCAGTTTGTACTTCTTGAATTTCCAAAGAGAATATAAATAGCTATTCTGATAAGACCCATTCGTATTTCATAAGATCAGACAAAAATATCGAATAAACCGACTCCTGGCACATATCTCAAGTATTTCACAGTAAATAGAGGAAACATTCATTTCGTCGATCCCTAGATGCGTCAGTAAATAAATTCACGACTATGTCTTATATGAAGATGGTTTTACATCTCCAGACGGCAAACATTCAAGTGTTTAATTTATGTCTGGACTATCGAAGCTCTACGAATTCTCGGGCTCCACCGAAGGAAGGGCAGTGTAACTGATGGTCAGGCCGTGCGTGGGTGTCTGCGTCAACCCGAGGGACAAATGTGCGTGTGTGGACAGCTATTACATAGACCATTTAGGAAAAAATGCGCGAAACGTGACACCCACATCAAAGTCACGTTCTGAATTGACTTTCGAGATAGTTGTAACACCCTGAAGGATAATGTTGTCTTTTTGTACATTGTATTGAATTATAATATAAATAAGCTTTTAGCTGCACGGACTCGATAAAATTCAAATCGACTTTTGATCTTAACATTCTTGTCCGTGAGTTATCAGAAAGTTGTGTTGAATAGAGACATAAATTACACAGTGGATCCTTTAATCTTTCGATCCTTCTCTATTCCCACTCCACTGCACTTCCTTTGATAAGATAAATGCGTTGTATATAGAGAGTTAATCCGTCTCCAGGCGTTGTGCATAAATTCAGTAGCCGCTCTACGGCTTGATAAATCCTCGTCTGAGGTAAGTTCGCAGCTCACCGCTCCATCTTATCCATTAAAGCTTTGCGATAACAGTTTCAGACACGCCATGGTATTAATTAAAAATAAATTAATGTCTTTAAAGCCTTTGTTTAGAGCTGCTATTGTTTTTTTGTCACTCGGAAAATCTTTTCCGAAATATCAAATCTATTATTTTCTGTGCTTTTGCAATGATCCCATGACCTCGTTTGTATTTTAGGTTTTCGTTGCGTAACAATTGCATTGAAACACAGAGCATTTCCATTTTAGTTGGCATTTGATTATATTTTGGATCGCAGGCGTATGATTGACGGATAAAAATAATAACAAGCGTGAATAAATTCAATCAAAACGTGTAGGATGTTATACGACTAAAAAAACGTGTAGGCGTGTGTAATCCTGTTTACCTATGCACCCACGTCGGTTCTTAGTGGACTTTCTAAACGGCGGGATGTTGTCTCGACGAACTGTAGTTTGAAAAAGTGCGTTCATATGAGTCACATCGAGTCCCATCGAGGTCTGGGTCACATTCCAGGGCTGCCGGCGCGGGCGCACTAAACCGGACCCACGCGACTACATGCGTTCCTTTTTCTCTTTTACCTTTTCCGTTTACGTAATACCTTCTTTAAAGCACCAAACTGTAACGGTCCAATTAAATAAGCCGTATCGCGAAATCACGTTTCTCCTTTTAAAAAAAGAATGCAAAATCTTTAAGGAAACTCGTAGTACTACTATATGATGTAACAGGTATTTGGTTACCAAAAGATATTATTTCAAAGTGTTGTGTGGTTCACATATGTATGAGTCAGTAAAAGTTCGCTGTGGGCCTCGAACCCCCATCACAAAGGGGGCGGTTTTCGTTAACCATCTGCCGAGGCAGGTGTCCTTTTACATACTAAGCAGGTGATTTGAATTCGCTTTCCTTACTCTTAAGTTTTTTTTTTTACAACTGTTTAAGTGTTATGTGAGCGAAGAACGATTGAATTCAATTTATAAGGCCTGTCGTTTCCGGTGTCGGAATCCACCGAGAACTTGGCACAGGATAAATCTTTAGGATTGAATGTTAATAGAATTTATGATCATCTGAACAAATTACTTTATTTTAATACTTCTAAACCTTGTTTGATGGGTAGAGTTATACAGGCACGTTCTTTCCCCCGATTTCTGATATAAGCATTTGAAGTTGAGTGTTTCTCAATCTGTACTTTAGCCTGAAAACCTGTCAAAAACGGACGACGGTCTTAACTCAAAATTCTCAATTCAGAAACCTGCTCTGTGAATTTATTTTTCCGTTTAAATTAAAAATGACTAGAAGAATGAAGTATAAAACGGTATAACTATAAAAACAATGATTAATCAAAGTTACGAAAATCATCATTACATTATAATCGTCATTTAAACAATAATTAAAAAATAACCAGACCTGAGAGAGATACACCCAAGACATTTAAAGGCTGCAATCATCATTTTGTCTTCGGTAATTATGACTTATAGTACCCTCAAATAATTTGCAATTATGATAATCTCCATCCACTAAGTTTAATTTTAATTGCAAAAACTTTTAAACAGTTTTACGAGGTCCTTTTTTATATTACAAGTATTAAAGTGTTGCAAAGTTTCTAACAAGTTAAGCTTTCATACAACTAAATCAGCAATCAACTTTATCAAAAACATAAATATATAAAAAGGAAAAACTGACTGACTGACATATCAACGCACAGTCGAAACTGTTGACTGGGACTAGGAGTGTGAAATTTTTCACAAGGGTTCCTTTTATGACGCAAGCACTGAGAGAGTGTTTTGCAAAAGTCAAACCCCTTCATCCCCTGATGAAACGGAGGTCCAAAGTTTGTAAGGACAAATCTACTTTCACGCTTGCGAAACCGCTAGCAGAAGCTAGTTTATGATAAATTAATAAGGTTATTGATAAAATAAGTGATTTTTTAAATTAATTTGCATATTTTTATCAAGATTTTCTTATTGAGAGCGTACTAATCCAAGCGGTTTTGTAAACCAGATTTTGTTTATCCAGCCATAAGCTGCCGAACTGGTACAATTTAATGATCTAATTACACTCAAAGCTTCATTAACTACTATTTATTATGTTGAACTAATATTTTTTGTTTAAATAACGTTCGCTTTTGATTTTTCTCTCACGATACGAATGTGAATCATCACCGCAACCAGTGCCAGTATGTAAATACTTAAAATTTGACATTCCTATTCTATTTTAATAAGTAAATATATCTTAGCGAAAGTTAATGTTCATTTTAACAATTATAATACCAACCAAACACAGCAGCCAGCTTTTTTGTATGAAATAACCTAACATTAGGAAGCAAAGGATTCGGTGTGTGACTTAGGAACCAGACGCATATAGGTACTTTCCAAAACTTTCCGTAAGATTAAGAGATGGACTACATGTTAGAAGAGCGGAACATTTAAAATAAGTAGTGAATTCAGTGTGTAACAGTGCATTTAATGTGTAAATTATTGCCTATTGTTTCTGTTGGTACGGTTCATTTGATGCGATTGCATTAGAACACTTGGTCGTGTTTACACAGACTTTGTGCGTTGAAAGTTACGTAATAAAAAGAAAATAGTAAATACTCGAACAACATAATATAATAAACTTTGTAAGAAATTTAGCCATCAAAAATTTGTAAACTATTCATTTTTTCCACGCATGAAAATATCCATAATTAAAAGTAGCAAACACAAAAACCCTGATCACCTGTCTTGGATACACCCTTTCCATGTCTGTTTCAAACATCAATAAACCAAAAAAAATAATTTTGCATCTTAGGCTAAAGGATTACAAGTCAACCTACACAGGTTTTCAATTTGTAAACTGAAAATAAAAATTAATATTATAATATAGAAATTCGATATCAAAGCCTATAGGTCTATTATATTATAGAGCCATAATATCGAACTGACCCCGACCACTGACCAATAACAGACCATGAAAACATTTGACAGGAAATCGGGTTATCTCATTGACAACTAAAATGCTTTACGCTTCCTCCCAATGTTTATGACTTAATTTAATTATGATCGTGACTCGTTGTTTACTGGCCACCCGTATTACTATCAAGGCAATAATAATAATAACTATATGCTTTGTTCATCTAAGTTTAGTTCATTATCCTTTCGATAGGTTTATATTCAAGTGGGCATAGACTTGTGACTCTGTGACTCACTCGACCCCGTGCGAATTACTTCGGCAATCGGCACTTTTGTGTGTTGAATCATCTCGATCAACGCTTAAACGCCGGCGCCGGAAGAATCCGTTACTAGCGATGCAATTATTGTTTGCACTGATGCGATTGATTCCAATTGAAACATCACTCGACAGCTTGATTATTTCTCTTTCTTCAACACTGCAGAATGTAACCCAGAACGAATATTAGATAAAGAAAATTCAGTGAACATTGACGGAGGGAAATCGACCATTATAGATGATAAGTGCTCTGTCAGAATTCGGCTTCTTAATTAGATTTTTTGTCGACATTCTGCAGACGGCAGCTGGAATAAAGATTTTTTAATTATCATAATCGACTGATAAGTACGAGAAATATACTTGAAGACTGAAGCAATTATATTGTCATTAGCAATGTCCTAATTATTATAGTAGTGAACGTTAATTATTATTTACTATAGGAAGATGATGGATTAACAAAATTTTATGATTCATTAAGATAGCGCAAGTAAATATGAATAATTTAGACTGTCTAATGAAGGTATTACTTCATTAAAATGTACATATTTAGTACAGCTGGTTTTTGATATTTCCTTTGTTGATGTAGAAACGCAAAAACCTCTTCTATTTAACATACAAATAGGGCTGTATTATGATATTAACCTTTTAACTACCATTCTAATTTGTCTTCGATAGGTGTCATTGAGAGCGGGTAAGAACAAGTTGTTGCTCACAAAACAAATAATATATTCATTTATATTGAGCACATTATCGTAGTCTTTTGCGTCCATTTTCGTTGCTTCTTTCTATTTATCTTATCATTTGCTAATTGAAGCAGTTGTTTTAAGATAAAAGAAGACTTAAAATAGTTTGATAAAATCTAAATCGAATGAAAAACTATACCAGTAAGTAGTTCCGAAAGTATCCAGTCCCAGAGAAACGACTTTTGTTTTCAATGACGCAATGCAATTAATCAAAAGAGAACATTACAGAATATTTAGGACTTTTAACAAAATATGTATATAAATGACTTAGGTTGCCTAACTTCATGTTAGTATGTAGATGAACCTGCATGTTCTGCAGTCGTTCTATTCCGCGATTATGCGGATTCCGAGTCGCTTGCAATCGGACTTGGGTTGCTGCATTTAAATAAGTAGCAACATTAAGTGCCGTCATACTGGCTGATCGTGACCTTGCGTCGGTGAATGTTGGGCTATCTACTGTGCAACCATTCCTCGGCGCAATTCTATCTACCATTTGATTTAGTTTTATATTGTTTACTCCTACCTATAAAATCGTGACAAAAACCGAGCCATTTTTCTAATTCTGGTTCCGCATATCTATGCACGACATTTCAGCTTATTCATCGACTTATTTTCGGAATTGCATTTCAAACTGTTTCCTGTTTAGTTCTTATGCATTAACCTCATATTCTTCTATCTGTCGTTTCGGAATCCAAGAAACTTTGGTGAAATCTTTGACAACGAATGTAAATATTTTGCTCTATGCATTTATTGTTCAAACAACGTCTGGCGTGGCGTTGAAAATCGTTATTGCACAACGCAGCCGTGATTACCTTCGGAACACGTTCCGTTGCCTAGCCACCTTTGTTTGCATCGCCTCCAATCTTTCCCGCTCGTGTCACCTTTGAACTTCCTCGGAACAATTTTCTCTCTATTATTTTATTAGCTTCAGTAGTACCGCCTACATTCCTGTACCTCTATATTTGGATTGGATGTTGCTAGGGATTACTTAGCAAACAGATCTTCGTGATGTAGTGAGTCAATATTGTGTTACTTACAAAGACATGCACGAAGATTATGGTTTAAGTTATTTCGAAATGTAAGCGGTTGTTTACCCGCGCGGTAGTATCAAACGTAGCTTCTTCCATAAACGTAGTAAAAATTTGGTAAGCATGAACGGTAGTGTTGTTAGAACAAATTGCACTTGGTACTTGGTAGTGACGTTCTTGCCCTCGTTTCGTCGTTTTGTCGAGGTGCGCTGTAACTAAGAGCTTTTAACGTGACCCACCGCCTGCCCTATATCCCGCGGCTGTGATGTCACGTCACGTCATATTTGACAAACGGCGACATATTTCGAATACATTTTAGGACTTGGGCTTTTACGAAAATGTAATAAAGAAAATTGTATTTGGCGAAGGCAGATTCTCCTTTTGACAGAACGTGAAAAGATTTTATTAAGTTTTGTGAAGGAATTGAAGAGCGGTTCGCTTTTTATCTAGTTTATTAGATTTGCAGAAAAAAGTATTGACACGCGAAATTACATTACTGAAAATGAAACATTCATGAAAAACGAATCTAATAAAAAGAAAATGTTAATCGAATCTTAACCTTTGCACTTGTACTGCAAACCGAAGCTGCACATAAACAGAAAGTGGACTAACCGGTATCTATTTATTACAACAATACAAATACGTTCGAACAATATTTGTACTGCAGCTCCAAAATATTGAACGCCACAGATAACTGTACTCTTGGGCAAATTGGTACAGCCACGTGTATGTCAGTTGAACTCTTCTGATATACAGTTCATTCGTGAAACAGTCTTTTACTCTTAAATAACGGGATGTCATCGCTGCTTTTTGCTCGGTTTTCTGCAGTACGCTTATGGAAGTGATTAAGGAGAATACTTTTAGTTGGTTGGGAATATTTTTTTCAATGTTGGATATATTGAAAACTTCTAATGTTATAAAATATGCCTAGTTTTTGTCTCCAATAATTGATTTGTGGAACTGAACTGAAAAGACGTTTAGAACCTATTTGTTTTTGTCCAATTACTGTCTTTCAAAACCAACTTGTTGACCCCAATAGACTTGTTGGAAGATAGCTTGATGCATGGGCACGTTCATATTATAAGAAACTTGTTCAACTTAACTCGTGTCTGGTTGAATTACGAGCAGGGCAACCGTTCCCAGTTCAAAACGGTACTTTATATCAGTTATTAATATATCAGGCTTCTACTGTATCTCTATCTACTAACTTAGTACGCTTTGCTCAATTATTTGTTTATGAGGGACATTTATTGTAGATCGTTAATTATTAAAGTTTATTGGAATCTGAAAATAAAGTACCTATTGTATGTGTCTTGGTTGAATGAAAAATAATGTTGTTTACTAATAGTAGCTAATATTCAGAGGTTTTGACTATGTAGCAAAGGGGAGGATGGGAGGATTCCATAAGTTGGTCAACTACTCTGATAGGATGTGCCCAATTTTTTTTGGCCTGTCAATAGTTTTACTTAAAAGTATTTTATAATGATGATATTTTAAACATGAAGTTAATACAACTTTCCCACAGAGCAGAGAAGCGATAAACATAAAATCACGTTTTCTTATTACTCGCATAAGCGTATTTATCTCTTACTCGCATTACATAACATCGCATTTCCTATGCTGCAATAGAAATCGACCTTAATTTACCATAATTTTGAGTAATGATCATTTTCTACTCTTTGGTTAAGAAATTTACTTTTTATAACTATCGATAGAGCCGCATCTCTGTTCCCAAATTAATTAGAATAACATTATAGACGCGACACATTGACAAGTGGAGACCCTTTTCATCGAGGACACTTGATTGATAGGCTTGTTCGACTTTCTCCATCAGATTGACGTAAGATTGCTGCCATGCCCTGAATTGGGTAATTTGCTTTGAACAGAAACTTGATATCTATTGAAGTTTTGCTCTACTTAACCCTTCTATTAAAGAGCTTTCAAACTAAATGATGATTATCAGAAAGTTCTCTTTGACTGCGGTTTGACCATGAAATTATATATTCATTAGCAGTATTCAATGTGGCCCTATTTGAGATATTCCAAATGGTTAATAACGTTAATTTAAACTACGATAATAGCTATAAACTCACACGTCGATGTCCGGTCGACAAACCTGTATCTATTGCTAGAAATCTTGTCGACCGACCCAAGGAAGTATCGGAGTCCATCCGCACTGTTCGATGCTCCTAGCAACGAACACGGAGACAACTTTTATTCATAAGATTGTGCCGTTCACACACTTACTACAGCATTCAGCCCCATCCATGTTATTGATAATTGCGTCAATAATTTCTGTCGAAAAAACCGGACTTTATTTAAACGCTTGAAAGAACTTCTTTTTGTAAAAGGAAATATGAGTTTACGCTTGTAAGATGTAATCAAATAGATATAACTCGTGTGTAGTATTGAAAAGAGTGTCGTGCTTATAGACTTTGGTTTAACATTGTAATCCTTTACTTACCATATTTCAAAGGAAGTCTTTGACTAGGTAACTAATGTAATTCTAAAACAATTAAATACTCGGTACGTGTTTCATTGTCATCATCATTTCAGCAGAAAGGCGTCCACTGTTGGACATGGGCCGTACGCTGTTGCCGTTGGTACGTGTTTGTTTAGGAATAATTACCATTTCACTCTTGAGTTATGATTATTATAACTATTAACCAGATACTGTACCGTTGTCACCGGATACCATTTCTAGTTTTGACACCATTCGCCTTCCGGGATTTGTGCACTTAGACGCAGTAATTAAATCCGGCTTGTGTTCCGTGTTCTGGCTTTCCCGCAACTACACTTTATTCTTAGCTAGCGAATATAACTGCGATTCACATAATTCTGCGGCCATTCAATCCACTATCGACTTACCTCCTGCACAGAAATAATGTATAGCTTTAACGCAACGTAAATATTAACACGTCATAAAATGCATCAAAATAATTCTGTATTGCAATATCTTTACATATTATAAAACAAAGTTCCTTTACGTCTGGCTGTCTGTAATGATCGCAATAAACTCAAAAGCTACTGAATGGATTTTGATGAAATTTTCAATAATAGACAGAGTGATTTATAAAGAAGGTTTATGTGTATAATACAGGCATGTTATAGTAGAGAATTTCAAGGTTTCTAAAACACGTGAAGCTGGGGCGGACCTCTAGTCTCCGTCAAAAACATTTAGAGGATTTTCTTTGGGAAAAACCCGCGGATTTAATTCAGTAGAGCATAATTTGCATGAATAATAAATTGAAGGCGTTCATAATAATGATTACTGCAAATTGCAATAATTGCCTGCAATTTATTGTATAGAACTCTTATCAACCGTCGAGTTAGAAAATATGAATATTAAGTAAAGAATAACTTGGGTTTACTTTGTAGATAAAATTTATACTTAGATTGAGGGCACAATTGAACAATTGGCTGCTGCGCTGCATGTTGCGGGTCTGATACCCTCTCGTAACAAATATTTGTATAATAATAATATTCACACAACTATCACGCAACGCCGCCTAGTCCCAGGCTAAGCAGAGCTTGTGTTATGAGTACTTAACAACTGATAAACATACTTAAATATTTCTAAATACATTCTTATTATAGATAAATTACACCCAGACACAGAACAAATGATTGTGCTTATCACACAAACATTTGTCCTGGGTGAGAATCGAACCCACGACCTCCGGCATAGCAGTCAGGGCCACTAACCACTAGACCAACAGGCAGTCACATACATGGGCTACATCTAGTTGTTCCGGGTCTGAGTGGCTTGTGTTTGTGATTTTTCATGTTTGTAAACGCATCCACGACACAGATGAAATTCCTAATATGGGAAACTAAATAATTTCGACGTTGTATACGTAATTTTGAAAGGCATACACTGTTGGCTAGACATGTTATGTCTCTCAAAAATTTCAAGCAATGGTATTCACCGTGGATTGATAAGTGTTTTATTACCAGGAAGGACTTAACCATATTATTAAGGCTTCGTTCAGGTCATATGCTTCTCAATAAATTCGGTTTTATGATGAAAAAGTTAACATCACCTGTTTGCAGTACTTACATGTAACGAAGACATATTTTATATTTTGATGAGATGTGTCCGGAATTAATCGCTCAGAACACAAATTGGCGCGCACAAAATTAGCTTATCAAACCCTTTTTCAGATAAAATAACTCCTATAATTAATTGATTTCTCACTTATGTTTTTCGTTATTGTACTCTTGTGTATGATCTCAAAGAGCATAATAATATTTTGATTGCGAAAGAGTAACGGTTCTGTGGTTTTATGGTATTCGTTGCATTCGCCGGGCATGCGGTTGGAATAGCTTGCGAAAGCCCGAGGAAACTTTTGCAACCGCTTTAGTTTCATGCGTCTGGCGCCTGCTGGCACTAATCATTGTCTGAAATGTCTTAACCACATACATGAAGACAGTTTTCGAGATTCTTCTTAGCACATTGATCTTCTAGATCGTTGTTATTAACCGTAGCGTTACCAACACACATATCCTTGTTGTAATTTGATTGAACTCTTGTTTAGTTGATTAAGGCCAATTCTAAATCACAAATTAACTCGTTCTTATATTGTCATAGCAATTGGCAATCCAATTAAACTATCAACTAGTTGAATCTTTAGTCCATTTATGTCACGAATGAGGCTTTTTTTCCTCGTCTAAGTATGGGCAGCGTCATCAACTAGTTAGCATCTTTTCTTAAGTACTTGAATGTGAGAGTGCTACCAAATAGATGCTTCTGCCTGTACCACCTTGTCTAAATATTCGTGATAGGATTTAGAAGATATCAACAAATTAATCTTGAATAAGTTAACGAGCAGACTTTACTTACGTCCCAGTTAGTATTCCTATTATTATAATCCTCCTAAATGTGTGTTGTGTTTATGTATATTTACTTAATTCTGTTATTTCCTCCATTATTTTGATTATTCCCCTTATTCTGCTCTATAAACAGTACCTACATACATACCTGTACTAATTAAGATAAGTACTATTTATGTTCGCTAATTAAGGAAAACTATTAATTCATCCGTTATGCTTCCAAGAATGACCCAACGGTCATTATACCGCAGTACAGGTACTGCGGTTATTTTGTGATATTTATACTAATATTACTAAAGAGTTTGTTTGTTTACACGTGCTAATGTCAGGAACTTCTGATTCAAATCGTAAAGTTATTTTAGTATTGGATAGCTCATTTATCAAGGAAGGCCTAAAGGCCACTAATAGGAGCGGAGCAATATAACCAAAGCCAGCGGATGAAACCGCGGAGGACATAAATACAATGGATTTTATAGTAATTGTACCAAACAATGCTTAGGTACCCTTATTAGAATTCAGGTATTATTCAGGTATTATTGTTCGGACATTATCCAAATTGATTGAAATTATTTTCACTAACATTTATATTAAATGTAAATATGTAACCATCATTGATTTAGCTTCACTTTTTTGACTGACTGACATTTTGACAATTCAAAAGTGCCTGTAATTGGTCTATTTGAAATAAACGTTTCTGATTTCTAATTTCTATTGTGTCCAACGTATTCGATTAGCTATCCCGTCTTGTTTTGTTCTAGGATCCGTATCTATTTTCTGTACAGTAATGGAGATAGTAACTGCCAGCCAATTGGCATCGACTCTGTTCCCCGTTACGATAGTTACTTGACCTTTAAAACCCTTAATGTGCTTTGTATCTGTAATGGCTAACAAATTACTTTCAACGGTTCGTCTTACAATATTCCCATTGGGACAATGATAAAAAAGGAATATGTATCTATGTGTTCATTTATTATTCCTTCGCACAAGTGACGAGCAAATTGCTCAGCTAAGTTGCGTGTTGTATGTATAATTCGCGAGAACTGCGTGAGAAAAACGCCCTGGCCGCCATATTGGACGTTTTATTTTCGTATCCATATTTCACACTCGGAGATCACCGCGTGTTACATGTTATGATTAAGTATTTATATAAAGATTGTTTGTTGTCTTCTTTTGTGTTGCTGTAACTTTGTGCTTGCCTTTCAAGTTAATTGATCGATGTTGATTTTATATACTAAAGTTTGTTTAACGATAAATTGTACAACTTCAACACTGAATTTTATACTTTTAGAAACAACAACAAACTTGTAATCTTATGCTAAGATACACCTTTCTTGATGCATAATTATTATCGTAGTACCTTCACAGGCTTTACGTAAGCAGATATTCCACTTTCCTCCGAGTTGAAAGACCGAGGGACACTCATAGCTACAAAGTTGCGCAGCCCTGCGCCTGCGCTGCCTTGAATCATGATTGTCCGCGCGAGTTAGTCACGCCACTGCTTGACCACTTTCAGCGAAGGCTCATATTTCCATTCCTCACCGTTTATTTTTATTTAACATAGTTTTATGCGGTCCTGGTACGCGTTTTACGAATAGTTCAAATCACTAAGGTTAAGAACTGTTCAATAATTATAAAATGCTTTATGGTTAGGTCATTTAAATTACTGCTTGATCAGTTTACGATATAAACTTCAATAACTATCCTATTTCAAAAAGACGGTATAGCTATAATGTTACCTTTCTCTATCATTACGCTATCTCTTTGATAGAATTCATTATCAACTTAAACCTCTGATAAATGAAACAGTGTTGATTGTGAAATTTCGTTTGGGTTAGCTAATTTTCTCACTGGTCCCACGTCGCGTCCCAGTCTGTCGCTCAAATTAAATGATTGAAATACTTGGAATTATTAAATCTGTGAAGGGAGCATGTGTTTGTTTAGGTTCGCGTCTCCGCAAAGCTGTAGGAGACTGTTATATGTAAAGTATTTCATATTGTGCATATACGAACGTGTAGCTCTTCTTGACGTCGCTTTATGAGTTAAACTAAGTTCCAGGCAGAGATGCCAAGTTAAGAAATGTTACATATTATTTTATTACATATTCACCTACTTCTAAACCATCTTGATGTAGTAACAAGTTATAAGCAGAGATTTTAGATTGCAGCAATAAATTACTTCAAGCTCTATTACTAAAGACATTAATTTACATACGAATGGTATTCTCAATGAAGCATCATTGGATCGGAACTATCTCATGTATCGTAAGTCCCGATAGCTACTCTTGTTTAATTCTTACATCAGCGTAGATAATCGCACGGATAGTAAACTTGTTTTATTCAGTAAGCTACTGTGGTGCAAGGACCACAATGAAGCAGCTATGTACATTCGTTCCGCAAGCTTCGCTTTCGTCGTGCGATCAGAAGCTCAGATCTCATTCGCTCCTCGCTCCTCGCCTGTGTTCACGACATCCGGTATTTTATTTTGCGTTTCTTTGAACACGGTACAACGAACTTAACGCAGCCTCGTATGGTCTACAATTATGACCATGTTATTCAGATTTTGTATAAATATTATAAATTATGCCTTTTTCACGCGCTCGTAGTTTGTTGTAAACTTTTTGTTTACTGTTGAGGTTTTATTTGTCTGCAAACTTGAGCGATGGGCTGCAAGATATTCCGGGATTATTAAAGTGTGCTTAGTTCAGCAGCGCTTAAACTTGCAACCATTAGCACGTCGTGACTATGATTGCACAAATTACTATCGTGATGGCTGAGACCTACTTAATGTAGGAAACCTGTCATTATGAAAAATTGAGTTTCTTTGATTAGGGAAGCAAAAATTGTAAGTGACATCATTAGATGCACTTTAGCTACGCGGAAATGAGTCTGACCTGGAAAGCCATAATGAAAAACGACCACCTTAAAGTTATTTACGAGTTTGCATAAATCATAGTCTATACGCCCTTTAGAGTTGTAACAAAATGTTCGGTACACACGCGTGCGTTAATTAAATTAAACTGATTCGTATGCCGTAAGCTAATTGCGAGTACGTATGGGCTAGGGTGGCTCTAAATATATTCGCACGACACCCACCACTCACCACTCCTCAGCACAAACACAAACGAACGCACATGTTGCCCTAATAATATTCCTATTTTCGCTCACGCGCTAACGGCCGTCCATACAATTACTTACATGTCACGTTATGGGGAATTGCGCCGTTTGTACATCATTGTTAATAAATACGCTGTGTTTGAGCTTCCGCCATATTCCATGTGTTTTAGTTGTCAAGGAATGTTACAGTAAGTACAGGTGTAAAATTTGTCTGGCCTCCTTCCATTTACTCGATACAACCTTCTCATTGGTTGCTGTTAGTGCATAATCTTATCGCTAGTTGATAAAACAAAACAGTTTTACGATCAATACTTGTTTTGTATATATACATATATGTACCTCACCCACTTATGAATCAGTTCTCTTTGCCTTATCACACTTGCCGCTAATCACTGTCGGTTATTTGTTAGTTTCACAATGTACACGAAAAATGTTTAGTATCTATTATGACTTTGTACGGCCTTGCAATACTCCAACATTTACGTCCTTGTTTTGTAGAACGAGTCATTTGAAGTGATCTAAAACAGTGAGTAATCAAAAGTGCATTCTGGGTTTCAATTAACAGTTGCAAAGTGTGAAATGAAAGCAGAAAAAGGATTACTAGAAGACGAGCAGTGAAACGAAAGGCGGCGGCGATGCGGCGACAGAACTTAGTGGAGGCCAATAGGCGTTAACGCAGCGTGCATCCGCCGCGCGCGCGCCTGTCGCCATGTCTAGTGCGCTGTCCCCCAGCGCCTCCGATGGCGGCGACGAGCCGGCGCGACGACGCTCCGTCTTCTACGTGCCATTGTTTGAGAGCTTCGACAATTATTTGCCCTTGACGCCAGAAGAAAAAGAAGCTCTAATATCTGGCGAAAATATAGATAGCGTCTCTACAAAAACTAAAAGGAGGAATGCGTCAGACGGCGGCAGATTGCGAATACCATCTCGGGGTGATTCATCCTTTACGGAAAGTGAAAGTGACATGAGCGCGTTTAGTCCAGAAAGACGGTTTCGTCGGCCTTTGTCATCAACGGCGAGCTCTAGCGAGGCGCTGACGAGATTGGGTCATCGCGATCTAACGAGTCCGAGGCTTGTCGCCCAGAGCACTCTCATGAAAAATACCAAGCCAAGATTACGAAGCACGACGTCGTGTGAACCTCGTTACGACCGGATATTTTCTCCGATTGGCGGATCAATTTCATCAAACAAACTGAATAGTTCCACTACGAACATTGGTAGCAAAATACCCTCGAAAAACTCTATAATGAATTCGAATTTGTCTTTGATACCTGATTCGCCAAAGCTTTTGTCTCCAGCGAAGGAGAAATCCAAAACACTTCCGCAAAATCTCAATGTGCCATCGCCTATTAGAGGCAGCAGTAGTTCTACGTCTATATTTAGAACTCCTAGGATAACTGTTACTCCTGAAAGTCCTAATAAAAGTGCTGGAAAAATATCTGGACTGAATTTTATTCGAAGATCTCGAAGCACAAAATTGTCCCGCAGCAATTCCTTATTGCGCAGCATCACTGCGAGACATATTGAAGAGGGGCTCGACGAGCATGCCGCTGTAGTGACGGACTTGACTGAAAATTATGATAACTTTGTAGATAGTAATGGAGGCGAATCAGAAGTGATTTGTGCTCTAATTAAGAAAAACGAAGCTCAGATGGCCAACAGCCCTATGAGCTTACGACGAGCGTACCTAGACGTGGACGACGATGTAGCAGTACATTCTGGTAAGATATTTACCTTCACAAACATCATTGTTCATTGCAACCTTGAGTAAATTGTAATTTACTTCCCATCGGCTCTATTCGTTGACCATAATTTATACCATAATAGAAACAGCGCGTTCAACTTCGTTGCGTAAAGTGAAATATGGAGGTGTGCGCTTGTTTGACATTGATCGTCAAATAATAACTAGCATTGAATGAATAACCAAGATCCTTTCTAAAATGAATTAGCTACGATTACAACATTATGAGTCAGTTCCAAGCAAGTATAACACATATTACTCTAAACTATGTGTAGATTTATTTCAGTAGCTATTAATTTAAATGAATACCTATTATTTTGTTGGTACTACTTTTCAGAGTTAGCACAATTAATTTGATGTTCTAGAAACAATGGTACCTAACGTGATGTACATAGTGGGTATATTGATCGATCACCTAACACCGTACCGACTGGAGCACTTAGTGGACAATGCCAGACACTTGAGAGGAGAAAGCGTTTGAAAGCCCTTACTAAGCGAGTACCTAATACGGATGACTTAACACTTTCGAACTATCCTACCAGTGTGGAGTATTTACCACTAGACTCTGTTCAGAACGCCACACAATGCCCTCTAATTACATGGTAAGGATCTGAAGCGAAGACCTTTAGCGAACGATATATCATGTCTTAAAGTTGGCATTACGAAAAGTGGAAGTCATCTTGTTATTCCAAGCCCATTATATCTAGCTGACTGTCGCTATAAACAATGGTTTATTCAAATAGTACTTTACTACAACGTTGATCGTTACTTGATTTGTGGTTTTAGCTGAAACTGGAAATAATAATATAAATCTGAGGAATACGAAATTTATTCATGTTTTAATTATTCCAAGGTTAAACATATGATTAGTATGATACATTGTTGGAATATACATGTCTGAATTTAATCCTATAAAAATATTGTAATATTTACATTCCTTTTTTTAAATTTCCGTAGGTGTGAGAATTCTAATAATAGATTGACAACGATGATGATGGTAGAGCGAACAATGCTTATTTACACGTAAATCACCGCTATGCTGTACTTTTTCCTTAACAATGTTACCTAAGTACATTATTCTGCTTAGGTGCAAAAAGATTATATGGAATCCCATGACACTGTACAGCGTACATTCCCCCTGTGTCATCATCCTATTAATATGTCAAAGGTTTGCTACGAATGCACGGAGTTTTTTCCGGTTTTGATATGAAATTATTTGTTTATCCGTTTTTTTTTTGTACACAGTTATAGATAAAAATACATTGTGAATATGAGTGAAATGGAATTGCTTATTTGAATAGAACTTCCAGCAGACGGAGACAATGCCAAAGAATCTTCTTTGGCATTATATCTTTAATATAGGATCTAACTAGTATGTAAAAACAGGAGAAGATAAGTATGTGAATTCTTAAACTAAAGTATCAAACTAAACCACATAATTTAAATATATTAAACTCTTATATAATTATATAGGTACAAAATATATCTATATATATAAATACATGTAATCACATACTACGATTATTAGTTGCTATCAGTTAGGTTATTTTTGTTTGTTTCTCTGTTGAATATTTACCAAAAATTACCTGCGACATACATAATTATACTTCAATACTAATATTATAAAAAGGAAATATTTGTATTTTGGTTTGTGACGAGTACATTCAAAAACTACTAGACTGATTTTAAAAAAATCTATCACCAGTAGAACTCTGTGTGGTATTTGCATATATTTTCTACTTTGTTGCGGGCGAAGCCGCTGGAAGAACCTAGTCTTTTTTATATAAAGACCACGTTATTTCTTAGACTAAGTTTTTGCTGTTTGTTTCACATCTAAATTTTATTTTGCCTCTGATCTTAATAGGTTACTTGTCTAACTTGTGAACACCGTAAACAAAAGACAGATATTACCGTTACTATTAAATATTCACATCACATCTTTACCTCAAAACCGCTACGCTACAAAATCAGAGTCTGTCGCTCTTTCAAAACAATGAACCGACATAAGTAAATGTTTTGTAACACAAACATAAAAAAATGTCGCTAATGTACCGTCACTATCGCAACGTCGCGTTGCACTTCCTCATGGTCTGTTATCGTAGCCGTCTCCTTATCAAAGTACGCATAATGATTGCGCAGAGAACACCGCAGGTCTTTTTAAATTAATGCTCCTAAATGGAACGGACCGCGACAAGTCCCTGCCAAGTCTTTGTCGTAATTTAAAAAACAGAACATCGTTTCTGAATATAACCAGTGCTACATTACGTCCAAGACCTCTAGACAACAATACATTTTAGCCATGAATACATTGAAAACTGTGACTTAGTGCCATTTAGTAACATCGCTTCGCGCCACTGCTGAATATATTTACTTCTTTTCAAACGGTTTTTCGCTTGACCTGTACTGTAATTGACACAGTAGTAGTAAGTAACTAACAGTGTTCCTAATATCGGCACCTTTGTTGTTACTCTGCCGGTTAGTAAACAGAGGCTGTAACTCATAACATAACACAGTGTACCACATAAACTGAAGTAATAACGATAATGGCTTCGAACGAACATCTGTTGCTTCACACGTCGAAGTCATTGACATTACAGGTTTTGCAGGCTATGGCTTACCCAGCTTTCCCACATATACCTATATACTACAAAATTGACTTCGTAAACAATAGTTTAGTGACACGAATCAAAACAAACATGAAACTTTATCCATAAAAAGCCATTACATTTAATAGTGACCACAAATATTTATCGTAAACATTTATACTGTCGATATGAAGACTGAGTCCATTGGACTATCGTGTTTCCAAGAATTTAATATTTATGTACGAATTATGTATTTATTACGGAACTGTTAAAGGGATGGAGCTGTATGGTGTCTATAGCTCCATCCTTCTTTCTCGCTCGCACGCCTGACTTTTGAACACGTCATGGTAAGGCCCTGAGGTCTAATTCAAGTTATAAGGCTGTACAAAAATACAGATCGCTAAATGCTTAATACATATTTTGGACGCGGTCGCCATAACGATTTGTAGCTTAAACTTTTTGTCATACATTTGCCGACGCATGCACAGCGGTCACGGGCGGCGTGCGCGCAACTTCCGGCGGAAACCACGCCGTACATGTACATGGCTACTGCTGTGTAGTTGATATCAAATTACATATCTATCTGTAATGTAATGTGTCGCCGTAATATGAAACTCCGCGAATATTACATGTGCATTGGCAATATAGTTCTAGTAATTTTCTTGCAAGGTTGACGGTAAATCAGTGTCAATTGTGTTGTTCGATCAAACGGTTATGAGGCTATATTTGTTTTATCAATTTTTTAACTGTGTTGGTACTGTTTCGCCCTTTTTTATGCTGATCCCTTTTTGTAAAAATATTAAGTCTATAATAGTTTCTGACTTCAATTTTCTTTTATTTCAGACACCTCATATGAAAAAGCATGTCGACGCGGCTCAGCGCCGAGCACGCCGGTGCCAGGTGCGCAGGCGCAGCACAGTCCCTCCCGCCTCGCCTCCTTCTTCTTCTCCAAGCGATCCTTCAGGAGCAACCCCCTTAAGAGAACCAAGTCAGCGACCAAACTCGAGAGGGAACGAGCCTTGGCCGCCGTACCCACGCATCCACCTACACATGCTTTGCGGACGTCAAGGTTGGTATAATGTGCATGTTATTAAGTGTTGAACTCTTAATTTAAATGTTAGAACTGTGTGAAGGAGTTGGGTTCCAGTTTACCTAGACGAGACCATTGTCTAAGTGCTTATTAGTGTGCTTACACGTTAATGACGTTCGGCGCTCCGATTGACCTGCTCCAAGCTTTTAACCAATCAGAGAACCAAACGCGGTAAACGTTGCAATCGTTAACGTTAACTCGCACTCGGTACTTAGAAGTGTACTAATTAAAATAATAACAGCCGTATGGGTCCATCTCTAAGGTTAACCAACGCTTGCCAAGGTCGGTCTATTGATGAGTGACCATCTTAACATGCCTCTTTGTCTCTGAAAGCACGTTAAGCCGTTCGTCGTGACTATCATTTCTAAACCTTTGACATTTGTTATGGATAGTCAAGATGGCAAAAAAACTAACAACAGTCTTACCAAGTTTTTATTGTGTTTACCAATTACTAGATGGTAGAGGTCCATGTAAAGTTCTATTCTGCAGCACTCAGTTAGACTGGAAACCGAACTCAACATAATTGAGAAAATGCTAGGGAGATTGGTTATAATTGATTAGATTTATAAAAAGATAAAAGTTAATATAAGACATAATAAGTAGTCTTTGAAGTTTAGACAATGAATTGATCCGAGCCGTTTTGTTATTTATCTCTGAAGAAAGTGTTCTCAGGAACATTTCATTTTTATTCTCTCACAGAACAGCTGTCACAGTTTTTTGATCCCCTCCCCCCCATCTACCAAGTTTATTGAAGTCTATAAAATTTCGTTATTGCAGCGGATTACTAGGAACGTATTGCTGCTAACAATAACTTGTTTTACGACGCAAATAAAATAATCTGTGTAGTACGAAACATCCCTCTTCTCACCTCATAACTTACTTTATGGTAGAAATATCAGTCGTATTTGCGACAAGAGTGGTCGTAAAACAGAGCCCAAAACTCTTATTGCGAAATCGTATTCCATAAAGTTACGCAGTTCTTGTCCTGTCTAATCTTTAGTAGGTTAAGTTATGTTTCGCTATACTATTGTCACGAGTGTCTACCAAAAGATTACGTTATGTATGAAAATATGCCTTCATATTAAGGTCATTAATATTAGGTACTAGCTGCCGCCCGTGGCTCTGCCTCCATAGAATTAGTATTTTCCACCTTTAAAAGGCGATTCTCATACAAAATTACCAATTTAAAAATTTTCAATTAAACCATACTTTTAAGGGTTTTATTTTCTATTTTTTTTTATTTCTTTTAAATCACTCCTTTATTAGAACGAACAAAATCAAAAATTAATATTAAAATTGGTCAAGCCGTGTTGGAGTTTTAGCGAGACTAACGAACTGCTGTGCGTTGATTGACTAATTTTTATTATATACATATACAGATTTTATACGTGTTTTATTCCTCATCAATATAGCTTACTATATCTATAATATTTAGAAATTTAGCTCGCCTAGTCACCACTTTCTTCGTATGCATAATCGCAAAGTTTGCAGTAATAGTTTCGAAATTCAGCGTCCATGGAGCAACGACGTGTGCTCGACTATATAGTCAGCAAATTGGATAGCAAAACGAGGCTTGTCGTATATCCTGACGCAAATTAGTCCGTAAAACAACTGTCAAGTGTATTTAGCGATATATCGTGACTATAAAACGTTATCCAGGTTGTATGGTGTCGTATTTCAATGTGTAGGAGTGTCGCCCCGCCCCGTCTGCCCCACGGCTATTTACCAAATGTTCTTAATTACTTCCCTCCCAACGCAAACACGACAACTTCATCGAGACCTAATTAAATAGTGTTACTTGTGGCGGCCAATTAACGCCTGCTTTAAATCGACCCATGGTTATTGAAGCTTTCGTTTAACAGATGGAAAGGCTCACGTAATGTAAACGTTTACATAAACAATGTAGGTCGTAAACTGTAAAGGAATAGCACTTCCTGGATTGGACTTCGTTTATAAATGGATTAAAAAGGAACAGTTTTCGAACACAACTCCTAATCTTAAGTTCAAACCAAAGCATGTATAGAAATAAACGGTAGAGTAAGAGCAAGATATCATTTACCATTCCTTTTGAAATAGTCTCCGCAAATTCTACGGTTATTTATGGGAGACCGAAATCTATCGTTCGATGTTCGTTTAAGTAATCCCATTGAAGAGCAACGCTTTAACGGTAATTTAATCTGTTTTTTTCCAGATCTCACGAGAGCCTCCTGTCTGCACATTCACCCGCCGTTTCCACCATGGATTTGGGACCACCTAATCAAGTGCGTATTCAATATTTATTAAAGCCATTTAATCGAAATCCTTTTAATGAAAGTTATTATTTTTGAGACTATGATCTGTTGATAATAACTTAAGGACACAAGAACAGAGAAAGGGAAATTGGTGCTGGCCATATTTCTTGGCATTATCTTGACTTATCTACACTTTAGTAAGCTTTATGCTGGGGTCGGTTTCCCGGCCACAGTAAATAACACGCAAAATATTTCAGCTTTCAAATCCATACTTTGTTATTTAATATGACATGCCAACGTGTATGCTTTGAGTAGAACTTTCGTAAGTTCGGACTCAACATGTTATCCAACCTTCGTGCTCTGTTGAGGCAATGTTCAGCTGAATTGAAACCTTCATGTTTGTCAGTGTATCTAGTTGTAGATACGTGTGTCAATGTATCTAGATATTTTCTGCATTAACTTTAATTGATGTTTCTATTTCTCGTTTCCAGGTAGAAATCCGATCTCTCCACTCATCAGTGCTGGGCAGGCCACATTGTTTCGCGCTCAGTGCAGAGAGTCGAGCACCACGCTACTTCGCCTGTGCCTCACGAAAAGAGAGGGACCGATGGATATACAGGTACATATCCTATCAGCCATATAAATCACAGTATAGAAATAATTATGATGGAGAGGAATAAGAAGTGAATGAATATTAAAAGAGGCAACACGAAGAAAAGCTGAATGGTTTTTGTAACAAATGATTAAATGATAGATACCTAGTAGGTTAGAAAATCTTGAGACTGATGGAGATGTATGCACACACCCCTCTGGGTTTATCTAGTCCCCCCCTTCTTTGTACAGGCGATCTCATTTTTTGAATGCGTTCGGTCATTTCTCCTTTAAGGTGAAGGCACGTGAACATATTCGCAAGAAGTTGGTAGAATCACCACAGCGTTGTTTTGTTTTTCACAATAGCAGTATTTGTATGTATGTATTTATTACTGGTAGAAAATACCTTTTAGTAGACTGGTAGAAAATACCTGAGGCATTAAGTCCGCCTTTGTAAAGTGTTTCTTACTAGTATATCTAGTTTTAATAATAAAATAAAATACCGGCGGTATTTTGATCCTAAATGATTTTCTCATTTAATATTATATAATGACCATCTTAGTAACATAGTCGTCGCTAACTATTCGGTTCCATTTGCATAAAACTGCTCCCATCAACTCCCTATTAAGTAGGTCGTCGATGTCGTTATCAATCAATATCGTGTACAAAGTAAACACATCAATACTTTCTTTGTAACGTCAGCTGGCATTCTTTGAACGTGTAGGCAGCGTTCCTAAGTACCACTCACGGGGGCTACAGGTTAATTGGTGAGCTATCAGTAGCTATATTGATATAACTTAGTAAGTAGCTGTGTATATGATTTCATTAAGGAAGATCAAGTGACTCTTGTTATAAGTTTACCATAACATAATTAGTCTATAGTAAGTATTCTGGGACACAGACATCCACTTTGTCAGTGGGACGGAATAAACCGTAATCCACCACGCGGACCTAGTGTGAGTTAGTAGATGTCACATGTCTTCGAAGTTCTGGTTTTGGGACATGGTTTCTTCTGCTTCTTTTCTTTTTTGATGGGAGATTATCAAAAGACTCCTATTGCTCTGGTTGAAACGGAGAGAGCAGTGGAGGGAGTGTCAGACTTTTACTGACTAAAACCCACCTGTATTCCTTCAGTTGTCCCTTTGTGTCCTAGGGTCACGGTAACCATTCCGCAACCCTTTTCACGATGCTAAAAGCAAAATTTTGACATAATACATACTTAATTTGTATCAGTTATGTTTTAATTTCGTATAATTCGATTTTAATGCTTTTATTTGGGAAGTTGTAAGTAGAACCGAAGGTTAAAGAAAAGTCATAACTTATAATGAGACAGATTAATGTTAACACTCATTAGAAAACGATACGGAAGGTTAAGTGTTATCGTAAACATGTGTGCCCTTTGTTGTTATTGTTTCTAAGATTTTTGTCTATGATTCTACGAATTATTTCTTATTTTGTTACTATGAATGTAGTTGTAAGAGAGAGGTAAGACCAACCAAATGCACATCCATTTTTTAAACACATTGCTGTACATTAATAATTATTTCTATATTATCGTGTGTGCGTTCACAAACGTTTGAACTCTCACATACACACGACACCCAGACCCGGTACTACAGGCTACTAGCCAACTATCCGTAGGCTATACACATATTTGTTCCGAGCGATTAAACCCGCTACACGCGGCGCAGCAGCCATTCGCTCAACCACTGCGCTTGCCGTGCCGTAGGTGTGTAGATGACGATTAATAGCGAAGTATGAAAGGAGATATGTAGTGCAAAACACGCATAGAGGCGACAGAATAAATGATCCATGTTGTACAACCTTAAATATCTGTAGTCGTAAAAGTAAAGGACTATGGGCGAATAGTGATCGCTCGGGGATATCGAATAATTCTTAAGAACGGACTTTCTAAATTAAACGCCCTACCACGAGCTCATAACGCGATCCATTTGGCGACCTATACTGAATTGTTAAAGGGATGGAGCTATATAAGGTGTACAGCTCCATCCCTCTTCACTCGCACGTTTGACGTTTTAACACGTCATGGTAAGGCCCAGAACTCGAGTTTATTCTTATTTGACCTCCTTTGGTTCTTTATTCAATATGATTCGTTTTACAATGTTTCTTTGTTTATTCGCCAGCTTGCGACAAGCGGCGCGACCGGAGGAGTTGCGCACGCGCCGATGTGAGCGTACCGTCAAGCTGTGGCTGCTGGAGGCCAAGGCCATACCACCCAAGAAGAGATACTACTGCGAGATCCTGCTCGACGATACGTTATATGCTAGGTAACTTATATATATAATTTTATATGTTGTATTGTTATATTAAGACTGTCATTGAGTTACATTGACTGCGGCGTCCACAAAAAATGTTAAATTAAACTTGATTACCTACTTATGCAGATGATTTTAAAACTAACCAACCAATCACCAAACCAATCACTAATCCAACCACCAATCTACCAATAGGATAATCTTGCCTTGTAACATCTTATATCAAATATGGGCCTCGTTCTAAAGGGCAACCGTGACATTTTGTATTCATCGAAGTTCTTTCCCATATCGAATTGCCTAACAGTAATTTTAACTACCTACTAGAAATACTGAAGCTAACCATTTTAATATAATAATTGCTAGTGCCCAACAAATTATTTTTTATTATTCGAACTTTCTCTGTTTACTTTAATCAAGTATATTAACGCAGCATGCACAATCGTTCGGCCACGGCATAGGTATCGTCATGCATAGCATAAAATAAACCTATAATTACTGGTGACCTATCGCGACTTCAACTGCATATGCAATGCAAATATTTCTAGGTCATAAGAAAGTGTTTACGTGACCCTTGCTTGTTTTCTTTTCCTTATAATCACCTAACTAGTCTTACAGCGCATAGCTAGCTAAGTCTAGCTCTACAAACAACTTTCTTTTTTAAGTAGAAGTGTGTTTACGTTTGTTGATATTTTAATACATAATTTCTCTCAAAATTGTACCCAGCCACATAGATATTAAGTCTGATGAGTCTCTCTTTGATAATAATAAATGGTTAATTTGACTTTAAGTAAAAAACTGCGAAAATGTATTTCGTAGAACTCATGAACTTTAGTTATTGTAAAGGAGAATGGGCGATTTGTCTTCGTAGCTGCTTCGCATGCTCATGTCAGAATGTTGACAAAAATAAAGCTATGATTTTTTTTTTTATTATTATGGCAGGTCATCATCAAAGCTGAAGACGGAGCTGTGCTTCTGGGGCGAGGTGTACGAGTTCGCCAGTCTGCCCGCTGTTCGCGCCATACACGTCAACGTGTACCGAGAACCGGAGCGGCGCTCAAGAAAGAGAGACAAGCATGCGCTTGTTGGTCAGTCTCCTTTGTATTTTCTTATTGTTCCCCCACCTCCCTCCTTTGTTTTTTTTTTCGTTTGTTTTTATGCCTCCTTTGTTTTTTTTTTGGGTTTGGTCACCCATCCCTGGTTTAACCTTAAAGATCGACCATCGGTCCATGCCGCTGTTATTATGCTTATCACACTAATATTATAAAGGTGAAAAATGGTCATATGTGCTGCGATAATAAAAAAAATACAAAACACAAAGAAACCAATAAATATCTAATTTCGAAGTTTATTAAAATTTATAATTCCAAGTCAATCCAAAGATATAACACTTCAAAGCAACCCGTTTTAAAAAACGGCAATTTCGTAGCTAAAGACATCGTCGTCCGTTTCGTGATAAGAAATTGTAAAAGACACCACAAAATATTGACCATCGAATTGTCCCTTTCCAGGTACAGTCCGCATCCCGGTCGACGACGTATCCTCCCGATACCTCAACGAGCGGTGGTACCCCCTGACGGAGACAGACAAGCCGCAGTCCCCCGCCGCGCCCGCGCCCGCGCTGCGCATCAAGTGCCGCTACCAGAGCGTCGATGTGCTGCCCATTGATCATTATGCCAGATTTCTCGATTATTTGAAGAGGAATTATAGGAGGCTGTGTGAATATTTGGAGCCTGTTATTGGTGAGTTACTTTTAATACATTGAAAATCGTTCACGGCTAGGCAGTGTCTCGTTAACCAGTCCTTCCTTTTCGACCATTAAACTCAATAAATGAACTAAATTAATGATTTATTATTATTAATAAACTTTCCTTCTACGTTATATAAAGAGAAATTATGTTTTGGCATCTATTGTTGGTCCACAATATATGTTAATAGCAATTACTTCTATGTTAGATCAGGTAACTCTTAAATCCACTTCTACCACCTCCTAATCAAATTCCATTTTTCCAGGCGTAAAAGCCAAAGAGGACATCGGCTGCGCGCTGGTGCTGTGCATGGCGGGCGCGGGGCTGGCGCCGCGCTACCTGGCCGACGTGGTGGCGCTCGACGTGCGGCGCACGGGCGACCACTCGCTCACCTTCCGCGGCAACTCGCTCGCCACCAAGAGCATGGAGGCCTACCTCAAGCTCGTGGGCGACCAGTATCTGCAGGCGAGTTCTCAAACGGTTCAAGAGAAAGAAGTCAGGGAAATGCTGATGATAGACCTCGCGTGCATTAAGCGAGCAAATTAATTTGAAGTCATTATTAGTAATCCAAATATACGTAGTCGAAATTGATGTCAAGACCGTTTGTTCAAATGGAGATTTATGACTGATTGAACGTAAAGTTTCGAATATATACGGGGGCGAATGAGTTTAAAAGAATTGTTAAGTCATATAAACATTACGTTAGCATTAGATGTCATGACAACACGGGACGTCGATACTGCAACCACCACACACCATTTTTTTTACATACACCAAAAGAAAAATATCATATATTTTTTAACCTCAATCTTGCCTGATAGTAAGCTATGGATGAAGTATGCCTTCCGTTGCCGTTATAGGTGGTAGGGAACACAGATAATAATAAAATAATAATAATAATAATATTTCACAACTATCACACAACGCCGTCTAGTCCCAAGCTAAGCAAAGCTTGTGTTATGAGTACTAGACAACTGATAAACATACTTATATATTTCAAAATACATACATATGTAGATAAATTACACCCAGACACAGAACAAATGATGCTGATAGAGAATTCCTAACTTCCGCCACAATACTTAATAGTGCCTTGGTTGTCTCCAGGACACGTTATGCGAGGCGGTGGGCTGCGCGGCCGGGCCGGGCGCGGCGGAGTGCGAGGTGGATCCCCTCCGCGCCGGCGGAGCGGCCGCGCTGCGCAGGCAGCAAGCCGCCCTGAGGGACGCCGTCACTCTGGCGTGGAGGTCCATCGCGCACTCTGCGCCGCGGTTCCCGCCGCCCTTGAGGGACTGCTTCGCTACTTTCCGGGAGAGGTGAGATAGTTTTTAATTACATGCAACCAAGATTGGTCTCCGTTTAACCTACTGGAAAAGAGGTGCAGTGGTTAAACGATTGGCTACTGTGCTGCGTGTCGCGGCTTCGATTCCTGCACAAAAAAAAAAATTTGTATGGTCTACAGATAGATGTTCCGGATCAGTGTCTTGTGTATGTATATATTAATATTATATTATTCCACAACTATCACAAAACGCCATCTAGTCCCAAGCTAAGCAGAGCTTGTGTTATGATTACTAGACAACTGATAAACATACATAAATATTTCTAAATACATACATATTATAGATAAATTACATCCAGACACAGAACAAATGATCGTGCTCACACAAACATTTGTCCTGGGTGAGAATCGAACCCACGACCTCCGGCATAGCAGTCAGGGCCACTAACCACTAGACCAACAGGCCAGTATGTGAGTTTACATATTTGTGGGGGGCAATGTTTTCTTTTATTCATAAAAAACCACTACTTCGGTAACACACCAGTTTATCAATCATGGTGCCTAATGAAATTTGAAAATTGATGCCAATACTGTAAGAAAAAAAATCATAAACATAATACGGATTGGTGGGCTAAGATCGTCACTCACTGAACGCCTGAGGGATGTCGACGTCGCGTTGTAGAGGTCGACTGCGGAGAAGGTGGTTTGACGATCTCATCATATGATCGGACGAACTTGTATACGGAGGAAACTTGGACAGAGATAGCTCAAGACAGGAGAGGTTTGGAAGGAAAAGGAGGAGGCCTTTTCAAAGCAGTAGGACATAATTCAGGCTAATAAAGAAAATTAATTTATCAAGAAACATTAGCATGAAATGAAGAATAGAAGACAATATGAATGTTGTTTGCTTTTGAAACAAAACTCTGACTAAATCCAAGATTATTTCCGTTGCAGACTAACGGCGATGGGTCGAGAGGACATCTCGGATAACTTGATCAGCGCATCGATCTTCCTTCGCTTCCTTTGTCCAGCTATACTGTCCCCAAGTCTCTTTGGAATCACACATGGTAAGAAATCTATTCTTAGAAATAATTGGCAACTGGTGTCAATACCTTGGGCATTGCTTTACCACTTTTGACAAAATTTTCCCGTAAATATATTTTAAATAGCGTAGACTGATTACCAGAGGTCGGAATTAGGTAGAGTTATTCATGTACTTGCATCGAAATGTTGATACTAATATGGATCTTCCCGGGATTTCTAATGAAAAATCCCGGGTGGCCAACAATCTTACATATAAATAATAATTAAAACCTCAGAGATAGATGAGACAAATAAAATAAAGATAATTAACATACAATTTTATTAGTATTTTTCATTGAAAAAGATCTCTCTACGTCAACTGAGGTAAGGTTAACAAATTTATACAATTCCTCCTCCTCGTCATTAATGCAGGAAGAAATTTTTTCTGCTATAATGGAATAAAAGTCTAAGGTTTGTTCAACGGCCAAGTCACAAAACATTAACTATACTAATAAAGAAATCGCAGTAACAAACCTTAGACTTGGCACGCTTTGTCTAGATTTCATTACTTTTTAGAGATAAACAAGCAGCTCCATCGAGACTTGGCTAGTTTTTTACAGAATGTTTTTGGTGGGATCCACTTTATTCTTTCGCTGTATGAAATCAGTCTAAGTACATAAATAACTCTACCTAATTCCGACTTATGCTAATTACGGTCAAAGCAATTATAAGTTGACTTTGCCTTGATTTATTTTGTAGGAATCGATCAATCAGTCTACCTAGGCATACTCCAACTATGTTGAGGAGTGCTTCCAGCTGATATCAGTATTTTACATGGAGCGAGTGCTTATCTGATCTCCACAACCCAGTCGTTGGGTAAAACGATACCCCTTGGCAAGACTGGTGTTAGAATTCCTGGCAATAACCCATTAATTTTTTTTTCCTGGAACTACAGCCGGGACCCACAGCTTGACGCATCCGTAGGAATCAATCAGGTTTTAGTTTTGTGATGAATGCTGTGCCCTTTGCCCGGTATTGGGACAGTAGTATGCTGGTATAATCAACATATTCTCTATATTAGCGTGATTCCCAATTAATTAAGTCTCATCTCAATTGCAGAGTACCCGAACGAGCGTGCGGCGCGTAACCTGACGCTGGTGGCGAAGACCCTGCAGACGCTGGCCAACTTCACGCGTTTCCAGGGCAAAGAGGCCTTCATGGAGTTCCTCAACGACTTCCTGGAGCAAGAGGCGCCCAATATGAAGGCGTTTCTCAGAGCAATATCGGTGAGTACCTAGTCTTTACCGAGGTGCCTAAAAAACAATGTTTTAAAATCCAGTATAAAATCAAATACACAAATTATTTCTGCCTATCAAAATGGATAAATGCTCATCAAATAAGTTCAAGAACGAGCGAAGCGAGCTTGGAATTTTAGGGCATCTCAACACGGAGTTAGGTTAGAAGGAGATAACGGTGTATCGTTCGCTCGCTTTAGCCTCGTTATTCCTTTCGTGTCAGGTTACTTTAAATCTCACAGAGAGAAATAGGATGCAAAGGGGGCCTCCGTCGGACTTATTTAAGCCGAATGAAATTAGCTTTTTAGATATTTATATGGGATAGTACAACTAAGAAAATAGTTTCAATTCTATTATAAACACTCTTGAATCACAATTTGGTGAATAGGTATTTATCCATTCTGGCAGTTATTTCTAATTTAGGTAGTAAAATAGATGTATTTCTGGTAGACATTTAAACACAAGTCTTTTAAATTCATATAACTCTGTATGCTGTTTACCTATCATAGTTAAATAATACTATCATGCTTAATAATATTAAGTTGTAGGTACTATCTTAACTTGGTTTTATGTCACGTTTCGAGATAACGACTTCTGCAATACCTTTAAATAGCCGAACGTGCTTTAACGTTGATTTATTTCTTTTAAACTTTGTTCAAGAGTATAACATTTATAAAATCTAGTAAAAATCACACAATATGAATTATCCAATATTTCGATGGCGTAAAAGTGAATCGTCTAAGTACCCTCGTTTTTATTGGCAGACGCGTCCCCAAGATCAACAGCAGCTGGCTCAACAACAGCAGAATCAACAACAACAACAACAAGATGGCAGTAAGCGCAACTCAGCTACGTCTCAGGGCTCCAACCCGGGCAGCGAGGCGGCGCGCGACGCCGTGGAGCCCGACCCCGAGTGGGCGCCGCACGTGGACCTGGGCAAGCAGCTCGCCACGCTGCACTCGCTGCTAGTAGACAGCTTACCCAAGCTGCCTGCTAATAAGATACAGGTACGTTTACAACTTGTAATTGACATAAAATACTAAAAAATCCTAAACTCTTTGTAAAATCTCTTATCTATCACTAGCTCTATCCCAAGGGAAAATACTGTGTGAAAAAAATGTGTTCCTCCAGGATATACCCTATCCGTCTACCAAGTTTCATCAAAATCCGTTCAGCCGTTGAAGCGTGAAGAAGTAACAAACATATACACTTACAAACTGTCACCTATGAATTATTAATGTGATTCTTAATACTTCCGGTGCTAAAAACATACAATGTTTTTTTCGTGTGACCAGAACCTGCTTCCCTAATCGTCATTATACGTAACTATTGTTGACATGTGTTCATGCCCAGGACTCGACTAACGAGTCCAAACATGATATCTTAAAATGTTTTCTTTGGCACCGAAAATGTTAACTAGATCAACTTAAACTTACGTTGTAAACCTTTTCATCTACTATATGTCACGTTTCTTTTAGGAATTGGACCCTTTATCAGACATCCTCGATGAATTGAGCAAGAGACTACTAAGCAACGATATGAGCTCTCCTGCGCCCCCGGCCGCTGATAACATCTTTAGGTAAGCAACATTTCATACTTACAAAACTGAAATCGATTGATTATTACAAAACAAATGTTATGAATGTTCTCTTGTCTACAGGTTTAACGACCCCACGTGCAATACTCCAACGAAGCAGCCGTCCGAGCCGGCGACCAACGGGCAGCTCAACAACAACTTTGCTCACAGCTCGCCCATCATGAACAAGAACGGCGTTCAATTCAACATCAGTCCGTCTAAGTCCAACGCCGAAGATTCCAAGTACAAGCCTGGATACGCAGCAGTCACAAAGTCACCCAGTTTCAACCTAAGGTCAGCCACGCTACCCAGGAATGGCTACGGCTCCAGCCCCGTCAGCCAATCCGTCAACCCAGACAGATACAGCTCGCAGTACAACAACCAAGAACATTGCGTCAATCTCAAAGTCGTACAGATTGGCTTCGGCTCCGACCAGTACCCTAAAGGCATCAGCAACGGCATCAGCGAAAGCCTAGAGCGCAGGTTCCAGGAGAGGTACAAACCTAACAACAACTATAATAACCAACAAGCGCACTTCCACAACTCTAACTACAACAGCACGGAGAGGTCGCCGAGCAGCGACAGCATCAACCACAACTACTGCTCCACTGATATGCAGAACATCATGAAGGAAACCGCCACGCTTGAGGAACTATCCGACCTCCTGAAGTACGCTGATGACTCAGAAATAGTCGAAGACAAACTTATTATGAACAAAAAGAACCTATCCCAATCTATTTCGAATAACAATAATATCGTAAACGGGAATAAAGCTAATTACACAAATAATGGTTCGAACGTTTCCATCAGTGGGTTGTCAAACGTAGCGAGTTCAGGCTATCAAAGTATCGCCACGTACAGCCAAAGTTCAAGTCCAATCGAGAACACGGCGCATCATCATCAGCCTTACGAGAACGGCGGACAGCCCATGAGTCGGTTCTCGCAGATAAACTACCAGAAGCAGAGAGACAAACAGTATTACGACAGCAAAAACGAAAAGTTCTATCCAAAGAGCCCAGTGCAACAGAAAATTGATTATGACATCCAAAAGTATGGAATCCAAAATTTCACAACTGCGGATAACACGCCGTCAAACACCAATACAAATCCAAAGGTAGCTCCGCTAGTGTTCACGAATCCAGTGTACAACATGGATGACAACCGTCAGGCGCAGGAGAAGAAAAATAATGAAAACAGAAATTCAAAACGTTGTCCTTGTGGCTCATCCAGTTCATCGATAGATGAGGAGGGTTTGAGCACAGACAACGTCGAGACAAACTCTGAAGAGGGTTCTACTAACTTCAACGAGGATAGTAGAAACTATGACCAACAGAATCGCAACAATTCCCACCGAAAACTCACCAGAGATAACTGTAGTTATGATGATATGTATCCGAGGAGCAACCACAGCCACTCCCCGAGGATACGGGACGATGAGTCGTCGAGCAATTCGCCTAGTCTACGGAAGAGTAGTAAGACGCGAATGCCCAGAACAAACCCTATGCTCTCTTACTCCACTAACCAAAATCAACTGAACTTCAAACACTTTGGACAAAGAGGAGAATCGCTGTACGAAAGCAAGCCTCATCACATTTCAACCGACTCCGGCTACCCCATGAGCAGGTCTGACTCGAACGTAGAAGAAGTGAACAAAGAAATGTACAGGTTACAAATTTCACGAAGCCAGAAGGCGCTCTACAACATGGAGAACTCCAAAAACTCTCCCGAAAAGTATTCGATGACAGAGAGTACTATTCCGGAGACCAACTATCCTTTGGACCGAACGTATTCTGGTGCGAAGATGTCGAGTAGTAGACTAAATGAGGACTTGGAGAGGCATCCGGAATACTATGGAGTTCGGGAGAGGCGGGAGTCTCCTTCGAGGGTAATGTTCGGTCGCGAGTCGCAGTCTAGCGAGGCGAGCGAGCGCGCCGCCGTGCGGGACGGTGCGCTGCGGGAGGGCCCCGGGAGGGACAAGCTGCAGAGGAGGCTGAGTCTGGAGTCCGCGCGCGAGCTCACCGACAGCTCCGACGAGCTCGAGGATACGCTGTATAGTACAACGGGTCGACGACGCGCCTCCAAACATCAGAGGACCATTGAACAGGTAGATTTATTTTTACAAAATTATTAAGTCTGTCAGTAAAAAAAAGGCTCAAATTAAAGCTTGTGCGCCTGACCTTTTCCCGCGAGTATCCGATTGCCATCCCATCGGACTGTGAATGGAACAGAGAATGCACCGATGCTGTCTCCATTAAGATTTGCCTCTGTGATCGAAATTCGTTCTTGAGGATAACTGGTTTAGAGATTTAGCTAACTTAATGTTCTTCTTTACAGTACGAACGCGAAATCGAAAGGTTAAAATGTTCTGTGGAACTTTTACGGGGAAGGTTGGGGCCTGGCGAACCAGGACAAGTCGATCATACGGACGCCAAAATGAAGGCTATCATTTCAAGGTAAATATTTTTCAAATTAATAAACAGTAACCAGCCAATTTTTTTTTCGGACATTAAGTATTAATTAAAACGCGAAAATTATACAGGGTTAATCGTTGAAATGAACGCGAGTGACCTGGATAAAAAATAAATCTTCAACAAAACACCATCTAAACGTTGCTAATTAGAATGAAATTCTGGGAAGTAATGACATAAAAACGGCTACATTTTTTTGTCTTTTTAAATACCTTATCACTGGTAAATTATGAATAACACTTTCCAATTTACATTTATTTTTCTTTATGTTCTACTGGCTTTTCCTGTACACAAGTGGCCTATGCCACAGGCAATGTGCCTTTTGGATTTGAAATAGCATAAAGCTCTCAATAATAATAAGGTGCCCTGACCACCGGTTGCTTGGACACTGTTCCCGATGCCGGTGGGCTACTATTTTTTATATTTTTTCATGTTTTTTTTTTGTTTTTTTTTAAGAAATATTTAAAAATGTAATCAATATGTACATAAATTTAATAAATGGAATAATAATAATAATCTTTATTTAATCTTTATACGATATTGTTAAATGTAATAACCACAAGTAAATTATAAAGTTAAACAAAATATAGATATATAAATTCCCAACGAATAACTACGAGTATAACTAAATTATCAATTTTTAAGGACTTAAGGAAAAACAATAGTGTGGCTATGTAGCAATGAAATAATGTTGTGAATACGATCAATGGAAACAAATAATTTATAATGTTACTTTAGAATTAAAATCTATGTTACTATATTTTTTTTATTCATAAACATACTGACCTAATTCCGCCAACTTCCAGGTTGATCTGCGTAGAAGAAGAACTGAGACGCGAGCAGCGCAAGATGGCCGCCGCTCTATCGCACAAGCAGCGCGTCATCGAAGCGCAGGAACATCGCATCGCCGCGCTCGACGAGGCCAACACCCGCCTGCTGTCCGCGCTCGTGCACCTGCAGCAGCGCGCCCCGCCCGCGCACGCGCAGCCCCACGCGCCGCACGCGCCGCACGCGCCCCACGCTCCCCACGCGACCCACGCGACCCACGCGCCACACCAGCAGCCCCACCCCGCCTCGCACCAGCCGCACTCGCATCAGGAGCTGCAGATATAACACGCAACAGTTCACACAGATATAGATATAGGTCACCGATAAACAAATATAGAAAAAGAATTTGATCTAGATTTGGAACGATGGAGCAGAGGGAACGTTTTCAGACTAAGAGTCTCTCAAAAAAAAAAACAGTTTTAAACATAAATCCTGCTCTTTTTATGAAGTAAAATGACAATACATTGCGAAGCTACTGTTACAACATACCTATAATATAATATGTTAGCTACCTATCTCTATATCTGTGCCAAAACCCCCATTCTTCCAGTCTCAATAGTATCTAATATCGGTAATACTGTGCTGTCTTTACAAACATATTTACCTGCCCTCTGTTTTATTATGATCTCCGTTTTATTGGGTGACTAATGGCATATTAAGATGCTGATGCATTTGATTTTGATGAATGAAGAACTACTTGTACAAGTGAACTGTTATAAAATTGTTATTTCCGAGTATTGTAATGTTTACGTAAACGTAAAAATGTAGGGGTCATGTGCATCCAGACTCCTTGATATAGTTTATTTCGAGCACTATGTGCATAGTAGCTTTTAAAATATTCAGTACGTTTCTGTTCGATACTTGTCTTTAAATAAATTATATTCTCATAGTTTTACGCACAAGTGGTACAATGGTCCGTTTAGTGGTGTGCTCGTGTATGAATGGTCTACTTTTGCTTGTCTAAAGTTTCAAACAGTAAAATGCACAATTAACAAGTTTTGCACGCAGTTTAACTTTATTATTAAATTAACTCTTCGACGTTGTATATCTCCACAAGTTGCAATATAAATGAATTCATTTCGGAAATGAATATAATAATATGTTTTAACATATGAATAGTATTGTTTTATAACTTGTGTATCGCAATAATTGTTTGTTTTGCCATTTATCATTTTTTTGTTACATTGTTTCGTTAGTTTTATTGAAATATGCTTTAAATGACATTAACTTTCTATAAATATCAGTATTTCTCATAAATTCGATGAAATGTTCGTTCCATGTGTCGACATGTTTGTTTTCTGTAACAATGATACCAAAGACGATTGAATATCCCTTAGACTAAATTGTAGTGGTCAAATCGAACCCGCTGCAATGACGTCCTAGTGTTGTATTTTAAAATAAAAAGTTATAGATTTTATAATTATAGAATAAGACTTGTATCATAATATTCTTAAGAGTTAAGATTAGTTAAATGTGGTATGAAATCAAAATTTATTTTTATTACCTTTGGAGTATTAGACTATGGGAAATATGATGCGTTAAACAACCTCATGCTTAAAATTGTAAGTCGGTATCAAAAATAAAAAATAAAATAAGTTTCGAACCACAATTTATGTCGTATTGCGAAGATGTAATTTAAGCCATAACTTCAAGTTAATATACCTGCACAGGTATATAAATTATCACATTAAATTATGAATTACGTATACTTTAGTTTCATTATTATTTCCCCGCCCTAAAAAATTCAATAAAGGAGGAAAGAGGAACACTACGCTGCGCTTAAAGACTGGGATCTTAGACGTAGGAACAAACGCTGCTAGGCCGAAATGGGATTGGGCAAGTCACATCAACCGCATGCACACTAACTGCTGAATAAGTTTCCACAAAGTGAGTGTTTTTTTTTCGGTGGGAAAATCATCTTATGACATCCCCCGCTCTTGCGTGGAGCGAGAGATAGTGTCAGACTTTTACTGACTAAAAACCCACTCCTGTTCCTTCGTTGCCTTTCGTACCAAGGCCGAGTCTTCTTTTCAGAAGCAGACCCTTGGCCCCAGTAGGCTTCAACCCTGCTGGGCCCCTACAGTTGCTGACATCTCCTTAAGGCGCGCGTGGAACAGTACGCGCCGTCGACGACTTGGGCTCGGTCCAGACGGTTGCCGGACGGTCGGACGGCGAGCTACCCATTGCTCGCCGTCCGCAAGCCCGCGCGGTAGCCGGAAATCGGGATCGGAATCCCGGTGGTGGTTGGGGCGTGAGGACCGTTGCCTCACGCGATCGGCCGCCTCCTTTGCTAGCATTACTGCTTCGCAGAAGGAGGCGACCGCCTGCCACTCTTCGCGACGGACCATGGCCTGTACCAAGGCCCAGCGCGAGAGATCGCCGCCGCCTATCGCCCCCACGAAGACACGGCGTTGCTCTTCCCAAGCGGGTGTAGCAACATCTATGGCGTCACATAAGAACTAATCCTGCATCGCGCAATTAAACTTGTCCACGCGATTTTAACATATAGAACAGCCCGAAATTATCTATCGGGCAGTTGCCTATCAGACATAACACCCGTCTGATCTGAGGATCCTCCGTTTTCAAATGAGGTGTGCGGGACTATACACTCTGTTCCGTATACCTCTAAACTGGTGACCCCGACGTGATATACCTGAGGATGGACGTCGCCGCCGAGGTCAACCTGCGAAAAGGTGGCGAGATGACCTAGACGACTACCGCAAGGGCTGATTAGAGGTGGCTTGAGAAAAAAATACCTGGAATAAGTTAGGGGCGGCCTTAGTCCAGCAGTGGGAAAGAATAGGCCAATTTCTTTGCTCTGGTCATAATAAAAATATCTGATCTACCAATAATCGTCTTCTACGATGTTCTAACACACTGCTCTGGGTTTATCCATTCCTCCTTTGTCCAGGCAATCTCTCTTTGGAATGCGCTCCCGCTGAACATCAGGATGGCGTCCAGTCGGTTCACTTTTAAGGTGAAGGCACGTGAACACATTCGCAGGAAGTTGGTGTAATCATCACAGCGTTGATTTATTGGAATCGTTTTTCATAATTACATTGTTAATTTATTTACCATTAAGCTGCCCCTACCATGTTATGATTCTGCACCACCCTAAGGTCGACTGGTAGAAAATGCCTAAGGCATTAAGTCCGCCTTTGTACAGTGTTTATTATTAGTGCATACAGTTTTAATAAATAAAAAATCACTATAAATAAGAAGACAACTTATCAATCAATCATTATAATTCTAAAACAGCACTATGGACAATAAAACAAGGACAACACATTTTTATTTTAGGTTTTTGGCTCGTATCCATGTGGTAGACAAACATATCGCTTATTCATTAAAATAGTTTTCCTTTCCGCAGTCTCTCTCTTACTGTAAGGGTGTATTAATTGTATATCTTCTACTCTACCAAACAAGTAGGAAAAATATATTTCACGAAATTTTTTATCAGGAAATTCTGCTTGAAACATAGTACTCCACAGCATGTTAGTGACGTAAGCATGAGATCTGAACATAGTTAACTTGTACCTATCAGTGTACTGTCTAAACTTATCATTCAAACTCTGTTTATATCTCCAAGTGGTAGGGTTTCCGTACAAGGGCTCTTTTGGAGGAGACACGTGGCCGAATCCTTGTTCTGCGAGCGTACGTAACATACTCCAATACGTGGTGCTCTTACGCAAGTATTCTTTTCTCTCATAAGATGTAAGCTTCCCATAAAGTCTTTGTCTCATCCATTCTTTGAGTTCCGGAACTAAATGCAAGTCAGGCAGGCGCGCTGCGACGTTGACCTTTCTCATAATTCGTAGTGCGCACTTTAAGTAATCAGTAATCTTGGGATGCATTCCTAGACAAACTTGAGATGGCACGTTTCTTACTTTACTCGCGTCATCGTCGTCTCCATCTTTCTTAGAATCCTTTTCTGCCTTCTTCTTTTTCTTCTTCTTTTCTATTAGTTTGTTTGCATAGCTGTCGTCTACTCGCAGCATACTGTCTGTCTCCCAAATCTTCTTGAATTCTTGCTCTACGTAAAGCTTTTGTGTATCAAGATCGTATATCGTATCGTAGTTAAACTGAAATGGGGTGTGAGCGGTAGGTTTTACAAAATAGGGTAATTCTTCTTGTGAAAAGTGGCCTTCATTATATAAATCGAAGTGATGACCACAGTCGCATTTAGTCTTTTTAACATACTTAAAGACAGCGTCGTGCCACTGCTTCACACAATCACAGGGATCAGGCTTATGCGCGGGCGCAAAACCACGAAAACCACAATGTATGTTAATGGCCTGTCCACCCACGATTGCGTAACCTCCGTGGATGAGTTCTCCTAGGGCGTGTAGAATAGTAACGTTGCCCAAAACAAAACATGTTTTGCCTTGAATCTGGAAAACTCCGTTTATAGTGTATTGGGCATTCCATAAACTAGTGGTGGGGGGCACTAGTTTCTTTCGACGCTTATTTTTCTTACCGAAATCAATGCCAATGCCGTATTTTTTCTTCTTTTTTGTACCCCCTTCCAAAATATTTGTTTTTGACCTTGCTCTGCCTTTGGGTCGGATATTCTTTTTTGTGATAGGAATATTCGTGGGCGATGGCACGTAAGGCATTATAGTATTCATCCCAGCCAACTTTTCGCAGTATGATAACGGTAATCGCTTTTTTGGTGGTGGCGGAGGAGGCGGTGGTGGTGGTGGTTTCTGCATGACCGGCTCTTCCTCGTAAGGCTCATTGAGGACAGTTAGGTCCGGCAAGGGCAGCGGCCGCTTGCGGCGGATTTGGGGTGGCTCATAGCAAGCTGCAACCATTTTTGCTAGATACGGAGATGGTGGTTTAACTGGTGGTTTCCGTTTCCGCTTGGGTTCAGGTTCACCTACTGATTTATCAGGAGCAAATGTTTTCTCAAGCAAAAATATCAAGTTATCAAGTCCTAAATAGAGAATAGCTGATAACATAAGTCTGGCATTGAGACAGTAAGAAATCCGTTTTCCGTTTATAGGGTAGCCGTAAGTCGAGTAGTAAAGTTGTGCGAGCATTTCTTTAGGGTCATGACGACCCAAAAACACACAAGACATCAGTTCCGTGTAACTCGGGAGAGGGACCAGACCAAGCTTATTCATAATTACGATACACCGTACAGGACGTCCTTCAAGTAAATCTTGATATATGGACAATTCTAAAGTGTCTAATGCACACCTTTGTTGCACACTTAGAGCTTGGTACCATTTAGGCCCTATTGAATATATAATACTATTAAACAATTGTCTATCTTTACGCCTGCGATACTCCTTGAGGTCCGATATAAAGATTTGTTTCTCGCGGGTCTGGCTGGCGTATAGCACCTGCAGTTGGCGCCGCACGGCCTCGTTGCGCCCGATGGCCTCCGATTTTCGCTCAACCATGTCTTGTCAACAACCATTAGACAATTAATAGGTAAATATATTATTTAGACAATATAATCACACTCGTATTTTTGTGTATAATCAAATTATACTAAAATTTTGAAAAAAAAAATACATTAATTCTCTATAAATGTATTTTGAGTGACATTCAATACAATGTCATTGGGTCTCCAGGTCAAAGTTACTGTCATCCTGTCATCAACCAGCACCAAAAATCTAAATAGGTAGTATTTAAATTATCAATTTTGTTACAACCATGATTTTACAAATTCGAGTTGTTTTAAACTGACCTCTGTGAAACGACTTCGTTTCATACTTTCCTATGTAGGTTACTGGGAATTAAAAAACCACAATCCCCTTTTGCCCTGTCGGGGAATAGATTATAGATTTTTGAAACCTACATATGTTTATTAAATCGTTTCAGTTAAATTTAATTAGATACACTGAGTTTAACTTACCTAATTGGCGAGTGTGTTAAGCTTCATTAATCTAACAAACTTGAGTGATCTTAAACCCCCTAATGGAGATGCTGTAGTGATAAATTTCCACGTGTATGAAACGACGTTTTTCAATACACTTGCGAAGATATAAATAAACAGGGGTTGACGCGCGACTCGTGGAGTCGCTTAGTGCCCAGCCTACGATAAAGACAGAGACGACAGAGCTCGCGCACTGCACCGCACTAGTGCGAAAAACCGTAAATTTCATACATAAAAGCGGTAGGGAAAGGATAAGAACGGGTTTTTGGGTAAGTGTATTGAAAATTACATTTCATGTCAATTTTCAAGTTTACTAAATCAAGGAATATGATTATTTCATAGAAACTTTCATACCTGGGACAGGTATGAAAGTTTCCCACCACTTAAATCGATTTATATGAGTAGTTTTGGATAATAATGTTTTTTTTTTTTATTCAGGTAGTTAGTTTTCTAATTCTACCAAGTTTCAAGTATATTGGCCCAGTGAATATTTTTTTCGTATAATCTTTCCCTCTTATAACAAACACCCTTAAAGTTGAATTTTGAAAAACCCCTACATCAGAAAAAAGTAGACTCGTGCAAGATTGCACGTTCTTAGGCCCAGTATTTTTGGCTGAGTGTTGATATGCCAGTCAGTCAGTTTCTCCAGGTTTCTCCTTTTATAATAATTTTGATATGGTTAATGAATTACTATTGTACTCTTCAGATAACCCCAGAGTAAAATAAAATCCGAAGGTCAGGTCTGGGCTCTGTAGGGAGATGAAGGAAAACTACTCAACTTCTGAGGCGTGTTTTCATCGCTTTGAAGAGTGATACATAAATAAGTTATTTTTAAAAAGTAAATTCACATGTCTTCAGTTTCTGATTTGTAAAATTATGCGTATACATAAATGTATATCTTAATTTTTTATGCATAAACAAAAGTTAATTATTTCTGAGATACCTAGAATTATTAATTTTTCTAATGATAGGTACTATTAATTGTGAATAGCGCCATCTATTGTCGAGTAGTGTATAACCTATTATGCGTAAACTTTTGATATTTTTGAATCGTACAATAAGTTATTATGAATAATTCCGTTTGAATCCATATCAAATGAACAATAACGGTGTCCTGAAAGACTACGAATGTTTATTAATGCACGTAAGTAAGTCGGGAGCAGGGGGCGACTGACGTGGCTAGCGGGCATGGCCCGATCAGCTGTGAAACTCGGCCGGTCGAAGACCCGCACCCGGAGGTGAACGCCCCTGCCCATCCATCACCTGAATAATTCCTCACCTCCTTCATACGCACTGGCGAATCCATCTCAATATTTAAGCTCTATACATTGTTCCGGAAACCATCAATCAAGTGACACTTTTTAGTGGTCGTTTCAACATGTAAAATCGATTGACCGCGAGACAGTGGCGTAAACACCGGTAGTGAATGAAACTCCATTTGTGGTTAACTTCACTAGATGTGTGTAGCGAACCGATCGAATACGAGTCAATGAGTTGATATCATACAAGTAACAAATGAGATCGAACCTTGTGGATATAATCTTTAAAAAAAAAAATTATATGTTAAGCACGTGTATGGTATGGAATAATATATTTATGTATATAATGTATATTCATCTTAATTATTAATATTATAGCTTAATGGGTATATATACGATCTGAAAATAATAATATGTACAAACGGGTAGAAAATGAACTCACAGGGCATCAACAAAATCATCCACATTGATGTCAATGGGAAAAATGCCCAGAACGCTGGCAGCATTGCCACGTTGGATAGCAATGTTGATTCGTTGACCAAAGAAAAGACCAGCCCTCTGGTCGCGCGAACTCGCGCGACCCCATGGCCCTAGTGTTTCAACCCCAAACGGCTCAAACATATAACTTCCGATACGGTTATTATGTTTACGCTGTTTGAGATTAGAATAATATTGTGTAACTTTTGAAACAGTAGTTTTGTTAATTATATCTTCTGGTCCAATTATTATACTGAGTACCTATTGTACTAATAGAGCAATGGTGGCCTAGTGGTAACGGCCCCGACTTACGAGTTATAGGCAGCAGGTTCTAACCAAGCCAGGCCTATTAATTACTTCGTGTAATTTATTTCATCAGTACTGCTATCAAAACGGTAAGGGAAAATATCGTGAGGAAACTAGCATTTGTACTAAAAAGAAAAATTCGAAGACATGTGACATCCACCAACTCGCACGGGGCCCGCATGGTGGTTTACGGCCCATTCGCTCTACTTCGCAACTGTTGGGAACTTTATAAGGCTGATTGTGCTATGCTATTGTACTATACTGAATGTCAACCCTGTGGAAAACTTTTTTTTTTATTCGGACCTAAACCAGTGCTTGACCGCGATCCCACCTGATGGTAAGCAGTGATGCAATCATTGATGGTGAGGCGCACTAGTTTATTAAGAGCCTATTCACTCTAGCCTTGAAGGCACCTAAACTATAGTTGGACGGGAAGACCGCAGCAGGCAAATTGTTCCAGTCCCTCGATGTACGCGGTATAAACGACGAAGCAAATCGCTTAGTTCGGACCATTGGTGTTTCAACAACGTAAGGGTGGATATTCGCCGTACGTCGGGTTGTCCGATGGTAGAAAGGAGATGGCGGAATCAAGTCATGCAATTCCCGCGCACACTCTCCAAAATGCAACCTGTAAAATACCGATAGGCTGGCTACCCTGCGCCTGTGCTCGAGGCTTTGTAGATTGGACTTCCACCAAATCTGGATCCCCAATTAGCCTCTTCGCACGCCTTTGTACTGAGTCCAAAGCTACCAGATGGCATTTTGCAGCACCAGCCCATATGTGACTGCAGTACTCCACACACGATCGGACCTGTGCTTTGTATAACATTAGAAGCTGACCCGGTGTGAAGTACCACCGGACCTTTGCAAGAACGCCTAGTTTTCTAGCAGCTACCTTGGCTTTGAACTCAATGAACCGCCCGAAATTGAGGTCAGAAGAAATTTCGACACCCAAGAGCTGAAGGCGGTCGGTGCACTCCAGGGATACATTCCAAAAAGCAGGAGCCAAGGTGAACGGACTCCTTTTGGCGGTGGCGGTGGCGGCAGACATGCTTGTGTTTTGGCGGCGTTGAATTCTACCAGATTGGTTTCACCCCACTTGGAGAGCGCCTGAAGAGAGACATTCGAACGCTCCACTATAGCCTCTCGTTCGGACCGGATTAGTTCCTTACTAGCCCGAGCACCCGGAAGGTATCTCTCTACAACTGTGCTATCATCTGCATACCCATAGATACCGGGCATCAGCAGATCCATAATGTGCAGCAGGAAAAGAGTTGCAGAGAGAACTGACCCCTGAGGAACTCCGGCATTAGTGATCATGGGCTCTGATGAGCATCCATCGACAACAACTCGGAGAGACCGTTCACTCAGGAAGTCTTTTACCCAGTTAATCAGACCAGGGGAAATGCCGTACGCTGGAAACTTACTCAAAAGACTGGCGTGCCATACCCTGTCGAAGGCCTTCGAAACGTCTAAGGAGACAGCAATTGCTTCTCCATTTTTCTCGAAGGCCTCGCCCCACATGAGAGTGGTACACACTAGTAGGTCCCCAGTAGACCGATTGTGGCGAAACCCGTATTGTCGGTCACTGAGGAGATCGTTACCTTCCAGGTATGCCATGAGGCGCGAGTTCAATACACGCTCCATAATCTTGCAGAGTATGGAGGTTATTGAAATCGGCCGATAGTTGGCGGGATCGGCACGACTGCCCTTTTTGGGCACGGGTTGCACGTTGACAAGCTTCCAGGATTTGGGCACTATACCAGTCCTAAATGAGAGGCGATACAAGCGCGTCAATACAGGAGACAACTCGGGTGCACATGCCTTGAGAACTATTGCTGGTATACCATCTGGTCCACTAGCTTTATTCACGTCTAGACGACACAATGCTCTAAAAACTTCTCTGTTCCTTATGCGAACCTCGGGCATCGAGGTCTTGCAGATTCGGTGGAGTAGCACTGCTAGTATCAAGACGAGAATTATGGGCGAAGAGAGATGCAAAGAGACCTGCTTTCTCTCTCGCCGAGTGAGCCAGTGTCCCAACTTTTATGATAGCAGCATTAAAGGCTAGTTTTTTGATCCCAACAATTTAAAAATAGTAATTGTTAAGTGACGCTAAAATGTATTTATATATTTCTTTTTTCGTATTCTCTTTTGATTAATGTACGGTTTTTCTAAGGAAATTAAATAAAACAAATATTTCAAGTGATACTGAACCATCTTTTTCTAATTTTATTAAGCGTTCGATTATATTTTATGTGGAATATAATCTCGGGGGAATGGTAGCCGTAGGTCTGCTGTAATCGCACATCCTAGTGAAACAATTTTATTGACATCTTCGCGTAAAGGGCTCAATTTCTTGAAAAATACAATTTACATTCAAGGTGTTTGAAATCTTTTTTCTCATTTTCTTTTTTCTTTTTCTTTTTTTAAAAAGAAGATGGTCCGTGGTTGGTCGGAATAGACAAGAGATGTCACTTTGCCTCACAGAACATAGTCGAGTGCATTTTGCGTAAATTTAACAATACCTAAGTTAGAGACTATTTTTGATAATTGGTTGACTTAATTTCGGATCAAAAAATCAAATAAATACGTTAACCATTAGAAATGAGAATACCGAAAACGAATAAAGGCTATTACTACTACTGAACAATAACCGGTTTAGTGACTGCAGCATCATCAATTTTGTTATGACAGTCCTCTACAAGCAAAATGAGCCGCCTTCTGATGTTACTTTTTAAAATATTACGGATATTGATACCACTTAATATGAATAATATATAAGTAATAATGGTTAATAGTAATTATACCATTGATTATTATCACTGTCCATAGCTCAGCAGTGAGCATAGGCCTCTGAAGCTATATCTACAGGGCACGACACGCTTGGCGCAGTGGTTGAGCGATTAACTTCTGCGTTGCGTGTCGCTGATTAGATTTCCGCATGGAACAAATATTTGTATGGCCTACAGATAGTTGTTCCGAGCCTGGGTGTCTTGTGTACTTATGTGAGGTTACACGGTTGCGAACGCACTTCCGATACAGGAGTGATGCCTAGTGTGGGGCCATGCTTAAAAAAATTGTGAAATTATTTAAACTTTGCTGCCTACTACCAAAAACAATAATTATATTTTAATACTTTTGCTAGGTACCTACCTACTGTAATTTCGTAATGGCATGTCATTATTTGGTAGGAACGTAACCTACTCGTACCTAATATCTGAATCATTGACACTCGTGACACAGCGAGCTTCAAAATAATTCACATTTTTTAATTTAATGTGATTCACTGATTAAATTTATAGTCAGTGTGGGGTACATTGACTTTGAAGTCTAGTCGACATTATTGTATTCTTAGTATTCAAAAATCTTTATGTTAGTTAAGCAGACCGCTTACGATTTTATCTAAAAGTTTAAATTTATACGTGGATGACAAAGAAATATTTTGACGATTGCATAGTAAAAAGGTCATCTGCAATTTTGCAATTTCTGTTATTAGGGAATATACACGTAACAAAGATTTGTTATCAAACTAGATTATCAATAAATATACAAAAATAGAACACTAACTGTGAAAACAATATCAAAATTGGTAGAAAATCAAACGAGATATAGATAACTACGAGTATTTTAGAAAAATAGTAACATATCGGTCTCTCTCGCCAAGACGTCGTACAGGAGTGATGGATTTGGTCGTCATAACGGACTTCTAAAAATTATTTAATTTATCAAATCATTAAATTGCCTGCATATTCGGAGTTAGCCAGAACATTTATTTTATAAAAAATTAAAACATCGTATTTTTGTTATATGTATGAAATATATCTATGTACTTAAATATGTATTCAGTAAAAAAATATTTTGTTATTACAAACATACACTTCAATTTTATTTTAATGTAGATATACTCGTCTTTTTCAGGGTTAGGTGTGATATGATAACATTTTTCGTGTCTCATCTCAACATCGACTTCCATACTTTCTATAATTCTCTTTTAGCCGATATTAGGCGTGTCTAACTCTACTAAACCGACTCACTGTTCCGTAACATTTTAGTGTTCCGAAAGATTAGAACAGCAGTAATGTTTTAAATGCATCATTTGGAACAATTGGAACACTGAAACACTTTACTTTAAGTGACTTGCAGTCTTTTTAAAATTCAAATTATAACGTAAGTAGTGTAAATTTTAATGAACTTAAAATTTAAATTATTCTCAAATCAAAATTTTATTAAATAAATCTGTTGGTGTATATGGCGCAACGTAACAGGGTCACGATTCATAACAATGTCTGTGTTTGTATCTTTTGAGCCGTTGTTTCAAATGTTCCGTTTTTATCTTGTGAGCCGATGTTCCAAATGTTCCGTTTTTATCTTGTGAGCCGATGTTCCAAATGTTCCAAACAGGGAGGACGGCTTTCAGAAAACCTCATTGGTGCTCATACTCATTTGATGACTTGAAAAATTGGCGAAGTGTGAGAAGAGAAATGCACAATGATCGACCGACAAATAAATAAATGTCCTACTTACATACTGCGTACTTAATTACTAATTATGTTTCATAAAAATATAAAATGAAACCATTATATGAAAACGAAACTAGTTTTTATTATGAAGAAATACTATAAATTATACGTAACCTAAAAGGCGAAATTTACTGATCTGTTTCTTGATGTCTATTCTCATGGGTGCTGGAACCCCCGAGCACCCACGGATTCGACGCCCGTGGTTCCAAATGATACATATCACTGTTTCGGAACATTTTAGTGATTCAGATGCAAATATTCCAATCGCAAAGATGACACAATTTGCCCGCGCCTAGCCGATATCTCCTCACCTGGCAACATTACCATCAAATTAGATCCACGTGTTCACTTTTACAGGTTACTGTAATTAACGACCACTTAGCAAAGTATTGTTGTACATTGTGGAGAAAATGTAACGTAGTTTCTCTCTGTTGTGTATTTATAAGGGACAAGACAAAATAAAACATGAACTTATTTTTGGTTTAAATAACATGTAACTGGAATAATGTAAACCCTCATACACCCTAATTAGAAATTAAATTACAATCATAATAAAAGCACTTAAATTTTTTTTTTAAACGCACGGTGGTTATTTTAAGAAATTAGCTAGCCTAATTGTAGGCTCTAAATTCATCTACATTGGTAGAGTATCGTTTTTTTTTGAGGTGGGAAATCATCCAATGACAAAAAAATTTTTAAAAAAATTTTTTTGCGATTCGGAAAAATCTTCGTAACTCTATTCGAGAATTGAACTATTTTCATAGGTAAGTTTGTATGGAACCCTCAGTGCGCGAGTCCGACTCGCCCTTGCCCAGTTTCTTTTTAACCTAAAATAATGTTTGATTATTTTAGGATACAAAATTACGTATTTCAAAAATAGCTGATTTCGTATCAGTAGTCGTTTCTGAACACACTACTTTCAGGATGTGTGATATGATACAATCATGTTTTATTAAAATTCTACTTAAAAACTATTGTAAAAACAGCGATAGCAAAAAAAACCCGCACCTTTATTATATCAGTAAAAATCAATGTTCGGTAGTATGAAAACTGTTGTATTTTCCCAGCGCGGAAGATGTGTTTCTGTGAGCCAGACACTAGAGACTAGGCAGGGCTGATCTTGTCGTGTCTGGGTGCTCATGAGCGTTCACTTTCCTCGTGTCAGGAAGTATCCGAAGCCACTTTCACTCCATTCAAGATCACAGCCGCTCGTTCCGCTTCGCGCAGCCTGGCCGCTGTTCTAAACAATAACTGGCTATTGTCTATATATCATTTTGTATGATTGTTTATTGGCTGGGATCGCAGATTGCTCGATTTCCATTTCACTTAGGCTAAATGCTTTATTACTTAGAGCTATTGAGCTATGATATATGGTTAAGAAAGTCCTTTCGTTTATTTATAAATCTTAAAGATGATACCTCGTAAGATTGATACTAATTTCAGGCGCTATTTCTTATGCAGGTTCATTGACCAGGCTCTTATCTCGCCTGCATGTGTGCGTGCACGTGTGCGAGCCTGTGTGCTGCGCCTGCGCCTGCCGTGTGCTCGCATTGTTAGCTGCACATTATTATGCAACGCTTATGAAGCGGTTAAGCTGTATTATCGAAAAGCGCATCGAAATTTATATTTAGCGCGAAGATGGTTTATTATTGTACAAATTTGCGAGATGCGCGTGCCAACTTTATTTATAGAAAACACATGTAAAGCCGCGACGTATGAGCTAAAATCATAATTAAATTAGGTTATTTTGTAAAATTAATATTTAACGTTGACATTTCCTCTTTGTCTTTTACCGTTCCTAAAGCTAAAGTTTTTATATTTCCTCACTAGGTTGATATAGAGTAAAATTGTGGAACAAATACGCCGCGATTTATTAATATTATCGTTTATTAATATTTTTTATTCACATTTACGAATATCTAATGCAGACAGTAGAAATAAATACAACAGTGGCACCGCAAGTCAAATAGTTGAACGAATCTATTGTCAATCAAAAATTACGTTCCGTTTTTAGTAGCATGCAGTAGAACAAAAAAACAACATAATAATTGTTATATAGATAGTTGAATTATGGTGTCGTCGGACAGGTGGCATCTCTCAATCAAACTTACGAGTGTCTAACACGTAAAATGAGAAAGTAAAAGCAGGGCGACAAGACTGTATCCTTTGACAAATAGTCCCTGAAGGGAGGAGGGCGATGCCCAAATATTGGGTGAACAACCTCTTAATGCTTTGAGGAGACATTTTATTTTTACCATACAACGCGTATCTATGACTGAAGACACGATAGAATTGGACATAGATATAAAACAAAAAGTTTTCATTCGAGGTTTTTTTTTGTGGACGGAATAAGGCCACTGAAAAAATTCAAAGTCACCCGTCGAGATTTCCCGGTGCGTGCTACCTACGATGTTTTCTCGGAAGTGCGTCATTGTCGAGCTGTCGAGTGACACACGTTTGTTATAGTTCGTCGTCTGGCTGCGTATGTACGAAAATATCAGCGTTATCAACATCTAATTATAGAGGGAACTCCGCTCGAGTCAAGGGTACGTTAACTCCTCCAAGTTCAAAGGTCATAGAGGTCAGGGCTGAACCAAATTCGCCACAAACTTCACAAATAAATCCTATTCTCTGAACAAGCATTGAACTTTCTTTTGTCTGCCGAAATCTTTTATAGGATAACCGTTTCCGCTTCCGCTTCCTGGAGGACTTTTAAGATAAACCAATGCATGACGCAGGCACAGGCTGTAATAAAATAATATTGTCAAAAAATACTCTTAATTAGGAAAATATTATGATTATTTCCTCTTTCTTAATTACTGCATCAAATTCCTGTTGTTCTGATTGCTGCGCTTATATCGGTGAGATTACGACAATGGTTTTCCGGCGGTAGTATCGCGGTGACTTGCACGTGTATGTGTGCGTGCAGTTGCACGGACGCGCTGTGCGTGTGTGCGTCAGGATCGCGTTACAGCTGAAACTTGGGGCGCCTGCCGAAAAGTGCGGTCGTCGACCCGGTCAGGAGCCCGGCCGTAGAGCGCGCATGATTCACGTTGATACTTGGTCTCACGTAGCTGTAACGTACGCGACTACACATTGAATGAAAATATATATCTCTTTGATTTTTTTTGTAATTATGATATAATCTGTTTGTTATGATGTATCATGGCATTGACAGTACACTCAAGCTCAATATAAAATCCTAATTTAAAAATTGCCAATGATGAACTCATTACCCTATTTCCCTTTGGGGTAGGCAGAAACTACAGAACATGTTTGCTATGATCATTTTCTCCCTACCTCCTCCGTATCTCTATTTTAATCTTACACGTACGCTGGTTGTGAGGCAAGAAGCTTGTGATTAAGCTAAATAAAATATGTTAGGTACTATAATGTATATACAGTTACAGGTAATATAGAATAAGCTTCCAAACAACTCAAACTTAACACATAAACTAACCTATAACATACCTTAACCAGCACCTTCAACTAGTCACCATCAATCCGCGACACGCCTCCACTCGAGAGTACCGTATTTCCTACAAGTATCAAGTTTAGGAGCGCGCGCTTCACTGCTCGGTGATATATTTGGTGACATTGAACCGAGTCCATTGCCAACGACCTCACTCCTCGGGGAAGCGTGGTTTGCGTAATCGCTCCTGCGTACTGTACGCAGACCCCGGCATAACAAACACACAGAGGCAGACACGCGCACTACTACACTACTCGTCATGAACTCTGATAACATTTATACAGTAATAAAAATTAAATGGAGAAATAAAGTAGCATTCAAGTATGTGTGTAATTTTGTTGGCTTGTAGTCAAGCGCAGAGGAATTATTTTTTATTGAATGTATAGTCATAATTTTTTTTTCTAATATAGTCCAATTCTGTTTCAAATTTCAGATTTTTAGCTCAATAAAGTATATAGGTTATCGAGTTCACATGACTAGATCGGCAATCATGACTAATTTAGGCCGGTTTATTTTTTAGGTTATTTACACGTGTATTAACGATTTTGTTATGAAAACGGTACAAATCTGCTGTTCTTAAAGAAGAACAAATAGGGAAAACCTATAAATAGCATTTGAGTATCGATAATTTTTTGAAAACGTATGTTGACGTTTTATTAACATCTAATGATCAGGTTGCTTGAGTGGGAATATCTATCTGATACTATTTTATGTTATGTACGTATAGAAATTCTTTTTTTGAAATCAACGATATTATGATTATTAGAGATATTGAGGGGATTTAAATACGAATAGAGTGCGCTATTGTCCATTAACTTCTCCTTTTTCTTATTTATATACTTGCCTGATAAGTTTAAATATGTGTACATAAAATAATATGCACATAGCTAATCAAATATCGCAGGAACAGGTGTTATGGCAAGCCGGTTTTAGGGTGTTTTTAATATCGTGCGGATTCATCACACATGCGGAATTGCTCCGGATGCAGAAAATTTCACAATGCAAAAAAACGCATCCCGCATGCGTATTCCACGCATTATAATAAATACTTGTACGAAATGGTCATTTTCGGGGGTTACGCGTGCGGAGCAATCCCGCATGCGTGATGAAATCCGCACGATATTAATAACACCATTTGTCAGTAAAAGTCCGAAACTCCCTCTCACTCCACCCAGGTCGGGAAGACCTCCGTATTAGATGATTTTCCACACCCTTACAAAAAAAAGAAGATCTCATGGGCAGGCACATTTTGATCAAGATGTGTGAGAATTAGCTATAGTAAAAGAAATTCTTTATATCTGTGCAACGACTATTTTGGTAGGAATATTGTAAGTAATATATCTACTTACATAAAAATATTAAAGTAACATTGTTTGTATTGTTTCTTATTCTCAGCCTACCTAGCTGAATAATAGAGTCAGTTTAGTATTAACCAAGTTTTTTTTTTTAAATGTAGTTTGAAGTTGAGTGACTCTAATTAAGCTTGTTTTTTTTTAAAAAATTTGCATTAATTTATTTCGAGATAAGAACTTGACACAAATTTTCAAGTCATAAACCGTATCATTTATTTGCTAAAAAAAAGTTCCTTGTGAATGCAAGTCTGTCCAAGGCGCTCGAATTCCGGGCAAGGATACTTGAAATTTAACATTCTTCAGATATTTTGTGACTCATTAATATAAGAATGCCATTTGTGATTAAACACTACGTCTTAAACAACCTTGAGATGCAATCACTTGATCTGAATTGCCTTTAAATTTTGGTACATGAATTGATTCCACCATCGGACAACCCGACGTACGCCGAGTGTCCTTAAAATTTTGTCACCTCTACGGTCCGGAATAAGCGTTTCGCCTCGTTGTTTATACTGCTTACTTACACCAAAGGACTGGAACAATTTGCCTGCTGCGGTCTTCCCATCCAAATAATTTACGTACAGGTGTCTTCAAGGCTAGAGTGGATAGGCTCTTTCTTAATAAACTAGTGCGCTTCGCAATCAAAGATTGCATCACTGCTCACGTAACTAATCAAAAAAAAAAACTGAAAATATTTAGAACTTCCCCAGGCACCTTACAAAATCGCACGGAAGCAGGATTTTTCGAAACAGTTACGGCTGCTCTGGGACGGAAAAAGCAACTGAAGGAACATGGGTTTTCCTGCTATAGTCAGTACGCGGCCTCGATACTCGCTACACTCAGAGCGGAAGACGTTATGTGTGATATTCCACCCAAAAAAAACACGTCCCTCATCACGTCATCGGTCCATCTTGTTTTCGAACGCCCGAGCGTTCGATGCATGCAAGACACAAAAGACCGCTTGTTGTCACGACGCCGACGCTTAGATCGCTTTGTCCAACAGTGGACGTTTTTCGGCTGAAATGATGATAATGAAAAAAAGCTTCTATTCTATATCAATAGGTGAATTGTCATTCAAATAATTAAAAAGTGTCTTATCAGAAAATGTAAGTTTTCTACTTTTCAAAAATATTTGCGGCATATTTTGTTTTTCCTACCATTAGTAGGTACCTACTCGCCTCTTGCTATACCATCTTTCCTTGCCTTCCACCACCAGTTTTCCGGGAGAAGTATAAGCGTAATCTGCATTTATTTCGAAACACAAAACAAAACACAAAAAAAATTGAAGGAGTTTGCATAAGTCATTTATGTAACTGAAATAGAATAATATTCTTCATTAACATAACTATACAAGTCAACGAAAGAAGATTGATCAATCGTATAAGACCAACAATGTAGGCCTAATTTGACTAAAAAGAATCAAAACATACGAAAGTGTTACGCTACAAGGAAAACAAAGAATAAAAAGTAGTATGGGTTTTTATTTTTCGGTCGTCGAACTTTCTTTTAAAACAAAGTTGTTGTGCTACGATTCCACAAGGTCAATAACTGTCTTCAAATATCTGCAGTTCCTTAGCGACACGATAACACTAATTAAATTGTTGTTTATACGTAAACAATTAAACTTAATCATTAAAAAAATATTGCTGTAGGTACGTCTGAGTTGACGAAAATAGAAATTGTAAAATCAATCAAGTAGATTTGGAGGCCTTAACAAATTTTGTAAATCAAGCAACAATTAAGAAAATAACATCGCTGACAGTAAATGTTTATTTAATTAGAACCAAGTACTGACAAAACCGACCATCAACGTGGGCGTAGCGATACGAAGTAGCAATACCAGTACTTAGAAATATTTTGAAACTATTAAATATCAAAATCATAACTAAAACTCAGTTTTTTATCGAATTGTTTTAAAGCATTGAAATGGAAACAAGATAGAACAATTTTATCAATAATTGTTAACATTTTGTTGCCGGTGCGCTTCATGAATGTATTCGTCCTGGGGCGGATGGAGTCTTTCAGCCCGTTACTGACAAAAATGACCCCAGTGTTCCCTACTCTCACCTTTTCTTATCAGTTGCGTTGGACTGGAGCCGGCTTGCCTGTTGCGAGCCTTGTTGATTTTTTTGGGCAAAAAACCGTTTATAATTGCTGTCAAAAAGGCAACTTCTGAATTTTTTTTAAAAACGTTCACGTGTGTCCTCCGTCGTGGTGCGAGTAGACGAGAACGAGCCTGACTCTAACGTGGCTCTAGCCTGCATGACTCCAGCCTGACTCTTGTAGATAGTAAACGTTACAAATGAAAAATAATGTTTTATTACTAATCTTATGGAACCATTCAATCCTAAATCTGGTTTGTCGACTGGGGACGCTTTTATACCGCTGTGTTAATAATAAAATGGCTTGGTCACTTAAATAAACATTTATTAACGAAATCACTATTAAAGTAGAACACGTCCAGCACTATACTTGAATTTATTTCCATGTCGTCATACCCATCTTGTATCTTATCAATAAATAGAACATCTCAGAAAAAAATATATAATTAGTTCTAAGAAATACCTTCAATAAGCAATTCTGCTTTTAAATTGCCATAAACATTTTATAGGATGGGGAATATCTACAGAAATGGAGTCCAACTAAAAGTACGTAAATAGGTAATGCTTTTGCTCCCTTATTTTTAAAAGACATATTATATAAATGAATGACAAACTCAAAGTTCCGTTTTTGAGTTGTGGTAACGTAACGTAACATTATTCCGCGTTTAAAAATTTTATATCTTTTTTTCTTTTTTACTTTTTTATATTACACCGCAAAATATCTTACCGACCAGTATTCTATATTTTCAATGATCATCACTAAATTATATTTACGCAATATTTAATTCACGTGTGACAAACCCGGGTAATGACCCGTTGACTCCGGAAACTGAGAATGCAAGGTATATCAAATTATCGGCAGTAGTGGCAATGTAACGGGACGGAACAACAAAAGTGATTACTTCTATTTGAGGCTACTAAACGCTTCAATACATTGCACCTAGATTGTGGTAACTTCTGAACTCTATGCGAAGTATCCACAAGGATTGAAAAAAAATTAAAGAAAAACTCAGTGGTTCACATATGATACAGGAGATGTAGTAATAGTAACTCACAGTAGCACTAGCACATACAGTGTTACAGATTATGCAGTAAGTCACAATGGAACAAGTATATTCAGTGTTACAGGTGATTCAGCATGTCACAATGGTACAGGCAGATACAGTGTTACAGGAGTTGTAGTGTCTCGCAGTGTTACAGTTAGATACAGTAATACGGGAGATGTAGTAAGTCACATTAGTACATGTAGATACAATGTTACAGGAGATGCAATAAGTCACAATGGGACAGGTAGATACAGTATTACAGGAGATGTAGTAAGACACAATGGTACAGGTAGATACAGTGGTACGGTTCAGGTAGATACAGCATTACAGGCGATGTCGTGACTCATACAGGTGCAGGTAGGTAAAGTGTTACATCAGATTTAGTAATCCATACTGAAAATAGAAATGTCCTCATATGATTGTTTTGGCCAAGATAATGACTGTAATTAAAAAAATAATGTGTGAGTTTTCTTTGTTTTTTCTTAGAGCAGTTGGATAGGAAATACTAACCACATCTAGTTTTTTTTCTCCCTGACGTCTTAGTACTTACCATTAAAAATATCTAGACCTGTTACACCCGACAAAATAATGTGTACCTGTATTTTTTTTAATTTTTTAGAGTTCCGTACCTCAAAAGGAAAAAACGGAACCCTTATAGGATCACTTTGTTGTTCGTCTGTCTATCTGTCTGTCTGTCAAGGACCTTTATCTCTTGAACGCGTGGAGGTGTTGAGTTGAAATTAAAACCATTTATTCAAGTCTGCGGTCCTTTGATACTGTGAAAAAATCAAACTTCTGAGTTAACGAAATAAAAAGATACGGCTGTCGCAAAAAACTTGTATTTCGAAACTCTCATGGGAATCAAAATTCATAGGGTATTTCCCGTTGACCTAGAATTCTGAGGATATATAATAGGAAAAAATCAGAAAACTATAAATTTGTACACACGTCACAAAACAAAACTTATTTTTCTCAAAAACTCAATTAGGTCATTGAACTCTTTTCAAAGGTAAGTTTATACGGAACCCTCAGTGCGTGAGTCCGACTTGCATTAGCCTGGTTTTTTTTTGCAAGTCTGGCCTTAGCTTTATGAAAACAAGTCTGAAAATAAAAAAGAGCCAATTAAGTATTACGGCTTCAGTTTTCCAGTCAGATTACTTAGATACATTTTCAGTATCAATTTATGATAAATTCATCGCCAAGTAATATATAGAAATATAAAGAAAATTTCAATTAGTAGTCACGATTCAATGGGCAGAAATAAGAAGATTAATTTCTATGGATACAGTTTTATTAGGGATTCCGTTGTAATTGCTTGGTAACGAGGCGAACTTCCTCACTACACGGGTAGATATTTCTATTTTATAGAAAAGACTTGTACAAAAACATGACGATTGATTGTTGTGTACAAACAGATTTTTTAGTTTTCTAGAGGTTTTCTAGAGTTTTCAAGTTGATGTTTGTCTATTAAAAATATTATTTCTACAACCCTAGGGATGATATTAATAATTGAGATATTAGACTTTTGTTGACTATTTGTAATTTGTAGTGTTTATTTGTTATTGTTCGTGTAATAAATAAAGTTTACTGTATATCTATCATATTTGTAAAAAAAAAACATGCAAATAAATTGACCCGCGCTAACAATTTTTCACCACGTCTAGCTAATCCCAAACTGTTAAATTTCAGAACGGGTCATGACCTCTCGCAGATTTATAGGAAAATCCTAAGCGACTCCTACAGCCGCCAGATTTGCGTTGTCACACTCCTCTAACCTTTATCAAACTAAGTTCTGTACACCAGGGGGTCAATGAATTAGGAGCGTCCCTGGTCGTTAACCCTTATTTAAATGTACGACAGATCTAGTTTAACTTATGTAAAACTAAACATTTTGCAATATTGCGGACTTTCTATAGTAATGTACAAATGTTTTGGTTCACTAACAGTTCGCTCAAGGTCTCGCAGGGCGCGCCTCGTCGCCGCGAGGTGCGCTCGCCTAGACCGCGGCCACTTTCACTCTCTGCCGAGACCACTGGAGACCATTATAGAACCGCTTACACTTGCTGTAACAGTCGCATCACTATTTAGATTGACGAGTGAAACCTGACACGCCGCGCTACATGCATTTTATACAACCCTGTCATCGTCTACTACTGCAATTTTTTCATAAGTGTCCAATTACGAGATCGAGGGAGGTCCAGCAGATAACGACGTTTACATATTGTATTACAATACACATAGCAAAAGGCAAACTCAATGTTTTTCTCGATAATGTAAGAAAAACCAACGAACTCTAATGTCAACGACCGAGCGCTGCACGTAATATTCGGACAGATCAAGAGAATACTTTGCCATCCGCATACTTTCATACAGGCAGATTGCAGTTTACATGCTGTGAATTTTAATCGAAATGCCGAAATGTGCGGAGACGAACTGAGAGGTCGGAACTGAAGCGTGATCCAGAGTATATTGCATAAACCTGTTGAGACAATGAAGCACAAAGAGTGGTGCGAACACATGTGCATGTGGTCGCGTGAGGAAAGCGTCGCGGGCTCGTGTGTCGCGGGTCTGATTCCCGGCGGAAGGGTCCCGGAGGATCGCTCCAGGCGGGGTGGTGCGGCAGTGTGCCGGTCAGTCACCGCTCTGCCGGCGCGCCGCGCGCTCGCTGCTGTGTCGTCTTGCGCCGCTCCACGCCGCGCTGCTATTGTTCCGAGTAGCCGACACCTCCTATGTTTATCCGCTACCCTGGTACGCATGGCACGTCTAGTATGAACTTGTGACGTGATGTTTCTGTTTTTCAGACTAGTGCCTCTATGTTTCAGTGGATTGTGACCGTTTATGTGTAAGACAGTGGAAAGTGACTTACTACCGAGGATTTTTGTTACTGAGGATTTTTCCGGGAACGCTGTAGAGGAAAATTCTGCAGTTATAACTTCAGGTTATTGTTTTGTCTTTTGATGTATTTGCTTCAATAATATAATCAGTGTTTAATTAACCAACAGTGGAATAACATACAATTTAAAAATTAAGTTTCATAAAGGAAATAATTCAGGTCCGTTTAAATCTTATTTCCACATTTTTAAGTTTGCTATGAGCCTGAAGCTTTATACAAGTCTGAAAAATTCCGAAAGTATTTACTTTAAGAAAGTTATGTAGTGTTTGCCTTATTTCCTAAAGTTCCTATTAAATAGAGGGTTTACGTTGTTAAAATGAATATATCGGGCGGTTATTTGGCCGTCAAATTAAATTGAAACATTTCAATTATGTGATTACGTGATTGATTGTACTTCCGTAGATACAAATTACATTTGAAACAAGTTTATTATTGTTTTTGATCGTACTTTGTGGGTTTAAGAGGCTGTGAAAATTATTAATTGTCTGAATAATTATATTGCCAAAAGCTTTTTAATATAAATAATTATGAGAAAACAATATTTATTTCTTAAAATTAAAACTACTTTCATGTTTCATGAGGAAAATTATATGTAGAGTCAATAGATACGAAAGGAAATTCAGAGTAAATTTTATTTTATTTATCATATTGTTAGAGGAAGTTTATGATTTTTTGAGGAAGATCGGTCTTATTGCCGGATTTAAAATCCATAACCAGCACGTAAACACTCTGATTATGCACCTATACATAGGTATAGCTAACGTCATTAAAGGTATGAAATGCGGTATGTCAACCACATTTCCTGTATGCGGCTACCAAAGAACCACATGAATATTCGGAATTACATTATGTACAAACAAATACAAATCTATATTTACTTATCACAATTTCATTAAATAAACATCTTCTTTTAGAACTTCATTTAAAACAGCAGAACTTTCTTGTAGTCTCAAACAAATTGGCAAAAAGAAAATACAGGCTCGTAACTTTTTTCAGGTTTGTTCGTGTGATAAAATAAAAACTAAAGTACGAATTTTGTCCGCAGCCGCGAGACCACCTTTCCTTCACTCGGCATCATTAGAGATGAGGGAGAAAGGCTGAACGGATACCTTGGTGGCATAGGAATAAAAATGTAAGTACCAGCTGTAATTTTTATTGTTGAAACCCTTTCGGGGCCGGTCCAATCGACCCAAACACTTATGCGCGGTGAAACTTAAAGGCCCTTTCCTATATTGGCCAGCGGAAAAGCCGGTCTTATGAAAATCTTATTATGTACGTTATCTGATCTGAAACATTTTGAAACACACTGTCCTAATAAATCGTTTAGATGATGACATGGACAATGACTGTTTTTATGTTTAGTTGCATATTTTTAATGGATACATAATGGTCTTAGTTGCGCACTTCAACCTCGATTTAGTGACAGGAGACTTGTGTCTAGTTGAAGTAGTGTACAAACTTGAGTGATGATACATACGAAGATCTAAGACAGGAAAAGATACGGAGATTTCAAGAAGAATGATCGATTAGGATATATAGGAAATTAAAACAGAATGAAAATTGCATTTCTTATGAATTAGATTTCAGTGAAGGTAGAAAAGCTTCTGCGGAAGAGAAAACCAAGTCAGATACGTCGTGACTGACATTGATTGATCTACATTTAATTAATTCTCTCGTGAAGCTGCAGTGTGCAAGACAAGCCAAAATCTGCTGAAAGTATTTAATACCAAGAAGCCCCTTTTTTAGATTGGAAATCATCAAATATCTGCTTCCGCTCTGGGTAAAGTGAGAGAGAGAGTCAGATTTCTACTATCTAAAATACATTTATTCACTCTTTGCGTTCCAGGGCTGCGGTAACTCTTTCGAACTATCCCGCAGTTAAATGCCATGAAGCCTAGCTTTTCTTCAACATACATATAACAAAAAAGTTTTTTTTGTTATTTTATGGAAACGTACTTAATAACGGGATAGCAGGTGTCTTAAATTGAGACTAATCCACGTCATGGTCTACCTGTGTTCCAAATTTCATCCGAGACTTTTAAGGTATTGGGGCGTGTTGAATTAACATAAATCCAAACATACCTACAGACTTTACAATTTTAATATTATAAATAGGAAGTAGCAATAGTAGGATGTCACAATGTATTTTTAATTTTGGTTCTCAATCACGTGTGCTAGTGCACTGTGGTCGTGAATAGTGTTGCCAGGTGTCCGGATTTGCGCTAGAAATCCCAATTTTCGGGATCTAGTGACGCGTCCCGTTTAACCTGCTTTTATTCTTTTAATTTTTAAGTGTTTGTGTGTACGTAAATAAATAAATAAACCTTTGATCGGGACGCCAAAGGTCCCAATTATTTACACACTTCCTTAGTCTATCAAATCGCTATTTTTTTCACAAAATTTTAATGTTAATATTTTTTTGCTTTTACATTTCACTGTTTTTGTCTGTCAAACTTATGTTAATGTTTTTAAGTGTCGTACTCCTATATGAATCTAGAAAAGAAATCTTAGCCTTTCTGAGATGGAGCGCTTCCTGACAGGCTTAGTTCATTTTTTTTGTGGCATTAGTAGCTGTCCCGATTTGAATACCAAAATCTCGATTATTTTCATCTTTCATCCCAAATTTTCACTTACTGGACCGGGCAACACTAGTCGTGAATGTTCCACGAGAATACTATGAGCTCATCATGACGACTCGACGTGAGCACTACCGCCACGTCACGAGTTACGCAGTTCAGCCAAACTGACGCGGTTATATTTTTAAGCCCACACACATGTGTTTGTGCGCGATTTATACGAATATATCTACATATTTTATTAACATGTCTCTTGCTATAATATTTGTATATACTCTTGAACTATGGCATGACCCCTGCCCATATATATATTTCACACTTAGTGAATTCTATAGAACAGTAGAGATATACCACAATTTCATGCATGCTACAAATGTTAATTTCTTTATTTTTTTTGGTGAAACTTGAATGAACTACCAAATATGACAGTTGATTATTTTTAGCTCTCTGTTTTATATCAAAGTAGCTCTTCCAGTAGTTTCAAGCTACAACTACATTAGACCGACGCACACGTGAACCACGCCTATGTACGTAGAACGACGTCGCATCGCGAAGCGTGGATCTAGTGTAGCTCTACAAGTCTAGTTTCCATATAAAATGTATGGAGACCGACGCGCCCAGATCGGCGTACGTGGCACACGTGTACGCAGTGTAGTTCTACCTTCACCCGCGTGAAAATAGACACGCGTGAAAATAGCCGTTTCGGATTAACAAACACACATACATGCAGATTTTCGCCTTCATAATATTGGAGTGATTAGAAAAATGTTAAATAGCAGATCTGTAAATAAACCAGTTAGCTTCATTGAGTCGTGCTATTTAACATACAAATTTTAGAATAATGTGTACTGCTTGGACATTATTCTACAATTCGAAGCATCGTCCTAGACTGAATAATTCATACTTTTAAAACATATATTTTGCAAAAGAAACAAGAAATAATTTAGCACCTTGTGAAAATTACCATTCGAAAATTGTTTCTCTCAAACAAAACCCACAGAAAATCTTAGTTGCAATATCTAAACTGAATTAAAATCAAGCAAACGATGCTGAAGCACTTGTATTAAGTGCTTATTGAGCTAATATTGTTCAGTTTTAAATGAGAATGCACCTGCATTTAGTTGAAGAAGGCTGGTATTCAATTACCGTAAAATATTCTTCAACTGATTAATAACAATTAAGTGTGATACTTGCACATTCTTGTGCGGTCGTTCAACAGTGACATAAGATAAAACCTTAGGAGACTTTTGTGCAAGCACGCGTTTTTTGAGACTTCTCCCGGCACTTGACTGTACACGTCATGCTTTAAAATTGACGAAGCACAAGCATTAACGGATTCTAAGGATGAGGATTTTGACGAATTTCTTATAATATTACGCTGAAGTCATATCAGAAATCGATTTTAGTTTTTTTTTTTCGGGCTGGAAAATCATGACATCCCGCGTTCTTGGGCGGGGCGGGAGAAAACCCACTCCTGTTCCTTCTTTGCCATTGTTCCAGGACCCCGGGATCTCTTTCGCATCACCCATGGCCCCAGTAGGCTTCGACCCTGTTGGGCCCCTACGGTTACTGACATCTCCTTGAGGCGCGCGTGGTCGGGTCGGCGGCGGTCACCGGACGATCGGACGGCGAGCTACTCATTGTTCGCCGTCCGCAAGCCTGCGCCTACAGTGGCCGGAAATCGGGATCGGAATCCCGGCGGCGCGCCGGCGGTTGGGGCGTGAGGACCGTTGCCTCACGCGATCGGCCGCCTCCTTTGCTAGCATTACTGCTTCGCAGAAGGAGGCGACCGCCTGCCACTCCTTCTCGCTCCGGACCATGGCCTGTACCAAGATCTGGCGCGAGAGATCGCTGTCGCCCCACGAGGACACGGCGGTGTTCTGCCCAGGCGGGGCACACCTCTACCGTATGCTCCACCGTGTCCTCCGGGCGGCCCACACAATGGACACCCGGGCGTTTCTTCCGCACGAATCCGGCGCAGGCAAAATCGATTTTAGTTGAAATACCATATATGAGAGGAACAAGTGAGCTGCGGGATTGTTCGAACAAATTACCGTGGCCCTGGAATGAAAAAAGCAACTGAAGAAAAACAGGTGGGTTTTAGTCAGTAAAAGCCTGACATTCGAATCCCTTTCGCTCCACTTAAAAAATCAGGGTACAGTTAGGAATATCCTCAAGAACTGATTTTGAGAAAATCGTATTTGAACTTTAGAAGTTTAATTAATTTAAATATTGAGATCAGAGATTGCAGTAACTTACTCTTAGCGATATGTGTTGAGTTTTGGTGGAAACTAGTTATTGAGAATGAAATCACTTTACAATAGATAGGATACCAATACAAAAAAGAATGAATAATATTCCCTATTCTTTGCCTCTACCCTTCACTTTGAAAATATATAAAAACATTTGCCGCTCTATGAAATAGCCTACATTTTAACGACGAAGCAGTTTGTCACCTAAAGATATTATCACGGTAACAAGGAATGTAAAATAATTAGCAAATACACCAGCACAACTAGCTGGTTGTCTATCATATGAGAAACGCCGGTTACACGCTTAAATAATCTCAAATTGTCATTCACTGTCAGTCAGGCTGCCATCTGTTCGGCAAATACAGTTTTGAGTAAAATCAAAATCAATTTAATCATCGTTGTGACATTTTAAAACACTTATTAAAAAAACCAAATGACTGTGAATAACAATGGGCGGGATGCTACCTTAAAACAATTTCCCTGTGATTAAATAATTTTGTTACAAGAAATTTTGAAAATAAGTGTATAATAATATAGTTAGAGCTCCATTAAGTATTCTGCCCTAAAAAAAAACAAGAGTGTTTCTCTTTCTTGACCATAATGTAAAAGTCCAACTTTCCTCTTAAGTACTAACTTCTTCAAGCGGTACGCATCTCCATTAAGTTTACTCACAATATAATGCATTACAAAGAGCTTTCGGACAATTTGCATACGACAATATTACTAAACAATATATCGCTACAAATTGGTTTCTCTTACAACTTTTCGCCAAGTTTAAACAAGGCCAAACGGTGTCGGTGCCACTGCCGCCATGTTCAGCCATAACACACTACACTTAATGGCGGTAATAATGAACAAATTGGAAAAGCTTTCTAACCTATCGGTTCAGTTCCCGCAACAGACTTTTACTGACGCTCACAGATAGTCACAGTTTCATTTTCATCCGTAGATGAGCGGAAAACATTCAACGACCATTATTTAAAAACAAATTAAGTTCAGTTGCACGTTCTCAATTTTAGATATTAGTTGAAACTATAAATGTGTTCTAAACAAAATGATTCTGCGAAACTATTACCGGCCAGTATATACACGCACAACGCATTCTGTGCGTGCGGTGCGAGCAATAATAGATCTATTAGTGAGAGAGGTAGGATATGGAATTGCGCGGCGAAGCTATGTGCATTGTTGCAGGAATAATGCACTGACGGCAGTAGTTTACGAGGTCTTTCACCGGCCACATTATATAGGTCAGTTAGATTAGCAACGCTCCCCGCGCTTGCAACTAGTACTCTTGGCTATCGCTATGAAATTATGTATTTTTCTATGTGATTAGAAATTTACATAAGTATTTCAACGGATAAGAGTTGAAGCAGGCGCTATCGAGAAAGATTCAATGATTATTTAAAACGGTCAAATGTTCTCGACCGGACGAGATGCTGTAAACATGAGATCAGTACATAAACATTATAAAATCGTCACACCTGTGCTCGTGCGAAGGGTTGGCAGAGGGTCCCATTGTGTCCATGTGTACACGAGGGGTCGCATGCGGCAGGAGGGAGAGTCTATGACCATTAATTGAGAACTTGTCCAAATTGTGTCTTTTTCTAATATTTTTTCCCATTCCTAACCCATTCTAACAGACAAACCCTTAGAGAAGTAAGAAGGTCATATACTTGTTATTGATCTGTACCAGAGTTCGGTTCTTGTTCTAGTTCTTCGTGTAAGTTAATGTACATCTAAAACGGGGGCGTACCATGAAAGGACAACGTACAGATAAACTAGGGACTATCCTAGATTAAGCTGCGTTACGTTTTTAAGCACACTAACTTTACGCTCACTCTTCCGTAAATGTACTTGTCTAAATCTCCATGAACTCATAAAATAAAAACATCAAACTAACGAAACAATTGAGAAAAAAACAATGATTTTAATAAAAATTAAAGAAAAAGGCAACAAAAATACTCGTAACGTTGTAGACAAGAAAAAACGAGCCCAGAACATTGTTCTTTTAATTAATTTTTTAACAAAAGATGTTATTTTAAGAAAATAAAAAAGTAGCCAGTGAAACATGTTTCGTATAAAAAAAAATTGTTCCTGAAAAAAGAATTAAGGCATTTGCATAAACGCAACAATGTGATCACTTAACACATCATGTAAGTTTAAAGTGTCAACGGGTAACTCCGTAACAGGCAATTCCCAGAAGAAAACTAGTATTTACATATAAGAAGGCGTCGCAGAAATACTAGGTTAACGACTCGCCACGACGCTCTGCTCCTAAGGTCTAACGCGCCCTCGATACGACTGCATTGTTTCTACTTTTTATCGCCTTATTATTGTAGCACATATTATACTGCCATTAATTTACTGTTTTCATGTCCCACATCTATGCAATCAATGTTACTTCACTGATACGCCAGCTTTATTGTAGACTTTACTTCTCTATTAAACGAGCCGACACGTAAATCTTTGTCATCAGACCAAGAGGAAGCGAACATCGTTTGTGAAGCTACTTATGAAGCTGTAAATGAAATTTCTCTGAGTCGGGACTTAGCTAAATCGCTTCGCCGCCCCGAAAATGTTACGTTTGTCCCTTTTAATCAGAACATCCGTTCGCAAAATGAAATTCCCAGCCTAGGCCCTTTGCAAAAGTATTTTTTCGTTCAATTACTACACGTTTTTATTAGAAAAACTGTATTTTACTTGAATGTTACGTAGATTAAACGCCAATATTATAATTGGCAACCGTTATCAGTGTCGGGAATATCCCTAAATTGGAAACTGAATGAAGCGTTCGAGAATTTCCCGAAGGTTCGTCGGAGACAGAGCGGATTTATTGTGGAAATGATGGCGTTCCGCAAGCCTCCAGACTAGGCCCGCCCCACTTTCAGGAGGTCGCCGCCCGATCGTGAACTCTGCACTCCGTTCGATCGCTGCCGCCCTCGCGTTTTTATTATTCCAATATTTTCAGGCCTATGCAAGCTGCTTTTCGAAATTTTTTTAGTAACATAGAAAATAACGTGATATTTGGTAAGTTCTACAAATATTGTTCGTTATAATATTATCGTTGTAGATAGTATTTTATCAACAATAGAAGAAACTTGGTTAGAAAAAAATGTCGCTAATGAGATTCGAATGAACTCTTTTGCGACAGTTATCTTTAGGAGTCATTACGCCTACCTGCGTACGTATAAAGTTCATTTTAGTGGTTCAATGTTCCCGAGCTAAGAGAAAGATTTCGTCAGCCACCCCATTGCGATTCGGCCAACCGCACGAGTCTGTGCGATGGGGTCAATGTCCGCGACTGGTATATAGGTCAACTGAAGGCGCCTCGTCGTCTGTGTTATGTCAGCCTGGTAGAGCCACGCTAATGGTATGCGATTTTGGCTTTAACAACTTTTAGAAAACTCTTTCAGAACCAGTCTCTAAAACAGGTATTTTATTGTCAATTTTGCTCCTTATTCTTTCGTGACTTTTACGATGAACACGACATTCATACATCAATTCACAACCGGTTATTTTATCATGAATTATTTATAAAGTCGCCAGTTGTACGGAAGGGGTTAAATTATAACTGGATTAAAGAACATTTCATGCAAAATATATCCTGATCAACCTGGATTAGAAAGCTAGACCATTAACCTCTATTGTTATTTAAAAATGCTACATTTCATATTTTGCGGCCTGACAATAGCTTTGCCGACAATGGTCAATGAACCCGAAGGAAATGGAGCTGGTTTAATTGTCAATTTTCCACATGTCTGATCACAACCTTAGGTTCGATGAGATACCTTAATTCAAATGCTTAGCAGCTGCTACGCATCATGAAGCAGCAAACGCTTAACCTCATTTATTGGTTAACTGCATTATAAGTCGGTTAATTTGAGGAGAGCTAGTGTGGTGGAGAGTTGTGGTGGAGCACTGGATGTCTCTCGGTTTGGTGGGATTATAGTGATGCATAGAGTGGTCGGCTGCTGCGCGCGGGCAAAAGGGAAAGTGTTCGGGGCTTCCTGCTCGCACGCGGAAGCGTTTAGTTTACTATACGTAACTGCATTTCGCGTCGCTGCACCGACTCGTGTTGCAACATCTAGCGATGAGTCTAGTGTGAAAGGTACAGTCGCAGGAGAGCTAAGACACTCATTTATTAGTCTATGAGTCAAAAAGCTATTTGTGTGAATGTCACTAGAAGGTGTTGCCAATACATAGCAATTGACAAAGCGTGATCTTAGTCAAATTAAGGTAAGTACTTTAGCTTCGCTTCGACATAAGTAATGTTTAAGGGCCTAGCAATCTTTGTAACTTGAAGGTTATTACCCCAGTAGATTTTTTCAAATGTGTATCAATTAACATTTCAGTAACTTAACTTATCACAAATTCATAAAGAACACGTAACATCAAAATTCATTAACGATCTAAAATCTGCAAATAGCGATCCTCCAAAATTCCAAACGCTGAATAGCAACTTAAGCGGCAAAAGTTTCTCCAATATCGGCTGAATTCTGATTGAAGGAAACCGTAAGCCGCTTATTAGACCCGCCGATACAAATTACTGCACTCAACTGCACCAGAATTCACTTCTTACTTAGGAAATATTCGAATCAATAAATCAAGTGAATTAGGCTAATTACAGACCGTCGGTGCTAGCCTTGTCTCGAGGCATTCGCTCATCATCAACGATTTTACTTTCGTTGAACGGTCACATCGCGTCATGCACTCTCGCCGAGGCGGAAACAAGTCATCATCGTGTACACTCAGCACGATATCATAACTTATTGTTTAGGAAAATTACTATTATTTTACTATCATGAATCCTGATGAGAAAATTGCGTCGTAATTTCTCAATTTTCATAGTATAACTATGTATTTAAAGTTGTTTAGCATAAGCATAAATTGTTATTATTAAAACTTGATGAAATGGTTAATTTTGCGCAAACTAAACAGAAAATAATTAGTTACTCCATAAAATAGGCAGCCGGTTCAATTAATTCTATTACTTTCACTTTAGAGGTAAAGCTTTAGAACAAATGAACAGTCGTACTGGCGATCACATTTTAAGATAACACAGTTTCATTAATAAACAAACTAATTATTCCGTTACACCGACAACAGACACGCATCCGAGATCGTTAATCGCTCGTATTCATTACCGTGGCTCAACAAAGCGCCGGTGTGAACTGCGGCCAGCCGAGCCGTGCAGCCATGCAGCCGTGCAGCGTGCTATGCAACTCGACTCTTCCGCGTTTGCCTAGCACTTTCTCCGCCTCCGCTGCGCTTTGAATGTTTACTGCAGAATTATTTTACCGAAGGAAAATGACGCGAGAAATCTAATGCCTGCATTATGTTCTTTATCTTTTATTATTTTTATTCTTTATGTGATTTTATTGGTGTGGTATGTGAGTTTAATTTAAAAAAAAACTTATTTGATTTTCCGGTAGGGTCGGAAAAACTCTGATACGAAGCCATATAAGATGCGACTCCGCTCTCACCGTGCCTTCCATTGAAAAAAAAAAGTGTTTTGGAGAAATTCATTATTAAATTCATTCAAAATGAAAGTATGAGCAAAATAAAACTGGGACTTAGATGTAATCAATAAATAAATTAATAGTAATAAAAAAAATGTATATATATTTTATAGACAACGCAACACCTCACAACGCATGCAATACGGAAAAGCATAAAAACAATTGAGTCTTGGAAGTATTCACTAGTTTCTTACCGTCTCCAATAGCAATGCCTATTATTAATTTATAACTTCCCTATATGTAGGTATTCTCTGGCAGAGTCAGGAGTATCGCTGGTGCACTTTCACTGCGTTTCTAATGTTCTTTATACAAGCCGCGTAGACATTTAAATAGGAACTAAGTGAATGCGAGTGAAGTAATGAATGATATAACTCACTAGACGCACCTATTAGTGGTTAATTAGACATGTAAGTATGTGTTAGGCTGTGCCATTATTCGAAAGAGTGACAGCAGTCCTAGAACACAAAGGGTAGCTAAAGGAACACAGGAGGGTTTAAGTAATCCCTCTCGCTTCATTCACAGCGGAAGGAGTTACTTGATGATTTACCCAAAAAAAAACATATTAAGTATGTGCGGAGGCTGGGAAATGAAGTTTAGATTAATAATTTATAGACGAGAAATACATGCTATAGCAAAGAACTAGAGAAGATATTTGGGGATTTGATCGATTCGTTTTACGAATGGCAACAGCTATTGACTTTAGATATTATTTTTCAAAAGCTGAGAAAATTTCGGTGAAATCATAAGGAAATCCAATTTTAACTAGTATAATTTTTATTTGTCAATTTTACTAGTACTATAAAGTAACACACACAGGTAATGGCGACAATGTAGCAACGTAGCGACGCCGGCGCTCGTAAATATATTCCACTTAAAGGCAATATATTAGGCTTCAGACTCAGCACTGATACAGATCAAAGGATTTAAAGATTAGACTGCCGAGATGTACTGGATGTAGGAGTTGCCGACTGTTACTGGGTAGTTACGGAGCTGATACTGACTGGGTAGTTACGGACTGTTCTGAGGCTTTTTTCACTTAAATTAGTTCAAGAGCCTATTCTTGCAACTTGAGTAGGTACGTAATCGTGATTCATAGAATAATAACATTTAATCAGATTTTTTTTAAGTTGCGAAATCATCCAATGTTTTCTCTCGCTCTAGGGTGGTGTGGGATCAGACTTTTACTGACTAAAACCATATCTATGTCCTTCAGTTACTGTTCTAGGGCAACCGACACCCTTTCAAACGTCCTCACAGCTCAACATATAAGAGGATGGTAAGCAGTTAATGGTAATTTGTTTTGGGATGGATCCAGGCGATGTTATAAAAACCCTGGGTCCAATTTCCATAACTCAGAATTTCGGATATTTGTTGAAAAACCGATCAAGATATCTTTTTCACAAACCTTTAAGACTGAATTTCACTTCCAAGGTGACCATCTATCGGCAGACATTATTAACTTTTTTATCTCTCTAATTGTCAGTTTGCCTAGAGACTCAGTTCTTGTTTATTCCCATTGACTTATATCTTATTTCATACAATCTAATAGCATAAAAATCCTCACCTCCATTATTTTAAGGGCTTCCCAAACAAACTGTCAGAACCAAATAGCACTTTGAACTGAATACAAACAGTCCACGTACTCCTTCCTAACTGGTCTCACTCCGTATGCGTCCAACACGTATGGAGCGACCATAAGGCTCGGATCAGGCAGCAAGCTTAACGTCATCCGTTCGGTGCTTGGAAATGCATTACATGTCGCCAGATAGAACATGCATTAGTGACAAAGGACATTATAAAGAAAGTTGCCCTTGCTACAAATACGATATTATTCGATACTTTTGACTGCATTCATATTTTAGTACTCAGAGGCGCCGACTCCGTGGGTGCTCGGGGGCTCAAGCACCCATGAGAAATAAACAGTGGGTGCCGAGCACCCCTGAGAATTATAGATAACAAAAAACAGATCAGTAATCGTCTGTTAGGGATGGGCGTTTTTTCATTACCCGACGACTCTACCGGCGCTCTAAACACGGGGGGTGTTTAGAGCGCCGGTTGAGACGGAAGAGTCGCGGGTTCAATTCCCGCACCAACACCAATGTTTGTTGATGAAACAGATATTTGGGCTGCGTCTGGGTGTTTGTGGTAACCTCGTTGTTCCAAGAGAAAATCTTAGTTTGGGACCAGGAGGACAATGTATGTGATGTTGTCCCTGGTTGTACTGTATATTGCGGGTTTAATTCCTGCACGGATCAAATATTTGTATAGTTTATAGATCCGGGTCTGCGTGTCTTATGTACGCCAGTTTATATGGTTGTGAACGCACCCATGATACAGGGTAATTTCTAGTTTGGATCCAATGATTAAAAAAAAGAAACAAGATACTATTTGACTAGTCATACTGTTATGTCTAGAACAGCTTCACATTTATGAGAGCAAGGTGAGATCCTGTTGGTGGATGTGGGATCATGCGAACAGATAGCTATTTGAAAAAGACTGGAAAACTTTATCGATATTATTTATATTGAAGAATTCGTCATAACTATAGAATTCTCTTCTCTAAATTGCTGAGTGCTGTTATTCATTCTTATTCCAACCTAAATGTCATCGGAAAATTGCAAATGCCGTAACATTGTAAAATGTCGCGAGAAATTTTAAACAATTTTTTCTTAATAAGACAGGTTAATGTTGGAAACTAATGAATTTGAATGTGATTTATAGTATACAAAACGATTTTTTCATAATATATCGAGAAATTATAATCTAGCATAGCATAGCATAGTCGGCCTTATAATGTTGGGACTCAGGCTTCCTCTTTAGGAGAGGGAGTAGGCCATAATCAACCATGCGGGCCTAGTGCGGGTTGGTGAATGTCACATGTCTTCGAATTTTTGGTTTTAGGACATGCCGGTTTCCTCACGATGTTTTCCTTCACCGTTTTGAGAGCAGTGGTGATGAAATAATTACACAAAGTAATGCGCCTGGCTGGGTTTGAACCCACGACCTACAACTCGTATGTAGGGGCCGTTACCACTTGGCCACCACTGCTCTCTCTCTGCAATTATAATCTAATAAAGATATATTACAATCATACTGAGTTTAAAATTTTTCGGTGACATATACATACCTCTTCGCATATATCTGATCATCTTCGATATTCCATCAAGAAGTTTCCGACGTTGAAGTGTGATCGTGGCAAGCGTGACTTCTATCTATTTATTCATCAGCTTTCTTACGAATCCACATAATTTCCTTTACATATTTATCCCACAATGTATTCATATTAACAGTTGACAGGCTCATACATATTTGTCGTTCGTTATAATGAATACTAATCATAGAAATCTTAAACGCCACCTTTCTGTCCAACAATCTTATGTTAATTTTATTAATTATTATCTACCAATACTGATTTTATTTGAATATTTACTTACTGTTCAAGCTCTTTGGTATTTTAATAATTATTATACGCCTTCTACTATTGAAGCTTGCTTCCGGTGTGAACGGTTACCGGATTTTAAACTATGATTTCAAAATTATGGTTAAAATTCGGCTCCACCATAATCAACTCTACTCTGAAGGAGACAGCAGGGCGATTTCCTGTCACCGCAATGGGTAGCTCGCCGTCCTGCCATCCGGTAAAGATCAGACCCAAAACGACGGCACGTAGTTTTCCACGCGCGCTTCAAAGAGATGTCAGCAAAACTGAAGGGCCCAGTTGGACTGATGCTTGCTAAGGCTGTGGGAACATTTGAAAGAGTGACCGTGGCCCTAGAAAACAAAAGATAAATGTAGGGTTTAGTCAGTAAAAGTCTGACACGCCCTCTCGTTTCACCACAATATTTGATACAGAGCGAAGAACATCTCAGGTATTATTTACCTCTCTTTGACGTATAATCCTCAAAAGTAGCATCCCGGTCTTTGAAACGGCTTACGCTGTTCGTGTGTGTACCACGCAAAGGGCCTGTTGTGAACCTTTAGAGAATTTAATCTAAAATGAAACGAGACACTGCCGGGAACTGTACGGTTGCACTATAGAAATACAGTCACGGATTGTCCCCGAGAGATGTGAGTCTATTGTAGGAGATAAATGTGGAAACGACTTCGTATATTTTAATGATAGAGTTTTATGGAGTATTCATGGAATTAAATAGGAAGAAGTTAGGTACAGATTATGAAAGTTCTGAGATGATTTTCGTTGAAAACGCCAGATATATATGAAAGAAATTACATTGTTACAGTAAACAATTTTAAACTAGAATGTGATGGCATTTCCGGGCTGATTGACCTCTATGAGGAAATGTCAAATACCAACTCATATGTTGTGGTCTCTTTTAAAGTCCAATCATTATTCGAGTCTAACAACAGAATAACTAAGGACCAAGAATGGTGACTAGTCACTTCAATTATTATTGGAAGATGTCTTCAGGAAGAGGGGCTGAAGGAAGTACCATAGCTCCGACAGATCGTCAAAATCCGGAACTACAACCACTGCCCGTGAATGGCTATATAATCGTGGTTGCGTAGGAGCGATGACACGTCAGCTAGACGGGTGCGAGACTTCGACGTCACGGGAGCGCCGGCCGCCGCCGCGGGTTCATCGGCTCGCGCCAGGTGCGTTCACTCGACGACCATTCTTTCCCGTTTTCCGCGCTATTTATTATAATGTCACCTACTGCTAACTGATTTTTGGCAGTCCTTCTACGGGTAACTGAATCTATTATCATCACTCTGCCTTTTTCCGATTATGTTGGGGTCGACTTCCAGTCTAACCGGATGTAGCTGTATAATATGTAAGTCACTCTATGTTAAAGTATTTAACATAGAGTGACCGCCTATCTGACCTCCACAACCCAATAATTGGGTAATACAATGCCCCTTGGCAAGACTGGTATCAGATATTCTGGCTTCTGACTCTCAATAATCCGAATGAGACTGATTTTATTATTACTTTTACCTAATCATCACCTGCTGAAGGCGTGGAAGGCCATGATAGTTCCCCCAGTACCAATCAGTCTATGTATAAAACAATGACGCGTCGTTTTAAATATGAGCATGTATTGCGTCTACAACTTCAAACAACCTAGATCATTCGATAGTTGATGACTAAGAAGCCAATTTATTAGTGCAATAATTCAGAAAAGTTAATTTGTATATCGTTATATTAAGTGGATAATTAGAGCCTGTCACTAGGCGCACGACAGCTCCCTGACCCAATGAATATCAAAGTAAGAGGTATTTCAATGAATAGCAATCGTCAGTATTTGCATATTTAGTTATTTAAATAAATTGACATAAAAATCATAGGTTGTTTGAGGAAGTTCTATTTTAGACAGTGGCACAACAAAACACACTTCTTCAATTGTTTTGAGTTAAATATACATAACTGAAAACGATTTCAGTAAACTATAGTTACAAATCAGTGTGTAAACAACCGCTCCATTAATCGGTTGTTTCATAAATAAATCATTCGTTCAGCACATTAAAGATGCCGTATATAATAAAAATTCGTTCACAACCGAGGTGTTTAATTGATTTGAATAATATGGAAATCGGTACGGTAGCGCGCAATATCCGCGGGAAAGAGACAGACATAGGTCTGTGAGGACCGCGCAGCTGTGCTAAGGACGGTCGTTGGCCCCACGGACGGCCGCAAGTGAACTCCGAATTATCGTGTGCGTTTATTTATTGTACTGGTCCACTCTCAGAGATCCCGCTCATTAATTCCTTCGTTGCCGCACTATTGCCGATTGACGCACTGTTACGAGATCCCAGGTAATTATTTCTAATAGCAATATCGGCTTTCAGTTTTGTCGCTTGTGTGGAATTTTAGAACGTGTTTCGCAGTGTGTACCTGAGATGCCACTGTTGGTAATAGAATTGTTTCTTTTATTTTACGTCATACTTTTAGGTCGTTATTGTTTGTTTGCTTCGCCTGACATTTAATCGGCTGTTTATTTGTTTTTGTATTTATATATATTTTTTTATAATTTATATTAGATTTGGGCTTAGCTTGGGATTAGCGAAAATATACAGACAGATATTTCGGGACTCAAACCACAATAATTTTATATTTTATTGAAGTTATTTCCTTAATTATATTTATAATCAAACAATGATATTAACACTACAAGCTGGCGTTGACATTGAACGTGACGTCATCATCGGTACATATCCTAAATTCTTTTCCTATAGTGTATCGGGAGGTCATTGGCTCGGAGTGACTCTCGCGCCGGTATACTCACAGCCGGGTTACTCATTAATACAAATAATAATTAAAACAATAGCTATAAAGACAATGATTAATAATTTCTGGTTGTTGAATTTATCGAGCGTGCCATAGACCCCAAGGTTTTGTTTCAATTGCGTTTAAATATAGACAATGATAATTTGGATTATTATTTTCTAACTTGAATTACGATACTGTTGATAGTAATTGTAGTTTCTATAAATGATAGTATGTGCATATTAAGTATATTTATTAATACCAAGGATAACCTTAAACTTCTCCTAGTTTGAGATACCAAATAAGATATAACTTCTGCTCTTTGCAAGCTCGAAAATTGCGGTATCTTCACCATCAATTTTAAGTTATGTAGTACCTAACAAATTATTAGGATACATAAAAAAAAAACATTCTAACGACTTGAAAACCTCCTCCTTTTTTGGAAGTCGTTTAAAAATGGATTTATATCACCCAATTCAATTCTTAAAATAAATATCACACTATTCTTATAAGTTTAACGTTGGAAAATTCTGTTAACTTGTAGTTATGTTTATTTATAACGATAAACGTGCGATGATCTTGAAACAAAGTCGTCAGGTTCATGGACATTTGCGTCACTTCCCTAATGACATTGAGGATAATTATGCATACAATACATAACATTATATACAATACATATATATAAACACAGCAAACAATTGCAGTGGTTTTTAAAATAAATTATAATGAAATCAGGACTATGTTTTAAATAAAATATCTTTCACGAAAAATACTCATTGGAGTTATTGGGATATCATCGGCCATCGACCTTTATTATATTATGGTATATAGGTATCGGTGGGTCTTATGTATAAGGGCCAAACTAACAATTTGATAATTATCTAAAAGTAATTGCATAAAAGCAGTAAAATTGCCTTTGTGTCTTGAATTTGGAAACTGCTCGTATACATTGTGATTTTGTACATTGGCCCTTATACATAGGAGCCATCATTATATGAATTTTTTTAATATCTATTATGCCAGTATTGAGTGGTACCTATATTTTATTTGCAAGTATTGGGAACACATTTATTATGCGTACAGGTAACAGGTAAGGAGTGGATTTCTGTGATTCCTGATAGCTACAACCTGGGGGTCTTTAAGTCATGTGTGAATAAGGATACTTCTAGGCAAGCGTGCTTCACCGTCGACCACATCATCGCTTACCGTCAATTGAAATAGTGATCAAACGCAAGCCTATCAATAATAATAAAAAAAAAACATAGTAATAACCTACAATAATGACTTAATTCGATTACATTGTTAAACGCCTATTCAAGTATAGTCATAATAAAAATGTACAAGTATTCAAAACAATACGGTTCGCTGCACAGTCTCAATAAGTACCACGTAACATTAGGTACAGACGTACAGTGGTAATATTTTCACATTAACTTGTAAACATGGAATCGGTGTGATTGGACGTTTATCTGAACATGTGTAACGTTTGATATCTGGAGACGGGCCCTGCTCGCGGCGAAGTCATTGTCACGTACGCTGTGCATACAGTACCATTGTGGACTCACTGTTTACCCGCCTTATCAATAACATGCCTGGCCCGGTGCTATACCTCCAGCTATACGACTGCACGAGCGATGCTAACAAAGAGAGGTCTCTCTTATTGCGAGTTTTTAAACTTACTCGATTATTGGGTGGACCGTTGTCATTCATATTCTTGTTCTAGACATAATGCATATATCAACACCACTCAGCTCAACCATTTTCTAGTACAAATTGACGTTTACGTTAATGTGATTGAGTAAGTTTTAAAACTCATACTGATGCCACAGACTTCACTTCTTTTGCGTTCTATCTTCCGACTACAACTAATTTCGACACAAACTAGGGAAAGTTCGATGAATGGTGACGAATGGACGGTTTTTCCCTTTTTTGGTCAGGTGACCTCATAATTTATGTGTTTCGTTTTATAAAGGTTTAGTACATAATGATGGTAATGAAATGTATTATCAAAACTCATCAAATTAATATTATAAAGGTGACCAATATTTGTGTGTATGTTTGTCCCGGAAGTATGTCCCGATGAGACTACTCTACTCTCACGCAGGCGAAGCAGCTGACAACAGTTAGTGTTGTAATAAAAACAAAACGGAATTACACGAGGTCATTATCAATTCCAAAATGACTTGCTTCATACCTTCTATCACCATTCTCATTCAAACCTTTTCACATTAATCGTTTTCACAGTTCGGCTAAAAATAGTGACTGGCTCGCTATATTACGGTATGTTCTATATCTTGTAGTGTAGTAATTGTCATGCCGTCAGCGGGTTCAAGTTCGGCCGGACGACAATGAACTTGGCCGGCCATGACTCACGCATGCCAACCATCGGAGTTACGAAACCATAAACACTGAGCATCTGTGCGAATGCAACTGAATGCAATTGAGACGGCCATTGTCCACGCACGCCCTTGACGATTTTGATTGGCTTTTATTACCTTCAGCCAATCAAAGTGAGCGCAAATTAAAGCCAAAAATGTTTTCGGACAGTATTTTTAAGGGGTCCTAATGGTTGTTGATCACATGTGTTGCTTCCAGGAATATTTGAATACGCAAGTTTTTTTTTCTTTATTCAAATATTTGCATTGTTTATGTGTCATTATAATTTCGCATTCGACTGCGTATGCGTCGCATGTTTGTTGACTTGGCAATGTTATTATGGCGAACACCCTTTTCTACATAGCGATACCTAAAGTAAATATAACAATGCTCACGATACTCTTTAAACAGTTAAATGTTTGATTTATTTGTTAATCTTGTGGTCACGTATGACAGACTTAAGTAAACTTAGCTTAGAAATTGAAGAAAATAATCTATGCTTGACCAGTTTAAGTTATTCGTGTGCGGTATTTATTGTATTTGCAAAGTCTACGGTAGAAAATCAATAAGTTTTTAATTTTTAACGTGGTAAAACTTATTTCATAACCATAGCTCAGCTAAAAAGTTTTGGTTTTAACAACATCTATTCAGCTTCAGTTATCATGATTGTAAACCAATTTGAGCTAGTGGCGTAGCTACCGCAGGGCTAAGCGGGGCAGAGTCCTGGGGCCGTCAAGCTCAGGAGGCCTCCAAAACCTCATTAGCAAACCTCTTATTGAACTACTGAGAAATTCTCCCACCTTTAAAACTCTAAACAAGATAGGTTGCAATAGTAGGTACTTAATTCATTTTAGTCAGTAAAATTCTGACACTCCTTCCCGCTTCACCCAGAGCAGGAGAGGATATTTGATGATTTCCCATATAAAAAGGGGCACCAGTTTTTTTTTGTCCAAGGTCGTTGTTCACCTAACTACTCCACTGACTTCTGCCCGCTAAAAAGTGGAACTGCCGAATATTTCACCGTTATTATGCGATCCTTCACACGTAATGAGTTCAAAGATTCAAGGGCAGCTCTACGTAGTAAACGTCCAATATATCCGTCCGATATCTATGTAATGTAGTAGGTATCTATCTATAGTAAGATTGAGTAACCTTGGCAAAGCGACATCGTATTTCAGAATAGCTTAACTCGAGGTCGATGATATTCTCAATTTAACGGTTCTGCAGCACGAGCAGCTTTGTTTTTGAGTTGCATTTTAATAATTATTTCTGTCGTAGTTGTATTGTTAGAATGACAGGTTGACACGTCTCGGTTAAAGAAAAGTCTTGAATTTTCTTATGTTCGTGTTCTTGTGTTACGTTGGGTTTCTTTGGATCCTGCTAGGGCTGTAGGATGGTTCGAAAGAATCACTACGAACTTAGGCAACTGAAGAGAAACGGATGTGTTAAAGACTCGCACCATCTAGAGGGCGAGAAGTTACTTGTATTTGATGATTTTCCAACCGTAAAAAAAGTTAGAGTACAAATTTTGTGTTTTACGGGTTACGGTTCTGACCCCGAAAAACCTGGCTGTCCCCGAACAACCTTACAGTCAAATGTCCAGAAAGACATGAGAGTATTGGGACTTCACGAAAAGGACGTTCGAGATAGAAATAAATGGCGTCGCATGATTGGGAAAGCCGACCCCGCATAACGGGACAAAGGCGAAGCAGAAGAAGAAGAAGAAGACGTGTTATGGTTATGAGAAGAATGAAAAATGGCAAAAACATCAATTGTTTTGAATTGCCATTTACACTGTTATATGCAGTCATTGAAATAATAGATATCTAGTAGACTACTGGCAGCGCGATGATTACTGCAACTGTTTCTGCTAAGCATTAGCAAAATGCTGAGCGCCTATTTCATTAATAGAATACTAGGAATAAGCCTTCTTCTCGAAACTTTTAATCATGAATGATGCACATCATTTTACAACCTTTGTTGGAACATCTTTTAACTATTGCGATAATGCCAAGTTGGGAATAAGTAACAAACATACAGGTATACAATTTTAAGACAATTTGAAGATAAATATGAATTATAGTCATGCAAATAATATTTCATATAAGGTTAGAATAGTACTAGTAGCAGAAGGGCTTCCGCAGAATCCCAAGAAAGATCTTTCATCATTATTTATAGGTACTTCGAATTATACCAGTTACAATTTTCATTTGGTTTATATTTAAAAAAAAAAAACTATACTAAGAGTTTCTCAAAAGTTTCTAGACCCAAAACAAGTTAGATAAATTCTCATCATCATCATTATCCACAGCCCGACTTCGCTCATTGCATGCACCTTTCATTTCTTTTGCCAATCCCCGTTACTGTGCAACCTTCCATCAGATTCTACCTGCGATGGCAACAATATCATCTACTCATCTCGCTACCAGACGACCTACATTCCTTCTAACAGTCTTTGAGCATCACTCGGTTACTACCTTATTCCACCTGTCGTCACCACACCTTGCCATGTGTACTGCCCAATTCCATTTGAGTTACTCGATATCCGGTATCGAAAACCATCATACGTCTTCGGATCTGGATTTTTAGAACACTTCTTAGCTCTCTGTGTATCTCTCAGCCTATACATAGCCTAAGTAACGTACGTAATCAGCCTTATAATGTTCCCACTGCTGGGACTCAGGCCTCCCCTCCAGGAGAGAGAATGGGCCGTAGTCCATCACGCAGGCCGAGTGCGGGTTGGCGGATGTCACATGTCTTCGAATTTTTAGTTCTAGGACATGCCGGTTTTCTCACGATGTTTTCTTTCATCGTTTGAGGAGCTGTGATATAAATTATACAAAGTAATGCGCCTGGCTGGGTTTGAACCACAAACGTACTACGCGGATTCGTTACCTCTAGGCCACTACTGCTCTACGTACATATCTTGTTCTTAGATTTTTATTATTTAAAGTATGAAAAAAGTGTTTAGCACAATTTTAATGTTATTTAGAAATTAAGCCTAGGTAGCTACTATACGCCCTGAACATTAATTACACCTTCGCTTCGCACGGTTGCACTCGCACCATTAACCACGAATTTCGGACATCAACTCCATAAATCAAAACTAAACATCTCTCAATTAATCACAGTGATCACAAAGTTATTGCATACTATCAAATACAGTGTTAAAACAAGACCTTGGCATAATATGAGGTATTGGTGACGTCACACCGTGTCCAATGTCAGCACCCGGTGGTCCCAGACACTGTTATATAAACAGACAGACACGACTGATAATATTTTTGTTTTTGACCACTGTGTGTTTGAATTGGCAAGGTGTCCACTGCAGCTAGTGTTATACTAATTACATAAATGGTGAGAAAGACGGTTTCGTGATCGATGGATGTTTAGTTTTTTTGTAATAAGTAACACACACTATACTCAGGTAACTATACTTTTTAATTTTCGTAGAGTGAGCAATTGGGTATTTATATTAATTTGGTGTTTAATTTATCAGAATAAAAAACTGAATTGAAGAATGTATTCGATTTTTAAATCGAAACTACATAACCTTACATGTCAAGAATGCAATCGGCTGTAGTGGGCAGATTGTTTTAGATTCTTTCCAAGAAAGCACAATCTGTAGGACGCTGCACCGACCAATACCACTGCATTGCATAAACAAGCCATTACACAGAAGCATTATTATGCACGTCTAAAAGCAATTTGATGAGCACACAAAAAAAGCAGGAGACTTAAAAAGAAACACTTTATATTTCGAGCGGCCATTATTCCCTCGTTTACGAAACTAAGAAGTACTGAAACCCGAAGACTTCCGAAGCAGAGCGGAGGTTCCCGAAGGAATGACAAGCGAGCGCTTTCCGTGGAACGCGGAAAACGTCGGCACATGTTGAAAATACGGGTGGGCATTGACCCCGAGCGGGCTTGCCTGAACACACAGCTGTTACAGAATCTAGCGCGGTGCATCTCGTGATGCGTTTATTTATGTTCGCCGCCACCTACTACATACATCTCATAGATCTTAGATAAATGCCGCATTAAGAGCCAGATATTAATATGAACTATGATACCTCGTGGTACTTTTTTGAGTACCTACGTAACCACGTGGACATTTGATAGTTTTTGTTTCGGGTGAATAATCTTACTAACTGTACTTTGATTGTAATTGAACTTGCAGGCAATTAAAAAAACTTCACGTCACGGCCACAGGATCATTAATTAAAAAGATATACGATAAATGTTCTAATCCTAATAAAAATTAATCTAATAAATCTGAGAAATTGCCAATAAATATTCATAACACATTAATAAATGTTATCGGGCGTGTAATTTATTACGTAAACATAAAACATGTTGTCGTTAACGAAACTTCTGAGATCTTAAAGGAAGAGAGCGCCATTGATCGATGCCATCGACAGACGCGAAGGAAATTCTATATTCGGCCTTGTTATTTAAAACCAGCATGTTTGCCACTGTTTAATTACACCCGTAGCAATATTTGCAATTCCTGAGGTTTCCGATGAATCACACGAGCAGCCATACTGCTTGTGTAGTTATGTACATAATAAAATGGTAAAGACGTCTGGTGTACATAGGCTTTCCCTATACATAACCGTGAACGATTTTGAAGAACGATGCCTGTCTGAATTTTCACGCTTGGCCGGATATTGGTACAAGACATGTACATCAAGGTAGACGTAGCTTGATGTACCTGTGTTGTGCTAAACGTGCAGCGTTTCGTTCTTATAAAAATTGAGCTTGATATTTTAACCCTATATGGCGATGGTATAAATATTACTGTCTATATTTTCCTTAAGTTTTTTTCCTGTTATGTTAAAAGTTTACAAATTGCCTACGAAAGTAACCTCTAACACAGCCAAGACCCAGTACCTATTTTATAATATCAGTATAGTACGGAAAGATTAATGAAAGTGCAATGGAGAGGCGACACACCCCACGCCTGTTGTAGCCACTAGCCACTAGCCGCAGTAGCCACCCCCGCTGGACATGAGCTTAAGATGAACATGATTGATCGAGGGACGAGAAACTTTGAGTTCCCATGCTTGGCCTTTTGTATGTTGCTATGGTTTTGAATTTAATACAGCTTGAATTGATCAAAAGGAGAAGGAAACTGTGGAATATAATAGAAAGATTTGACATAAGCAGTGGCTAAGTTAAAATGATTAAATTTTTAATTTCACAAGGTAACCTAACCAATCGAAGGTTCAGAATGTGCATTGTAATAAGTCGTTCAAGATTTTTATGTTTTTTTTTATAAGGCTCCGCAGTTGTACATTTTGATACAAGTGGAGAAAATTTGTCGCAGCGACAGAAGCGATGTTATTGAGCCGATTGCTGCAGTGACAAATTTCCACCGATGTATCAAACGACAAACGTTTTTCAATACATTTACGAAGAAATATTAGAGCAAAAAGTAATCATATACATAAATAATCATAGGCGAAACAAGCCACGTTTAAATTTTCTTCCCTTCCCAAGAAAAAAAAATTCATCACTCGAAATCTTACAAGCTAATATCTAAAATTTCAACATAAGCAGAAACATTTCGATTTCACGCCAAACCCATTCATAAGGTATTTAAGCTCCTAATTATGTCTAGTAACCAGTATTCATAAATATTAAATAATACTTACGCAAAACTGTCCCATTTTATGTCTCTAACATCTACCAATATTTTGCTGCATATCCAACGATACATAAGGCTAGGAACTGACTTGTATCATTTTTCTATTTTCTTTTCTATACACTTATTCAAAAACCGCTTTTATCTTTACCGCTTCTAGGCACGCAATTTACTGATTTCCGCACTAGTGCGGAAAAGTGCTGGCGCTTGCCTTCACCACAATTTATTATATGTATCATATCAAGCTGGGCTTTAAGCGACTCCCACATGTCGCGCATCAACCCCCTTTTTATATAAGTGTATTGAAAAACGTCGTTTGATACACGTGGAAATTTGTCAACCTTCTCGACTTGTCTCAAAATTTACTATTTCAAAGATAAAACATTAAACGTCAGAATCAAAAAAAAAATAAGCGAGTTTGCGACACACCTGCTGATTACGCGACGATAATTCAGTGTACTTAATTTAGGTGCAATGGAAATTACGGGACGTTATTTTGGCCCAGGGTATGTTCTGAGTATTGATAATAAGCATTGGCAGGTGTCGCTACGCTTATGTAGACTTCACGCTGTAGCAAGAAAGAGAGAAGTCAAGTAGGTATCATCGCAAGGTGAAGCAAAACATCATAAAAAACTGGCCTAGAATAAAAAAAATCCATGAAATATGACATCTATCAAATCGTACGAGGCCCAGTAGTGAGAACATTATAAGGATAATTATGCTCATGCTATCGTCAGTGGTCTCTTGAATAGGTGTATTTATTACAAATTGTATGAAAAATCACCCAAAAACACATAATCTAGACACTAGATATCACAACAGGTCAGTCTGAAACATTATAGTACATTTTGATACAAGTGGAGAAAGTTTGTCATTGCGACCGAGTTCGGTTGTAATGACAAATTTTCACGTGTATCATACTACGTTTTTCAATACACTTAAGAAAACATACATAAGTGGGGGTCGCGCTACGCCAAGCCTGGTACGATAAATGTAATAAATTTGTAGTGGGGGTGAGCATGCACATTTTTCCGCACTAGTTCGGAAAACAGTAAATTGAGTACCTAAAGTGGTATGGATAATAGCAGCTTTTCGAGTATGTGTATTGAAAAGTTATTATAGATAGCACCTGTGCTATTACATAGGTACAACGGAATAGTACAAGTATGCAACAAGCTTTACGAGCGTTCGCAGTAAACAGTTCATACATTAGGGATTATTACAGCACACACGTTTAACCACCTCTTTCACCGTGCCGACTCTCTGATCTAGATCACGGAAGAGAATTATGCAATGGCTTCCACACTTGCAGTTTAGGTGTTAATGGCGAATTTTGTACTAACAAGATAATAATACGATGTCGACCTGTCTAGCTACGCGTTAAGTTGTAATGCGTGTAAGAATATACTTTGTAAGCTCTACATTATGATTAAATGTTAGTTAACTATCATAAATTTTAATAAATCACTTTTTATCTTATGAGAAAGGAAACTTTTGGCTTTATATATCTTTTTGCAATGTTTTCAACGATAATTTTATTTTATAATGCCATAAAGTACGATTACATAAGATAAGGAAAAGTATTTATTACACGAAACTCGGTCTATGTTATGTCGTATTAATGATCGATTCTACTAACTTACGCAACTGACCGGCGCAAGAGCAGGGAAACGTTAAAAAGAAAGGTCCCGGAAAATCCGACAAAAATTTCAAACGCGGGACATTCTTGCCGTGTCCGGGAAGAGATTTACTGGACGAATTTAAGGCCAATTAAATCCGACGCCGGCGCACGCGTCGTGGCTTTTGACAAATATATTTAGAAAGACGCTGAGATCAGTTTATCTTTCAATACCGCGAAAGGATTCATAAACAATGGCAACAATGTAAACGCGGAAATCTTTTAGTTTTTTTTTTCTTTTTCTTATCCTCCACACCTATATAAAGGTACCCATATATAACATAAGCATAAACAGGCTTTTGAAGTTCCCACTGCTTAGACTCAGGCCTCCACTCTAGGAGAGAGAATCTTTTTCTGAACTAGTTTTTTATTAAATAAAATTCGATATGGGCTCCTTCTTTGTGTTTCGTTACATTTTCTTTCTTTTCTACATATAATATATAACGACTGTTAAACTTTTTCAGGTCCTTTCATGAGTATAATTATATGAAAGGGGAAATATAGTAACCGTCTACTTTATTCATAAACTGGACTTTACATACCGGCTTTACAATGTTATACTATTGTTGAATCAACGTATTTTTTTCTACTTTCATAATAGAGTCTGGGTAACGTTAACTCCTCGTCTATGAGGGGTGTGATATAGAAATCCCCTGATTATATTAGCATGAAAAAGGATTACAAAAATGTGATACTGCATCGTGGAGTTAGCCCTAACAATAGTTTAAAATGCAATCTCCATTGTAATCACAATGCTGTAGACTATGAGGTATATTAGATAATATAAAACAGATGTTTAGTAACCTATTGATATAAAGACAAAAACCTTTTTTTTTTAAATATCAGACTTTTAACACCGACTTCTGAAATTAGTTATTTGCGATTTTAAATTTTTGTAATGTCGGCTGTCTTGGAATAAGTCAAGTATTTTATATTTTACTTAATACATAGGTCTTGTACCCAATAACTAAAACTAATTAGTGAGCAATTTCTTTAGTAATGTACGGTACTGTATAGGAATTAATGAAATACAATAAACAAAATCAGCAAATGAAATGTATGTAGGTAATGGGACTGCCACGGAGTTATAACTTAACTCAGCACAAAAAAAAACCATCAGGAATTGATCACTCCAATGACATGGAATTTAAACATAATTGATGAAATAAGGGTATATACCAGGGTGAACTTTATGAAGCGTACCCTTTCAAAGCGTACCGGAGTAATATGATGTTGTTTACGATAAACAGAGATGCACCAGCAGTTATCTCGGAAGATTTCCATGAGAGTTTGATGATCTATCTCCAAAGTGGTTAATCAGATCTGTGCCAAATATACATGGAACCACCTGGGGAAAATACTCTTCAAAATCGGTTAACATTTGACGAAGAGACCCCTGAACAAGATGTTCAGGGGTCGACTCAATGTTTTTATATATATATATATAAAAACATTGAGTCGAATTGACTTTCTTTTTTTGTAGTCGGTTAATAAGCTACTTTAACGCAGATTTTTTTTCAGAGCGTCCTTACTGAATTTTTCTTATATCTTTAATTCAGTCGTTTAACGAAAAGATTAAAAGCTTGTTGAAAAAATACTTTCAATTTTCCTCGTAACTTTGATAACTCAACATAAAAATATCTCACGGTTTTAAACTTGCATTGTGCTTTTAATTAATTTTCGCGTTTCACATTAACTTCACTTTTAATGCACTCGACGAAAGACCATATCCACGGCAAAAATCTCTTGCCTTGGTCGAAAATAATTCGTACTAAAAGGATGCGTAAGCGCTTCCCAAATGTTCACTTAGTCACTTCGTTAATTTAGGGAAGGTGAACTGGGATTCTTTTCTTTTTAATTTTATTTGAGCGGAGATGGCACATTGGTTTTTGGTCTTTTTCTTTCTTTTTTTTTGGTGTCGGTTTCCAGCTTGCTTTCGCGCCTAATTCGTTTTGAATATGGAATGATTTGTGTCGTGGTTTCATTGCATTAGCGTCTGTTTGCTCCGGTGCCCACACGCATGGACGGCCATTCATTTTCATTCATTGAGTAACGGATTGTGTTTTATTTTTATTGGACTTAATTGGACGTGAGTCACTGAATCCATTACAAACATTAGGATTTCTACATACAACTTCTATATTACGCTCTATCTCGCTCATAGCAGGGTGTATTGAAGTGTTCTTTTAATTTACAATCGTAGTATATCTATTTTTATAAGTACTTTAACTAAAGACATTGAAGTCTGTAAAAGGAAATCTCTCGTCAGCACATGTGTTACGTTTATTGGCTCCCCTGTACTCAATGTCAGGTGAAAAACGAGGACTCATTCAGGGTTTTTAAAACTTTAAGATCGTTATTTTATTGTCTTATTTGTATAGCTATCAAGTTTCTGCGTTAAGTGTGCTCATGAAATTTATATGGTGCAATAAAAATAAAGTTCCACTTTAAGAACATTATTTAGAATTTCGATAGAGCACACCGGAAGGCGGAAGCGTTAACGGAGGTCATTGAACCGCTAGCCGAGTCAATGTCAGCGGCGGCGAGGCGTGGGTCCAAGATTCGGCAAGAACAAGGGTGCGTACTTGTGTACGGGGTAGCAGGGTGCAACTGTCGCGGGGTAACGACCGGCCCGGGGTCGTCGGCCGGCGCCACGCGGCCGCGCGACCGAGCCATCCGATTGATTGGAGCGGGACGGCACTACCTCTTCGTACCCTCACGATCTAACTACCCCTGCTCCTAATAGGGGAAATAACACTTTGTTTCGTAACAGATAAGGCATGATTCAGTTTGTCCCTTAAATCAGCGATAGATCTTTTGGAGTTCGGATACGGGGAGGTAACCGACGCACACAGCTGCGTTAAGGGAAGTAGTTTTGCTCAAAATATTGATTTTTCCGCGGGGCTCGGTAGGCCGCGTGGCGTGCGCCTGTGTGCGTGTCACGTGCGTACAGAGCACGCGTGTGTGCGTATCGCGTGCGTGCAAGGCGCGCGTGTGTGCGTGCGCGTCTATTTTGGGTTGAGCACGTGGTCGTAGTTGTTGCTTGTTGACATGCGTTTTTATTTTTATGGCGGCTTTACAGTTTGATCGGTTGATTGAATTGCATCATTGTTTGTAATTTAACTCCTTGTGATTTACGCTATACCCTTTTTTAGGAGTACGTTCACCTATGTGGTATTCCTTTAAATACTGAAGATTAGTGAAGATGGCGATGGCAATTTTTTAAATTTCCCTTACTTTGATATCGAGCAATGGTTAGATAGAATCGTTCAGCGCTTTTTTTATTTATATGCATTTAATTTATATAAATGTGCAAAAATCGATTAAAGATAACTTCTAAGAAACAATTTAAGTATCAGAGCATATTGAGCTGATTGCAATCTTATTTTATGCTAACGTCATCATATTTAAAGTATTTTTCGAAACTTCTCGGGTGCAATCATTTTTTAATAAGTATGAAGCCTTGTTAAGTAGCTTGTGAATTGATTGGTTAGTATTCAAACAAACAGACAGACGAACCCAAATCAAACGTCAAATTTTGACGATTATTTTTTCTTCTTTATTATGTATTTTTGAGATCAACATTTAATTTTATACTTTGTTAGTACTAGGATACGCATCGTTTCCAGAAAGGCAACATGTACTCATTTTGAAATCAACTAGGTAATTTCATTTAATATTTTCTTAGCACAACTATTCACATACCATCTACATACCCAAACTTATAACATTTAAAAAGTTAAAGTCTGAATCAGCACTTGATATCCAGACAAGACTGCTTAGCATTTTCTTATTCTCAAGGTTCAGTGGACAGGAGACGACTTGCAAATATATATACACACATAAGTACTGAATTCTTTCTGTGTGTATACTGAATATATTATTAGCTATACGTGTGTATCTGTATAGTTATCGATGCACTAACACAGAGCCGGTTCCAACTCACACACACTACCTCACCACCTTACCCTTGATTTTGCCAGCTCAAGGTCTCTACCCTCACAGGATGTGCACTCGCACCCTCGGTACCCTGCATAAGTCTGTCCCCTTCTAAAGTACGGACACTGCCGAAATTTCCCGAGCAGGAGCCGGGGTCGACGACCCGCAGCGACATACGTATTGGTAAATAAACATTGATGCTGGGTTACATAACAATTATAACGTATAGTGGGTATTGATTCCATGGTTTGATGGAGTATCGGACCGTTGGAGGGTGAGTTTTTTTTTCGTAATTTTTTGCATTCATTTTGTTTTGTTGTTTTGGTAATACAACGCGGAAGTCGTTTAAATTAGGAAAACTGTATGGTTTTAGTTTTACAGGAACTAAGTTCAGTATCTACTTATACATTACTATGTTTAGGTCTTAGTACAATGTTATTTTTGAAAAGAGCATCAAACCCTCCGATAGAAATGCAACGAACCTACTTTATGTTTTGCTTTTAAAGAGAAATTATTCAAAAACAAATTATGCATACACGGACCGAATCCCGAATTTTGAATGTAATGTAACTTTGTGATTTCTTCCCTTTGCACCGTGATTCATGTGAACGATAAATAAAATAACCCAATAAACTGTATTGTAAAGCATTTATTTAAAACAACAAAAAAAAAATGCATTAATCATGGCATACAAAATTCAGTTAACTCATTCACTCTTTCAAAGGTACTCCCAATGTTTTTTTATGTACAGAGTACTAAAAACATTATTCTCTCGCTGAAGAGAAATCCTTCTAAATTAAATATTCAAGGCTAATACATTCTCTAGAGAAAAGAGAGAAATCTTAGCTGAGTTAATAATAGTTTGAACCTTCCCTTTAGCAACATATTGAAATTAACTTCTTAAAAATAATCGTGCAATTACCTACACAGGCAATACCTCAATAAGTACTTTTGTATCGATTTTCTTTGCGTAGGAATATAAGTAGATGGTGGAAGACGCGACTTAACAGATTCTAAGAACTTTTATTCAGCAAAAGTAATATAAGAAAATGCTTCAACGTAAGTTACTTGAATTCTCAACAGCTTATATGAAATATTCATATGATATTTTGAACCATGAAGTGTTTATATCAGCAATGAACTTTTTTTTTAAACCCAGAGCTTGACTGGTAGAATGCCTTGTTGAATTAAGTCCGCCTATTATGTGCACTATAAGGTTTTAAATAAATAAATATTATATCTAAGAAAAATCGACATTGAAAGATGAATCATTATCAGCTGTAACATTACTTTTTTTTTTAATTTTCATTGATCTTTTATAAACTTTCTCGAAATGGATGTGCAAAATTACAGATTTTATTGAAACATAGATTTTCTTCCAGTAATAGGTATTAGAGATGCAAGTGTTTGAATAAAATTGAATTGCGTATGCAGATCGAAAGTGGAGAAAATCATTGCTCATAGAAGTATAACTGCCGAGTTTTCCCACTCATATTAGAAATGACTTTCATACAACTAAATAAACTCGTAATATTATTGTAGCGTTTAAATCCCAATTGCGAAAGAGACATTAATTCCAATCAGTTCGACTTGATTGGTAGTGGAACTTCACAGTTTTATATGTACATTATTTCAGCAAACAAACTGCCATTTTAAATTAAATACGTTCCACGACGAGTGAACAACAAAAACTCATTATAGCGAAAAATAAACTGGAGTCCCATAGCAGGCGCATCCCACTCGGAGCGTTTGATTACGTGATGGTAGTTATTGCCAGTGGGGGGAGGTATGCCCCTGACGAGCTACCCGACCTACCCCCCAGGACCTACGCCAACACTGCACCGATGCACCCACATCTAGATATCTAGCTATCTAGATGTCTGGACTGTCCCGCACGCACACTACTGCGCCCCCATGTCTATGCAGTGCGCTGTTGACAATCTATACGTGGTAGATACGTAGGTACTTGTTTACTACCAATATAATTTGTTAAATATGAGGATGCCGGGCGGTTTTTTACTTCAGCGTTCTTTGTTTAATTTTTAAGTGGTTGTGGCGATAAGTTGACGAAAATGATGATGACAATCAACAGGCGTCTGCTGAGGGTTTGAAACTTTGTTAAACATACAAATTCGGTGGTCAAGATCCATCTGTGTGCTTATAATGTACTCGTAGGCTTGAGAAAATCAAACATTTAAATAGATCGAGTGCAAATGAAGTAAAACAACAGATTGATTTATTTATTAGTTCCGTGGAAACCTTGTTATTGATAGTGTTATTCACTTAATAAAAAGATTGCGATTGAAGCGTTGCTAATGTAGTTTTTCACCAGTACTTTTCTCGTAACACATATAAACACGTAACACGCGACGCGAGAACAATTCAATGATACATTCTTTCTCTTCCTCAATACATTTAATCACGTTACAATGTCAAGTGAAACATGTCCACTGCTGGACATAATCCTTCAAGTGTCTCGCAAAAATACATCAAGAAGTCAGCAAGCCATTCCTTAAAATGCATCCTCTAACAATCAAAACATAATATCAAATTCTTCGCGTTTGAAATCAGTATAATCATTTACGTAGTACGTACCCGACCTACCCTAACATAGCTCAGTGCACTCGCACTGAGACCTAAGTCTGTGTGCCTAGTACTTGTATGCAGCACACACACTACCGCACAATATTTACGTGAAGTTCAATTATGCTATTGGAGAGGGAGGCAGACATGTACATAGTATCTAGATGTATTTGTTTGCATCTGAACTTTTCAGCATAATGTTGCACTCTGCGTCAAGGACAGAAGACTTATGTTTATTAAATGTTTTGCTAGCAACGCTTTGTTTTTTATCGGGGATTAGAAATGCTCGATTGTGCTATCTGATTTTTTGTAATCGTAAACACACAACAACTTGTGATTTGTTTTCGTTTTTTACGATAGGAATTAAATCATCAAATGATTACTCTCGCTCTGGGTGGATTGATTTGGGGAGTGTTAGACTTTTACTGATTTAAACCCACAATTTTTTTTTTAAGTTGGAAATCATCCAATGTCTTCTCCCGCTCTGGGTGGAGCGCGAGGGCATGTTAGGCTTTTACTGACTACCGCGGTCCTAGCTAGCGGGCATCGACCCTGCTGGGCTCCTACGGTTTGCTGACATCTCTTTGAGGAGCGTGCAGATCACTAACTTAAACCCAGCTGTGTTGTCTGCAGATTGGCCGAAAGAGAAAGACTTACAGTAGCCTTCGCAAAGGGCAACTGAAGGAACTTAAACTCACCTGTGTTCCTTCAGTTGCCCTTTGCGAAGGCTACTGTAAGTCTTTCTCTTTTTGTGCCAATCTGCAGTCCTGGCAGGCATTGGGCCTAACTTAGCCCCATCAGTGATTGGTTTACTACGGAGGGGTCCACATGGCATCAACGACGCGCTTGACCAATGGGATACTGATACGATAATAATAGACTTATCATGTTTAGTAGGTACATAATAAGCGTTATTGACATTACCCGAATAATATTTCTAACAATACTGACAGGTCTATTATGCTTACGAACCTTCATTGAATATTGTACATAACAAGAACTTTACATTAAATTCGTCGCAAAATAAAACAGTTAATATTAAAATTATGCTATTATTATCTTTATTTATGTAAACAAAGTATCAAACATAAAATAACCTTGAACGAGAGCAAATCGTTAACAAACCGGAAACATTTAACTGTTTGTAAATAGTTATACGATACCGTCCGAACACGTGTTTGAAACGTAAATAAAGTTATAATTTTAAACAAATATTAACTTAACACGTCAAAAATATTTACCAAAGTATTAACTCGCTAAATATGAAAATTTATTTTATTACTCGTAGCAGCTCGTAGCCCTACAGTTTTCACGTAAGATGAAACTCTTCAAGTGTAGCGCTTGAATGCCTACGCCGTAGCACTTGCTACGAAGTTTGCGTAAGAATGATTTTTTGCTATTTTTGTTTGCATATTGCAATTGTTTGTTTGCTACGAATAACTTAACCTAATGCTTTTTGCTATAATTGTTATCCCAATGTGTTTTTTTTTCGGTCGTCATAAAAAATGCTGAATGTTTCTAAATCGATAATTTGTAAATATAGATTTACATAATATATACCATTTTCATTGATTTCATAATAGCCGCAGTATATATTGGACTTAGTGCTACGAAAGCTACAACAACGCCAATTCGTTTTATGCGCCATCTAGCGTCGAGCGGACGCAACGCAAGTTCGGCAGTTCGGCACTAGAGGGCTGTTGTATAAAGCAATTTCGAATGTGTTGTTGAAAGTGAAAATGTTTGAGAATATGCTATTATGCTGTCATTATTATGGCTTACGATCATAATCGTCAATTCTTAGGACAGACAATAAACATAGCTGCGCTAGAGAAATCTGGTTGCTATTATAGTACAAGTTAGGAAAGTAATTTAAAACAGTATCTTCTTTATACTAAAACTTGCATCACTACATTTTCCAATACTGCGAATTTAATAACCCACATTCATGTCCCATTTTCATATTTCGTTCGAAATGCAATGGATGCTTTGTGGCCGTTGAAACCGTAACATATTCTGAGAATCGTCCTATCCTAGGATCGCGACTAAGGAGTTGAGCATATGATGACTAATTATTTTTGGGCAATTTGCCAGCCGGCAGACCGAAATGTGAATATAGGGCGTCCGGTGTTGTTGCTCCATACTCTTCCCAAAGGTTAGCGTGCATCGCTTTCAGATGAGTCCAAGTGTCATAAAATATTATATGATGTTGACACAGTGGGCTCGCAGACGAATCTAACTGTATTTTTTATGGCTTCGATTACGAAATAGGCGTATTGTGACACGGAGAATCAATGAATTGGATCAGACTGTTTACAAAACTCTTTTACCAAATACCATTGAAAAAAATTTTATTTTACTAGGTAATCATCAAGTAATTACTTCTTTTCAGGGAAAAGTGAGAATTAGTGTTTGACTTTTAAAGATTCAAAGCACTTATAATAAATAAGTACAATTTAATAGTGCCTGTAAATCAGGCACTATTGAATTGTAAAGAAGTCAATCAGTCAGAAAAATGATGCTAATTGCACATTCAAAACGTAGATGAGGAAGAATGTGCGAGAAACTCCATGGACACTCTGTTCTGTATTACAAAAATCTTTACTTACTAAAAACAACGTAACTCTTTCGAATAATCCCAAACTCGTAGATATTACATGAAATCACTATTTTCAACCTGATTCAATTTCATGGAAGCTTTTCATCATAAAGTGCGAGTTTTCGGCTTCATTTCGAAACAGGCCTGAAAGTAAACAACATATATCAAGTCTAAGATTTCAGCACCTGATACTTTCTTCAGCGAATGCTATCGTGTTTCGGAATCAAGAGAGCAATCTATCAAGATAACCCCATTTCTATGGGAACTGTGTGTGAAGAACACATAGATGAAAATTGTAGGTGATGAAATATTGCTTAAAGTTTTATTATACCAAACAATAAGTTTGTGTTTGGGTATTGCATTTACAATAGTTGCAAAGCATCCTTTTTTTAAACGACTTCAAAAAGAAGGAGGTTCTATGTTCGGCTGTATATTTTGTTTTTTTTTTTAAGTAGAAAATTATCAAATGACTTAAGAAAGTACCTCTCGCTTCACAGCGGTAGGGGTCTGCTGTGAAGCAAGAGGCAGTGTCAAACTTTTAGTATCTAAAACCTAAAACCCACCTGTGTTTCTTCAGTTACTCTGTGAATTCAAAGACTTCGGTAACTCTTTCAAACAATCCCAATGTCAGGCGTGCAAGCGAGAAAGAGAGATGGAGCTACATACCCTATATAGCTCCATCCCTTTAACAGTTCAGTTTAGGTCGTCAGATTGATCGCGTTAAGTGATCATGGTAGACCTATGGTCGCAAGTCATCGAGGGCATATACATAGATAATGTTCCACGCGCACCTCAAAGAGATGTCAGTAAACCGTAGAGGCCCAACAGGGCCGCCGCCTTCTAGATCCGTGGGAAAAAGTTTAAAAGAGATACTCGTGGTCCTAGAACACAAAAGGCAACTGAAGGAACATAGGTGTGGTTATTGTCAGTATAAGTCAGACACGCCCTGAAGAAGTCATTAGATGATTTCTCACATCAAAAAAAGCCCTGGTCGCAAAGCATCCTGGTTTATGTTTTGTTTAGTGAACGGAGCAATTGGCCTTCCTGTTTTTTTAAACGGAATTATCTACTTTAACTGATAATTATTTTAGAATGATTGTAAAAACTTTTTTCCTTGTTAAAACCATGTAACTCGTTGCGTTTTAAGTTCGTCATAGATATTCCGTTTTTGGTATAATGTCAAGTTCAATTAACCTATTAGGAGTTTAGATTGCATTGCAACTTGAGGATCTGGGTGACATCTGTTAAAGCTGAACAGTATTTCATAATACCGACCTATCATTTCCTTATGACTAACACATACAAATGGAGGTTTGATGGTGAATTATATAATATTGGAGTTACAGTATGATATTTTGTAAACTAAACAGATGATACTCTTTCCTAGGATTGGGTTAATTAAATCTGTACTTAATATTATATGGAGTTAATTTGTAAGTTTATATATAGGGGTTTTTTAAGGTGGGAAATCATTCAATAACTTCTCCCGCTCTAGGGGGGAACGCGAGGATATATAAAACTTTTAATGACTTAAACCACACTTATGTTCCTTCTTTACCTTTCGTTACCATGGCCCCAGTAGGCAATAAGCTTACTGGGGTGGCTTCGACCCTGCTAGGCCCCTACAGTTTTGCTGACATTTCTATGAGGTGCGCGGGAACACTACGCGCCGTCGCCGACTCAGGCTCGGTCCGGATTTGTACCGGACAACCGGACGGTGAGCTACCCATTGCTCATCGTCCGCAAGCCCACACCTACGGTAGCTAAAAATCGGGGTCGGGGTCTTGACGGCTGGGGCGTAAGGAAGTCTGTTCCCTTACGCATGCGGCCGCCTCCTTCGCTAGCATTACTGCTTCCCAGAAGGAGGCAACCGCCTGCCATTCCTCCTCACTCTGGAATATATAGAGGGTAATCTCTGATACTACTGAATTGATTCTGAAAATTCTTTCGCAGGTACAGTACAGGTAGCTACACTATCCCTGAATACTGTAATAGGCTATAAATTATTTTCTTACGATAAGTTTTACGGACAAAACAAGTGTTTAAACTTAACCCAATTTTATTTGATGTTTCCGAACTTACATTTTTAGTGACAAAGTAGATGAAACCAAGCTTCACTATTTATACAATGTAAGACTACATTGTGTACGCAAATAAATATTTTGAGGTCGAATGTAGATAGATCTAGACCGATGCATGTAACACATTTTTTTTTAAACTTCAAGAAGTTATTAGAACAAATGCTACAAAGCATAAAATTTACATAAAAAGATTATCTCCCTCTTGATATTAATCAGAACTTCAAACCGTTACTACAAGGTGTGCTAGCACCTGCTAAGCACGACAATCACGTGACTACGATTGAGCAACCGACATCAAATTGACCCAGTCCAGGACTATACCCACTACCCGTGGCACTGCCGTATCCGCGATCAACTAACACTAAAACTACCGACAATCGTGCGCAGTATGTAGATACGATAAATTATTATAAAAAATTGGGCTGAGTTATTGAGGCTACTCGAGTTCAGACCGGGTTCTAGGACAGTCTGTCGCAACTCGCAAGTTGGGAACGCTTATCGCTATCAAGATAGGTATTTTGTATATCAAGTGCGCATTATACACTCGCTCACCCAATTCCTGAAGATAGTCGGTAACCTCCTTAACCGACCTAGATGGTGAAACACCTTTTTCCTGCTTTAATCAGTATTATTAGCAGTAGTTTTATGCCCTCTCCGACTTTCTTATGAGTTCTTTTTGAAGATTTACTTATAAACAAAAAAATTGGTACGAAAAGATAGCATGCTGTACTGTATAGTCTTTAGTCTATACTAGTGACTGTCTCAAGAAGGGTTGCAAATGTTCGAAAGAGAGCCGTCGTCGCCCTGGAACGCAAAGGGCAACTGAAGAAAAACAGTTATTTTTTTACTTTCTTTGACTCTTTCTCTGCAATGACTTCTCCCGTTTTAGAGTAGAGCGAGATGGCGTGTCAAACTTTTACTGACTTACTCAGGAATTTCAGTCAGGGAACTTCTATCTCCATCTCGCTCCACCCTGAGCGAAAAAAAACCTTAAGTATACTAGGCAAACCCTACAAATAAGCAGGAAGTCTATTGTGTGTTATTCAAACTGCTATAAATGTTCAATGTGACGTCATTTTATGGTTACGATAACATTTTGGTGTTTGAAGCAACTAAAGGTAAAAAACCTAAATTCAAGACTTTCAGTTACATTAATTAGCAGGATGTTTATACCAATTTTTAAAACTGTAATCTTCAGGAGTGTATCTGAGCCCGTAACACACTTTAGCATGAATTTACTATCTCCAAGACATTTAGTTCAGTATTAATAACAACAATTTAAATTGACGTAGTTAGTTTAACCATTTTTATTAACACCAGTAGTCAACCCTAGAACATGTAATAGAAATAGAAAAGTTGTAGATGTGTGCGTGAATTGCACTTGTGGTGTTGTTATGTGTGCAATAAATACTTTATGTATCCATCTCTTTCCTTCTCGACATTTCACTGATAGCTATGGCCTTGTCTAGTCGCATCTAATGCTGGCGTTAGTCTGTTCACATCGCGCTGCTACTTGCCCCAGTAACTAGCTTCTAAATATTGTTCACTTTATTTTAAAAAGTGAACAATATTCGCTGTGTTAGATTAGAGTATTAGTCACACGCTGAAACACTCCAATTAATACTAATTTAGTAGGTTACACACTTGTGCATTGTATTTATGTCAAAGAATTAGGTTTACACAAATGACAAATTGAAACAAATTTTACGGTCATTGGCATGGTTATTAAGTTTACGCAGAAACAGATATGCGAGATGAGCATTTATTTACCAATATGTTCTTTTTGTTTCAGGTGAGTCCCATTTGTATTTTGTGATCGAGCTTATGTACAGGTATGATTCTATAAGGATAAATTTAAAGCAGCAGTATTTAAAAACCGTTAATAGAGGCTAATTGTTTCCACTAAAGCATGAGGTTATTTTTTGGAATAAACTTCCTAAATGAGCTTTTTCGACCACATTAAATTCGTCGACGTCATCTTACAGTGAAGATTAAAAGTTCTGGTCAATGACTCGTTATATTTCCTCTAAAGTTTATTTACTATCTTACTGGCACTCACCTAAGTTACTTGTACAAGTGAACTGGCTCATCAAACGCTCCAAATGTCCCTGTAGCGAGTGTTGACTGAGCCGGAGTGTTGACCGGTATGTAGGTTACACCGCGCGAACCGGCGAGCGCCCCCCTACCCCCCTTGCCCGCCGCCTCGCACTCCACGCAACTACTTCTATGATCCGTGCACTTTTCAACAAGAAAATATCAAATGCACACTCCTTGGAAATAACTGATGCATACTGCGCAGGTACAGACAGAAATAGGTTAACAAGAAAACCTTTACACAGCCTCTTTTTATTTACCTGACAGTCTTCGGGAAAACTCACAAACACATTGATTGCACAATTCAAAGAGTTATTATATGTAATTGAAAGTGTTTGACAGTAATCAAAACTACATAGATAATGAATATCTTGAAAATATCATTCCATTTTTGAAATGTCAAAGTGCATCTTAGCTGCATACCGACTAGCAACGGAGGAGTTGGTAACTATAGTTAGGAATTTGGGCTCTGGATCGTAGAGCAGCGGCAATGTGCCACCGAGTACCGACCAATTCTATTATTGGACGTGGGCCTATGTATTATATTTATATCAACCGCTACCCGTGGTCACTGGGGCAAGTTCGCTCGCTTCTTTAAACTCGCAATAAAAATCGGACAAGTTCGAGCCCGAGACCGTGGCCTGTGTAAACACTCCATATATTTGCCAATTTTCGTACTGATCGTGAAATCTAAAGAGATTTTTTTTTACATTATTATTTCGATTAAACTGTATTTCTATTGGCAATAATGAATGTGTCACCGGTTAATGAAGCAAATAACGCTCTGACTTACAAAATCTTAATGTAGACATATTCAAATGTTGTGGTATTATGATATATTTATACTATACATATACTAACCGTTTTATCATCTCAAGGCAACGCGTATAAAGCAATGATAAACGAGTGACCATCAAATTAGGAGATCGACAACCGGCCATGACTCTATTTACAACTAACTATATCTTCTAGTCTAAAATGTCGAAGGATTTTTGGATAAGATTTGACACAAAATACGCACACTCGCTACTTTTACTTGCGGTAAAATAACCGTTAACTGATTACCTATATTTTAGAAAAGTACATTTTAATGACCAACACTCGTGTTAATATTCAAGGCTATTTGTATTTATTGTGTGGCTGAAGAATACAGCGCGCTTGCGGTGCTATCTCCATTCGTTCGTAGCGACTGAGTCAATGTGTTGTGCCCTATATTCTGTATGTCCATTTGTTCCCGCAGTCGAACGTATTTTAGTGAAAGTGCGTTTATAGCAACCGCCAAGGTTCTAACACCTGCATCGGATACTTACAACTCACATAATAACAAGCTATTTTGTAGGAAGTATACGACAAAACGGTTTTTTAAACTTAATTATAAGGAAAGTAAGAGTTCCTTTATAACTGTTGAGATTTACATGCAGCTGTTAATTGTAAATTACTTGCTTATAAGTTCATAAAAACCAAAAATCAATGAGCTCTTTTAGCAAAAAAAAAGACAATTGCATTCTGCATAAAAACTGCAGACTCATGACGTAAAATGGACCACATTTATGTCACTTTCAAGCATTATATTAAACGTCGAGTAATTTAAATCAAAACTTCACCATAAAGCATTAAATCAAAAAGTAATGTGCGACATTTGGCGGTCTGCCAAATTCGGCGAGACTTCACTCAAGCGATTAACAAAAGTGCGTACAATGATCTCTCCTCATTACTATAAATTACTGCTACCGAGTGAAAACAAAGACTTACTTTCGAAAGTGCAAGCGAAATGTAGTTCAGTTGCGTATCTTGTTCGCGCTCCATAGATCATCTGTGGAGAACATTAACGAATGCGGATGTTTCGCAATAGCCCAGTACTGCTAGAGAGTGCGCTAGTCGATACTCACCACACTAGATACGCACACGTATTCGATTTGTATCATATGGTACTCCATTCGACCACGCCTGTGTCGGTATATCGGATATGTTGTATAGATTCTTAATTGTCACTTATCTAAGAGCCATGAATGAATTCAAAATTGAGATATACAATTTCTTAGTCGTAGTTGGCTGAGCTACCTTTATTAGACCACGCAATACATTTTGTTTTAAGATTTTTTTTATTTATTTATTTATTTTCCCTTCAGATTCATAACAAAATCGTTAAATTAGTCATATTTATGCTCGTATATCATTTCTTGTCATAAGTTTCTTTAAATTTTGACACTTATGAGGCGTTTCACTCAGTAACGGTTTTAAATTAATATAAAATGGCAACCAGTTGAGCTTTAAGACCATCCCTATTCCAAGACGCTAATCGACTATTTCTACATTTAGAATGGTTGTAGAAAGCTGAGATTAACAATCAAATTAGAAATGCAATCCACATTGCACATGTAGAGTGCTTTTACCTACTCTATTTAGAGGTGCACCTAACTGAAAGTGAACTGAAATAAGCATGAATCTCGGATCGATTTTTATTTTTTTCTCGACTTTTGCGCCTGTCTGCTGCCTTTCAAACGGACTGATTTTATCTAAAACTTCACCAAAGATGCTTATCTCGACAATATAATTTATCTCACAGTAATTTCAAGGCCGTGCATTGATTTCCTAGCCTTTTGATCGATAATTGTGTGACTAACATTAAATCAGATGATATCAGCAAATTTCGAAAACAAATTGAAATTAAACCCAGAACTAATTTTCAATTCTATTTACTTTGGGACTAAACGACGCTGCAAAATGCAATAAAAACGTTTATTAATTTTATGAATCGTTCCTATTGGCTCGTAGCATCATAGAAGCATCACCATTGGGCGTTCGAAATTAACTCGCGGGAATATAATTGGCCAACTCCGTTTGCGTTTGCGCAGTTTTCATTACGCTCTAAGGCCACGTTACGCGGATGAGGTCAGGTCACAGACCTTAATGCATATTGCACTTGCTGAATAATTGGAATGTTTTTATTAACGTTGGCAATTATAAAAAATGCCATCATTTAATATTACTGCACTGTGTTAAGTACTCGTAATACAGTTTAATATTAGGAACTGTGCTATGTTTATTGTTTAGTACTCGCAATACAGTTCAATATTACTGTACTATGTTTAGTACTCATACTATAATTAATTATAATAATGTCAATCTCTATTACGAATTATATATTATACTTGTATTTATTTTTAGTTGGGATACCATCAAATGCTTCTTACTACACCGGGTGGAACGAAAGGAAGTATCAGACTTTCATTTACTAAAACCCATCTGTGATCCTGAAATTGCCCCTTGCGTTCCAAGAATACGGTAACTCTTTCGAACCATCTCCCGGCACAATGACTCCGTCCATTTTGCTGACATTTCTTTGGAACGCGTTTTGTATTACGCGTCGTCAACTCAAGCTTGATCATTACCGGACGGCAAGCTACCAATTACTCACCATCGACAACCCGGCGCGAATCTAATTTACGGTGGTCAAGAATTGTCCTGCGGTTGCCGACAGCCGGGCGCCTCCAGCGGCGGTGGCTGGGACGTGAGAATATTCTTTTCCTTAAGCTTTCCACCATCTCCTCCACTCACATTACTATTTCGCAGAAGGAGGTGACTATGGCCTAAGCCAGATCAGATGAGAATGGTCACCGCCGCCGATCGCCTCCACGCTGGAGAGACTCCCACCGTATGTTCCTCTGTATCTTCCGGGTGATCCGCATAATAGTGATATTTGAGTGTCTCTTCTCGCCAAATCCGAAACAGGAACCTCCCGAAACACCTATTTCTGGCGAGGACTTGCTTCAGGCAGAAAGTAAGGACGCCATGGCACCTCTCTTACCACTCTTCAAAGGCGGGATTTATCACTATTGTGGCGTGCCCAAATATTACTGAGCTGTGATTAGCAGTCATAATACAACTTAATATTACTGTACTTTGTTTAGCATTCGTAAAACAGTTGTACTGGTAATACAGCTTAATATTATCATTCTGTATTTAGTATTCGTGATACAGTTTAATATTCCTGTGCTGTGTTTAATACTCGGTATACAGTTTAATTCCAACAAGTAGAATCACGATTGCAACCAAGGTCGACTAAAGACTAGGTCGATAGTGGATACAGCATTGGGTCAGGATACTTGACCTTGTATTAAAAATATTACAAGACTTGTTGCATAGCACCATTGCTTCAGCATTTGGTAGCAGTACTTTCAGTTTTCTTTGATCGAATCTAAGTGTATTTGTCGAGTTAACTTGAATAAGGCGAACAAAGAAAAATGACAACAGTTGTTGCACATAACGAGTGCTTCTGTTGTGTGCAAGCATAAGGACTTTATAACATAATCATTTATTTCAGAACAAATTCCAGTTTGACTCACTGTCTTAAGAATTAAGAACGTTAAATCAATTTTAATTCCTAAGTTTGCTAGGTTTTCGGGCTAGAATAAGGTCTCTCAAGTAGAAATTCTTGAATCTGAAATCGGGGGTAAACACTGTTAAATGAATGAATGAGTGAGAGCCTCTCATCACAATTTTGACTACGTTTTAAGTGGAAAGTTAGTGTATCCACTCAGTTTTATCTTTGTAATCTTTAAAACTCTAAAAATAAATATACTTAAACTAGTTTTGACCTTATATCTTTACAAAGACGTCATTTAACAGATACACCTTTGTTTAGTCACGTGCTAAAGACAGATCTTCATAAATATGTAGCAAATGTCTGTAATTCGAGATCTAGTACATAAATAAATACTTCCAGCGCCGGCCAAACAGAAATAAGTCGTTTTGCGAAAACATGACTACGTGTTTACTTACCTATTTTTCTTTTTGTGTTAGATAAAACTAGTTGTTGCGCCAGGATTTGTTTTACTTTTTGTTTTACTTCACATACATTTCTAAAGATTTGTGAAAAAGAAAAATTAGAAAGATGCAGCGAATTTTCCCTTTTATTTTTGACAGTGTAGATCTTTCAGCTTATAAAGTATATGTATCTCTTAGAATATCGTACTATTGTTTGTCGGCCAAGGCTATCTTAAATAAAGAAAACCTCAAAGCATAGTTATTTGCGAGTAGGTGTTCTAGAGTTTCTCTGCTCAATTAATCAGAGAACTTAACTAATGTCCTAAGTTTGAGATATTCCGGAGACTAAGGATTAAACCAAAGTGCCAAATTTCATAATTATTACAGTATAAGAGTATTTTAGGAGAATGATGATACATATCCACATCATAAAATCGGTCATTTATCTCTCTCCACAGATATACACAAGCCACATGGCTAAACAATAAAATAGCCCAAATTAAAAACGTAGCAATTGACTCGATGGTTCCTTGTACCCTTAAAAACACACAAACAAACATTTTGTTCCGATGTCTTTTTTAACATTTTTGCTGACACAAATTCGTCATGAAGAGGATCTGATATTTAAGAGTACTCAAACGACATAGATCTTGATTCTTGAACCTTTGTTCTCAGAAGTAATTTTTGTGTTGGCACTGCATGCGTCCGGAGTTTAAAACGTCGTGTGGCCCAAGTCACAGGCGGCTCGCGTAGTTCAAGTTTAAGGTACTTGTGTAAGGCCATTGTGACGATAGAAAAGTTATGTATGTGTCATAGATGATTCGTGAAAGTTGTAACAAAGAAATGGTGACCTCGTATTAAACTTAAGTGCACAATTACACATTGTCACGGTTCTGAATAATTTTGGTAGTAAACTGACCTACATTTTTGTTCCGTCTACCAACATCAAACTTCTAATCGTTCACGGATTTTAAACTATGATTCATGTATGAAAGTGTGCCGCAGAAGATAAACATGTTATTACGGTTCCGCGCCTCAAAAGGGCAAAACGGAACCCTTATAGAATCGCTCTGTTGTCTGTCTGTCTGTCTAACTGTCAAACCCATTATCTCGAGAACGCGTACACGTATCGAGTTGAAATTAAAACCATATACTCAAGTCTGCAGTCCCTTGAAGCTGTGAAAAAAATCAAATATCACAGAAAAAAAGAAAAGACACTCCCGTTGACCTAGAATCTTGAAATTTGGCATGAAGCAATGTCTCATAATACAAGTATAAAAAAAAACTGAAAACTGTAAATTTGTAATTACATCAGATTCGAAAAAATCTTCGTAACTCAATTCGGGAATTGAATTTTTTCATAGGTAAGTTTGTACGGAACCCTCAGGGTGCGAGTCCGAATCGCACTTGTCCAGTTTTTTTTTAAATAAAAATGACGGTGGATTCTGCTATATAAAATATATTGAGTTAGATCAACAGCAAAGCATATACATATTAAAATTTTAAACGTGACCTAAAAAAACACAGATTATCGAGTAATGACGATATCTTAGTCATCATCGTTCATGGCCACCTGTACGAAGACATATCCACGTCAGTAAAATTTTACTTAATAATACTTATTAAAACCAGAGTGATATCCGCAGTCTGTAAAATATGTAGTCATTTAAACAATATTAATAAAAATATTACAGAATTAAACACAATTTTAGAAGCGCTGTCATATTAGTAACCGTAGCAAGTCGTAACACGTGCATGGCGATGGAGTGAAGAAAATTTTCTTTACAAGATGAGTTCCAAACAAAAAAAAATAAACGTTCACCCACCCCATATCAACCTTGTATCAATCCCCGCAATGCACTTATACCCTAGACCATCCACCAGCGGTCGGCGGCCGGCCTAGTTTTGCGCTAGGAATAGGCGCCGCCCCCGCCTCGCGCCCTACACCAGCCAAGTACCTACTGGCTTGTTAAAGGACATACAAACTTTTCATGCTTCATGCCACGCTGCTTTCAAACACCCTTTTATACCTGCAGAAAGGAAACCTCTTTTGATTTACTACTTTTTAGGTCAGCCGGGTTTATCGTTTGTTTTTGAAGCTGTTTAGATCTGTGAGATGTTTCGTTTCTTGCTTTTATTAGTATGTTGTGTCTACGATTACTCAATGCCTTGTTATTTCATCTGGCTGAACAGATTTGTTTTACTTTAACCGCGTGAGTAGGAAATGTCCCCACTTTGGTGTATTATTTCACTAACGTTACTCATTTCTGTGCGTATTCATTTCATCTGTAACTTCCTAAACTATTGGTAAAAATAACCGTGAATTCTGTTAAAAAAAAACCTATTTTAAGCTTACTCCAATAACATTAATCTTCTACTCTTAGATTTAACTTTTATTGAAACCCATACATAAAGTAAACAACATAGCACCTTGCCCATGCGAGCACTACGATCCAGCGGTCGGTTAACGAGCACGTGAACACGTTCCATTAGGCACCCCTCAGACGACCCGCACGCAAAGAGAACGCACTCCACACGCGCAAACACTCGCGTATTGAAGTGTTAGCGGACCAATGGGACAGAAAATTTGTGTCTTCACTATTTCTATAAGTATCTACTAATAAAAGTTGTACATAAAACAATAAAAATATTCCTCTCCCGTGAGTTCATTTTTGAACCGTCTGTAGGAGTAACTATGATGAGATTTTAGTTTTACTTGAAGTTTTAAAATTGTGAATAATTTAACAGATACATTTATTTAACTTATGACTGGACATTTTTCATAGATAACATCTTATCGATTTTGGTTTTTCTGACTTAAAACTTTCATTTAACTAAATAATATCTTTCATTGAGCCGATGAAGGTCAAAAGGAGCAAGTCAGAAGGAGATCACGATAGCTGGAGTATATGTCGTAAACGGCTTTCAATTTCACCTAGCAAAGCATAGCATAGTCGGCTTTATAATGTTCCCACTGTTAGGACTCAGGCCTCCGCTCTAGGAGAGGGAATGGGCCGTAATCCACCACGCGGGCTCAGTGCGGGTTGGTGGATGTCACATGTCTTCGATTTTTGATTCTAGAATATGCCGGTTTCCTCACGATGTGTAATGATAACGGTGAAGGAAAACAATTTCACCCAATTCACGATAAATTCTACGGGGCGTTCCAGCATAAGAGCCTGTCAAAAATAACTCAAGCACAACAAAACTAGGATTATACTAAAATCGATTAAACTTAATAAATAGTAAATAACGGCAGTCGTCGTAAAACTGTGCGCAAGAGCATTGCATCACGAAATAGATGGAAGTACCGGCGAGTACCGCCGAGTACCAACATTAAATGTGCGTGTATGAGTTACGGTTGTGCGACTCCGGGACAACGCAGGGTTGAAATGAAGACAGATTTTTTGAGGTATCGTATCTTTAGAGGGACGTTAGACATATATTACGATAATTTGCAATAAATCTGGATATCTACAACGATTTTAAATGTAAATGCTTTGGTTGCTTTATAAATTCTTCATTATATAAAAGCGTTGCCTACTCTACTGCAGCGTTGCAGCGCTTACAAAACGTAGCAATGACTACGCAGCGTAGGCGGTGTTCATCAATAAATATTGTAAAGAATATCACGTTTCATTTACGGTTCTGCTTCGTAGCGTATACGTTACGTCTACGCTGTGCGTCCCCGTAATAAGAAAATTGCTAATGAAATAAAAGAAAAGACAGACTAATTAAATATGCCTGGAATTCGCGGTTCAGACTTATTTTTTACAAACTTTTATTGTATTTTTTTAATATCGATCCTAGCTGCATATTATTAGATGCAGTTGGTAGCAGCCCTAGCTAGCTCTGCAAATGCATGTGACGCGGTTCAGTCCTTCGATTACACTGGCGTTGGTGTGCGTTGTCACTATTCTTTACGTGTAATTGCGTGGATCGCGTGCACATACATACACACACATGCACAGCTCAGTCTAGGCGCAGTAGTTGTAATGAGCTAAAATTATTTGCAATTTCCTTTCTGTTCTATCTATAAGCAACGCAACTAGGAATTCGCAAACATGTGTGCGACACATGTATTTTGTACGTGTTAAGTTTAATTTAGATTAATTTTTATTATTTAATAAGGGTATTTAACGCTTTAACGGTTACAAAGTAAGTTTGAGTCTGAGCAGTATCGTTATAGCATGAAGCATAATTAGCTATTGAAACTATTGAATTTTATTTGAATTGATAATATAATTTAATTTAATATTGATTTTTCATTTAATTAAAGCCGGACATTTTTAATTTCTATGATTTAGTCTATTTAGTGGGATGTCAACTCTATCTATAGATATAATTGTAATGAATAAATGATAATATAATGTTTTTATTTTTCTATTTGTGCTTTGTGTGTATTGCATTGGTGTCAACCTTACGGGTATTACGGGTAATGTTAATTATTATAATTATAGTCAGGCCAATAATGTTCTCTGGACTGGACTCAGGCCTACTCTTAGGGAGATGGAATCCACCACGCGGGTTCACTGTAGATTGCTGGATGTCACATGTCTTCGAATTTTTGGTTCTAGGATTGGGGCCCTTACCATGACATGTTAAAACTGTCAAGCATGTAAGCGAGAAAGAGTGATGGAGCTTCACCCTATATATCTCCATCCCTTTAACAGTTCAGTTTAGGTAGTCAAATGAAACGCGTTAAGAGCTCGTGGTAGTATTATTAACAAAGTGAAGCATCATGGTAGGAAAGTAAAACTACCAAGTGTATACTAGTAGGAAAGTAAAAGTTTAGTATACAGTACCATTTGAAACTCACACAATTTAAGTTGGTTCATGTCTACAACACAAACAATGTCAACAATACAAAGTCATAAATGTTTGTAGACATTTTTCTATCAAAACAAACTAATCAAAACTAAATATCAGAAACATCGTTCAAATTGTTGTTTGGTAATAAATATAAAGTAATACAACTATCCACCGTCCAGGTTATTAGCCCCACGCTAGGCTGTCGACCTGACCTGAAGATGTAACAATAGTAACCTAAGAACTCACTCGCTTGGAGAGGCGCCGCCTTCTCCACAACCTACGTCCACTACACTACACACATACACGTAACTCAGATATTTGCAATACATGATTGGAAAATATATGGTCCATGAAGTTTCATGCATATACTTCCCCATAGAGATCTTTTTTTTAAGGTGGGAAATCATTCAATGACATCTCCTGCCCTTTCGTGTCAGACTTTTACTGACTAAAACCCGCTCCTGTTCCTTCTTTGCCCTCGTTCCAGGGCCCCGGGGTTCGCATCACCCATGGCCCTAGTAGGCTTTGACCCTGCTGGGCCCCCACGGTTGCTGACATATCCTTGAGGCGCGCGTAGAACACTATCCATAGAGGTCTACACTTTGGAATGTACAATTAGCATCTTTTTTTTTTGGCTGACTGACTTCTTGGCATTATTAAAGTGCCTTTAAATAGTTTATTTGAAATAAATGCTTTGATTCCTGATTCTTGACTTATAAAAGGCAGTGTGTTTACTCACGCAAACATACCAACGTTCCTAATGACTTTTTATAACAATAACCCACAATTTATGAACTTAACAGCAACAATCAACATTGACAGCTACCTATAAATGAACCCGCTTGTCTAATAAATAAGCACGAAGACAAAACAACACCAAAATGAATTCGTTTAATTTCGTTCAACATTCAAAAATATCTCTGCTTTTATACATATATATTTTATATTGTTTGTATTAAATGTATTTTATTAGTTATGTATTGTATATAATATGTAAATAGTACACCACGAGCTACCTGCGCATCTTTTTCTCCTTCTCAGTCAAATCCATCTAAAGGTTACAAAACCCTAATAATTTTAAGTTCCTGTACAATAAAAATTTAAAAGCTCGATTAGCAGAATAAACCATCCAAAGGTCTGTAAAAAATCGCTTTTAGCGATAAGACCGCCCATTGTGACAACCTATTAATTTTAAATTCCTAATGTAATTTGTATTTTTGGTGTACAATAAAGAATATATCTATCTATCTATATATCAAATATCATGTTCAAGGGTATAGAAGAAATTTACACAAGAAATCGACACCATTTCTAACCTAGATTCAATCTTAAAATCTTTGGATCAATACATGGTGTGACCTGTAAAGCGTCCACGGGGTACATGGGCACGGGTAGATCCCTACCCGTGTAGCGCGTGAACTTCGACCTGGGTTTTGGAGGTCATTAACATTTGGGCGGATATTTGGGCGGGAACTGGGTCGGTGCGTCGTCGGCTGCAGTGTTGCCATGGAAACGCGCCGCCCGTCGTATTACGTTATTGTTGGGCTATTTATAACGTTTCCTCTTGATTTTGTAACATTATCTATGGATTGATTTGTTTTATCAAATGATCTTTAATAATAGCAATCACAACTGGAGCTAAACTAAGGACAAATGTTTTGTACTTATTTTTAAAACTAGCTGTCCCCCGCGGTTTCACTTGAGTCTTTGGTGACTACTCCGCTTATTTATTTATATTTATTTATTTATATATACTTTATTGTACACCAAGATAATAAATGTTACATATGAGCCTTATATCAAAAAACATACAATTGGCGGCCTTATCGCATTCCGCGATCTCTTCCAGGCAACCTGGTTCCGCTTCTGTGGGTCGTAGCGTGATTTTATTCATCATCAATGTGGATACCCATACAATTTTTTTTCCAATCTGACTGGTAGTTCCTGAGATAAGCGCGTTAAAAAAATCTCTTCCGCTTTATTATATTATATATATATGTATAGATATACAGAAAACAAATGTATTACTTCGTACCAGTAAATGAATAGAAGAGTACCAATATTAGATTTTATACTTGCAACTGACTTTTCGTCTCCGAGGGATCCCAAGCCAACTTGCGACGATACCGCGAACCAAACTCCGGACGCATAACATGCAACCACATTGACTACGAAGTATTTCACTTTGTATTAATCTCTTTAACTAAAATATAAGTACAACTAAGGAGTGGAATTCCCTGTCGGAGTCTGTGTTTCCTGATAGCTACCACCTAGGGGTCTTTAAGTCAAGAGTGAATAGGTTACTTCTAGGCAAGAGTGCTCCATCGTCGGCCATATCATCGCTTACCTTCAGGTGAGATAGTGGTCAATCGCAAGCCTATCAATAATAAAAAAAATATATAGATAATTAATGTTGTGCAATATCATTAGGTATCATACTCATAGTAAGGTTTAGTTGAAAACCAGCGTCAGGCAACTGCTACGTAGTGGCCTGGCAGTATGCTGAACTGGACCTATTTGGCGCAACCGTGAGACACAAATGTTAATCTATTTAATTTTTGTTTTTAATTTTCTTTAGAATTGTTACTTCATTGTGTGCACCTATGTGCCAAATAAATGTGTTTTCTTTCTTCTTCTTTAGTTACTAATAACTTCTAATTATTCGGCAGTCAAGCAATGTACTCTTAGAAAATAATAATCAACATTGAATTTCCTCATTGTTTTTGCTTTTAGTTCCTATTCATTGAACTTATTATTGAAATTATTCCTAGATATGTTAAATTCATGCAAAATTAATGCAGACCAAACAATGCTGACTTTCTACAAATCGTTGTGGAAAATCCAAAATATGGAAAGCAGAAGTTTAAATATTCAAAAGTCTTGTACCTACTACATGAAAATACAACTTGTATGGATCAGCCTGACCCAATAATAAAAGCCGAATTACGAAAAGGACGAAAGAAAACACGTTTATTCGAGATTCGCATAGGACAAACGACAGAATAAAACAAAAACATCTATTATTTAACATAAACTGCTTAAGACTGCATAGACGACTACTTACCATCAGGTGGGGCCCTGATACGAAGGTAAAGAAGGAACAGGAGTGGGTTTTTAGTCAGTAAAAGTCAGACACTATCTCACGCTCCGCCCAAGAGCGCGATTTGTAATTAGATGATTTTCCCAACTAAAAAAAAACCATTAGGTGGGATCGCAGTCAAGCACTAGTTTAAAAAATAAAAAAACCGAATTAAAAAATAATTGTAATAGTAAAATCGTATCTCAGCATTTGTCGTACAGCAGCATCTGCTGCGATGTTAGAAAAAATATAGCCAAAGACATTATATGGTACTGCAGTTTTTATACCACTCCCACTAAAATCCCGTACTGCAATATCCGTGTCTTCATCATCACCCTGTCTTCGTTATCACCCTACGCGAAATCGCAAAACCTTACAACAAAGATTTATTTTTATTTCCTACATAACAACCAAAAAGAACGAACAGATCCTTAAAAGATCTATTTTAAGAAGTTCTCAGCTTTGGCAGCAGCAGTGTGCTGAGCCTGCTTGCGTCATCGTCCCGCTGGTACAAGGGACTTGAAAATAGGTCAAAAGGGGGCCGAAACACTGTCACTGTCACAGCACACATCTACAGACACATATCGGTGTGTATACTGCTACAAATCTACGAAAATCAATGGAGGCACGACGCACGTGGAACGACCTTCGAAATTTCAAGAGGTCATCTTACCGGTACGATAATTAGCTGCTGGCTAACCTGGGACTTTATAGGGTTTCCATGGTTACGCTTCATGTATTTTGAAGTTGTGTAATAGGGGATTTTCAGCTTTTTATGACATTACCTTTTAAGGTTTCAGTATAACAATTTTTTTTAATTATGTTTGATGTCCTTTTTCAATTCGTTTGTAATTAAATTGTAAAATTACTTGGAATAAAATTTATTTCTAGTCATTCAATGCAGTGTCAACAGGAATGAACTTAAACTGATTTTATTTTTATTTTTCTTTATACATCTAGTAAAAACTACACAATTAATATACATACCACTTAACAAATAACGTTATAAAATATACATTCAAAACTTATTATCATTGTTTTACGTGGTCGATTAAAAGAGAAGAAAATATATGCGTCAGTTCTAAAAATAGTTAACAATTTTATTTTATTAACATCTCCATTCTTCCGTTCATTTCCCGTGGTGCCTATCACGAAAAAATATTTTACAAAGATACTAAAATAGGTATACAATGTGGTGAAAATAAAACGTTTATTTTTACATAATGTCCACTCAGCCGTCGAGGGATGCGACCTAATAACGGTGGTGTTTCTTGCTTTCATCATTTTTATAGGAAATTTTTACACGTTATTTAACATTATCAAGGGGAGCTATTTATAGACTTTACCTACCTGCCTTTCAAATGGACATAGGGAAATCATCATCTTCCTGCCCTTTTTATTTGGGGTCGGCGCAACACGTCGTTCTTTCACCGGTCACGATATCACTAACTCTCTTTTCTTTCATATGCAAAAAGAAAAATTAAAAGAGAAATGTGATAAAAAATACCAATATTTTAACAAGAGATCTTATCACAAAATATAATACAGGTGACGAAATAATCATAGCTGAAATATTCAGACTTAAGGCGTATCGTTGGAAGGCCTTCCATAAACTGGATCAATGACCTAGTGAAGGCTACGGCGCTGGATGTGAGAAGCACAGAAATAGTCGCTACAGCTGCGATTGGAGTTTAGGCCAGAAATGGACGTCTTTCGGCTAAAACAATGATGACACAGGCTGGAAGAACTAATGAAAATTAAAATACTAATGACTTTTTGTTATTAGCAAGACCTGGATTTAGCAAAAGCATTGTGTAAACCAGTGGTCCCCAGGCTACTGGATTTCAATTTTGAATTTAAAATCTAAGTATTTTTTAGATAATCACTCAGTCAAATTTTCTTCAGTGTTTCTGGTCCTTGCTAACAACGAAGAATCTAAAGCTTATAATAATAATATTTTTTATATTATTACATTAATTTATTTTTTTATTTTTGAAATGTTTAATAATATAATTTATGTGTTAATGTAGTGAATAAATGGAATAATAATAATCTTTATTTAGGTGGTTTTTTTTTAGGTAAGTAGTAAAATGCAGGTGTTATTTATAATAACTAACGATGAAAAGAAATGAAGGAATTTTCCTAAATCAGTTGATATTCAGAGGCTATCCTTGAGGAGTGACTTTCCGTGCGTGAAGGTGACGTTGGGTTTGGTTATGGCTGTGTTTGGTTCTACTTCAGGGCAATCAGACAAGAGACTTTCAAAGATAACTATCCGTGGTAACTATATAGGAGACCTTAGGATAAATTGCATTATATCAGCATTTATATTTTAGACTTCTTTACCGCTGAAAGATTATCACTTTATCTGTAGCCCGATAAGTAAAGAAAACTCCTGAGCTGCGTGTATTTGTGAACCCAACCAAGATACAAGAGTAACTCAAAGGTGTATGCAAGGTTTTTATGTAACAAGAAAGAAGTTCTTAGTAAAGAATTTTCACTAATTACCTTACCAATAAATTCAAACGCACTTAGTGTAATAGTTAGGCCGCTCATAACAGTTATTAGTACCGGGAAAAGTCTTTTATAGCCTTTATTAACACAGTAGCGCGCCGCATGGAAACCTTTGACATTTCAAAACTTAGATAATTGTTTAATTCTATTTTCAAACGTTTCGCAGAAATTGAGGATGTTCCATTTAAAAGAAAAGAACACGGCTAACCTTAATTACTTTCTGCTTAAAAGTATTCGCCACTATTTTATTTTCAAACAATTTTATAATGTTTGAAAATAAAACTTTGTTTTGAGGTAGAAAATCATCGAATAAGGTCCGCTCTAGGTTGAACAGTGTCAACACTCGGGCGTTTCTTCTGCCTGAATCCAAAACATAAACATCCCATGTCTGATGAGAACCTTCAACAGGTGAAAATTTAGGACGCCTGGGTACCTTTCTAGACACTCCTCAAAGAGGGACTTATGACTGCGATTGTGGCGTGCCCATAACGTAACAGCCTCAATATTAAAATGAAATTGCGATTTTAAGAAAATGGTTATTGATATCTAATGTATTTTAAATAAAAATTAAATAAAATAAATCACTACACATACATATATATTTATTTACCCTTAGACAATATAAAAATACAGCAGAATTCCGTTACCTACAACGCAACACATTCAACAGTTTTTCACGAAGCGACTATACCGCCATCTGCTGGCCAAACCCTGTATCATCTGTATGATCAGTTAAAATGACGGTCATGGTTAACTTCGAACTTCTAAACGTTAGTGGCAATTATCACGTAGTTCTTTGGCAGCCCGGCTCGGTTAAAAAAGCTCGTATTGCTCAATAAACATATTTTTATATCAACCATGAGATAAGTTTTCACCGTTGGCATTATATATTTAACAGAAGTTAACACTTTTTTGAAGTGAGAAACTAAAACTGACTATAACCACACCTGTGTCCTTCGGTTCCCCTTTGTGCCCTAGGACTAGGTTTCCCTTTCAGTAATTTCCCGTGACCCTAGCGGGCATCGGCCCAGCTGGGCCCTGAATTGCTGACATCTCTTAGGCGCAGGCGTGGAACTCGGTCTTTACTGGACGGACAGACGGTGAATTATACATTACTCGTCGTCCACAAACCCGCGAGAAGTCAACCCTTGGAACAACAAAACTCAAGAGGCTTTCAGATCTATTTTTCTAAATCCATTAAAATTAAAGTCTCCTGAACTAATTTTTCTTACTCATTTATTACTTATGTGCGTAAATACACAACTTTTTAAAGCAGAACTTATTGGGTACCTGCACAAAAACTCGATAACAGATTACAACGAAAGTGAAGAAAAGCAGTAAATTACTTTGAAGACGGCTGTAACTATAACTCAATTTTACTTTCTTCACAAGTGTATAAACACATCTCGTCGAACTTCGTGACTTCTGAATGGAACCGCTCATTAATCGACTGAATGTATCGCATTTAAATGCAGCGGAGACAAAATTCTTAGGGCCCCTGACATTGGGCTTTGACCTCACTCCGCCTTTTGGCAGTCGCCTTGGCATTGCAGCAGGGCCACATTCAAAAGCCCGCGCCTCAAAATGAACCAAGTATCGAACAACAATATCGCCTGTCCTTTACCTTCAACAGCAAAGTAATGCCTGATGGCTGCCTTTTTTCGTCTATATTATTTTTAAAACGTTTAATACAGTCAATTGTTAATTATAGAAGTTGGCTCGCAGTGTTCGCTTTGTTCAGTGCATGTACTTCGTGTTATTGTAAAGGTCAGCGGAGTTAAAATATCGGCCACTATCGCGTCGGATCAAATCTCGCAGTGTGCGATGTTGCGCCATTAGGTGTAGAAAAAAAAAAAGAAAACGCGTTACGCCATTAAAATGCCTCGATGCAATTTGGCAATAACTCCTTGAAGATAAAGCAAATATTTAAGTAGGTACACTCGTTGGCTTTTGAAAATATTTCTCATTTAAGTAATGGACCACCAATACCTAAATAAGTACTACGAAAATTAACTTAAGACCTTAATATATTGTTTATGTTGTTGTTGTATTTTTAGCTGAAATTAAGTTAAGATTAAAAACCGTAATTAAACTAGGTACTGCATAATTCAAACCAAAATAAATCTTGAATAGTTCAGCATGAATGCCATAAAAGTTAAATACTAATTAAAATAACTAATTGAAACATAACTTCAGTTGCAATCGTCGAAGCTCATAACCTATATTCAAAGAAGTAGCAACCACGCCTGCAAAATTTGAATAATATATAAGATACCCCTGCCATGATATTATTGATCTTTAAATGTCGAATGTCAAGAGTTCAACCAACAAGGCGGACGAGGTTGACTTTTATTTCTTTGAAACTGCATATAAAAAAGGATAAAAAAGGGGAGGTTGCAGTCTAAAGATATTTATAGGGTCATTGAAGATGATGATCGTCGAATTTTCGAGAGAAAAAATTAGAAATTCAAAATGGAAGTGTTAAGAGGATGCACCGGCCGGCGTGGCGGCTTCGACGGCGGGTAGCGCTTGCGCGGCGGCCCAGTTCCCAGCTCGAGGTCAGGAGTTCGTTCCCCGATACGTATTGATCGGCCTGTCGAGGCCGGAAGTGGGCTCCGTTGCAGCGGACCTCCATAGAACGGTTAGCACCCCCTTACCTTACCGCACGGCTGAAGAAACTTCTAGACTTAACAACACCCATTCCTTGCTTACCCAATGCAAGTTCAACTCTTTCGTGTGACTTTTTTTACTGTGCTCAGTACTTAGTAATAATAAATTCTAGGAAATTACTAACTAGGGGTAGTTGGTAACCACAGAGTAATTATATATAACTAATGCAATTGAATACATTTTTAATTTCGTGTATCACCCTAGCACACTTGGAAAGAGTGAATGAATTAATGACGTTGTTATGTAATACCATGGAGTATGTAGAAAGGTAGATACTCACTATAGTTTCCAATATGCAATACTATGCACACTAGCAACATTAGTATAGTACTAGCGCATAGTATTGCATGACAGCTGACTGAAGATGAGTATTGACAGTTCATTCACGAGTTTCCCGGAATTTTCCTTACGTTACATAGAGGTATGCAAAATTAATATTGTGTTTCACGCGGTATACTAAATACATTAATTAACTGAAGCAAATTCTAGTGGTATATATTTTTATTTTTTATTAGAAAACCGAAGTTTGTGAGAATCATAGCAGGTAGCGTTCTATAGACTCTTGCGATGCCTCTGGGAAATAAGAGTGAGGTTTTGTATTTAATTATAAAGTAGACAAACTATACGTCATTTATATAAACACGAGATGAAGGACGGCTTAAAACAAAAAAATAAATAAAAATATTATACAATAATATAATTTTGTTATTTCTACCTCGGCGAAATGGCATGATGATCTGATCACGTTCGCTTAGCATACTTGGTCAGAGATCGCCCAAGACAGAGAGGAAAGAGAGAGCCTTTGCCCAGCAGTGGGACACAATGTATACTAATATGTATTATAAAAAGTGCTGTGTTCGCCACGAAATTGATAAATAAATTCAAATTTATAATTTATACAGTGAATGTCATTTGAATACCCCAGTTACACTTGACATTGGCACAAAATCATTATACTAGAAGGAAAATAGTGCTGTTTATAATCAAGCTGGGAGTAATACTATGATGCCCACCTAGCTTGCTTTTTATTTTATTTTTTCAGTTGCTGAAGTACACTAATGGTTTTTATTTATAAATCCAACAGACGAATTAAATTATACTCTCAACAGACGCTTTAATAATTTCTTAGTGTGTCAATATTGCCTGAAATTAATTCGAAGGTAAAATCAATATTTTCAGTCTGTATCGCAAATTTTCATCTCCACATTCACGTCAAATCTCGTGGCGACCTTGCTTACCACAATTATTTGCATTATCAGGCACACTGGCGAGGACATATGCACACATGAGCAATTGTTCAAAGTGAGCCGTCAATGTAGTATTGTTATTAGCACACAGACAAATCAGTCGCCGTATCGGCGCGGGGGTGTTATCGGCCCGTTATAAGTAGGCCCCGGAGGTGGGTCAATGACGTTCGTTGACCCGCCTGCACCCGCACGTGTTGGCCTCGCACCCCCGCTTCGCCCCGCGCCATGCACCCCCCGCCGCACACACCCCCATTTCGCCCCACCTTCCTCGAAATATGCTGATTACCAAACCTTCCTTTCCAAATGCCTCAATTAGTGCATCAGTCACGTGCCTATCCGTATCCATCATAACTCTGCCTGTAACTTCAGTTCCCATGTATACTACGTGCTCCTTCAGTGTAGCGCGAACGATCGATATTTGGAATTGTACTTTGCTATTGTAGATAATAAACTGCAATTGATACTTGAATGTCCTTGTTGTGTAGCTACAGTGTTTGTTAATATGACACATTTGCTTGTAAAATTATTGGTAGATTTTATCACTGTTCCAATTGCATTTAACGCAGAAAGAAAATAAATATTTTCGTTTACACATTGCCTGTGTATGTGGTGTAAATATGTATATGCGCTACCATGAACAATTAACAGTTCCATAATATCACTTTTAGAGTTTTATGAAGTCCAAGGAAAATATTTTATTTATCCAATTACATAACAAGCACTTGACTTGTGTTTAGAGCAACATAGAAGCGTAATCATTACGCGTAGCAACTGCCTACAAATCATAAGCAAGGTTTACCTAACATCTTATAATTAAATCCTCATCAGCAACCGCGAGGTGTGCGAACAGATTCGTTCTGTCATAGGTCAGGCGGCCACTCCTCCCAATCCTTCGTATTGATTGAACCATTGACGTATGCACATTTGACGCACTAACCTACCTCTACCTACAGTCTAGGTGCTCTATACACAACAGTTTCATTGCCATATTCCCGGAGATCGCTATATTTATCAGTCTGGTCGGGTGCGGGGCGCGGGGCGGGGAGGTAGCGCGCAGGTACTAGGTGGGTCAATGACGTTCCTTCACCCGGTGCAGCCTGCGCACCCTGAAACTAGGGCGGCTACCTACCACCCAGCACCCTCACCACACGCCCGAAGCTCTTAGCCCCCCTTTATATAACTTAACTGCACTTAGGGTGTCGTAATTCACACTTGAATAGATCAATCAATGCCATCAGTTTTCAGTTATGGAAATGAAAATCCTCAAAACCGCTAAACGACAGACACACCCTTTATTTTCTTTTAATGACGTAGAAAATGAGGTAATAATGACGGAAACGGTTCTGGTTTGTTATGGCAACAACAAGAGGGAAGGGCCGCTTCCAGGTCAAATTTGGGTCCGCTGCTTACGTAATATTCCCCTTCATTTGTTTATTTATAACGTTTTCCTTCTTGTGTTCCCTAAGACAATAATATGTTATTGCTTTAAGCGAAACAAGATCTTGGTTAAGTAAATCTTGGGGAAAAATAAATTGCACTGATAGTCCTACAGATAACCTAATAAACCGATGACTTCACGAGACGATGTGGTTGCTCATACCCACCCCATATCACCCTTGAACTATTTTGATATAACAATGATTATATTAAAATATAATTAAATATTATCGCACTAGCCAGCTCTACGTTCACATAACCGGTCTCACAATGGGTAATTACAACTATAGGTTACTAATTAATTATTAATATTTACTTGACCTTCAACGATCAGCTTTTCAATGTAAATTCTACAGATTACGTCTATAATTAAGTGTAATGTATTCAAGTTTATTTGTACTTTTGTAAACACGTATAGACAATATTAGTCCGCAAGGTCATGCGTATGCAGTTATTTTTTCCTATATTACGCATTGCGTGTTATAACAGATATTATTACAATATATAAAATGCAGGTTCTGCATTCTCAATTAAATTAGATAAACGGATAGAAATCGAGTGAATCAAGAAGTAATTGCTTATATTCATGAATAATGCAATTCAACTCAGTATTTGCGAAATTGACAAATGCTTAGTAGCTACTTGTCTGTCGTACACATACCTACAAGCATACATGCGATTACTGTTTGTTACATAATTTGTGCCACCAAGTAGAACAACAGGTAAATATCGAAGGCGCTAATCCAATGAGAGAGTACCAAGAATTAGAACATTATATAAGGACACGCTGACGATAGCGATAAACTTATTGCACCTAGGTACTGGCTGCACTATAAGTACCAAACAGTACTGGAGCCTTCGCCCATGTACTCGTAAAAGTAGATAGAATGTCTAAGTCAGCCAGGCCAGTAGGAGCCAAGGCTAGGTTGAGCAACCGGCCCACTGAATATGAAACTTTATAGTTACGCACGGAGCATAGAGAATTGCTTGGCGGCTGTCGTCAATGACGTTCGTTGACTCGAGCGTTCGATGCCGGCGCAGTGCTGTTTTCCTTCTCCGTTTTCATGCATTGATATTAGAAACTATTGAAGCTGTTTCTGTTATAATGTTAGCTCTACAATTTGCATCGATTTCTGAGTATATATCCACAAATTTTACTGTTAGAGCTTTAGTGTAGACACTAATTTTGTTTTATTCTGCAGTAATGACCTTAGAGAAATCTTGCGAAATTAAATCCAACTTTGCATTTAAATATAATTAACCTTGAATATACAATGCATATTTAGAAATGAAATGGGTACAACTCTCGTAGATGCTGTGCTGCAAATAATTCAATATTTAATTTCTTAATTAATCAGTAATCCCAACTCAGATTTTTTATGTTTTTCTAGGAATCATAATTTCAATATTAATTGACTAGATTAATAATATGGAAATCGAGTGCGGCACGATTGCTGAAAGTGCTACTAGTAGTAGTTAGTTTTTTTTTTTTAATTAGGAAAAGCAAAAGCATAGGTGGAGTGTTTAACTGATTGGTTATAATTTGTAGGTACATGATATAATAATATATTGATTTGAAGTTCTGATTTCACTCTTGAGTTGCAACGTAACGAGCTCTAAGATTCAAGGTCCTGCTGGGTGTACGGCGATTCCGCGTCCGATCTATCATGTTGAAATACGTAGTTATTTTAAACGGCAGAAGGTTTATTTCATTTGTCGTCTTGCAAGTACAGTACCAATTACACAAGACCCCTGCCGCCTGTCGCTCATGAGTTTCATGATGCGATGTGGAGGGAATCGTGCGCACGTCAGAGGTCTCGGTTAGCTGGTCTATGAGTACGTGAGGTGGCTCGGAGCGTCGGAGCTCGTGACCCAATTTCGCAGCTGCTGGTTTCAGCAGCGGCGAGGGGAGTCAGCGGGGCGCGTGCGACGCGCAGGCAGGGGGGGACGGCGGGAGGCGGGCGCGTGTCAATGCCGTTCGTTGACTCGAAGCAGCGCAGCGGCATCGACGCGGCCTCCGCCTTACATAACCAACGACAATGAGCGCTAGCGAATGCGTGTGATGTACCAGCCGACCCCGCTGTGCCTGAACAGCACCGGTGCCGCTCGATGCAACTGTCATAAAGCCCATATTATAACCACAAGCGTGCATATGTCCCAAACAGATTTTTTTTTGTGTTGATAGGGTCACGTTTGACCACTATCTCGCCTGAAGGAAGGTGACGATGTGGTCGACGATGGAGCACGCTTGCTTAGAATTACCCTACTCACTCTTGACTCATTTATGATTTCAGTTAGGTTTGCTTTTTCAGAAATATTCTAGAAGGGTGCAACGTCAATTTCACGGTATTTTGTGCCGTTATTATTTTCAAGGTCAGTGTTTAAATATAATAAATAGTTACGATAGGCAATAAATGTCAAAATCATATTATGAACCTGTAGCTAAATCACAACTAAATAATTCATATTTATTTGAACTCCGCATGGACCAAAATATACAATTGCGACAAGTTGTGCGCTTTATAAAAATACCAATTCACTTTAAGATAGTTGTAATGGACAAGAAGTATAACTAAAAAGAATTTGTTATAATGTAAAACATTCAACAACCTACCTCGAAGCCTATTCAATCATTTCAATCGCCTAGGTTCAATGCTCATAATACCTGATCAAATTATTTGGTATTTCCGTAGCAATCTAAATAACAATTAGCTTACTTAAAATTCCTTTAATCAAACTGTAATTACGATTGCCAAGTCAATGAACCTGATCAAAAAGTAACAAGAGCCTTTAAAAGAATATTGGTGAAAAACCTATGCCAAACCGATCTCTAATTAGCTCGGAAGTTACTACAAAGTTGTTAACTGTTATATCTGTGAATGAGACAAGTTTGCTGTGGAAAGCGGTCCCTTGCCCTAGGGGCGCAACAATGGGCGCGTAGGGCGGGCGGACCGAGCCGGGCAAAGTCGGGCCGAAAGTGAAAGATGCGCGGGTGCGGGGGTGTGGCGGGACTGCGCGGGGCGGGGCGGCAAGCGGGCAGAGCCGTGCGCCCGCACTAGCCAGCGAGTGCACCGAGTCGCAGCCTCACGCAAACAAAACTTTAGTTACTAACCTACTTCCGTGCGGGCGCCAACCGCGAGCGCGACTCCCGCTCGTGCACGCTCCCTGTGCGCCTGGCCGCTCGCTGGCCCACGCTGGCCCACGTAGCTACGTTACCTTACCTATGACACGTTGTAGTGATGAACTATTCTATGAAATTAAATAGGACTCTGTAACCCGGCTCGGCTGTTTATTTTGAATGGACACAAACACGATAAAGCTGACCGGACGACAAGGGCAATTGAACAAAATGTTTTATGGTGAGATGACGTTGTGTACGTCTTATACAGCTTTTATGTTATTTTATTTTTCACGTTGGCATGCACTTTGCAGTCTCGGTTCATTCATTCCTTGTTTATTAGTAGCCGGCCACGCACACACCGCACGTAGAAAAACACATGTTTTTCTAAGATTTCGATGACTATTTTAATTTAATCACTATCGATAAGTCTTCTAGACATGATCTACTCGTAAATCTACTCATCCAATATTCTACGAAGTACCAACTATCGAATGTTAAATATTATTATTGGTTTATTCTCGACTCTATTGCATTAACTGATTTATCTACAATTCAATTATCCACCTGTAAACACAGTATCTTAGGCACGCTAGACAAAAACAACTTCTTATTTCTAATCATTGTTTTATCATTTAGATCGTCTCGTCAGTAATGTATTGTGATTTGATTATCTTGCAATTCAATTTTACAAAAATAAAACATGTATCAGCTTTTTGTTATGTTGCACCTTAAATCAATGTTTCGCTTCTGTGTCAATGTTTTGTAGTTATATAGGTTAATTACTGTCCATATTATATTTATACTATCATTGTTGATTAAATAAATAATAACGTTATTTATTTACTAAATTATAATACTATATCTCTCAATCGGCAGCCATATTGGATTTGTCTATGCCGCCAATATCGCCCTCTAGCGGCTAATGACGTTAATATTATCTATTTAATGATAACACAATTTTCGTTTGTGTATATTTTCACCTAAACGATTGCGAATTATAAATATAGAAAATAAACCCACTTAAATGTAGGTTATATGGTTATTAACGCCGTGTTGTGATATTTTTATCTTACATAATAAACCTAACCATATAATTTATGAATAATAAGTCAGCACTCATACGTTATTCGAAAGGACTAAATAAAAATTAAAATCAACTTAGGATATAACTTTAAACATAATGATAACTTTATGAAAGGCTAAAGAATATTTTTTCAGAAAAGATGCTTCTGAACACAGTAGCAGAAAGACCATAATTTGGTCTCTCTATTACTGTATTCAATTAAAGCTATCCTGTTACTGGTTCAAATGCACTACCTAACCATTAACCTTTTTCTCAATTTAAACATTTTAACCGCCAGTCCTTATACATACGTTACTTTCGATTTCTGACTCATGAAAATGACTAGTTAAAATTATATTAAAAACCCCACATATGGTTGAATTATTTTTGTACATTTTGCACTTAACCCGGCTCGATGATCTCACGGTTACATTTTAACGTCGTGACTACTGTTTTAACCATAGTTGCAGAGCCCGGATCTACGTAGGCATACATGCTAGTACAATTGTACTGTTAAGGGCAAAAATTCTCTCAACAAACTCTACAGTCAGGAAAAATGTAGTAAGGTAGTTTTTCCAGAAACTAAGTTTTCGTTGAATGGTTACCAAAACAACTAACCATTACAACAGCTACAGCAGTAGTTAACAAAGCTGCGAGGATCCTACCTCCATCTTCAACACCAGCCTATAACAATCTCTGTCGGGGCACATTTCTCTGTTTTTCAACATCTCCTAATTACTATTAATACTTTTACTCCTAAGGCACTAGGTAGCGCTGTAGAACTGATCGAAACAGTTACCGTGGCCCAGAAAAGCAAAGGAAGCAAAGCATCTGAAAGAACACAGGTGGATTTTAGTCAGAAAAAGTACAACACTCCCTCTTGCCCTACCCAGAGCGGAAGAAGCTTTATGATGATTTCCGATCTCAAAAAAAGGAAGTGCGCTAGGTGCAGTAGGTGTGGCAAAATATTTTCGCTTTGGACTGTACATAGTACATACTAGTCGTAAAGGAGCAGTGTGTATCAACAGTTTCTGCAAATTAATCGCATTACTTTCTCGCTTTGATCTTATCCGATTGTGATAAACTTCAACGGTAGCTTAGAGGTTTAATAACAGATAAGTATAGAATTTCTCGAAGCAAATTGATTTCAATTCAGTGTCATTTTCATGCAAGTGGTGGCTTGCTGAGAGCTGTCTTCGAAATGGATTGTCGGAATAAGCTAAACTATATTTAGTTATTAAGAGTACCTAATTTAAGGGCTATTTTTTGAGTTGAAAAGTTAGTGGGGCGAGAGGGTGTGTCAGATTTTAGTGATTAAACCCACCTGTTATCCTTCACTTGCGTTTGCATTCCACCGTAACCCCATCGAACATTCTCGCAGCCGCAGTAGAGTTGTTTAGCCATTGGGTACTTAACAATCAATTAGGATTGATACCAACAAGAAGGCAACGAGTTACTGACTTTTCGGACACCACCAAATTTACTAAAGCTATTTAGTATAGTCAGATAAATAAAAATCTTAAGTATAATATAAAGAGATTTATTACCCGAAGTTGCCGCCTTAAATCCAACCTAAAATAGTTTTGGTAACGCCTTTTCCCCTTATATTTTAAAACTTTTTATCTGACTGTACTAAACAGTATGTCCGAATCTTCAAAAAGTCAAGGCAACCGCTTTTAATGATTTGAAAAGCTTCTGACTAAATTGATACCAGAAGTTCGGATCTGTGCCTAGTTGATGTCAACAAGCATCCCTACCTTCCTCTTAAAACTCTGTTCACTCTGATAGTTTAAAAAAAAAAATGAACTATAAGTGTCGCAGCACATGGGCCACATGCCACAGTCACAAACGCCGCTACGAGAAGCTAGAAGCAGCCGCAAAGGAAGCTAAAGCGCGCGACCTCCACTTGTGGCCGATGACTGCTACTTTTTATAACGCGTACGCACAGTATAATAATGATCTCTGTCGAAGTAGGTTTAAATGCGTGAATGGCGTGCGGCGGCGTTTTGTATCGCGCTTAGTGGCCGGCGCGAGCCGCAAGAACCAAGCAGGGGCGATTTGTGGCGTGTGGCGACCACCGGCGTCAACCGTGTGTGGCGAGTCCATAAAAATGTATGAAAACTACTAGAAATAAGCTTGTGACGATATGTTATGGTTGTGGCCAGTCGCCCGTGTGCGGCGACCCTTAGTACTAATAAATTCTTCATCATCATCTCAACCGAAAGACATTCATTTTTGGACATTCCCAAGTGTCACCACAACGACTAGGCCTGAGCATCTCGCATCCGTCAGATTCTCGCGACCCTGACCAGGTCATTGGTACAACTTGTGAGAGACCTTCCTTCAGGTACATGGTCGCTACTCCAGAACCTTTCGGCCTCATCAACCATCAATCTTGCGAGCGATTCTTAGTGCTATGTCTTCTCCTGAATATCTTCATTTCAGATTTGATGATGCAAGAAAATCTGAGCATAACCCACTACATTGCCTTTTGGGTGACTTTGAGCTTTCTGATAACGCTCCATTGTGAGTGACCATGTTTCAAACCCATTTGTCATTTTCCGGGGCGAAACTCCGCTGCCGCGTCAAATCGCGGCACGGCGGACAGAGATCCGGCGGGATCACATGGTTTTTTTTTCGGTGGGAAAATCATCCAATAACATCCCCCGCTCTTGAGCGGAGCGGGAGATAGTGTCAGACTTTTACTGACTAAAAACCCACTCCTGTTCTTTCGTTGCCTTTACAACGATTATCGCAACTCAGTGCTCTATGACGGCAGCAATCTCTCGCGTCGAGCCTTGGTACAGGCCATGGTCCGGAGCGAGGAGGAGTGGCAGGCGGTCGCCTCCTTCTGCGAAGCAGTAATGCAAGCAAAGGAGGACCCTCACGCCGCAGCCGCGCGCCGGGATTTAGATCCCGATGTCAGGCCACCGTAGGCGCGGGCAGCGGACGGCGAGCAACGGGCAGCTCGCCGTCCGACCGTCCAGTAACCGTCCGGACCGAGCCCAAGTCGTCGACGGCGCGTAGTGTTCCAGACGCGCTTCAAGTAGATGTCAGCAACCGTAGGCCACATGGTTGAAGCCTTCTGGGGCCATGGGTGACGTGAAAGAGAACCCTGGGGCCCTGGAACGAAGGCACACGTCATACTGCCCCGCCCAAGAGAGATGTCATTGGATGACATACCACCTGAAAAAAAAAATATCATTTTAAAAACTTGAATATAAAGTCAAATATCCACACATTTTCATTACGACAATCCCATCATATTACTTAAAATATAAGGGTCAACATTTAGACTTTAGTCTAGCTTCAACTCAAAGAACACTAGCTTTGCCGCGAATTTATTGAGTTTGTGAAAGGGTTGAAATTGAAACTCGTCGGGTCGGCGCTGAGGTCTGTTGATATTTCGGCAACGTTGTAATCGTCATGGCCAAGGCCCGCCGGAGACCATTGACCATGCAACTTTCGAAATTCGTACGAGTTATTTTAATGGACGTACGAAAAATTTCGAGCTTTTTTGGACCCTATATGAAATTATGATGACTCTTAAGGTGCCGTTTTATTACGGACACTTGTTTAATTACTTATAAATATCAATAAGTCGATTATTAAGAAAAATATTGATTTTACCATTTTTGTCTACGACTACGCCAGTGCTACGCGGTAACGAATAATTTTGACGATTAATTTAAGCAAATTGAAAACTTAAAAAAAATATACTGAAGAATCGCTTTTTAAAACGCAATTATACAATGTCAAGATAATATTAAGCAATTTTTTTTATTTTTTTTTGCTGTTTTAGTGTGATAATTACAGTCATTACATAAGTAGGTATTACATAGCTGCAGCACAGTTTCGAAATACCTTTAAACGGCTCGTCGTTTAACCAGTAAACACGAATTTATTCAACGAGCAATGACGCGTATTTAGTATTGGTCAATAAATATTTAGAGCGAGAACTATGTGAGTTCGTTGCGTGGTAGCGACTAATTCGTGAAGTGTTCACGCACGGCATATGTGTGTGGATGTATGCGTTGATTGAGGAGTTGCGCCTGTGTTTGTGGATTTTTGAGTAAAACGCGCACACGGGCCCATCGTGTGGGCTCTTGTCGAAACTGGGTCGGTTCAGTGACCCATATGTTTATCTAACGATTGTGCGGCGGGCGCGAAAGGCCTGGAGCGCCTCGCGAGCCGCGACTCGGTGTTATCATTATTTTATCAATGCGTTCGCGTTTTCGTTTAGGTTATCTTTCGGCCAACCTGTCTCCTGCACTGTACTGATTAACAATCACGTTGCGTGACACAGTGCACATGCACGCACAATATTTATATCAACTATAAAATGCATAAATGGAAGTAGTTATTTTGACAATTACACTTAATGATTCTTATCTTCACTGCTCGCAGATGTAATTTCAACCTCTTATTTTTCCAAGTAATGATATTGAACTCGGCCCCGCCTCCATCCAGATGCTATAAATGACTTATCAGATCACCAGCATTTCCCTCCTTTCCGATATATTTTTAAAACCAAATTAATTACTGCGCTCCAGTTTCCAAAGCTTTATATTAGACTGAATATTTTTTCAGCGATCCTCTGTTCACGATATTATCTTCCTCTTTACTCCAGGCATGTAAAAATAACTTTCCTGATTCATTTATTTATTCCTTGTTTAAAAATGAATTTCCTCATCTGAATCATATGAGTATAACGACTGGAATACGGTCGTGAATACCGTAATGTAACTATTTTAATGGAGATTTTTTAAGTCACCTAGATCTAACAGTCTTTCACGACACAACGTATAGTGTCAGTTACACATAATAACAACGCTTTATATAAATATATAATGATCAAATATTCTGGAACAAAATCAAAATGTATTCGTTTTCTATAATGTTGTCTTTCTATAAATGTAACCTAAAGTTGAAAACAGCAAGTAATTTCCATTCTGGTGGAAAACAATAATTTGACATTTTTGTCTAATACCATTTAATTTTAATAAATCTCAGTTCAACCCACGCGGAGAAATTTGCTATAAATCTTCACAATTACTTATTTGGCTAAGACTTGCTTTCTCTTAGATTAAAACCACGTTCATTAAGCTTTTTTCTTTTTTATGTCTTAACCGCTAAATAGCTCTGCTGATAAGATCCTACCGACAAGCGCGTGCAATACCAATGAAGTGTTGCGACTTGCCATGTACCTTCTAACAATCTTACAAATGCATTTCTGCAGTTTGAGTGCAAACAACTGTGAACTCTGTAGTCGTATTGTTAAGTACGTTATTGTGTTTTGCGATGGACATAGAGCTTTGTAAGGCACCTATTACCGTTTGCTCGCCAAGGACGGAGAAAGCGGAGAGAAAGGATGTGCAATAGTGACGTCATAGCTTTTGAAGTTACAGTACGGTTTTTTGAAAATGCTTTCACAATAATTATGTTAAACGATGTTTTCATTGTTTAGATTCAACAATGTGCTTCCTTTAAATCAGTTACATGAAAATTTCTGAATAACATTTTAAATGATTTTTATAATATCAATGCAAGTTACGTGTTTTTTATGACGATTTTTTAGGAGGGCCTCTTAGCAATGTGGTCCTGAAAACATCCGATTGCAAATAAAAATCGTTTCAAGTACAGAGCTTTGAATGAGTCACTTTAACTTAAAGCTCTGACTAAGTATTCATATAATAGAGATTTATAAAACAAAAATGTGACATTAATGTTATAATAATGTGGTCACAGATGTGTTTTAATAGCTGCCATGTGTGGGCAATTGACGAACACTTCTATCGCAGCATTTTGATATTTACAGCGTAAATTCTTCGCAATTAGTTCTCAACCTAAGCCCGTTACCTTCAGACTCTTGAAACTACTATCGCCCTTCATTTTCGTTAGCGCCGTCCATACTTTACCTTTATGAAGGTAAACTCTGGTGTTGTACCAAGTCAAATCATCATTCACATAGTTACGTCTCATTCTAGGGCATGATAACAGCTATTAGAGCGAGCGGGATGCTACGAATTGGTTGTTGTTATTAGTAGTTAGTGTAACACGCTTAGGCTTAAGGTCGCGTGGACAAAACGTAGATGCGTCAACGAACGCTGGCAAGGTGACGCATTGTCGCTAGGAATGTATTAGGTATTGTAATTTTACGTGCGTAATAGAGTTGCACATTGAAAAATTCATAAACGTAACATATACATAATGTAACGGGTCTCTGTTACATACAGGGTGCATTGAATATCATTGGTTACTTGTAACGTGTCAATTCGTAATTTCGCTGTGACGTACCTATCCTGTAGATAGTGCATGCTAAAGACTCAAAGTACCAAAAAGCTATAGATGGGATGGTTATTATAAAACTATATTATGCTAGCGGCTTCGCCCGCGTACCTATGTTACTCAGTGATAAATCAATATTCTACTGGTGAAACGATTTTTAACATCGGTCCGTAGTTTTTGAGTTTATTCATTACTAACAATTACACAAAATTCAAATATTTCCTCTTTGTAATATTACAAAAATAATAATAATTTTGTAATATTACAAAGAGGAAAGAGAGAGATTTGTATTTTAGTGTGTTTTTTAGTATAGTTTAAAATAACTGACAAAAGAGACTGCGTTATCCAATGCTACGTGTAAAACTAAACTTGCATTTCATCTTTTTTTTTGGCGTCGGAAATCATCAAATAACTTCTTCTCTCGCTCTGGGTGGAGCGATAAGGAATATCTGACTTTTACTGACTGAAACCTACCCGTGTTTCTTCAGTCGCCCTTGGCGTCCCAGGACCACAGTGACTCTTTCGAACAATCTAGCAGAACCTGCAATTCACTTGGATTTTGCTTTTGTACTGCAAATTGCAAAAAGTCAGGTTGAAGAATCCATGCAATCAACAAACATGCCATGCTACTTAAACATTTTAAATTCTTAAACAGATTAAAATTAATCAGACAATCTGCAGTCTGTATTATGTCATGACGTTTTTTCTAGCACACTATGTACTAAACCCTCTTTCATAACTCCGAAGGTCAAGCAAAGCTGCGGGTAAACGACAATAAAATATTATTTTAAATATTGTAATGTGTAATACGATCCAAAGATAAGTTTTTCTTAGAAGCATGAATGAATAACACATCCGTTTGTACTATAAACAAGTATTAGCATGCAGTCACTCACTAATAATTTTGATCAAACGACAAGAACTTTGTCATCTAACCTGTATTCATTCGGCGTTTCAATCATATATCTTTTTGTTGACGCTTGGGACTAATAGATGGCGCTAGTTGTTGTGTGTCTGAACTGAACTTGGTAATAGTATACCTACACCCCTATTTTTTAATCAGTACAAAAAAATTGGGCTCTATCTGTATCCGTTTATATATATATTTATGTAGTAAAAAGTAAAAAAAAAACCTAATCCCAAAATTGTCCACGAAAATTTGCCATAATTGGTAAATTCATAATTGAATCAATTTTTCATAACAGTTGTTCCTAAAAATACTATGCGCAGTGTTTTTCTATTGTTTTTCATTCATAATCAATAGCCTGTACAATATTTTCATAAATTGAATGACATTTTGGGATGTAAACAAACGCTAATAACTTTGCTGTTTATGAATATTACTTATTAAGACTTAAATAATAATAAGACCTTTTATAATAAACCCTTTAGGTATTTGTACTAATTAAAAACGAGTGGTGTTTTAGGTGTGAACAATTGTTAAGAAATTATTATTAAGAAAAATACTGAAATGAGGCCATTAAAACCCGGAATACGGAAAGTTTTGAATAAAATTACCGTAACCCTGAATTACAAAAGGCAACTGAAGGAACACAGGTGGGTTTTATTCAGTAAAAGTCTAACAACGTCAAGTTATTTGATCATGATTTACCACTTCAAACAAAAAAAGAAAACAAGTCCGTTATAACCCAGCTGCTTTCAAGTTTAGATCAAAAATATCTGACTACACTAATAGACTACCCCACTACAAATATATTTGTACATTATGTGGTATAACTGACTGTTTACCAGTAGGCAGTTACTGACCTATGTCTTATTTCCCGTTCATGACATCAACACTATTAAAATAGTACGTACTGATTCATACGTTGGCCAACCTATGGACTATTGTTTATAGTCAGTTCACAAAAGCTACACCAACGCTTCATAGACTACCGTAGGCGAATGTAAAACGCCAAATTGTAGCCGTTACATGAACCTATTTTAAAATTCACATGGAGAATAACAATAACACAGAGATCATAACGCTAGATACGTCAGCCAGTTGGGATGTCGGTCCATCTGTCCTAGTTTCTACTCATAGTAGGCACGTTGCGCGGGCGTTCGCTAACGTTGTATTATTACCTATAAATTCTAATAGATCCACAGATTGTCAATTCTAGTAAATTAAGAAGCTTCAAAATAATTTACGACGAAAACATTAAAATAAATGATAATTTAGACATCACCAGTTTGTTTGGTTATTTTTCCTCGAAGTAGGCATTTATCAAATATTTTTATCACGTTTTCTGCTTTAATGGATCATAATATATTTGAACATTCGGGGGAATCCAAACTCAATTATATGCACTGATAATGAAACAAACGTGGTAATTAATTACAGTGTTAATTGGCCTGATGATGATTCATATAAAATAAATAAAACATCCTTGCTAAAACTAAAATCTTAATTCAAAAGACACGTGTGGAAAACTGGTAACCCAAATAGTATCTAAGTACATAAAATAAGAATAAAAATACATAAGTAGGTACATAAAACATATTCACAGATGGCTAGAGACGAGAGCGGGAGGTATGCGCTGTCTAAAATTAAGGTCAATGATGATAAGACCGTAAAACCGTCATCCACGACTGTACCACGCCGACACTAGCAATTTGTACGCGACAGTACCACATGGTGCTTGGAATGTACAGTTGTGTTCCGTACATTTTTCGAAGGGTATTGGGGCAAGTTCACGATAAAAATGATTAATGAATTGGCTTGATTTTTTGGGTGTTGCGTTTGTATTTTGTTCTTAAAGTGATTTATTTGATGTCAAATTGCTCATTTGTAGAGTTTACTGCTGAAAAAATTGCCAGACGTTCAAAATATCGCATCGCTCCAAGGTGGTAAAATGTATTTTATGTAGACGTTTTATTTTTCTTCAGTTAAATTAATTTATTTAATTAATAACTTAATAGGAATATATATACAAACTAAAATAATAATATTTACAAATGGGTAGAAAAGGAAATTATTGGGCATCAAAAAATTCATCCACATCGATATCAATGGGAAAAGTGCCCAAAACGCTAGCAACATTGCTATTTGAATAGTAAATTTTATTTAAATTGTTTACATATAACTAAATTATACGATGTACTTATAACAATATACATAAGAACATTTGATTTACATCAATCACAGAGCCGTCAGCGGATAGAGTAGGCGATCACCGCCCATCTGCCCACGACAGCTTGTAACCTAAGTATAAATCAATGCAGCCAATCTTAGGTGAACAGGCAAGCATTAAACAAGCATAGGCTATAAAAAAAAAAAACATAAACTTAATGCAGGACTTTCAAATAGCTATGATTGAAACTCATGATGCCACACCTGTATTAGCTGTAAAATGCCAAAAGTTCAACTAATGATTTGTGTTAGGTTTTTTAAACCGGCTGTATAAGTGTGTACAATGATAGGTACTTTTTGACAAAAATAAAAAGACTAGGTATAGTTTTTTACGTGAGAAATCATAAAATTACTACTCTCGGGATAGTGTCAGACTTTAACTGACTAAAACTCACAGTGTTCTTTCAGTCGCCCTTTTTGCGTTATGCTACGGTAACTCTATAAATTCGCACCCCTGGCAAGTGTCGGCCTATACTGGCTCGGTCACTTTTGCTGACATCTCTTTGAGACGCGTGGAACACAACGTGCCGTCGACCTGGGTTTGGTTCATGTTCATAAATGAAGAAGAAAATGTATAGACTGATATAACTGTTAACGCAATAACTAATCTTCTTGAAAAGGTACTCAATTCGGGTTTGCGTTAAACACGGAAACTAAAGCTACACCCATATTTTCCCATAAAGCCAACATAACAGCGCGAAGTTGCGCAAGCACTACCAACATCAGCATCTAAGTTCAAACAACTGACAATCTAGTCGGTGACTGCAATAAGGTTTCCCACGCAAGCAGCCCTGCGGTGGCCTTGTCGCTAAACCTTTGTGCGAGTAGCAGCACAATGTTATCGAGGAGTCATGGACTCGCGCCTGCAACTATTGTGCTAATCACATTGACGCAAATTATTCAGTTCGAACTTTGTTGCACATGCGGTTTCTGATTAGCCGAAACTATTGTGGATTTATAAATACAAAAACAAAGGCAACAGTGAAAGTATGGTGATTATTTGGAGTTGATGATTTAAACGGTTTCAGTAAATCATAAATGATATTTTTTTGCAAATAGTTTTTTAAAACCACTTTTACACGTCAATTTTTTCGTCAATATAAACTAGAAGAGGCCGGTGGCGGACTACCCTGAGAAGAAACACCGAAAAAAAACATAGGAGTCAAAGTCTTTTTTAAAGCCCATACAGTAAACATGTAGTTGTCAAATCATCTGAGAACCATACAGATTAGAGTCTGAAACGGTCTTTTGAGGAAAGAACCACACTGATTTGAGTGGAACTGTCCTGTCAGTACAAGCATTTGTCAGTATTCGTGTAGGACTACTAAGGAGTTCAACTAGTACGTAACTAAACTCAAAAAGTACGTAAATAAAGGAGAAGAATTCACTAAATCATAGCTAGCCTCCGGCAGATGGAGTACTATTTCAAAGGTCACCAAAACACAACAATAAACAAAGAACTCATTAACATTCATCCTCTCATCCCATGACAGATGCGTGTCGCATTTGACACAGGTCATTATTAATTAAATTACATGTCCATAACTAAGTACACGTGGGACAATTAATCAACAGAGGTGAACGATCTTGAAATCGAATAGATCTCGTGGACATTCTTATGAAAAGTGAGCGTAACTACACTATAAATAGATACTGACCTTTCGCTCCACTGATGCGTCAGAAAAAGTACGTGATGTAACCGACAATTCACACGTACACTAACACAAAACACGTAAAATCTCAGCATGTGTTTGTGTGTACAACAGTACATGCAAGCACGATCAGTGGCCATCGAAAGAGAAAGTGGTTAAGGTCTCGATGGTGGCTGACCGGTGCTCAAGTAGTGTTGTCGCGTTACAGCCTGAGCTATCGATAAATTTCATCGCTAACCCAGTCCGGTGTTATTGACCTCTCGCCGCCCGCCCGTACGCAAAATTGGGCTTTGTCCTTGTAACAGTGTAACACATATTATTGTACACGAAAATACTTGAAATTATAATTTGAAAGAGCTTAGAATAGTTTCACCCAGTTTTTACTCATGACGCTACAGTACTCCACAAATTTTAAATCGTTTTAAGCATGCTAATATATATGGATTTTTTTTAGCGTTCCTTATTATAATGGTAGCAAAAACGTGCAAAACGTGATGCGCCGACCCCAAGTTACACGGGACGAGGGCAGGAAGATTATGATGAATACAGCAAAATATTCGATTACAATTATAGTCAAGAAATTTTAATTAAATTAGAGATTCTCACAACAATGTCTCAAATAATATGAACATAGAAAGTAAAAGTCTAAAACTAATGACTTGTCTACTTCACTATTACGCAAGATAAAATTTAGTTAACACGATGTTTTATTACTTACAATCTTTTTTACATTCATAAATATACTTATAATGTGTTTATTACCTTTTCCGCTGTAATTGTACTACATTCATTACACACTATATTCACAACATTACATATTATGCGCTACTAATTTTAAAAAAATACGATATTTCAATACGTTCCGATAAAACGTAAAAAAAATTAATATACTTTTCTTATAAAATAAACCAAGTAAATCGCATTCTCTATCTATGCGGAAACCACAAAAATAAGTCTATTAATAAGACGTGAGTTTACTTGTTCGATTGTCATAATTATATCGATATTTATGTTAATCCAATGCGGTAACAACACTAGTGTTGCGGGATGCCACGGACCCGTTCCTACGGGAAGTACCGTAACTTACACCCGGTACCGTTGCGCCGCGCGCCGAGTCGCTGCTTACCGCTACGTGCTTGCGCCCGCGCCGCCAAGACCGACAATTACTCTCGCTTTCGATTCAAATTCTATTTCCGAAGACTATGAACTTTCTTCGCTTTATAGACGCCTATTGTGATTACACCTTATGTAATTTTTATGCGAATTGTTTGAGATGTTTCTTAAAGTCAATTTGTATTATGCTTTTTATGCGTTTAACATAGCTTTCAATGTCGTTACGTGGATTCAAATAACAGAAGATTACGTATCGTTAAAATGAAGATTGTTTATTGATATCCACTTAAGTAATTCTTCATTGAAATACGTTAGGGGTCAGATTGCTCAATTAGATTAATTCCAACACTAAATAAGGCATCGTAGCGGCGAAGTGTAGACTACGTCAATCAGAGTCCGTAAGCGTGTACTAAAACAGAAGATAAAATCGCGTGAAGCAAGCATTCAAAAACTAAAGCCTTGACCACGGGTGGCTGACATTAAAAATTCACGCGCCTTTCACGGCGAACTCAGGTGGACGTTGTATAATACACTTTCCATTTCTTTGGCAGAGTTTAAAGCCTCATCTCCATTGAGCTTAAAGTTGCAACGACTGATAATATTTTACTAAAATTGATTTTTAATTTGAAATTATACATAATCAAAATATGCAATTATTATAATAATTTTTAACATTTTCCATGACGTAACTTGCCATGGTAACTGGCTGCCGAATGATGTCACATAGATGTATTCAAGTTTGGCTTGATGCAAGATTGTGTGACTCACGATATCTTCAACTGTCATCAATTACTTTAAAATCCCTTATAAATGAGTATCATCGAAATTCATAGTGGTCTCCACGTGTTAACTCACTTTGGCAGTGTTGAGTGTATTCGAGGCTTTATTCGCAGTGTCGTCTTACGAAACTGGCGGACTCGCGCCGAGTTAAGGTCGCCGATGTGTGGCAATTTTCCCATTTCGAAGAGAAGTCAAACCTTGACCTAGGAATTAAATTTCGTTTCGTCACTCCCGCTTTACTCGCTACGTATTGCAATTTATTATTCGCCACGTTTTTGTGGTATAAATGCAAAGTATGTGAGTAATATGTTGATTATTAGGTATTCAGACACTTGGCGATGCAAATCTGACAAGTGTTTACAAGAAAATGAAGACTGCATTATTATTTCGGACGCAGCAATAAAGAAAGTTGGCAACAAGTCGAAATGAAAACTGTTTAGCGCATCATTGCACAGTGATTTAAATATTTTGCGTTCCGTCTTTTAAAATGTAGATCAATTAAATGTCTAATCGAATCTCGCTTAAACACATTTAAATCATGAAAAAAATACAGGAAAACTGCTTAAACCATTAATCACATATCGCTAGACACTTTCGGTACTCATAATATATAATGGCAATGAAAGCGTTCGTTAGATGGCGCTGCGAGTGCGCACACGCAGCGTCACGTTGTTGGAGCACTGTAGAGGGGGTCGGTTGTGCCGCTGCGGAGGGGGTCGGTTGCGCCACAGCGCGGGCGCTTTACACAACGCGGCCGTTCACCCCGGAAGGCGTTTTCCTCGAAGTTTCTTTAGCAGTGTGTTAGTGTGGCGCGCTCGCGTGACTATATCGCGTGCCCGAGCACCCCTACTAACCCTCCGCTGCATCCGAACCACTCAAAACAGCAGACCTAATTATCTTATCGCATGAGACAAATATGTAACAGTTGCACTAACGTCTGCTTTTAGCTATCAACGAGAATAGCGACAGGATGCACCGGTCTATCACGTTTATAAACGACTACGTTTACCAGATATTTTAAGTTTTCGCTAAACAAAATTCTCAGTATATGTGTTAACTAAGTAAAGGCAAGATATTTTCGAAATTATACTTTAACACATTTACACGCCGTTTTGTTGTTTCGAAAGAAAGCTGTTAAGCGTGTCAGCGCATTCATTTATCCTTCCATTTGGAGAGACATTAAACATATGACTGTCGCCTGTTTGTCATGATTTTTTCCAAGCAAATATATATTTCCATTGCCCTCATTTATAATGTTTTAGCAGCAAATCGTTTTTTGGATGAAAGACAAATTTAATCGTTGGAAACATATAGCTTTCGGGCTGAATTTCATATGCTTATTGATGTCGTCGGTGTCGCAACGCGTATCATATTTCAGAGCAGCAAAATAGATGCGAGCATTAAATAGGGAAACTAAAATACCATGAAACATAACGGATGACGCCGCAACAAGTATTTCTCGTAGCTGGGTTAACGCCAGTTTATATGAGGAAATTCGTTTTAGTGTTTTGGTCTCGTGAAAATTTCGTAACTGCATGCAACTGGTTCGCGGTGAGTCAAGTGTAAATTTATAAACAATACGAACCCTATTATTTACGAAACAACAGTTTCACACAAGTTTTAAATTAATGTAGCTCTATGGGAAGACTGACAAATTGCTTGTTTCGCGATTATATCTCGTGCATTTGACTGGCGATTGTAATTTTTCCAGAACAATTTCGTCTGACAATTCATTATTACAAAGTATTGAAAACAGAAGTTTAATGCTACATATATTTATGCCGCGTTTTATGCTACGTCTAAAACACTGGTCGTCGCACAAGGAAAAAGTTCTGCATGTGATTGTCAAAGTTCGATTTTACATAAGGTGTGACATTGTCGTCGCCTGCGCAGGCTTACGCAAGGATGCACTAGCCATCCCCGGCACTTGCGAAAGTGTAAGCACACGTGCATTGTGAGGAGCAAAGTTACCCACCTACCTGCATTAGACATGCAGGAATGTTTGGTCAGCGTTAGTAATGCGCAGTGGGTATATCGGGTATTCTATTGTCAGAGCCAAAAACTTTGCATTTCCTTCATTTCCGAATTACATATTCTCTCACACATTTATTTATTAAATACTTTATGCACACAGAAGTACAGAGGTGGACGTAACCTCGTAGGCATTTTGAATACTGCAATAAAAGAATGAAAAAAGGCGAATACAAGAAAAGATATACTAATAAACCATAGATTTATAATACAATATATACTCAAATGCATAAACTAAATATCTACACATTCGCATCGCAGCAGTCGCTATTAAAAGCACGTCTTATTTCTCTACATTTTGACAAGTTTCTGACATTTACTGTTGTTGAGATGATATTGCGATGTTTTTTTTTTTTATATTCGTGTATTGACCTTCTGGTCAATTAAAACAAAACAAATAGTATTTAAATTATTTTCCGTTCATGCATATGCACTTGACTTTAATCAAAAATAAAGTTATTCAACTCATTGAAACTAATTTTATTTTGTGTTTTTAAAATCCAATAATAACTTGTTTTCATATTAGAAATTGCGTTCTCTTTAAGTAGCTATTATACAATACGTTATTTCAAACTATAATCTAGGATTAGCAGTCTAGAGTCTAGATCATTTGGTTACGAAATCGCCGCAAGCGCATGAAGTAGCTAGCTAACTGAACGAAACATTTTTACTCTTTTTTTGTTATTGAATTCGGAATAATGACGGCAGATGACAGTATAAACTTCTCATTGACGTTATAAAATTAAGTTAAATTTTTTGCAAAATCATTTAATAGATTTATTAAGTATATAAAATACTAGCCTTTGCCCGCAGTTTCGCCCGCGTAAGTACATAAAATATAGCCCATGTCACTCTGAAATAAAGCAGCTTTCTATCGGTGAAAAAATTTTATATTTTATCGGACTAGTATTTTCAGACATTACTTCCTACAAACAAAAAAAAAACATCCTTATAATATTAGTATAAAAGTGTAGACGATATTAATACTAAAAAGACGTAAGTTTGTGACTGTTGTGTATATGTTTGTTTAGCTTGTTCATGCTCTTTAGGGAAGCTGAACGGATTTAAATGAAACTTGGTACACGGGTAGACCATATCCTGAAACATAGAAAACTTTTTATCCCCGAGTATTTTCCCTTGAGATAATTTTCAAATATCAAACGGGTGAAGCCGCTGGCCGCAACTAGTTAAATAATTCGTACTTACCGAAAAGAAAACTTGAACAATTAAAAAAATTAATCGCTTGTGAGAAACTAGTAAATAACACTCCTACGCATAACTAAACTCGGCAGTAAGACAAACGATTATGATTTCGACAACAGTAAAATTTAATGAACTATTCGTTTCATAAATTAAGACCAATCGATTTTAATAATCATCGATTAAAAGTCTCAGAACTATAAATTATATTTTTTTCTTATTAGAAGCCACACCCTACGATCTGATCTTCGAAAGTTATCTTTCGCAAACACAAAACAAACTGTGATTCGTCGACAAACTGCTAAAAGCTCCGAGATATTGCCCAAGTACAAATTGAAAAGTGATGTGCTATGATCGCCAGCAATATGTATTATTCTACGACTACGAAGTTACTCAATCGGACAAGTGCTAACACTCGTAAATTAAAACATCTCTTTGATATGGCTGTCCCAAATAAACAAGGGTAAAGACCTTTTACGTAAGTCTGTGTTACGTGGCGGTGAGAGGCAATGTCAGGCTTTACGATTGTTATGACAGCTACGCAGTCTTAGATCTCCACACAATGCCGTGCTACCGATCAACTCGACTGCACACACTATTTCTTTTACTATTTTTTTTTTCATCTGAAATACTAACATCAGTTAATGACAGTGCATTTTCAGCATTACTAATGCACAAATGAAAGGTGGAGGTCAAAATGATCTAAACATTTAATTCGTAACTAGTTTCAAAATATTAAGTAACAAAACTAAGATGTTTTCACGATATAAATAATTGTAACAACCTGATTTCGCCATAACTATGTATATCAAAGTTAGTGTTTACCAATGTCATGTACGTAAAGGGGTCTACGAAAATTGCTACGAGCTACGCCGCTACGAGCTAGCTGCTACGCCAATCTTTCACATCTCGCTGCAATGTCATTCGTTGAAGACTTTTTCATTGACAATGTGGGAATTATTGTCATTGAAAAGTTAGTCAGTTAATCTAAACTGCTTTAAGAATTTATGAACGTTACCGAATTTATTAACGCTATTAAATAAATTAGGGATATTAATAGATATTACCAAATTGGTTTTCTTGTTTCACAACAAGGCAGTGTATTGCAGATCAAGGTTCCTCTTTATATCTAATAAAATTCGTCTTTTGTTTCGCTAGTGTTATGTGCCTAAAAAGGTCAATGAACAGCCTCGGTATTTCTACAACCGAACCTTGTATAATATAACAGCATTTATTGTAGATGACGCTACTTAAATTTGAATGCTAAGGCGTACCAGTAAGGTTCAAATTATGTTTGTACTATCGTAAATAAAGACCTTACGTTTCGCTATTCAAGCCACGATGTGCACAGTGAACTTTGTCGTAGGTTACGCGACTATTTTAATGCAATTTGAACTCAGATGCAAAGCATTAGATGTCGAAATCATTTGGCATGGGCGGGTACTTTTGACATATTGTATTTAATTTATTGGTTGGCAGTGACGGCCAAAATGTTAGTTTGTTTATCGTTAGCGCTCGTTCTTGACAGCGAAAAAGTGAAAACGGCTGCGGTGGCTGAGCGGTGCGATTGTGAAACTAGGCTCCGCGGCGCAGCGAGGCCTCGCGACTATGATGGTGTGCGGCCCGGCCAACGAACACGCTCTTATGTAATAGGAAGCAGGCCACGGTTGATTCCTAGCCACTGTCACAACATGTGTCATATAATCAGTCACGCATGCCCTCTGTAATCTTCCCTTTTTAACCGACTTCGAAGAAGGAAAAAGGAGAAGGTTCACAATTTGTCGAAAACTTTTTTACTTCTTTGTTTTTCTTCGTTATTTAACACCGGCTTCCGAAATTAAAGTAATTTTATCTTTTTACTGTCTTTTATATTGAAATCGGCTGGAATTTTTTGTAAAACAGTTTTTTTATTTTACTCTTTTTGGTTGTCCCATAGCTAAACCCAAATAGTTTGCAAGGTCTATAGTAAGGTAACTATAGAATGAATGAATAACATTACAAGTATGCCCACGAAATTTGACGAGTTCCGTCGATTTCTCCAGGATTCCATGATCAGATCCTGACGTGCGTACCTATGGGATTACCTGGGAAGTATACTCTTTCAAACAAAAAAGATTTTTTCTGATCGGTTCAGACGTTTTCGAGTAATCGGAAAACATTTACAAATAAAAACAGTTTTTTTTTTATTATATTTATAAAAACAACAACAAATTAGTAGGCCGTGTCGCTTCACATTAGAAATCACCACGCATAACTTTCATAGTTAGGTTAGGGTCATTTTAACAATTTCGCGTCTATTAATATACGCAAAATTTCATGCCATTGACATTCAACTCTAGTAATTTCTATGAGATATGTAAATAGATTTTTTTGCGTGTGAAATTCATTTCATTTCGGAATAAATGATCTCGTAAATTTAAATTTAGTTTTTATATAAAATGTATTGATGCATAGTTTTGTCGCCTCTCACGCATGAGGTTGCTGGTTTATATCCGTGCAAGTACCAATGTGAATTTTTCGTTTCATATATACTTTTCCGAGTTTATGTAGAAAATAACTGACACCAAGTGTCTCAGAACGCATGTAAGCATGAAAGCATGTGTGATCATTCGTAGATCTTTGAAAGGTAGTCAGACGCTAGAAAGTCTGACCATCAGTCTAACCAAGGAGTATCGTTTTCTCCAGTAACTGGGTTCTGGAGGTCTGATAGGCAGCCGCTCCATATAAAACACGGGTATTCCGCCGCATCCAGTTAGACTGGAAGCCGAGCCCAAGCTAGTTGAGAAAAGGCTAGAGAGATGATGATAGTTGGACGGTACCTAACTAGACTTTCTTTAAAGCTGATAAGATCTGTATAAAAGCATACATTGTATGTTTTGGCAACGTATTTGCAGCTGTGGTTGGCCCGGCCAGCCAAAATGTCAAACAATGGTGATGATTAGTGTCATTGACATAACTATGAGTATTGTTCATTGTTAAATTGACGCAGTTTTACTTTTGCACTTCCAAGCTGCAGTTTGTTTGGAAGTTTATGTTCGGACTAAGTTTAATAGCCTATTGTAATCTTCCAAGTTATTATTATGGTCTTGTTCCATAGATGTAAAAATAGTTGACAACTATTTTTTAGAGTGGCGATTAAAATTTGTATAGTTTAAGTGAATATAAATTCCAAGACTTTGGTAAATAATGTAAGGGCTGATTTATAACCAGATATTTTTTAAATCAGGAAGAAAAATGGCGGTATGACAACTTTTGTATAGAAAATATGTCAAACCGCCATAATTACTCTTTAGATAACAGTTATCTGACTATTGAAAAATCAGGTCTAAAAGTAATAAATGTGTAAATAACCTTATCATTCCGGTCTGTCACGGTCACTCGTCTACAATTAACAAAATAAAATTAAGAACGAGGAAACGTTGAAGTAGACTCATTTAGGTTCGCTTTGTCGCGATGTTTACCAATGAGTGAGGTCGTTCACACCTTATCGCGCGACTCGGCAGAATTTGGATTGTCACAAGGCGAACGTTCCGGTAACTGATACATAAAAGATCACAACAACGCGACCATTTATCTAGTGGTATCTACGTGGTAATCTAGTAGGTACGTACCTACAGTACAGGACCGGATTTACTGCAATCCGAACCCGAATATTAGATGTTTTCAAAGCAATATTGTTTACAATAACTCTATGAAAATAATTGAATGTCAACCCAGGATTCGAATTACTACAATAAATTATTATTCACTTCACGTTTGTTTGTAGGTAAACAACATTGCTCGCAATACGCATTTCTTGAATTCTGATTTTATAGATAAGAACAGGTGTCCCAGAAAATAAACATGCGACCGCCATATTTCCATTTAGGTTCGTTTCGTGAACTGTCATCATAAGTTAAAAAAAAAAAAACAATTTTATCAGCAACCAGTGGCTTTTTCAAATAATAATTCTCAAATAATAAACTCCTGAATTTGATTATTTTTAAACATTTTGACGCATTTTACCAGATTAGTAGGTTCCGATTAAGGTAGGTCGTTCAACTCCAACTAGATCACCTAGTCTCGGTGAAGCGTGTGAAAAATATCCACACCGCATCCAGCGTAGGTATCAACTATCGATACAATGAATTCGTTGATACGCCTCACTAAGCAACTGATAAACATTTCAAACGCTGGGAACGAAATTCTAAATTCCGTAATGCAGTTGCGAAATCATATTGTTGACTCTTCAACACAAAATATAACAAAGAAGTTGTCAGTTTGTCAAAGATAACTTTAGCAGAATTCTTTCTTCCAAATATCAAATTCAATATTTGTTCAATCGAAGAATGTAAGGCAAGGCTTGATACACCTGTAATTCTGGTATCGATAACATTCACTGAAATTTGATCATGTGGGCTGAAAACGTTATCTTTGGACTAGATTTTCATCGATAGAGCTCAGCGTCAACACTCATACATACCTATCTGGTCTGATTCAGTGTCTACTTTGTTTATTTATTGTTTTAAAGTTTATCTTCTATTCGCTGTACTGAAAATAGTGTGCAGACTATAGACGTTTTAATCAGTAGATAATCGGATTTTATTGATAGAAAATATATTGGGGGTGCACAATGACCCTCGCTGTTCTAAATCGGTAGATACAGTCTGTACAATCTGCGTGGTCTTTTAAATTAAGAATATTAATGGGGTTTTTGGCGGGATTTTTTCGAGTGAAATTAAAGGCTGTTTTAATTATTCGACAATTGATGCCTAGTAGATATTGTGATGTAAAATTAGTGTAGTTTTATATATAAAGTTTCTACACTACTGGACAATATGTGAGAAATAGAGCTGAGATTTTATTGTAGTATTGACTATATCAACGAAGCTGGCTGAAAGGGCCGACTCGATTTCTTTGCTGCCAAATACTGCAAAACATTAGAATGTGTAACATCCGCATACTAAATGCACTTAAAGTATGCATACGAAGACATGGCTTAAAGGACTTAGTATCCAAGCCAAATAATTAAAAAAAAATGTACTGAGATTAAGTACTTTAACGTCATACACTTCGCATAGTTTACTAACTACGTGTTAATAACTTCCACTGACGTAGTTTTCCGTAAAACACATAATTAGAAATGCCTTCAAGTAAATCGTGTGTGTCTAATGACATCTAAGTACGACTCACTGACTCATAAAGCTACAGATTAACAACCCATGAAAAATTCATTATCACTAAATATAGTTCAAAAGTTAAACAGACGCGCTTCCAAGAAATAACATATGGTGTCGAATATTGCAGGACTTCCTGTTTTCGCAGCACCAAGAATGGGGTTATTCGGCCCAGCTCGCTTTCACCCATTCTTCAGATAGGCCAACCATACATAGCGCGTTGCGTCAATATTTCGAGTGGCCGTGTTTTCTCGGGAGAATAGTTAACCCAGTTTCGGTCGCTCCTGGCTAAATATACCACGGCTACCTGACTTCGAACGCATACCAGCAGCGCATGGTCGCAGCAACCGCATGACATGTTGTCAATCTCATTTAAAATATCTTTTATTTTTAATGTTACGTGTAGTTGGCAGGAGTCGTACTGACTGGCCGGCTGAGTGATTCATATGTACGTAGAATACCATCGGATATGGATCAGACGAATAGGTGCGCTTTGAAACACGAGGAGTCATCATTTCAGCCGTAAGACGTTGGACGTCTTACGGCTGAAATGATGACTCCTCGTGTAAGACATAGTCCTCCCCCAAGCGTCACCATATTTGAAACACGAGGAGTGAAAATTACCTATATGCTGATGGACGATTGGCGCCGTGGTTGAGCGATTGGCTGCCGTGCTGCGTATCGCGGGATTGATTCCCGTATGAGACAAAAATATTTGTATGACTTACAGATATGTGCTCCGGGTCTGGGTGTCTGGTGAATGTGAGATTCAAGAGTTATCCCTAGTGTGAGAATTTTTTTTTCCAATGTGCTAGATATATCCAGATGTATCTTACTCCAGAGAAAAATATGCTGAAATTTTATAAAATATTATCAAACAAATTCCCTTATCGCGTCTGTCTGTCTGTATGTTCACGATAAACTCAAATGTAGGTATAACAAAGCGGAAGAGTTGTTTTTTGTTTGTTTAAATGCGTTAATCTCTGAAACTACCAGTGGGATTGATAAGTATTTCTTATATAGGATAACCAGATTCATGACAAACAGTATAGGCTATATATAATGACGCTATGACCCGCGGACGCGCAGCAGTAATCAAAGACGCGGAGAACAGTTAGCTTACGTATATAGTCAAGACATTGTCAAAGCGCAAAGTTTAGTGGCCAAAGCCATAGCAACTCACCAGTTTTGAAAATAAATCCAGTCTACAAGTTATTTTAATACAATGAGGGCGCACCAATTGTACTTATAACTTTTATGGATGCCGAGAAAAAACTCTTTCTCTGGATTTACGGATACTTTTTAACTTTACAATATACGTCTGCATGGCGTTTCGTAATCGCACAAGAAGTACTTCTAGGTCTTTTTGGTTGATTTATTTACCTTTTTTTAAGGTGGGAAATCATCTAATGACTTTTCTCGCTCTAAAGTGGAATTTTTCACTGCATCACCCAAATTTTGACTGATGGGAGATTTTTTTTAGGTGGGAAAATCATCCAATAACACCTCTCACTCTTGGGCGGGCCGAGAGGGTGTATCAGACTTTTATTGAGTAAAAACTCACTCCTGTTCACAGCTTTTCATACCAGGGCCAAGTTTTCCTTTCAGAAACAAACCCTTGGCCCCAGTAGGCTTCGGACACGGACGTTCCCTACGGTTTGCTGACATCTCCTTGAGGCGAGCGTGGAACAGTACGCGCCGTCGACGACGTGGGCTCGGTCCGGACGGTTACTACGAACTACCCATTGCTCGTCCGCAAGCCCGCACCTACGGTGGCCAGAAATAGGTATCGGGATCCCGGTGGCTGGGGCGTGAGGGCCGTTACTTCGCGCGTGCACGTGAGCTCTCCTCCTTTGCTAGCATTACTGCTTCGCAGAAGGAGGCAACCGCTTAACTAGTAGAAGATGCCTAAGGCATTAAATCCGCCTCTGTGCTTTTGTGTGTATAAAGCATTTAATAAATAAATAAACCCACTAGGGCCACGATCACTCTTCCGAACCTACCTACAGCCCTAGCAGGCATTGGACCTGCTGGGCTCTTTTAGTTTTGCTGACAACTCTTAGAGGCGCGCGTGAAACACTACGCGCCGTCGATTCGAGCGTGTTCGTTACTGTACGGTCAGACGACGAATTACCAATTGCTCATCGTCCGCAAACCCGCGCCTACGGTAGATTTATTTACCTACACATCAAAATGGGCAGCATTTGCAGCAGAATAGTGTTGTTGCATACATCGTTAAACCTTAGGAAGGTAACAGGCTCCCCATCACTATTAAGTAATTCAGTATTGCAATGTCTAAGAAGTTTCTGCAACACCCGGTAATAGTGTGATCGTATCACCTTATACAGCTACCTCACATTCACAATACCTTAAGAATTTTTGTCTGGAAATTCTAAATTGTATAGTTAGGTTTTTAAAGTTTCGTCATATCATAAAGAACTTGACACTTTCAATTTTCACATAATCTTAGAGTTTTTGCTAAATAAATCGTGAATGTAACATTAGTAGTACTCAGCACTTTGTTTCAACAATGAATCAAAACCGTAATCTAGATTCTGGTGAATAGCGGCCGATGCGAATGAACTCACTTTTAATGTAACCCGACACACAAGTGTGCCATCGGCCGGCTAACCTTTCAGACAAAAACTAAGGCTAACTAGGCTATGCATTGTCATGACTACAATTAAACCATTCTTGATAACCGAACAAATAACACATTATCAACAGTCAATGTCGGTAACCCCCAAACATGTTTCTTTCGAAATAGTGAATACCAAGTATCTTTTCAACAGTGGAAATATTGCAGTTTGTATTAAGGAGGTAATTACAAGGTCATCGTTGCAAAATCTTGAAAAATACTATTATAGAACTTAAAGTTATAATGGTTGTTATTTTTGCGTATCGTTTGATATATTTATTGTTTTTAGGTATATTATTCAAGTGCTCAATCGCATTCGAAAAATTGGGAAGACAATACTGTCAGTGTAGAGTCGTTGCGCGGTCATGAGGAACCGCGCGTGCGCGTGCGGCTAACCTACTTATGCATTACAGTACTGCCATCAGAGCCAGACCACACACGCTACACCACGCGCGCACCCATCGACGTTACTGTGGCCCACCGTAGTCCGTACTGAAACATCATCACTAACCATACCGAATCCCTTTTCGGCAGTTCAACGACCTAGCTATCGAAATCCGCACACTCACACGCGCGTCCATGGACGAAACAACCAGATAAAAAAAATGAAACAAAAAATCTCCTCGCGTAACGGTGAATGAGTACTAGACAGAGATAACTATATTTCGGCAGTGTACTCCTCGAGTGTGTGTTCGGCCACGAAAAACACTGACGCAATTTTTACAGCGTACGTAATTGAGCACTGACGGAGTCAGCGGTGTGTGCGTGCGCGCCGAGAGCGACGCCCGCGTCGCCGAAACGGAGGCGGAATATTTAGGTGAAAGTGTTTCGAATTTCGACATGACGACATTCGCGCGCAGTCGTTATCGTGATTTTGCCGAATCGAGAGGTTCGGAGAGCGCAGACAACCGCGACGCGCCTGCGACCCGCGCCGTGCTATCCTTAGTGTTCTCCGCAGGAAGTGCCCCGGACTCTGCATGAGCGTGTCTAGTGCTTGCGTTGGAAAACTATGCTGAGAGTTGGTGTGTCCAATAATTTTCGAAAACGTAAATTAAAAAGGTGATCCGTGAATTTGGAACAAGGTGGTTCTTCGTGTGATGTGCGTGTTGATGCGCTAACAAGCTGTCGGCGGGCGACAGGCTGCGGCCCGGCGAGGCGCACGACGCCTCCACTCACGCGTACCAACTGCAGACGATGACCTCCACCATGGGTAAATATTGTGATTATAAAGCAATACATAATCTTGACAATAATGCAAAAAAAAAAACTAAAAAAAAACCATGCACGTCCGTCCTACAAACAACCATGGCAAATAAAACATAAAAAAAACATATTAAAATACCTACTAACATTATCATGTCGTGCATATTTTGTATTATCTCACTGGTTACTAATACTGTACTATAACACTAATCAAACTAACCTACAGTGAATGTTGCGTTTACTGGTAATATCGGAATAGCTGTTTCGTAGCACTGCTACGCGCTACGAGCTACAATACTTATGAATTGTATTTCATGAATTGATTTGTGGTAATAACTAATTTTAAATATTTTGTTAATATTTTCCATATTTACCTTTGTTTCATTTTTATTTAACTATTGCAATCTGTTTTACTCTATATATATTGTAAATATCCTTACATGGGTTTTAAGCCAAAATAAATAATGAATATAATTTTAACAATATTACCGTTAATAACACAAACATATTATAAAACATTACATAACATAAAAACAAAAATAATATTAGTATTAAATTTTATTCTTAATGCAGCAAAACTCGTAGAACCCGCTACGAAATTTGCTACGAAGCGAATTCTCAATAAAATTGATAGCTGATGTACCAAGTAATTTCTAACTTATAATTAGTTTTTAAGCAGATTTTCCTCTCAAACATGAAAATGTAGTGAATGTAAATAATAATTTCACATATGTATTTACGTTATATGGTAATGTTTGTTTTGAATAATTTTTAAAACACTTTAAATGAATACGGATTATGTGAATAATGTCAATACATCTACAGCAATAACATTTAACTGACTTGACTCTGATTGGCCTGTGGAGTGTTGTTATAGTGGTTAGTGGCCCTGATTGTTCCTGTGAGGCTCTGGGTTCGATTCCTACCCAAGACAAATGTTTATGTGATGCACGATCATTTGTTCTGTGTCTGGCTGTATAATTTGTCAAAATATGTATGTAAGAAATACACAAGTATGTTTATCAGTTGCTTTACTCATAGCACAATAACTACTTGGTTAGGGACTAGATGGTGTGGTGTGAAAGTTGTGGAATATTAATATTGTGACATATTGTGGAATAAAACTCCATACGGGCTCTTCCGCAAACAAATAAATACTGGTACGATAACAATAATTCAGTGTTTCCCTAAATACCATGGCCCCTAGAAGTAATTCATGTATGTGTATAACGTATAAATAGACGAGAATAACAACAATAGACGGTCATTGTTACAAATTTTCATAAAAGTATTTTTGAAAACACTTCCTGTATATTCGGTTCGCACGCCAATGTGAACTTTGTATCGAAACCAATAACACCTATAACCGCATACACAAACAACCGTGTTACTGGCTCAATGTCTTATTGAGCAAACACCGGATTCCGAAACAGTTTAAAAAAAAAAATCAGCATAGAGTTGCAAAACAAAAGAAGTACCGTTTTACCATTGAGCTGTAACCATGACATTCCCAAATCATCTCGTGGATCACAATCGTGACTTCATAGACTATGACCGGCTACTTTTACTTTCGTTACAATATGGCCGCCCTTTGTCTATGCTCTATGAGTCGGTGAGGTTGTTGATCTCCCGCCATTTTGCCGTTGCCGAAATACGTTTTTTACGCTCACTTTCCAATGCGGTGAAAGCGAAAAGGTACAGAATGTCACTGCTTCCTTTCAAAGCATTGTAGTGGGAGGACGTTGGCGAGTTTCGATAATAATAGGTGCGTTAGTTGGCCTGTCAAAAAACACTATTGTTCACTAATTCAAATACCGAACGTGCATTTGTTGCGGTCCATGTACTTAGTGCTAATGCTTTTACAAGACATGATTATTTATAGAAGTAACCGGGCTTTAGAAGGTGTACGGGCATGAAAGCATGGTTTAGGTATATAGAAGAACGCACTGTCAATGTCAACAGAACAGCATAGTAAAAGGTTACGCATTATATTAGTGAGACAGGTTATTTATAATCTCACGTTTTTATTCATTTTTATCGCAATTGTAGCTTTTGCCAGACAACGAAATATTGGTGAATCAAAAACTATATATACAGGCCGTACAGTAAATCCTAACTAAGCTTTCGTGATAACGTGTCATGATAAGTGTACAAATACATCAGAATAAAGTACTCTTAACCCTACATTAATACACTAGCTTTTGCCCGCGGCTTCGCCTGCTTACATAAAATATAGCCTATGTAACTCCAGAATAAAGCAGCTTTCTATCGGTGAAAAAATTTTTGCAATCGGACCAGTACTTTCAGAGATTACCGCCTATAAAAAAAACAAACTTTACCTCTTTATAATATTAGTGTAGAAGTTTAGATTACCTGTCCGCTTCTACAATCTAACATGGCTTCATCATATTCAATAAATGTTACGGCGCATATATTTTGTATGCATGACCTTACCAATGGCATCTCGAATCTCAAGTTTCTTATAGTGTAGGTGCATTTTTTTTGTATACGGAAGCACGGAACTACGGAACATACCAGAACTAAAAATATTTAAAATATTAAACTGAAATTAAAATGCAAGATTACCGATTAAAATAACCGATTCTGATAATTATTTTCCTGTATCCTTAAGGTCGTAAGGGAGCATTGAGAGAGTTTCCACGCGTAGGTACCATTTGGATCTTCTTAGGCCGTTAATTATTTTATTTTAGACCACATAGCCCACACAATAATAAAAGTATATAGGATGTTAGTAACAATTTTAGCTTATAACCTATGTTAGTACGCATAGACTATTTAAGACAATGTTGTATACCTCATATGATACGTCACTATGGGGCTCTCATCATATCTTTCAGCAATCACTTTTAAGAAGCTGTTGCTAATGCCGCGCAGGCGAGACTCTTCTCGCCTTACACACTTATAATTTTTTTCCACAATTTTGACTTTTGTATTCACGACACAAAAGAATCAGAAGAGATTTAGGTGTCTTCAAAGCTAGAATGAATAGGCTCTTAATAAACTAGTGCGCCACACCATCAATGATTGCATCTCTGCTTACCATCAGGTGGGATTGCAGACAAGCACTGGTTTATATCAATTTAAAAAAAGAATATAATAATAAGATTGTTCAAAATAATAACAACTTTGATTTTAGGTATCTATTAGCCCAGGAAGTTTTCGGATCGGAAGTGTCAGTGTTTTTAAAATGGAACGTTTTAGCTGTGCGCACGCGCAACTCCATCTGAATGTCAAGGCGATGCAACAGAGGCCGTGAGAGAGGCCCAGCATTGGGGCCTCAAAAACATGAACTATTGTAATCTGTTTTGACAAAGTCGAAATAAATATTGTATGCAACGAATTCTTTGTGTGAGAATTTTTCATATCACCAGGTTTCTTAGTTCCTGAAAAGACGTAAGCCTACATTATTTCAGGAAAATTCAATACTCACCTAGTTACTTAAAAAATACACCGTCATTACCCGACCACTTTCTTAAAAGCAGGTGACAAAAAGGCCCAAAAAAAGTCAACTAAAGGAAAAACCGCAAAACGGAAGTACATTTAAGGTAATACTTGCCCGTTAACACTTTTAAACCTTTGAGTTCATTGCCCTGCTCATGAAGACATTTTACCTTTCCTACCTTTTTAGACATACATGTGTAAATACCTAAAATAGTGCCAGTATAAGTATGCAAGAACTATAAGTTTACTAAAAATATCGACGAACACTGTATGTAAATAAAGAATTTATGCATACGAAATGAGATCCGAAAAAAGCTGCTACTAGCTACCGGTGTTACTTCACAGCCCTGAAGTGTCCAAGAAACATGCGTACACGCAGCCCGTTCACTCAGGCACTCGAACAGTAGAGCCAAGCTGTTCGGACGGTCGTTGGCGCCCAATCGGGCTGGCGACCTCGCCATGACACTGACATTGCGACCGGAACCATTCAACCACTTCCTGACACATAATACGGACAACACAACTTGTAGCATCTTACCTATACTTATATTAGACACGTGGTACCCACATAAACCGGTCGGATAGTCATAATGTTTCGGAAATACTAAGGTCTTCACGCTTTTTGCGCAGGAATAGTGATATCATTTATTTTGCTAAATATAACTCGAACCAACTTACTTTTTCGTAGAACATCCGTCTTTTTGGCAGTTCATTTATTTTCGAGGTGCGAAAACAAAGTATAATGTATACATGCCACTCAATGGATCATACGAGTAGGTCACCGCTATTCATATTTAGTGATCTAGATAGATAGAATAATCTTTATGTAAAACAGTAAAAACAAAGAAAACACAATTTGAGAGAGTATTTCACTGGGTGACACAATAGGCGGGCTTATCACTAAAAGCCTTCTTTAAAAAAAAACCGGATGGATTTAAAAGAAGAAAAGGAATAACAACTCTGGAGATAGTCTTATATATTTACATAGATACTATATACAATAACTAAGTAATTATTTATACAATAATGGTTAAACAAAAACAAAGAAACTTAATATAACGACATTAAAGGAGAGAATTTGTCTTTAATCACCATATTTTTAAAATTAGACAATGTATACGTAATCATACTGCTTAAATTATAACCGATTTGTTGGAAACTGGTGATGAAGTTTGTAAGTATATTTCTTCAAAAGGTGTCTTAATTATCAATTTCAAGTGAAGAACGTGTCAAAATCTTGTTTTTAGGCTAAAGTAGAGTAACAGATACTCAACTCGAAATCTTAATTCAGAAGAATACAATTAAGACAAAATTATGAAATTAAAAACATCACAAAACTGTCATATTTCTTCTGGTTTCAAGCCAACTTCTTTACGAAAACCGATAATTTTTGACACCAGTTTATTTTATTAAGACTAAGACCAAACTAGATCATTAGAACGAGTTACATTTTCCGAATACACCAACTCGCTAAGCCTTGCATGATGCAAGAAGAACTACCAGTTAGTATAGCAACCTTGACAACTTACAACATTCACACGAGACTGGCTTGATACGTTCTACGTCCGTTTGACTATACAATCTTCGGAACTCGTGACGTCATTCAAACTTAGAAACACGGTTAGGAAATGTCGGGATGCTTTTTCAAATACAATAAATTATTTCGCTGTCTGTAAAGCTCTTTTCTTCTAACATTTATCATTCAGAAACATAGCTTTCTGATATAGGCATTCCTAGATTCTTTATTGTACATACACCTTAAAAAAAAACTATAAAATACGGCAGCTGATGTACATAAGCGAGCTCAACCCACAATGGTTTTCTTTACATAAAACCTTATTATAAACATAGACATAGACCTACATATAAATATAGACATAGAATTTTACACATGAGGATAACTAACATAAATGTACAACAAAACTTAAGCTAACATTATATAATTAAATCATAATTGAAACTAAAAATAAAGTAAACAAAAACAAAGCTTCAGTCTTTAAAATCATGCCTATATTTCTACGGAGTCTTTAAGAAAGTCTTATTAATAAACTAGCGTCCCACCCCAGCTTCGCTCGGGTGCAAATTATATACACAAGCCTTCCTTATTTATCACTGTTTCTATTAATGAAAATCGTAACAAAATCCGTTACGTAAGTTCGGAGGAATTAGCAGATAAACAGACAGACACGGAAATCTACTTTGTTTTTTACTATGTGTTGATATACAGTGCTTCACTCTCACGTCAAGAGTAAACAGCTGAACACTAACAAGAAGTGCATTGCACTGTAAATCGAAAAAACGATACTCTTTATGGTTTAGTAAACATTTTGTCCAATCACGTGGCTGCTTGCCAAAGCACTCATTGAGCTTTCAAGAGGAATTTTTATGATTAAATCGATGTTAAGAAGTACATCGTTAGGTACGTTTAACTGTTCCTCTCTTGAAATGTGTTATATTGTTTTGGCTCCATAATGTCTTCAGGAATTTATTGACATATTACTTTAGTGCACTTATCTGTGGTGCCTTGAAATCAGACGACGGGGTCGCGATAGACCACGAAGGACATAGCGGGACGACTTAGATGTCTTCTTTAGGAAGAAGTGGCTCAGAGCCGGAAACAATGAATGGAGGCCTTTGCCCAGTAGTGGGACATTATAGGCTAATAATAAGTACTTACCTACATTAGATTCCTCATACAATTTTAGTTACTGAATGGCAGGATTGCTTTTGAATTGGTTACTTCTGGGCAAGCGTGCTCCATCTTCGATCACATCATCGCTTATCGCTCATCATGTAGGTGAAATAATGGTCAAAAGCGAGCCGATGATTAACAAATAAAACTATTTTGAATGTTGCGCAATAAAATTCTAAACATATACGTTCATACATTATTTAGTTCAGCCAACCATAAATACTTATAATAAACCAACGTGGAACATACAGATCCAATGAATCTGCCTCACTTTCGGTTGTCACAAACTTAGGCATTCGTAAAGTAAAGAAATATAATTTGAACAATAAGATATGTGAAAATAACATAGTGCTATGAAGACCATAGGGAAAGAGATAATTGGAAAACATTGAAGCAAGCTTTTGCCAAACGCACTCAGAGTATCAATTGAAATCAGACTGTAATTTACTAAACATGGAGTGTAAACTAAACTGTCAAATAAGTAATTCTCTGAAAAAAACCAAACTGGACCATCTCGATTCACTACATCAATTTTATTGTTAAACTAACTACTGTAGAAAGTTGTCTTAAGAGAACATACTCCCGGGATTAAAAGTATTCTATATGTTATTCTAGGACATGGTCTAATAGAGACTAAAAACTCACTCCTGTTCCTTCGTTGCCTTCGTCCCAGAGCCCCGGGTTTCGTTTTTACTCTACCCATGGCCCCAGTAGGCTCGACCCTGCTGGGCCCCTACGATTTGCTGACATCTCCCTTAGGCGCGCGTGAAACAATACGCGCCGTCGACGACTTGAGCTGGGTCCGGACGGTCACCGGACGGTCGGACGACGAGCCACCCATTGCTCGCTGTCCGCAAGCTCGCATGGTCTACCCTTGTGCCAAATTTATTCAAATCCGTTCAGCTGTTCGAGCGTGAAGAAGTTACAAACTTACACACTCACAAAACTATTTTATAATACCAGTGTGTTTTAGTTAGGTAGTTACTTAACGCATGTAGGAGTAATGGCCCAAGAAGACGGAACCCTAACCGCGGAACCGTAGGCGATAAGCGGGCGACCGCGACAGAGGTCACAGCACTTCCGCCCGCCAAGTACATTGCTTTCGGCCAGTACACGTGTGTATCAGGCCCTTAATTTGCGCCAGCCTTGGCTAGTAGGAAATACTATCCTTAAGTATGATGTCCACGACCTCAACTCATTATGCGTGCTTAGTTTTGAAATCAGAAGTCAGTTGCACTGTTAATAAAATTGTTTTTTTTTTTTTTTTGTAAAATCTTCATCTCGTAGGTGTTACACACATCCTCGTCTATAGATAGAATAATTTGTAGGCAGAAGATCGATTTCAGTGATAAGATTAAAAACTCGTATTGCTTTTGTGTTAGAGTTTAACAAAAACTAATCTATTCTTCTAATCTATCTATTCGGTACATGGTTGACATCCCACCTATACGCACAAAACGTTTTGGGAACACATTCATTGTGCGTACAGCTAAGGTTTTGAATTCCTTGCCGGAACCTCTGTTTCCTGATGGCTACAACCCGGGAGTCTTTAAGTCAAAAGTGAATAGGTTACTTTTAGGTAAGTGCGCTCCATCAGGACCGCATAGTCGCTTTCCATCAGGTGAAATAGCGGTCAAGCGCGAACCTATCAACAATAAAAAAATCTACTTCAACTCTATGGTCTTCCGCTTTCTAATCCATAAATATTCTTTATAACGATCCGAGCCCATTGTCACCACTTTACTAAAATCCCTAGTGTGGATATAGTTACCTGTATTCTTTTAGTCTTGCTTAGGAGAACACGTCTCACACAATATTAAGTACTGTAACACTCCTTCCAGTATACTCGTATAGGGAAATTGATAACAAACAGAACCTATCATTGAAATCTTTAAAATGGTGTTTCCTTTGATGTTCTCCTATTAACCCATTTTTTTTTGAGGTGGGAAATCTCATCAATCAATCTCGCTCTAGGGTGGGGCGAGAGGTTGTTCCAGACTAACTACAACCCACCTATGTCCTTCAGTTGCCCTTTGCTTTCCTCAGCTTTAGCGGGTGTAAACCCTGCTGAGGTCCTACGATTTTGCCGAAATCTCTTCGAGGTGCGCGGGGAACATTACACGCAATTGACTTCGGCGTCCATACCGGACGGCCGGATAGCAAGTCACCCATTGCTGGCGGGTGGGGCGCGAGGAATGTCCGTTCCCTTACGGTTGTGGCTATCTCCTTTACTCGTATTACTACCTCGCAAAAGGAGGCTTTCCATTTTCTCTAGCCCCGGACCATTGCCAGAACCAGGAACGACTCCAGAGGCGGCCGCTGCCGATCGCCGACCACGTCTGGTAAGGACTCCCGTCAGGCGGCAGATGAGGATGCCGTAGCGCTTCTCTAGCCACTCCTCAAAGAGGGAACCTACCGCCGCGATTGTAGCGTGCACAACCTATTAACCCTAAAATTTTAAAGTTTTGGATTGTAACTTGAATATTGTACAGAACTTGCTAGCTTTGAAATAGCGATAATACCACTTTTTTACGACTTGCTTTCTCATATTCTTATTACTCGTATTTAAACAAATAATAAAACAATACATAATATCATCATGCCTGTATTTTCCTAAGAGTTAAGCAGAGCTGTACCTATAACACATGTAAATTTCACCAGTTATGTTTAAGTCCCAAGTAATAAGGGGCTAGCTTATAATCATCATGACTATAAGGGGCTAGCTTATTATCATCATACACAGCAGATAATAGCATAATCAGAAGGAACAGGCGTGGGTTTTTAGTAAGTAAAAGTCTGACACTATCTTCCGCTTCGCCCGAAGCGGGGATGTCATTAGATAATTTTTCCACCCGACAAAAAAACGTGTACCAATCTAGACTTCTGGCTGTTAAAAAAACAATTGACTGATACACGCATATCTACTTCACAAATTCCAACATTATACTCGCGTTCCGAGGACACAAGTATACAAGTACACAACTGAGTACGTACCTCCGTACTATTTAATGAGCAACAATAATGAATGCAATTAAACAAAGCCCGTTGAGACGCACGGACCGCGGTCCTGCGGTCAATTCACTGACCCTGGGCGCGGACGCGGAGCGCGGGCTCTTCCGTGTGATCTTGCTTTAGGCTACGTTCAAGATCAAATAATTCTATTATCCCTTTATCTATCCGCATACATGAATATTGAATACGTATTGGTCAATAGTAATCAAACAAGTCGATATTCAAATTGTTTGATTTATTGGTTTAATTGAATTAGTAATTTTATGTCTAGAGTTAAACAAAATGGAATATTATAGACTTTAGAAACCTGGGCAAGTGCGAGTCGGACTCGCGCACTGAGGGTTCTAACAATGTAAACTTACCTATGTAAATAGTTCAATTTCCGCGAAAAAAATAATAATTGTGACTTCGCAACAAATTTAATTTCTTGTTTTATGCCAAATTTCAGGATTCTGGGTCAACAGGAAGTATGAATTTTGATTCCCTTGACTATAACCGAATGTATATTCGGTTCTTCACATTGCATTTTAACGAAAATTGTACACTAGTTTTTATTTTATATTTAATATACTTAGAGACTGGGCCCCGTAATGGAACCGAACCTAGAAAGTCTAAGTCCCGGTAGTGGGAACATTATAAGGCTGCTTATAAGTATAATTTAGGAATTTTGTGAATACTTTAAAGGCTATTAGATAAACAAACAAATACTCTTAATCATTCTTCCGCCTTCCCCAAAAACTTCAAAATTAAGATATTACATGCAACAAGAATTGATTGAAACAAATTCGCATATTTAATTTAACAATTCAATTTGGAACATTGTATTTCCAATCTTCGTTTATTTCGACCCAAAGGAGGTTATTTAATGTCCATTTATCATCCTTTTATATCATCATATATTTGTGTAAAGGTAATATAATAAAGTCATATTTCCTATATGTCCGCGGAAGTCGAAGCGCCTGGCCTCGCAAAAAGCTCGCAAACGAATCGTCGGATCCGAATCCGCGGATAATTTTATTGACTCATTTACACGTCACTATCAAGGCCTTTGACTCATTTCAGTTTATTTGAGAGTCGCAGAGTTCGTTTATGTTGACAAAATAGTTTCGAAGAACATTGCACTCGACTGTAATTCTAAATTAATTCGCTAGTTTCGGTTTGATAAACAGTATCTACGTGGTGACTAAGTTTATTTATCTCTTTAACGTAACGGCTATTAGAATTTCAGCGAATGATCAAGCGTTTTTTTATGAATCTCAGATGTTCTGTATTTTTTACACACCCAAACAGGTACGAATTCCGAAAATCAGGTGTAATCACTTACGTCAGCTCAGCAGGCATTTGACGGTTAGGCATTTGATTTGACAGGTATTTAAAAAAAGAAGTTTCGATTAGATACAGTCGCTATGTCACGGTGCATTGTTCAAATCTCTATCGCAGAACTGTGAAGTGACGTTTGAATGAGTCAATCTCTTATCACGTGCCTGCCAGCGCTGTTGTGAGCTATAAATATTTTACGAGTATTTTTCTCGTACTTCTACGTCAATGTTACAGCACTAGTTTACAAATACGCACCACAGTTTAATGTACAATATAGTCACGCAATGATATTGTTGTGAAAAACGTATTCGAGTTTAATAAGCGTTATTTTTGACACAAATAATACTTTGTGTGTTTCAAGTCAAGTATAGTTTCCGGATATATGACACTCGTGATTATATTAAAATTGTGGCTATCATGGTCAAATGTTCAAAAAAGAAATCGTACACAAGTCCAGTCCGTATCACGATGACGTGACCAGATCATTACAACCCACACCATTGTATTCATGAACAAAATTTATCAACAACGCTGAGATACATGAACTCATGTAGATATTTTAAAAGCGAGGTTAAAGAACCTATTTCGATAAAATTACTGTCGAATTTCTCTAGCCATGTGACACGCACGTTGAATACTGTCCATTGACCTGTCACGTGCTTGTATCTGTCATTTGTACATAATATTTATGTATAATATACAATACAAACGTGTATGCAAAGATACGTAATGGTATCGCGAATTCCTATATCAATTGACATCGATTGACAAAGATACATAATAATAATACCTACACATCAATCGGTCATGATTTTCGTGACGAGAATTTCGTCACAAAGAATAAATTAATATGTTTAAATGTGTTATGCATGTCATTATCTACAAATACCTTTAAGAAATGAGACGTCATTTAGGTATGGATTTTCAATCAAATGTGTCTGCTTATTATTCTTCAATTGATCTGCTTGCACGTTGTAATAGAATAAGAGAATTCCAAGGATCATTATGAAGAATAGTTGTAATGCAAATAATAATTGTATTAAATTATTTAATAGTAAGAATAATAGCAGTGGTACATCACTAAACAACTCGTAACCCATCGAATATGAAAGAAGTAACACGTTACGCAAACAATGACGTGTGAAAAATTACGTATTTCATATTTACTTGTTGAAATGCTCACACTTTTATGTATGAGCTCACAACGTACGCGGGCACACGATATCTACGACAAATTCCATTACCTGCCTTATCAAAGCTATAAAACGTACTCTACGTAAGATGAATGGAAATCATATTTCGTTAGAATAAAACGTAGGGTCGCACACTCTCCGCCCGTAGTCAGCTCCAGCCATGAACCGAGTTGACATTGAAAAATGATAATATTTTTTAACTTAACTCGGAATATAAATAATAAACAGATATGATGCACGACCGATACCCAATCATATCTGGACCGTACTACGTGTCTAGACCAGATATGTCACCGGATTGCCGTAAGTTACCCTTGCCGAAACCAAATAATTAGTTAAAATAATAAAAAAGTATAATTATTATCCAGAGAAAATAAAAAACATTACATTAAGTAATAAAGAAATACAAACAATAAACAACTCAAGCCTCAAATAAAAAAATCTTTTAATCTACCTAATTAAACATTATTAAAATAAATAAACTCACCGACGTATTGTTTCTACCAAATTAACGTTCACTAATCCACTAAATCCCATTACCGTTTATTTCTTTCTGTAAAAGAAAAGTTGGCAGACATCTCGTGTTCAAAATTAGAATACAATATTTTTTAAAGACGCCTAATTTAAATACTGTATTTTATACGTATCTTTCTTTTATAAAACCAAACCGGTTTTGTGTATTACTGTTTCTAACATTTTTTTTCTTTTGTTCACAGGAATAATGACACTCAGCCGCGGCCCGTGTGACCTCGACAACATGAGTCTGTTCCAAGACCTCAAACTCAAGAGGCGGAAAGTTGACTCCCGATGTAGTAGCGATGGTAAGCATGCTAATTAACTTTTTACCCTTCCGATTGACTATAAAAAGCTGAAAAGAGACATGATTATCGTTAACATGTTATTAATTTTCCAAAAGGCATTGATGTCACCAATAAATTCTTGATTCGATTTATTACGTCTACAGCTTTTGTACTGTCAATGATTTCTTTTTTTTGTATGCCATAATTTTCTCGTCGTCGAACGTTTAAAAAAGAACACCATAGACTGATTCGAGCTCATTTCCCGCGTCATTGGATCACAAAGGACTGTCAGACAGCCCGGTAGCAGACGATTGTTATTGTAAATAAATAGATAAAGTGCGAGACGTAAGGTCGCAGTACGAAGGCACTTGTTATTCGTGTCGAGATGTCTTCCATAGTTGTGACGCGGATCACGGACCGCTATCACTTTCTGTCGCTGTGAAGTCTTTTATTGCTAGTAATTTCATTTTCATTTAAACGTGACCCTCCCGTCTACTAATGGCGCGGTATGTTTTTTTGTTGAATTTTCGAATTTTTTAAATATATTAATTAGCTCACCAAAGAACTCACTACACAGAAATAATTTTAAGGAAGGTCTACATTTTCCAGCTGAAATTATTTCCATAGATTGATACAGCCTATAGCACAGTTGTATTGGCCAAAACCCAAAAAATGTTAATAAACAACGTAAAGATACATGTTTTATTTTTCATAAAAGCTATTTAATATTCGAAACACAAAAAAAAACATCTTTTAAAAACTCTTTCAAGTGAAAATGCAGGAATATAGTCATAAAATCCAGTCAAATCGATATTATCATAATCGAATTACACAACTTAATATTCGTAAACAAATTAGTGTTTGATAACGATCGTCACAGAAAGTTAAATAACAGATCAACATAACAAGCCGTGAGAGAGTCTCGACTGGTTCCGAGAAATGCAAACTTTCACTTACAAAATGTGGAAAAATAAACTTCCAAAAATGAGATCCGGTTCAACAAGTTACAGTCGCCGTCGTGAGGATTATGAATAGCGGGTATAATCTTTGTAATCTTATTTACCATTAATTCAGATGAGACAGAACGATTCTTTTTTTAAATGTTTTGTTAAATTGAAACTATCGAATCGAGACAGAATTCAAGCGCATCGTCACACTCCACTGCGTTTTATTGAGTTTGCATAAATTAAAAATATCGAAACGAAAGTGTCGTATGATGTTCGACACTTTGGCCTCCATTTTATGAATTTGGATTCATAGGACTGTAAAATTTAACTTCTCAATACCTTCATATTGCTGAATGAATGCGTGTAATAAAATGAATCCTCTACACCGGAAACCTTCAATTAAACATTCCCTAGCTTTCTTTCTTTCTCACAAAATCTCACGCTACACTTTTTCCCACACTAAACAGTGAACTTGCAAAAATTGCAATTAACATGCAAATATTTTTTTGCAATAACTCTTTAACAAGTTCATAAAGATTATGTAAGAGATGACGTCGCGAGTGAAGTCACGGTGATAAAGAAAGTTTACGTAAACCCACGAAAGGTGAAAGTAATAAATACTGGTGCTGTAATTATTGCTATTGTGGCCTCATGAATAACTCATGAGAGAAAGATAAATTCACTGTCATATAACGTAACATCATGCCCCGGGCTAACGCTGAACAGTTATTGAGAACCAATCTTGTATATTTTTGCATATCACTTGCCCATTTGTTAATGGAAATTAATTGCTTTTTAGCCTAAAGAATTGTAGATAATCTGTTTGGCTGCCAGTCATAATATACTATTATCTTAGTAGGAAAACTTACTGTGTAAACTTTCTGTATATTTTCCGGATGCAGATAATCAATTTTTTTCAGCAAATTTAATACTTTCAAAAAAGCCTGTAGCAAAAAATTTGCTTGAATGTTTTTTTTTTTTTGTTTTGGCTTCGCACGGTCTGTGCATTTAACCAGTATCAAGTTTAGAAAGTATTAAGTTTTTGATACGGTAAACAGTCACTTTGTTTTTGCAGTATTTGACAGCAAATGTATCGAGTCAGCCTTCTCGGCAAGCTTCGCTAATGTAGTAAATACTACAATAAAATTTTCAGCTCCATTTCATCGAAATGGCGCATGTTTAAATGGTTCTATACATTATCCAGCTGTGTAGACACTTTACATATAAAACTACACCAATTTTACTTCACAATATCCACATATAAATTTGCGAATAATTAAAACAGCCACAGAACTTCGCTCGAAAAAATTCCGCCAGAAAATTCTAGCGTGTTTTGATTTGGTCTGTACAGTATCATAATACATAGGCAAAGATCAGTTACCTAATCTGCCTAATAAAATCAGTAAATTGTTCCAAGCGTAAACAACGCTCGTCAAACTCGATTTAAAATTATAATTATTCTAATCAAGAATCCAGGAATAGATTGATTCTATTTTGGGACGATTATTACTGAGATATTCGCATTCAAATCTGAGTAACAGTATACAGTGTACCTGTAGCTAAGTAAATGGGAGCCGAGCGGGCTAGGGTTGTCAGCTCTTAAAATCGGAAAGGCGAATCGGCCAATCGGTTTAGCCGGACCGGTAATATTCGAGAAAAAGCCGGACACCTTATTAACCTGTTAAGGATCTTAGTTTTAAACTTCGAATAACGAAGAAAAATAAAATAATCTAAATTATTTTGAAAGCGAAGAAGGCCTTTAAAAACCAAACACAGGCCGGACTCCTTCTAATTTGGTCGGACGCGCATCTAAAAAGCCTATGTCCGACTTTTCCGATCGCCTGGCAACCCTTACCGTGGAAAGCACTTCACGTGGGGTGTGACGCAGTCAGACGCGGCAACAGTGTGACGCGGTGCGCGGGGAGCGTCACGTCACGTCACCGCGTCATGACGCGCCCCTCACGCACATTCCGACACACCACTTTGAACGTACCAACAAGATAACGACTTAACCAATTGTTTTCGGCCTGTTTTAATTGTCCATGCCTAATGAGCTTCGGGTCATTTAATTTGTGATTGGGAGTAGGGTGTAAATTCCTAAAGGGATACTGTCGATCATACCCAATTACGAGTATTATTGGTTTAAACATTTAAAACATAATATATTTTATAGCCGCAAAGTATCTAAAAAAATATTTTGAGATTTATGAAATACATTTTCTCTAAAACCACTTTTAAATGGTGTTTTATTTTCCTTTTAGGATCTATTTCAAACTGAAGGTTTGGTGGAATTTTACGGGAAAATGTCCAGACTAGCCTGACCGCAGTAGTCAAGTAAAAATCGAACATGCCATTGAATAGTGCATTCAACTCTCAGCATTATATAAATAAATCAATAGCATCACTTTCCTGTAATATTATTAATACTTTTGTATAATTAAAATAATGCCTGTTGGTCGGGCGCATCTACGAATGATTCGCTCCGACTCAATAGATTCATAGCCTTAGAGTGAAACCGCATGTGGGTAGGTATATACACAATCCTATAAATATGCGAGGTAAATGCATGAACATTTCAGTTGTGAAAACCTATACATACCCACAGCTCCTAATCACGGAGTCGTTGTACTGACCGCTGAAGGTCTGCTGATAACACCGAGCGTAAATAAATTACTACCAGATTCAACTGAAATAGTAAAACTGTTTGTATCGTTACACTATTTTCGCTCGCGAGGTCAGCTGCACTTGAGGTACCAGTGAGAGGTACTCAGATATCGCTGAGGCTGGAGGCCAATCGAAGGTGATAAGATTAAGCGATCTACAGTGCATAAACTTGGGGTTCAATTATTGAGCAAAGAATTGATTTCTCAAAGACTACAAAGTTCTATTTTGTTCGAATTTTACCTAATATTTGGTTCATTCTAATATGAAATTTACGTGGGACTGTCTATATTTCTCCATTGTATTTTAACGGGAATTACCTCGCTACAACCCAAGGCATCCAAACCACCTGGCAGCCCTCACCTAAGTATCTCGAGTGTTGATATAACAACGATCAATCTATCAAACTGTCAATAAGGATTCCATTAACCCTTCAGGACCGTAACGCTACGAAAATATTTCAGATAGTCAAATCCAACGTTTATTGATATCGGTGTCGGATAATTCATAGTCTTTTTATTCCCTATTTTGTACCCAATTGAACATTCTCCGAAAAATCCGAAACTGTTAGTAAGGTAGGAATATGAAGAAACCGAAAAATAATCTTTACCCTTCTGTAACGTCGGCCAATAAATTTAATTACTGCCGCTTTCATAAACCTCGGGTATTCCAGTTATTACTTTCGCGAAATGATTGATAGATGCAAGACGGGACGCTGTCAGACCGGCGCGGCACAGCGCAGCACGATGCGGCGCGTTCACGTGGCGACGCGGAACCACGGGGTGACGGAGGAATGGCGAGGGGGGCAGGGTGTAGGGGGTGTGACCCACTTTCCTATGTGTCGGTGACCGCAGCCGACCTTCGAGCCTGCAGCGACCGAGTAAACGATCGTTCATCCGCCCCGAAATAAAAGAGCCGCTGCTTGCGTAACCGTCTTTATTGTTGTCTGTCTACCACAACCGCCACCTTACAAGTTGATGATACTCGTAGATTGCTGGTTGTTGGTAGCAATATGAGAGATTTGTTACATAAAATAATGAACTCTAACGCTCACGCACAGCCAACGAGATACAGGAAAACTATGTGCAACATTACCACTACCATAAACAAGTAATCAGAACGGGACGTTTATCTAGGCGCTTGTGTGAGTCTACCTAGAACCTCTAGCGCTATTGCATCACGCGGTTAGAAAGATCGGTCCCCACCAATGATGTGGCAAAGGACGCGGAGTGAAATAGAGATCGTCCTCGAAGCGAGAGCGGTGCACGCGTTGCACTAGTCATTGTGCGGCTGCACTTCACGCACGGCTGTGACCTAATAGCGGCTGGAGGGAGGCACGGGAAGCGCGGGGAGCGGGGCGCGAGTGCGGTAGGTCGGGCTCACTGCGCGCGCCTGCCGCCCGACGTCGCGCCGCCGACAGTGGAAAACTTTCTTCGCGACTTTTCCTCGTGTAAACAATACCGCGCAAAATTTTGCGCCCGCGCGTCCCTTCATCCCGACCGCGCACCTTTGCTCAAATGAAGTTTACAATAATAATTTCATCACAATATTTTCATTTTCTCTTAAATTTCTCATTTTTAAAATTTGCTATAAGACCCTTGTGGACAATAATGTGATTAAATATTAGATCTTTCACACAATTAATCGGACTATTTTGACCGTGTTTGCGATGTAAAAGCCGGTCACGTGTGAGGGTAAAGACTTCGCCTATGGATTTAGTAATAAAAAGTCGGTAAAGTTTAGTGTTTAGAATTTATGGTATTGATTTAATTTTGAAAGAGATTTCCTTGTAAGGTCATAGTTTAGTATTAAGAGGATTCCGGAGCTGGTTTTATCAAATCTTGTATTGTTGTAATTGTTGGATCACTTGTAATGCTGCTTCAGCCAATATCTTTCACATGGGATTTGTGTTTTTGTTGAGTTCAATTTGTTGTGCAATAGATTGGAATGACTTTTATAAAAGAACATAAATAATAGTTGTTCAAATTAAAATAAACCTTCATTGAATGTTCATATACCGATCTTAGTACAGTCCCATAAGAAGTTTTACCTAGGTAAGCAGTGCAAAATATTTATTTTAGAACTATCTGAAAGTGCCATATACAGTGTATCAGTCTTTCCATATAATAATGATATAACATAATAAGCGTTATTGTTGTGTGATGTAGAGCCCTTTGTGGTGTGCGCGGCGCAGGCGCAACGCTTCCGGGCGCCGCATCTGCGCCCGCGTCGCTTTCACTTTCTCCTCGCGCGCGCCCGCGCCGCCGCATCTCGTGCTCGCGCTGCGACCCGCATCCACGCTTCCTACATTTTCCACATCTATTCCGGATAGTTACATAAATTACCGCTTTCATCACCAAAACTTTATAAGATCACATAAATTTATTAACTATAATCACATAAATCATAACTAGGCGAAATCGTTCCTCATTATGACTAAACGTGTTCCAAAACTTCATCCACAAATATAATAGATTAGTTTTGTATGAGTCCGGGACGGCCGCGGCGCTCTCGACGTGACGCAACCGGCTAGCTAATCTAGTCGGCGACGTCGGGAAGTGCAGTGTCGCGTCCCCGCGCCGCGCCCCGCGCGCTCAACTACGATCGCGCCGCGCGGTCGTTGACTTTTCACCTAGTTTCTATTTGTCGCTTCTAAAAGTCCATGGTGTTCTTTTTGTATCGCGGTGAGACCAGAGGTCGTCCGCCACTGTTGTTAATTCAAGCGCGTATGCCCACAGGCGAGTCGGCCGCCGATACCAGCACGTCGTCGCCGGACCCCGGCCCGCCGTCGCCGCGCATGGCCGAGGCGGGCTGCAGCACGCCGCCGCACCCACCGCCCGTGTTCGACGGCGGCGGTTCTCCGACGCCCTCGCCAGCTTGCCACCCCACCGTTATCCGCTCCGCGCCACCCTATTCCGTTATCAAGTTCGAGAGCGGGCCAGCCTCTATCAAGGCAGAGTGCTCGCCTGCCAGCAACAAACTTGATGCGACGCCTCCTCAACTGTCCTCCGTAAAGCTGGAAGGCACCCCGGAACCACCTCAACCCTATAGGCCACGTGCTCTCGCGCCACCGCCGCAGGGCTCCCACACCTCGCTATCGCCAGGACCCTGGCCACCAGCTGCCTGCATCAACGGTGTGAAGCCGGAGCTGATTGGCGGACACTTCCCACCGCAACCACTCGAGCCAAAGCCAGGTGTGCGAAGCTCCACCCAATGGCGAGGTACTCCTGCCGTGATCATGGGCGAGTCAGGTGGAGTCCGGACAATGTTCTGGACACTACCAGCACCTACATCAAGCGGAGAGCCGGCGGCAAGTGCATCGCACACGCACACGCCCACCCCACCTACCCCCGACCCGTCAACATGTAGCGAGGAGTCTGCGGCGCGGCTACTGCTTAATCTTGGTGGGGAACTGAGGCGCCCCCGAGGACCCCCGCTGAATATGGAGTTACTGTGGGCAGGAGACGTGTCTCAGCTGCCGGCGCACCAGCAGCTCACCGCACTGAACCTGAGCGCTGCGGCTGGCAGTGTCGCAGGAGCGTCGCAGATGGCGGGCGCGAGCGCTCTGGCACTGGCTCCCAGACCGGAACTCCGGGCATATGCACCTGAGGCGGAGCGTGATGAGGACGAACAGCCAATGATCTGCATGATATGTGAAGACAAAGCCACAGGTCTTCATTACGGCATTATTACTTGTGAAGGGTGTAAAGGTTTCTTCAAACGGACTGTACAGAATCGACGAGTTTACACGTGCGTCGCTGATGGTGGCTGTGAAATCACGAAAGCGCAAAGAAATAGATGCCAATATTGCCGATTCAAAAAATGTATCGAACAAGGAATGGTATTACAAGGTGTGTATTGAATATAATGCGTTATGATTCGAAAACAAATTTTATTAATTTCCTTTTCCTAAAAAATATTTTTTACAGCTGTACGAGAAGATCGGATGCCAGGCGGAAGAAATAGTGGTGCCGTGTATAACTTATACAAAGTCAAATACAAGAAGCATAAGAAAGCGAACAAGGCAGCGACGACGACGAGTCGAGCGTCACCACCAGAAAAGCCTAAAGACCCTTTACCGCCTATCCCATCACACCTGGTCAATGGCACCATTCTTAAGACTGCACTCACCAACCCCAGCGAGGTAAGTGATCATTACAAAAATACAATTTTGTAAGCAGTATCCGGTTATTTTTTCATTGTAACATTTTCCCTTTTGTTTTAGGTTGTTCATTTAAGAGCACGGTTAGAAAGTGCCGTATCATCATCGCGAGACCGCGCTGTACCCCTGGAGAGGGCGCTGCACATGATCCGAGCTCTGATCGACTGCGATGCCATGGAGGACATCGCCACGGTGCGGCATCTACCAGACTTGCTTCACGACACCTCAGAAATAGGAGATAAACTGTGTAAGATCGGGGACTCGATCGTACACAAAATGGTCGCTTGGACAAAAAAATTACCATTCATTATGGAAATACCTATGGAAATACATTCCAAGCTGTTGATGGAGAAATGGCACGAGATCTCAGTACTGACGACGGCGGCGTACCAGGCGATGCACGGGAAGCATGCACACGCGCCGCCTTCGTCGGACCATGAACAAGAATTTATTCAAGAGGTGAGTACAATTTAAATGTTACAGCGTTAGTGGAAATGTTACGAAAGTCTCATAAAGGTGTTTTTTTCCACACAATTTGACTAACGAGCCCTAGATGTGGCTCTAGCACGCTGCGGGTCACATTCGCTCCAGAGACTTCCGCACATGCGCCGGAGTGCAGTTACGTGATCTGCATCGCTTGCGCAACACGCGGTAGAAAGTCGCCGGCTGCAGCTGCCAGACAACTAGTTGCACTCGGACGCTTGCAAACTCGTCGCATAACTAGCTCTATGTTACACTAGTCAATTAATGCATGGTACCAGACGCCGAACGATTCTATTATCTTACACGATTCAAGATGTATATCTGTTAAAACTTCATTAACTCACCATTCAATAAGACGTTTAGATTTAATGTTTTGGCATTACAAAATTAGCCATGTTTATTTGTTCGGTCTAGCTAGAAATAGACATACAATGCTTATACATACATAGCTCGCTCGAACAATATGCAACCAGCAGGATCGCGACCTGAGAATTGCATGTGTTACATAAACCGAGCACGCGGTTCCGTAACGTAATAGCGGTAGTTATACAGAAAGTATTTTTCATTGTCTAGAGCATTTCCTCTTTATTTATTCATTCGATATTACGTAAATATAGCATATTATGTTCGATGCTACATCCACACATAAGTTTTTTTAGCCATTCACAATGATTGCACATGCAAATGGACTAGTATTTCTACAATTTCTAGTTATTAAGCGATGTCGGTGTTATAATTAGCTAGTGAGGATTATGACTAACAAGAAAAGCCCTTGGCAAACGACATGCCTTATTTACATTTACTTATCGTCACATGAGATGTAATAAGTATAGCGATTGTTTTATAGAAAACGAAGTTTCAACACATGAGACAAACTACGCAAATAATAGCATGCCTTTTAAGAATATACTTACACTTCCTTCTTTTTTTCTTTCTTACTTATATACTTTATATTGGATCATTAAAAAAAGCATCCCCTGTTAATATCATTAATCGACCACATCATCGCTTATTATATATTATCGACATAGTGGTCGAACGCGAATCTATCTAAAACAAAGTAAACGTATACCATGACGATATGTGACTTGGAGGAGCTGCATTCAGTACCTCGAGTGTGAGTTTTGTCACTTATAAAACGCTACTAACGCGTTTCCGTATCGAGTGTTAAATGTATGAAAACGCAAAAAGCGCCCCTGGCGGAAAGTACTGTAAACCGAAACAGCGAGTGTAAGATTTTTTTACGGTACTAGAACAGTTACGTTTTTAAACGCTACTATGAAAGTAGCGTTTCGGAGAACATTTTGCGAGTTATTGCGAGTGTGATTTAAAATTTGACGTCTTGAACCGACGTCCATGCGTTTGTAAACGTAAACGTTGTAGTAAAGTTACTCACTTGGTATGTGCGAGGTGAATTGTTGTTTATATTAGTTACTTTCGTAATATTTGGGTGTATTTTTATGGTAAATTGTATTGCGAAAAAAAAATACGCGTGGAAAATTAAAATGACTGCTGTAATTTCATTACTGATTCTTTTTTTTATGTAATTACGTCATTCATTAATAAGTTAAGGCTCATTTCTGTGAGTAAATGTGAGAACACTAGACTCCACAGATTTGTAGATTATTTTCTGTTTAAATCCACTTTTTTAATATTGTACTTATTTGGTACTATGTTGACTAGTATACATAAACTGTCCTATTAATATTGTAATATGAAAATATTGTAAAATAGTTTTTTAAAAAGAGTAACCATGGAGTTTCTTGTCGGTTTTTCTTCATAGGAAACGACCAATTTAAACCATGCACTTTCTTTTTGTTGATGGGATAATCATCCATTGGCATCTCCCGCTTTTGGACAGAGATACCCATTGCTCATCACCCGCAAGCCCGAGCCTGCGGTGGCCGGAAATCGGGATTGGGATCCCGGCGGCTGGGGCGTGAGGGCCGCTCCCTTGCACGTGTATTTGCGGCCTCCTCCTTTGCTAACATTACTGCTTCGCAGAAGGAGCTTTACCAAGGCCCGGCGCGAGAGATCGGAGCGTTTTATAAGGGAAGGGCCCTGCTATAGGCCTATGTGAAATAAAACATTTTTTACCAAATTATACCTTTTTTTTTGGAGTATTTTTAAATTATTATTCTAAATTAAAATATTAACTACTACAATAATTAAACACTTCTAACAAATAAAATTGTTATTTAGTAAATAAAACATTCTTTGTTATACACACAACATTTATTTTATTAATAAATTAACACAAGCACTCACTTAATAAATAATATAATAATCATTGATATTGTAATGTAGAAATACTGTAAAACCATTATTTTAAAAAAGTAACCATGGGACTTTCTTGCCGGTTATTCTTTTCTACATTGGAAACAACCAATTTCAACTGTGCACTAGCTTCAGACATCTAATAAGTGCCCATGTAGGCCTATGCGAAATAACAAAACAACATACAAGATGCTGCTGTGCACAATGTAATATAACATAAGAATCACCATAAGTATTGCTTCCACGGTAATCATAATCAATGAACATCTTGCCATTTCTTTTGAGTTTCCAATTCAAGCTCCCTTCCCCTCTCTAAATTAAAGTCATCTGCATATTTTTTTTTTTCTAAAAAACTTCTCCATTGCTCGTCACAATTCAGAAACTGCTCTGTTGCACGTTCAATCTGATTGGGTTGTCTGATAACCCGGCGTCGTGGAGATATTGTTTGACATGAAGTAATTCCATTTTGTCGACGTTGTGGAGTGTGTCCCGCAGACTGTGGTCTAAGAGGGCCTGCTGGAGATGGACTGTCCAAGACAACTTCCACTTCTTCATGGTGGGTATTTGTGGTTGATGATGGTTGTGGTACGGGTGATGTGATGTGATATGATCCAGCTCAGCCCATGCAGCAAAATCCACTAGAATAGAAAGGAATAAATAAACAAAAATTGGGCAAGGGTAGGGCTTATGACTGTTGGGCTACCAAGTCACAGGTCTCAATAGTGTACCTGAGGCAATACTTACATAAATTAGTAACAGTACTTTCTTCAACAACTTTACTTTCTTCAGTAACCTTATGACTGGCAGCCGGTACAGGTGGTGTTGATGACACAATTACAGTTCGATTGGAACTGTCAGTTTGGTTCTGAAATGTTTTAAAAGTTTTAAGTCTGGTGAAAAACCAGAAAAAATATTTTATCATTATTTGTTATTAAAAAATAATATGATAGCATCACCACAATCATCAGAAAAGTCTGCATTCCTTACACCTGGTAAGCCTGTGCCAGCTTGAGGTAAGGAACCGTTGTTCTAAGTCAGTCAGCTGTAAATTAAGTGCAGCCTCTTTACCAGTACCACAAGCAGCCCTATTTATTCTGGCTGCCTTTTTCTTAGTGTTATTTTTTAAATCACTCCAAACTTCTGAAAGACAACATTACCATTTTAGTATTGTCAAGGTAAGTACGGGCAAATATGAAAATATGATATTAACCAAAATTGTATGTACACAACAGGATTTTATAATGAGCTAGGTACATACCCTCATTCATTTCTCGGTGTTCTTGGTTTCGCCAGTGGGATCACTATTTGACAAAGTTAGGCGTCCCCAATCCTGGATCGACTGAATTCTACCTCTTGCTTTTTTATATAATTTGTTTATTCGTGTCTGAAAATTTAGAAAAAATGTATTTTATTTTCAAAAGAACTAGGTACATAGCACAATTTTAAAAGCTATGTTTGGAATTACAAAGTTTGTACTTACTGTTCCATGAAGTTATTATATAGCATAACAAACTGTGATGGACTGGTCTTCATTAGAAAAAAAAAATTAAATAATCGAAATAAAGCACACACGAAACACAAAAGTGCGAGAAACTTTGAACTTTTGAAGGCCTATGGAATTTTAAGAAGTGCGAGCCAGACGCTGGTCACTTGAATTTGATATTTGACGCCACTCATAACTTATTTCACATCTCCCTTACTCACTGCAAGTTAAAACGAAATGGGAATATCTCATTCATACAAAATATATATACGTCTAAATTATGTAGGATACGCGTAACGCTTGATAATATGGCATCGGCAAGATTTTAATTTAGTCGCATAAGTTCCATGTGGGCAACATTAAAAAAATAACAAAACGTTCTAAATACTTTCGGGCAAGTGACGATACGCGAAACCGTTCGTATACAGTATTGCAACTCACACTCAGACTGTTTTTAAATACTATCGTAAGTTAGTTAGCTCGATTAACGTGTTCGTCACGTATTGCGAGAAGCGACAACAAACTCACACTCGGGGTACAGAACTCAACATCAAATTCTATTCCTTGCAAACCAAATTTCTTCTTAACTTCCAGCAACTTACAAAATAACTCTTTCTCCCAGGTAAACGCGAACCTCCGGACGCTGCAGAACTGCCTGACGTCCCTGATGGGCCGGCCCATAACGCTGGAGCAGCTGCGCCTAGACGTGGGGCTGGTGGTGGAAAAGATGACACAGATCACGTGCGTGTTCCGCCGTATCCAGCTGCGCATGGAGGAGTACGTCTGTCTCAAGGTCTACATACTGCTGAACCAAGGTAAGAACGGTTTAATTCGCATAGGGATTTTGTTTTAAATAGTTTCCATTCAGCTACGGGTTTGACTGTGCGGTGGATGGGGTAATTCTTTTTTTATGAAAACTATTCAATGAATTTTGAAACGGTTATCAAAATAGCTCAATGTGCTTCCTTCAATTTTGATGATTTATAGAGAACTTTTGCTGTAGTTAAGTATTATATTCATTTTAAATATTTGAAAAGGAAAGATAACTTAAATAAAATAAGTGATAAAATTAAGAAGGTGATCGAGAAGGAAGTCCTAACATAAAGAATACAGTCGTAGGATATCGACAAACTTCAAAATTGATCGAAGTATTTTTAACGGTTTAGATAGTTATAAATATTCAGCTTGAGCTTATGCTGACTTCCTTTAATATAAATAAAGCTAGATGAAACTGGTTGTTGAAGTAAGCTCCAGTTAATTACAAATAATAATATCTTTTTATCTTTTTTGCAAATTAAAAACAAACTTAAAAACCTCAATAAAAACTTGGTCTGTAAATAATAGATTGACGTCATAATTTCCCAGCTCAGTAGTATCTTTTCGTTTCTTAATTGTGTTAATTGGCTTTTGGATAACCTTTCACCGCATTGCAGGCCATTGAGGCCGGATTTATTTGGGCTATGTAAATAGAATGAATGCCACGTTTCCTTGTTTACGAAACTGAATACTTATTTATTTTTTTATATTCTTTTAACGGAAGTTATTGCAGAATTTGGGATGTTCCAATTAAGATTTATTGGATGAAAACTTTTAAGAACAACGACCAGTAGGTATTTTGATTTTGGTGGACCGTGTGAAATTTTATCAAAACGCATTATGATATTAATAAGATCAGCTCTTAAAGACCACCTCATTACAAGAACTTCAAGAAAATGCAAACGTAAATCTGTATTTTGATTTTATAGGACCGAGAAATTTTTCTCAAAATGCATAATAACTCACTACGTAAATTAGTATTTCATGATTTCCTACCATTAACATACCAATAACATAGCGGAAACCTAAGTCAAAATCGACAACATTTAAAAAATCAACCAAGCGTCTTGATTCTGGAGATTATGAAGTTCCGCAAGTAAGTTACATAACTCGCAAAATGCATGTTGACATAAACAAGATTAGCTTCAAGTCTTCCTCATTCCAATAACTTAAATTACTAACGCAATTTAAATTAACATAAACCCCTTAACACACGTAGGCAATTTAAAATAGGAACACAAATTGACATAAGCCACACACACACACCAGCGGTGTGTACTACACATCCCAGCTCGTTGCTCGAGTAAGTCAACGCACCGCATTGTAATCCTGTTACAGACTGGCCAGGGGTGCAACGGCCACGGTGCATGTAGGTCAGTTACTGTTACGCAAGCTAGGCGTCCTGCGCTATGACGTGGACCTGACTCATTATGTTACTGACTTTATATCTACTTAGAATAAAGCTTAGACTTAGACTTAAACTTGGACGCGTGAATTGTAAAACTAGCTTTATAAAGCTAAGACTCTGTGAGATTTGAAAATATTCTATAGAATCAGTTATGTATATAGTATCAAATTAATTGTTTGAATTAATTAATCCATTAACTTTCTAACAAGATCAGCGGTTTCACTTTCAATAGTCGAAACACTACACGCAGCAGCGATTAACAGAAAAGCTATTTGTCATTTCGAATAAAAAGTAAAGAGAGCTCAAAAATGTACTTTCTAATAAGATACGAAAGCTTTATAAATGTAACGGTATATTTTATCGTATGATTAATGGACACAATATGAAATGCGACAAGACAATAAAAATCTCGACGCACTAGTGCGATACGCAGAGCAAAGTGTTCGTTAATATTATTATGATTTATGTTACAAGTAACCCAGATGTGGTCGAGGCTCGCTCGCGACACCGATTAGGAACCACTCCTAAACATTGATAACAATTTCACTCGGTGAACTTAGATGACATACGAAAGTATGGAGATATCTTCCCTGATAATTTTACTTTATTTGTTGCGGAAAAGTTTTATACTTAGGCTTATAAGCGTAGCAGTTGCGTTGAGTAGACTGTAGAAACTAGCCACATTATTTTCCAAAATTTCCCCGTTCAATATTTATTATTATATTCCGGTTAAAAGGCAAGCATTTAAAAATGGTAAAAAAATATTAGTCCACCGTTTTCGGGAGCAGGGTCCAAGATATCGGTGGTTAGGGCTCCAGAGACAGGAACCTCCTCACAATGCATGCCGTATCAAAGAGCTCAATGAGAAGCGCAATGGCAGCTTTGGCAGGTGGTCGTCGAGGCTTTTAGCTATCAAGCCACTGCAGGACAAAGGCCTCCTAACCATTCTTCTCTGTCCTTAGCTACTTCTGTCCAATCCTTTAGGTAGGACTCCACGCCATCTCCTTCTGGGCATACCGCGTCGCCGGCTCCTACTGTTTGGGAGCCTACAGTCAGTGGTTGCCTTCGCCCAATTTTTTACTACATGCGGCTGATATGGCCTGCCCAGTTCCATTATAGTTTGGCGGTTGAGTTACCTACGTCTCCGATTAGTATTTTGAGTAAGATTATTCTGTAATTTCGACTCTGAGAATACTTCGTTCCATTGCTCGCTGATAGACACCGAGTGCGAACTTCGTTGATGTTAGCGATCAATTTGTCCATCCATAAATAAATATGAACTTATCATTCATTAAATCAGGTTCTTCAGTAGCAACGAAAACTCCATAACCTTGTATAAAATATACACAGAAACTGAAAACGTAATTCCATTAGCTACACTGTAAGTTAAGTCTCAATAACCAAGTTTGAGACGCAATAGAATGTACCTACAGCGCAAGACGTCGACTCGGTCACATCTAACCTTCGACGATAATAATGTTGCAATAGTTGTTCTATCTCACCATGACGGGTTGTTCTTAGATGAATGCGTTAAAGAAAAAGAAGGAAAGAATAATATAAAAGAAAGAAAGCAAAATATTAACGAAAAGAAAGAAACAACAATATTAAAAAGAAAGAAAGAAGAATATTTATTGGCCGACAGTCACCAGGTACACACAAGAAGTAACAATCGTTAAAAAAACTATAAAACTGCCAGACAAATGTTCTCTGACGCTGGTCTTCGATTGATCTTAAAGTGGCGTGTGATATGTAATAAAAAAAACATAATATATATATATATATATATATATAAATACTTTTCACATTATCTATAAATAAGTGAGTAGATATAAATACAGATAAAATAAAAACATTGCCATAGACAAAATTATAATAAAATTAAACTAGCTGCTGCCAGCGGGTTCGCCCGCGTTCAAGTAAAAAATTGTCCCAAGGGAAAATACTTCGGGGTTAAAAAGTATCCTATGTGACATGGTCTACCCGAGTGCCAAATTTTATCCAAAACCGATCAGCCATTCGAGCGTGAAAAATTAACAAACATACAAACACAGTCACAAACTTTCACCTTTATAATAGTATTTGTAAATCCATCATTAAAGGAATCGTCAAAATAGGTACATTTTTGTTTCTATGTGCACAAGCTCTCTGTGTCGTAGAAAATAGCTTACACACACAAAAACATTATACACATAAATCTACGCATACATTCAAAACCCAGCCGCCTTAGTATGAGAACTTGGTTAATCACAGTGGTCCGCTCGTCCTAGTACTATGGCAGGGAAACTGTGACATCCTGTGTTATCGCTAGCAACTAGGTCGCACCACGCTCAAGCGCCATGTTTGAAAATTATTTTCACCGCGCATGCACAATATACGTTAAGTAGGTGCACTGTTTATCAAACTATGAAAGTACTCAGTAAGTGTTTAGCCGTGCTCGGAAATACCGCGTATTATGTTGCACGATGCTTATGTAAATTACCTAAACTTTGAAGTTTGATCATAATAATACCCTACTATGTTTAGCGATTGCAACGGCTTTCAAAGTAAAACAGATTATACCGTCATCTCTAGGGACCATTGAATAAATTAATCATTTGACTCCATAAAGGCAATATCGTTTGAACATGAAACCTAGAAAATGACATTTATTTGAGTCCGTTATGACCCTGTTAACTTCTCCTCAATTGATGCTGACATCATCAAAATGTACGAAAGTAGTCCACTCTCTTTGAGATCCTCTAAAAAGATTACTAAGTACGCAACGATGACTAATTTAAGTATTGAGTAAATACAAGGACTTTTCCTCATATCTTGTATCATGTATCCGTAAATCTAACATATTAAGAGGGTCCTTTTTCACTCGCCTATCGTCAACATCGAGTATGGATTAAAAGCTTGTTACTTCATCTAACGCAATCCAACGCGATGTTTGACGAAAAGGCAACGCGAAAAAAGAGAGATAACCACTGAAAACTCTGTTAGCATTCGGTAATTCCGTGATTTACTCGATTATTTTACAAAACTTGTTCCAAGAAATACGTGTTTGTCTTAAACCCTTAAAAGCTATTGAAAAAAAATTGTCGTCATTCAGAATCTTGATTAAATTTGCAACGCTTCTATTATTCTTCTTCTTTTTTGACTATCATAATTTTTGAGTAAATTACAAAGCGTCAAAGTTCATGCAAAATAGCTGATTTTCAGGAGTCTTTACTGGATTAGTTTTACACAAATTTATAAATTGATTTCAATAAAAGCCTAGATAATATCCACAAGATACTGTGTTTCCAAAATATCTTATGGAAAATTGTGTAATAACGTCATAATCGCGTAAGAGCGGTTGTATGAAAAACAGTGAAAATGTATTTCGAGTTGGATACCCTTAAAGTCGTGGTTGTATGTCGTTACTTGTTATCAAATCTTAGATCTAGCAAACAAGGCAATGTACACAGGAATACACCACTTATGTACAGTTGTCAATGGAGCGAACTATCGAACAGAATTGGTTTCAAATTGATATGGTTGATAACCTACTTATGCGCTGATTGAATGGCCTGTAAACTTTTTTATAGTAATCACTGGTTTGACTTGAAGAAAAGCTTAAAACCAAATTGAAAAACTCTTGGAGCTGGACGTTAAATGTGAGGTTATAAATAAATAGTCAAAACATTAAGCCTTCCTACATACAACCAAGTTACTAAATTCTTAAAAATCTCCCTAAAACTTTATTTCTAAAACACCGCGTTTTTCCTAATAAATAGAAATGTTTCCTGTACCCACAAATAACAAGAGGTAGGTACTTGTATCTGCCACAGCATTTTTATTTTCACTTCATATACGCGGATGTACCTATGTGTGAGTCTTGCCTCGTGTACCATAGCTGTAGTAGTGCTAGTGTGGACTACGGTGAAATGGAAAGCGCTTGCGCAACTGCCCCGCGTCGACTGTGCCGCTGTGTGTGTCTGTGTGTTGGATACGAGTAACAAAATGCTCGTTGCGTGTGAGCTTGTTGAGTAATGCATTAGAATTTTAGGAACGTATCGCCATATTTGTCACTCTGAATGTGTTGCTAATTCGCCGTCTCTCACTTTGTATGCTAACTTTATTACAGAGAAATAGTGAAGGGCGAATACATCATACAGTACCGAATATATATAGTAAAAATCTATATAGTAAAAAATCGTTACACTCTAATTACTGCGTAATTAAATCAAACAGCAATAGGTTGTTAACCCGTATAAAATTAAAACTGTCACATTGTATTCAAAAGCGCATTGCGTATGGCGTATAATAATGTAGAGTTAGTTACGTCAGCTAAAACGGGACAGCATTTCACTCTCGGAGCGGAAAGCGCGACGCGGAAGGCGAACTTTCTCTTTTGCAGCGCACTGCGCGCATTGAAAAAAGCGCAAGCGCAGATTATAGAATGAACGAGTACCGCTACGTCTCGCGCGCATTCATTTACGTAACCAGCACTACATGCGCGCGATGCTCAAATGCACACTGATACCACGCGATAATACTATACTTCCAATTTATTTGTTAAATCAGATCTTTATATAGCCACAACACAGCATATTTCATCAAAATAGTTCTCATCAGTAATATATTCTACAATTTATTCTATATTGTTCAGCAAAAATAAACAAACATTAATTAAATGTAGTCGCAATAACAGCACACACGAAACAGTCGCGCGTACAATATCGTGGAAAAATGCTAGCGCGAGAGCGAGACGGCAACAACGTGAGGACGCGAGCGAGCTCGAGCGGAGGTCAACGGCTAGCCGCGGTCGTTGCCCTGCTATCGGAGTGACCTACTGAGCGCGTGACGTCACCGCCGCACCGCGCGCGCCGTGGCATTGGTTCACCGCCACCGCTCAGCGCCATCTACAAGCGAGTAGGCACATTACACGCAGTCATCATTACATGATTGTAGGAAATATAATTAATCAATACAACCCAATGCCATTCGCTACTACTACGGCAGAGACCGTTGAATAACTTCGAATTGGACGTTAAATTGCACCTTTGCATACTTATTGATTTTGCTTGTGTTTATTTTATTATCGTTTGTTTCAGAAGTTGAGTTGGAGGGTATTCAGGATCGGTACGTTCAAGTGTTGCGCAGTTATCTGGAGCATGCTGCTCCGCATCATCCTGGACGTCTACAGGAACTCTTCGCCAGGATACCTGAGGTAATTTGCAACATTTCGTTATTCGCTTTTTTCAAAGTAACCCTGTCAAGTCAAGTAAGAACGGCATACATTAAGCTTTCTCTTAATTTTCAACACGGATGAATAAATCGTTTTTTCGGTGGAGAAAGGCGTTATAGATCACTGAGCGTACTATATCTTTGTCAGTCAATAACTTTGCATAAATGCACAATTTATACAGCCGGCTTCGTTACCATGGGATAAGATAGCAGATTTATCGTCTATCCCGCAAAGTAAAATTTACAAGGCACAGTCACAATAGAAAGTGGAAGGAAAGCTTTTGATTTCACGATACTAAGTTGTCGTTTTCACTTACAGATCCAAGCAGCGGCGAACCTGCTGCTCGAGAGCAAAATGTTCTATGTTCCGTTCGTGCTGAACTCGGCGGAGATCAGATAGTACATGGCGCAGCAGGGCGTCTAGTTCTCGATGTACGAGCGGCTGACTCCCCGCCCGCGCCCGCTCCCCCGCCGCACGCCCGTCTTATGATCGCACTCGCCACATGTGTTCACCCGCCGCAGCTCCGCGCCGCCGCGCGACGCCCGCGTGCCCGCGCGCCCGCGCATCCGCGCGCCCGCCCGCACAAGAGTTCGTACAAATGTTCCTACTCGAGCACCGACACTAAGTGCGCCCAGTGCGACAAACAGTGACAGCTAATAGAAGTGCGGTACATTTATACCTTTGTTGAGTCGATGAGTGTATTGGTTTATTGTTTAGTAGAGGAATTAAAACGTCCCAATTGACAGACTGATTTATTATTAAAATAGCTATTACGTAAGGTACCAGGGACTTGAATGCGTGTTTTATACGTGGTAGTGTATACTACATAGTGTTAAATAGAATAAAATATATATTGTGTTACTATTTAAATTTGTCAGTCGGAAAATCGCATAATATATTATTTCTGTAAATATAGAGTAAACTTTACAATATAATTAAGACGTTGTTTTAGACAGAATTGTTTCTTGTAAATGAAATACTGCTGTTCTAGTTTGCATTTTATATCGTCTAGGATTAACCAGTAGACTAATTACTGGGTGTGTAATATTGAGAATTTCAATTTAATTTTATATGACTTGTTCGTACATAATGTAAGTAGCACTAAGTACCTACTCTCAGTGTTTACCAAGACTGCTTGTATACAACTGTACTGTTTATACACTAACATAAGCGGCGCGGTGGCTCGCGCGGTTCTTATAGTCACAATTTATGCATTTTTATTGCCAATATTTCGCATAACACTATACTTGTGCATGTTTCGTTCTGAATGTTTCACTTCTTTATTCTGGTCTAACTAGCTGTAAGAGTTGGCGGGCACGAGGCGTCACCGCCGTGACGTCACGCGCCTCGCCGACTACTCGATGCATTTCTAAGCTGACGACGTTATCTTTATGTGCGTAGGTGCTTCAGTCTTATTGATCTTATACTTTGCTTCCTTTGATGTGTTCAAATGTAATTGTGCTCAATGTACCGTGATTTTGTTCGGATATTCAAATTTATAGTAATCGTTTGTGTCATTTCATCGTACCATTGAAATCCTTTCTCGCATCGTTCCTCTAGTAATGTAGATACATGATACATTTTGTACATACATAAAATATTTTGTACATATTGCGTTAAATCTCGATTGCATAAACTATTTGATTGATTTGCAACTATTAATAAATAAGTGATTTGTGAAGTTCTAATTTTATTACAATGCAGGTACATGCATGCATCATTCATCATTGTATCAAACAGTGAAAGACACTACAGAAACTATGAATGTATTCCATCACTTGACATCATCACAGCATTAGCCCTCTAGCATTCCTCTACATGTATAGTCATAAAAATCCATCCCATCTGTTCACGCGACTAACAGCCCTGAACTCCTGTAAAGTAAGACCCGAAACATCACTAACACCGATCTTCATCTACTCGTAAAATAGACGCATCTAACAATAATAAAAAAAGTATCATTACATGATCACAAAAAAATCATTAAACTTACGAAAAGACTTTCAAACCTACTACTGTCAGTAATCACTGCCTTTCATTTTCTTACAATTTATTCGCCGTTATCGTTAAATAACACTTTGTATTAATCGTTAATGTTAAAATTTGTAATAAACGTTCCATCAACGGTGAACAGTTACCACTAGCTATAGGGGGCGATGTAAGCCTTGTTTAAATTAAGTAATTACAACCAAAAAGTTCGTTCTAAGGACTTAGGTTCTAGTTAATTAGATTTTTTTATGTCTTAGCTTTCTCACGGTCGACGTCGGCGTATACAGAGCAAATAGTAGCCAGATCCTATCTCACTTATAGTAATATAAATAGACTTCACAACCTGTCAGTACCGAGGAAAATCAAAACAGTCATAGGTCTCAATCAGTTAGGTTGTGGACGGACATGTCTAGTTGACAGCAGAAGGTACTTGCACACACTACATCGCGTTAAGTAGCTGAACAGTCGACACAACAAACAACTTGTAATATTAGATAATCCTGTTACCTGAATGAGCGATACACGTCCGTTCCTCATCGTGTTACCATTAGTTAAGTATTAGCGGTTATTAAATGTGTTTTGTACATTATAATTAGTTTGAATACAACCAGTTACGATACTGCCATCAAATGCCTAAATAGTTTTCAATTAATTTTGTTATAATTTACGTACGGTTAGTTAAGTTAATGACGTTGGTGAAATTATTAGTTAATTGTGATAGTAAACAGTGATATGATAAAGGCGTGGGCGGCCCGAGCAGACGCGTGGCCGCAAGACGCGCGAGCGCACGGCGTACTCGGTCGTCGAGGGCGCCGAGCTTGGTGCGCGCGCCTTCACTAATATTCGGTCTCACTACGTGAACCCTTCACGACGATTGGGTAACTATATTTATTTATTAATTTTTTATCTAACTTAACTATAATTAATTAGTTCTTAACAACACCATCAGAACGACGGTGTTAAATCTAAAGTCTGAGGTAAAGATGCCTTTATAGATTTTTAAACAAGTAATGAATGACGGAAATCGTAAATGTAACTATAATCGCGAATCGTGCATCGTTCTACTAATATGTATGTAAATGATAATGTATGTAAGTAATATTGACACTTATTTTGTTAGTATCATAGCGTATTGTTAAGGCGAAACTAACGGCAGTGTATCAAATGGGAATTAGATTTGTAAGAATGTTATTGGCGTTGTACAAAGGATAGTATTGTTAGTAATTAAACAATGAAATTGGCGCATTACTGGCGAGTACCTAATTAGAATAGTACACGACAGCCCGCTGAGGCTATACATTCATGTAATATGTAAATACAAATTATGCTTCGACGTGTAAGGCGGCCGCTCGCTTTCGTTGCACTTCTAAATTATTTGCTATTACTGTGAAATAGGGCCTGTTCGCCTCTTTGTCTAATTAAATGGAACTCGTATCATAACTTCTGAATATCAAAACTGACTGACCGATTCATAGGAAACATTCTAATAAATGATTTGCTTCTGCTTGCTATTTTAATTTGTAATGAGTTTGCATAACGTTAGTACCGCCTGTCTCGGAGTTAGACTTTACCCCCGAGACTCGGACGGTCACAACCGGCTTCGACAGCTCGTGTGCTCGATACCACCGTGTGTTTACAATCAATATACTGCCAAGCTGTGCAGAGACCTGTAGGTTTTCTGAGCTGCACGGACTAAGTACGTCGTCAATTAGCACTGTAACATTACTAACGGTACTCGTAGGATATTTTGAATCAAGAATATCGTAATCATCATCACAATGCACACAGGCCGTCCTGAAGCCGGTTCGTAGATAATACTGCGAAAATATTTTGACTGATATAGTTATGTAATAAACATAATAATGTTAATATATTTATAAGGGTGTAACAAAAACTTAATGCATTTCACATTTCTTTACAGTCCATAAGAAATAATTAATTACGTGTAAGTATTACATGTAACATATTGTGACGAAATATTTTCACATTCGTAGATTCGTAAGGTTTGTTGTGTATAAAAAATAGCGTTTCAAGTATTTCGGGTAAATGAAGGGTTAAAATTTGTAAACATTAGACATTGTATTAAAATAGTTATGAAATCGAGTGTAACGCCGTAAGAGAATATATATTTGGAAACGTTGACGAGAGTTTGTTGTATGTAATTACATGTCACAGATGGATATTTGAACTCTAAGTACATATAGATATATATTCTACGAGTTATACTTCATGTTTTAATCAAATAATAACAGTAATCAATTTTGTTACAGTTTACATGAACAAACACGTTTCGCTTGTCTTACTAATTTCAATGTTTAGATACATTTTGTGTCCACTTTTACAATTTTTCAAAACTAGGATATGGTCGGAGTCACAGTTTGTATTACTTAGTTGCCACGCTGTCACGCGAGTGCCTCACTGCTCCACACAGTAGACACTTGTTGGTAGCAGCTACGTTTATGAATGAATAAGAGTTCAATGTGATTGAGTGTGCTGTATTTACGTATTTAGTTGGGCTCGCTCAATACCAAGACTTATCGCTTTCAGACCTAGCATACATTAAGTATTATCGATACATTAGGGTTCTATGTTTATACGTAGCAAATGACATTCATTGCTGATTGCTGTACTGTTCTCGATGGAATAAGGCTGTTGTTATAATTCGACCAAGTTAAGATATACAGTGATTGTTAGCAGTACTCAGGAGTTTGTCTATGGTGTGCGTCTCGTGAGTGGTGCGCCGCGCGGCGTTGTCTACCGAATGTGTACTGGTTTGCCAAGAGAAGTTACCTACAGTTGTGTTTAGTTAGCGATGCATAACGTGTTTGTACTTTAATTTGTTTTTTAGTTGTACTCTTGGAAATCAATGGTTAATAATTTAAGAAAATAAATTGTATGTGAAATATATTGACTGATTTTATTTGATCCCGAATCCTGTTGACTTATTATATTTCAAATAGCCCAAATCTTGGCGAAATAATAAAATACGTATGATCTAGTAGCAATGGTTACCAACCATTTTGTAACCTAAAACCATTTTGGATATTTTTTTTAGGTACGTCTGTACCTACAAAAGAAAATTTTAATATGTACATCTAAAAAAAAAATGTTATAAACTAGTGCTTGACTGCAATCTCACCTGATGGTAAGTAGTGATACAATCGTTGATAGTGAGGCGCACTAGTTTATTACGGAAAGTATTCACTGTAGACTTGAAGACACATAAATTATAATCGATACATTTAACGAAATATTGAAAGATTCATGTACAGACATATAATAAAAAGACATATATAGAAAAAGCTAGATATAGAAAAATAGGCACAGAAATCAGAAACGTTTGAATTGTCAGAATGTCGGTCAGTCAAAAAAAAAATACAAGTGAAGCTAAATTGCACGTTCCAAAGCGTAGATCTCTATGGAGAAGAACGTGCAAGAAACTCCATGGACACTCTTTTAAATCATATTATGAGTTACATAAATCTTGGTTACATATTTCTTGTCGCTTCTAATATGTGAGCACAATGTAGGTAAGTAATAGTAATTAAAATAAAAAATAAAATAAAAACTAATTTAAAAATATAGAAATTGAAATTAAGTCACTGGCAGCAAAGAGATGACCAGTCTCAACTGACGGCACCCGTTCACGAGCATGACGCGTGCACCAGCCCCACTCAGCTCAACCATTTTGAAGGGAACTGAATGACCCAATAACACGTGCCACCATCAGCGAGACATTTGAGTGAGCATGACAAACTCTCAACTGCCAAGCTCGTAATGTCAAACAAGTTGTAACCTAATACAAATGTTCCATGGTACTTCACATTCACAAAACTTGAAACTACTAAACTACTTCTACATTATACAATACTATTGTTTCCAAATACAAAAGGTAATAAATTATCATAAGCTCTATTGAAACAAAGAAATAAAGTAAAATAAAAAATATTTCGAGAACAACAATACAAAAAGGGAAATAGTATCTCTTCCAATATTTATATATATCTAATATATTAAAAAAAAACTAATTTGAAGTTAAAAGTGGCTGTGGCTGCGGAGCAGGACCGGCATTTAGCCAAGCGTTTTTATCAAGGATATAATCTTCCAGTTTATAATACGCTTGTCTACATAGTGTGTGTTTAATGCATGCTTTAAATTTGGACTCATTTAGTTGTAGAATCTAACTGGTATTTTATTATAAAATTTTACACAGTACCCCATGAAAGAACTATGTTTAGCCAATCTGAACCGAGGTTGATCTAATTTATTCTTGTTCCTAGTATTAAAATTGTGCCTGTCACTTATCTTAGTAAAAAGATGAATATTTTTCCGAACATACATAATGTTTTCATAAATGTATTGACAAGGGACCGTGATAACCGCACAAAGGTGATGCTTATTTATAAAGAAATCTCTTCCAGCTTACCTGCGTAAGGAGAGTTAGAAAAAAAGGACAGTAATAAAAGAGTAATAGGAAAATAAGTACACACCAACTTGTAACACACATATGTATTTTTTTTTTATCAAAAGTTCTGAGCATTATCATAGAAAACTAAAAATCAACTATATTAAACTTTAAAGCATTTCTCATCAACTTTTCAGTTGAAAAGTTCGAAAATTTTATATTTTTTTCGGGCCATAGCTTAACTCTTGCAGACCAGCAATGTTCCTCAGACTACAGATTCGGATCTACTGATGTACGAACGACAAGTTAATGTCAACTTGAACACCAACTTTAGCTAAGTCAAATGACATACAAAATTACAGATCACGTCGGAGAGTTTAAGATTGAACTTGCAAATGAATACTAGCTCTCACACATTATAACTGCACCGACTTCAGATTAATTACATTGATTATATTATAAATGCAAAAGTTTATTAGCGTGCGTGTATGTTTGTTACGTCTTCACGCTCGAACGTCTGAACGGGTTTCGATGAAACTTGGAGAAGAGTAGAACATGTTCTGGAATATCAGATAGGAACACTTTTTATCCCGGGAGTATGTTCACTTGGGATTATTTTCTATTTTCACCTGGGCAAAGCCACTGGGAGCAGCTAGTCAATTTAAATGTAGCAGTAGGTAAGTAGAGGAGAAGGTGGTAATGAGGCCCCTGCAGGTATCTTGGCCCCCCTAAGTATTTATAATTTAGAAATACGCGATCTTCTAGTATAATGTGCATGGACTGCAGAGCTCTTGTGATAGCTGTCGCATATAACCAACAAAATCCGTGAGATGGTGTTAGGTTCATTTGTTATTTGTCGAAACACGCAAATGTCAAACTTTTGAAACGGCATTTTATAATTTTTTTCTAGACAAATTAAGTTTTACTTTTGGTGATTTGAACATTGTGTTTGACAAACGTTTCCAGTAGAATTCGAAGGTAATTATACAAAATCATAAAATAAACATGTGTATTATCGCTTGATTACACATTATTTATTACTTGTAATTTGACCCCCTCAAATTGTTTCTATTACATTATGGTCCCCAGGGCCCATATAAAATGTACGACCGATGTCTAAATGTATGAGCTACTGCTGAATGTTTGAGATTCTATACATCCAGCAGTAGCTCTGAAAGTGATGCAGACATAAAACTGATTCTGCATATTAAATTATTGAAAATTCAGATAGAAACTGCATATTTTGTATAACAAGTTATTCTAGCGATTGACATGGAGAGAAATATTCTATGATTATTTTATTTATTTTTCATAAAGGTATGCATAGAGCAAGGAACACTGTAACTTACATGAATTATAAGTCAAGTATTTTTTACATAAGGCCTGAAAAACAAAGTATGGGCCCCCTACTTTGTTTATGTATGAGGAAAAGGTAGTACCTTTTCCTCTACTTCTAGCCAAAACTAGTGCTGTTAAGTCTGTGAGAAGTCAAGTTATTATAGTCATTACCTCTATAATTACAGCCATAACAAATAAATGAGTAATGAATCCTTTAAACAGAATCTAGGTCTCCGGCCTATAGCACCCAAGTACAAACCCTCGCCTCTCTAGTTCGTGCTACTGCTTATCTAAAGCTTATCAGCCAACACAAACAAATAGTAACCATTAATTGAAGAAAACAGGTTACTATGATAACTTACAGCCTACCAACCTTATATTGTAACTTTGAGATGCTCATTTATCTTGTGCTTGTACTTAAGTGTAATTCTACCCAGAACCAGCCAGTTTCAATTTTATTTGTAGGTAAAATTAAAATAATGTGATTAAAAGTAAAACATAGATATGTATGTATCTACTAACGCTATTAGCCACGAAATTTACTGTTTTCCGTACTAGTGCGGAAAAGTGTGCGAGTTCGCCCCGCTACAGTTTATAAAAAATATCGTATCAGGCTGGCCGCTAAGCGACCCCCACGAGTGGCGCGTCAAGACCCTCTTATAAGTGTATTGAAAAACGTCGTTTGATACACCTAGTTTGTCCACTTGTATCAAAATGTACTATTGTATAATAATGTACTGCGACACAGTTTTATTTTAAACTAATGAAGCTGTTAACGAGCACTATATATTGTAAAAATTGTTATGTTCCAATAAATTAATTAATTTATTTATTTATTTTACTCAATGAAAATTGTTAACTACATACCAATTCTGTAATACCATTTCTTGACTTTACGTGTTAACTGAAAATAATATCACACATCACTGTTCATAAAAATAATTTTGCACTTGATTTTTTCGCGACAAATGTCTGCGTAGCTTTGCTACGACGCCTACGGACGTACTACGTCACCGCTACGACAAGCTCTACGAAATTTGTATACAAGAATTTTGTTTAAATGGTTTTCAATTTAGTTTTGATTTATTTAAATACCACTATTTTACTAATATAGATGCATCTTTTTTTCCCCTTTAGTTACTGTAGCCCTAATAGCGACTAACGTAACTGCGAAGGAACATATAAGAGTAAGTTAAGATTAGATAAGATATTCTTTATTTGTGTAAATATTGTATACATACAATAGCATGCAAGATTGAAAATTATTGTTTGAGTCCAGTCATGTTTAGCCGTAAGTGTCGGCGTACAAATATTTAGAACATTGAAAATTAAAAAATAATCAGGAAAAGTATTAATTCAAAAACTTTTTCGGCCTATAAATTCGGAGACACTATAATGCTTTTTGCAAAAGGAACGTTTTTAATTGATGCTTGAATGCACTACTATCCAAATCTCCATCGTATTTGCTGGATATATGCGAAGAATAGTCATATTTCTTCTGTTACGTGAACCCAATTATTTTTGTCGTCATAATTATATTTATAACATATAAAATTAGCAAGCTCACATTAATAATGTTTCTGTTCGCTTGTGTTTAGAAGCAAGAACTTTGCGTGTCAAACTAACGAAAACTGAAATTAAAGTAAAACTAGTGCCCTCTTGCGTCGAGTAGCGAAATTGTTGCCGACCTAATTACTCATTACACATATAGATGGCAGGAACAGCAAAAATGAATATTAATGTCTTATTGTTTTTCTCATGTACGTTTTCTATAGAACAATACAAATACTAAACGAAACAAAAAAGGCCTTTTTATTAATATTAATAATTATATTCGGCCGATTAGCCTGAATTAGTCGTTACGCGACCATAAGCAATTTCTTGATGCGTCAATGGCGATTTAGACTGATTTTGACGTGATTCGGAACGCGGCGTTGTCTATGAATCCTGCTCTATGTCTTTCTGTCAAAAATTTCTCTGCCGCTTGCCACATGTCAGGCAACAATTATTGTAGTTTTACCATATTTTACTAAAATTATACTGTAAAACAATCATTCAAAATGGTAAGTAAACCCTATTGCTATCATAATGTCTTTGAACCTATATCCTTAGCCATATATCAATGTATTCCAACTATGCATAAAAGAAACAAGTTAGCATGGTGTCATCATGAATAATTCCGTTTCAGAAACCCCTTATGCTCCAAGGGCACGAGCGTGCCATCACACAGATCAAGTATAACCGTGAAGGTGACTTGCTGTTCTCTGCCGCTAAAGATTCCAAACCGAACGTGTGGTGGTCTTTGAACGGTGAACGCCTTGGTACTTTCAATGGACACGGTGGTGTCGTGTGGTGCTTAGATGTGGACTGGCAGACTATAAACCTCATCACCGGTGGAGGTGACAGTTCATGCAGGTTTGTATTAACTTTAAATTTTTTGGTTATGCCTGCTATAAGTACAAACAATGAAGTACCAATGATTTACATTCTGTTTGGTTAAAAGTTTCCTTATTTTAAGCAAAGATTCAGTAATAGGAAAATGTTACGTTCATTCTCACCAACACAATAATATATGAAAATTAACAAAATAATTTTGCCTTTATTTTCATTTGTAAATAACATAATCAACATAAGTTTATTGATGTTCAATAACTGTTTTTTTATTTTATTTTATTTGTGTTATGTCCATACAACTAGACCGTATATTATTGAAATAAGTTGTAAACTCAGTAAAATAGAGCTGGAAATTTTATGCAGTATTACAAACTAAATTTTAACTAAAAATTTGTTGAAAAGGCCAAGTTTATACAAATACTTCAAAAACATCAGAATGATACACATGCATTGCAAGTCGTCTATGGCGCGTACTGTTCCACACGCGCCTCAAGGAGATGTCAGCAAATCGTAGGGGCTCAACAGGGTCAAAGCCTACTGGGGCCACGGGTAGTGTGAAAGTGAAACCCGGTGCCCTGTGACGAAGGCAAAGAAGGAACGGGAGTGGGTTTTTAGTCAGTAAAAGTCTGACACTATTTCTCGCTCCGCCCAAGAGCGGGATTTGTCATAAGATGATTTACCCACCTAAAAAAAAAACACATGCATTACAAAGCAATGTGGCTGTCTAAGAAACTAAATATTTTCTAATAGTGTTACTGGTTTAATTCATTAAACCCAATGGTCAATGTCTTTCTATTGTATCTCTAATTACGATACTCAAAAAGTTAAATGGACAATGTGAAGTCAAAACAAAAGAAAATCATTAGCATCCTGATGAAACTCCCAATCTGGCAATCTCTCTGCTGAAATAAATTGTCCCACAAATGTTTTTATTGTGTAACACAATGTCATTTTCAATACCACCTGTAGTCAATTTCATGTATTGTTTATTTCTTTTGGTTGGGAAAAAAGGCGCAAATCAATAATAGCCAATATTTATAGTATTTTTTTTGACATCATGAACAAATTACCTACTATTGAAGAAGGTTGCTCATAACAAATTTTACTCCAAACCTAACTTTGATTATTATAATTTATTTATTTTGATTCAAGTACTTGATTTTGATTTTGTACTCACTGACTTGTTGACAAGTCTAGTATTCAAGTTAGATTAACCAGCTCATACTCAATCTGTGTACTTAATAAGAAAAGAAGTGATGCCTAATAACTCTTCTCTCTCTTCCCTCTCTAGAGAGAGGAGGCCTGAGTCCCAGCAGTGGGAACATAATAAGGCTGATGATAAATAAATAAAAAATTATAAACCTGCAAATTTTGGTTTTGTTTTCTTTGTATTGTGTCAGTAAGCTTTTCATTTGTATGTTTAAAAAGTTTTTAATAAAATAATAATAATTACCTACACAAATAATATTTTCCAGATTGTGGGATTTAGAGACTGGCAAGAACATAGCTATGATCAAGACAAACTCATCAGTGAGGACATGCAACTTCAGCTACAGTGCCTACCAAGCTGCCTACACCACTGACAAAGCTATGGGACACCCTTGTGAGGTAAACTGTCTTTAAACATAATCTCAAATTATTTATTTAAAAAAAAAAGTATATTAAATAGGTTTATTATATCCTTTAAAAATATTTCATATAAAGAACTTCTCATAATTTAAGGACAGAAATACCATCAACCTTTTAATATAATTCTGCTAAATATTTATATAAGGTCTAGAGCTGTAAGTCTGTATTAACAGCAGGTTTATATTTAAATTATTTTGTACAGTAAAACAAAAATAAATATCATCACTTAGTAGTAGTTTCAGTTTTCTTCTCTAGTACATCTAATAAGGATGGACAAAAAAAAAAACTTAGTAGTAAACAAGTACTGCTGATAGCACAATTTTTATTGTAAATTAAGCTCTTTATGGTAGATTCAATAGTGTCAGCATTGCTCTACTCCATTATTGCCAAGCTAATATAAAATGAGTAAGAGATAAAAACAAACTATTTATAACTTCCTCCTTGATTTGTATCTATGGCCTATCTAAAAGAAACCATACATCTCTGTGACAAAAAGTAGTAGTTCTAAGGGTGGCTTCAAATTAGCCGCAAATTGCGCAGTGAAAGAAACTATAGTTCACTGATCCAACCAAAAGGTTTGGATTTTATAATATTAGTTTAGATCAGAAATCCCTAACCTGGGGTCCACAAGTATGTTTGCTCTACAGAAGAACATTTAAACATCAAAATATTTTTTCTTGCTAATACATTACACACTACACTCTATAGTAGCCATGTTGTTATTTTGCCAAGACCTTGTAACATTTCTGATGCCATAACAGGGTCTGTGTATTAGTCAGTATTGGGGTGTCATCAGCAAAAGTTGCAGTTGTAGCTCTTTCAACCTGTGTTAGGTCTGCAGTGTAAACTATGTAAAGGGTAGGCTTCAATACTGAACCCTGTTGGACACCAGTGCTTATTTCGTATAAATTATTGCTTTCAGGTATCTGTTATTGACACAAGAACAGTTGATGACTCTATCTCAAGCCAGGCTCCAATCCTAAAGTGGGAGATCACAGACACAAAGGTCACCTCCATGGTGTGGGGTATCCTGGACGAGACCCTCATCACTGGGCATGAGGGTGGTGATCTGATCCAGTGGGATCTCAGGGTAAGGAACAAAAACAACTCTAATTTGTACCTGTATGTATGGTACCTTAATTATAATTTATGATTAAATTGAATTACTTTCTGTCATCTACATCACCTATGATCTACATTCTGCAGCAAGTTCTTACCTCCTGAATAGTCACCCTAATCAATATGCCAAGTTGATTATGATAATAAATGACATTATGTGCCACTGCAAAAAGGTTAATTACCTTGTACGCGACATAGACGGTTGTATATGGGGATCCAGATATCAGCCTGATATACAACCTACCCCCAAGGTCCCATGTACCATGCTTAGGTTAAGAGAAAACTCAAATAAATATACCATTTTCTATTAATTTTTCAGACTGGTAAGAAAATACAGTCAATAAAGGAGCATACGCACCAGATTCACGACATGCAGCTGTCGCGTGACGGCACCATGTTCATCACCGCCTCAAAGGACCAGACTGCTAAGCTGTTCGACACCAGCTCCTTAGAACTTCTCAAGGAGTACAAAACCGAACGTCCAGTTAACTCCGCGGCCCTCAGCCCCATCCTAGACCACGTCGTACTTGGTGGAGGTCAAGATGCCATGGAAGTGACAACCACCTCGACTCGCCAGGGCAAGTTCGACGCTCGATTCTTCCACTTAGTTTTCGAAGAAGAATTCGGACGTATCAAGGGACATTTCGGTCCCATCAACAGTTTAGCATTCCACCCTGACGGCAAGAGCTACGCGTCAGGCGGAGAAGACGGTTACGTAAGAGTGCAGAGCTTTGATCAATCCTACTTTGATTATACTTTTGACTACAACAGGGATTGAATATAAAGATAAGTGAGGTATTAGTAAACTTAATCAATACAATATTATAAATGTCAATAAAACTGATTTCTAATAAATGGTCAAATGTTTGTTTTAATCATTATCCTGTGATAGATGAGATCCCAATTTAAAATTTAAAAGTTTTTGTATTTCACATAGGCCTACATGGACACTTATAAAACGCCAGAAGCTAGTGCATGGTTCCAAATTGGTTGTTTCCACAGGAGTACTTTGTAATATATTGGTTGTTTCCTATGGAGAAGAACCGGCAAGAAACTCCATGGTTACTCTTTTAAAAAATGGAATAAATGATTGATGAAATCACATTGTTACCACAAAACGTTAGGTTACTCTGCTACAAGTAACCTGCAACACTAACCGTCTTGTGAGTGCCTGGGGTTTTTTTTTTACCTGATTAAAGCTGTTGTGGATGAAATTTGATAAATACATATGATGTTTATATAATGTGCATAAAAATATTATTTATTAAAAAAAAGTGGTCGATTTTGAAAAAAAAAATTACAATAGTTCAACTATTATCTCAGGAACTACTGATTTGATTTGAAAAAATAATTTAGTGTTAGATAGCCCATTTATGGAGAAAGGCTTTAAGCTAGATAACATAACCAACCACGGGGACTTGCGTTAAATATTATTCTTCGGCTATAATAACTTTAGTTATCTGAATAATAGCTGAAGTTGAAGCAAATATTTCCGCTGCATGTTGCACATGCTTTGTTTTTACGTAGGAAATCATCACATGATGCCTTCCGTTCTGGGTGGAACAAAAGGAAGTGTCAGACTTACCGACCAGGCACAAATCCAGGTTCAGACAACACCCAAAATTTTGACATAACTGTGTGAACGACCTTGCCCGAAACCAACAAATTCTCTGATATATTTTTTAGGGTTCGCACCTCAAAAGGAAAAAACGGAACCCTTATAGGATCACTTTGTTGTCCGTCTCTCAGTCTGTCTGTCGAAAAAAGATACGGCCGTTTATGTCGCAAAAAAACGATGTTCGAGTCTCAAAGAATCAAAATTCATAGGGTACTTCCCATTGACCCAGAATCCTGAAATTTAACATAAAGCCAGGTCTTATAGCACAGATATAGGAATAAATCTGAAATAGGTGACAGACTGGGAGATTCTCTCCAGGTCGGCCACCTATTAACCCTTGTAACTTTTGAACCAATGACCAACAAATTCTGATATTTGGCGACAAACTTCAAACTAATTAGTGACAAATTTTTTGTGTGATCAAAACTAACATCCCTGAAGGTGATGCCATGCTGCTGTCAGTTACACAATGTGTAATGAAGTACAATAAATTCCAAGATTACATTGTATGCAACAATTTATTATATAAAACATTATTTTATTACACTTGGGGAATACTTTTCACTTATATTTATATGAAAATTCACAGGAAATAAGGCGTAGTATGTTGTGGGGGAACTTCTCTTTCGCTATCGGGGACCGCTTGGAATAATTTGGCGGTTCTATCATTAACTGTGTTGAACTCTAATATGGACGCAACGTTGGCGCAGCGATAACAGTAGTTAGGCGCCGACCACACCGTCACCAGACGTTTGTCAAACATGTATTTGTACCCTGAGAACAACAAGATTATTTTAGTAATCAGAGTAGATAGCAAGTAGGTAGCTCTCGAATGTAGATTAATACTAAAATTAGGCTACTATGAATACGAACCTTCATTTACTAGCTGATGCGCTCGACAGATTAAATTCAAATTGTTGTAATTCATAAAGAGTTCTGTGACATAACTGCCGAACAACCATCCTGCTCCTCGCGGGCTCACAGACCTGAAAACGAGAATAATTTGTTTAGCAAGTCAAATAGTGTAGTGTGATAAACTGCAGAGTATTTTCCGATTTGGGGGGCGTAAACTCGAGTGATTGACAAGCGCCGGCGGTGGCTCCAAAGTCGAAGCAGCCAACTGCCGATTTGCAATTATAAGTCTATATTTTAAATTAAGTTATAGTGGGCATTATCATTGCGCACATATGACACACGTCAATAGCACCTCCCTAGTTTTAACCAAACAAACAACCAACAATTCCCATAGTGATGTTAGAAGAAACTCAACTATGAGTTAAGCTCGCCTATGTACATGAACATTGTTATCTACCTATTTTATAAGTTGTTTTAGCGTACAATAAAGAATTAAAGAAGAAATTTGGGGGCCTTTATATAAGATTGAGATCCATTAAATCATCCAATGCCTTCTCGCGCCCTAGGGCGGGGCGGGAGGGCGTGTCAGACTTTTACTGACTAAAACCTACTCCTATGTTCCTTTTTTGCCTTCGTTCCCGATTGAGATCCATTGAGTCACAGGGAAGGCTTAATTGAAAATCGTGTTAATTTTATACACTTACCACATCTTTACATCAGCTGGATCAGACCACAAGAGATCACAGAAGGCCCCTTTATGTGGAATTTGTTGATTTCTGTCAATACATCGAATTTGATCTAACAGGGATATCTCTGGGGAGAGCCCACCATGCACGCACAGGACCGTCTCATCTATTAGCTGAAATAAATACGCAAATATTAAATCATCTTGTACTCCTAACAGATTCCAATTTGTAATTTTTCCACAATTAAAAGTGTTACATAAACAATAATATAGTATCAAATTGCTCATTTCTCATCTTTCTACCTCATAGAAAACATGTTAAAATACCTACCGCTGCAACTGTGAGCAAATCAAACACTCGACAGCAGTCTTTCCATGCATTGGCATTTCCATATTTGTTGAGACACTCATCATAGAATCCATACACTTTTGTAATTTGACATGTCTCATGGTTCCCTCTCAGTAAGACAATTCTGAAAAATACAAGAAATATGACAGAAGTATTCGATAGACCATTATATAGACCGAGGATAAAAGGCTAGGGATTGACCTCTACAATTCGGTCCAAAACGCTCTACAATTGTTGTAATTTTTTCTCTTGTATTTTTTATATTTTCAATTGTGCATTTTATAATATTTTTTTTAGAATTTGACAATGATGGATGATTGTTATTTTACAACTAGCTACTGCAAGCGGCTTCGCCCGCATGATAGAAAAAAAAAAACCCAAAGATACAACTCCTGGAATGAAAAGTATCCTATGTGCTATTCCAGGCACCAAGTTTCATCAAAATCCATTTAGTAGTTTTTGCGTGAGAGTAACAAACATCCATACATACAAACTTTTGCGTTTATAATATTAATAATAGGAAGTAGGATTTGAAGAATGCAATTTTTTTTTTAATTAACGTTTTTTTTTTGGTTTTTTTTTTATATTCATATTTTCTTTTATAATTCACAGAGTCAAAGTTCAGCAGAATGTCACGCACTAGTTTATGTCAATGAAAAAAATTTTTGTAAAGGTCTATATGGATTGTTTTTTTTAGTGATTTTGGCATATTTCTGGCAATTTGAGTATTTTCTGTGGCCTAACCAAATGTCCTTTCCTTGGTATTATTCATCAAGACCTTAAGCTACTTAGTAGTCCTGAGTTAAGCTATACAAATACTGACAAATGCTTGCACTGACTGGACAGGACACTAAAATTGTGTGGTTCTCCCTCAAAAGACCATGTCAGACACTAATTTGCGATTTGACCTTAGATGTTTGCTGTATGGACTTTAACCTATTGAGTAGCATAATTAGAGACACAATAGAAAGACAATGAATGGGTTTAATGAATAAAGAGATTTTGACCCCTGAGATTGTTTCGGTGTTTCTTTTCAGGGTAGTCAGCAAGGAAACACAGCCTCATCTAGTGTAAAAAGATGAAATTATTTATATGTGTTTTTTTTTAAACCTATTTCTAAAATAAACATTGTTTATCATTTGTACAAAAATTAAACTATTGACATACCTGTCAGGATACCTCGCTTTTAGTGCCATAAGTAGTGTGAGTGTTTCTAAGCTGTAGTAGCCACGGTCAACATAGTCTCCCATGAATATGTACTTTGTGTGGGGCACTTGGCCCCCTATGTGGAATAACTCTTCTAGGTCATAGAACTGAAACAAGACATTAGGCTTTATAAGCACTTTGTTGAAGTTCTATAATTAATTCTTCATTTAGACTTGTCCACTGTTTGTAGGTGTGGTTTGCCAAATAAAATAAAAAAATTTTTTTTTCTTTTCTGCAATAATCCAATTTGCTGGCTGAAATCTGTCTTTGATGTGGTGAGATTTGTCCAGAGATGTATCTCTCAATTTTATCTTGCGATTATTTCCGCTAGCTCCTGGACACTGTCTTTTCAATCAGAAGAAAGTGAAACTCCCAAGCCCTATCAGTTGTTTGAAGTTTGCTTCTGTGTTTACACAATTGGATTTGATAGCTTTTGTCTTACGGCTCAATTTCTTCTGTGACAGTTTTCAGCTTGATGTCCATGTACATGAACTGAATCTCTCCAGTATTGCAATATTGCTAATAAATTAAAACTCAAAACTTCTTTTTTAGCTTTGACATTTCATTTTTGGAATAAAGAATATGAAAGATACAAGATACATTTATAATTATTATTTCTTTGATTCCTCGAGTTGAAAATAATTTAAAACTTGATAATTATCTTATCTTCAAAAAAAAATTTAAATTGTAAAAAGGACACAGGAAAGAGAAAGTGTATATTATTGGCATGTAAACATGGAAATGAGATAAGATAACAAACAAAGAAAGATCTCAATAGTCATGTTATTGGGGAAACTGGATTTCTACCGATAGGTAATATCTCTCCGCATTCGTAGTTGAGTTTATAATGTCAGGGAAATGATTTCCTTCCTCTACTGATTTATTTGGTTATAGTTTATCAGCAACTTTACTTCAGTAGATGTTGATAATCAACATAGAGCTGTTTTGCGCAAGTAATAAGTGCCGGTTTTTATTCATTTTTAACTTTACCTGGCCATGTATATCACCGCAGACAGTTACAGGTGTCTGCACCGGTTGTACATTGGGCTCCTCCAACAACAAGTCACATACAATATTGCAAAGCTCCCGCAAGTCATCTTCAGGTAAATATTTACACCTCTTCGCAATCTCTATCCACTTATCCACGTCACTCATTGTGCAGTAATTCACAAGCAAAAGGGGTCGTTTATTTTCCTGACTAAATACAGCCAACGATTTTTGAGATCAGGTTAGGGGTGTGACTTCGAGTCACTATATTGAGATTAGAATCGATACTGGATGTAAATAATAAAGTTTTGTTTAGATGTGGTATTTTTTGCATCTGGGGCTTTAGCACTACAAATATCCTGATAAAAGGTAAAAAAAAAAAGTTAAAAATGTGGAATCAAGTCTTATTTTAAAATGGGAAAATCATTGAGATCTGAAAGCGATTAATCGATTGAACAAGATACTTTGGTACAACTCCAAGAATTGCTGTCATTAGTGACAAGCAGTGACAAACAATAGGTGAGCGTTTACGAATTTTGTTATGAACTCTTGTTTAAATGTGGCTTGAAATGTCTGTTTAGAAAATGTAATAAGTGTAAAAGATGATTCCCTAAATCATCTTTTACAAAATCTTGCCAGTATTTTTTTAATTATCGTCATTGCCGCGCTGTTGAAACGCTCACTGTTTGTTTCTTATTTAACACAGACTTCCGAAATTAGTTATTTTGATTCTTTTGGTGTTTTTTTAGTGGTCAGTAATTTTTTATTTTGTAATAAGTTTTTTATTTCACACTTTAATTGCGATACACTTGTATCCAGAGTGCCTATTTCTCATGAGAATTCTAATTAACCCAAATACTGCTAGGGTACCTTGTTTTATCATGAAGTTCCTGTACCTATCTACTTTCCACCTTCCGGCTCTATCATCAGATCAATCCGATAGTACCTTAGAGCCAAAGTGCATCTCATGACAATTCTAATAAGCCCAAACTCGGCTAGGTTACATTCATTAATTACGGAGTTCCAGTGCGTACCTTCCAGCTCCATCATTATCATTAGTTCACCTTGATGATACCATTTTCAATACAACTATTCAGAACCATTTATTTATTTTTATTGTCATAGTCACTTAGCTATCTTCATTGTGATATCTATGAGAGTATGAAGTTCCGTTGGCCATTTCTGGTGTTCTTTATCAGTTTCTTTTATCAAATGTTACTTTTTGACTGTAAATGCTTAAGTTCTCGCCTATAATATGTATTTGAGGAGTTCCCTTGATTCCTCATGGATCCCACCATCTAATGTCCACCACCAGAGGAAAAAAAATTTGCAAATCGGTTCATAAACAGCGGAGTTCTGAAGTAACACACATAAAAAAAATACAGCACAATTGATAACCTCCTTTATTTAAGTCGGTTCGAGTCGCAAGAAGTGTTTTTTTTTTGTGACGTATAATTACATATTTACAGTTTTTAGATTTTTTCCTACAAGTACACTTGTGCAATATGACCTTGCTTCATGCCAAATATTAGGATTCTAGGTCAACGGGAAATACCCTATGAATTTCGATTCCCATGAGTGTTGAAATACTCGTTTTTTGCGACTTAAACGGCATCTTTTTTTTCATTAACTTAGATGTTTGAATTTTTCACAACTTCAAGGGACCAGAGATCTGAGTATATCACGGATATCGATTTTAATTTCAACTCGAAACCTTCACGCGTTCTCGAGATAAAGGGTCTTGACAGACAGTCAGACGGACGGACAACAAAGTGATCCTCTATGGGTTCCGTTTTTTTCTTTTGAAGTACGGAACCCTAAAAAGGGCCTCACTGATGCGCCTTGGCCCACGCTTAGATTAGTCTACGCAACGCCTCTGCATATCCATAACTGGCTTAGGGGTGGGGCAAAGGTTAATAGGTGCAGGGGGAATTTTCGAAAGAAATAGTCGCCCTGGAACGGCTGGAAGCCTGGAACGTAAAGGGTAACTGAAGGAACACGGGTAGGTTTTAGTCAGTAAACGTCTGACATTCTCTCGCTCTTCCCAGAGCGCGAGAACTGTGAAGTCATTTGATGATATCCAGCCTCAAGAAAAGTGCCCTAATGTGAGTAGGTCCGATTATTGTCTTTGTTGGCAGCCATAGGTAATAAAGCAGCGAAGAGCGTAGTAATGGTAACCGGCTGTGCTGAAAGAAGGGAAAACAATTCTCTTTTGCCAATCTTCTTTTCGTGGCGATCGACTACTATTATAATACATTTCGATACAAGTGGAGAAGGCTTGCCATTCCAACCGAGGCGGCATTCACGTTATAGAACCGAGTGCCGCAGTGCCAATTTCCACGTGTATCAAACGACGTTTTTCAGTACACACTGATAAATAAATGGGGGTTGATGCACGCCTCGCTTAGCCTGATACGATAAATGTAATAAAATTTTGGCTTGTCCCTGCCACGCACGCGTACTTTTCCGCACCAGTGCGAAAAACAGCAAAATGCGTGCCTAAAAGCGGTACAAACGTACCATTTCGTCAACACACTCTTATCCAAGAGTGGGTTTTCGAGTAAGTTACCTGACCAGCTTGTGATTTATACTTGGTCAGGTTGGTCACTTGCCACATTCAGCAGGCTTGCTCTCCAAACTAATTTCAATTTCAATCTCAAGCCAAGACGATTCCAATGTCAATTTTGTAGTTACGTGATTTGGTAGGTACTTGAAAACAATATTGTCAAAATTGGATTGAAATTAGTTAGTTCTTCAAAATAGTCACGCAATTTTAAACTAATTTGGCGCTAACATCGAATTCACGAGTACGAAACGTCACAATCCCAATGTCGACCGATTGGAATTGAACTAAGCCTGCAGGTTCTGGAAGGCGCAGATGGTTAGTCATAATGGGCAGAAAAGAGGTGGGACACATTCTGCAATGAGTTTCCACTCTGCCACTGTGTTTGGGGGACGAGTCTGAATATCAGAGTTCTCAGATTAGCCACTGTAGTTCGCATCTTGGTGCTCTGCCGGAGAGATGGAAGTATGAAGGGGTATAGTGTTTTTTTCCACAGTTCTCATCTTCCGCACTGACTTCCGAGGACGTCTTAGAAAATTGAAACTTTTTAAATGTGCTGGTTGTAATTCATGCTCATATGGGTGTGATGAGCTGGTGGCCGTTCCTGTAGCTCCTTCTTAATGCGTGATCTCTAGGTTTTTTAAGGAGCTGGATTTGTTTTCGGAATTTGTAATAATCACTGCATACCCTTCGGAGTACATGCAGTCATATTGCTACAGTAAAAACAAATTATATACTTAAGAATTTATTAACGTGAATACAAACATGCAAGTACATTTTTCGAATGTTATACATTTTGTTATTAATTAGGTTTAAGGTGCTTTTTTGATATGCTGCTGTGAATGGGTTAAAATAACATGATTATACTACTTTATCTTAATGCTAAAAGCACATTAGGTATTGCATTACAACAGACAATTTGTAGTTGGGACGGATCATTTATAGTTCTTTTGTGGAAAAATGCACTAGCAAGCTTATTATAAAATGTCCATACTTATAATAAAAAAAAAAATATGACAATGAAAGTACTCATGTACTCGTTTTCGGTTAACAACAGAGTTACGGTTTGTATTGTCATAATACTAATAAGCTATTATTAAAACCTAAAACCGGCTGTTTCCTTTAAATTTTACAACATTATTTTGGATTTAAAAGAAAACCAGTCCGATTAACAATAATATCACCAAAGTGCAGAGTTGCCAAGGCATTATAAATCACAGAATGCTATTTTCGAGATACGAACCCATACACCAGATGCAGAGGCGTCGAATCTCAACACGTTTAGTAAGTACCTGTGATGGCCCACAACAATAACCTTTATGAAATCGTGTACTTAGTATGTTAGCCTGATTTAGCCAGCATAAAGTTAAAGATTTTTGCGTCGACCACAGTAATACTAAAAAGTTTTTTTTTATTCTAAATTTCTAATACTTAACTCAACCAAACAGTGATACATTAAATAAAAAGCTCTAGCAATTTCGAGTTCCTTCACCTAAGTTTTGAATTTATTATCTTTTACAGGTATAAAAATTACTTAATCCCGAGAGAGTACCAAGTGATCACAGATTTTGAAAAGCCCGCTCATCTATCAGTACAAAAAGTAACCAATGTCCTGAAACGGTTTCACCTATTATCTACAAAACATGAAAGCCGATTCATGCCCATCTATTTATTATTTATCTATCACTTCTATTTTTGTGGCTGGATCATTTTATGTGCAGTCACAACGAATGCTCATTCAGTAATAAATAATTCAACTATAACGTTAAACAAATCATGAGCATGTACCTGTTTTCATCATTTTCTATATTATCGAGATATGCTATCATAATTTATATAGTTTCTAATTGCTAATTTACGTTTGCAGGCCAGTACTCTTTGAATAAAATTACAAATGCATATTTACTTTGGCAAATACAAGACGCTTATAACGCACAACCTCACTAACCGACCATGTTCTGGTCAAACAGTAATAAATAAAATTTGAAACTCAACAATGACTACGAAAGTACTGGCTCTCAAACATTTTCCAGAGGTGCAATTACGACAGCCGTGCGAAATACATTCTTTTATAGGTTTTAAATAAAAGACATTTCTCCCTATTGTCTACATTTGACCCCCGTTACAAGTTACTGTTTCTTTGAACACATAACCGGGTTCTGAGCGCCAGGTGCCAATTTTTGATTAACCAAAAAGACCCTGTTACGAATGTTTAGGCTAAAAATATTAAGCTTAAATATAACTAAAGTTACACACTTTATGATCGCATAAAACAAGAATAAATACACAACGAACAAATAAAAGCTTGATAAAGAATTTGTTCCACTAACAAACGAAGTTAAATGTGACTCAAAAATATTTTATTATGCGAAACTAATGACCTGGTTTGATAAATATAGCCGGTAAGCAAAGAAAACTTTTCTTATATGAAGGCGTCAAGCCAACTCAACAAACATTAATAAAATGTTACTACAGCTACTAGAGACTACGCTAAAAAGCAACACATACGTCATCGTAAAAGCAATAATATCGTAACCAAACAACACGGTTAACATAATTTAACTGTTTTCTGGTAACAGGATATTTCGCCTGGAAAGCGTTCCAAAATCCGATATAACCTATGTACCGAGTGTAAGCACACTCGTAATTTTAACTTATAAATAAACCATGTGATCCTACAAATAATTCATAAGCAGAGATCCAAATTCAGGGTTAAAAGGCACAGATCGATTATATGAAACTGTTCCATTAACAACAAAGTTAAACACTAGTAAAAAAAACACATGCAAATATAAAAGATCTCTAGATAATCAGAATTACATTCAGATTTTTTTTTAGTTCCGCTTCAACTCTTTGTATCAGCTTGGGAACACAAGGTGGTAATTTATTAGAGACGAATTTATTGTAAATACTGAGGTAAAAGGTCGTTTTCGATCGAGATTATGACCTAGTGGTCGTTTTAAAATTGACAGTTTTTTGCGAAGCGTTTGTAGAGAGACGTGGGGATAGTTTCACTTGAACTGACCGAGCACGAATGCGTCTATGACCTTGGGTACGTGCTCGTCGATACCGACGATGTCGAGCACGCCCTCGTGCGAGCCATCCGTCGTCGCCACCTTGTGGGATGCCAAGCTCAGCGTTATCAACCTATAAGAAAAAAAAAGCCATAAAAAATATGAAGACTCCTTGGAGTAAAAAATTATTTAATTTGCTGCCAACTTTCTTTATTGAGATGAACTAAGCTCAGCGGTTATCAGCGGAGTGTTGAGAATTATAAATTATCATTATTCTGTCATTTAGTTTCTTCTTGCTTTGTTAGGTTGGCAATTGTCCAAGTAATTTTATTAGATCAACAATTGTAGGTGGAGGCTTAAGAGGCCTAATGGGATGCAAGAACCTTCCTAAGAGGAGGCTCACAGGGTTCCTGTTTGTCAACCAACTTTGTAGGTTAGGCTATGGCTAGCTATTTATACATTTAGGATGTTGTACTCACTTAGCGTTCTTAACCCCAATGGTATTCCTGTACCGCTCCAGCGCTCGCACGGGACAGTGGTCAGGGATGTCTTTAGAAGCCGGTGGAGGAGGCCCAAAGCGGCCGGCGGGCCCACGGCCCCCGCGACTGTTGATCTCCAGCTCCATGTAGCGAGTGGTGCGGTCCACCATGTTGATAAACACGTCGTACTTCTTTTTGTTCTTGATGGCCCAGTCTATTGGCGCGTCTAGCTGTACGCGGCCTAAGTCCGCTTTCTGTAAAAAAAAATAGTATAGTGACGATTAGAACTTGAAATATTGTGTATTGCGAAAAGTTTTATAATATAAAACTCTACAGCAAAGCGACCTAGGTTTCAGTTAACTCAGTGTAAGAGATATTAATAGTGGGTGAAGTGTTGCACCTATAAGTCGTCTTTGTGTAAATTTATATACACGAAGCAAATCGCCGATGTCTGAGACACACCCCTTGTTTTAACCAACTACAGTGTTAACAGTGTAGTTATTTTATGAGTACATATTTTTGTTTGTATGCCCATCATGTCTATGGAGTTTCGCTAGTTAATTTAATTGGACCCAGTTTACAAACAGGTTTGGTATCTCAGAGATTATTAAGGAGCGATAATCCCCACTACATCTTTCCCGACATCCACGAAGATAACTATTAGTTTATTAAACCAACTTACCCTTAACAAGAACTCGGCTTCTTCGATGCTGCTAAAGTTGCGCTCAATGGTTATGATCTGGATGCCTTCTTCAGTGAACACTGCTAACTGAACGAGTTTCTCACGCTTCAGGATTTGCAAGGCGAGGATTATAGCTAAAACAAAAAAAAAATTATAATCAAATATTAGTATTGCTTTTGTTACCATGAAAAATGGCGGAATAATCTAGTATCAAGTTCACCCCTTATAACATACCGCCGTGACCTCGTGGAGGCAATTGGCGGCAGCGACCTTTCGCGTCGGGCCCTGGTTCACGCTATGGTCCGGAGCGAGGAGGAATGGCAGGCGGTCGCCACCTTCTGCGAAGCAGTAATGCTAGCGAAGGAGGAGGCTGCACGCGTGAGGGAACGAAGGTCCTCACGCCCTAGCCGACGTAATTCCGACCCCGACTACTAGCCACGGTAGACGCGGGCTTGCGGACGTCGAGCACTGGGTAGCTCACCGTCCGGCTGTTCGGTAATTAACCGGACCGAGCCCAGTCGTCAACAGCGCGTTGTGATCCTCGCGCTCCTCAAAGAGATGTCAGCAAACCGTAGGGGCCCAGCAGGACCGATGCCCGCTAGCTAGGACCGCGGAGAATTTCTGAAAGGGAAACCCGTAGTCCTAGAACGCAAACGGTAATTGAAGGATACAGGTGTGGTTTTAGTCAGTAAAAGCCCTCCCTCCTCCGCCTCCCCTCCTCCCACTGTGAATGTAGTATAATATACCCTGCTTATTGCTTAATATCTGCCTCAAGCTTGCTTCAGTGAACAATTACACTGGAGTAATGTAATATACAACCAGCGCGATCACTTGAGTGCAAGTCGAAAATGATCCTACAGGAGTGTATTAAGGTAAAAGCTGCAGGCTGAGCCTCCCACAAGGTGGACCGAAGACCTAGTGAGAGTCGCGGGATTGCGATGGATACGAGGCTCACAGGACCGGTCGTTGTAGCAACACTTGGGGAGGCCTATGCCGAAACAGGGGACGTCATTCGCCTGAAATGATGATGACGGGCCGGAGCGTAGCCTTGTTCTCACTAGATGGGGCTTGTCTTTGTGTATTTGTCGCGGCAGCTGAGTTTCCTTCCAGTGCACAGAAGGCTGAATTTGATTTCTCATAGAATTACGACATAAAAAATCGACCATTTTTTTTTAAATAAATAAATAAAAATAAATTATTATATTATATAACACGCCTGCGGTGGCTGGAAGTCGGAGTCGGGTTCCCAGAGGCTGAGGCGTGAGGACGTCACTTGCGACAAATGATTATATTCTATTTTTTACCTGCATGTCCGGGCGTGACGTTCGTATTGTAGAAGCACTCGGCCAATAGGTGCTTCTTGCTCTTCTTCTCCGTGTCCGCGTCACCGCCGCCGCCCGGCGTAGTCTTTGTTTCGCTCTTCTTACCCTTCTTTGCTACTGAATATTTCTTGCAGAAGTGTTTTCCTGTGGGAAAATGAATCGCATTTTAGGATAACATCGTAGTAAAGTAACGCAAGGAAACGTGCTCGAAAGTACTAATCAGACAGTGACGTAACCACTCGTACTTTTTTAGGATAGCGAATTAACAGAACTAAAGAAAGATTCTGGAGGAAAGGAGGATGCTATTCAAATTTTATAGTCACACTTGTAATGATAATGTTTTATAGGTAACTTCGTATTTTCAGAACATGCACACTATTTAGATTTAGGTACAAAAAAAAGGTGTAAAAAAATACAACCGATTTCAATTAAAAATCACTAGAGTGTATCTTAATTTGAAAAGTCGGTGTTAAATAACGAAAGACACAAAACCAGAAATACCTAGCAATTTTGGATATAAAAGTAATTTTAAACTTTTGAGTGTTTTAATAAAAAGTTTTTTCAAACGATGTCACGTCGGTTGGCGTCGTATGTAGTATGTATGTATCGTACGGCGTAATTAGAGAAACAATTAAAAAGCTATTGTGCCTGAATGATTTTCAGTGAAAAAGCTGGCTCCAGGAAGGCTCGACTAACTTGTTGCGCCAACAGCACGGCTAGATGCAATACTAGTCACTTACCCTTAAACATGTGGTGTCTCATGTCCATAGTGATCAAGAAGCGCGCGTTGGTGGGCGGCGTCAGGGTCCAGGTGAGGTCGACCAGCTTGTTCAGTGCCGTCAATACGGCTGGGTTGGGCGGTAAGTCGATACCTAACGAAACATCACAGTTTAGTTGCAGACAATAGATTTTACTATGGATTTATAATGCAGAGAGGAATATGTAATGTTTTAATTAACATTATTTAACATCAGGTTTTTTTAAGTTAATATTCCATCTTATAACATGTATATGTTATAGGCATATGAAAAAAAATGTTGTGAGGAAAGTTACTATGCACACACTTATAAGAAAGCTATAGAAATGTTTATTGTAGTGACATTGTGCAGACCTCAAATAAACTAACATAAGTTCAAAAGACTGATTATTTAAAATAAAATATTCTCTATAATAACAAATATATTAGTCACCAACTTACCCCAACTCTTAATCTCCCTAGGGTGCCTCTTGGTAGAGGTCCACTGCCACAGCCCCGTCTTGCTATCGAACATCTGACGGTTGCGCCGGCGCCCTTCCCTCTCATGCGCTACCTTAGCTTTCTCGTGCTTCATTGGCCTAAGAATTAAGTAAAATAATAAAAGTTAAAGACCGCCTAGTACATCATGTCTACAATGTGGCTCGCTGTCCGGCCGTCCGATAAGGATCAAGTCAAGATCGAAGGCGCGTTGTGTTCCACGCGCGCCTTAAATAATTATGTTGTCAAAATTGACGGGGCCAGTTAGGGCCGGACACCCTCTTCTAGTCCTCGCAAAGAGGACAACTGAAGAAACACTGTGGGTTTTAGTCAGTAAAAGTTTGACACTCCTTCCTGCTTTACCCAGAGCGAGAGAAATCATTTGATGATTTCTTCCGTAAAAAAAATAGATAAGGATGAACAATTTGTTAATTTTCACGAGTTATTCTGTTAAAGATTTCGGTCAATTGTCGGAAATACTCAAAAATATTAATAACGTACTTGGATTTCTTAGTGTAATTAAGCAAAGCGATATAGACCGCAATCGGCGTGACTTTCGATTTCTTGATGAGTTCCTGGCTGTTGAGCATCGACACCAAGATCGCGGCAGTGGTAGAGTCACTGGTCAGGAACCCCATGTTGTGAATGCGTTGGATATGGTTCAGTAACTCTTCCAGATTTAACTGAGGCAGCACAGCATCCCATATCTGACAAGATAATTATAGAATATAAGGCAAAATAAACTATAAATCAATAAGCTTGAACATTATTCAGTATTTTCAAGCATAAAATATAATGTCTTAAAGAAATATAGGAAGAAGGCAAGCTTGCAACTAGACTATTTTATTCTATATAAACATGTTTATATGACCCCAGATATTAAGAGTAATATTCGTTTTACTTTAAAGCTTAATACATACTTCCTGAGCTGTGAGCAAATGACCAGGGACATGGTCGAGGGTGAATTGATTTTGAGTGATTATCGCCGCCGCTGCCACAGGGTCTTCGCAATGTCGTAAATCCTCCACCTTCTGAATGTAGTCAAGTATCGGTTTTGTCCCTGGTTTGTCACCAATCATCTGTTTGGTTCGTCGAAAACCGAAGATAGCATACTTCACAACCGCGTCGCGAGCTAAAATCCAATAAATGTGTCAGATTTTAGTCAGACTAATTTCAAGTTCCCATTTTTGTTTGGTCAGTATTTATATATCTTACCAACCGTTAAATTTTAAGGGTTCTCGTTCTCTTTCCTCGACTATAGAGCCGCATGTAAAACGAAATGGAAATACATCCCAATTATAATTCAAACAAAAACTTACATACGAACTAGTATGTTGCAAAGACATTTATATGCATAAATGGGGTGAATTCAAAGCGCGCTTATAAATAGGACCGGCGCACGTAAAAAACAAAACAAAACCGTTTTTTTGATTGAAATCTACTGTCTTATCTTTCCCTAAATATAAATTTATATTAGTAAACTAACTTTATAAAACTAAATAATATATGAAAGAGAGTGATAGTGTGGTGGTTGACAGGATAAATACAAGAAAAAAGAAAACGCCGCCGTTGCGCCGATCCCAAGTAACATGGAACAAGAGTCATGATGATGATGATGACTGAACTGAATAAACAATACCTAAAGTAAAATATCTTCAAGCAGAAATAGGTGATAGTAGGATACAGATTTAAGAATCTACGAATATCTTAACCTGAAATTGATAAATGGGCTAAATTTCATTGTTAAAAGGAAGCAGATTTTTTTTGTGAAACAGAAAAAAATCGGTCAAGTGCGAGTCGGATTCGCGCACTGAGGGTTCCGTACAAACTTACCTATCAAAATAGTTCAATTACCAAATTGAGTTACAAAGATTTTTCCGACTTGAAAATTTTTTTTTGTAACGTAACTACAAAATTACAGTTTTCAGATCTATGCATTTGGCTTGTTGGTCTAGTGGTCAGTGGCCCTGACTGCTATGCCGGAGGTTGTGGGTTCGATTCCCACCCAGGACAAATGTTTGTGTGATGAGCACGATCATTTGTTCTGTGTCTGGGTGTAATTTATCTGTAATATTTATGTATTTAGAAATATATACCTAAGTATGTTTATCAGTTGTCTAGTACTCATAACACAAGCTCTGCTAGCTTGAGACTGGACGGCGTTGTGTGATAGTTGTGAATTATTATTATTTCGTTTATTGATTATCATAACATATAAATTATATTTTTAAATATTTCAATAAAAAAATTAAAAAAAAAACATTTAAAAATGTAAAAAATATTATTATTATTATTTGCTATGAGACCTTACTTCATGCCAAATTTCAGTATTCTAGGTCAACAGGAAGTACCCTATGAATTTTGATTTCCTTAAGTGTCAAAATACACGTTTTTTGCGACATAAACGGCCGTATCTTTTTTTTTCGAGAACTCTGAAGTTTGATTTTTTGACAGCTTAAAGGGAAAGGAGCCCTGAGTATATGCTTTTAATTTCAACTCGATACCTCCACGCGTTCCCGAGATAAAGGGTCTTGACAGACAGACAGAGGGATGGACAACAAAGTGATCCTATAAGGGTTCCGTTTTTCCTTTTGCGGTACGGAACCCTAAAAATCAAAGGAAAGTCGATTGATTAAAATAAAAAATCTCTTCAAGACAGTCTATTGCTAAAACGGCTTAATAACTGTAATACAAACCATAGTCAGATTGCTCGATTTTCAGATGACATTTTTTCAGAAGAGTCTTATGAGACCGTCCATAACGTGCGCGCACTCTTGTCATCTCCTTAGCAAGCTCCATCGGGTCCTTGCTAGTGTACCACTTCTGGACAGTGTTACACCAACCTCGGCCATTACCTGGGAGATAAAAAAGGTGTGTAATGTAAAGCTGAGGGATGGTATGCTCCAACTTTAGGCAGATTGAAACAAACAAACAAGTCAATAATCAATTTCATACCGAGAGTTTTCTAAACTATGTTAGGATCACATTCCAGTTTAAACAGGCGCAGTTGAATGCCAGGAGCTATTTTGACATGGCCTTTCTCAAACCAGTCATTGGAAATAATACAACACAGTCTTACGAAGAGAAATGGCTACCTGGACTGACCAGAAATGACGTGCATTCTAAAGCATGGATATGTATGAAAAATCAAATAATATTGCAAGCCTAGTAGTTGTTATTATAAAATGTGTGGTGTCCGAACAAATTTTCGATTTCAGCCTAATCTCGGCAAAAAAAAGTTACGACTTAGTTTAATTCAATTTCGGCTGGATGGCAGTCAAAACCGAATTCAAGAGGTTTCGTGCAGCGATGTTAGGTGCACTAAGCTGCAAGCGACGAAGTGTCATCATTTTTGGTCATAGTCGTGTCGTGATTTTTTTATTAATTCATATCGCATTTAAAATGTGTAAACTGCGCGCTCGTTATTCGAACGAATATGTTATACTGCATTTACTCATTCGTACTCGCCATTCGCGAGAATGTGTGTACTATTTGCTTATCAAACAAGCGAAACGAGCTCGTAATTTTAGGGCCCCGACACGGACAGGTTAGGTTAGAAAGGGATAACGAGCGTAGATTGAGCGAGCGATCGAAGGCCCCGTTATTCTCTTCGTTTTAGGTTACTTTAATCCTGACAGATAGAAATAGGCCGGCCGGAGCCTCCGTCGAAATAAGCTTTAAAGGGGTTTACTTAATTTAACATAACATAAAAAGGAAAATAGCTTCATTTCTTCAGGAAATACATTTTGGTGAGCATTTATCAATTCTGGCAGGTATTTCGATTTTAGGTAGTAAAATGGGTTAATTTCTAGTAGGCATTTAAAAACAAACGAAAAATTTTTCATTAAACTAAAGTGCCATAAAAAATGACCAAAATTTTGAAAAACTTGTTTTATTCTTAATATTTGAAGATTTTTGCCTGAGCAAAACTCTCTAATAATTGAGGTAAAAAAACATCAATTATCAGAATAATTGGGGTTTTTTAACTCTATATTATCAGAATAATTGAGGTTTATTATTATTAATTATCAGAGACTGAATGATTTGATTGACTAAAATATTTTTCTCCATGAAAACATGAGCTTGTACAATTAGTTCCAAATAAGAATAGGATCAATTGCCATGTTGTGACGTCATGTCATACTGTCAAATTGCAAAAAATTGGGCAACATTGAAGGACTCAGGGATGAGCAAAATTTAAGAACTGGATTCTGATTAAACTATTATCGTTCATTTTGTAAAAAAAAAAAAATTAAAAAATTTCTTGTTTTGATCATCATAATAATTTTTCGATTTGACAGTATGTTACTGTTATGTACAGAGTTTAGGTTGCAGTTTTGTTCATGAAAACTATTTTTGGTTGCACACTAATAATGTAATGTGTAAATTTTTCTGTATTTTTTTTGTACCTATTTAATTAAACAAAAAATATTCTGTGAATATAATTTTTTTAATAGATTTTACCAAACATTTAGCTATTAACTGAATAAATGCGAATTTAGTTTAAAATAATTTTGTCGATGCCTTACCAGTTTTCAAAAGCCGTGTGTACTTGGTGAAGAGCATCATCTTTTCAGGAGTGTCACATACTTGTTGAGATGCTTTGTATGCAGCTTCCTTGACAGCACAATTGCCATGGAGCACACATTTCACCAAAGCAAAAGCAATTGTTTCAAACCGAGTGTACCACCCATCCTTGCATGCCTAAAAGTAATAAATCCTGTAGCCTTCATTTAAGATGTGTGGCATGAGGTGTAATAGAAAAACTCATAAATAATGCAACAAATGCAGTAGACTGACATACCAAACAAAAATGTTTTAATGATTACACCTAAATAAGAAATTATAGATTTGCCAGATAAGCATGAAAAATAAGAGCTCTGAGATTATATTAGATACTAGTGTTAACAATAAAATATGATCCATATTAACAAAATTTAAATCATGTCAAAAATTTAATCAAAAGTATGAAGGTACATGAAAAAAAAGCAATGGAGTATTGGGTAGGTTTTATTACCCTGCAGAGATTTGAGACAAGGTGACAATAATGGTAAAAACAATATTGAATTAACTTGAGACATAAACAAAACAATGTTATGAAAACAATAACAAAATAACATCTTTGAATCATGCCATAATTACCTTTACAATAATGTCGATCATTTCAACATTACCCACATGCAATTCCATGATATGCGCTATGACTGGCAGTTTATTTTCTTCAAAATACTTATGAGTGGTCCAACACCCAGGATAGTATCTAGGCAACTCAGTCCCTGTGTGAAGGTACCGGGTGAGTCTGTTACACAGCTCTGGTTCAAGTTTCGCCGGCTCTGTCATAGTCATTTGCACCAACTACCGCTTTCGATGTAATAGTTCAAGTATGTTCTTGAAAATACAAAATATTGCATCCAGCATAAACCGGAATGTACCGCCGCAGACTCCGAGATCTGACCTGAGAATAATATGGTGACTAAAGGTAAATGCACTGAATGTAAAAAACTATTAATTTTTTGTCGGAATTCGAGCGAAACATGTGCCACAATAAATTGAGGATGTGGCTAGAAAAAATGGACAATGGAGGTTGAAACTATATTACAGTTCATTATAGAATAGCCGACTAAGAAACTAATGATCAAATATGCTAAATCTCCCTTGGATTCACATATGTAAACATGTTAAACGGAAAGAAGCTACTTATTCGTAAATTATTAAAATTATTAAAGTAAAAATACCTCGTCCGTTCCCGTTTTTCTGTCGAAATTGACAAGACAAATCAAATCAAGTCAGTCATTGACACGATTGTAACTTTTTTAGATTATGACTTAGAACAAAGTCTTTTAGCATTTTCTGATTTTAAAACTAAATATACGGGCAGAAGACGATTATGTTGAAGTGCAGCTATGTAAGACGGTAAGACGTTATAATATGATAAAGTTTTATCTAATGATGAAAATTATTATTAGAGTAGGTACTACAGTAGTCAAAAGTACTTATCAATCTAATAATCTGTATAGCAAAGAGTGTAGTAATATTTAGAAGGTACTAAATAGGCTTGGCTTACGTCATTATTATTATCATCATTGTTTGTTATTGGCGTACGTCAAGCCTATTCATTGTCGTATTTTATCGCGCTTGCTAGTACGTATCTACAGCAAGATGGATGGTGCGTCAGCGTACGGCACTTTACTCTTGCCTAATTTTAAAAATATGTTTTTCATGTTCCAAGTTTTTGCGTTATGGTAGTGGACTAGCAACAGGAATGTCGGTTTAGAGTAAAGCGCCTATTACACCACTCGATATTCTTACAGTCTTAAGGGCCTATTACACTACTCGATATTCAGACTGTCTTAGTCGACGTCGCTTAATGTATTATGGGTTAGACAGGTCTTACTCGGAACAAAAAATAAGACAGTCTGAATATCGCGTAGTGTAATATGCCCTTTAGTCTATATAGTGTTTCACAAGAAAAAGTGCAACTTACGCCGATGTCGTGTAAAGGAACGAAACAGAACGATGAGATACATAGATGTAAATAGACTAACAGCCAGTTTCTTCATCAACGACTAAAACTATCAGTAAAAGTATTAACTTTTACTTGACCATTACTGATATTACAGCAAATGTGTTTCTTCATCCAAGTAACAGTTAAACAAAAAGTCAATTGAGTTACCACAACAAAAACGTCATAATTACCCCAAAAAAACGTGGGGAGGTTTTTTTACCCATGACAACATCGCAATGTCCACTGTCAAGTAGTGCCAAAAGTCAAATGTCATTTCTTTTTAAACGAACGAATGTTTTTATTCCCAACGTGACACTGGCAGAGTAGTCGAAACCGGCTCAATTGCCATAAAAAAAAGAATGTTTTTATTGAAATTGAATTGATAAATAATAACATAATTATGTACATTAATATGGAGCTTTTTGAAGATAATGAGCGATATTTGGACATGAATTTGACGCCCCCAATATGCTGTCTTTATTATTAGCAAACCCGCAAAACCCAACATACTTTTATTGTGTTAGGATTTGTTTTAAAATACAGAGGCACAGACGATATCCTCGATTAAAACAGGATAGGTACTATTTATCCTAGGAAGTGATAGTAGTGGCAGTGTAGGTTGGCAATAAATACTACTTACCAGGTGATATAATTACTTTATGGGTACAGTCAATAGCTCCAATTACTTTTGGAAATCTGGCTATCTCATAAAATTGACAAGATATGTTTTCAAGTTCTTCATTTCTTGGAATTTGTATAAACATCCCAGCTAAAGAAGCTATAACGTGAGATACTTTGAAAGCGCATTTACATACTGTACTTTTATGTACGCCGGCTATATCGCCCACTACTTGTTGCGCTGATCCCGTTGCATAAAATCGTAAAACCCGCAATAATTGTATAAACTTCTTTTCTGTGGTTGGCGTCAGTTTATCTTGTAACAATAGGCTGAGGTATGTAACTGTTTCCTTTGAAATTCTGTATCGGAATAGAAAATCAGCGTCGTCCCATAAAAAATGATCTTTGCGAATATTAAACTTTTTACGCCTACGCGTTAAATAACTAACGATAAGTTCATCGTCTGATGAACTTGAACTTTCACTGGACGAAGTTCGTGATAACATTTTAGTACTAAAATATTTTAGAAATAAATACAATGGAACCTATATAACCTACAACTTTGTCAAAATGACAGTGACTTTAGCTTTAACAGCCCCATATTGAGCAGTAAAAGTTAAAGGCAAAAGTAACAGTTAAACCAACAGTTAAAATTGTGAAGAAACGAATTTGACCGTTACTTTTACTTTATGACGTTACTTTGGCTGTAACTTTTGATGAAGAAACTGGCTGTTAGACTGTCCGATTCTGAATATCGAGTAGTGTAACAGGCCCTTAAGTACGCTATGATAGTGTATATTGTCTGTGGCTCGGGTAAATCCACATTTACATATTCGTGCTCGCCAATGAGATTTACAATGCGTTCCAAATAATAATAGGATCGATTGCCATGTTGTGACGTCACGTCATACTGTCAAATCGCAAGAAATTGGCAAAATTGAGTAATTCAGAGATGAGCAAAATTGTAGGACTGGATTCTGATTAAACATTTTTCGTTCACAGATCGTAAATAAAAAAAATTAAAAAAATATCTTGTTTCACTCACAATAAATAATAATAATTCTTCGATTTGTCAGTATGACGTGACGTCACAACATGGCAATCGATCCTATTCTTATTTGGAACGCATTGTAAAAAGATACAATAATGTCTTTGGTGCTCGCGCTTGCGAAACATTATCTGTATCTTATAAAAGTCCTGACCCTGACTCGTAATGTCCTTTCTTCTTGCAGTGTAGCGACATCTATGGCGTCACATAAGAATTAATCCTGTATCGGGCAATTAAGTTCTCCGCGCGATTAGAAAATATAGAACAGCCCGAAATCATCTATCGGGCCAAAGAATATGTAAAGCTATCGTGCAGTTGCCCACCAGACATAACACTCGTCTTGCCGGAGGATCCTCCCTTTCCAACGGAGATATGTGGAACTTTACTCCCTGTCCCGCATACCTCCAACGTAGAAATGACAAATAATCATCTTATTCCGGTTACCGCTCGGTTTCGAAATCATTGCTAAATTATTTGTATCAGTTGACAGCTTTCCTGTCCTTCTTTAAGTAAAGCTGTGATAACAATATCACAATTTAACTTCATATTTGAGTGCTCTAAGGCCATTATTAAAGGATATAATTGCTTCTGGTGACCCGGCGAACATAATAATAGCAACAAATTCATCAGCTGACTAATTGACTGTAGAGCTCGATGTGTAGATTGTATCTCGATGACATAGTTTTTTTTTATTGGGTTGGAAAATCATCTTATGACAAATCGCGCTCTTTGGCGGAGCGGGAGATAGACTTTTACTGACTAAAAACCCACTCCTGTTCCTTCTTTGCCTTCGTCCTAGGGCCCCGGGATTCACTTTCACACGACAGACAAACGGAGTGAATAGAAGCGCAGAGGTGAATAGAAACAAAACTTTAATTAAGATTTTTACTTTGATGTTATGATCATATTTTTAGTTCCAATAAAGTAATGTCTAAATATGACCATTATTTTCTATTATTTTGAGTACTCAATTACTGCAAACATTATTTCAATAACGTGACAATCCCCATTAAAGTTTTGTTCCTGTAGCCTACAACACATATCTGTTACCACGCTAGAAACACGCAGCCTTGTACTCCAAGGTCCCACGTGTGAACCTTACTACCTGCTACCCCAGCTGCTCGAACAAAAGCATTGCACGCCCGAACCGCGTTTATTGGTTAAGTTCTTAGTCCGTAATAGCCCTTAGCGTGTAGTCGCTTAGTTTTTAAGTTTAGTTAAGTAAGCCCTGGCTGGAGGCTTTGGTTCTTGAATCGAGGCCGCCACAGGCAAATCCGGTTAAGCACTTAAGCAGCCGACAACCTCCTAGCCTATATACCTGCGAGAGGACACACAAAAAATAAAAATACACATTCTGTTTTGGAGTCACACGATTCGTACTTCTATCCCCAAATTTCGATTCATACCGTTTTACAGTACCCGTGGGATGACTTAGGGGTCCATTACACGGTCATACTAGCGTCAATCAAAACCATCAGTCATGAATGAAGCTTGACTGACGGAATTTTATCGCGATACATTTTTCGTCTTGCAAACGTCAGTCATCGCATTACACGGTAGGTTTTTCGTCAGTCAAGATATTTGACTGTGGCAAAACTGACAGCAAAACCTATCGTGTAATGGACCCCATTAGAGTTGCACATCCGCAAAGTTTTCTAATTTAAAATTAACAGTTTCCGCAATAGTATAAGACGCCTGAGTAGCCTTCCGTCTGCGTAAGCTTTCTGAATTACATTCCACGTTTCTTTTGCAGTTTTGGCATTAAATACCAACGGATACACATTTTCCGCTTACATGAGGCATATTTTAGACCTCGCTTTCATATCTTTTTTCTTAGCGGCCTCGGTGTCCAATTTATAGCTGCCCGTAACTTCGACACAGTCTCAGAGATCGCAGTGGGAGATACATTTGTATAGCAAACGACTCCGTACCATAATAGCTCGGACCGATGAGTTTTCCTATTGCGTAGAGTCATTTTGCATCTTGACAAAATAATATATTTTCTATCGAAATATCTTATCATCTTATCAATACAATTTATGTTTTTGCAAACCCCCTTTACCTGCCCATAACCTAATGTAAATAAAAAAATTATTTAAGATTTCAATTTATATTTGAATATACTTACAACCTTTGATTATATACTTGTCTAGATACCACATTGGCCGTACCTACTAAACGGCCCAAATAAAGTCTACTAAAATTGGTAGACTCGCTTGCGTCAGTGTCATTTGAAACATCTAAGGATAATGTGTTCACGAAAAATAATTAATTATTATTGGTTTGTGCTGTCAGACTGTGCCGTAATTATGTGGGAAAACAATATAATAACACTAAGATCACTTTTCATCGGTAAATTTTGTTATTTAACCATTATTATTACAGAAAACACGATTTTTTAATTAGTTTTTTTGTATGTTATTCCAATTAGCCAGTGTTGTCAGTTTATTACTAGGGGTATTTGGCAAAACTATGGGAGACAAAATACAAATATCATTACATCATCTTTCGATCAGGAGAACATTATTATTTTAAAAATTACATTATTTATTTGATCAGTAAATGATAACTTATCTATACCTACAAAAAGAAATGAAACCCATGACGTCATGGACTAAATATTTTTTTTTTTAGTTTTTCTAATATTTTGGGTTTCAGATTTTTGCTGAATTGAGCCTGTTTGATGCAGCCGTGAGGCACACATTCCTTTATAGTAGAAACGTGTGCCTTACATCGGACATTATAATTTTTTATTTGTTGGTTTTTATGCATGTAACTGGAGTATTGTGTCTTTAAGTCTGTGCTAAATAAATGTATTTTCTTTAATCCTTTAATCTACAAAATAATTATTTCATACAACCTATTTTGTTAAACTTTCGTCATAATAAATAATGGAGAAAAGGAAAGTTAATAATTTTGAGCAGGCATCCCTCAACACGCACACCTTGACAGTTTGACGACAATAAGTACACGTGTGATACTCACACATGTCACGCAATTTGGGGACAGTTTTAGCGCGTCGTATGTGTGCATTGCTCTATCTAGACAAGTTTATAATCAAAGATATAGAGATTATATTTAATGTCTTTACTTACACTATAGCTCGTAGTAAATGTAACATTTTGACAGACTCTATTTGTAGATATGTGAACCCAAAGACAAATGTTGCATTACCTATTTTTAACAACGAGGATGAACCGGGGTCCTGGCTCATTGTTCGCGGGGCGGGGGTCCAAGGTTTATTTATGAAGTAATCTACTTTCACGCGGGTGAAGCCATTGGCAGAAGCTAGTGAGTTATGTATAAATTACACGAGGCAAATATATAAATGGGTAAATATGCAGCCTAAAATACTAGAACGCAGTATGCGCACGTAGGTACTGACACTCAAGTTTGTCTGAACCAGTACTCTGACCCAAGCCAGTGAATTCCTCTGTTCAAGTTCGTCTCACGATAAGGCACGTCAGATGCATTTTCAAGACTTTTGTCTCCTAATCATTTCAATTACTCTCAACATATTACTATACCAAATTGTTTTCTATTTCTATTGTATCCAGCCCGATCCGATCTGCAGTTTATTAAGTACATTATAATTGATTTCATCGCTTTCGCTTTAGGATTCGTGAAGAGAAACGTGAGAACATTTGTTTTTAATGCGACATAGTTGTCATTGCTGATAGAACTAGGTTAGGGCTATTATGACTCAAAAAAGATAAAAAAAACCTAGAATTTCTAGAAATAAAAAGAGTGTAGTAATAAATATATGGTAATCTACTCTTTTTAAGTCTGTGATAAGCAAGGATCTTGGGATCTTGTATACGGACAGACTTAACCGTAGGGTATAGAGAAGATCCTACACAAGTTCCTTGGTGCCGTGACATTTGGACAATGTCCTTATCTCTTTGTAGTCTGTGGTTCTATCAATGTTCTGTCAGCATTGACAGCTGTTTGACATCTGATGGTTTCTTGAAAAATTGAAAATAAACAAAGACACATTGAATATTTTCCAATTTTAATTTTCAAGTTTATTTTTGCATTTCAATACCACAGTGGTAAAAGTGGTCCATAAGCCTACATGAGCTTACATTTGGAAGAAGTTAACGAGACACAACAACTTATGCAGAATGAGGGAGAAGAAGATGAACCGAAAGTTACTGATAAGGCGACATCGCCAGTTACGAGCAATAAGTTATCGAGTGGCGGTGCCAGCCTAACATCGAAAAATCCGGGCCAAACTACCTCAGGCGTTGGCAACAGCAGCGTAAATGAATCGACAAAAATTTCATATGTTAGTGAGAAACGGATAAATAGAGATAACAATATGATGCGTTCCAATAACAAACCGAAGAGTATACCAAAAGAAACACCAGATGTAAAAAACATGGAGAAGGCTCTTTTAGAATTGTTAGATGATTTCCATACAGGGAAATTAAGTGCTTTTGGTACAGGATGTAGTATGGAACAAATGATAAATATAAGAGATCAACAAGAGCATTTGGCACGCTTACATTTCCGCCTATGTGCGGACGTTGAGAAGCCTACTGAAGATAATTTTGAAAACTCTGCCTCTCGTGATAAAATGGCGCAGCTTGTTCAAAGTCTTGAACAACTGTCTGCTTCAATTGAGCACTTGCATTCTGATGACAATATTGTAAATGGAAATGGCACTGAAAAGCAAGCGTGAGGATTCTGCAGTAGGTTAAATTATACTACTATCTAGGACTATAAGTGTATGACTTCTATAGATATTTATGAATCTTCCTTTCTTATGAACACACTAATTGTTTCTGGCGCTTCCAGTCTATACTTTGCCGGTATGGGATATTTAAATAAGACAGATTTAATTCATTAAAACCCCAAGCGAACACTGGCATTCACTTGCTCATTGTCTTTCTATTGTGTCTCTAATTACAGTACTCGAAAGGTTATTTTAAATAACAAAGGATTATGCTAATCCGGAATAAAACAATGAATTAACTCGAGATGTTTTTTATTTTTTCCTTCTAGAACTTATGTTAAATAATTAAGTATACAAATCTCAATAATCAGTATGAGAATCCACTTCTTATATCTTACTAGCATCAGCCAGTTGTTTCACAGGCATGAATGTAGAAAATTATGTCAACATATTTCCAATACAAAAAGTACCCTATGTCACATTCCAGGACATGGTCTACCAAAATCCAAATCCAGAAAAACCAAATGAGTAACTAAAAAACACATGTCACAGTAAAAATTGTTAATTGATCAAAACCACTTTTAACTGCAAAACTTGGTCAGAAGTATTTTGGACCAGTTAAAAACTACTAACATCTACTCAAAAACCTGTTGGCTTTTTGTGATAAGGCCGCATTACCACCTGCAAGCAAATTGCATGAAAGTTACATTATATCGCGGACTACCAAGGTATGATGTGATCAAGCGGTTGTTCATACCATGCAATGTGATCCAACTTGCATGCAATTGCTTGCTATAATTTAGGTGTCTTCAAGGCTAGAGTGAATAGGCTCTTAATAAAAAAAAAACTAGTGCTCCTCACCATCAATGATTGCAACACTGCTTACCATCAGGGCCTCAAGTCTGCTATTACAATAGTGTCATAATGGTGTATTTTATTTTATTGATTTCATAATTGTTGTTTTTGATAAGTTTGGTAATCTACTAATATAATGGCGTCATTATGACTTTCCAATGGTCAACCACTGACACTCCATTGAAAGAAGTGGCAAAGAATGGTAAACCTACATATTGACAAATACATAGAATAGAATAGGATACAAAACACATTAAACACAAATAACACACACACAACACAAACAACACACACACAACACAAAACAAAACAACACACACAAACACATGTCTGATGTATGTGGTGATTTGCTAAACTTTTGAGAGCTCCTTTGATTAGTGACCACCATTAGAATGTTATTGTGCAGTCATTGCTTTTAATAAGCTCGATATTGTCATTCTACCACAACTCTATTACGAGACCATTGTCCGATCATTATGAATTAGCAGATTACAAACTTTTAGCAAAATGACAATGGGATCGTGTTGGAATGATGAAACAAGCACTGGTTTATATCATTAAAAAAAGGGGGAAATGCATCTCTATAGAACAAACGCACCTTAAGGGTTTTTGATAATCTTGTCTAATTAGCAGTATTGACTAACCCATACAACTTTTCGCCTTTGTAATAATATTATGAAGTGAGATTAAACCATCATTAGAGATCGGAAGCCAGTTCCAATCTGCTTGGCTCACTATCACTGACCCTTTACTACCACTGATTTTAGGGTTCAACCATTATGGATTTCAATTCAGAATCTTCAATTAAATTCTTTAACATAGTCAAAGTTAGTCTTAGACTAGGTAGCATAGTATTTTTTTTTATAAAGTTCACTGGTAGAGAAAGCCCTGTTGCATCTGCCTATGTACCATTATATATAGTTTTGTCAAAAAATATAAGTTTGCAGTGAAATTTGAATTTAGTGATTTATGATGAGTCTGTTCTTTTCAAAACTTAACTGGGTAAAGAAGTTTGGTGCATAGTACACTGTCACTTCTTCAATTCTGGTTAATTTGTATTTCACATAGGCATACATGGGCACTTACAGAAGTTAGTGAACCAAACTTCAATTGCCTTAACTTTAGGGTATTACATTATTCATAGATTAACAATAAATGATAATCATAAGTAGGTGCATGTAATGAAAACAGCCACATCCAGTGTATCTGCTGTGTAGGTACTTTATGCTTTTGACATAGTCATCTATGCTTTTTGGTAATTAGTGCAGGAATTTGATATCGTAGCAACATTTATACCCAGCTTAGCAGGTTTATTAGGCTAGATTTAACATATAATCTTTAATGAGAATACTTGAGAAATAATTAATGAGAAGAAAGCAAGTATGACTTGTGTTTACAAGCATTTATCACATTTTCTATCAAATCATAGAAATTACACCTTATCACCTTATCTTATACTTAAATCTTCTTTAAAAAAGTAGAATAGAAAAATATACCAAAGTATTAAAAAATATGACAATATAATAATATTTTCAGTATATTAGTAAACCAAATGAGATATTTGTTTTAGATGCTCCAATTATAAAACTATGGAATTAGGTACTTAAAAACTGCCAGTACAGGAGTAGGTTTTACATATATTGATCTGGTCATGAGCAATTAACCTTGTATTTATAACTTACAACATGAGTAAGTACACACTTACAGATTAGATATTCAAGAAATAATTTTGAAGTAAATGCAATCTTAAAAATAGAGAAATCATTTATACAAATACATGGAATGGGTTTACATGTTATGTCTGGTTTGGGATCAAAACCTCCCAAAAATGGTGGGCTATTGCCCTGTTACTAAAGTAGCAAACTCCACTTGTGACAGAGACATTTCACTTGTAATGGCACAGTTGTGCGACTAGTAATCACAAAAATTTATAGTTCATAACTTAGGTACAACATAGTTTTAATAATAGGTACCTATTTAAAATAGGTGTTATAAATATATTTTTTTACAAGTATAATAAGTGAAAACCTCCACCAGGACCTTTTAGTGCTTTCCTGCATGTAGGACATTTTCTGCCATTAGTTCTAACTGAAGCTTGGATACAACTCAAGCAGAAGACATGACCACATATGGTTGATGCAATCCCATTAGAAGAATTAAGAGGATCCAGACAGATAGGACAATCTCCTATATTATTTCTTGAAGGAATAGTTGAGGCTGGTGGGATAGTCCTGCTGATTTGATGTGTTTCAGAATTACTTGATGAGTTTAATTCCAGATCTCTTTGCCTGCTACCAGCATTTTGTAAGGTACTGATAGAATTTTGAACACTGGTAAATACTTGTATGGCTGATTCAACATCAGCTATAGAAGTATTTAGTGTTGTCTCAGTACTAACAGTACTGCTGGTACGTATTGGTGCTTGGTTGCTGGCAGGTCTCTGTGTTTGGTTGCTGGTAGGTCTCTGTGTTTGGTTGCTGGTAGGTCTCTGTGTTTGGTTGCTGGTAGGTCTCTGTGTTTGGTTGCTGGTAGGTCTCTGTGTTTGGTTGCCGGTAGGTCTCTGTGTTTGGTTGCTGGTAGGTCTCCGTGTTTGGTTGCTGGTAGGTCTCTGCGTTTGGTTGCTGGTAGGTCTTGGTGTACGGTTCCTGGTATTACTTGGTGATTGTAATCTGTTGATCATCGTAGTCACAAGTGATGATATACTATTTTCACTTTCACAAATAACTGTCACATGACGACTCTGTCTTTGTAAACTTCTAAAAAAATCATCCAATATGTTATGAAATCTTGCACTTCTGTCACGAGCTGATGATGTTTGCCTTTGATTATTGTGAGCATTTACACTGTTTCTGGTTGTCATGTTTAAATCATAATTAGGTGTTAATGCTGAAGGAGTTACAGGTGTAGTGCTGGTTACTCCAGCTGACAGAGTAGTGCTTGCTGTAGTTGGAGTTGTCTGCACTGCCGTGCTTGGAGTAACATTAGTCTGAGGTGTACTCACATTACTATAAGTATTAGGTACATCAACAACTGTATTAATATTGTTTAATTCTTTATCTTGATTATTTTTCCATTTATGTAGTATTGTATTATTTTCAGCGATTATATCGTCAACATCAATGATCTCTATTGGCTCATCATTAAAGCTATCAAATTCCGTGTTTATAGTACTATATTCATCATCTATAACTATGGTCGTATCAGTAAGATTTCTGATATTGTTATGATTATTGTTTGTTCCTGAACTTGTAACTATCATGCAATCATCATCATCAAGTATTTTGTCGACTATGTTATTATTTTCTTTTGGTTTTACAACCTCCGATCCTACTTGTTCAATTATTTCAATATCATTAGTATCTATAGCCTTACTAGCGTTGCTTTGTATTTCTACAGTTCTATCATAAATATCCTCAATTTGTATGGTATCATATGGAGTTTCAATAATTTGTACTTCATCTTCATTTACATTCTGTGTCGACTTTTCCTTAAGTGTCTTATCTTTTATTTTCAGTGTTGATTCTTCCTCAATAAGTGCATCATCTTTTTTTATTGGTGTTGACTGCTTAGCAAGAGTTATGTCATCTTCCATTATTTCAGCTGTTAACTTGTCATTAATGTCATCATCTGCATTTTTGGGAGTTGAGTCTTTGGATATGTTAATCTCTTTTAAACTTTCATTAAAAAGCTCATCATTTTTTTGGAAAGTTTTTTCATCTGTAGATGTGCTAGGCAGTGGGGAGAATGAGAGTGGCCTTGGATTTTGGAGAGGGATTGGTTCATACTCTATCGTCTTATTACTATCTGAACTAGCATCACTAAGATCCCCAGTATCATCTTTAATCAGTGTCTCAGCAATTTCATCACTCTGAGCATTAAAAATAGATTTAGTATAATTAGGTATCTTGGATTTCTTAGCCCGCTTTACTGGGGTCTCTTCTTCTGGATTTTGAGCTGAAGTTTCTACTCCATAATCATCACCTCCTTTGCAGAAATTCGTACTGGGCTTGTTTATTACTTGCGGGCGATCTTTACAGCCAACAATGTATGGAACTTCTGGTACTTTTCTTTTTTTAGGTGGGAGGATTAAAGTAGTATGAGGTGGTGATTTATCACGAAGCAGTGCAGCGGCTTCCAATAGTTCATCAGGGCTTGGTAAGTTTTGGTTTTGTATTGAACCCAATAATCGTTCAGTTATTTTATCAATTGTTGTAGGCAAGATCAGATTCTTGTCAGTGATACTTGTAGGTGCTAGCTTCTCAGGTGTTGATGAGGTGCGTTTTGGCTTTTGGATAGGGGTTTTAGGAGTTTGATCATCATCATCAGAATCGTCAAACATTTTTTCTAGAACTGATAAAGAAGGTATAGGCTTACCATTAGGACCAATCCTTTCAGGTTTGGACGATGTTCGTTTTTGAGTTCGGGCGTTGGACTTTTTTAATAATAATTGTTTTGACATTGCAATGCCATCGTCAGGATCAGGTTTGATGGTCTTTGTCTTCTCACGTTTCGGTGCGTTTTCTTTTTGATTCGATGAACTTTTGCGCTTAGAACTACTCGAAGCTTTTTGTTTCTGAGGCACTTTTCTATTTTTGGAATCTCCCATGTTTTTTCCTTAAAATCAGTCCAGTTGAGTTTGTAATCAAATTGCAAAACTATTGCTACTATCACTGATACTAGGGATTCGCTACTGATTCATTAGTATATAGTTGTAAATAAAGCTTATCGGATCAGTATTGGACAATTTGAACAAATAAACTCAATGCACAATAAAAGTCAATATCACTGAGTAATATCACAACAAACTGTTAACATTCTCGCAAACACAATCGCAATTTCGCAAAGACCGACTACCAAAGAGTACAGTAAATAGCATGCTCTGTGCCGACTACTTACCCTTGTCTATGGGCTGAGACCAGACTAGTGTTGCCAACAACACAGAGTCTTATGACTAGACATGGGCGTTTTTGGTTCTGAACGCAAACGGATATATATCCGATTTCTGATTTTGAAATCGATTTCAATATAGCATTTCTGTAGCACTTAGTTTCACCAATTCGTTCCTTATGTTGGCAATCGACCTTGAATTCGTAATAAGTAACCGATTTTCGGGCCATAGCAACGACGGCCATTTTGGTTCAACTTATTTGCCGCGTAGTAGGTATACTTGTATGTTTTTTATTTTGCTTTGCCCTGTTTATGAATTTCATTGGAATGCGGGTTAATACGTCCTAATGTGTTTGCAGTATTTGGCAGCAAATGTATCGAGTCAGCCTTCTCAGTAGCCAGATACAACACCAATTTGACATAACAATATCCACTAGAAATAAATTTGCGAATAATTACAACAGCCACTGAATTCACTCGGAAAAATATAGTCAAAAACTTCGATTTGGTTTTATTAGCTATCGAAAAACGCAAACATTGTTCGGTACCATTAAGAAAAGAAGATAAAGATTTGCACGATGTTCCTTACTGAAAAAAATAAATAAAACAGTGTAGGTACCTACTCGTTTATTTATATAAAAACAATTAAAATAAAGTCTAATTTATAAATATAATATATATGTCTTCACTAATTACTTAACTAATTACATTTATTATCTTTTACTAAAAATCTTTTACTAAAGTCTATCCCACTCTAAACTAATACATAAAAAAAGTCGGCAAATTCTATTCACTGATATGGTGCTATGAAGACGCGCGCACTTGTCACTAAGGTCAAGTTTGCATCTCTGAACAAAAACCTTGGATAAACACTAAATTAAAACCAAAATAAATCTACACATACTCACGGAATACTAATCTTTACTATGCCTAAAAATAAGGGTGACATTGATCGCATAGTGTGCAATAGATTTTGGTTGGATTTTGGTAACCAACAAACCGCTATTAATAAACGAATCCAAAAATTCAAACCGACTAAAAAAATCTGGATATCATAAAACGATTTGTGTGGAAATCCAAACGCAAACTTCAAAAAACGAAAACTACTAAAATCCAAATCGTATCCAGATATTACAAAACTACAAATATCCAAATCGTATCCAGATATTACGAAACTACAAAAATCCAAATCGTACCTGGATATTTAGATATTACAAAACTATATGTGTGGATATCCAAACGCAAACTGACTGATGCGATATGAAATTCGTCTCCTTTCTTTTTATCTAAGCGGAACATTGTGGAAATAAAAAGGACAGGGCGAATATATCTCGATTTCGGCTAGATTTCAGATTTTAGTTTTGCGTTTGGTTTGGTTTTCGTTAAATCGGTTTTCTAGTTTGTGATATCGATACGTATCGATTTGTGACTGGCATCGAATTTTGAATACGATTTGATATATCGGACGCATGTTTACTGATGACGCCATTTTTCTCAACTTAATGTAGCGAACTTTAGCTTCCGCAGCCCAAAGTAACCCAAAAGCCAAAATAATTAATGAAATAAAAGCGCAGTTAATATTGATTCAAATTTTTTTTTTCTACTTTATACTAATAAGGCACCAACAAGACTCACCGTCAGCATCATACGTTCATTTTTCTACCTGTATGTAAATTCCAAAACTTATTTTTTTTAAAACTATTTAATCAGTTTATCATGGATAATTGTGGTAGTCATAACCAGCACAATTGGGTACATAATGGCTAAGACAAAGTCAAGGTATATTTCTTGGAACTAGCCATTCATAAATCAATAGGGCGGCCATTATTGTTATCCCTTAAAATGGCTATGATTTTTACTAAAAGACTTGTGATTTAGATTAGGGAATTGCTTGTCTCTGAAGTAGCCTAATAAGCGCATAGTTGCCTTTATCAATTTTTATCGCTGATTTTTGTTCTGAGTAGCCTAAATGGTGACAAATCACCTACGTTGACCACACTGACCACGACATTGAACCGGTTGATCGAAATGTGAACGAACAAGAAAAATGGAGAAAAATAACCAAAGACAAAACCTTATTTGCGTATACCGAGGAAATTCGAGGAAGGTTACTTTCATATTAGATGGGATGATTTAAGTCTTAGATTATTTTAATGGGTCTCGATTGTTGCAGTCAATATGTTCCGTCTTAGAATTTATTATTTGTAACATGTCTTTAAATTAATACAATTAAATTGGTTTCTACGCGAGGTACTGGACTGAACTTGTTTTTTTTTCTTTCCAGTTTTTATTTAAAGTTATTTTTTACGTAGTCGGGTTTTTTATTTTTTGTTATTATAATCTAATATCACCATTTATCACTTTAAAGTTCACAAACCTATTTAGTCATCCGCCTGGCTTATAAAAATTGAAAAAAATTGACGGGACTTTCATTGGGATAATTATACCTAAAATTATAATGAGTAACTTAATCTACTTTTTATATTTTGGAAAGCTTTTTATGTCGGTAATCATCTAATGACTTTTCCCTCTCTAGGGTGGAGAGGGAGAGCGTGCCAGACTTTTACCGAGTAAAGCCACACCTAGGTTCCTTCAGTTGGTCTTTGCGTTTTAGGGCCATGGGTTACCTTTTTAGAAGTTGTCCCATGGCCTAAGTAGGCACCGGCCCTGCTGGCCGCCATGGCATCTCTTTGAGGAACGCGTAGTACACGACGCGCTGCCGACGATTTGGGCTCGGTTCGGATTCTGGACAATAGCAGGACCTCGAGCTTACACATTGTACGTTTTTTTTTTTTTTTTTTATTCGCTATAAACCAGTGCTTGACTGCGATCCCACCTGATGGTCAAATGGGCAAATCGCTTAGTTCGGACCGTTGGTGTTTCAACAACGTAAGGGTGGATACTCGCCGTACGTCGGGTTGTCCGATGGTAGAAAGGAGATGGCGGAATCAGGTCATGCAATTCCCGCGCACACTCTCCAAAATGCAACCTGTAAAATACCGATAGGCTGGCTACCCTGCGCCTGTGCTCGAGGCTTTGTATTGGACTTAACCAAATCTGAATCCCCAATTAGCCTCTTCGCACGCCTTTCTACTGAGTCCAAAGCTGCCAGATGGCATTTTGCAGCACCAGCCCATATATGACTGCAGTACTCCACACACGATCGGACCTGCGCTTTGTATAACATTAGAAGCTGACCCGGTGTGAAGTACCGCCGGACCTTTGCAAGAACGCCTAGTTTTCTAGCAACTACCTTGGCTTTGGAATCAATGACGTCATCCGAAACCCCGCGTTTACGGTGGCTGATAGTCGGGGTCACGGGGATCCAGCGACTGGGGCGTGAGGATGTCCATTTCCTCACGTGTGCGTCTGTCTCCATCGCTAGCAATACTGCTTCGCAGAAGGAAGCGACCACCACCCATTCCACCTCACTCCGGGCCATGGCCTGGATCAGGGCCCGGCGCGAGAGGTCACCGTCACCGATTTCCCCCACGAGAACACTGCGTTGCTCCAACCGTGCGGGGTTCATTTGCACCGACCTCCGGGCGGTCCGCACATGGCGAGTGTTTCTTCCGCTTAAATCCGGTGCAGGAACCTCCTGAGCTTACCATCTCCGGTGAGGATTTGCGTCGTGCGGAAGGTGAAGACGCCGTGATGCCACTCCAGTCACTCTTCAAAGACCCCACTTATCGCCATGATTATGGCGTGCCCAACTGAAGAATAGTTGATGTTACAAGGAGTGTCTGAGGCTAGTTTTTATTTTCCCGCAACGGGGCTTAGTATTTTTTTTTAATATGGACATGTTATACCATTTTGGAATCCTCATGACGACCTTTAATTTGTTATTGCAGTAAAAAAAAATATTTTTTTTGTCCTATGTAGGTATAGCGTCTCACAGTCGTTATATTGATTTTTTTAAAACCAAGTCATGTTATCAAGACGAATCTACGAAATCTTAATTATGTAAATCCGTTCAGCAGTTTGGAAGATATGAGGTTATAAAGAATATTACATACATACATACATACAAGAAACGCGCGAAAAACATAACCCTTCTTGCAGTCGGGTAAAAATGCCAACGCACTACTAACGCGCTACAGCATCGCGACTGTATCGATACGAACGCGCTACAGCATCGCGACTGTATCGATACGAACGCGCTACAGCATCGCGACTGTATCGATACGAACGCGCTACAGCATCGCGACTGTATCAATATGAACGCGCTACAGCATCGCGACTGTATCAATATGAACGCGCTACAGCATCGCGACTGTATCAATATGAACGCGCTACAGCATCGCTACAAAAAGTCGCCATGGGCGAGGGGCCTAAGATCGAACTGACATTATATAATCAAAGGAAAATAGTTCAACTATAATTTAAATTTTCTATAAAGCTTCCGTTCTTTCATTACTTTTTTATAGACCAAGAACCCAGAGCTGTCTGACATAACTTATTTTCACATGGATGAAACCTTAGGTTCTCAGTAGCGTCTCATGTCCTTTGAATACCTGTGTGCTTGTGGAGCTCCTCCTTGGAGCTTCTGGGCTGGTACCAGGTGAGAAAGGGAACTAAAAATAAGAGTAACTTAACTTAAATTTTTATGGTTTATTTTATAGATGTTTTGTAGAATATTATTCTAAAGTAGTATCATAAGTGTCAGACACTTTCCATGGACCAAAAATTCTGTCAGACACATTAAACCTCAAAAAAAAAAAAAATAACTTTACTTATATTTACATGTCTGATTTTTAAATATGTTATTGAGGTAGCTATTACAAAGTTATATTTCAGTAGTCAGACTAATTGTAGTGGCCAAATATCCCCTAAATACAAAAATTATTCAGCCGAGAGTATGAGCGCTAGAGCACGCATGCGTTTCAGAGCGAGTGAGACGATTTCATGCTCTGCAAAGAGTATAATAAATATAAGGGGATGCACTGACTGGATGTTTGGTCAACAACAAAAAAAAAATACTGTTAATAAAATAACAGTTACTGACATAATTATGTCAGTAACCACATTTTATTTTATTTTTTTGTTATTGGCCAGTTTGTCACGAATTGTCGCGGCAGCGGAGTTTCGCTTTTGTGTTGCATCTCCAATAGGAGAAGGTAGATTAAATTGGGGTCATTGATCCGAAACGTATATATTAATATGGACATTTATCGTCATCATCATCATAGCATAGCATAGTCGGCCTTATAATGTTCCCACTGTTGGGACTCAGGCCTCCTCTCTGGGTGAGGGAATGGGCCGTAATCCACCACGCGGGCCCAGTGCGGGTTGGTCATTATCATCATCATCATTTCATTTCTATTGTATTGTTTTTTATTGTTGACTTATTGTTTAACTAGCTTCTGCCAGTGCCTTCGCCCGCGTCAAAGTAGGTTTCTCCTCACAAACTTTGGACCCCGTTTCACCCCCTTAAAAGTTGAATTTTCTTAGTGCTCGCCTACATTAAAAAAGGAAGCCTTGTGCAAAATTTCACGTTCTTAGTCTCAGTAGTTTCGCCTGTGCGTTGATATGTCAGTCAGTCAATTTCCCCTTTTATACATTTAGATTACCACAGAGTATCTACTTGTGATAAGTAGTATCTGCCATTGAAATAACAAAAAGGCCTAGGTAGGTTCTAGGTAATTCTTATGACTATTGCGTAGGTAAGTACATGTATATTTTGCTAAAGTGAAGGTCATTAAATTTAAAAACAATCGTTGCGAGTCAGTGACAAATCACGCCAGAATAATTTGGTTTATTCTTGCGTGATTTGTCACTGACTCGCCACAGGAAACAAGTGTAGGTACTTAGGTTGCTACATTTTACTGGACGTGTTGCGTGGCTATACCCATTAATGTTTTATAAAATAACACAAAGTTAATTATAAATGTAACAATGACTGGCATGTTATTTACTATGAAAAAATATAGCTGTGAGAAAGCTTTTACCTAGTACTTACTTACAGATTTTTTTATTTTATTTATTTATTTATTTGAAATGACTGGTTCTAGGGCCCCAAAATCTTTAGAATCATGTTCAAATTTTTGGTACCTTTGGTAAGAAACAGTTGGAGGCTCCGTTGTAACAATAGTACAAAATATATACCTATTTTGTACTATTGTTACATTTTCGAGCTTGCTTTGCTTGCTATTGTATCCTACAAAAAATATTTCTCAAAACTAGAAAGATTTGTGAAATATCGTATCGTCTGTCAGCAGATATTTCTCAAAACTCCTATGAAACCTTACCTTCCAGAGCCCCTCCATCTGTGGTCCGATTTTGTTTCGCTACCTATCGCACACCAAAGTCTCTTTATTTTCTGCATAGATAGATAGATATAGTCACAAAAAAATGTCAGTAGGAGTTTAAGACTAATACATATTTGGGCTTGCTTTACATATTTAACTCGCTCTAGCATTCTGCATTTTCACCTTTCTGCATAATACAACAAAGTAACTCTAGTAACTATTTCTTCACGATTTTTCCGGCGAGGTAGAATTTTGAAGTTTTTTCTGGTATTTAATTCTCATATCTCTCTAGATTTTCTGCATACCGAGCTCCTAAAGGGCTTAGTTCACTACTTAGCTGCACTCAGTATTTTAGGCCTTAATGCCTTTTTAGTCCGTTCAGCAACAATAGTCTGGTCTAGTAAGAATGTTTCTTTTACATATCGTTTAGATTGTAATGTCTTCTTTTTGTTCAGAATTTTATGCTATCTAAAAATGTATGAATTTAATTTAAAATTTAATCGGCTATTTTATTTTTGTACTCAATAGTATTTGCTTTCCAAAAACTCAAGTGGTAATCTTTTTTCACACTTATGCACTGATCATTTAAAATGTATTTATACACCCTGTTTTTTTTTGTATTACTTATTACCCAAACCTTCTCTCGATATCATGTTAATCATGAGAAACTTTTGGTTAATAAAAGTTTGCCGACAGCGAGCGTGCGGTATACAAGAAGCTTACATAAGCGAAGTTAAGACCAGTGCGGCAGTGTTCAGGCGTATAGAATGTAGAACATAGCGGGTACAGCGAGGCGACACGGTCAGTCGCGTTCTGCGTTGCTGGCGGTTCGCGCGTCTCGCTACCAACGCAGTGTAAACCCATCGACACGATAATACCAACATAAAATATTTAGAAAAAAAAATACAAATTTAGTGGTAACTATTAATCGAACGCCAAATTCTTTTTTCAAATTTTATCGTCCAGAAACGAAATGTCGTTTATCATTCAAACTCTATAGGAAAAGTTTTGAATATTGCATGAAGCGCGAAAGGCGGTCGTGGGAAATTTTCTATGTAAAGTTTGTTGTTTTTTTTTTCTTTCTGTTTGAGCCAGAAGTTACTGTTTGTGTCAGACTATTCCTTTCTTGGTAGACGAGCTTAGCCACTTTTTATTTATTTCGGTTTTTAAAGAATTTTAATCAACATTTTGAGGTAAAAACTAAACTGTTATCAAACCAATTTTATAATTCACAGAACTATATAAAACATGCAAGTTTTTATACGTGTTTTTTGTGCAATTTAATAGATTTATGTGCCCAAGGTAAAAGCAACCCAAATCCATCGCTAGTCCAGGTAGGAGGGATCTCATAAAACCTTTATTGAAAGAAATATGAATACATTTGTGATGTTGACAGTTTTATGTATTTTCGCTTACATATCTACTTTGTTTTGTCAACCTATGAATGCTGAGACATACTTCTTTATGTATGACATTATGTAATGAAATATTTGCTGGGGACGGCGTTATTTTTTGCTTTGTAGCATATTTGTTTCCCAATAGTGGTAATAGAAAAATATGACCATGAATTAAATAGGTTAGTTTATCTATTTTTACTAGCTGTCATTCGATTGCGTATCATTTCGATAGTGGTACTAGTAAAACTATTGATACTGACCGATAAAATGATTGATAAAGCTTTGTCAAGTATGAGACAGATTCTGAAATGACTTTTTGTATTATATTTTTTATATGACATATATAAAATCTCCATAGTCTTGTGAAAGTTTTTAAATGGTAAATAATGTGTGTTTAGTAAAATTGCTGAAAAATAATATTTTTACTCCTGTACCTGTATGTATTTTTTTCGACTATTTGGTTACGATATTTCTCAGCTGTCTACTCTGATAAGAAATACAGAACGAAATCAGAGGATTATGCAACGTAATGCCATTTTTGTTAGGGATTTTTAAATATCATTTATTTGTACATAATATACGTATAATAATTTCATATAAATCATTCTGTACATATTGCTAGTGCTAGCGCCATGTCTAATATATCCATAGATCAATATTTGTAAGTGCTCTAGCTCCCTTCGTAGGCAATTGACCTCTGAATCACAAATGAACCGTGCCTATCACTTATTCAATTTAAAATTCTTCGTAGCACCCGCTACGGCGTAGTACCGTAGCTCCGTAGCGCAAAGGCGTAGAAAATGATCAATGAAATAATGCTAACAAATTGAATACGTGATTGATTTATTTTTAGTACCTGTGGGAGACAATAGATTTGTAATTTTCGTCATTTTAATTATGTAGACAATATGTAAAAAACGGTAGAATTGTTCTTAAATAGGTTCATTTTAAAAGAAAAACACATTAGAAAAATGCATAACAAATAAACGAAAACATAATAATATATCTTTATATAAGTAAAAGTAAATAAAATTACATAATAAATAACCATTTATACTAAACCTAACTACTTACATATTAAATGTTAATATTAAATTCAATTCAATATTACAAACAACAAAATAATTTAGTTACGAAATATTTTAAGTAATTCGTAGCGTGCTACGCCGCGTAGACGTTCGTAGCAATAAAGTTCTACAACATGCTTGGAGCATAAAAATAATTTGGACGTAGGCTGCTTTTAGTGGGCTTTCTATCTGTTTTTATGGGCTCTTTCGAACTGAGATGTGCCATACGTATCGCGAGCGGATACGTGACGAGCCCGCTAAGAGGTCCCGATAAGACCTTTAAACAAATTAAACCTGTCGTATAAATGAAGCTGATGTGTCTGATTGTTAAAAGAAATACGTTAGTGTTAAAAGGTGTGTGACTTTTTTTTTATTTGAAAATATTCAAGTCACATTTACAATTTGATTGAGCAACGTCATTTATACTATTAAGCATAAAAAGAGCTTTGTTAAAAGAAGAAAAAAATATAAATCATTTTCACTTCAATTTTCACCATAAAAAAAAGAAAATCTCTCCACTTTTGATTCAGTATTAACCTCCCAAAAAGCCAGACAGATTATATTTTAATTACGAAACTCAGATGTTCTGTTAATGAATTAGAGAATTTACGAGCGTAGGTTTCATATATTTAGATGTACATATTTTGTATCAGCATGTCAAAGGTATTGTAACCTTAGGATGTTTCGCTTGCTCACGAATATAATTTTACGCGATTACAGGCATGCCTTTATGTTAGCAACGTATCAATTTTCTGAGTCTCGGTATATTCGAAATCATCCTTGTATGAATATTCCACGGCGATAAATTGTTTCGACGGAAATGATTTCCTTTGTCAAGTTGAATTGTTGATATGTATACTTGAAAGCTTTCGCTTGATTATTTATTATTAGAAATTGAAAAGCTATTTATTGTACGAATTCAGAAGTCTATACTCTCTATAGTAATATTATAAAGAAGAGATTTGTATTTTTTTATTATTGTTTGTCATGAAAAGACTCAAAAGCTTCTGGACTGATTTTAAAAATACATTCACCAGTAGAATGTTGCATTCCAGCAGGGTTGAAGCCTACTGGGGCCAAGGGTTTGATTCTGAAAGGAAGACTCGGTCCTGGTACGAAAGGCAACGAAGGAACAGGAGTGGGTTTTAGTCAGTAAAAGTCTGAAACTATCTCCCGCTCTGCCCAAAAAAAAAATCACTGGGTTGCTAAAGCTATATATTTTTAATTTTCACGCAGGCTAAGCCGCTGGCAGAAGCTAGTATATCTGGAGACTTTGAGAATATAAAGCACAATTTGATGCAAATTAGATGTCTGTTAAGAACAGCAAACGACAAAACCAAGAACAATGATTTCCTTTTCACTCTTAAGTAAAATATGGTGGTCGGATACAAAAATGAAATGGTTCTTGGAATTAAAAAAAAAAGGGTTATCGAAGACATTAACTTTTGTGCACTGACAACCAGAAATGAAAATCGGATGTTGAGATACATTTTCCTTCGATTCGTTTCCCTTTTTATATTGAGATAAAGCAGCCTTTCTTCCTACGCAGTAGGGAACCTAATTAAAAGACAAACACTGACAGCACTAACTGAAGGGTACGCGTCTCTTTTGTTCCATTCCCTGACACCTTTGGCTGCTGCCTTGTTTTAAATATAATATTCAAGACAAATGTTAAATAATTCAATTAGCGAAGTTACCACTAATTTGTATGAATGTCTGAAAGTTTCAGTTGAAGTGCAGTTTGGTTTAGTATACGGATACAATGTAATGTGGCAGTGATATTGATTGTTGAGATGGAGAGACGATCGGATGATGGCCGATTGAGAGCAGCCGCATCACAAGATCAAGGTATGTGTTGTATTTGGCATGTTGATATGTTATAATTCGATATACTTGGGCCATTCTACAGAGACAGTAAATTATAATGATTTATTTATTTAAAGACTACATGGGTCCAATGGTTAGTAAAAAACTTATCAACTAGAAGGGTTAGTAAGAAAACTCATAAACTCACTATGTTCGTCTGAAATATCTCCTAGCTCCTTAGTTATTATTTCTTTCTAATAATTATTTTATAAACTTTGTGCCGTAATCTAAGGAATCCTATAGATTATTTGATATTTTTTCCTTGTTTTTCTGATACAGTACGTGATTGCTCACGTCCTGTCGAATGTTCGCAACACAGCGTTAAGGTGCCTCTAAAAAATATTTTAAAATATTCCATGCACATATGACATGAAAAAAAACAGTCACTTAAATGTTAATAGTTTATTAAACGGTTTTTTTTTTAGCTTTATTCTATATTCTACAATGTTCGTGAAAAATTATCACTCCTGTAGAAACAAATTGCAAAAATCGTAAATATTTATTTTTTGAAGTTGCTACATTATTTTTTATCTCTGGCAGCCCTTTACCTTGTTCTATCAGTATTAGTGTTAGCCTTAATTCGGCCAGTGACTACTGTGCCAAGAAAAATAAAGTTATAGTGGCGTTCTACATCATTGCCAAAGTTGATACATCACTACAGTGCTTTAACTAAATAATGCAAGAGAGTGATATGTCAATGTGATTTCTTTATAGCCTTAATATTTAGTTGGTCAATTAAGTCAAATGAATTATTTAATTTATTAGTTTCATAAACCAAAATTTTCTACAATTTATGTATTTTTTTTTTATGATAAAACTCACTTCTGTAGAACTAACTTCTGTTGATATGGCTTTCTACAGAAGTGATGTTTTTCTATAAAAGTGATGGTCTGTGCTGATGTTTCTTAGATATGATCGGTAATAAGAAATATACACTGATAATATAACCTAACAAAAGGTAAAATTCTGATTTTTATTATGGTTTGATAATTTCATGCGCTGTATCACTATTTGATAGTCTACCGACAGGAGTGACTGGATTTTCGACAAAAGTCATTGCATGGCTATTTCAGTTTTTATTTACATGTATGGCGGGTAAAAAACGGCCGGAAAAAGAAAAAAAAGAACGATTAAGGAAGCAAAAGAGGGAATGGATACAAAACAAGAGAGAAAAATGACATACGGACTTCTCAGAGAATTATAATAGTAAATAGTAAATACCCTGCTAATGATACTTATGTTGATAAAATCTCTAACATACGTAGTTCTAGTACAACGAGACCCTTTACAATAAGTCAAATCCTGACATCTTGCACATCGTTTGTAAAACCAGTCAGGAAGCAGATACACTTTACAGAAAACGTTAAGTATTAATACTACATGTTCCGATGATAATCTAAGAAACATTAGAAGATATTTATTATAGTTTCTTTGTGGTCTACAATTCTACATGGATGTCATAACAACGTCACTTCTGTAGAAAATTATTGTTTATTTTTCAGAGTGTATGTTTGCTTCATTTGATTATTTGTACTAGCCGAATTAAGAATTTATCACCAAAAACAGTTGAAACTGAGATTAATATTATTTTACTATTAAAGTTTAATAATAGTTTTATGACAGATTCTGTCACTTATATAGAAATTAGAATCACTCCTGTTGACGTGATAATACTAAAATGTGCAATTATTTCTCATAATTGTAATAGTTGATCTCTGATTCTATTTTTTCGGAGATAATTACATAATAACTTCATATAATAACACAATAAAAATTTGATTTTGAGAAATTAAAAAAACGTTTTTTTTTTTATATTTATCACTCGATAGAATGACCCACTTATAATTTTTTGGTACAATGAATTTTATGGTAAACAAAAAAAAAAACTCATTGGAATCAATACTTTGTTTTATGCCTCTTTTACTCAAACGAACACTATGGTCGATACGTTGGAGGCGATCGATACAAATGATTTAAAAATATAAATTCAAGTATAGCCATGTGGTTACAGGCCTAACCTAATAGGTAACTAAATGGTGCCGCTCAACTAACGACCTAAATATTTTCAGCCGATGCGTCATAAACAACATGTAATGAACTAGCTGGTTAATTAATGCTTAGGACATCCATACAATGTGGTGTCGAAAAAAAAATTAGGGCATCTCGACGCGGACAGGTTAGGTTTCGAAGAGTCATAATCATTGTCCCGTGCACGAATCGATCTCACGTCCCGCAACTGCACCAATAATACCATCGAAATTACTCTGGTATGCAAACTGTGTAGACTTGCAGTGCAAATTATAACCTTGACTGACATTATACGTAGACTACTCTGAATGTGGGTCAAGGCCGAAAACAGTTAGAACCGAATAAACAATCACAATGCTCGGCTTACTCGTGTTCAAATGCTCGTACAAAGTGAAAAGTATAGGTAGTGTACTAGCGTCTAATGCGAACATTGAGTTCCAGTTCTCATTTTAACTTTTTCTGTTCGCTTTGCTCCTGAGTAATGCTGTTCAATGCCAATGGCGCAGAAATCTCGCGGCGAGAAATAAAATGAGAAAATGAAGCATTAAAATGTGAAAGAAAATCTGTGTTTAGCGATTTGCATAGATGTTCAGTCGTACGCTTATTTTATCAACTGGTGTACGCTTGATTTTTTTTTTATTCATACTTCGCATTTAAATCCATTTGTTGGTTTCTTTTATTAATAAACTGTAGATTTTGAAAAAAATGCTGTAATATTTTGTTATAGTCAACATACAATTAATGTCATCCTATGGGAGGAAAAGAAATAGTAAGATCATCGTCATGGTGCTATTTTTTTGGGGTAAAAAAACTATTCTCGTTTTTTTTCCTTCTCGAAAGACAATGCAGAGGATGAAAGATACGCGCTGTGGAAGCAGAAACACCCAACTCCTCCACTGTTCAGCACCCCATCAGAATATCTCCCCATGGACGCGAAATGCAGCGGCCAAAATTTTGACTGGCCTTTTGGTATAGTGGTTAGTGGCCCGGACTGCTATGCCGGTGGTCGTCGGTTCGATTCCTACCCAGGACAAATGCCTGTGTGGATGAGCACGATCATTTGTTCTGTGTCTGGGTGTAATTTATCTAAAATATTTATGTATTTAGAAAGATATATATTTCTAAATATGTATGAGTATATGCTCTGCTTAGCTTGGGATTAGACGGCGTTGTGTAAAATAAAAAATAAAAAAACTTTGAACCAATTGCAGACCCAGCTTGATCATTGTTCACACAATCTGGCCAAATGGGCGACCTTGACCCATCTTAAAACAGTGCTAGTGTGGAACCGCTTCACAGGACATGCGTTACCTGCTATGCTACCTGTCCTGCAGAACTACATCCACCTTTTAGGATTTATACGAGGCTTATAATAGAGCTGTAAAGGTTCCCAAATAATCGTCAGAAAAAGTTCATTTTTGAGGTCATTGACAAGAAAAGAAGAAGACCTCTGAGCGATCAATAGTATAATATTAATTTTAAAAAGATACGTGCTTAACATAACCCTTCTTGCAGTCGGGTAAAAATGAGAATAAATTAATTTTCAAAGGCTTCATGTATTTCATTACCAAATGACATTTGGTAATTTTGAAATACTCTTTTTTTCCTTCTTTCTAGTTTGAGTACATATAGAGATATAATGTGTTGTAAGTAATATGTAATGCTTAATATTGCACTTACCACAATTTGTCTCTGCATCAACCAAAGATTGACTGGTAGAAAACGCCTTAAAACATTCAAGTCCGCCTCTGTACTTTTGTGTGCATAAATAAATAAATAAAATTTGTTAGGATTGTAATAGTTCACAGTATACAACAGAGTACAAAGCAAAGCTCGTACTAACCCTATGTCACAGTCAATCACAGAGCGACGTTTACGTGGATCGTTTCAAGTTATGTGCTGCTTCCTTTGTGATGACTCAATCCACTGATTACTGAGAACATTGAGAGCCTTATACAAAGCAATGTTGCAATGAGTTCGTTTTCTGAATTTCTATCTCGAATAATCTAGATGTAATGTGATTATTCGAAAGAGTAACTCGTCCCTGGAACGCAGAGCAACTGAAAGAATACGGTTTTGTTTTATGAGGTGCGATGTCATCCAATGACTTCTGAATGAGCAGGAGGAGTCATTGGATGATTTTCCGTCGTGTGACTAAAATAACACCTGTTTCCTTCAGGTACCCTTTACATTCTAGGATCACGGTTTCCCTTTCAGAAATTTCCAGTAGCCCTAGCAGGAATCGGCTCTGCTGGGCCCCTACTGTTTGCTGACATATCTTTGACGTGCACTTAGAATCAGCGCTGTCAACACTTCGGGCTCGATCTGTACCGAACAGTCGGACGGCGAGCTACCCATTGCTCGTCGTCCGCAAAGCCGCTCTTATGGTGGCCGGGGATAACCCTGCGACTCTCTATACCCGGGGCGTCTCCTGTTGCGCCGACTAAAACGTGGGGATTTCCGTTCCCTCACGGCTGCGGCCATCTCCTTCGCTAGCATTACTGCTGCGCAGTAGGAATCGACCGCATCTCATTCCCTTTCGCTTCAGACCATGGCCTAAACCAAGGCATGTCGCGAGAAGTTACCGCGAAAAAATACGGGTGGGTTATTAAAAGACTGACACTTTCTCCTGCTCCAATCAGACCGGAGGAGTTTATAAAATTTGATGGTGGGGAATTACATATCATGATTTATAGAGTAGGTAAATTAAGAGTTGTCTAACATTATAATGAATTCCCAAGGCCTGTGTGTATTTCAGAGTGAAATAACATTAGGTTTATTAAATCACAGTGTAAAATAAAGCACAAAGTAAAGCTCAGACTATGTTTGTGTCGCAGAGAGTGACATTTACATGGACCATTTCAGGGTTGCTAGTTTTGTCATAGCGATCACACGATTCACTAATTAATGAGTGCCAAAGCTACACTCAAAGCATTCCTCAAAGAAATGCTCGAATGAGATTTTGCTGCTGGCGGTTTCTTCTGTGTTAAGTGTGTGTTCAGGTTATTAGCTATCCTAGTACCGTTTAGCAGTTTTAACCCGGGGTCCAGGGACGATGGCAACAAGAGAACAGGAGTGGGTTTTAGTCAGTAGAAGTCTGACACTATCTCTCGCTCCGCCCAAGAGCGAGATTGTCATTAGATGATTTTCCCACCTAAAACAAAAACAGTTTGAGTGTAAAGGAGTGACAATCATACTCATACATACATGCATACATATATAAAAACTTTCGGGTAGTTTAAAATTAGTTATTAGAAATAGAAAAGAAAGAAAAAAGTTTCTTGGTGTTGAAGAATGGGAGTATTAAGAAATAATTAGCAATAATATATCTGCGTTGCGTTGCTGCGTCGTTAAAACAAAGCAAAACTGAAAAGTTTCCCGGAATATCAAAAGTGTTTTTTTTTTTGTATTAAATTTTTACCAACACAGCGGTTTTCAGGTTAGCTACTTATAAAAAAAATATTGAAATTGAACACGGTGAATAACGATCATAGATGGAAAATTTATTACATTGGATTGAGTAGAATAGAATAGAATATCGTTATTTAATAAAAGTGGCACATTTAAATTAAGATACATAAAAACAATTATAACGCATACATTGCATTTTTGCCTGAACTAGGTTGGACCTGTATGTCAGGCTAAAAAGTACTAAGAACCTAAGAAATAATAAATTAACAATAATTAAAATTCACTATATTAAATAATACCGATAATAATACCGTGGCCGAGTGGTAACGGCCCCGACTTACGAGTTGTAGGTCGCGGGTTCAAACCCAGCCAGGCGCATTACTTTGTGTAATTTATTTCATCACCACTGCTCTCAAAACGGTGAAGGAAAACATCGTGAGGAAATCGGCATGTCCTAGAACCAAAAATTCAAAGACATGTGACATCCACCAACCCGCACTGGGCCCGCGTGGTGGATTACGGCCCATTCCCTCTCCTAGAGAGGAGGCCTGAGTCCCAACAGTGGGAACATTAAAAGGCCGACTATGCTATGCTTTATTAAATAACCTAAATTTGATTAACTAAAAGCAAAGCATGTTTTATTTACAAACTAAAAGGAGATCTTCTGTCTCTCAGTATTGCACAATAATCTTTTAACAGCTATAATAATTTATACAAACCTAATTTTCTATTTAATCGATTGTACAAAAATGGGCCTAAAAATGTGAAATACCTTTTTACAAAGATATATTTTGAAAAAGTATTGGAATTGCATACAATACATTACGTCTTTTATTAGTAATTTCAGGGTAGAAGGGAAGCATGGTGTGCTGTTTTAATACCAGACGCATAAGAGAGTAATCTAATCCTTAATATAACTTTTAACTCTTAGTCTCCATTCTGGAAAAGGAAGATTCTATTGTAATCTATATAAATAAAAATCAATGTTTGTACTCTATGCGTGCCTAAACCATTAATCAGATTGTAATGAATTTTTGGTACGGTGACGCCCAAGAAACCATCTTGGGCGTCACCGTCACCTCGTTCAAAAATCTACAAAATGTACTACAGAGTATTGAGATATCTGATATAATTATGGAAGTACAAAGGAGCCTACGGAGTGTGTGGGATTGATGAGAAACTTACCGGGGCTCTGAAACGCAAAGGGGAAGTGGAAGAACACGGGTGGGTTTTAGTCAGTAAAAAAAGTCTGACTTTCGCTCTCACTCCCTCTCCTTTAACGAAAGAGAGTAGTTTTAAAGAGACCACCCAAAAAAAAAGCTAAAGAGTATAGAAACACTATACTAACACTGAAGTGTAAAGAGTGTGTCTAGAGGCTATAGGCTTTCTATCTATTATACCAACAACGACGATGCAAAAAATATATGGAATCGACATGCGCTAACAAAATATCACGTAGTTATTTGAACTTTTCGACAAACGATAAGGTTTGATAGAACATCACTATGTTTGAAAAAAATACAGATATTCTTCAGCAGAGGTAAGTAAAATCTGATGGTCTTCAGATAGTTTTAACTAGGTATGTTGTCCTTTACGAAAAAAAAGTGGTTCCATTAGGGAATATCTATTTAAACTCTACACTTTACAGTTAAAATGTTCGTACAGCAGAAAACCTGACGAACTGTGTCGTCAGGTTTTGACGATTACGATTGTGAGAGAATTAGATAGTTTTATTAAATGCGGTCGACGCACAACACTAGTGTGGCTTTCATGCCATAATCCGTAAGCGAGCGCCATCGCTGATGCGTAAGGAGAGAGGGACAGTTTCAACAGCTGCCTAAAGATAATTGCTGCTAAAATTAAAGTCCTGTATGGAGGTAATGGATACACATCCATGTTAAATAGTTCACCTACACTAATATTATAAAGAGGTAAAGTTTGTTTTTTGGTTAAGACAAGACAAAGGCTATATTTTATGTACGCGGGCGAAGCCGTGGGCAAAAGCTAGTCAAGTATAAAGTACATTTGTTCTTAAGTTTTTGTTTTTAAAGTATATTTTAGTATCACACTGTACATTTACTGTCACATATAGACACATTAGTCTGAAATAAAAGATATAACACACTCCCTCTCACTCCTACCAGAGCGAAAAGAGTTTGTTTATGATAACCCACCTCATAAAAAGCTTTCCTGTTTCTTTATGCGTGAGTGTGTCTTTTTCTATTTTTGGAACACGTTTTATCGGTTGACCCTATCACAGTACAGTAGTGAATTACTTCATTCGAGCAGAGTATGTGCAAAGAATTATTCATTTAAAAGGCTATCGTATATGGAACATAAACTCCCACAACAACTACTGCCCCTTAATTGAATTTACTCTCTTTTATTCGCCAAGGAACCATAAAAAAGTCAAGATCTTTTTCCTCTTAAGTGCTATTTTCAACATAAAATTTTAAAAGAAGCTTAATGTGACTAAGAAAGCTAGTGTACCTACTAATAAAAGTAACGTTCAAGAACTCTCTTGGAACCTGGTCGCCGGGATAGTACTCTCTAATTGTTACTGTTATGTGACAGCAGCACCAGCACTAGACTCAAAAACTGTTTATTTCAGAACATTTTGTAGTTTACTTTAAGTATCGACTAAACTGTTATGTTTCATGTTTCTCTGGAATTCAATAAAAACTCCTATCATGATACTTCGTTGAAGGTTCTGCGTGAAGTTTTATTATGGATATACATAGATTAAGGTAGGTACAATAGGTACTGTGAAGATTGTAGCTTTAGTTTGAGGTGTTTTTTTTATACGTTTGGAAATTGTCTACTGAATTCTCGTGCTCTAAGCGGAGTGAGAGGACGTGTCAAACTTTTACTGACTAAAACCACACCTGTCTCCTTCAGTTTCCTTTTCAGAAATTCTCCGCGATCCTAGCTAGCGGGCAGCGGCCCTGCTGGGCCCCTACGGTTTGCTGACATTTCCTTGAAGAGCACGTGGATCACTACGTGCTGTTGACGACTGTTTTCGGTCCGATCAATTACCGGACGGCCGGACGGCAAGTTACCCATTGCTTGACGTCCGTAAGCCCGCGTCTACCGTGGCTGGTAGTCGGGGTCAGAATCTCCGCGGTTGGGGCGTGAGGACCTTCGTTCCCTCACGCGCGCGGCCTCCTCCTTCGCTAGCATTACTGCTTCGCAGAAGGAGGCCACCGCCCGCCATTCCTCCTCGCTTCGGGCCATAGCCCGAACCAGGGCCCGACGCGAGGACACGAAGGTGCTCCGCCCAAGCGGGGCACACCTCCACCGTATGCCGGGCGTTTCTTCCGCCTGAATCCGATGCAGGAACTTGTTATGGACCTGCGTCATGCGGAAGGTGAGGACGCCGTGTTGCCGTTCCAGCCACTACTCAAAGAGGGGACTTACCGCCACAATAGCTTAAGGTGTAGGCTCCTGGGATCTGTCGAGTTAAATATACAGTTGGGGCACAACATTTCAATACTTTTTATTTTTGTTCTTGTCACATGGTCTATCAAAGACTCCTTTAAAACAGTTCTTTTTAAGTTTTTGCATCCAACCAGCCTACATGCTCACAAGACTCGTTTCTCGTGTATTAGTTAAGGCTTGAAAAAATGACATCACGTAACGAAGGCTTTGGCACATTGGATATTCTATAAACAAGGACCTACCACGTCGACAAAGGACTCAGCTCCTCACTGGACATGGTCAGTTTGGGAGATTCCTGCACCGGATTCGTGCGGAAGAAATACCCGGGTGTCACCATTGTGTGGACCGCCCGGAGGACACGGTGGAGCGTATTGTAGAGGTGTGCCCCGCCTGGGCAGAGCACCGCTCGTGGGGGCGCTCGGCGGCAGCGATCTCTCGCGCCGGGCTTTGGTACAGGACATGGTCCGGAGCAAGGAGAAGTGGAAGGCGGTCGCCTCTTTCTGCGAAACAGTAATGCTAGCAAAGGAGGCGCCCGCGCGCGCGAGGCAATGGCCCTCACGCCCCAGCCGATTCCGATCCCAATTTCCGGCCATCGTAGACGCGGGCTTGCGGACATCGAGCAATGGGTAGCTCGCCGTCCGGGCTCGCCGGTAACCGTCCGGACCGAGCCCAAGTCGTTGACGGTGCGTAGTGTTCCACGCGCGTCTCAAGGAGATGTCAGCAACTGTAGAGGCCCAACAGGGTAGAAGCCTACTGGGGCCATGGGTGATGGAACAGGAGTGAGTTTTAGTCAGTAAAAGTCTGACACTATCTCTCGCTCCGCCCAAGAGCGGGATTTGTCATAAGATGATTTTCCAACCTAAAAAAAAAACCTTAAAAAAAAACACGTCGCCAAAGGACTGTTTTCTATCTTCTACCTGAACCATAATAGAAGTATAGTATAATTTTAAATCCTCATGTTATCTCAATTCAAGTGTAAAAGGTCAAATGCAACCGCTTCTCGTTGGACACAAGCCAACACTCCCGAAACAAAATCTTGTAACTTTCCACAACAATCCGCTTTCTGCATGACCTCCTATTTTTTTGCAGCTGAATAAATGGTGCACCTGTTAGGAAGAATATTCTTCCGTCTGGTCCATGTATCACTTTTACGAGTTTATAACTTCGTATAAAGCAGTCGTTGAAAAGAATAGTTGGATAAACGACATGGTAGTACGTAACATAATATATTTTTACAAGCTGGAACGGCAAACGTTATTCTGCCATATAAATTATCAAAAGAAAAAGTGGAAATTGGGGGTAGAAAGGTAAAAAATATTATACACTCTATTAGCGACATCTATGACGTCACATAAGAACTTTCTGCGTCGTGCAACTGGAACATTTAGAACAGCCCGAAATCATCTACCGGGTAGTTGCCCACCAGACATATCACCTGTCTGGCCGGATGATCCTCCCTTTTCAACGGAGGATTGCGGGACTTTACTCTCTGCTACATACTATTTACATAGTTATACAATTACATAGATATACAATTATAATAAAAACCCTAACTAAAAGTAACTAAAAACAATCTAAAACATGGCGTCGATAAATTCCTCATCGATGTTGACAGGTAATGTGCCCAAAGAACTAGTGGCGTGCCAACGGTTCGCTTTATTTTCGAGCCTGGACGAAGATGTAGATTTACTGGTGATCTACAAATTGAAAGACTGTTCTGAATGTGGAATAACATCGGAACAAACTACAATATTGAGTTTAACTACTGTTTGTTGCATAAGTTATAAGTAGATATGTGAATCGTGGCGTGGTAGAACAGATTAACCATTTCACAAGATTGGTAACTGGTGAGACTAATTACCATTACTCTGATGAGTATGGGCTCTGAGTAATGGAAATCAGTCAGGTATATTAAATCAGCCTGTAGGTAGCTACAGGCTGATTTAATTCTCCATTTGATTTATCTAATAAGACTTCAATATGTTGATTAATTCTATTTTCATTCAGACCCTATCATCAAACAGGCGAACGTTTTTTCCCACTCCCTTGATCTCCAACTCATTATTTATGATACCCGAAACTTATGATGGGCCTATTTTTAACCTAAAACTTGGTTCCCAAGTGACGCGTTACCATGACGAATATCTTAGTGCCAGTCCAAAATTTACATCGATAACATACCCAACCCTATAATAGAGGTGGAATCGATAGTTACTACATATGATATACATTCTGGGGTCAAACTCGATCGTGGTCCGTTTATATTAAATTGTTCGATAATATTTGATAAATTGATACCTACCTGTATCCAAAAGTTTCGAGAAGTTTTAGTTTTGCATTGTTATAGTTTCGGTTTCATCGTGATTTAAAGTTACAAAGGGGAACTATATTTAATCGTCTATAATATGGTAATTCTTCTCTTTTGTATGAAATACAGAAATAAAAAGAGGTTTATTCGCCAATGACGTAATCCTACTATTTCGAACAGGCTGTTTACTCATCGTCCATGCGTCCTACACCAGTTATTCCACTAGATTTCTTTGAAGTCCATGCTGGTTCTACTCCAATAAGTGCTTACCTAAAGCAACAGCTCACGTAATTTTTTCATACTTGTGTGAAAAACAAGCCTGAAATTATAACGTAAAATAAAAGTAAAATGTTTGTGTAATGGCGTTAGATAAGTAATGCTGTTTTTGTATTCTGTTTCAGTTCTAGCTTTCCTTGTACAAACCAAAAAGAATAATTGAAAAGTGATTAAACTTCCATTCAAAAGATTAACAGCGTCGTTTATTCGCGCCCCGTCATTTTTCACTAGACTTCAAATAATATGAAAGCGAGTTGACGTTTTAACAATTATTCCGCCTTCGGTTATCCCCGGGTATCATTCATCACTTTATTTATTCATGTTTCGTTATTGTTTATTTTCCAAATACTTACGTTGTTTCATTTCTTTTTTGTTATTTTCTTCTTAGTTTGACTTCTTACTAAAGATGATAACGACTCTTTTCGCCACAAGGGCGTAAAGACCATTTTGAAGAAATTGACTTTTGATTGATTCTTACACAGTTTTTTTTACACTCTTTCTATCTGTATATTTAAAATTGTGATACTACGAAAAAAAAAAGCTTACTACTCTATATTTTCTTAAATAATTTCGTTTCTTCGTTTTTTGCTCATTGCTATAAATATACCTAAGGGCCTATTCTTATCGAAATGGCAATGGCCGGCAGCAACGCGGCGAGCACTTTTAGAGTGAACGTATTTTAAACTTTATCAACATCCCTGCCCCCCTAACCAAGTTACGATCGTTTCATTCGCTTCGAACGCACCGAGTAGGCCACGCCTCCTAATTTTTTGTTCTGACGTCATCTCAACGCTCAGTCACGTGGTTAGAACAAAAGAATCGGAGGCGTGGCCTACTCGAGACGTTCGACGCAAACGAAACCATCGTAACTTGGTTAGGGGGGCAGTATCGTTTCAAATGTTCAAAAAGGGCACGCGGCCGTTCGTCTCGCCGCAGCAGTCAAGCCTCCGGCCTCTTCACGTCGCTGCCGTTCCGGTGTGAATCGGCCCTAAGATAAGATTTGAAGTTACGTCTTTTCAGCGTAAAGGCTCGATATCTTACTTACTATTACTTACTTGTCTGTCCTAAAACTTTTATAAATTACTATCCTAATGATACAAGCTATGCTTCATTTATAACTCACTGATAACGTCATTACTTTTGATTAAAAAAACTAAAGATAAAATATGTCTTTAACTTGGTTTAATGTCGAACGATTTGTTCGTCGAATGTGCTGCGACACTAGCCCCGTGGGTGCTATTACAAGCAAAGCGAAGCCCTGAATTAATTTGCTTAGCTACTATGAATACAGACAGAATCAATCAATCTGTCTAGCTTTTTCCCAACAGCATTGGGGTTGGCTTCCAGTCTAATCGGATGTAGCTGAATAGCAGTATTTTACATCGAGCCACTACCAATCTGATCTCCTCGACTCAGTACCTAAGTACCATGACACTTTGGCAAGACTATTATTCGATTTTTGGGCTATCGTTACGTCTGTCAACGCTAAGAAGAGCAACGCCGTGTCCTTGGGAAGAGCAACACCGTGTCCTTGTGGGGGCGATCGGCGGCGGCGATCTCTCACGCCGGGCCTTGGTACAGGCCATGGTCCGGAGCGAGGAGGAGTGGCAGGCGGTCGCCTCCTTCTGCGAAGCAGTAATGCTAGCAAAGGAGGCGGCCGATCGCGTGAGGCAACGGCAACGGTCCTCACGCTCCTACCGCCGCCGGGATTCCGATCCCGATTTCCGGCCACCGTAGGCGCAGGCTTGCAGACGGCGAGCAATGGGTGGCTCGCCGTCCGACCGTCCGGTAACTGTCCGGACCGAGCCCAAGTCGTCGCCGGCGCGTATTGTTCCACGCGCGACTCAGGGTGATGTCAGCAATCGTAGGGTCCCAGCAGGGTCGAAGCCTACTGGGTCCATGAGTAGTGTGAAAACGAAACCCGGGGCCCTGGGACGAAGGCAACGAAGGAACAGGAGTGGGTTTTTAGTCAGTAAAAGTCTGACACTATCTCCCGCTCCACCCAAGAGCCGGATTTGTCATTAGATGATTATCCAACCTAAAAAAAAAAAAAAAAAACGTCTGACTTCTCGAGGCACGCAAGAGACTCGGTATGGAATGGTTGGTAGCCTATCCAAGGACTTAATCTTGGAGATCGATCTGTGTGACTGTTATAAATTGGCCAGAAGCTCTTCTACACCAGCCCTTTTATAGAACTTGGTCCTTAGCCAACGGCCAGATGGCGAGCTCGATTGTTGTCGGCAAGCTCACGCCTACGGTAGCCGGGAATCTTCCTGGGCGCGTTCAGCGGCGACTTAGGCGTGAGGACGTCCTCTCACGGTTTTAACCACCTTCGCTCGCATACTGCTCGCAGAAGAAAGTGACTGCATTCTATTCCCTTTAGTCTTGTATCGTTTCAAGGGCCAGACGCGAGAGGTCGGTGCTTCCGATAGCCTCCACGAGAACACGGCGGTGCTCCGGCCAAGCGCACAGACATCCATTGTATGCTCTACCGTGTTTCTACACTTGGCCACTGGGGTACAATTACGCGTAAAGCGATGCCCGAGATTAATTTGTTTAAGCTACTGTAAATATGGAGGGAATACGGGATTAAACTGTCCTTCCATTACGGAGAATGGCAAGAAGTTAGTTGTTTGAGAACTTGCGAACTACTAGGAGCCGATGAGTTATGGGATGCTACGTGGGTTTAAAATGAACGTATGTATGTGTTTCAATAGGGTATAACTACAACTATATATACGGCCATGTGGAAATCTGAAAGTACTAAGTTTACATGTAAGACAGTCTGGAAGAAATTAAAGATTATTGGACATCCAGCTAAAAACCGTTGAAACACGGTCCTAAAAGTACGATGTTATAGTTTTGTCCTTGATAGACATAAGCCATGACAACTTTTATGCACAATGCAAATCATGCAAAAGTGAGAAAAGTATGCCATGTTGGCGTGCTCGCAGAAAAAATAAAATACTATTAAAACAAAGTTCAGTTAAGACTCCATTTTTCCTGTGCAGATCTGTGGCCGGCAGCCATTGTTAAATATTCTCATTGTCTTGAACAACTATAGTACTGAGCTAGATAGGTACATTACACTCTCAGAAAGTAACGTTTTTAATGTAGACCCTTGGAAATAAAATGGTTTTAAAAGCAAGATTCTCACTCTTAATGTTTCCTCTCTCAGTGTTAAAATTATGGCGAAGACTCTGGCTTCTAAAAACATACTTTACCTATAATTTATTTAGAACAATATTGAATGTAGTTATGCCGCCGTTTGTCGAGCTTTACACCCATGTCATATTTTAAGTACCTACTTTTGAAAGAAAACTCTCGAGTGGAGGATGTTAATGTCAATAAAATGAAACAAGCTATAAATTAATGTCTATTCAAATAAATTACTCTTTAATGTGCCATTCGAACCTCGGCTGCAGGCTGCGAATACAGGTAGCACACGCATAATACGCAGCTGCTGCAGGTCACGGCAGCAATCGCACGTGCGGCCGCAACCGCGTTCGGAATGGTTTTCACAAAAATGCATAATACTCATAGAAAACCAGTCTTGTAGCTGCAGCCGGCTTCGTGCAGCCGCCGCATGTGCTGCCGGATGCAGGCAGCCTGCAGCCGAGGTTCGAATGGCACCATTAAGCTCTTTGATAATGAGTCTACAGTACTCTCATTCACATAATATGTAATAAAAAAGAGGCTACATAAAAATAAACCTACGAGTATAAAAAATAATTGTAATTGAGGGTGGCTGAGTTGAGTGAAGAAAATGAATTCAAATAAACTTATGGGTGAAAAGTAAAAATGAAATCCTTTGTTGTTCAGCAGCACGACTAATATTTCTGGGTTTGGAGCTTTCTTCCATTTCCTAAATTCCCAATTAGCACTATACAGTCTGAATTTCCGAGATAGGTACCTTTTTTGAGTTAGTAGCTATTGGTTTGAACAAATTTGAGGAGTGTCACATTTTTACTGAGTAAAACCCACCCGTATTTCTTCAGTTGCCATTTGAGTTCTAGGCTTGCGGTAAATCTTCACTGTACCGGTCCTTACTGCCCCTACTCAAAAATCCTCATACTGTATAGCCCTATTACTGGCTGTACTCGTTTAATCGCAGCCTCCATGCATGGCTGTCAATCAGGTGCGATCGAGGCCAAGAGCGACCCATTCATTAATAAAAATAAAACACCCTTGCAGATATTTTCTGAGTTCTTTCTACTGTGAAATGCGTGACGATATACAAGGTGACTTTTAATTCATTGGAAATCTTTTTAATTTGGCATTTTTTTTGTTATGCGAAAATGAATTCGTATTAGTTAACCAAATACCTATAAGGCTTTTTTCCGATTTTAAGGTTATCCCACAGTAATGGTGTTCATATTCATGAGAATGGTGTACTGGTGTTCTTATTCACCCCTCTTTTTTGAGGTGGGAAATATCTACACTAGTTATTATTATGGCGTTGTGTGATAGTTATGGAATATTATTATTATTATTATAAAGAGGTAAAGTTTGTTTTATTTTGTGTTAGGAGGTACTCTGAAAGTACCTACTGGTCCGATTGATGAGAAAAAAATTATAACAATAGAAAGCTGCTTTATTCCTGAGTGACATAGGCTATATTATATGTACGAGGGGTAATCCGCGGGCAAAAGCTAGTAATATAATATATATAATAGTAATAATCATATCAAATATTTTCCCTCTAGATGGAGCAAAAAGGAGTATCAGACAGATTAAAACAAGCCGGTAGGCCTAATCTGCTTCGGGAGAGAGGTAGGCTGGCTGGTATAAAGCCCTCTAAGTGGTGGATGCCGTGGGCACGCACTAAGTGCGGAAATCAAACTTCAATAGATATAGATCCGCCTGTGTTACTCCAGTTTCTATTTTTTAATAGGTAGGCTCAGGGTTTTTAGATAGGTTCGCGTTTGACCACTATCTCACTTGATGGTAAGCGATGATGTGGCCAATGATTGAGCACGCTTGCCAAGAAGTAACCTATCCACTCTTGACTCTAGGTTATAGCTATTAGGAAACACAGACTCCGGCAGGGAATTCCACTCCTTTGCTATTGAATGTGTAATCAAAATACTTTGTACGTATGAATGGGTTGTGCCCATGTATCGGCGTTTTCGTACAAATACTTCAGCACCTCGACGTACCAATAGTCAATCTGGCACCGTTGGAGAGACTGCAGCACAGCCCAAGTCTCGATCAAATCAAAGGCTTTCTCGCAGTCCACAAACGCTAAGCAGAGAGGCAGGTTATACTCCTCGGTCTTCTGTATAACCTGCCATAGCGTCTGTATGTGGTCTATGGTGCTGAAGCCTTTGCGGAATCCGGCTTGTTCGGGAGATTGGAAGTCGTCGAACATGCGCGCGAGACGGTTCGTGATGACTCTGGAAAACAGCTTGTAGACATGGCTCAGAAGCATTTTTATTAAGACGTATCAATAAAATTCTATGTGGTTAAACTCCCAAATAGCACTACTCAGTGTGGATTTCCGAGAAAGATAGTTTTATTTTGGATTGGTATCTGTTGGTTATCAAATAACTTGAGGAATGGCAGACATTTGAATACTGATTGAATTACAAGTCTGCAAACATATGTTTTGTAGCACTCAGTATTTTTAATACTAACCTAAGCATGTTTATTAAGTCGTATCAATAAGATTTGTAGCTGTTCTCAAATCGTTTGAATAGAATACTAAACTAAGCAGAAAATTGCCATCTTGGACGAATCTAGTTTCCCCATTGAGGTATTTAATTAATTACAGGGCTGCTAACAAAGCCGCCAGTGGGACTGACACCCTTCTAAGTACGGATATAAATTGCTTACTCAATTTATTAATTAAGTAATCAGGATTGGCGCAAATAATATTTGTTTGTTGTTATTGTATTCAATGAAACTGAATTGAATGATATAAATGAAGGTTAAAGTGCCAGTTTTTTTCCATTTTACAGGTAAGATTAATAATAATAATGATTCAGAAAGCGGTACTACTGGACACGGCTCGTATTGTTAGGAGGTTCCTTTCTCTGAAATCCTGGCCGCCGGTAGCTTGGACCCTGTTTCCGATATGTATTTTTTATATTTTATTGAAATATTTAAAAATATAATTTATACATGTATTAAGTGAAGTAAGAGATAATAATAATGAAAAGAAAAGGTACCCGAAAATAATAATAATATTGTTTTATTAAGATATCCGCAGGAGAACCAAGGTTGCCGACATAGCATAAAGAATCGCCAAACTCAAGTGGAAAAAGGGCACAATGCTCGCAGAACAGATGGTCGATGGGGCTCAAAGTTTCGTGACGCACAGGACAACGGTCCTGTGCGTCAGAAACTTTGAACAATAAATGCATGAACAACACACAACAGTACATACAATGAAAGCATTGTGGCCACATTTGGGGGGTAGGGTATGTCCAGCAGTAGACGTCACTCGGCTGACATGATGATGATGATGATTGTTTTATTGACATAAAGAGGTTGATTCAAATTATATGTTGATTAAAATGTGATTGGCTGGCGTAATTACCTATTTATTTACGGAATTTTATTAATTAAAATCATCTATACACGTCTCTCAGTTCGTCTTACCCATATGCATAATGATGATCGGTTCGGTGGTTTAGGTGTGAAAAGGTAACAAACATATTTATTTTTATTTTTTTAATACTACTGGCTGCTGCCAGCTACATCGTCGTGGGAAAGTATTTAAATAGTCTATGCCATTCAGTGATAGAGCAAAAAGAAAGAAAGAATTTTTTAAATCGGTCCAGTAGTTTTTGAGTTTATTCATTATAAACATAATTACAAATATCCAAAAATACAAATCTTTTCTTTATATAATATTATTATAGATAAATACAAACTAGTATGTATAGCGAAGAAAGGTAGGCAAACGTACGATACTATAAGGTAAAAATACAATTTGTAACAAAGAAGTTAAGCCAGCAGATGTGAAGATCATAAACTAGGTAGGTATTATTCGTATTCACTCGGTTATACACTTGAGTTAACAATAACAGCAAAGTATAACTTCCCTACGTTAAAGCAATAAAGAATTTGGATCGAGGAACCCTTTCAAAATCGTTTGATAAAATCATAAAGGATTTCTATAAAGGTTTTCTCTATATATATATATATATATAAAAATATATTTTTCATGGGTTATTTTTTTTAAATATTTCTCACTTTTCCTGTTTTTTGTTACCGGCTGAATAGAAAACCATTTAAAACCAAACAATCTCGTGACAAGCTTTTATAATATCGAATCTTTTCGCTTCAAACGGCGTAATTACAATTTACTTACTTTTGGCAATGAACAAAAATTCAGTTAATCAATCAATTTGAGAGTTTTAAGGACATTTTGGGTACATAGTAAAAATCTTTTTTCTCCATAGTGGAAATTTAAATATAAGTGAACACATACAGCTTGAAAGAGCGTGAAAAACTGAGTAAGAGTGCATCAAAAAGTGAGTGAGAGTGAGAAGATTGAATCAATTGAAGAAAGACTCGATTATACAGGGTTACTGGTAACTCGAAGTATTCCTTGCAGGCGATCATTATAGGATTAAAATGCAATAAATTAAGCCACTAATTGTTTCACCGAAATTCAGTACTTTTAGAGTTAGTAAGATTTTTAGTTTTTTTTTTTATTCAAAATCCCAGATTAAATCGTTTGAAACCAATTTGAAAATGTTTACGGCACGACTGTACTGAAAATGTCATTATCATAAATATATTATTATTACGTACCCCTACGTGCGCATGGCTCACACAATGGGAATTCTGTTACATTGCATGATACATTGCGACAATGTGGACGGCAAGTTCTTTCATTGCGTAACACTGCATGTTACGTTACAGCAGTCTATACCCGGCTTAATAAATATATTTCATTTGAAGTTTATCGTCTTTATTTTAAAGCATTTAAATAAAAGTATTTTTACTATTAATTTATCATCTTTCCATCCAAATGTCGTCGTTGGTTAGTTGGATATCACTGTCAGCGATAAGACCGCCATTGTACACATAGATTTAATTTCGTGTATAAGAGTTGTGTTAATGTTTTGGTGTAAAACAAAGTATTATTCTTATCTATTCTATTCTATTTTACCTATTCCCAAACCTATACTAACTTTTTAGCATTTATTGCGCTATTTTTCTCCGGTCCCGATGTGCACGTAAAGTCAGTTACCACTTCAGATGGTCTCGAAAACTCGGTCAAGGTCGAGCTGCTCGATTAGGGTTTGCTTCCTATTTCTCTTCATTTTTAAACGAGATGTAAAATCGGCACGTTGTTATAGCTTCGAAGGTTTAGTTATAATACCTACCTACTTAAAACAGACGACTATTTAATTTCTTTTTTTTTTTTATGTTTTTGGCTTGGATACTAACTCCTTTAAGCCATGTCATTCTTTGAGTGCTATAGGATGCGGGTATCACATTCTAAGGTGTTTCCAGTATTTGACAGTTAATGTATTAAGTCGGCTTTCCCGGCAAGCTTTGCTAAGGAAGTCAATACTAGTACAAAATTCTCAGTTTCATTTTGCTGAGTTTGCGCCTGTTGCTATGATTCCACATAAATACTTGAGATACAAACAAGATAAATTTTGGATTTATTTATGAAAAATTAAAACAGCCATGAATAAATCACAAGAAAAAATCCCGCCAAAAACTCCTATTAATTTCTCTTTTTAATTTCGGCAGATTAGAAACTCATTTATGGCGGTAAATCCCCTCCTTGAGAAATGGCTGGAAAGACCTTCCGCATGACGCAGGTTCTCACCGAGCATGGTCAGTTCAGGAAGTTCCTGCATCGAATTTGTGCGAAAGTAATGCCCGGGTGTCTCCACTATGTGGATCGCCCGGAGGACACGGTGGAGGCACCGTGGAGTCTTCGTGGTGTCCCGTGTGATCGGCGGCAACTTGGGCCAAGGGTTCGCTTCTGAAAGGAATTTCCGGCCCTGGTATGAAAGGCAAAGAAGGAACAGGAATGTTTTTTTAGTCAGTAAAAGTCTGACAGACAAGGGTGTGTCATCACACCACATAAGTCACACATCTCTCGCTCTTGGATGATTTTCCCACCTAAATTTGTTTCATATTTTATTTCCAATTTCTTTATTTCTCTTATACGTACACTTTGTGTATATCGTCAGTCGTTCTATATGTAAATAAAACGTTATTAGAAGGGACATAGTTGCTTCAAAGGTCGCACAGTGTAATAATCCAGGTCCGGTAGGTATTATAATGTTCGGATTTCCATTTACATTTTTATGAAGGGAACATGGCAAGTATTTTAAGTAAGGTACTTATTGGAGATACTTGGGGCAGAGTTTCATACATTATGTGCTACGAGATATTTCGGTTATGCGTCATTCACCTTCTGTTTTCGCTGGTATGAAGTGTGTATATTTAATAAGGCGTATTGCTGCTGCCTTCACGTTTGTTTGTTGTAAGTATATATTTGTCTTTCTACGGTAAATATTTTCGCTTTCATTTATTGGAATAGAAGAAAATCAGTAGCTATTTTCGGGCTCTACACTAGAGTGGGAGAAGTCATAGGATGATGTACTAGCTCAAAAAAGGAATTGTTTGTATGTATGTTTTTTTTTAGTTGGGAAATCATTTAATGACTTCCAAGGACGGAGCGAAAGGACGTGTTAGACTTTTATTGATTAAAACCCGCTCCTATGTTCCTTCGTAACGAACCCATGGCCAAAGTAGGCTTCGACCCTGCTTTACGGTTTTGCTCCTCCGCCTTCTTCGCTAGCATTACTGCTTCGCAGAAGGAGGCGGCCGCCTGTCATTTCTTCTCGCTCCTGTCTGTACCAGGGCCCAGCGTGAGAGGTCGTTGCCGCTGGTCACTCCCACGAGGACACGGCGGTGCTCTACCCAAGCGGGGCACACCTCTACCGTATGCTTCACCGTGTCCTCCGGACGGTTCTCACAATGGTGACACCCAGGCGTTTCTTCCACACAAATCAAATGCAGGAACCTCCCAAACTTACCATGTCTGGTGAGGACTTGCGTCATGTGGAGAATGAGGACGCCGTGAAGTCTTTCCAGCCACTCTTCAAAGAGGGGACTTACCATCATGATTTTGGCGTGTTTGTATGTACATGTGATGTTCACTAATTAGATCAAAAGGTAAAGAAATACTAATTTGAGACAAATGTAAAAAAAACCAAACTCTTTCAAACCCATATTTGTTTACTTCAGGAATGATTCCGTGAGCAAAACTACTAAACTGAAGTAAGAAGAGAAATCAATTCTGAGAATCTATCAATACAACTACTAATTATGAAAATAAATTGGAAATTGGTAAAGTTTGTTTGGTAGTTTGTTGAGACTGAATATGGATCACGCAAGGATATTGTAGCAAAACTGTAAGTTACAGACTTCTCTGACAACACGACGTGAGTTTCTATAGAAACATGTTTTCGTGACGGTAGCTCAGCTAGGGTTGCCAACCATATCCTATTTTACTTTATTTTTGATAAGTATACTTTATACTTTTGCTTAAAAATAAAGAATATGAACATATTCTCCTTTGAATCTTTACTGTGATGCATAATACACTGATATGAATGATTACTGAAATTATCGATGCTTCTACGTTGAAAAATGATTAGGCCTGTACCTGATGAAAAACTATTAGTGTGTTTCTAGGAGCACATAAAAAAGTCTTCAAGAAAAGAAGCAAATAAATAGTTGAAAAACGTTGTTTTTGTTCAAAAATCAGTTGGCAACCCTACGCAGCGTATATGCGGCGTTATGTTTCGTCTGTATTGCTGATAGTGATCACTTTTTTATGCTGCTATGCTGCTTTAGGATAATTTTTTTAATGATATTTAATAAAATAGTGCTTGACTACGACCCCACCTTATCAGCCCGTTATGTCCCAATGCTGGACAAAGGGCTTCCACTCCCTTTTCTACACACTTCTATTTTCGGCTATTGCAGGCAAGTCCCTTCGACAAGAATCAAGTTCATCTCTCCACCTTTGTCTTGGTCTGCCATGATGTCGCTTAGCATGGGACCCAATAAGTAGCTATTTTAGCGCACACGGCACATCAGAGATGCAACGTAGCATAGTTATCTACATGTCCAGCACAATCCTACTTAACAATACTAGCTTTCCGGGTAATATCTGTGATCTTAGTTTTGGCGCACAGTGTTGTGTCACAAAATAGATAGGTACAGAAGTCAATCTACATACAAAGCGCGCTCGAGCAACGCACACACAGACACCGCTCACGGACACGATATCTCAGCCCGGTTGGAACCAGTGCGAGCGCGAGTGCCATCCGTTTGAGACAAGCGTCTGTGAACTTTTTTGTGCAATAATGAGGAAACAAAAAAAAAGTTACTGTACAGTAACTGTTCGGTGGACGGTTGTTTATATTTAACATTAATTGGTAAATTATCTTTTTTTAAGCTACCAGTTGTTTCAGAGAGGTAAGGTCGACGGAGGTAAGGACGCAGAACAGTTAGGTAGGTAAATACGTCAGTGGCCACCAGCCCCGCGCCGAGAAAGAAAGCGAACATGACTTTGTGACTATGTAATATTTTTACAATTAATCACCGCACCCGAGCGCGATCGGACGGAGCGGTGCCGACCCTATCGCGACCGTCGAGCGTAAGCATGAAAAGTCAAGTACATACATGAGATTGACTTCTGTACCTTTTTTTATTTGTGGTTGTGACCCCAACACGGTCCTGAAATTTTAAAGCTACACAAGTTTTAATGTGACCACGTTACCGAACAAATATCTACTGAAAGTGTTAAAGTAAATGACCGGCTATGAAACCGATAGTTTATGTTCAATTCTAAAGTAGTTTCACACCCAAAGTTACGGGTGATGTCAGTTATCGCAACACACTATTATTACCAAGTTTATAGTAGGTATTTACAGAAAATATTGACGGTAGCTGCGGGTTAGCTTTTGACTGTCAGGTATTCAATAAGTAATTTTCAAACTTAGGTATGTCGACTTAGAATAGTTTTGGAATTTACTTAGAATATTAATCAAGTCTTTGATGTCGGCAGTTCTAACTATGGTTTAGTTAACATGCCAAATTATCAAGTACACTGAATTTCAATAAGCACATGATTTTTTTTTCAATTCACTTGCCGCTTTTTGGCATGCAATTTACTGTTTTCCGCACTAGTGCGGATAAGTACTAGAGTTCGCCCCGCCACAATTTGTTATGTTTATCGTATCAAGCTGGGCACTTAAGCGTTTATTTATTTCTACGTAAGTGTATTGAAAGACGTCGCTCCTCCATAACACACAGAATGTCCTCTCAGTCGCAATGAGAACCTTTCTCTACTTGATAAAAAATTTACTATTTCCGTTCTGTCTAGAGGGAGATGAAGTGTCAGTTATGTCAAGTTATGATTGAGTGTCAAAATTTCCATAATTTGACACTAATTTGAGAAAAAAAAAATATTTATGGAGTATAAAAATTGGCAAAATAATTTAAATTTTATTTGTTCACCATTCAGATATTTTATTATAAACTGTTAATTTTAGCAGATTTTTATAACATCCATACGCCTAAAGATCTGTTTATAAAATTTTATGAACCCTTTTCGTTATAATAAATCATCATCTATGTTATGGCAGGGTTTACTCACGTGTGCACTAGCTATTTGTTGGTCATCACAGCGTTTTTAACTTTTGTACATGATGTTTGGTGAGATAAAATGCATTTTTAGGGTTTGTACTTCAAAAGGAAAAATCGGAACCCTTAAAGGATCACTTTGTTGTCCATCTGTCTGTCAAGACCCTTTATCTCGGGAACGCGTGGAGGTATTGAGTTGAAATTATAACCATAGGTGTTTTTTTTTTAAGTGGGAAAATCATCTAATGACAAATCAAGCTCTTGGGCGGACCGGGAGATAGTGTCAGACTTTTACTGACTAAAAACCCACTCCTGTTCCTTCGTTGCCTTCGTCCCAGGGCCCGGGTTTCGTTTTCACACTACCCATGGCCCCAGTAGGCTTCGACCCTGCTGGGCCTCTACGATTTGCTGACAGCATGACGGATGGTTACCGGACGGTCGGACGGCGGGCCCATTGCTCGCCGTCTGCAAGCCCGCGCCCACGGTGGCCGGAAATCGGGATCGGAATCCCGGCGGTGGTTGGGGCGTGAGGACCGTTGCCGTTGCCTCACGCGATCGGCCGCCTCCTTTCATTACTGCTTCGCAGAAGGAGGCGAACGCCTGCCACTCCTCCTCGCTCCGGACCGTGGCCTGTACCAAGGCCCGGCGCGAGAGATCGCCGCCGCCGATTGCCCCCACGAGGACACGGCGTTGCTCTGCCCAAGCGGGGCACACCTCCACCGTATGCTCCACCGTGTCCTCCGGGTGGTCCACACAGTGGCGATACCTGGGCGTCGCTTCCGCACGAATTCGGTGCAGGAACTTCCCGAACTTACCGTGTTCGGTGAGAACCTGCGTCATGCGGAAGGTGAGGACTCCGGGAGGTCTTTCCAACCACGCCTCAAAGAGGGGACTTACCGCCATAATTGTGGCGTGCCCAGCACTGGGTCGCGATAGTCGCTGTCGCCATTTCTCCATGAGAACCTGCCGGAGCTCTGTCCGCCATGCTGCGACTTGTCGCGGAACTCTTGGATCCTATCCACGACTGTCGCAACCCCGCGTGTCGCTAGTTCGGCCGCCGCCTGGTACGAGCCTCCCCGCCCCAGGACCAGCGTGTCATCTGCGTAGCAGACCACGCTGACCCCGTCAGGGAGGTCGCCGTTCCACAAGGGCGGCCCTAGAACCGATCCCTGCGGAACACCGCACGACATCTCTCGACGTTCCCACTCTCCCTGGTGATCAGGGAAAATAATGTACCTGTCCGATAGGTACGCCTCGACCACACGATAAAGGTAGTCGGGCGTCGGGTGATACCGGAGTGCCCTCCTAATGCTATATACTTAGGTGTGCGGTCCCTTGAAGCTGTGAATAAATTTATTTAAATAGTTCATGTCGCAAAAAACGTATATATTTCGACACTATCAAGGGAATGAAAATTCATAGGGTACTTCCCGTTGACCTAAAATCCTGAAAGACATAAAGCAAGATCTTATAGAACAGGTATGCGAATAAATCTGAAAGAAGGAAATTTATTGTTACGTCACAAAAAAAAAACATTTATAAGGATTCGGAAAATTTATCGAGACTCCATTAGGGGATTGAACTATTTACATAGGTAAGTTTGTCTTAACCCTCATTGCGCGAGTCCGACTCGCAGTTGTCCAGTTTTTGATGGGTATCAAAGTGTTCGATCCGCTGACTTGTGCACCCTTAAGATAAACTTCGCTCCTCTTCTATTAGTATTTATGCAGTAATTCTGTAAAGTCGTTAGAGGAAATTGGAAAGAGTTAGATTTTTCTTATATTTTCTATAAGGCAAGTTACAGCGTGACACTTGAAAGTGTCGTTCATTTTTCTAAACTTCATTATTTAAAAAGAAGTGGTATTTATAGTTATCTAGGCACTCTGGTTTGTACGGTAAGTGATGTATTAGCTAATTTAACAGTATATGTTAGATCAGCTATTACATTTTCTGATTTTCATATAATTATTTTCAACTAGAATTTAGCTATTTTTTTCTTGTGATTCTATCCCCGTCAAAGCGAGATTTAATTCCTTTATTGCCCAAACCGATTCTCACTATCTCCACACTTATTATGAAGTCCATCAGAGGTCGTGTAGTGAAGCGTCAAAGCTATCATTTTTCCAATGTGAGAGAGGGATAGAGCTATATAGGATGAATAGTGCAATCCCCTTTACGCCGCAGAACAATGATAGCTTCACACTTCGCTACATAGCCTTAGCACTGAAGTACAGATTGGCAATTTCATCGTCCAATGTATATCACTTGTGCGGCTTTGTATGTACTTATCTATTGTTTAGTTATTCGAAAGCGGCCTCCAAACTTTCCGACACTAACATAATAAACTTGACATATGAGTTTCGGTATGTCGTTCTCCAACGTTAAAGTAATTCAGTTATAACTTTGGAAGGCTCTAAATACATCAATTTTGGTTGATTTAGGACGATCGAGGTTATGTTTAGATAGTGCCTGACAGCTCCTGTCAATAGACCAACGTGACGAGGAGTGTTTGTTTAATTCGGCTCTTTCTAATGCTTCAAAATTAGTCGATATTTTTAATGCACTACAATAAAATAAAGCATCTAAATACGTACCTACACTATATGCACAATATGATAAAACTTTTCCAACACGCCATGCGTGACACAACAGAATAAAAGTAAAAACTGAATCCAAATGCTTCCCGCGAGAGACATCCAAAATCTAAAAATAAAATTAAGCTACCACTTTTTACTCGTGCAAAAATGTCCGAGAAAATACAAGTTATGACAGCAGATAATATATCTCTAACACCGACAGTACCGGTGACGTCACGGTACAACAAATCGTTTTATACCCGACATCAACAATAGAATGGGGGGTAGGTGGTAGGTAGGTACATCTTCGGAGGAATTCTTCACTTCCATTAGTCCGTCACACGGCGGGATTTTCTCCGGGGACCCAAATGATCCGTTATAATAATGAAAATACGATGAATAAACATTTTTTACTTGAAAGGCTTCATCGACGCGGAAAATGTGTATTGTAGTTTCCGAATTCACTAGAAAAAAAGGAAGTGTTATGGCTGCGTAACACGTTTACTTTGCTGGTCGACCATTAGTGACACATTAACTGAGTTCAGACAGAGACAGACAGATAAAATAAGAAGCTTCAAAATAAGGGTAGAAATGAAAGTCACTGATCTTGCTACTCGAATTAACCAATAGAAGTGGAGATAGATTGGGAACATAATCTGAGATGCACCAGAGAAATGGATTCTGGTACCCCAGCGATGGGAAACGCCACAGAGGACGTCAACACACAAGATTGGAAAATTATCTTAAACTCACGGCTAGACACTATTGGAGAAGGGTATCGCGTTACAGAACCCAATGGGAAATGTTTGAGGACGTTTATATCAAGAGGTACGCCGAACTGCGAGATATTATTAATAGGTAATTTAATCGGAATCATAGTTAAACTTAATAACTTGTTGCTTAGTTCAGAATAAAGGGCCTATTATTATACCTTGTTTATTATCATCTAAGTTACAATGGCGAAGTACCTAACTACCTAAGTACTTACCTAATCTTATTTAAGACTTCGTGGGCGGTACCCAAAGCCGCGAACACGCGATACTACAGTTATATTTCAAGAAGCTGGTTTAAAAAAACTATGAAAGCATTTTTTTACTTTGAAATCCGAACACTTTATTAAAACGTAATGAACAATGCTCCGAGCGGTGTGCAAAGCTCTTTATGAAGATAAAACGAGGCATGAGCACATACATATGTAGGCACCATTCTCTGCCCGTTGTTCTCGCTGTTATCTCATAATCTCGGTTCTATTAGCAGACGGTTTAAAATGCAGAACGTTTTTAAACGTTTATATACGTTATTATCTTGGCCTTATTAGTACCTAGATACTTTAAAAAATTCACTGATGAAGACCTCTTGAAAGAAGAATGTTTTATTATTGTGTTATTTTCCGCGCGTAAAAAGGAAAGTCCCTTGATGACCGGATTGCCCCAGAAGAAGCGTAATTTATTTTATTTTTGGAGCAAGGGTCAAAGACTGTGCGTTAATCATTAATTTAAAAAAAAAATATAAATTTGGGATTCCCTTGTATCATATCGTATCTACAAGAGAGGTTATCGGTAGCGAGGCCGTTTCTGATTATTTTTTAATTATACTTTGTAAATAAATATACATAACGTTTCGATTTTAATTCAGAAACCTTCAGTAATTTAAAATTAATTCATATTTCATGTCGTAGCAAACGGTGATTAATTATTTTTAAGTCGTTTATTTCTCGAACCGTTTTTATTTAAAGAGTCGGTGTTGGTACGAATAATTACAAAATACTTTTAGGTTAAACCTGCTGCAACAATTCTTTTGATTTAAAAATTAATTATGGTAATGAGATCATCATTCTCATGCTCATAACATATTTTTTGTTGGCTTGACGTAGCAGGTTTTTTCTTCTATATTTATATTTCTATTCGGTGTTTAATTAAGTATCTCAATAGTCACATACTTATTGATATATAATATTTATTTTATAAATTGGTTGAAAATAATACCTATAGGTTTTCGCCGAGACTGCGAGATTGTTCGAAAGAGTTAACGTGACCCTGGATCACACAAAAGACAACTGAAACAACACAGGTGTGTTTTTAGTAAGTAAAAGCACCACACTCACACGCCCACACTACTTCACGCACACACACACACTTTCATTCTTTTTTCATCACTTTGTTTCGCTCTAGCCAGAACGGAAGAAGTTATTCGATGATTTTTCACTCTGAAAAGAAGAAGGTTTATGCGATTATTTTTTGTCCATTTAAACTAGATCCTCTCTCCTAACTTAGTTGTGCCCGACAGGGTCCATATTGATCTATGACAAATTTCAACACCATCTATGTATACATATAGATTGCAATAAAGTATTGAGTATTGAGTAGATGAGACAATGACGATAATCATTAATGGGTTAGTAATCCAAATACAACATAACAAGCAACGTCTTGGCTTCCTACGAAATAGATAAGATATTTGTATGTAAGTGCACGTGTTGGGTACATCTGGCTATCGAAATATGTGCTCACAGTGTACTAGCTGATATTATACATATAAACTAACAATAATAATATTCACACAACTATCACACAACGCGATTTAGTCCCAAGCTAAATAGAGCTTGTCTACGAGTACTAGACAACTGATAAACAAACTTAAATATTTCTAAATACAATACTTATTATAGATGAATTACACTCAGACACTACGTACTTACTTGAAAGATGATTGCCCGTCGTATGATGTGGCGCGCCATGCTTTTCCGTGTGGGCCTGTACCCTTATTGGTAATTATTGGTGCTAGATTTTGTTTATATTTTTTACTATAGTTTATATAGGATATTACTTATACGGAGTTCTTCGGAAAGCAAGTAAAACTTTTAGTCGCGTTTGTCATTCGTAGACCTTTGACAGTCTTTACAGTTCATCAGACGCCAGAAACTTTGACCATAAGTCTATCCAAGGAGTATTCTGTTGTTCGGTTGTGGAGGTCTGACAGGCATTCACTCCATGTAAAACACGGGTATTCGGCTGCATACGGTTAGACTAGAAACCGACCCTAAGCTAGTTGGGAAAAGGCCAGTGCAGTGATGAGGGTGCTATTATTTACTCACTATCTTATTAAGAGTAGTAAACTACAAGTACCAATTTATCTCTCCCGGGTGTCACCATTGTGTGGACCGCCCGGAGGACACGTTGGAGCATACGGTAGAGGTGTGCCCCGCTTGGGCAGAGCACCGTCGTGTCCTTGTGAAAGCGATCGGTGGCAACGACCTCTCGTGCCGGGCCTTGGTACAGGCCATGGTCCGGAGCGAGGAGGAGTGGCAGGCAGTCGCCTCCTTCTGCGAAGCAGTAATGTTAGTAAAGGAGGCGGCCGCACGTGTGAGGGAACGGCCCTCACACCCTAGCTGCCGGGATCCCGATCCCGATTTTCAGCTACCGTAGGCGTAGGCTTCCGATCGCCGTCGGGTCGTCCGGTAACCGTCCGGATCGAGCCCAAGTCATCGACGGCGCGTAGTGTTCCACGCGTGCCTCAAGGAGATATCAGCAAATCGTAGGGGCCTAGCAGGGTCGAAGCCTACTGGGGCCATGGGTTAAGTGAAAATGAACCCCGGGGCCCTGGAACGCACGGCAAAGACGAGAGGCCCAAGGACGGGAGAAGTCATTAGATGTTTTCCCACCTAAAAAAAATTACGTATTAATCTAAGTTGTACAGATCTAGTCTGATTAATTTATTAGTTGATGATGTGTTGAACAGAATCAACAAAGTTTGTCAATATTTTTTACAAGTTCGCAATTTTCTTTTTTAAACATTGCCCCAAACTAGGAATTACTCCTATATCGTGGGTACGTTCACAAACATTTAAACTCACATACACAAGACACAAAGACCCTAAACACTTATCTGTAGACAATACAAATATTTGTTCCGTGTGGAAATCGAACCCGCGACTCGCAGCGTACCAGTCAATCGCTCAACCACTGTGCCAACAGCATGGTACGAAAAATTAACCACTAATTATATTAAATGTAGAGTGCGTATTTACTGTAGGTATGTCGTGGCCAGATCTTAGAATTGATTACTTCATGATAACTTGGCCAACTAAAACCGGCCAGATCGTTTAAACGTTAACATTTGATGATATGTCAATCTTCGTTTGGCCATATCATTAATGTAGGATTTCAATGATAATAATAGGTCTAAAGAAAGTAGGCCAAACGAAGATTGAAATATCATCAAACTTTAACGTTTAAAACGATCTGGCCGGTTTTGGTCGGCCATTTCATGAAGTGATCAATTGCTACGATCTGGCCACGACATATATGAGAAACTGACTGACATATCAAAGTACAGCTAAAACTACTGGGACTAAGAGTGTGAAATTTTGTACAAGGCTTCCTTTTATGAGTTAGGCGAGCATTAAGAGAGGACTTTCCAAAATTCACCCCCTAAGGTCATGAAATGGGGGTCTAAAGTTTGTATGGAGAATCCTACTTTCACGCAGGCAAAGCCGCTGGCAGGAGTTAGTCCATAATAATAGTAGTTGAAGTTATATTTGGTCCAGGAAGAAAAAGGTTGAGTATGGTTGATCTAGATCAACAGATGTGGTTCACGATTGTATCAGAAATTAAGCGGAAAATTTGGTTTACGAAATGGAACTTGTCTATTAGCCTATAAGGTGGTTTATGGCAGTCAACAAGTCTTTCAGAAAAATATTCCAGAAAATCTCTGTAATATTGCAGTTTTAATATGAGACTCATAATCTTATTCCCGTCTAAATAAAACCTCTTGGATCATTCAAAGCGTTTAATTCACTTCTATTAATATTGCGGTCTAGCTTTATGGCCTGACGTGTAATCCAGGTCGTAAACTTGTCTATTCTGTTGCTTACGAATTGTATGGAGCCTTTGTTAGTGAATAGTGGTGGAATGAGACCAGCCCCCCTAGCCAAGTTACAATCGTTTCGTTTCGTCGATCACCTCGAGTAGGCCACGCCTCCTATTCCCTTGTTCTAACCACGTGACTGAGCGTTGAGATGACGTCAGAATAAAGAAATCGGATGCGTGGCCTACTCGAGGTGATCGACGAAAAGAGAATCATTAGTTGGGAATAAAATTAAAACCAAGCGCGGATCTACAGATATAGGCATGTTGGTCATGCCCACAAACCTAGGCAGGTGCCGTCACACTTTCACGGCCATACTGATAGTGCTACTTTTATATTTTTTGTGAGCCAACAAACTAACATTTTACAGGTTTATTAATTTACTAGTCGTCGCCCCACGGCTTTGCCCACGTGGCATTAATTGTAAATAATCCTGGTCAGGGCGTCATACTTTTTGCGATATCGTCTCCTTAGTAAAAAGTATTTTTACCATTACCGCGCTTGATTAAAACACCAGTAGTTGTATTGATGACTACGGGTAGTAGGAAAGTGAAACCCGGGTCCCTGAGACGAAGGCAAAGAAGGAACAGGAGTGGAATTTTAGTCAGTAAAAGTCTGACATACCCTCTCGCCCCGCCCAGGAGCATGAGACGTCATTGGATGATTTTTCACCTTAAAAAAAAGTAGGTATTGATGATACTTTTTCATCAAGACCTCTTTATGTAGTTTTGGACTCATGGTGCGCTATAAATGGCCCACGGGATTTTTAGATAGAGTTCTCGTGGTCGTGGAACGCAAAGAGTAATTGAAATACAGGTTGGTTTTTTAGTTAATAAAAGTCCAACACGCCCTCTCGCTCTACCTAGAGTGAGAGAAGTTATTACATGATTTTCCAACTTAAAATAGAATGAAACTCCATAAATAAAAGAAACAAAAACAAATTCGAATTTTCAAATATAGAATCGTTGTCAGATAAGATTCAAGACGGCTGTCAGGCTGAAAGAAATGACTGTGTTTTTTGTACTGACGTAATATTATGAATGATTAATTTCATGGGAATAAATCCTAGATACTAACGCGTGTAAAGCCTTTTATCATCTTCTACCTCCACAATATCAATCATTTACATTTATGTAAGTATTTTATAATTTTTAGCACAACAAATAATCAATCTTTGCCACTGGTTACTATGTAACGTACCTAAAGTGCTAGTAGCGATACGCTTTGTAGGTAATTTTAATTTGAAATCTCATTACTGGTTTTTACTGTGATGTGATAAAGTATTATTATTATATTATTACTAGCCGCTTTCAGCGGCTCCGTCTGCGTGGTAGTTGAAAATTATCCCAAGGGAACATACTATCGGGATAAAAAGTATCCTGTTTGCTTTTTCTATGGTCTATACGTGTACCAAGTTTTATCGAAATCCGTTTACCCGTTTGAGCGTGAAGAAGTAACAAAATATTTATTTGATTTTTTTTTGTGACGTAACTACAAATTTTCTGCTTTCAGATTTTATCCTTGCTTCATGCCAGATTTCAGGATTCTAGATCAACGGGAAGTACCCTATGAATTTTCATTCCTTTAAGAGTGTGGAATGTAATGAAATATACGTCTTTTTTGCAACTTAAACGGCCGTATCTTTTTTTTCGTTAACTCAAAAGTTTGATTTTTTCACAGCTTCAAGGGACCGCAGACCTGGTTTTAATTTCAACTCAATACCTCCACGCGTTCCCGACATAAAGGGTCTTGACAGACAGACAGACAACCAGACGACAGCAAAGTGATCTTATAAGGGTTCCGTTTTATTCTTTTGAGGTACGGAATCCTAAAATAGAAAAGTCTGCAATATGCGTCCGTCATATTCGTGAAAAATGGTTATCGCGCTGTTATGCAACGATATATGTCTGAAGCAGTGCTGTATTCACTGAATTTCATCAGCCGCCATGTGTAAATTGTGGAGTTGCATTTCTGTGTTGTTAACTAGGGTCTGCTAGCGGCTTCGTCCGCATGAATTTTGAAAAACATCCGAATTACTTCCAGAATAAAAATTATCATAATGTCCTACGTGCTATTCCTGGACATTATGCAAAATGATGTAAAAATCCGTTCATTACTTTGTACGTGAAGGAGTAACAAACTTAAGGGTGCTACAAGAGGTTTCATGCGAGCAAAGCCGCGATCATAAGCTACTACAAAATATATTTCAAATGTACAATGTGTATTATGCAAGGCCCTTAATACCCTTGTTCAAATTCCAGATTCTATATCCCGATACAGGGAAGCTGGAAGTGAGATCCTCTCGAGATTTGCTCTGAGATAAATGGTGGATAATATTCTAATGTTATAAATCCGACGATATTACGTGTTTGTTTATTGCCTGGAGTTTCAAGTATTCTGTTCTACTGCCCATTAGGATAATGCTCTGATGTTTGTTTGTAGTTGAGAGAAATGGCTTCAGGGGCGGTCTTAACCGTAATGAGGCCCTGGGCGGCAGATTTTTGTGAGGTCCTTGTCCTTTTTGCAAAGTATGTGAATTAAAATTCGTAATTTCTTATGATAGGTGAGAAATGTAAGGTTTAAAAAAAGTCATTACATGAATTTGAAGTTTAAAATATAATTTAAGGAGATTTATAAAAATTAACAATCAATTCGATAAAGATGATAAACCTGGATCATAAATGCCTTAAAAGATATTCACACGGAATTAATAATTATATTCACTGCTTTTCAATAATCTAGTACAGGGGCGGTGAACCTTTATTGGTGATCGTGCTATCTGTAATGAATGAAGACTATTGAAGACCTTTATTTACGAATATTTCATTATCAAATATAAAATAAAATAATAAAGCAGTCATGACGTGTCGCCAAAGAACTTGAAAATTTATTGGATAGAAAACCGAACCAGTTACTTATTAAAAAATATTTTTATTTGCAATCCAAAATTTATGAAATAAATCCAACAATGAATTATCATGTCGTGTGTCACCACTGGCACGCGTGCCATAGGTTCGCCAGCCCTGATCTAGTTAGTAAATGGGCTACGGGAACGTCATTTTCATTTGAAGAGAGAAGACAAGAGCTGAAAACCGATTTCGTGTCATTGACTTTGAGAAATTATTTTTCCTAATATTAACTTAATATCAAAGGTAAAGGTAGAATAAAACAAAAAGTTTCAAATATTATCTTTTTTTCTAATCGAATAATTGCGCGAGTTTCTTACAAGAGTGAGGCCCCGGGCGGTTGCCTTGCTTGTTACCCCCTACTGAATCCCGCTTTTGAATTGCTTTAAGGCTATATGTTAAAAAAGTTTTTCGTTAATATTTAAGAAGTGGAAATACTTTATGTCCATTCATACTTGCTCATCGTTTGAAACTTTAGACGAAACGCCAAAAACAAGAGCATTGTTTACCCATCTTATAGACTATAAAGCGCTTTACTTTTGACAATAGCTTTCTTTGTATGTTTGTACAAAGAAATCACACACAATAGTACATAATAATACAGATACAGGGTAAAATGAATTTATTAGGAACATGAACATTATAGACACTGAAATATTATAGATACAGTATTTTAACACTGTTGAATAGTGTGCTTAGAGACAATTGACTGGCCTGTTGGTCTAGTGGTTAGTGGCCCTGACTGCTATGCCGGAGGTCGTGGGTTCGATTCCCACGCAGGACAAATGTTTCTGTGATGAGCACGTTCGTTTATTCTGTGTCTGGGTGTAATTTATCTATATATTTATGTATTTAGAATTATTTATGTATGTTTATCAGTTGTCTAGTACCCATAACACAAGTTCTGCTTAGCTTGGGACTAGAAGGCGTAGTGAGTTAGTTTAAAAAAAAAAATTACAACATTATATTAAAACATGAGATTAATCTAATTGCATGGAATCAAATGTCAAAAAGATATAATTAAAATTAAATTATAACAATAATGGTTAATCCACTTAATCCTCCTAAAATCATACCTTTGTTTTCCATATGTCTTGATAGTTTTCCATCAATCGGAGGTTGTCCTTGGGTGCACTAGCATCGCGCGTACGGGGATAATCGTCGGTTGGTACCTCGTTATATGAAAAGTGTCTAAAGGGTCTCTGCCGGTTGGTTTCGGTCCCTCGTACGCTTTCCAAAGTTAGTTATACAAAAAACTAAGAATAAAATAAACTGAAGGAAAGGAACCAGAAAGAAATTTATTTGTTAAAAATAACAATATTTTTTATAATATTCATTTTAAATTGTATATTAATCGTAAATTGCAGGTATAAAGCTCCATACTCTTTTGTTTTCTTGAAAATTGTTTTTAAATCGTTCTATCTTCGTTGATAATGTGTAGGTAGACAGGTTATTTTTCCTGAAACCCAGTTTACATTCTAGATACATTGTGAGCAAGCAACGTGCAGCCATTTTTTTATTGCCCTGGACCGTACGGTCATCAATTTTGAGAGGAACGAGCTAAACTCGAATTTCTTTTGGCATTGGCGAAGCTGAAGCGAGATTTTTATTTGATACTCTTTTTACTCGTAGATGAATAATTTTAGGTTTTAGATTCAACTGCATTTGAGGATGAATATGTATCCTATAGATAACAAATTCATGTTATATATATTGTAAAATGTATTTTAGTTTTACTCGTAAATGTAATTTTTTTTTGCTGTCTTTCTGGTGGTTTTCGGCTCTCTCATGTCTGAAACGGTTGAACCAATTTTGATGACATTTTTACTACCACATATTTTCTATATTTTATGTTATAATGTGGAGTACGTTATCAACTTAGGCTGCTTTTATTTTAGAAAAAAAATGCTATGAAATTGTTAGTCACGTCACGTTTGACGCGGGCTAACGTGACGTCTCGGTGGAAAATTTTGAAAGAGCTAAAAATTGGTCAAATTTAGACATTATGACTGATTTAATACTTTTATCACTCTAGTTGTCCTCATTTTCCTTTGTAATACCTTCGCCGTAGGAGAGATATGGTGGGAAAAACGCTAGTTAGTTTTATTGCTCCACTACCTTTTCTTGCGGATTTTGCCCGCGTTAATATAGAAAATTATCCCAAGGGAATATACTCCTGGAATAAAACGTCTTATTCCAAGACATGGTCTACACGTGTACTAAATCCTCTCTTCCATCGAAATCTTTTTAGCCGTTTGAGCGTGAAGAAGTAACAAACAGAAGTGTATACGGTTCCAAATTGGTCGTTTCCCATGGAGAAGAACCGGCAAGAAACTCCATGGTTACTCTTTTAAAAAATTCATTGTTTACTATATTTTCATATTACAGTATTAATAGACATTATGTAAGAACAGTGTAGACCAGTCGACCAAAAGCAATGTGTAAGAAGAGAAAAAAAAATTATATACGAGTATTACAACAAATGTGGAGCAGTTACTAGATAGACAGGGGGCCACATGTGCAGAAGCAGTCATTGCCAAACAAGCGTGTCTTCGGCATAGTCTTGAACCTTGTAATACGTTTTTTTAGTTAGGACACGCTTAATCTGGGTTTTAAATTTGCCCTCGCTAAGTTAAGTCACCGGCCACCGCCTTTGGTAGCTTGTTATAAAAGCGTATGCTGGTTTCTAAAAATGATTTGCTGGTCTTAGCTAATCTCCATTTGGGTAATACAATTTCGTGTTTACTACGCGTACAGCGTATATTTCAGCCGAAAGATAATAATAATAATAATATTCCACAACTATCACACAACGCTGTCTAGTCCCAAGCTAAGCAGAGCTTGTGTTATGAGTACTAGACAACTGGTAAACATATTTACACATTTCTAAATACATACATATTGTAGATAAATTACACCCAGACACAAAACAAATGATCGTGCTCATCACACTAACATTTGTCATCGAACCGACGACCTCCGGCATAGCAGTCAGGACCACTAACTACTAGACCAACAGGCCAGTCAAAGATATCCACTGCTGGACATAGGCCTCCCTCAAGTGTCACCATAATGACCAGTCCTGTGCGTCTTGCATCAGCACATCGGTCCACCTTGTGTGAGGCCTTCCAAAGCTGTGTCTTCCGGTACGTGGTCGCCACTCCAGAACATTTCGGCCCCATCGACCATCTGTTTAATGCCACTTAAGTTTAGCGATTTAATTTGGTTCTAAGATACCGATGTGTTATGTAGGTATATATTCAGTACTAGTGTTTTACAAGTCACCCAAAATACTCAATTACAGTATTGTGGGTTACCATGTTGCACAAATACAACTTGCGGGGTTACCATGACGTTCAAACTAAGATTGTTTCATTCTTATTTCAGTGTGGGTAAGAGACAGAGCTATACAGGTTGTCTAGCGCCATCTCTTACCCACACTGGAAATAATAATGAAACAATCATAACTTATATTGTTACCTTTGATTTACAATATTTATTCATATGATTTAGAATCATCTCTACAAAAATCTGCTGATGTTTTACAATATACTGATGATCTTTTAATTTATACTACTCACAATAACATCTCGGATGCGTGTGACGCGTTGATCGTCTCCCTAAGTCTTTTACAGCAATGGTTACAAGTTAATGGGTTAAGCCTTTCGGTAGAAAAAAGTGCTGTTATAGTTTTTTCAAGGAAACGTAACATTCCTCCTCCAATCGTTACCTATAAATCATTTTAAATTTTTAGGATTAGTCTTAGATAAAAAAACTTTCTGGCAAACAACACTTTGATTTTGTGGTTGAAAAATGCGAACGTCAACTGAACATTATGCGATGCCTTTCCGGAGTATGGTGGGGTGCACATCCTTTTAGTCTTAAACTGTTGTATAATGCAATAATCCGAAGCATACTTGATTACGGAACATTCTTCCTTGAAGATGGTAACAGAAAGGGTCTTAAGAAGTTAGATAGCATACAGTCTTAAGCTCTTAGAATCATTTCTGGAGCCATGAAGTCAAGCCCGTTAAATGCCTTACAGGTAGAAGTAGGAGAACCTCCACTTCACCTGAGAAGACAATATTTATCTGACCGATTTTTATTTAAATCGATGCAGCTTTCCAATGTCAAGTTTTAATAATTTTGAATGAAGCAAATGGCTTCATTCAAAATTATTAAAACTTGACAAACTCATACAAATTTCATCCTATTCCTTGAAAGATATTCCTTGTTTAGTTAAGTCTCAGAAAGTTTAATTCTATATCATCAAGTGTACATAGTTCACCTACTCTTCCTTTATTTGAATGCGAAACATTTGAACCTTTACTAGTCTCTCCGGTAGTACATTATGATCTCGGCATAGAAAAAAGTGATGTAGAGGCTAACATAAAGCTTAATGCAGCTGTTGGTGAAAATTTTATGGACTGTCATTACATCTTTACGGATTTATCAAAGACCCAGAATAGTTGTGTGGGAGTTGGTATATTTCATTCTCAGTACAAAATTGTTCAAATGGTAAAACTTCCTCCTGAAACGTCGGTTTTCACCGGAGAATGCTTCGGTTTGTTCAAGGCATTAGAGTACGTTTTGATCGCGAAACTTAAAAATATTCTAATATTATGCGACTCTAAAAGTGCGTTACAAACCATCGAAAAAATTTTCATTTAAAATGAAACCCTTTTACTCCATTGTATTTGATATTAGAAAAAAGTTGCACAAATGTATACTGAAAAACTACACGGTACAGTTTGCTTGGATTCCAAGTCACTCCGGAATCCAAGTAAACGAAAAAGCTGATCAATTAGCCAAACAAGCAATGCAGAATGGTGACATGTTTCCTTATAAAAACTTCTGCCATGATCTTGTCAGCCTCCCTAAAGATTATCTGCGGCATACTTGGGATCTTCTTTGGAGTGAAAGCTCTCAAGCAAAGGGCAAGGTATATGCCTCAATTCAGCCTTCGGTTCCAGTTAAACCATGTTTTTTTTAAATAAAATGCTCTAAGCCTATTGTAAGCATGATAATTCGCATGCGGCTTGGCCACGTCTGTACTCCTTTCCACCTTGCTAAGTTGCATATTGTGGACAGTAATCTTTGCGAGTGTGGTGATGATGTTGGTACTTTAGATCACATATTCTTCTCCTGTCCCCGTCATGATCGTTCATCCTTCCTCCGTTCTCTTGTTTCCTATAATGTTCCCCTTCCTACTTGTGTTTCTTGTTTAATAATGAAACTTATTGAATATTTTAACGTGATATCTGCATTCTTGTTAAAGAATTATATAAAAATTTAATTAGTATATTTATTTATTTATTTATTTATTTATTTAAAACTTTATGCACTAAAAATTGTACAAAGGCGGACTTAATGCCTTAGGCATTTTCTACCAGTCGACCTTAGGGTGGTGCAGAGACATAACATGGCAGGTGCAACATAATAAAAGACTGTCATAGAGGAAACAAGGACAATAATAAATATATACTTAGATACATACATACAAATAAAGAATGATATTGAGAAAAAAAAAAAAACAAATACAACAAATTACGATTATTTGTGGATCGAAGATTTTTATTGTGCGCAGAGCAAAGAAACTGAATTTCTGAAGTCAGATAAGAAGGAGAAGAGGGCTTATTCAGAAAAGAAAACAGAGTTGTCAAGGCCCTTAACGCTCTACGCTGGCGAATGGGTAACCATTTTAAAAGTGATCGATGCGTTGATACATGATCATACTTACGAAGGTTGAAGACGAATCGAATGCAGTTATTCAGAAGGCGGTCCAGTTTATTGAGGAGATCTGCATTCAGGTCATAGTAACACACATCAGCATAGTCAATTATAGGAAAAATTAGGGACTGTACAAGCATTGCCTTTATGTGAGCAGGGAGAAGATTCTTCAGTCGATAGAGTGACCGTAACGTTCCGGTGACTTTCTGACTAACACTTGAGACCTGCTTCCGCCAATCAAGACAAGTGTCGACATGCAGACCAAGATCCTTAACCTCGGAGCTAAACGGAACTACTATACTGTTAAAAATAATGGGCGGTACAGAGAGGCCATCCAGCTTCCTCAGACTATAGGGGCTACCAACTATAATAGCCTGACACTTTGTGGGGTCAACCGCCACCCCAAATCTGTCTGCCCACTCCTTAATCACCAGCAAATCCCGGTTTAGCTCCGCGATCGCATCCGCTATGTTGTCAACACCTGACTGACAGTACAACTGCAAATCGTCAGCGTAGAGATGATACGCACACTGAAGTTTAGTAGTTATTAGGTTTATTATCTATATCCTTTTTATCATATGAAAATAAACCATTTCCTTTCCTGAACCTTACAAAATTCCTGATTCTTGATATTTTCCTCAAAAATATTTCCCTACCTTTTACTACCTGAAACTGGCACAAAGATACAACTAGTGCCACACTACAAAAAAAAAAACATAATTTAAACGTCATGGTGCAGGTCTTATTCTATGTACAGCCGTGCAACAGTGTTGCGTTGAGCGCCCCCGAGCGAGCGTTCCCGAGATAACGTTGCAAATCGCAATAATGCCCCGTAATGACATGTCAACAGTACCTCACAACCTATTACCGTTTGTATTCCAAGTTAACGCAGTTCGTACCGAATTGAACTTGGAATTGGTATGCTTTATCTGTGTATCTAATTGTAGGTAGGTACCTACATAAGATAGGTGGTATATATCACGTATGCATGTAATCCATACTTACCTTTTTACGTGGGAAATCATCAAATGCCGCCTTCCTCTCAGTACTGCGTTCAAATTTGAGGGTAACTCTTGTGACGTCATCAGAGTAGTTAGTCTACCCTCGCATTTTTGAACGTAGAATTCACCTGTCAATTTCAAGAAACTGTATTTTTTTTAGTTATTTTATTATTATTTGAATTTTTCATTTTGATTTCCAGGTTTGTTTAATTTAAGTTTTTTGTTGTAGATTACTTATTTACGTCCTAAAGGGTCTCTTGACCATGGTCAAGAAATTATTGTCATTGTCATTGTCATACAAAGTCCTTTAGGTAGAATAATAAAAATAAAGAAAGCATTGAATTTTCAATTTAATAATCGACCAGAACATCATTTTTTTTTTAACATCATTGATTATATCAATAATATGCATTTGGTCCATTGATAAAAATGCATACGAAATACAATTATTTTGCTTATATTATTGAAAACAATTATTAATTACTATGTTTAAAATGATTCAATGTTTTTGCGGGAGTTTTAAGTGAAGATCAATGGTTGTTTTGATTAATCGCAAATTGATTCCTAGTACCTAGATATTGTGATGTGAAATTAGCGTGGTTTTGTATTAAAAATACACTATTTTTTTCAATTGGACATTTAATTGGCAAAATGGCGCTGAGTATTATAATGTAGTATTGACTACCTTAGCGAAGCTTGCCGAGAAGGTTGACTTGACACATTCGCTGCCAAATGCTGCAAAAACATTGTGTTGAACTGGGTGCAAGTGCAACACAATGTTTTTTCATTCTAATGTAACTCAAAAAAATATTTATTACTGATGACGAGGCGATATGATCTTATGACCTTAGCCTTCTGGGAAAAGAAAAAAACAAGTGTCATATTTTGCCGCGTTTCATTTCAATTGCGATATTTAAGTTTGTGGCTAATATAACTAATTATTCTCTTTCATAATGAACTCTGCACTCGCTTTTCCCGACAACCTCAGCCTGCGAATTTGCTATGTACAACAATGACCCCGGCCGCTCTATCTCGGACTCTGTTTCTACTTCTTTTAACATGGATACATGTAGACGTCGTCGTGTTTTACTTGCCGCTATACACTAGTATCAACATCGAGGCTTAAAACTGTTCCTGACTCACTAGTAATTTTCACAAATGCCATATTAATCGTTTCACAGTCTATATAAAAAGTTAAACGTTACGTACTAATCAACAAAAAATTAGGACACACAAAATATTGGACGTTTAGAATTTAAATATAAGAACACATTCATTGTGATAAGGAGAGGAATTCCCTTCCGGAGTCTGTGTTTCCTGATATCTAGGTATAACCAAGAAGTCTTTAAGTCAAGAGTAAAAAGGCAAGCGTGTTTCATTGTCGAACACATCATAGCTTATCATGAGGCTAAGTACGAGCGTATCAATAATAATAATAATAATACGGTAAAAGTGTGCCCCGCTTGGGCAGAGCTAAGCCGTGTCCTCGTGGGGGCGTACGGCGGCAACGATTTCTCGCGCCGGGTCTTGGTATAGGCCATGGGCCGAAGCGAGGAGGAGTGGTAAGCAAAGGAGGAGGCCGCACATGCACGTGCGAGGAAGCGGTCTTCACGCCCCAGCCATCGTTGCTGCGAGATACCTTCGGCCCCTCGTACGCCTTCCAAAGGTCCAGGACCTCAGGGCCCTGAGATGTATAAATACATAAAAATAATAATAAAAAGCTTTATTCTAGGTATCTTTTGGATCATTCCACAAACAATACGGGCTTCAGTTTTAAATTATCTGAAAATTACAAAAGCTTTGATCGATTACGATTCGATTGACTTCGATTTGACTTTTTGTTGGGGTCGAAAACCTTTTCTTTTTTCGTATCTCTATAGTAAGATAAAAAGTTGAAAAAGACTTTCTTTTAATTAACAAACTTACACTAATGATGTATTTTTATTCTAAAATCAAACATGAAAAGTAATTTGCAAACATTTTATATAATTGTGTTTCAGTTTTTTGAAATATTTTGATCAAAATAATCTTATTAAAGCATACATTTTCGTAAAGTTGAGTAAGCTAACACACAATAGCTTACTCAACTTCACGAAAATGTAATTATTGTAATTGGACGGAGTTTGAAATATTGTAGGGCGTCTTGAGGCAAGCATTAAGATAGGTACTACATTAGACCGACGCCAACGTGGACCATGCCTGATTTGTACGTAGAACGACGTCGTGTGGCGTGGATCTAATGTAGCTCTACAAGTCTAGTTGTCATATAAAAAGTATGAAGACCGACGCGCCCAGATCGGCGTACGTGGCACACGTGTGCACAGTGTAGTTCTACCATAAGACGCTAATTTGGACCTAATAAGGATAATCCTATGAACCTAGTACAAATGTTTTGTCAAATTCAGTTTGTTAACCGTCGTTTCAAAGTAACTCTAGTGTATGAGAAAGTTCGATATTATAGGTACACTTAACATAGCTATGTAAGTATACAAGCTCTCGTATTAATGTTTTTTTTTCCGACTCCAATTCGAAAATTGTTGGCAACATTTCAAAGGGAGTTTGAGGCAACTTTTTTCCGCAGCAGTTTTTGTCCATTCATATTAACATTTCGTGCCCAAATGCAGTAAAGTAAGGTGAGCGCGTGATAACTGTATGTAGATTACTTTTATGGAACTCTTCACGAAATTACAGCCTGAAAACGAAATAAACGTGAAAATTACAGGATTATTTGCACCTGAGAATTTTGCATACATGTGAAAAATGTGCCACCTTATAATACATTTCTGTATTGCATATGCAAGTTAACAAAATCCGTCAATAATATCGAATGAGGTTCCATAACAAAAAAAAAACAAATTATACTGGACATTTTTCCATAAATAAATGCTTGAATGCCATTTAATATAAAAAGAAGAAATAAAAAGTGATATTTAATGGTATCTAGTTTTTTTTTACTCCAAATAGCCAGTACCTTGTAGAATTCGATGGAGTACAAAGAGGTTGTAATCATTACATATGTCTTAATTCAATCATAATCTCTACATTTCGATATTTGATGCCTTTTCATTATGCGAAAAGCGTATGTGCTTGAAAGTCTAATTCCATTATCAAATCACGTATCAAAACAAAAGAAGGCATGTGTATGTATGTGTATGTGTGTCAGATGATGTTACCGAGATAAAGTGGCGGATGTGGGCCGGAATCGATCCCCGGCACACTTATCTGAAAAACTCTTAGGTTTAATCACGAACCCGGAGTTCGGGCCCTTCGCGATGTTACGGTTAGCAACTGTTAACGCGGAAGTTTGTAGGCAATTTTTGACATCCTAACATATTATAAAACGTTCCCCACCATATTTATATCATCATTATTTTAGCCGAAAGATGTACACTGTTGGACATAAGCTTCCCCCAAGTGTCGACATAACCACCTAGATTATCATTAGTCTTATAAATAGGCATAGGTTTGTTTATTTGTTTGTAGGAGATAAACTCTGAAAGTACTGGGTCGATTCCTAAAATTTTTTCACAGATAGAAAACTGCTTTATTCCCGAGTGACATAGACTATATTTTATGTACGCGGGCGAAGCCTCGGGCAAAAGCTAGTCCATAATAATACTTATAACTCTGTCTGTCTGTATTTCTGTTTATTACGTCCCAAAGAAATAAGATTCTCCCATTCAAAGTTTAACATTCTTTAAATGTTTGGACAGAAAGACCGCAGCAGGCAAATTGTTCCAGTCCTTCAATGTATGCGGTATAAACGATGAAGCGATACGCTTAGTCCGGACCGTTAACGACTGATAAGATTTGGATGAAACCTTGAACATGATCTAGAATAGGACATAGAATACTTATAATGCCGGTAGTATGTTCCCGTGGGATAATTTTATACTTATAAGAAAATATCGAAGTAACTTTGTTTGTTGCCTCTTTACGTCTTAATCGATGAACAAACTTTAATATAGGAAAATATAGAATAGGAACTACATGACTAGTTAAATAGGAAAATGAACACTGCGTTTTTTTTTTTAAATATTGCAGCATTTAGCCACCAGCAGGCCCTAACAGAAAACCAGGGCTGTGTTATTTTTTTTTTAAATATCTCAGCATAATTATGCTGATAGAATTTATTATAAATATAATTTCAGCTAGACCTCGCGCAGACATTTTTATGTTTTTTTTTTTTAAATTTCAATTCGATAGAGATTACTTAACATTTTTATTTTATTCTGTTGTTTGTTTATTTTATTCTGTTTGTCTTGTACTGGTCTCAAATATACTTTTTCTTTCTTCTTTTCAGTTTTTATGCTAAGAACGAAGGCCATGAGTATATTTTCTACGGATAAATTTCTACATTCACAAAGGCGAAATCGCTGGCAGTCAGATATAGAGTTATTTATTTATTAAAACTTTATGTACTAGTAACAAACAGTTTACAAAGGCGGACTTAATACCTTAGGCATTTTGTACCAGCCGACCTTAGGGTGGTGCAGAAACATAACATGGTAGATGCAGCTTAATGGTAAAGAAATAGAAAATAAATACAATAACAAATATATACTTAGATAAATACATACAAATTAACAATGTAATTGTGAGAAACGAATCCAACAAATCAACGCTGTGATGGATACGCCAAATTCCTGCGAATGTGTTCACGTGCCTTTACCTTAAAAATGAACCTACTGGACTGGACTGGCGTTAATAGGTATATTTGACATTGTATTCGAGTGTGATTGTTAGGCTCCTCATTATTAAATTAATTAATTTATTGAATTGATTTTTTTTTTGTTCATTATTTAATTTATTGTGTAATATAGATTATGGATCTCTGGTCAGACAATAAAGTTTATTATTATTATTATTACATTTGTTTTCATGTCACTGTTCATTAACAATCTACATATTTTTCTATACCAAGACTTGTAAAGGTAGTAACAGCATCGCATCAGCATATGAGCATCTATTTTGTATGATGACTACGCATTTGTTCATGCAGCATTTCCCTAATATGGGGTCCTTATAAAGAAAATGTTCAAGATGTGGGGTATTCAAGTGTGTGCTGGAATTTTTAGGCAGGATTTTTATGAGTGTTGTTCAGTGGTTGTTTTGAACACTCGCAAATTGATTCCTAGTAGATATTGTGATGTAATATCGGTATCGTTTTGTATCTCAAGTGTCTACACAGATGGAAGTTTATGTGGCATTATTGTAACAGGCGTGCTCTCGGTAAAATGGAGTTACTCTAGATTCAAAAATCGAAAGCTGTAAAGCGTGTTTAAGATGTGAATATCTAATGACTTTTCCCACACTAAGGCGGAGTGGGATGGTGTGTCAGACTTTTCCTGATTAAAACCACTCCTATGTTCCTTCAGTTGCACTTTGCGTTCTAAGACCACGGGTAACGTTTTCAAAAGTCGACCTGTGGTCCTAGTAGGCTTTGACCCTGCTGGGCCCGTTATGGAGGGCCGGACGGCGACCTACCCAATGCTCGTCGTCCACAAGCCCGTGCCTACGGAGGCTTACCAGCCACGGTCTTACGATTACCGCCGGGGTCGGTGTTTCGGCGGCTGGGGCGTGAGAACGTCCGTTCCCTCACGCGTGCTGCCATTTCCTTCGCTAAATTGCTTTGCAGAATGAGTCGACCGTTGCCCTTTCCCCCTCGCTCTTGACCATGGCCAGAACCAGGGCCCGGCGCAGAGGTCGAACCTACCGATCGACCCCACGAGAAAATCGAAAGTTGTGACTTTTTTTTAATTCGATAGGTTCAGCGTACCGTACTGAATGGTGGGGACAAGTAGTACCTGCATACTTTCGAATTTCTAAAAAAAAATTGTTGTTTTTTTTATTTTTATTATTATTCATAGGCTCGCGTTTGACCACTATCTCACCTGATGGTAAGCGATGATGTGGCCGACGATGGAGCACGCTTGCCTAGAAGTAACCTATTCACCCTTGACTTAAAGACCCCTAGGTTGTAGCTATCAGGGAACACAGACAATTTTAATTACGAACAAGCTTCCTTATTAGCTATGACGTATGACAGTATAATCAAAGGGCTCGATCGATTAATTATTATCACACCTTTCCTTAAAGCGACATTACTTCATCCTCACGCGGAACTGCTTTTGCTAAACATCAGTTTGACACCTTATGCTGTAAGTTGTATAATACTGCAAATGAGAGGTTGGACATAGGTATACTCACGCGTCCAAATACTTGACTATTACGCTACAGAAGGTCTTTTAACCTTCATTGTATAGACACACACATGGAAGCTAACCAATTGGACTCATGGTGTGCATTTAAACATACACTCATATACACAATATACACTCTCTAACACACCATACTCCCTCACACACACTACATTCACTAACACACCTCTAACTACACATACACAATATACAATTATAATTACCATTTCATTCTTTTTTTCTTGTTTTGTTTTGTGTTACTTTTTACTTATATTTATGGTTTTATTATAGTCTATGTCTTCTAGGCAAAAACAAGTGCCAATGTAGCGACACTCTCTAATTATGTACTCTCTAGTTGAACTTCATGACTAAACGATGGACCACCATAATACAGGCCCTCGGCCTAGTTTGGTGGTTACATAACATGTACTGTCACATTCAAGTACTGTACTGTACTGTGTGTGTGTGCTGTGTATGTGTGTCTGTGTGTGTGTGTGTGTACTGTATATTATTATGTTAATTGTGTCAAATAAATGTTTTTATTTATTTATTTACTCTAGCACTTTCCTCTTTCCCACCAGGTGGCGCTACATTACCCTCGCTTCAGCGCGCTCATTACCGCCCACAGCAAAACTGCTCGATAAGCAAAACAAAAACAAATAAATACGGTGAAATTAAACGTTCCCTATGAAGTGTTGGCTGTGTGAATGATTTGCATTTAAAGTGAAGTAATTTGGGTCAGTGAGTACAAAGCACAGTGTAATGTTTGCGCCGCTCATCCGGCACTCTAACCGCTTAGCTTAAATGTATTTTTTTTTGTATAAATATGTAAGATGTCGAGCTTAGCGAGCGAGGGAATTGCTGCTTTTTATTTTTTGTGGTTTACCATCTTGCGGTCTGAGTTTGAATTTGTAAATTGGTACGCCGATTTGATCTGAAGTAATCAGAAAAATACACCGTTTCATAATAAGGGTTAAAGTATGAAAATACCATTTTATTGTAATAGGTGCTTCGAATTGATATAGAACCTTCATGGTTTGACATTTTTGAGTGAAACTTTTCACATGGTACCTATGAAGTTTTTCTTTTAAAAAACGTGCAACATTTGATTATCGACTTTAAAATAAATAATTATGTCAAAAAAAAACCAATTTCAATGTTTCAGTACAAATCGGCAATTTCATACTTTAACCCCTAATAGTTAGATTTTTCAATATTGTGTTTTATTAAGTGCGTGCTTAAACTTTACCTGTGTCAGGGTGCATTTTTTTCGGCCGTTAGCCGCACACTGCGTCACAATATTGTCACCCAACCCTTTATCAATTATTGGATAAAGTTTTTAGACCTTTTATTTTCAGGTTCTCTCCACTCATAAAAGCGACAATGCGACGGCTATTAGTCCTTTGATAAAAACCATAACACGACTTTATCAGAGCTCACCTCACACAGTTTTCACGCGATTAACCATGATATGGCGTATAAAAAATCCCATTTTGTTTGTGTATCACGGTACATAAAACTCGGTTCTAATCCTTTTGTTTGAAACACGTGGGTGGACGTCGTGCCGGGTGTGACCATAAAACAGTTTTTCAAGAGTTAATTGTCCTAACACGGGCAGCGTGGCAAACTGATTTACATGCAAATTGAAACAGGTCAATATTAGCCGAGTCAATTTAATTCGTGGCTTCGGTACCGGGCCCGGGACCAGTGGATATTGCTGAGTCTGACTGTTTTTCTGATAATATCAACCGAAATTGGATTATTCCGATATTGTGTTCTATATTTGGTGTAGTTAATTTCGATTGTTTTAAATGGGATACAGTATTTGATTGAATTAATTAAGGTTGCATCCACTGTTAAGAGCAGTGGTCGAGTGGTAACGTCCCGGACTTACGAGTAATAGGTCGTGGGTTCAAACTTAGCCAGGCGCATTACTTTATTTCGTCACCACTGCTCTTAAAACGGTGAAGGAAAACATCGTGAGGAAACCGGCATGTCTTAGAACCAAAAATTCGAAGATATATGACATCCACCAACCCGCACTGGACTCGCGTGGTGGATTACGGCCCATTCCCTCTCCTAGAAAGGAAGCCTGCATCCAGCAGTGGGAACATTATAAGGCCGACTATGCTATGCTATATGTGTCCACTGTTTGTATATTTATGTATAGGTATGTCTCTTCATATATTCAAATATATGAAGAGCATTTGTTATTACAAAATGCTAAGACATTTCCCAAGAACAAGTAGCTGACGAGAATTAAATAATGTCAGAAATATTTCGTTGTTGAATAGTACACTCTTAATTTCCGTTCCTATCTGTCATCCCGTAATGTAGGATGTAACAAATAGACTATTATTTCTCTGTCTGTTTTTACACGGGCCACTTTGAATTTCTATCTGCAACAATTGTTTATGCAACCGACGTTAATCTTGAAAAGATTTATGCTGAAGAGATGTTTGGTTGGTCTACAAGGACCAGCTACAGTACAAAGGTATTCCACCCATCTTGTGACTTAGTCAGAACAGAGCATTACGGTATCTTCTAGGTTTCCAATGTCAGCAAATTCAGGGACCTGCAGCGTAGTAGCTTTCACCCCTGGCACGTTCAGCGGCAGACTACGTGCTCAGCCGAGTTCCATTGAGTTTGGAAACTTTGTGACCTACTTCAGTTAGCGTTTCTGAATACAGTACGGCTGTACTTTAAAAATGCCTGTGTTATAACATGATGTCTTCCTCTTATAGCTGTCATGACAGTTTTTACCACTTCTTTAGCCATAATTTATTACTTAGAACGTAAGATAATTATCCTATTCTAATATTTTTATCCAATCCTGCATCTTAATTATTTATTATTTACATTGTATTTAAGTCTATAAGTCTATTTATTCACTAATTTCTCCGACTCCACGTAAGTGCTGAATGATTTTCACGAATATACAGAGCTATAAATGAGGAAGGATATATAACTTCCATAGGTTATTTTTATGGAAAACTCGACAAATAATTAAAAAAAAAGTACTAATCTTTTCTCTTTTATTAGTAGGTGTCAAAGTCTCGATGTTTGCTAATTAAGGCCACCACAATAGTTGAAAGAATTTAAATAAAACATTTCGAGTAAGTAAACATTTCGTTTCTTTAATCTAGTATTAGGACACAGAAACTTTTCTCTTATTATTATTTCTTTATTGTCAGACAACTAAAGCCCATACATAAAATACATATTAATATTACAATCTTATAAAATACATAATCCCGCTTGTGTATTTTCTTCCGATAATTTCCTACTTTCACGTAGGCAAACGGTTCGTAAAAGCTAGTTGACGAATACTTTACCATTCCTAAGCAAATAAGTGCACATGAACACGATCCGCTTGCTCCGAGCTACTGAGTCTCAGTACACATTACAGTGTTTTGCCAATTGAACCCAAGGTTGTCGGCTCCACCTCTGCGCTGAAAGCCTGCGGTGACTGTGTGCACGGGGCTTAGCGATGTTCGTGAAGATATACAAGTATAGTACACAAATACGCTTCAGCATTGAAATCAGATTGGGTTATGTTACTTACTCGTTGTACGAGCAACAATGTAGTTTGGATGGAATATAAATTAGGATTTTGATGCAGTGCGGGATTGAAAATTTGATTAAATGGCATATTGTTAATTTAGTTTCCAATATACTATGTATGTCTTGTTATGAGGGATAATAGCACTATTGTGGCAGCGGCATCAACGTCCATACGCTGGAGCTATAATATATCCGCAAACGTTTGGCTCCATGGCTCGAATGTTACTGGTGAAATAGAGTATAGTTTTTATCTGTGTCATATATGTCACAACAGTTTTGAGTTTGCTAATAATTTGTTCCAACGAATATTGCATTATATCGCCTAACGAGTGGTAAAGTGGTGACCCCGATGTGTTATCAACACAATTGTTTATTTATTATATTAGGTTCACAATATAATAATACATTTTTTAAATTAGACAACAACGCAACAATCACTTATAGGTAAATAAAACATGTATGAAACCATGAATTAGAGAAATAAGCTAACATATTATACCAAGTAATACGCGCATGCAATTCTGTTAAATTATTAATGGGGATAATTGAAATTAAAAAAAGAAAAAAAAAAAATCATGAAAAGTAAAATTGATTGATTAATTGCAAATTTTAGTAAAAATTCTGACTGAATTGACAAATATAAAAAAAGAACGACTTAACATAAAAATTCATTGTAATATTGAATAAGCTTGCTAAGAACATCTTCTTTTACAGCAAAAATATCAGTTGATATTCTCGTTCTCACAGCGAGTCGCTTCGCGTCTCGTCCAGCTGAATTGAAGAAGAAAATCAATAAGCATTGTTCACTTCCAGCATGTGTCTGTCGGCACAGGCTGTTCCGAAATTCGAGTTTATAGTACATTAAACTGCATAGTTCATCTGCTTCAATATTTTATTGAGTGTGCATGGTGTTGTATCAAGTACACTTACTGTGTATTGACAATTGTCAGTTCACTATAGAAAAAATAATTAAGCGAAAAAACCTAGCCATTTGTAGGTACGTTGTTAAAAAACTACCCGCTAATCTATTATAGACTAGATTAAGCCAGCGGCCTCACCCGTATAAAAGTTTAAAATTATCCGATAAAAATATTCTCGAGATAAAAAGTTCATCCCGTCAAGGACATGGTCTGGCTGTGTACTAAATTTCATTGATATGCACTGAGCCGTTTGAGCGTAAAGGAATAACAAACATACAACGTATTTATGTACGTGTGATGGTGTCAAGATGGTGAAAGAAAGGAGTGGCAGGCGGTCGCCTCCTTCTGCGAAGCAGTAATGCTAGCAAAGGAGGCGGCTGATTGCGTGAGGCAACGGTCCTCACGCCCCAACTGCCGCCGGGATTCCGATCCCGATTTCCGGCCACCGTAGGCGCGTGCTTGCGGACGGCGAGCAATGGGTAGCCCACCGTCCGACTGTCCGGTAACCGTTCGGACCGAGCCCAAGTCGTCGACGACGCGTATTGTTCCACGCGCGCCTGAGGGAGATTTCAGCAAATCGTAGGGGCCCAGCAGGGTCGAAGCCTACTGCGGCCATGGGTAGTGTGAAAACGAAACCCGGGGCCCTGGGACGAAGGCAACGAAGGAACAGGAGTAGGTTTTTAGTCAGTAAAAGTGTGACACTATCTCCCGCTCCACCCAAGAGCGCGATTTGTCATTAGATGATTTTCCCACCTAAAAAAAAAACGTATAAAGAAAAACATTTATTTGTAGCTCGCACAGGACGAAAAAATAGTAAAATAAAAAGTAACTACTTAATTTATAAATACTTATCTTACAATAAAACAATATTAAAAGATTAAAAATAAAAGATCTATGCGAGGCCAAAAAGGCTCCTATCTCAGCAATGTACAGTCAGGGGTCAAAAGTGCAGTTGCACTCCACCAATGCTAAAGGGTCTAAAAACTCTTTGTAGAAGAGGGTCAACGGTTCATGCCTGATTTGATTTGTAGCATAGAATAGCGTAGTATTGATCAAACTAGTTATGGACTATGAAACTTGTACTACAAAGAAATTTAGATATTTTAGCATTGGTAGATTGCTACTAAACTTTTGACCCCTGACTGTACCTACTGCCAGCGGTTTAACCCGCGCAAAAGTAGAAAATTGTCCCCAAAAAAAAAACATGATTCCGGGATGAAAATATCCTGTGTGCTATTGCAGGAAATGTTCCACTCGTTTGCCAAATTTTATCAAAATCCGTTTAGCCGTTCGACTGTGAAAAAGTAACAAACACATTCGCAAGCTTTCGTCTTTATAATATTAAATTAGTGTGATTGTGGGCCATCAATAGAAATAAGTATTATAAGTAATCTGACGCTGTATTTAATTTAATTTGAAAGATTCGATTCAAGATTATTTTGTAACTACACAAATTATAAACACTCTCTGGTTTACGTCGTTCTAATGTTGGCAAAGACATCTCCATTACACAATGTTCCTTCTTATTTACCCGATATCCCCTCACGCTGAAGGACTTACTGATTGCATGTTCCCCAAGAAAAAATCCCTTTAACTTCCGTTCGTGAGACACAAGTTGCGTGACCAAGTGGATTTTCGTCTTCAACTTGTCAACGTATGGAAGCTTGTGTTTAAGGCCTCTGCCTTACTGCGAGTTGTTTTTACGATAAAATGTAGTGTTCAATAAAATCACTACTTAGGGATATGGATTTATAAATTAGACAACCAAATTATCAGTAAGTAGGCACAACTTGAGAATAACGTCTGGTCGTTCTCGGGGACAGATCGAGAGTGCCCCGACCGACGTCACACTTCAGTTGGTCTACATTTAATATGCCACATCATCGACACGTTTACCGTATCGGCTCTCTGATTGGTTAAGAGCTTGGAGGGGGCCAATCGGAGCGCCGAACGTCATAAACGTGTCACAAGCTCCCACTAGGCACTCCGTTAGTTGGTTTATGCGGGTACTATTTGCTGCTGCTGTCTGCTGTAGATATGGATTCTGATGAAGATATTATAAAATGACCCTCTCCTGCCTTTTGTTTAAAGTAGGTCGATAGTTCAACAGGTTTCGGTTGTAGTTACTAGCCTCTCGTTTGAATTGAAAACGTGAAACATAAATTGGTTGTTCAAGAAAGCTTGCAATTCCAGGGTTAAGCAGCGATATGGGAATGTTTGAAAGATTTACCGTGGACCTTGAATGCAAAGGGCAACTGAAATTTAACCCATATAACGAAAAGTATGTTGAACATGACCGAGTATCTAATAAAAAAAAATCTTGCTAAAAGTCTATCAGTACCAAATAAATGTACCTAAAAGATATAAAAGTTGGTACAATAAGTTTGTGATCGACGAGAGCGAGCACATTGGCTCCGTGATAAATGACTTTCTGATCTCATCGAGATAAAGAGTAATGGTGGAAGCAATTATGTGCCCTGAATAGGACCAGCGACGTTTTCGGTAACATCGGAATGTATAATTTAACTTCATTAAGCGTACAATAGATTTCCTAATACCTTTTCATATAATTTTCGTGTCACTTCTCACAAAATATTACCTATCTCGTTATGAGAAATCGAAACCGAACCGTCGATTTATCTTGTGCTGTCAGTTTCAGTTTTGCCTTCAATAGGACTATAATTTCATGGGATTGAACTTGTACGAAGGGTGCTTAGATTTCTCATTAATCGACGCGGCTGGATAAGCCGTTTAGAAACAACGATGGAATATAAAAGGGTGCGTACGACGATTTGAAGCCGTTTTGCGTCGGGCAGTGTTGGGTCACGATAAGGACCGCGAATGAAGTGAACACACACAAAAATATTTTTCTTTCTATATACCCTTAAAGAAAATTAAAGTCAAGTAAGGGATGTGAATTTTCGTATAACTGCTGCTGCGTTGGCAATTTATAAAATATTAAAATCGGGCTCTTACATATTTCTTAAGTCGTAAAATATTTCCTTAGAATGGTTTCAATTCAATTTCAGCGTATTTTGAAATGGACGGTTGAAGTTTTCGTTTAAGTATGGCACGTAAAATAAGGTTCTGGGTTAATTTTGAATGGCGGATGGGAAGTGTGATTGGGCTCAGCTGTAAGCTGCTAATATAATCCAGCAAAAATATAAATGCGAAAGCCAAGTTCTCTAGAACGGATAGCTCCTTATGGGCGGAGTGCCGTCGTGTGCTCATAGAGGCATTCGGCAGAGGCGACCTCTTTCATTTGGTCCTGGCTCAGGTCATGGTACGGAGCGATATACGAAGCTCGCATTATTGCTTCGCAGAATCAATCACCTGATTCTGCGAAGCAGTAATGCGAGCGTGGTGAAAAGTGTGAAGAAGAGGCAATCTTCCTAACCTTAACCTTTGCGGACGGTAATCAATGGGTAGCTTGTCGTCCGATAAGGACTAGGCCTGGGTCGACGGTGCGTTGTATTCCATGCGCACTTCAAAAAGATGTCAGAATAGTTAGCGAAGCCCTCTAAAGCCGATGCCTGCCAGGACTGCGGGGTTGTTCGAAAGGGTCACTGTGACCCTGGATCACCGAGGCCAACTGACACTTTCTCACTCCACCCAGGGGGACCACATACACAACCGCGGGAAAAGTTATTTGATAATTAATAATATATTATATAAATATATATATATTATTATATTTTTTATTAATAATATCCCACAAGTATCACACAACGTCGTCTAGTCCCAAGCTAAGCAGAGCTTGTGAGCCGCTTGTGTTATGAGTGCTAGACAACTGATAAACATACTTAAATATTTCTAGAAATATACATATTTATAGATAAATTACACCCAGACAAATGATCGTGCCCATCACACAAACATTTTGTCCTGGGTGGAAATCGAACCCACGACCTCCGTCATAGCAATCAGAGCCACTAACCACAAGACCAACAGGCCAGTCAATATTATTGTCAAACTTTAAAAAAGGCATGGATACGTGATTCATATAACGGTTTTTAATTGACTCATAAAGATATTTTTATTCATAAGTTGAAAATAATTGGATTTTAATTAATATAATGTATGCAATTAATATTTTAATCAGATTTACGATGCATTAGTCAAATTATATTAAATGAATGATAACTGTACACTAATTCTTTATATGAGTTCGTTAAGGATTATTAATATGACATTTCCTATTTTGCTTTATGTCACCCAGTTACGTCAAATAAATTAGAATTAATTAGGCGAATATCCAATTAAATGTTATTAAATAAACATTAAATTTTTATTCTATTTAAACTTGAAAATTATTTAATTTTACATATTTGGTTGTAATTATAGTTTAGGTCTAGTTGTAGTTGCAATTCAGGCTCTCGTGATGCGGTGAGCGAAAGAAATAATTTGGTGATTTTCCCACCTCAAAAAAAAAGTTATAGTTTCTATCTATTTTTTTTAGGTGGGAAAATCATCTTATGACAAATCGCTCTCTTGGGCGGAGCGGGAGATAGTGTCAGACGTTTACTGACTAAAAACCCACTCCTGTTCCTTCTTTGCCTTCGTCCCAAGGCCCCGAGTTTAACTTTCACACTACCCGTGGCCCCAGTAGTAGGCTTCGACCCTGCTGGGCTCCTACGATTTGCTGACATCTCCCTGAGGCGCGCGTGGAACAGTACGCGCCGTCGACGACTTGGGCTCGGTCCGGACGGTCGGACGGCGAGCCACCCATTGCTTGCCGTTCGCAAACCCCCGCCTACGGTGGCCGGAAATCGGTCTATAATTATTAATATATTTGAGAAATTTTATAGGCGTTCCCCTTTTTACTACAATATTTTACCGACCGTAGTTAGTACCTTGTCTAACACAAAAAAAAATCAAAAGTCACTATCTAAATAATAATAAAGATCTTTGTTTTTTGTTATGAAAAAAAAAAAATAAACCTTCCGTAACCCAGTGTACATTGTTTCCCATTTTTTCATCGTCATGGCATCTTTGTACACAAAACCCCAATCAAAATATTCGGTATCGATAACCATCCTTTTTCATAGCCGACATTAATAAATAACAAGGTTAAAGAGTAATAAATTATTGTTTAAAAAACGAAACAAGGGCTTCTACGCTGTTTGTTTTATTATAAAACTCTTTTGTTTATAATCTCATGTTTTTAAGTTGTAAAAAAAAGTAGGACAGTTTTTAAACGAGATAGGGAATTTGGGTTACTTTATGCGGTACTGTAGTACTTGTATCTTTTTAATATTTTACGACCTCAATGTCGCAACCCGGCGCCATCTCGAAATCATTTTGCCTATAGGGTATGTTGCTTTAATTTCTATAAAGCGTTTGGGTAAAGTTCAAAATGGTTCCGAAGAGGTTCTGAAAACAATTTTAACTGTTTGATCAAATTAAAGTTAGGTTCTAGAGTTGTTTCTTGCAGTTTATCAGAATATTTTTTTTTGTTCTAACAGTTTCTTAGTATAAAAAGGCCTATAGTGCCTAGAAAACAGTGGATCTGGTTCTGCGTCCACAGCTGGCTAAACTTTCTGGTACATGACACTTCTTTCGGAAAACTTTACTTGGATCTTTATATTTTTTTGGAAAAAGATTGAAGAAAATATTATTTTTACAAAGTGCTATATAAACTTTGGAGCTTTAGCAATATACTGTTTGGAATTATCGAATTCACAATATTCAACGTCACGCCACATTCGTTACCAATGTTGCCAATGCAAATATTTTCTTTTATGAATATGAAAACTGAACGCCAACATTGATACGTGTCCAACGCCCACTAGAAAGGTTTATTTATGAACTAGCCATTGCCTGTAGCGCCGTCCGCACGAAAATAGATTTTATTTATTTATGATACAACACAATCGAACTCACTTTTCAATATAAATATATTTTTTTTTGCCTGGAAAATTAATGTCGTTAAATGTTTGGGATTGTGTGTTTGCGATTTAAAAATATATTTGGGTGAAAGTTCTAGCGAGTATCGAATCGCTTACTTAAAAGTTAAGCATTGACCTCCCGGAAATTTGAAATTGGAATCACTCAATGGAAAACGGTTTGTTGAAAAGTACGCTGTTCCCTTCCTTTTATCGTTAGACTGGCTGCCTTTTGCTTCATTTGAAATATTCTTTATCGAAATAATAAGATGATAAAATCCTTGATACTTATACTTAGTAGAAATACAAAAACGAGCAAAATTCTTAGGTTTATTGTTAGATAGGTACTTAAAGAAAATACGATGTTTCTCCACTACCTAATACAAATTACCCGTATTCGCCCAAATTGCACGAATAAATAACTTGGAACATAATATTGAACCATTCGCACGTCTATTAAGATGGCCGGACGGGCAACGTTTTTGTATTCTATTGGATAAACGAGTCCCGTAGGACCTATTTGTTTTTTTTTTTAATGTACCGTCGTCGTCGGCTTGTAACATCGCCTGGAAAAGGTAATTTAGATGGTGATGTGTTTGTCTGGCAATGCTCTTAAAGCGTTATTAAATACCTATATATTTCTAACTGTCCCTCGTGGTTTCACCCTCGTCTTTGGTTACTGCTCCGTTCCCGTGGGTCGTAGCGGGATGCTATACAGCCCAACATATTTTTTAATTCGAACCATTTGTTTTCCTGATTAGCGCGTTCAAACCAACAAAGTCTTCAGTTTTATATGTATATATATTTTATCATAGATGAAGAGTATTGTTGACTTGGAAATATTCTACCTCAATATATTTTCACGTCTTCAAACTATAGTAATAGTTTGAAGTTTTGAGACAGAACTATTGTGGTAATTTGTACTACACTTTAGGGAACAATTGTGAACAGCGAACCTTAATCTACAGACTCGCTAAGAATACCTACTTTGTTGTCTTGGATTGTATAACTGTGGTACTTGAGTACGTACTGCTTTAACTGAATGCTAGAATACGTATTAGTTGGCAAAATCTATTTATGCCTTCCACAAAAGAAGACAGGCCGAGACCATCCAGTACTGACTTTATTATTATATATATATACCTGTATTATTAAGTAATCACATTTAACGTTCTCTTTATTAAAATAACACTAAAACTATTTTGAATCTTTGAAGATCCTTCAAGATCCAGGGCTTCGTTAAAAGGGTAATGTAAAAATTACATGAGAAAAACAACATGTTACAGCCAAAGTCCAAGTATTCCCCAAAAAGATGAAATAGCAAATAACAGGAAAAAACTCAGTAGCTAAAAGGAAATTTAATCCATGCGTTTGTACTATTTCGTAGAAAATTAATTACCTGCTCTTTGAGAATTTTCAAACAATCTTAGAATTAACGCGAATTAACATTTAAGAAGGTCTTTTTCCACTCGCTTATCGTCAATATCGAACATAAAGCTTGTTGCTTCGTCTAAGGCAATCCAACGCGATGTTTGATAAAGAGGCAATATTTTGAATATATGAGTACATTATGGAAAGCCAAAGTTCACGTAAAATACTGCTATTTTACGTCAACTTTTTTGAAATTTTCATAGGTCTTTACTAGATTAGTTTTACACAAATTTATGTTTTTAATTTCTATAAAAGCCTAGATAATATCCACAAGATAACTGTGTATCCAAAATATCTAGAGAAAGATGTGTAATAACATCATAATCACGTAAGAGCGGTTGTATTAAAATGTACCTTGAAAAGGACGGACTCTTTTTGAGGTGAGAATTTTTCTTCTTTAGTAATAATTTATTTAAAACGTAAGTTATCCTTTTTCTATCCAAACCTGCATCCACTTTATTATTATTACATAGTGCATAAGTCTATGAGTCTGTTTTTCCGCAAACCTCTCAGAAACCACGCAATGGGTTAACAATTTTCACTACTAAAATGACCAATAAACGAACAAGATCTATAATTTGCAGCCATTTTGTTTTTTTTGTGTTGGGAAAATCATCAAGTAACTTCTCCCACACTCACACTCTAGGTGGAGTAGTGTCCGACTTTTACTGTCTAAAATCTACCTGTGTCCTAGGCCCACTGGTGACTTATTCGAACAATTAGAACTGATAAGCCGTATACAAGACAGCATAAGGACATAGCAAATACATCGGGTTTTAAATACGACGGGTCGCTAATATAGGAAATAAGTTCTCTTTATGTGGTTTTAGTTTGTAAAAGTCTGACACGCCCTCCTACTCCACCGACCGGGAGAAGTCATTGGATGATTTTCCACCTCACAAAAAAAACACACATTTTGCTCTGATCGTAAATAAATTATCTAACCACACTAAGTATATTTAGATAAAATTAAATGGTTTACGCAGATTCTCAAAATGAATCAATGCAATTCGGCTAATCACTTTTCGTCAAGTAGTTATGGCATAAAATATGATATTTTCTAGTGGATATGAGGCACTATTTACTTATGAGAATTTCATTTAGAAATCCAGACAGCAACAGCAGATAATTTGAGAAAACATTATACGTAATACCACGCGCTCACGATTTCAAACCCGCTTATAAATTGAGATTTATAAACTTAATTATAAATATATCAAAGAACCACACAGTACGTAATTACATTCCGGGACACCTTCATTTATTACTGAGCACCTTTTCCGGGGCTCTTCAAGCGCTTAAAGCTCATGTTAATTCCGCTTTTAAAGCCGCTGTAAAAACAATCTATTATGCGTGCTGGGGAATAATCAAGGTAACGGGCATCCCTGTTGTTGTCTGCACGCAATCCTTAAGGGCTCAATCGTATCGTTAAGGTTAATTAAGAATCATTTAAGAGTGGAGCTTAAATTAACGTAGTGATTATAATGTGGCCTTCGTGTGGTATTGGTCCGTTTTTAATTAGATGAGGATAAGTTTGCTGCAGCATTTTAATCGTTTAAGGAAGTTCTAGCGCTAAAACGGTAGCTGTCTTGACGATTCTAATAAAGCTAAAAAAATAGCAAGATATAGTAATCAAACACAATACGAGTATATTGCGGTTGACTACTTGAGAAATGTAAGCTAATTAAAACATGCCAGACTTTGTTATAGTATCTTTAAAATTCGTTTAGAAACCCGTGGTCCTAGAACGCAAATATCAACTGAAAGAATATAGGTGTCATTTTAGTCAGTAAAAGTCTGACACGTCCTTGCGCTCTGCCTTAGAGCGAGAGAAGTGGTAAATTCTTTATTTACTCTAACATTATGTACGTTGTAATTGGCTGACTTAGATAATCGCAAGAAGAAGTTCCTATTAAGTGAATTATGTGTTAAGATTTGAAACGCTTGCGTCGTCTCAACTTCCTAGCATCGCTGTGCCGCCGGGGCGGTTACTGTAGGTGCAGAAAACCTCGAACAGCACAAATATTTAGACTTTCATAGCTAGCAGTTTGAGCAGTTTGAAGTTGTTTAGGGCCATGCGATCCTAGCACGCAATTTAACGTATTTTCAAGGCATCGTTATGTGATTGGTCCAGTCTTTAGGTACGGCCAAATGCGAAAGTGCATAGGAGCTACAGAAAAAAAATCGTGTGAAGCGAGAAATGACGCCATCTAGCGTAAAACCAGATTGAAATGTTGCTATCGACAACATTACATTATACTGTTAATAGATGGCGCCGCTGAGCTTCAAATGATTAATGCTTATTTTTGTACTTTCTTTTTGTTTCTTCATACATTGAAATAATTTATAATTTCTTTTAAAGAGATGAAGATATTAAAATTGAATATCAATTTATAAATATTTGATTATCTATGTGTTAGTTTTCAAACTAGAGAGGGTAGGTTGAATATGGATTTCCGTTGAAGTCCATAAGAACGCTAAAGATTACATTTCTACGAACCGAGCGAGCACGATACTTCCGTGCGTATGTGTGCGCGTGTATGAGTATCCACATTCCACAGATAACACACACTAAGGAACTGTCGTCGCACTGAACTTAAAACATCATTATTATTTTTCTGTGCCATTGAATACGCATCACACAGTCACAGAGGCGACTTTTTCTTACCATTGCATTGATAAAATTCACGCAAATATGTCATGTGCTGGTAGCCGTATGAACTAAGTGTTGGAACGTAGCCCGAGTTCAAATCATGGTCGGTCCGTTGCGGTTATTTCTTACTTTGAAAATTCCCAATCTATATTAATATAGTTGTTTTTTATATTGCTATGAAAAATACTATTGCATTTTTTGCACTAAATAGTTGCAAATTACGAATATGATCTATTAACCACAAGAAGAACACATTCGTAATTTTCAATTATTTAGTTGTTATATCTTTTCGATGTTGTAAGGTGGAAATAAAAAGACGTGTTTAATAAAAATCTTTATTCTTTATATTTACAAATTAAACATTTATGAGAATTGTGACGTCGAATTGTTACTTAAACAAAAAAATTATCTTGTAACCGATAACTATGTTATGTGTAAGATTGTTTGTTGGAAGTATACCCACTTAGACCATTCATAATATGAATAACGTAACAATAAAAGGATATTAAAATTTTAATAAAATAAAATATAGTTGTATATATCCAGTTATTTATTGAAAAGTGATATATGATTTAGACTTTGTAAACATTTTATTTTTATGTAACGTCACAATGAATGTATTGAGGTCATAGCTTAATTGTTCATTTTCTTGACGAAAAGAAGATTGAAACTAAACCTCAATTTCTGTTAAAAGAACTTTAGTTCTCACAAGATAATCGTCAATTAGATGAGAAAAATAAATTGAACTATTATGTTAGAACAGTGTGGGTAGAAGAATAAAAAACGAAATAGAATCATGATTATTGTCAACAAAATTGATAGCGAGTTCACTGCATTCTTAAGATAAGGCGATGGCACAAGTTAAAAGATATAGCTGTTTTAAACGAAAGTAAACACAATATAATACAGTATTTGTTAACGAATAATCATGGATATGTTAAAATAAAATGGCCTACTAAATATTTAATTACACCGACTGATTTCACTAAAACTTAATATTTTGTATAACCCCCATTATTTTCGATACAGTCAAGTAGACGTTTGCGCATGGACCCAACCATATTACCGCATATTTCGCTCCCTCTAAAACTTTCCCACACCTCCATGCAATGGGTTTTTAATTGTTCCGTAGACCTCTCATTCCGCGAGTCCCACCTTTGCACCATCAAACTCCATAGATTTTCTATGGGGTTGAGGTCGGGTGATCGCGCTGGCCATGGAATAACAATTACTTCCGGGTGATTGTGAAACCACTCACGCACAGTACTCGCTCGGTGAATAGGACAATTGTCCTGGACAAACGGAAATTGTGCTAACTCATCAGCTGGGTAAATGTTGCGCACAGTAGGTAGCATAATTGAGTCTAACACTTCCACATAAGTTGAACTGTTTGCGCGTGGAGAAATGAAAGCCAGTTCTCCTGGTCCTGCTGCACTCATCCATCCCCACATATTAATTGTGATTCGACCTGATTCGGTGTTAGGAATAATGTTGTTATCACACCAGCGAGTGTTATTCTTGCGCCATAAGTGAAGCCTGCCCTTTTGACTGGATTTAAATGTTTTTTCATCTGAAAATACCGCAGTATTCCAGTCAAAATCTAAATAATCACGTGCGAAACGTAATCGTTCTTGTTTATGCCTCTCTGTCAAGTACGGCTTTTTAGCAGGTTTTCTGTGATGCACACCTTCAGCGTGAAGTGCACGGCGAACAGTATCCATCGAGGTGTCATATAATTCCGCAAAATGTCTCGTTGGTGCGAAACCATTCGTTTCGTATACGTCCACCATATGTCGTCGCTGCGCCTCGCTAATAAGCTTCGGTCTCCCACTTCTCTTTCGACTAGCAAGGCTACCTTCGTCCTCATATCTTTTTATCCAAAGACTTACAGTATTTTTCTAAAACAAAAAAAAATATATTAGGCAGCTATACCTACTTGACTTCATTTTCATTATATAAAATGTTAACAATCATAATGATTGAATATAATTTTAAAATAAAACTGCATTTATAAATCCAATAACCAATCCAATAAACCCAACGATTTATGTATTTCTCTTTTAAGCCTCATAAAGATACGATGGATGGATTCATAAATGGCATACATTTTAATTAGAAGATTAATTTATAATAAAGTTACAATTCATTAATAGCTATTATACTCACATTCAGTCCGGTTTCTTCAGATATTTGTGTTTTATTGAGACCGCTTTTATGCAGCCCAATGATAGTCGCCCTCACTTCAATACTAATATTAGCCTGCATTTTGCGAATATTACTATACTGTTAACCACACGTCACTAACCAACAACTACAACCAAACGACAGTTCATTTCGGTCAAGTTAAACTTATGTCTACCTCGCAGAAATCTAAATCTTTATTTAGTTTTTTTGTGATCATTTTCGACCTCTAAGAAATGTGTGAACAAGTTAAAGAATAATTTAATATATGTAATGCTAATCCATAACTTCCAATCGGGTTCCGGTTCCAACTTACAAAAAGTCAACCATTGCGTGGGATTTGAACTTGCGGCACATTGATTTGCGCTTCAATCTGTGTCAATACCACTAGGCCATCTTGACTTATGCTAAGTTGATGAAATTATGAACTACAATCAGTTGTTGACGACAATGATGACGCATGTGTCTATTATTTGTTAAACTAAAAGACAAGTTTATACTTTGTGAGATTGCCTTTGCTCGCCTCTTAGCTGTGAAGAAACTAACGCCATCTAGTTTAATTTTCGAAAACTTGAACTCTAACGTGCAAGGGATAATAGGCGTTAAGGTATCTAAGCACTTTTATTGGGTCATAGTACCGGCCATATAATTAGTATTGTCATTTAGTATGGTAATGTTGCTAGCACTGTCTGCACATTGGTCATTGATACTCCTATGAGCACTTTATACTTTAATTTTGGACTTAACACGCTTCCTGCGGCAAACAAATCACAAACTTTCGTCTGGTACAGACTACTGTACCAGATAAAATTTTTGCCGCAGGAAGTGCGTATCCATCGATCTTTTTGGTAATACGTAGTTTTCAACGTGCGTACCAGCGGTAAGCCCCGCTTGGGACCGACTTTTGGCGACAGCGACCTCTGATACAGGCCATGGTCCGGAGCGAGGAGGAATGGAAGGCGGGCGCTTCCTTCTGCGAAGCAGTAATGCTAGCGAAGGAGGCGGCTGCATGCGTGGGGGAACGGACGTCCTCACGCCCCAGCCGCCGGGATGCCGACCCCGATTTCCAATATTAGGAGCACCAAAAAAATGGAGGCGACTTTGTGTGATCTGCAGTGAACGTGATAATAGCTACGACAGTGTGGAAGCCAAACTACTTACTTCATAACACCTGCGGTAACAATAATTTAAGGCACAGATTATAAACAACAGCCTGCCAACCGATACCATTCAGTACAATAACACTACAAACATCGAACATGATTGCAATATTGCATGTCGTGTGCAATGAGATATCGTTAAGCGATAGCTGGTTTTGACAGCAATGTGGTATTTATTTTATACCGCTATCAACACTAGCATGTAAGTTTATTACCCAGTAGGCTATGAAGTATGGAAGTTGAAGCTATCATAAAAGATAGATCGTCAGTTGAGTATTTAGCCAATGAGGTATTACAATTATAATTTAGGTGTCTTCAAGGCTAGAGTGAATAGGCTCTTAATAAACTAGTGCGTCTTACCATCAACGATTGCATCACTGCTTACCATCAGGTGGAATCGCAGTCAAGCACTGGTTTTAAATAAGAAACTAAAAAAAAAAACGAAATCCGAATGTTCATGTATTTTGAATTTTGTTGGTTAGTGTCAGGTTCTATGTTCAAAATATGATTAGAGACTGTAACAAATATGTGTTTTAATGATTTTAATCGTCTTCATTAAAATCATTAATACAATCCTCTCAGTTCAGCCAACCGTATTGAATAACTTTTTCATGAAATAACTATTCAATAGGGTTAGACAAACTGAGAGGATTTTAATTATTATAATTCCGTAAATCTTATCGTCGGTCGCAAATCATATTTTAATGAAATAGACCTGCAAAATCTTAAGAAAATTTGAATTTCACGGGCTACCCTGACGATTTCATCTTCCTTCGCAGGTGCATTGAAGCGACTCGATGTTGCACAAACCATTTATGTATCCGTATCTAACTGTGGCTGTGTCAGTTGAAACTTGTGCGCAGTGTACTTTGCACGAGCACAAATATAAGTGACAGCTTTAGAAGCTACGGGTGTGGTGATTCCGTACTTCGTGATCGTATGCAACAGGAAAGAAAGTTTGTTGTGGCGACATTTGGGGGAGGCCTATGTCCAGCAGAGGACGTCTATCGGCTGAAATGATGATGATGATGATGATTAATAGAATTTCGTATGAAACTGGAATACTGGTTGTCAATGATTACATAATATTGACGCATAGGATGCTAACAACAATTTTGATGTGCTGATGTAAGTATTTAACAGGTTTTTAGTAGAGGAGATTTGTTTAATTATTACGTCTATGCAAGATGCAAAACCATGAAGGTAATATCTTTAGGAATTGTAAGAGTCAACTAAAGCGAGATGAGATCCAACTAGTAGCCCTATTCCTGTAACAAAAAAGAAAATGAAAATCTCAACAATTGGAGAAACATTTTTGCAATTGAAACAGCAGCAGAACCTAGATATTAAAAACTTGTCGTTTGATGTAAACCTTTGAGCTTTAGCGCGTTGCATCGGAAAGGTTTCTCTTGCGAGTAAAAGGCGACCTTTTTCTTATTTTTTTTTACGGATAATAGGGTATTCTCCTGTGTTTATTTTTGAATAACATTTTAAACAAAACAACAAATAACAATAAAAAAAAAACTTTTTTTGTTGCCTATTGGTCAAGTGTGAGCAATTAAACCCATAACGCGGACAGCTTTACCAAATATTCATGTAAAACGTGTTCAATTGAAATGCCTACAGTCATTTCGCACACTTTCGCTCTCCTATCACCCAATATCATTCCATTTCTGGCGTGCTGACCTTTTTTGGGCGATCTGAATGTTCATCTACATTTATGTGTTCAACATAAATGTACCGTCGTCTGTTACCGATTTCTAAACCATTGAAATTGTATGTTTAGAATCCCCGTAAATTTAATCCTTGGTTTGATGAAGGTTTTTTCGGTGAAATACTAAGGCTTATCATCAGCATACGATATTTTTTTTCCATTTTCGTTTGAATTCACGCGATTGTCGACTTTCAATGGCTGTCGCACATACACGGAACTGCTTAAATTTTAATAAACAGTAGTAAGTATATTGAAGGTAGTAAGTGTTGCCTTTAAATTCAATAGCGGGCTTTATACAGTCACTCTACACTACAGTAATCATTCGCGAAAGAGCGCGCTTGTGAAGATGTTGAAAGGGGACGAGAAAGACCACGCGTTCATTGTGTCACTCTCATCAGTCGCGCGCGCAGTCGTACCTATACGTTCCTGAGAACGCGCGATAGTATTGCTAAACTATGTAAAGGGGCTAATAAATCACCGACTTATCGAACTACCCTCGCTGCATGCAGGAGTCTTCACGAGGCACTATGCTACCAACAAACAGCTCCACAACATGGGACTAGCAAGCGACCCGACTTGCAGGATCTGTGGAGAGGCAGAGGAGAATATGCTACACTTACTGTGTGACTGTGCAGCACTAGGCTCCAAAAGACTAGAGTATCTGGGCCAACCATTTCCAAGACCAGAGGACTATAGGCTCAGCCCCATCAAGGCCATACTGGGACTCATGACGAAGGTGCACGGAGGGCTGAGGGTTGAGTAGAAGGGAGGGGGATTAGCACAAAAGATCCAGAAGGGTCGAAGTGCTCTGGTTTAAGGCCAGCCCCACTATAAGATAAGATAAGACCCTCGCTGCATTGCTTTCGTAGTTAACCTACGGGAGCCAAGACGCAGGAAAGGGAAGCCAATAGGAACAAAAAACACGTTTATTTGGGCTAAAAAGATGCCTAATAATACTCAGCGGTAGTGTTAACTTCATGTTAGTGAAAAAAGTTTCGTAATCATAACTGATCTTCAAGTACAACAAGAAACAACAAAAACACTTTTCCATAAATATTCAACTAAGGAAAGAACGTGTTAACCTTATTAATCAATTAAATAACTATCAGATTAAGTTAGAAGACAGTATAAATATTTATGAAATTGACACTCAGCGCTTACAGTCAGAAATACAGACTCTTGATGAGTCACTAAAGTCAATTTATAACAAATATGTATGTTCAAAGAACCAAATTAAGGAACATATTCTTGCTACAAACGAGTTGGTGGACAAAGTAGACTCACTTACTCTTAGTAGCAACAAATGTACCTGTCAGAGAGAATCTCAGTATAACCTGGCTGGCCTACAACTTGTGGTAACAGAGGACACATCCCAGGCCACTAGGGCTCAGGACTTTATTACCAGCCAGGTACCCCACATTCAGCAAGAATTAACTCAAGGGGTAGATCCAGTAAATTGTAGTTTTTCCTCCCACGACAGCGGGGATTATCAATCAATTATGTTTTCAGACAGTATAGAAAGAGGTTTAGGGCAATTAGTTAGTAACAACCTCCCTTTTTCTTCTCAAAATCATTGTAGGCCTCAGGCTTCCTACCATCAAATAATGTCATTAGTTAATGAACAAGTATATGATCCCAATGCTATTATATCTGTGTTTGTGGGTAATAGCTTAAATGTGAATAAAGATGATATAACTAATAGTGTCACAGAACTATTGAAGATAAATTGTAGGAAGATTATCTTGTGTGCTTTTCCGTACTTTGAGCATTTGTCATATAGGCAAAATAAGTACATTCACATGCTAAATATGCATATGCATTTTTTAGTAAGTCACCATAGTGATAAGTTTTTATTTTTTACATCAACAATTTTGTTGATAAACTTTTCTCGACTAGGTATACTGTGTACCTACCAATTATATTTAGACGTCAAATAGCAAAGCTATTAGCTTATAATATTCACTCAGACATAGTTAGTATGTCGAAGTCCTCAATCATTAGTTCCACCGTTAGTAATAGTACTAATGTTATGTTTGCTGGTTCCAATACTTTAAACGAGCTAATGAGACAATAGTTGGTACTGTTGGCAATTTAGGTCAAGTATCTTCTAGCATTAACGCTAAAGGGGCTAAGCAAAAATCGTTTAATTTGTTTCTTCAAAACATTCAGGGTTTTTCTTCGAAACAATTGGAAATTGAATTATTTTTAGAAAAAACTATGTTTGACATCATTTGTTTTACTGAGCATTGGTTAAAGGATTTTGAAATGCTAATCAATTTTGAGAATTATACTGTGGGCAGTTTTTTTAACCGAAAAACAATGTTACGTGGGGGTTCACTGATCCTAATTAGGAATAGTATTAAATTTAAATCTCGTAAAGATATAGTTGCACTGTCCGTTGAACATAGTATTGAACTGTCTTGTGTTGAGCTGGATAGGCATATCATAGTGTGCGTTTACAGGCCCCCTAATTATCAAAACTATTCTATTTTTGAGTCTGTCATGGAAGATGTTATGGCAAAACTTGCAACTGGTAACAAACTACTAATAGTCTGTGGAGACTTTAATGTAAATATTTTAGAAAATTATTCAGATAGCAGTAGATTATTAAATCTCTTCAAATCATTTAATTTATCAAATGTGTTTATAGAACCAACTCGAACTACAACTACTACTGCTACATGTATCGATAATGTTTTTTGTTGCTGCAAATATTTAGAAAAGGCCATTGTAAATTATCTGCCCTCTGATCATAGCGGTCTATTGGTAACTTTTGAATCTAACATACCAATACAACAAGTGCAGATACAATCTAGACCAATAACATCCGGTAAACTAAATAAATTTAACAGCACTTTAATTAGCAAGTTAGGAGATTGGAACCTTGCAGTGGACAATGGTAATATTTTATATAATGATTTTTTTTCAATAGTTCAAACCGAGTTTAATAAGACTTTTGAGAAAAGTACAAAAAGTATCTGCCCTAAGTTTAGATTTAGTGACTGGGCAACTAAAGGAATTAGAATAAGTAGGGAAAGACTTTTTGAGCTGTATGGTCTTAAGCCTATTATTAACACTGAAGCTTTTAATAAGTATGTTGCTACATATTCAAAAATGTTTAAAAACACTTGTAAGGTAGCTAAGGCCTTATACATTAGCAACAAAGTTAAATCAGCAGATAATAAAATAAAAACTGTTTGGAAAATCATAAATAATGAAACCAACAGGAACAAAATACATAATAATGATTACACATTGAAGACTCATCATGGTGTTATTAGCGATAATAAACTAGTTGCAGAAGAATTTGTTAATTTCTTTGCTAGTATACCAATTAAAACTACTGAAGCCCTAAATTCAGCGCCATCGCATGCTTTTGGTTTATTACAGGCGAACGTTGCAGCCTGCTCAACTGAATTTAATTTTAAACATATAAACCCCATAACAGTAATAAAAGCTTTTAAACAAATCAAGGTTAAATTGACTGAAGATCTATGGGGTATGTCTATCAAAGTTTGTACCTCAATTATTGAGACTATAGCGCCGTACTTAGCCTTAATATTTAATTTGTGTATAGATCAAGGAGTCTTTCCAGATCTAATGAAATACAGTAAAGTGATACCACTTTTTAAATCCGGGGATAGTAAAGACACTAATAATTATAGGCCAGTTTCCGTGTTGCCGGTTTTTAGCAAGATATTTGAAAAGGTAATGTTAAATCAAATGCTTAATCATTTTAACACGAATAACATCTTGCACGATAAACAGTATGGTTTTACCAAAGGACGTTGTACAACGGACGCTGGTGTCTCCTTACTAAAACACATTTTTAATGCGTGGGAGGAGGCACAAGATGCTATTGGCATCTTTTGCGACCTGTCTAAGGCGTTTGATTGTGTGGTTCATGAAACATTACTCCTGAAACTGGAGCATTACGGACTAGGCAAAACAGCGTTAAGCTTATTAAAATCTTACTTGAATGACAGACAGCAACTAGTTCAGATAAACGGTGTCAATTCGTCTAGATTAAATTTGAAAATGGGGGTACCCCAAGGTTCAATTTTCTTCTTCCTTGTCGATATCACTCTTGACAGAGTGGTCGTGGTCATCACTTCAGGTGTTGGTGGCAAGCTTCACAACGCGCCGCCACTCCTCTCTGATGGCCGCCTTCCTCGTGCATTCGTGCAGTGATGATGAGCCACTTACTGCCGCTTTAATCTGGTCAGTCCACCTCATAGGCGACCTTCCTCGTGGCCTGGTACCCTCAACCTTTCCCTGAACCACAAGTCGCTCAATAGCCACTTCCCCTCTGCGGCATACGTGACCAAAAAAGGTGAGAATACGAGACTGTACCAAAGACGATAAACGCTGCTTGATGCCGAGTTCCCGAAGTATAGACTCGTTGGTACGGAATTCAGTCCACGATACTCCGAGCATTCTCCTCCAGCACCACATCTCTAGGGCGTCTATCTTCTTCTTCTCTATTTCCCGTAAGGTCCACGTTTCTGCGGCGTACAAGAATATGGGGAATACAAGTGCCCGAACTAGCCGGATTTTTGTGGCTCTATATATGTTGCGATTCCTCCATATTTTCCTCAACTTGTCCATCGCAGACCTGGAAATTGCCATACGCCTCTTCACTTCATCGATACATCCACCGTTGTTCGTAATTAAGGCCCCCAGATAAATGTATGATTGCACCACATCACAATTAGCAATTCGTGTAATTTCTGGAGAATTGTTATTCATGCGGTCGACAATCATCACTTTCGTTTTATTCCGGTTTATCTTAAGTCCAAACTCAAGGCTAACCCGTTCCATCTTGGCGAGAAGTTGTTCCATGTGCTGGGTACTGGTGGCGAACAAAGTGGTATCGTCAGCATATCGCAGGTTGGAGATCTTCAAGCCACCAATCGAGATGCCATCTGTCCAGTCTTCAAGTATAATCCTCATTATGAGCTCTGTGTACACATTGAACAGTAGTGGAGAAATAATACATCCCTGACGGACTCCGGCGCTGGGGTGGAAGTGGTTGGATTGAATGTCATCTGCGCGTACTGAGGCTGTACCATTCTCATACAGTTTTCGAAGGAGGTGTACCAGGTGTTTTGGAACACCCATCGCCGTCAGCGTTTCCCAGAACTTGGGCCATTTAACGGAATCGAACGCCTTAGAGAAGTCCACAAAGCATATGTAGGTAGGCTTGTTGAATTCTCTGGCTTTCTCTATAATTTGTCGAACCGTCAAAATTTGCTCCCGGGTTCCCTTCCCCTTAACAAAACCAGCCTGTTCAGGAGCAACTTCTTTGCTCAAGTAGGACTTTAGACGCTCGTTCAGTACCTGCAGTAAAATCTTGCTTGCGTGAGAGATAAGAGCAATAAGTCGGTAATTACTGCACGTCTTGGTGGAACCCTTCTTGTGCAAGGGGACAAAAATAGTGTGAGCCCATTCTTTTGGCCATTGCCCCGTGAGCCATATCTTATTGCATAGAGTGTGGAAGATTTGGACACCATATTCGCCCGATGCCTTGATTGTCTCGATCGGTATTGCATCCGCCCCTGTGGCTTTGCCGTTCTTGAGATGCTTAATAGCGGCTCGTATTTCATCTTTCAGAATATCAGGCTCAAGATCTTCGTTTCCGGGATCCGTAGGGGCATAACACTCCGATTTCGGGTCTTGAAAGAGAGACTGGCAATATTGTCTCCAAGTTTCAGCTATTGCTTCTATGTTCGTCACCGTTTCTCCAGTTGAGTTTTCGATGGCCCAGGTCTTGCTACTCAGGGTTTTTGTGATGGCGCGAATTTTTTGGTGTAGGTCCCTAGATTCATGCTTATTTGCATGGACTTCCACTTCTGCACAAATGTCCCGAAGTTGGTCGTTCTGGTCCCGCCTACAAGCTTTCTGAATTCTAGCGGACATTTCGTTGAGGGATCTTATATCAGCTCCAGATGCTTTCATGTTTCGCCTTTCCTCCACAAGACTTAACGTTGAATCGCTCATCCAATGCTGCCGTTTCCGTTTCCGTGCGTTTACACCAGACTCATTGCTCGAGCTCACCATAATGTTTTTAGCCCGATCCCACAACTGATCTGGAGTCTCTGTGCTGGAGTCTACGCTCGTCCACGGTATCATCGCTTGCTCCAGTGCACTTAAAAACTTCGCATTGTCAGTTACTTCAATCTTTCGTCGTGTCTCGAGTTTCCTAACTGCTCTTAACTTTAGATGCACTTTCGATATCAGCAATTGATGATCTGACCCGCAGTCTGCTCCCGGTAGAGTATGAGCATTCTTGATGGAAGTTTTCCATCGCGATCTAATCAGGATATAATCAATTTGATTGCGATGTCTGCCGTCTGGCGATATCCAAGTATATAGTCTGCGCTGGTGATGTTCAAAGAATGTATTGGATACTACCAAACCGTTATCAGCTGCGAATTGAATGAGCCGCTCCCCTCGCTCGTTGCGTTGCCCTAAGCTAAATTTACCCGCACAATGACTTAGGTGATGTGCATCAGCTCCCACTTTAGCGTTAAGGTCACCCAGGATGATCAAAACTTCTCTATTGGCAATCTTTTCGATGGTACTCTCCAGTTCTGTGTAAAAGCTTTCTATCTCATCATCACATGCAGCACTAGTCGGTGCATAAACCTGAATGAGATTAAAATTCACAGGTGTCGCTTTAAACTTTATTCTCATTATCCTGTCGCTAACAGGTTCATACTCCATTACACTATTCCTTAGATTTTTTGGAATAAGGAAGGCAACTCCATTTCTGCTATTATGGTCATTTCCAGAGAAGTATATGGCATGTGTCTCTGTGAGAAAATGACCGTTGTTCTTCCAGTGAGTTTCACTAATGCCGCAGATATTAATGCCACACCTCGTTAACTCCTTCTCTAGGATCTTTAGTTTGCCTGGTTGAAGTAAACCGCGAACATTCCATGTCCCTATCTTTTGAATATGTCGCATTTTCATGGAGTCTCCAGTAGCATGTTTTCCATACGTTGCCTGGTCTCCTACAACCGTATGGCCGGTAGCCAATTTCCCACCGTCTGCCCCGGACGCAGCACGGCGCCGGTTGCTAAGCGGGTCGCATGGCCTCCTCTGTGTATTTGACTGTACCTTCATGATGACTTTCTTGGGAATTTGTTATGCAGTGGTTTCCCCTTGCCTTCTGCATTTAAGCCTTTTAGGGGTTATTTAAATCCCAAGGCCGTTTTAGCCTCTTCCAACCGGTTACCCAGTCAGGTGAATGGTTATCCCGCCATTTGCTCGGTCGCCAGAGCCTCTTCTGTTGTCTAGCAGGGAGCACCACGGGGCAGTAATACGCCACCCCGCCACCATCCGGCGCGTGCAGGTGAGGTTGACAATAGGGTCGGATAAGATCTTAGTTCCGTTCTCCCCTTACTCCCCTATCCCGGTTCAATTTTAGGTCCTTTTTTATTTTTAGTTTACATTAATGATTTACCCTATTTGTTGCAAAACAAACTTAATATGGTGTTGTTTGCCGACGATACTTCCTTGATTTTCAAGATAAATAGAAAGACTAATAATCTTGACGACGAAAATAACGCCCTACTGCAGGTCCAAAAGTGGTTCACTGCTAATAATCTAGTTTTAAATGGGAAAAAAACGAAATGCATAAGATTTTCCTTACCGAATGTTAAGAGTAGTAATTGTGACATAATATTGAACAATGAGGAACTAGAATTTGTCGATAAAACGGTTTTCTTAGGGATTACGCTTGACTCAAGGCTACAATGGGGTCCTCATTTAACATCTCTTGCGGGACGGCTTAGCTCAGCTGCATATGCTGTTAGAAAAATCCGCCAATTTACGGATGTTGATACCGCTAGACTAGTATATTTTAGTTATTTTCATAGTATCATGTCTTACGGTATCCTACTATGGGGACGGGCTGCAGATATCGACTCAATTTTTATTCTACAGAAAAGAGCTATCAGAGCTATTTACAATCTCCGACGTTGCGATTCTCTAAGGGAACTGTTTAAGGAAATTAATATACTGACGGTGCCTTGTCAATATATCTATGAAAACATCATGTACGTTAGAAAAAATCTTCATCTTTTTAGCAAAAGAGGCGATAGACATAATTATGTTACAAGAAATAGGGACCAATTAGTTCAACCAGGTTTCAGACTGGCTAAAGTGGCCTCTTCTTTCATGGGGTACTGTTTGAAATGTTATAACAAAATACCTCCACAAATATTAGAACTCAATGAAACGAAATTTAAATCTTGTATTAAACGCACACTATGCAGGCAAGCATATTATAAGTTGGAGGATTATATTCAAGATAAAAATGCTTGGCTCAATGCTGGTCCAGCTCCACTACCACCGGGGTGTACAAATTGATTAGTTTTGAAACTATTATTATTATTATTGTATTTAGTATTGTATAATGTAGAAGCATTTGTTTTCAAAGTTTGTAAATGTGAGTACCATGGAGCTATTTTATGGTTTTTAGGTTATTATTGGACTTGTTTGACATAAATGAGCATGGCAGTTGAGAGTTTGTCATGCTCACTCAAATGTCTCACTGATGGTGGCGCGTGTGTTGGATCATTCGGTTCCCTTTATAATGGTTGAGCTGAGTGGTGCTAATATTCGCGTCAGGTCCGTGAACGGGCGCTGTCAGTTGAGACTGGTCATCTCTTAGCTGCCAGTTGCTATTTTAATATCTATATTTAGTTTTTATTTTTAATTTATTGACATTGTTCTCACATGATAGCGACAAGAAACATGTAACAGAGATATTTGTAATTGCAAAACACGATTGAAAAGAGTGTCCATGGAGTTTCTTGCACATTCTTCTCCATAGAGATCTACGCTTTGGAATGTGCAATTAGCATCATTTTTTTTTTTCTGACAGACTGACGTCTTGACATTTCAAAAGTGCCTGTAAATGGTTTATTTGAAATAAATGCTTTGAATTGAATTTGAATTTAGTACAAGAGATATCTTATCATCCAGCCTGTTCCAGCACGTTGTTGCTGGACTTCTCTGTAGGCAGACAACAATAGCATCTGAAACATACAAATCCTGAATAAAATATACCACTATAATATTTTGACTTCAATTATTATTTATTTCTTATTTTGTAATGAAATTTAAAATGACTTCGAGTAAATGCAATTAAATGTAATTTTTATACCTACAAAATTTGTACACCGTTATAGGCAAAACATGGACGCTCACAACATATTAATTGCATGCCCTTACAGCACCTTGCATGTCTGATTAGTCAGTTTATGTAAACGCATGTTTGACAAATAAATTATCTTTCTTTCTTTCCTGATTAGAAATTCTCTAATCATAATAAGAGATAAAAGCCACGGAAATTCAGACGACACGAGTTTAGTAGGTACTAGTACTGTCTGAGCAAAAGCAATGATTTATGCAGTAAGCGTAAATAATATCCATCACTTTCTTAAATAAATCTTGTACGTGGAATGAAAATTAAGCTCTGTTGTAGATGTAATGTTTACAAAGTTACTGAGTTCAAATTAGTTTTGTGACTGACTCGTCAACTGACTATGTACGTCTGGTACACACAGCCTAAAAACGTCTCATGACTTGTCAACAATTTCTGTTTAGTTTTCTATGATATTAGCCACCTGTTCTCGCTTCGTAAGGAATCATGGTGACTTGGTCGAAATATCGAAATGCCTATGCTTTATCTAGGCTTGTATACATAGATGAAAGACCTGTCCGAATATTTTCTGGTACGCTTTCACCTTATTCTATAAAACAGAAACGCCAGTTTTTAGAAACTATTATCCAACTAGCGGTTCATATTATCGAGGTTCTAAAGAAAAACACATCGCACAAACTGTAGGCGTGGCTTAGCTTTTTTTTATGTGGTAAGTCATCAGGTCTCTTTTCCCGATCAGCGTGTCTGACTTTTATTGATTAAACCCACCTGTGGATCACTCGGATAACTCTTGCCAACAATACCGCATCCCTGGCAGGTATCGACCCTAAACGTCAATCTTGCTGACATCTCTTAGAAGCTCGGCTTCGCTCTTCAGACGACTTCAGCCCGCGCCTATAGTGATCACCTCAACGAGGGTACGGCCCTGCTCTTAAAAGGGGCAAGCTTTCACAGTAAGCTACACCGGATCTCTCTGGGGATTCGCACAGTGCTGATACCCGAGCGTTTCTTCCCAACGAATCCAACACAGGAACTTCCCGAAACAATCGTGTACGGTGAGGTCCTGTGTTGGGCTGAAAGTGACGTAGGTGTACCTCCTCAAAGACTTGTTGCAATTATCGTGGTGTAGCTTCATCTCTGGCAAAGTACACGGCCGACCCCGAATATAGCCGACCGCTCCCGATGATTAGCAATGGGGCAAAATTAAAAAATATGTAGGTACCTGTAGAGATACAAAAAGAATGATAATTTCAAATAATCTCATGTGCAGGAAGTTCAGGATCAGTCGATGTGGCAACGTGTAGAAGGTTTAGCAGTGGATATAATTACTCGAAATACTCAAAATTGCTCTATTTCCGAAATCTACGTGTGCGAAATTTCGGGCACGATCTAGATATGTACATATTCGTATACGTAGTTACTAAACGTTCCTAATGATGTACCAAAGAGATTCTGTTGGGTTTACCTCCGCATTTTGCCCGAGGTATGTTCTTATCTAACCAGAAGTGAAATTCTATGGAAAGGGAAAATGGGACGGTAAGGGATGTGACAAGTATAAGTATGTGTGTTTATAGTTCGTGCATCTGTTTCGTGAGAAGAATAGTTCTCACGCGACATTGTCCTTATATAAGGACCCACAGCTATTGTAACAGGTAGGTAGTGGGTTCCTGGTAAGGGACAATCCTTCGCCTTTTCTCTTTAAAATCGATGATTTCAATCTACAGTTTATATTGCAGGTACCGGCACGGATCTTGAGCGCTCAGCGAAGAGTGGGCATCGCTTTGCGCATCGTACACATATGGCAAAAAAATTTACACCTATTATATTTTATTTTTTCTTTTACCTACTAGGTACTAGGTAAAAGAAAAATTAAAATTAACATAGGTATACATTTAAAAAAAAAAACGCGTACGCAAAGCGATCCCCACTCTTTCGCCAAGCGCTCAAGATCCGTGCCGATACCTGTACCTAAGGTTAAAGTCCTGGATATAGCTACAGTTTTATCTGTAAAAAATTGCCCTAGAATATTACCAAAATTCAAATATTTAAGTTGCACAGATATTAACAAAAAAAAAAACTCTGTGGCAGATAAAAAATGAGCTCATAAAGTTTCCAATTTCCTTTTAAGGCCTTTAAAATGAATTAGGCTTAAGTGGATAAAAGGAAAGCTTTAACTTTAATAATACCATCAAGTCCATTGCTATGACGTAGAAGAACTGACCCTATTCAAATGCCCCGAAGTTTAGCATATAGATTGTCTGTTTTAAGTGTTTTTCTAACCCAAAGGGAGTTGAATGACACAATTAGTATATCCAAAGACAATGAAATAGAATGGTAATGGAAAATCTATAAAACGAGCGCGATGATCTAGCTTTTGGTATAATATTGTGGAATTAGTAGATCCCCTCCCAAAAGATAGACCGCGGGAATCTTATGCTTGTGAGACACACAGAATCGTTCTTTGTGGCGATACTTGGGAAAGATCTACGTCCCACAGTAGACGTCTATCGACTGAAATAATGATGATGATGATGAAGTAGATATTAAGCTCATTCGATATGAGAAGCACAAATATACACAAACCTTTCTCGTTAATTGTTCTTTCTATTAATTAAATTAGTTAAATATGTGCAGCTGTTCTAATTTAATGCCTTTACATATACATACATTCGGCAATTAATTTTTATTTATATAGAATATAAGTATCATACGCTCATAGAAAGGCCTGTTCAAACCTTAGCGGATATCGCTAGCCGCTATTTGTAGCAATATTTACTAGCGAACCTATTTTCGGTTACTCGTTCAGTCACTTCGGCGAATATCCACGTGTCGGTCACACTATAATCGGTCATGGTCAGTGAAAAGCATTTTATTTTAGTACTGAAAAGGAAGCATTTCTTTCAGTAATCGTACTTGAGACTTAGAGACGTCAACTGTGCGTTTAAAAAACGCGGTGTGCACAGGCCCTTACTAGTTAAGAACTATGATATAAATAGAGTAGGTATAAGAAATTTATGGATTTATTTATAATTTAAACAAAAGAATACAGGATTATCGTATAATGATCTTTCTCAATATCGAAACTATACAAAATGAGTTTTTATCACATATAAAAACTCATTATGTATAGTTTGTCAATAACAATTTATAAAATTTGTCGGTCTCTAAATAAGTAAAAAAACATTCCTAAATAATGCTTAAGTAGCATTTGATATTTTTATCTGTTATTTTTATTTATTTCTGAGGGTAGACTATATAATACTCTTTAACCATTTACTTTTTTTCATTTCTGAGTATAGACTACAAAATAACACTCTTTAACAGTTATTGGCTGCTGCGCTGCTAGCAACTAAGCAACGTTTAAATTTTTCATTAGGTTCTTTAATAATATAAATTCAGAATGACGACTGAAGTTTGATGAAATAATAAATAAGCGCTCGAATATCGTTCCTCTACAGATCGCGACGATTTCGCATTTTGTTCGACTAGTAGACGAACTGCGTTCACCGACGCTAAATTTCCATGCGTGTATGTTTCTCGGTGAACCTAAAGCATTCTAATGGTGCAGAATTTTTACAATCGGTTGAGTAGTTTTTGAGTTAAATCGTAACAAACGAACAAGCAAACAAAACATCAAATCTTTCCTCTTTACAATATATATATTAGTTTAGATATATATTTGTACTGTGACGTGAAAAGTATTATATATTTATTACTATTCCGAATACGGAACCAGCGTAAAGATGAATTTACTTTTAGCTATTTCATTTACGGTTTGACCAAGGGGTGGTTACAATCCAATGTGAAGCTTATACCTATGTAGGTACTTGTGTGTGTGACCTTAATTACATTTTAATGATTAGGTCAAGTTTAATGTACGTTACATAATGTACGCTAATGAATAAAAGTTATTAAAATGTCTGTAATGTAATAAAAATAAATAATACAAACATTTAACATTTTGACTGGCCTGTTAGTCTAGTGGTTTAGTGGCCCTGACTGCTATGCTGGTGTGTTGTATTCTCACCCAGGACAAATGTTTGTGTGATGAGTACAATCATTTGTTCTGTGTCTGGGTGTAATTAATCTATAATATCTATGTATTTAGAAATATTTAAGTTTGTTTATCAGTTGACTAGTATTCATAACACAAGCTCTGCTTAGCTTGGGACTAGACAGCGTTGTGTGAGTGAATATTATTATTATTATTCATATATTCATTTAAAAGTATACTAACTTGCTCCAATAATAATATCACAAAGCACGCAGCTGGAGTTTCTACTTACCACCGTCGGAAAAGGATAGGTTAATATAACACTGATATTAGGTTGGGGTTGAAACTCTTGGGCCGTGGGGTCCGAGTGCTCATACGCTTTTTAAAGAACTATCCAAATGCTTAGTTGACACTTCGCGTGACCCAAGGGTTGGCTTGTACCTCGGTCAGAGATTAAGCATTGCTATCCAACGTGGCAATGCCGCCAGCCTTTTGGGAAAACTTCCAGTCGACAGCCATGTGGAGAAGTTTTATGACGCCATATTTTAGTTAGGAGTAGCCTTTAGTGTATATATATATAATCAGTCAAGGTGTTTTTGAAATAATCGTATAAAATATATGACAATGATATTATAAAGGCAAAAGATTGTGAGTGTGTATATTTTATGTTTGTTACTTATTCACACTCGAACGGCTGAACAGAGTCGGTTGAAATTTAGTGATACCCGTCCCCCGCGATTTCAGTTGCGTCTTTGGTTACTGCTCCGCTACCATGGGTCGAAGCGGGGAATCGGGGGATCGAGATGGGAAATCCAACACTAAAAAACATCTATTTAAACAAGTAGTTTTTGAGATTAGCGCGTTTAAACAAACCAAAGTCGGTGTTAAATAATGAAGAGACATAATTATTATAGAAGTCGGTCGTATTTGTTATTTGTAAAAAGTTTTTTGTTTTACACTTTTTAAATGTAAAATAAAAAACTAAAAAGTACCCCTCTGCCATACATAAATAAGTTCTTTAGTAAGGTACCTACCTATAAAATTTGATCATTAAAACATTGCATAACAATTCCAGTAAGCTAAGCCCAGGCCTACCCTTCCGGCTTCATCGTCAGATCAGTTCGATATGCCACCCCCTCTATTCGGCTACAGGAATGAACAAAGCAATTTTACTTGTTACGACAGTTCTGCTGTGATCCTATGAGGAGTTCCGTTCCATATCTTCGAAGTTCATCATCAGATCATAACAATATTATTACTATGGGACCAACTTAGAAGCATAACCTTTCAATAAAAAAATATTTTCAAAATCGGTCCACAATTGACACATATATAAAAAAAAAATTACATTCAGCCGAACATAAAACCTCCTACGTTATTTTTTCTTTTTTAGTTTAAGTAAGGATTATTTTTATATAGGTTTATTTATAATGTTATATTTATCATCATCCGTGCGTCACTGCGGGGTGCCAGCTGAAAATCAGCGTTGGGTGTCTGACGCCCAGCAATTGCTGAGTTGGCGACCATTTCGGTTCGGGCACGCTCAGCGCAACTATATTGTAAATCTGTAGTTTCTTTTTGTGTTGTTGTTGCCTATTGCATTGTATTGTATTGTATTGCCTGCATCGAATAAATACTATTCTATTCTATTCTATTCCACTTTTTGAAGTCGGTTAAAAAGGAAAATGACTGACATATTAATGTACAGCCGAAACTACTGGGACTAGGAACGTGAAATTTTGCACAAAGTTTCTTTTTATGGCGTAGGTGAGCACTAAGAGAGGATTTTCCAAAATTTTGGCAGAAGTTTGTATTAGTATAGATTAAAAAAGACTTCAACTCGTTAGTCCGGGCCCCTAAATTTAATAATTAAAATACACTACAAAAATCAAAATTTTGAAAAATAAAATTAATCATGAAAACAAAAATATCTAGTTATTATTAACAGCTCACAGACTGAGATCTGGACACATGCCGCTCAATAAGTTTGCATTTTTAATGAAAAAAAACTAATTCACCAAATTGTGAGGAGTGTGGCAGATTTCAATCTGCAAGAAAGGAATTGTATATATCTGTAGCTTAATTAAGTTTGCTTTGTTACGTTTTACAATATAGGTAAGGTATTTACTATTATAATGTCCGATGGGACCGACATGTATATTTGTATAAAAGTCTCTACTACAAAATAAAGAGAAAAAAAAAGAAAAAAAAAATCTTTAGCACTGTACTAGTGGCAAGCTAGACAAGTCAGGTTTGTGAAATACGACTACTTTTACATTAGCGCAGCGATTGAGATGCATCATCCACTTAAGATGCAAGAGAAGGAGCACATTACCATATTTCATTCCCGATTCCGATTATTAAAGTCAACAGATTTATTCCCCGGCTTGAATTTCAAGTATTTGACTTATGGGTCAGCGTTCGGTTTAAAGAAAATTCACTTAAAATGAGATACAAAGAGCTTATATTATAAGAATCGTAATATTCACATCTGGTGCGTTGTCGACGGCATTACGTTCATGATATAAATGCTTTTCTTTTTTTAAAATTTAGATTTAAACATATTAATAAAATAAAACCTGAAAACCCAGGTTGGCCGCTGTAAAAACAATTTGGCTATATGGAGCTTCCTCGACCTATCTCTAACACCGTGCTAGTGTGGAGTTGCTGCACAAGATATGCGTCACTTGCTATGCTGCCCATCCTGCGTAACCACCTGCACTTTTCAGGATGTCAAAAAAAAAAGCTGTAATAGGTACTGGTCAGAAAAATCGAGTTTGAGAACATCGACAAGAAAAGAAGAAGAAGAACATATTAATAATATCACACTGCTTTAATCCTTCCGGCAAATCGAGAGTTCGAAAGAATCACTGCGGCCCCGGAGCGCAAAAGGCAAGTGCTACCACGAGCACTTAACGTAATCCATTTTACGACCTAAACTGAACTGTTTTTTTATTTTTATATTATTTGATATAAACCAGTGCTTGACTGCGATCCCACCTGATGGTAAGCCGGGATGCAATCATTGATGGTTTTTTTTTTTTAAGGTGGGAAAATCACCCAATGACAAATCCCGCTCTTGGGTGGAGCGAGAGATAGTGTCAGACTTTTACTGACTAAAAACCCACTCCTGTTCCCTCTTTGCCTTCATCCCGGGGCCCCGGGCTTCGCTTTCACACTACCCGTGGAATCATTGATGGTGAGGCGCACTAGTTTATTAAGAGCCTATTAACTGTAGCCTTGAAGACACCTAAATTATAATCGGACGGGAAGACCGCAGCAGGCAAGTTGTTCCAGTGTGTGCATTTAACTCCAGCCAGATGTTCAAGGGACTATACGCCTGATGGAGACACACACATTTCCACAAACAATGACTTTCCTACACCTATCAACTATTAACACACAAGATTTCTTGCAACACCAAATTAAGTACCTTGAAAGCACCTAAATTATAGGTGGACAGGAAGACCGCAGCAGGCAAATTTCCGCGCACACTCTCCAAAATGCAACCTGTAAAATACCGATAGGCTGGCTACCCTGCACTTGTGCTCGAGGCTTTGTAGATTGGACTTAACCAAATCGGGATCCCCAATTAGCTTCTTCGCACGCCTTTCCACTGAGTCCAAAGCTGCTAAATGGCATTTTGCAGCACCAGCCCATATGTGACTGCAGTACTCCACACACGATCGGACCTGTGCTTTGTATAACATTAGAAGCTGTCCCGGTGTGAAGTACCGTTGGACCTTTGCAAGAACGCCTAGTTTTCTAGAAGCTACCTTGGCTTTGGACCCAATGAACCGCCCAAAATTGAGGTCTGAAGAAATTTCGACTCCCAAGAGCTGAAGGCGGTCGGTGCACTCCAGGGATACATCCGAAAAGCAGGAGCCAAGGTGAACGGGCTCTTTTTGTTACTGTAACTGTTAAAGGGATGCAGCTGCACTACATTAGTTTTAGTATATGCGAAACCCAAAACATGTGTATTTTTATTCTATTATTTATAGTATTTTATTTACATCTCTTTGAGATGTCTGTGGAACACGTTGTGTCGTCGACGACTCGGGCCCAGTCCTTTCGTACGGCCGGACGGCGAGCTACCCATTACTCGTCGTCAAAAATTTTGATGGTGACAATACGGTCGTACGTCGAGCGTCAGTGACGCTACAGTCAAGTGATGCCACTATACACATAGTCTCCTTATCAGTAATAGCAATACTTTTTTCCCTGACACGTTTCTATCACAGGCAACTTAAGATACAGCATAATGATCAGATTTCTATACTCTATGGATCAGATTGATTAAAATTCGTCGAAGTTATATTTGTTTAGGCTTAGCCGATGATACGGGTGATCGAACTTCGGTTTGGACTTCGTGTAACCGAGGCTGACTTATGTAAAATATATATGGATCGGTTAACATAACATCTGTTTGGTGTTTTACTCCCAAATTGACTTTTAAATATGTAGATATGTTTTTAGCATTTTTTTTAAAGTAAACCTCATACTTTTTTTAAAAAGTTGCCCAATAGTGGATGCGTTCACAAACAGCTAAACTCATATACTCAAGATACCCTAAACACCTCGATAGGTGTTCTGTATTCCTGAGTGTCCTGAGTAATATTTGTATGGCTTACAAATGATGTAGATGTAAGCTATACAAATGTTTATTAGGTGGAGGAATCGAAGCCGCGACACCCAGCGCTGCAGTAAATCACTTAATCTCTGCGCCAAACGCGCCGTCGAATGTGGTTCAGTTGTTTTTTTTTTTATTTGGCTTTTTACATCTAGAATTGCTCAGAAGCAGTGTTGCGGTCTATGCCCGGTTAAAAGCAAAAGGCTCGTACCTAAATACATAGAACATTACCATAATTGGTGAGATGTCTCTGCTAAGTACTGACTCCGTCTAACCCTTCAATGAATACCAGCGTGAAGTTGTCAATTTAAATTAACGCTATACATACGCTACATACGAATTACTTCTCTTTCATGGGTACGTGTGTCCAAAACTGCGAGAATTGCACTCAGCGCAACAGCCAATCGTTCAGCCGCCAACTGAGTTATAGAACAATGATTTTATTTTCTAATTCCTATAGGGACCAAGGACAAGAAAAAATTAAAATTCTGCAAGAACCTCCATGATATTTATTGATATCAGTTCAAGCTCTTCAGAAAAATATACGGGCAAAGAGCATGGAACACGAATGTTCTAAAATAGTAGTGAAACAGACTAGTCACACTGACATAAGAGGGAGTGCACACGCGAACTCCATTCTTCACGTCCCCGTGACAGGCCATACTTATCCTCAGCATAGCTTAGCACGCTTAGCATAAGCTTAGGTGTGGCTGTTTTACGATGTTTACTTTTAAACATTTAAATTTGGAACAAGTTATTTTATATTTTTTTGGGTTCGTATACCTACAACCTCCATCCAACCCAGTAAAAAAAATATCCGTTTAAATTAGGAACAAATGTTTTTTCGTAGAAAAAGAGGAAATACGTATTTTTTTAGCGGGATTATTTCGAAGTTCTGCGAATGTTTTTATTATTCTCGAATGTAATGTAAAATTGGTGCAGTGTTGTATCTCAAAAATCTTCACAATTGTACAAAATGTGGAATAATCGAAACAGGCGCGATCTCGTAAAATAGATCTGAGAATTTTAATATACCATCGACTACTTACCTCAGTGAAGCATGCGAAGAATAGGTAGACTCAATTAGTGCCAAATACTGTAAAAGCATTAGAATGCGTTGCATCCGCATTCCAAAGGAAAACAAAGTGATCACGTTTTGTATAAAAAACGAAATACTTTCTAAACTTGACATTGTTTGACTGGCTAAATGCTTTTGTGAAGCCCAAACAAAAAAAAAGGAAAGGTGCAATGTTGGTTTTTGATCTGGTGCACTCTCAAAAGATTTGACGAAACTGACAGTGACGTTGAAAAACAAAACTGTAGTTTATTGTTCTACAAAGGCTTTACGCTATAAACGATCTGTTTTGAAGCAGAACCTGTCTTTGATTCTCGCTATCACAAACATAACATTTAAAAAAGGAACGTAAAAAAATGTAGAATTTTATCGCTTTTCTTTAGGGAAATAGACAAAATATCTCTGTTATCCCGCAGCATTTCAATAAAGCTGCGTGTTCTCGGCCGCATTCACATTTATGGTAACAAAGAATAAATGGAAACATTTCCCAAGCGCTGGGGAAATTAAAAATCGCATTGAACGACTCAGAAATGAGAGGGTTGAACAACTGATCATAACCGTTTGTGTATGGATTTATGAAGTTTGTTTTGTGGTTTTAGCTGTGATGTTTATGTGTTACTACTGCATTTATGAAATGTAGTTATTAGTATGTTTTAGAAGTAGAAATAAATAAGTCTATAATGCTGTTCTGTTCTATAATAATTTTCAATACTTACATTTTGTAATGATGATCGGTTTTTTCAACAACAAATTGTTCTTATACAAAGGCTTCCTCGAAAGTTTTCCACCTATCTCTGTCTCTTGCAATTCTGATCCAATCCGGACTGGCAACTCTATTCAAGTCATCTTCCTGACGTTTCTTATATTTATTTTACTGAAAAAAATAAATTGTAATTGACACATCGATTTATCGTTCAAAATGATTTCTTTATGAAAAAATGGCCAAACTTTTAAATATACACCCGTGACTGATTATTTAATTTGCTCCAAAAATTCCAACGTCTTTCTTTATCTTCGTCAAAATTCATGTAGTGTGTGACACAGAGACTGATACATCACTGAGTTTGTTTGTAGAATACTGCGTAATATGGGTAAAATGTTTGGACAACCATGATTCTGAGGGTACTAAAAAAAAGATAGTCCGCGAAATTTACTTACGTTTTACGAGTACGTCAGTGTTAGGTTCTATATTCATTAAAATGTGATTAGCGACCGTAACAAATATGGGCTTACTGAGTTATAGTCATTAAAATCATTAATATAACCCTCTCAGTTCAGCTAACCCTATTGAATGACGGTAGGGTAAGACGAAAAGTCACCCATTGGCTTTATACCACAGTCATCTGACCAATCATAACATACGACTCCCTAGTCTGGTGGCCCAGGACAGACTTGAGCGAAGCCCAAGGAGAACTCGAAAAATTGCAGAGGTTCGCCTGCGTAGCAATCACCAGTAGTATGAGAATGGCACCCACTGCCGCCCTACAGGCAATGATAGGATTGCCTCCATTGCATCTCATAGTGCGGGAGGAGGCAGCCCTGGTAGTTTTCAGACTCAACTTATCGGGAATACCAAAAATAGATTTTCGAATTAAACATACACACATTATAGAAGATACCGTTAAGCCCCTGATGACGGCCCCCAACGACAAAGCCCCTAAGGCACTGCCATTCCAAAAACATTACAGTATCCAATTAACAGAAGAACCGTACGACTACTCAGGCCCAGGAACTGAGAATTTACACCGACAGACCAAAGACGAACACCGGAACAGGAGTCGGAGCCTTCTCCAACGACCTTAATATAATAGATATCCAAACCGCTAGGAACACTCAACTGTGTGTGTCTACCAGGCAGAAAGTGTTGGTATCACTCTAGCGGCCCACGCCATAGAAGCCAGGAAAGTTACGGATATTCATATCCGCATAATCTCCGACAGTGCTTCAGTACTACAATCACTAGGAAAACCCTTAACAACCTCAAAACTCATACAAGAATGCCACTCTGCACTAGAACGCGTCACAGTGTTAAACACTGTGACACTGCAGTGGATAAAAGGACACAGCGGCTTGCTGGGCAATGACAACAACAGCTGATGAGGTGGCAAGGCGGGGGTCTGACACGGTGGTCTTCTGACCTAAACTCATTGAGCCAATACCCTTTTGTCAGCTGCGTGGTGGGCTAAGAGAGCACACTAACGCACAAGCGTGAAGGTGGTGGTCCTTGGAACTGGGCTGCAGATAGGCTAAAGAAGTCATACTATGCTTAAATAGAACCCTAACAGCAACATTCTGCGTCTGGATGGAGGCAACCTGCGTCTGGTGGCAGGGGCCATCACCGGACATTGCTCCCTGAACAAACACTTCTTCACAATGAATATCATAGATAGTCCTCTTTGCAGAGGATGTATGAAGTCAGAAGAAACTGTTGCGCGTGTGCTCCTCGAGTGCACAGCCGTCAGCGAGATAAGAACATGAACTTTAGGAGCACCGAATTCACTCATAGACGCCCTGAGCAAACTGAAGAGGCTCAACTGCTTCTGGAGTGAGGTGGGCTGGTTGGAGTAAATGCCACTATGGCCCACACACAATGGTCCACTAAGGAATAAGTGGGAAACCAGACCACAAAGATAAGAAGGGTAAGACGAACTGAGAGGGCTGTATTGAAAATTTTAGTTATTATAAATCTGTAAATAAATGTGTTACGGCCGCCAATCATATTTTAATTAACATACCATTTGACACTGACATGAAAATTAAAAAAAAACTTAAGAAAATTTGAATTTCACTGGCTGGCTCTTTCACATTAAATAGAAAACCTTCTATAGTACGATTTTAGATACTTACAAGTTGAATAACAGCAACAGATAATTGTGTAACAGCTACACATCAAAATCGAAAAAAGTATGGTATGGCATGTTACACTTGCGGCCATAATTCTTCAGTATTACGGACGCGAGTTCAATGAATAACCCAGTAGAAACAGCGGGGCCAAGCGAAGCGAGTACGGCTTTCACTGTAACATATCGATTGCAAGCATTCAGCTCAACTCAATTTACAATGAGCATACTACGACTGTCTTTTGGAACTTCTGTGTCGATTCGATAGTTCAGCGAGGAAGTGTAATACTATTTGACTTTTATTTCGCGAAGTACATAATATTCTTTTACTTCAATCCAATATTGTTATGTTGCGAATACTTCTGAATAATCTTTTTATCGCAACGAGCGAATTGAATGAAACGACTGAGATAAGAAATTGAGTTTGATTCTTCCATTTGCTTCGGTCTGGTGTGATTTTTTTCTGGGCGTTTATTTCGTTTCACAATAATATGGTGAAAAATATTTTTTATCAGTTTGATTGAATGCAAATGAAACTAGGTTTATGACAGATTTAGCTTTTGTTTGTTTTGGAATTTTTGATCAACAGGTCTCGAAATAAAAACTTGCATTTGTCAAAGTCTCGAAATAAGTTTATACAGAACTCTTGGTGCTGCAAGTCGCACTAGTGCAGATCAGTATATTTGAGTATTAAATTAATATTCTCGTTATAAAAAGTTTATCTTAATTTTATTTACATGTACCTAATTTAAAAAGATTTTAATTTAGGCTAAAACTTTCAGTTTCTAATTGCGAAATTTATTATATTTTGAATAACCAAAATTGCGTTCAACTGTATCCCCTGATTATAGCCGTTTTTCTAGTTTTAATGTCGGCTCAGTTAACCAATAAAAATACAGAAAATAAATTATGTGGTGAAGACTAAACTCGCGAGGCCACCTGCGGGTCTATAGTAGCGAGCGGGTCCGGCTGACCGAAGCATCTTTGAAAGAAAGAAAAATTATACGTGCTTCACAATAGTATAAAAACTAACATTACATATGAAAAAAGAAAATTATAATCTTTGCACGAAGCCACGAAGGTTTCCTTGACTATAATGTTAAATTTTTTCCAACCATTTTCTAAAAAAAAAAACTCAACTGAACTCGAATACAGACCTGTAAATCACATACGTGTTACATTCCTACTGATGCATAATCACATTGCTAAGCATTCACGGCCATATTTCCTCAGAATTTTCCTTATACCTTGTGATGTTTTTCGTGACACCAATGAAGTGTTAATTCTGTAAAGAAACGGAGAGCCGCACAGGCTCAATTAGGATTAGTGGGGGTTTGTAAGAGCTTCTATAGAGCTGCTGCGGACATATTGGGGGCTTGGGGAAAGGACGCAAATGGTGCAAATACCGGTCAATATTGGACGAGGATCCGTTTGGAGAAATAATGTGAACAAAATTGCGGAAATCCGAAAGATTGTTCGAATGTTGTCATTGCAGTGAATTGGGTTAGGTAGAAAAGACACTTCCTTAATTCTTGGTCTTCGTTAGCTTTTTGTTTTTTTCTACTCGAAAAATAAAGGTATGCTTATTTAGTTTTTAAGAATGTTTAATGAGTAAGGACTTATCATCATCATCCTGCCCTTATCCCATGTTACTTGGGGCCGAAATATAATTATATGTATTTTTTTATCTTTTATTTTTTTTATCTTTTATTTTTTTATCTTTTTTATCATAGTAGTATAATCAGCTTTATAATGTTCCCACTACTGGGACTCAGGCCACCTCTTTAAGAGAGGGAACGAGTTGTAATCCACCACGCAGGCTCAGTGAGTGATGGTGGATGTCCATGTCTTCGAATATTTGGTTCTAGGACATGCCAGTTTTCTCACGATATTTTCATTCACCGTTTTGAGAGCAGTGAGTGGTGATGAAATAAATTACACAAAGTAATGAGCTTGGCGGGGTTTGAAACCACGACTTAAAACTCGACTAGGCCGTTACCATTGGCTCTCAGGGCCGGCACAACACAGTAACTATTCTCTTCCGTTCTATCATGTCAACTGCATCACGCTATCACACAGAAGTATCGATATACTTCTTATGTTTGGTTTATCACACAATCCATCCATCTTTTGTTTTACCTTCCTACACAACGCCGTCTAGTCCCAATCTAAGCAGAGCTTGTGTTATGGGTACTAGACAACTGATAAACATACTTATATATTTCTAAATACATACATATATAGATAAATTACACCCAGACACAGAACAAATGATCGTGCTCATCACACAAACATTTGTCCTGGGTGGGAATCGAACCCACGACCTCCGGCATAGCAGTCAGGGTCACTAACCACTAGACCAACAGGCCAGTCAATATTCCCAAGTACTCGTAACTCATTTAGTAACATTCGTTTTATCCCTCCTTTTTACATGACCGTACCAAGCCAATCGATTCCCTTTCAACTTTTCAATCACTGGCACCACTTGCTAACTTCCTCTTATATATTCATTTCGCACTTGTATCCATTCTTGTCATTCTACAAATACATACTAACATTATCATCTCCGCTACATGCAATCTTTTTTCTTCCGTCTTTTTCACAGCCTAACATTTTGATCCTCATTATCATCATACAGTATATTTATTTACTCAATTTTTCCAAAAAGAAAACCATTTCAAATGCAGATTCTCACATCATCATCATCATGATCATTTTCATTTGCAGATTTGTGTTTTTGTGAGAGTGATTTCTGTGCGATAAGACCGCCCATTGTTCACTTATTTTTAATTACGTTTGTCCTGTTTGTGTTTGTGTTTTTGATGTACAATAAAGAATATAATAAATAATAAATTCTTCCTTGAACTTATTATGTTTTAAAAGCAGTGCAGGCAATTTTTTTTCAAAACTATGTCCCAAATTGGCGCAAAAAAGTAATGTTGCTTGCTTGCGTGTTATGCTTCTCGCAAAAAAAAAGCTACCTAGAGTAGGAAAATGTTACAAAGATTTCATCGAACCTCGATCCAGAACCAGCCGTCCATTCAATTTCTTTTTCACTAGTGTTTCACGTGATAGTGATATCCAAACAACATCCTTATATTAAGTTTCAGCACACATGTTATACAGTCACTCGAATAAGAGTTCCTATTCACAAAGGGACTTGTGTTGGAATTAGTCCGTCTGTGTGTGCTTGAAAGAGCGGCATTTAACTCAAGCGGCCGGAAGGCTCCATCCGGCGTGGTTGGAGGAGGTGGGCTCCGCTTGGGCCTCGATGATACCTCGCTACGTGCGAATGGGAGAACACATTGTCACGTAATGGTGAATACGAGCGGTGTCATTTGAATACGGACCGAACGTGATCTGTGCAAAAAGTGGGAATTTTTTCGATGATGTGTATTTTTTTGGGTGTTTTGTTTCAGTGTAATGTAAGGTTTTGCACTATAATGGAACAATAAAAAGGTTGAGAGTTTTTTTCATATTAATTTGTGTGAAAATAAGATCGGTCATGGATGTGAGAGAGAGACTAGAGACAGTAGAGCATACCTACTCAAAGGTTTAGAAAACGACAGACCAGACAATAAGCCATGTAAAAAACAAACAAATACATTATCTAAATATTTTATTTCTTGATTATGTGTATTACTCGTATAATAAAAGACGAAGATCGGATTGATGTGTAAAAACTTTTGTATTACTTTGTTAAGCAGCTTTAAAGTTTAGTTTTATATAAAATAAAGATGTATTCCAAATCTAATATTTTAGATGAAAAAGCCTCATTGCAACTAACATTTTTTATGACTTTTAGTCATAAAAAATGTTAGTTGCATATTTATTCGGTTCCGGGTCATTGAGATATATCCCAATTTTTGGTTCATTGCGCGGTGGACACACATTAACGTACATCGGCGGTTTCGTCCCAAAGCAATGTAAATAAAAATGCATTGGACGTTACTATTTTTCATTGCACCGTTCGCTGCTCATGTGAAATACACTCCGGTAAAGTTTGAGCTACAAAAAGTTTGACTTTAGTTTTAACTTAATGCTAATGCTGCAAATGTGACCTTCGATGCTTAATATCTATATCTACAACCTACCGGTGAATACTTTCAAGGACTTGTTCAGTATTTTATGGTTACTTTTTGAAATGCAAAAGAGATGAGAGAGAAGAATGAAAGAGAGAGAGAGAGAAAAGTGAGTTTCTGAAACATTGAGTGACATGTTTACCGTGGTTAAAACATAACTTGTTTATGAATTATTCAAGACAGCCTATCTGACTTTTAGTGTTTGATCTCTATCTCAAAAACAAGCTAGAAAAAGGTCTACCAACAGTCAAACCCGAGGTAACTTAACCACCAGGTCTACACGATTGTTCGTAAGAGTTATTGTGGCCTTGTAGCAATTGAAGGAACACAGGCGCATTTTAGTCGGTAAAAATTAACAATCCGTTTCGCTCTACCCTGTACAGAATTCCCAAATAAAGTTACTTTTCCAAAGCTGGCAGTTCATAACTAGTACATAAAGAAGCAAACTCATTTGCGGGCACAACTAGTAAGTGTGATCTCGTATTGTGTGGCTAAAGAACGGAGCTCTGACGCCAATGTCTGTTTGCGAACTAAGATTCATCCGGTGCCATCCAAATTAAATGGATTGAACTATTCCTTTAAATTAAACACTCAAGATGATTTATTTAGATAAGGATTTACACTATATTTTTGGAACCACATTCGCAAATAAAGCAGGCTTTTAAACTTAGTGTGAAAATGATAAAAATGATTATTATGTATCAACCTGATATAGATCATATACGTATAAATGATATTTATTATGAAAATAGGTTTTAAAAACAAAATTTCACGTAAATTTTTTCGTCAATTTAAACTAGATGAGGCCGGCCGTGTACGACCGCTGTATATTTCGTAGAACTTTTTGTCAGAAACCTTTTCATCATAGTTATATTATTTTGGTGTATCTTAAACTATTTGTGCAGCGTACACCGTAGCAGCAAACATACACACACACACAAATTTTCATATTTTAGCCAATTAACACAAAACATGAATGCATATACTTTAACCTTTCTCATCAATCACTCCGTCCATTGGTGAAAACCTTATGAAGATCCGTTTGGTAGTTTTTGAGTTTACCGTGTGCATACAGACAGACGGCGAGGGGAATTTCTTGCATAATATTTAGTCATAGCACTGATATATGTGTTTTTAAATTTCAGGTAACTTTTCCAAAGCTGGCAGTGCACTGCACGTACCATAAAGAAGCATAGCCTTGTGCGCACAAGTGGTGAGTGTGATCTCGTATTGTGTGGCATGTGAAAGGATTTACTGACACCGATGCCTGTTGGCGGACTTAAATTCATCCGGCCCATTGTGTCAGCCGCTGAAACAGGAAGACAAGAAAATGGAACTGTGGCACTAGGTATTTAATAAATATAGCAATGCTTTCATTGTAGCAAGAAATCTTGTGTGTTAATAGTTGATAGGTGTAGGAAAGTCATTGTTTGTAGAAATGTGTGTGTCTCGTTAAGGTGTATATGTCCTTGAACATCTGGCCGGAGTTAAATGCACACACAGGAACAACTTGCCTGCTGCGGTCTTCCCGTCCGATTATGATTTAGGTGTCTTCAAGGCTAGATTTAATAGGCTCTTAATAAACTAGTGCGCCTCACCATCAACGATTGCATCACTACTTACCATCAGGTGGGATCGCAGTCAAAAAAACATAATCGTACTACCGCCTGTGCCCGCATAGAGCCCGCTGACCTCTAAAACCATTTTTTTTTGCGAAATATTGATTTATTTATGTTATGTCTATTCTGTAAAACACTTAAACAGCATTTTTTTCTGTAAACATATTTTTAAAGATTAAAGCTGTTTCAAAGGAGTAGGGAAAACAAGCGAAAAAATATAACGTCGTTAAATTTTTTTTCTTGGTTTTTTTATTAGTCATACGAAAAAATCACATGTTGATAATGTTAAATTTGAATCTATAATAATTATATATTTTTTTCAAATCTACTAACCCAGCGTTACCGAGGAGTGGGTTTCAGGTCACTGTTTTATGGCACTAAATGGGAACAAGGGCCTTAAAGGCTTCCGGAGACAGGTGCGACCTTACAAAGCGACGACTTACATATTAATATTGCAATACAGGAGTATAGTAAAACGCAATAAAATATTTTTTAAAGAGTTTTTTGTCGTGGGAAGCGACTAATTGGAACCGTGTATTAGCTTCTGACGCTTACCCAGCTTGAGCTTCTTTATAACTGCCCATATAAACCTACGTGAAGTAAAATGTTCTGAATTTGATATGTTTTATAGAAATTGTTTTTTCGTTTAGAGCAATTTCTTTGTCAATTTGTGGTCGTTTAAATGCGGTTTGCCTTTAATGTGAGAGCAGTGGTGGCCGAGTGGTAACGGCCCCGACTTACAAGTTGTAGGTCGCGGGTTCAAACCCAGCCAGGCGCATTACTTTGTGTAATTTATTTCATCACTACTGCTCTCAAAACGGTGAAGGAAAACATCGTGAGGAAACCGGCATGTCCTAAAACCTAAAATTCGAAGACATGTGACATCCACCAACCCGCACTGGGCCCGCGTGGTGGATTACGGCCCATTCCCTCTCCTAGAGAGGAGGCCTGAGTCCCAATAGTGGGAACATTATAAGGCCGACTATGCTATGCCTTTAATGTTATTGAGTCAAGCATAGATGGGTGAATAGTTTGAGTATTAAGAAGGCAGGCCTACACAATGCTCTCCAGAAAATATTATCATCATCATCATTTCTGCCGAAAGGCGTCCACTGTTGGACATAGGCATCTCTCAAGCGTCGCCATAACGAACGATCCTGTACGTCTCGTATCCATCGGATTCCCGCAACCCTAACCTGGTAATCGGTCCACCTTGTGGGATTCTTCGGGCTATGTCGGTAACCTTGGTTCTCCTGCGAATATCTTCATTTCTGATGCGATTACGCATGGAGAAAATATACGTTTTTATATAACAATGGAACACGGATACGTATCTTAGAGGACATTTCATTTAACTCGCGATAAACCACAGCTGACTGCTAAGTAATATTTCTTTTTCTTTTCAAAGACGTTCTGAGATATTAACGAGTGTCTCTAAGTTTAAGCAACGTTGTCGCGGTCAATTGTTAGGAGGATTACGGTTCCTTTCACTCTTAAAGCCTTCTGTGCCTCGAAGAGCACGTAGACCCGCTGGTTTCGATTGTATTACTAATATTAGACATTTATTGTAGACAGGAACTTAGTATATCTAGTAAGTCTGCGTATCGGTTTGTTCCAAGAATAGGTTTTCCTTATTCATTTAGTCGCAGATGAGATCTTGCAAGTCTGTAACTGGCAAATTTAAATTTCGAATTTTACTTTTTTACTTTTTTTCTATAAGTTTTTTTGGGTTCCATACCCTTTCCTTTGCGAAATTAAATTACAAGAACTAATAAATATCATACCATAATATGGGCATACTGAAAGTATCCGAGTTCTGATAAGTAAGACTAGATATAAGACTTATAATACATTTATTGTATATTATTTTATTTTTTCAAAGTATATTCCCTCGCAATTAAATAATTTTTGCATTTGCTGAAACGAGTGTACAAAGCGGTTGGACCAGTCTTCTTTAGGGATCTCTTCAATGGCTTTATGGAACGCATTCACCACCGATTCAGGGCTCGTAAAATTCGTGTGCCTCTAAGTTGGTCTTTAATTTTTGGAAACAAATAGAAGTCGCAGGGTTCCCGATCCGGGCTGTAAGGCGAATGTGTCATCAGTTCCAAATTTGAAGTCTTCAAATAGGCTTACCTTAGCGGAATGTGAGGATGCGTTATCGTTTAAAGTACTCTATCATTTATGTGGTAGAATACAATATTCATATATTGCGCTATCGTACACAAACATGACAATTTATATTACATTAAAAATTTAACACTTTAAAACTATTACAATTATTTTACATTAAAAAGTTTATCTCCCGTCTTACGCTTTTTCGATCAGGTCACGTGTCCTGACGCGAGTTTAAGATTTTATACCCATTACAGAAAAAGTGCTCAACGCCGCTAAAGAAGTTTTCACTTCAAAAATTGTTTACAATAAATTTGGGAGGGCGCTGACTCCTGAAATACAGGCCCGCCTAGTTCGGGAGTCAGAGGCTTCATAAATCATCCCATCATATTTATGTCAATAAAGAATTATTATTAAAGAATTATTATTATTATTATCGTGATGAAGGAATACATTGCTTCGAGGACGCTTTTCGCGAACTTTTTCTATGAGTCTGGGTAAGCAAGTGTTGACGTATCAATCTGCAGCCACTGTCCTTTGATCTTAAAGCGATACTGTAGTGTAATGTCCTCACTTTTCGATAAATAAAGCAACTATTTTTTTTACCAAACTTCGACTTTTCTTATTTCGTCGGCAAAACTATTATAGACAGCCAATGACTGTCTTCCGTTAAACTTTTTTTTCTTTTTCGGCACCATTGGACATGCAGTCTTTTCTGGTCCTCCGTTAAGTCATGTGGTAACCATTAGGTGCAAAGCTTCCGAACCTTCAGATGCACATGTAAAATGTTTTGCACTTGACTCATTCCAATGCCTAACAAAACACGAATATGCTGGCAAGTAATTTTTGACAATTTCAATAAGTTGTAGTACGGTGTCAATGTTCGACTCTGTAACCGTAGTCACCGTAGTTGCCGGCCGGCTTACATGTACCTCTTCATAGTGATGATCACGTCCACGTCTAAATTCTTTAAACCAGGAATACACAGAGCTGCGACATGGTGGTTCATCACCAAATGCCAATTGAAGTCTCTGGCAACTCTCTTGTTGACATGAGCCACAACGAAAATCATAAAAAATTATTGAACGAAAATGTTCACGAGTTAAATTAATTTTGATTGCGACACATGCTCGCAAAGAGTTCGATTTTCGAATTCTATAATTGATTTTTCATTCTTTTATTGTAAGTGGCCAGATTCAGAGATTTTCAGTATGCCCCACGTATAACTGATTTTTAGTTTTGCAATAAAAGCTTTTAATCTGATACTGCGTAAACGGGATTGTGCTTTTATAGAATAACTTGGCAAATGCCAAAATGTAGATGGGTACGCAAACACATTTAGATTAGTTTCGAGTTTAGAAGCTGACTCCAAACATATTTGTGTTTCTCCTTACTATTTGGGTTGACAGCAATGAAACTTTTCAACAAACGTTTGGTGGCTCATTTAAACGTTAGTTTACCAAAGTTTGATAATTGATATTTGGACACCCTTTTAGTTTGGATAGTATATTAAAAGCAGGGTAAAAATTATATACCAGTAGCAATTTTATTTTTAGATGTAGGACTAAAATAATTTGCCTGCTGCGGTCTTTCCGTCCGATTATAATTTAGGTGCCTTCAAGGCTAGAGTGAATAGCCTCTTAATAAACTAGTGCGATTCACCATCAACGATTGCATCACGGCGGCTAGACATATATCAATTAAAAAATAATTGTAAAAAAAGTTTATCACTATCATTTATGACCTTTTGGGCTGTTTAAATACCTGCAGTTATAGATAGTTGACTGCACAAAAACAAATAGAGCTGTTAAAAACTAAAAATATATATTTGCATTACATACACCTCACTTTGTACCGATTTTTATTGGTATTGGTTTTTACTTGAGACATCATTTTAGAGATATAATTTATATTTTACTTATTATTATATTAGTTTTACATTTAACTTATGATGGCGCCGACTTTGCTTTATTCAATTTAGCTGTAGCTTTTTTTTGCTTACAACTACCTCACTTTGTATTTGCACCGACTTTTATTGGTATTATTTTTTACTTGAGAGATAATTTTAGCGATATAATTCATATTTTACTTATTATTATATTAGTGTTACATTTAACTTGTAATGGCGCCTATTAGTATATACTATCAAAATGTTCGTGGGCTACGGACAAAAACATCTGTTTTCTATAGAAATTTATGTATGAATTCGTTTGATGTCGTTTGCCTGTCCGAAACATGGCTTATTGATGGCATTTCGGATAGTGAACTGTTTGATGACCGATATTTTGTATGGAGACGAGACCGTAATTACTCGCAAACAAAACAATCTATGGGGGGGGGAGTCTTAATAGCTGTACGGCGTGAACTTGTCGCTGATGTCCGCAACGAATGGTGCTCGTCTGCCGAGGATTTGTGGGTTACTTTAACGTTACACCAAAGGAAACCTAGAGTAACCTATAAAATGCACATTTGTGTTGTCTACATATGTAATCAGCAGTCTGGCAACTCGTTGACGCTTCAATTGCTTAACTTCGCTAACAACTTGGCTCAAATTGTTCTTGAACAGCCCGCAGATAAGTTCTTGATTCTTGGTGACTTTAATCAGCCGAACATTGACTGGCAACTAGCGGCGGATAGTGATTATCTATGTCCTAGTAACTTGCACGGATCAGTACAGACTTCCTTCTGTGATACTCTTACTGCTTGCAATTTGTTGCAGTACAATTCTCATCATAATGTGAATGATAGAATTCTTGACCTCGTGTTGTCTAATAATGAAGTCACAGTCTCCTGCAGTCAGAGTCCCTTAGTAGAAGAGGACTTGCACCATAAAGCACTTTGTATATCCGCGGAGTTTGTTCAACTTCATCAGCTGCATGCTCGGCCTCGAGTCAAGTTCTTGTACGCTCTAGGGGATTATGACGCCATAACTGAAGAAATCATGGCAAGAGACTGGCCATTAGAGTTAAACAATAGGTCTTTCGAGGAAGCTGTCAACTTTTTCTACGAAATTATCAACGTGCTTCACACTAAGTATATTCCTACTAAAACTATTGTTCCGCGTGGCAAATATCCTCCTTGGTATAAAAGTCCTCTCATTAAATTAGTTAAGGAAAAGGCTAAATTTCATGCTAAATTTAAAAGGTACGGAAATCTTTCAGATCATCTGTCTTTTAATACTTTACGTAAGCGCGCTAAAGATATGGAGAAAGAAATGTTTGATGAATATATTGCAAACATTGAATTAGCAATTTCTAAAAATCCCAGGGCTTTCTGGCGATACGTTAAATCTAAGCAGCAAACCAACTGTTACCCTTCTATTCTTAAATTCGGTGACATTTCATCCAACAACGGGGACGAAATTTGTAGTATGTTTGGTGACTATTTCTTTTCTAACTTCCAAGAACGGAGCGAAGTCGATGTGACTTCGACCACTTTTGGAATTGATGAACCTGAGTGTCAGACTGCTGGTTGTACATCAGACATATGTACTATTGAGATACGGGAGGAGGAGGTATTTAGGTTGCTGAAAAAATTGGACCTGAATAAATCTGCAGGCCCTGATAACATTTCTCCAATCTTTATATCTAAATGTGCTAAATGTCTATCGGTTCCGCTGACAATACTGTATAAACGGTCATTCGAAATAGGAGTGGTGCCAATTATCTGGAAGTCGGCGTATATAACGCCGATTCATAAAAAAGGACCCAAGGACAGTGTAGATAACTACAGACCAATTTCAAAACTTTGTGTGTTCGCTAAAGTCTTGGAGAAGATTGTACATAAACAACTGTCCTCATCACTCAAACTAACGTTTTCTGAACATCAGCATGGCTTTTTAAAAGGTCGTTCTACTACATCCAATCTTGCTGTCTGTAGTGACTATTTGACGGAGCACATGTCCAGGAGGGCTCAGGTCGACGTTATATACACTGACTACAGTAAATGTTTTGATCGCATCGATCATGCGCTTCTTTTGCGTAAATTACTACTTGCTGGAGTAAGAGGTAATTTATTCAGATGGTTCTCGTCATACGTGGAAAACAGGTGTCAGACGGTAGTTCTGAATGGGTTCACGTCAAGAGTGATGTACATCCCATCAGGAGTTCCCCAAGGATCCTTATTGGGACCTCTTTTATTTAACATTTTTATAAATGACATTGCTTCTTGTTTCTTACATTCGAAAATTTTGCTCTATGCGGATGATATGAAGATTCTTGGTCAAATATCAAGTATTGATGACGCATACCTTTTACAGGAGGATTTGAACCGGTTTCTCGTTTATTGTGCTAGTAATAGATTAGATTTAAATGTTTCGAAATGCTATGTATGTACTTTTTCTCGCAAACCAAGCCCTATTAAATATGATTATAAGCTATCGAACACCTCAATAGCCAGAGTCAACGTCATAAGGGATCTTGGTGTAACTTTTGACTCTAAGCTTCTGTTTGATGAGCATATAAATAATGTAGTTAGTAAAGCTTCTAAAGCCCTAGGTTTTATCTTTAGGATTTCTACTGATTTTAAGAATATCAAGACAATGAAAATTCTTTACTGTGCGTTTGTCCGTAGCCACCTTGAATATGCTTCTCAAATTTGGAATCCCAATTATAATATTTATATCAATCGCCTTGAAAGCATACAGAAGAGATTTTTAAGATACGCTCAATATCGCTCAAACACTTTTATTCCTAATTATGTGAGTCGGTGTAAAAAGTTTCATATTTTGCCCCTACATGAACGTAGGAAAATTGCAGATCTCGCTTTCTTATTTAGCGTCATGAATGGATCGACTGACATCTCTGAGTTGGTGAGCAAGGTTGGACTTCGGGTACCTAATACTTGTGCGCCTCGTCGCAAATCGCGTCTCCTTCATGTTCCTATAGTTTCAACAAATTATCGTAAAAACTCTTATTTAATAAGAGCTTGTCGTACTTTTAATACGGTGTGTCAAGATGTCGACCTAGATTTGTTTACTACCAATGTTAAAAAAGTAAAGAAAACTTTAGCCGATCGCTTTTTTGTTACAAAGTGAACAATTATTTGTATTTTAGTTTTTTTTTTTTTGTATGGTATCAGCGCTCTCGCGTTAACCCTATGCTGTTGTCGTCTTAGTTTTAGTTACTCTAATTAGTATTAGTGAAAACTTGTAAATGGCCGTTTTTTACCTATTCTAAGTTTTTACTGTAACAAGTAGCTGTAAGTTTTCCGAATAGTAATAAAATAAAATAAATACTTTTGAGTAAGCATAAATACTTTCAGAGGTCAAGAGGCATGTATTAAATCAAAATATAACCCGAAGAGCTTTTGTTTGTAACAATAGAAATAAAATCCAGCTGCACGTTGAATACTTTAAGGATTCATTTATACCCACTCGGGGCCAAGTTTCAACAAGTCCACTTTTCAGAGAGCTATTCTACGTTGTGTGTCCATTTGCGAGCCCCCTTGAGGGCCCATTGAATGGTTCACTTTTTACGCCAGGAGGACACGACCTATTAAATATTATAGTGAACACAAAGTTACAATATTCAGACAAATAAAGGAGTTGCGAAACAATAGTACATAGATCTGAAATGACGAGGGTCACCCTGTCGCCTAAGGCAACATGTCATGTGATTCAACGCATGTTTATGCGTTTGAATTCAGCACTGCTTATGTGTGTGTTTGGCCTACTTAAAAGGGTAAGAAGGTCAAGTTCAAAAAGGTTAGACTGTGCGAAGTATGCATATGCTGTAGCGATGTAGCAAGTACTAATAAAAAGGTCATCTATAAAGTGTGATGTAAGCGAATTTTGACTCAGCAGGTGTACAGTCGATAGCACATAGATAAGCTTATACATTGTCTCATTCAAGCATATCTATCAATATTTTATGAAGAGTCCAAGAAATTGTTTATGCATTTTCTTATTAAAATTTTGTGAACTAGTAAAAAACACTACATGTATACTGTACAGTGTTTTGTTTACTGAAAGAGAATACTGAAAGCATGAATGCTTTCAGCATTCTCTTCCAGTCGACCTTAGGAAGTGCAGAAACATAACATGGACTGGCATGTAGTAAATCCGTGGTGAATACAACGATAGCCCAACAGACAACTACGATATGATTACAGCACATAACGGAAACAGCTGTTTTCAACGGGTCCTATCTATGTCTAAAACTCAATTAATTATAGAATAAGGTCATAATGGTTTTGCATGACACAGGTATATGAACACATTCTCCCTACAAACAGACTGACATTAAATATTTGATTAGCAAGCATGCCTGGCATATTATCTTGTTTAATACTTTTATTTTTAAACGGCCGGATACGTGTATGTTTTCAAACGAAGCGTTTTTAATGAACAATTAGCCCGCATCACATATGGTTGATGTTTGCACTGCCATTTAAAAAATATGTAAGCCGAAATTCGTGTTTTAAAATTAGGTACATATTTACGATGTTAGGTGTTGTGATTTTAGTCTCATCTTTATATGTTTATGTGTGTGTCAATGTGTAAAATCTTACTGATATTATACAGGATGTAAGGGAAAAGGGTACCTTTATTGTTTTTAATATTTTAGATACTGCTTTTGCCCATGGAAATGCTTATGCTGTGATTATATCTTTCTTGAATAAAGTAATTAATTTCCAATGGCATTGGCACGGGCATGGTTCACGTCGGGTTCACCAGTTTAAAAGTATGCGGAACAGGGTTTAAAGTCCCACTTAGCTCCGTTGAAAAGGGAGGATCCTCCGATCAGACATTTAGTTTATTTTGGACAGTTGTGTATGTTCTAATTGAGGAGTTTCTTGCACGGTCTTCTCCATTCATTGAGATCTACGCTTTGGAACGTGCAATTTAGCTTCACTTTTTATTTGGACTATTAATATAGAATAGTCATATGTAGGTCATTTGACTATTCAAAAGTGCCTGTAAATGGTATATTTGAAATAAATGATTTTGACTTTGCGCGGATAACTCTGATACTGCGATGCAGGATTTTGTGTTTTAGTTCTTGTTTGGGTACATAGATGTCGCTACATATTATTTAAAATATGACCACCCAATATCTGTCCCACACTACATGTGAAAGTCTGTAAGATGGTAAAATTAATAAAACACGTCTCAATGACTGATCGGATTTGGAAAAGGAACATAATAAGACCATTACTATGTTCATTGGACATCATCTGTAACGTTGTAGAAGTCCTTGTAAATAAATAGGTAAATGAATAAATTACTTAGATTCGTGGATTCGTACAGAGCGCATCCTTAATTATAAAGACACCTAACTCAAAAAGAGGGTATATGAATCTGAAAATATATGTTTCAAAAATAAGGTTGAATTTTCAAATGCCCTCCTTTTTGAGTTCTTACGTCTTTTTTGATTAAGGTTGCGATAGGATACCTACTTTGTATCTACTCTTTTGTCATAAAAGCACATCTCGACTATGTTAAAGCGAGCGAAATTCAAAATCCTTATGATTTTTTTTTCATTTTGTGGTTTAGTGTTAGATTCTATGTTTATTAAAATATGATTTTTGATCGCAACACGTATTTATTTAAGGCAATATTATCATCAAAATCATCACCTTCTCTGTTCGTCGTATGGTTATTTCATGAAAATTTAAATTTCGAGGTTAACCCTGTTTTTTTACTTGGGAAATTATGTGACAGACTTTACTGACTAAAACCCACTCGTTTGTTCCTTCTTTGCCTTCATTCCATAGCCCCGGGGTTTCCTATTACACAACCCATTGCCCCAGTAGGCTTCAACCCAGCTGGGCCCTTACGGTTTTGCTGACATCTACTTGAGGAGCGCGTGGAACATTACGCCCCGTGGACGACTTGGACTCGGTCCGGACGGTTACCGGACGATCAGACGGCGAGCTACCTATTGCTCACCGTCCGCAAACCTACACCTATGGTGGCTGGAAATCGGGATCGGGATCCTGGCGGCTGGAGCGTTAGGGCCGTTACCTAGCGCGTGCGACCGCCTCTTTTGCTAGCATTACTGCTTCGCAGAAGGAGACGACCACGTGCCATTCCTCCTCGCTCCGGACCATGGCCTGTACCGCCGATCGCCTCCACGAGGACACGGCGGTGCTCTGCACAGGCGGGGCAGGCGGGGCATACCTCTACCGTATGCTCCACCGAGTCATCCGGGCGGAGGGCGACCCTGTAAGTTAGTAATTAATCATGCAACACATTAGAACATCGACTGACAAGTTGTGCAGTGACGATACACAAACTACTAACTACCTAAGTACTAACGAACTCAGTCATCACTTAAGATGTTAACATGTGGTCGCTTCTAACATAGTCATGTCCATAATGGTCTACCTATCACTCTAAATGTTAGCTAAATTACATATTTAGCTAACATTTTTATACACGTGTCTGCGTGTGTGAGTGTTTGTTACTTCTTCACGCTTATACGTCTGAACCAAAGGGCAACTGAAGGAGCACAGGTGTATTTTAGGTCGTAAAAGTCTGACACTTCCTCACACTTCACCCAGAGCGGGAGAAATCATTATTTTTAGAAGTGGTATTCTTTTATCAAATGAAGGAGTACCGTACCACTCCACATATGAAAATAATGATTTCTCACAAAAAAAAAGTCGATCTGACCTCCAAAACTCAGTATGGGTTAATTAGTTAATTGCGGCTTTATTTACGGTTATGAAAATGACAAAGGGCAGTTAACGTTAAACAATGACCAGTCCATTACCACAATTTTTACAACGCACCATTGTATTTAAAAGGACGTTCAAAATGCTTGGGAGCCATATTTTACACAGGATAGCAGTAAACGAAAAAATATTTGATGTTTATATGCTGATTACATTTTAAATATATTTCCGACGGGTGAAGAGCCGTTTATAATTTACTCCCCCATCGGGGCCCCAATGGGGTCACGAGAAAACACCTCGACATTTCAAGGATGAAGTCCTTTTTATAGGTACCTTCTGTAGTATTGAGGGCTATGACTGAAACAAAAATTATTTATTTACTTTTGAAAATGAGACAGGAAATGGAAGTACTGCTGTGACCGTAAGGTCAAGAAAATGAAACGATTTTTTTTTATTCGCATTTTTTGTGCTTTTAGTCAGTGCGATGTTTAAAAAGTATTTAGTTTTGAATACAGAATACAATCAATTTGTTTTCCATTAGAACGCGTATATCACACATTTTAATGATTTTGCGGTATTTAGCAGCAAATGGATTGATGTATAATAATAGTATCTAATAATAGTATATAATTTCCTTCAAGCGTAAAATTCGGAACCTACTTGAAGTCCTCTCAACCTTAGTTCGGTCTTCGTCATATTTATTATATTTTAAGTTCTCTTAATGATTTGATAATTTTCATAATATTTATTAGTTTATAATTTTACCATATACCTACCTATATGTATTTTATTATGAAGTTTAAATAAAAAAAAAAAAAAAACTTTATTTCAAAAACCAAAGTACCTACTAGTTAACTTAATTCATCATGAGTGATGGATAGTGACTTTACCGTAGATAACAAAGGAAAATCCAGTTTCATGCTAGAAATTAACTTGTGTTACAGACACTAGGGTATACTCCATCACCTCACTAGACACACTAACTCAAACATCTATAGTTAAAAGTTATTGAATTACGGATTATATTTAGGCATGCCTGTTTATAGGGAATCCATAATAATTAGGAACCTACTAAAATACAAAAGAGTGAATGTGTATAAATGTATAATACTGTAAAATTACATTCAAATCTGTTCAGCCGTTTAAGCATGAAGGAGTAACAAACATACCTACAAACACAAATATGTACTTACATTTTGAGGTGGAAAATAATCAAATGAGCTCTCACGCTCTAGATTGGAACGAGTGGAAGAGTCAGAGTTATAGTGACTAAAACACACTTATGTTCCTTCATTTCATTTAGTTAGTACGTTCAAATGTTCCCGCAATAAATATGTAGACAGACATACAAATTATCGTCCTTATAATATCAGTATGAAATTGGTGTCGAAATTTCGAGCGCACAGCATAGCATCAATTATATTATTAGCTTACTTGATGGCTGATTGGGGTGACCTTAAGTAACTAGAGTAATTTATTAAATTGTCTTGGCAAGGAGAACTTCGCGAAACCTAGTGTGTCAAGCAGTTAGCTCGAAACTTACGTGCTGTCTATAAGTGTGAGTAATTGCAATGCAATCTGGATGTAGCAACAGTATTAGCTTTGATTTTTTTTTAACACGTTCATCATCCGTCATCATTCAGCCGAAAGACATTCAATGCTAGGAGGCCTATGTCCAAGGCCTTCCTGAAGGACCGCCACAATACTCGGTCTTGTGATTCCCGCGACCCCTACCAGGTCGCCGATCCACCTTGTTGGGCCTTCCAACGCGTAGCACCTCCCATTACGTGGTCGCCACCCCAAAACCTTTCGGGTCTATCGACCGATCCGTTCTGCGAGCAATGTGCCTTGTCCATTGCTACTTAAGTTTGGTAAGTCTTCGTGCTATGTCCATAATCTTGATTCTAATGAGGATTTCTTCATTGCGTTATACTTTACAGAAATTCTCTTATTCATGAGTCACTGTTTTTCAACCCATCCAAAAATAAAATGTACTAAATATAGCTTAACAAAGTGTCCAGCCAAAGTAGCCAATAAATTACCTTAACTAACCTTCCTCGCCCGACCTTGCTCTAAAACTGTTCATAACGTGGCCAATTAAATTCTACGAAATGTTGTGAAAATTAAAACTATTCTGAAACAGCTATTCTGTGACCTTCCACTCAAATATTAAGGCCAACTTGAAGTTTAATTAAAACTAGTTTAATAGTTCCGGGATAAAGCAGATCAATCGTTTATTTTTCATAACGGCGAGGCGTTTAAGCTTACTTATATAATATTTAAACTAGCTGTACCTCGGAGTTTCAACACATCGTTGGTTGCTCCACTCCCGTGGATTGTAGCGTGATTTTATATAACATATAGCCTTCATCAATAAATGGCCTCCCAAAGGGGGAGAAGTAATTTGATAATACGTCACCTCAAAAAAGTAGGTGTTCGGTCATAGATTTAGCAGCAAACATTTGGATGGATTTGGTGTGAGAGTGGTGCCAACCACTTTCTGAAACCATTTAAGACACTTTGGCGACGTCTTGTGACTACATACTCGTTAGGATTTAACATCTGGTCCAAGACTTGGCAACAAAATTTCAAAGGGATTAGAAAAGCCAATGCAAACTATTGGCATGATTTACTTTTTTCTTTTCTCCAGAAATGAAACATATCATGTTAGAGGACCATATGAGGAATCAAAAGCAAAAAGAACCAGGTCTTTAAACCGTAACCGAACGAAGATACCTATAGAAGCATTGCTAGTATATTTTAGTCAGGCGTTACCAATTTTTTTTATATTATAGTGAAATGGTAATATAATACTTAATATTTTGAGGTTTTTTATTGATAAAATAGATTAAGTTGGTCATTACTGTTATTTTTTTTCACACTCGCAGTTTTTCATCATTAAAGCATAATATGCATAGCATAATCAGCCTTTTAATGTTCTCACTGCCGGGATTCAGGCCTTCTCTCTAGGAGAAGGAATGGGCCGTAATGCACCACGCGGGCCCAGTGCGTATTGGTGAATGTCACATGTCTTCGAATTTTTAGTTCTAGGACATGCCGGTTTCCTCACTATGTTTTCCTTCACCGTTTTGATCATTAAAACTAACTAAAAAATAAGTCATAAACGAATCGAAAAAATACGCGTTAGTGTTGCAATAGTAATTGACACTATTTAATGTGTACTCACCGTAAACACCGAAACCAAAACTATATTTAACTATGGGAAAGTTGAAATATCAGACATAGTGTATTTTTATTTGAGAAAAATAACGTCTGATAAAAAACTATAGCAATCTACTAAATAGTTTCTAACTTCGTTTGGTTGTGGTTGGTAAACATAATTCTTTTTGCTATTGATTTTTCATGTGATTTGACAGATATGGTCTAGATTTCACTTTTGGCGAAAAAAAATTATATGCCAGCAATGTGTGGCAATAGTTTAATTCCCCTTTATGGATTAAGAACTCCTGAGTGATTGAGAACTGGTCCTACTTTTAAAATGCTAATTTAAAAAAATATGAGTCAAGTAGGTAAACAGGTGATATTATACTGCACAAGTGTAGTGATTACACACCACGCAAATGATTTTATCGGAACTGAATTTGGAAGCAGAGTTTTTAAATTTGGTTTAACGGAATCAGTATTAGAATCGAATTGGAGGTGAAGGCAGACACGTCAAATGGAAAGCTACTAAAAGTAATTGAAACCTCGGTTAATGAAACTTGAACTCCCAACATGCCAAATACGAATCAAAACAGCAACTGAAAGAAAGAGATTACTTTTTCACGACAGAAAACACGGGGCGAGGGAGGTTCCCCGCGTGATAAATATAAATTTGTTTGTATCACTGTGCACTGACCTCCGATAGACCTCCTGAGGTCATTCGCACAGAGGTTCGATTGCCGGTACCTGAACATTGCTGTATGGTGCATGTACTGAGCAATCGGAGCTTGTAAGTGTGAGCTGTGTGATTGTGTGAAGAGTGTGTATTTGTTGTATATTATGTGTGTGTGTATTGTTTTCATATGTTGTGTGTGCATTGTTTTTAGATGTTGTGTGTAAGAAAATATTTGATGTTTTATGATCGATGTTGGTCGTAAATTATTATTATAAGTTCCGATAAAAATCTAAAGCAAAATTGGAATCGAGTATGCAAAAACAATCGGTCTTTTAGAATTTTCGGAATCGGAATCGGACTTCCGTAACATCTCATTCTTAATCATTAACTATCATAGTCCGATGGGATTGCTAGTTTCTTTTTTTAAGAATAGGTACCTACACAAAAGCCCCATCAAACTGATATTTCAAAGGATAGCCGGCAGGTAACGGGCAGTGCCTAGAGGACGTTACCTCGCTCCAGCTGTCAGGGACTATGAGCAAGACGTGGATAAATCGAGTGCCAGGTGCTCTGCGATAACGGTTTACGATAATCTTTATTTACGGTACGTAACAATATCTTTAACAATATAATTTAGAAATCCTTCTTATTTATTTATCCGTTCAACAAAAATATATTTAAACAAACATATACCTACTAGCTTACCCAGCAAACGTTGCCATAGTCGCCATATAAATTACTTCACGCATAATTATATATACCTAATTATATAATTTACATGGGGCACCTCAAAAAAATAGCCTACAACCTATTCTCAGACCTACCAAGTATACACAAAAATATTCATAAAACTTGGTCAAGCCATTTTGGAAGAGTTAGGTAACAAACACTGTGACATGCGATTTTTATATATTACATTCAAAAGAGCACGTAGGCATGGCTTTGGATTTTCTAGTAAATGGTTCTGCAGATTTGGTGTTTTGGTACAAAATTGATTAAAGAAGGTATTTAGTGGACACAGACTCTGCAACACTTATTTATCTCTACATAATATAAAACAAAGTTACTATCTACGTCTATCGGTTTATCTGCTGACTCCTTCTAAGCCACGCAATGGATTTTCATGCGGGTTTTACTAATAGAAATTGTAATAAATGAGAAAGGCTTATTTATGTATATAATTTGCACCCAAGCGAAGCTATGGAAGCTAAGCAGTGATGACATATGGTTCCGAAACGTGGACGCTCACAATGGGCCTCATCAGAAGGCTCAAAGTCACCCAAAGGGCAATGGAAAGGGCTATGCTCGGAGTTTCCTTGCGTGATCGAATCAGAAATGAAGATATCCGCAGGAGAACCAAGGTTGCCGACATAACACGAAGAATCGCCAAACTAAAGTGGCAATGGGCAGGGCACATTGCTCGCAAAACGGATGGCCGTTGGGGCCGAAAGGTTCTGTTTTGGCGACCGCGTACCGGAAGACGCAGACGACAGAAGACGGGGCCTTCCAACAGGAAGGCCCCCTACAAGGTGGACCGATGACCTGGTGAAGGTTGCGGGAATCCGATGGATGCGAGACGCACAGGATCGTTCGTAGTGGCGACATTTGTGGGAGGCCTATGTCCAGCAGTGGACGTCTATCGGCTGAAATAATGATGATGATGATGAAGCTAAGGTGGCAATGACAAAGGATATTTTCGATAATTCAAATTTCAAGTACCTACGTTTTTTTTATAACGTTGAGAAATCATCTAATGACGTCTCGCGCTCTTGGGCAGAGCGAGAGGGTGTGTCAGACTTTTACTGACAAAAACCACACCTGTGTTCCTTCAGTTGCCCTTTGGTTTCTAGGACCATAGGTTTCCCTTTCCGAAGTCGACCCGCGACCCCAGTAGGCTTTGGCTTTGCAGACATATCTTTGAGGCATGCGTGGAACACTACTCGCCGTCGACGACTCGGGCTCGGTTCCATTACTCCTCGTCTGCGAGCATCATGTACAGTCAAGGATCAAAAGTGCAGTTGCACTCTACCAATGCTAAAGTGTCTAAAATTTCTTTGTTGTAGAAGTTCAATAGTCCACAACTAGTTTATTCAACACTTTAGATGCTATGCTACCAATCTATATGTTAAATCAGTCATCAACCATTGACCCTCTTCTACAAATTTAGACATTTTAGCATTGGTAAGGTGGAACTGCACTTTTGACCCCTGACTGTACCTACTGTATATATCTTATGAAGGTATCTTCTCCTACCTATGTAGATATCTTCTTTTATTAGTATTAGTTAGGTACTAATATCTAATTCAAATATAATGTTGTGATCTGAACATTAAACAAAATGTGATTTAAAAAGAAATGATATCTATTTAAAAAATGAAAATATTACGGAGAAGAGCCAAATTCGACTTTCTTGTGAATTTACAACGTTGCAAGCGGAAAGCAAATATTATAAGGGTAAAATAAATACTATGCATTTTTTAGTTTACAACTGCTATTTCAAAAGAGTAAGATTTCTTTTAAAACAGTGTTATTTGAATAAGTGTATGGACTCAGCATAAAAATATTGAGCTATTTCTGTATGCAGAAAACGATTGTCCCTAAGAAATGTTTATTTTTAGATCTTCGTATTTTTACTTATTACTATATATATATACTTTAGAAAAAAATATATTTTTTACGCAAATATATTAAAAAAAAAGAACACTTAAACGTAATTTTTTTCGTTAATATAAACTAGATGAGGCCGGTTTTTCCTAGCTGACTTGAGAAGAAACACCGAAACAAGCTCAGGGGTCAAAGTTCCCATAAAATCCATACAGCAAACATGTAATGGTCAAAATATATGAGAACCATACAGGTTAGTGTCGGAGATGGTCTTTTGAGGAAAGAACCACACACGATTTGAGTGGAACTGTCCAGTCAGTGCAAGGGCACGCCACAATTATGGCGGTAAGTCCCCTCTTTAAGGCGTGGTTGAAAAGACTTCACGGCGTCCTCACTTTCCGCATGACGCAGGTTCTCACCGAACACGGGAAGTTCGGGAAGTTCCTGCACTGGATTCGTACGGAAGCGACGCCCGGGTGTCGCCACTGTGTGGACCGCCCGGAGGACACGGTGGAGCATACGGTGGAGGTGTGCACCGCTTGGGAAGAGCAACGCTCTGTCCTCGTGGGGGCGATCAGCGGCGGCAATCTATCGCGCCGGGCCTTGGTACAGGCCATGGTCCGAAGCGAGGAGGAGTGGCAGGCGGTCGCCTCCTTCTGCGAAGCAGTAATGCTAGCAAAGGAGGCAGCCGATCGCGTGAGGCAACAACGGCAACGGTCCTCACGCCCCAACCGCCGCCGGGATTCCGATCTCGATTTCCGGCCACCGTAGGCGCGGGCTTGCGGACGGCGTGCAATGGGTGGCTCGCCGTTCGACCGTCTGGTAACCGTCCGGACCGAGCCCAAGTCGTCGACGGCGCGTATTGTTCCACGCGCGCCTCAGGGAGATGTCAGCAAATCGTAGGGGCCCAGCAGGGTCGAAGCCTACTGGGGCCATGGGTAGTATGAAAACGAAACCCGGGCCCTGGGTCGAAGGCAATGAAGGAACAGAAGTGGGTTTTTAGTCAGTAAAAGTCTGACACCATCTCCCGCTCGGCCCAAGAGCAAGATTTGTCATAAGATGATTTTCCAACCTCAAAAAAAAAAGTCCGTGCAAGCGTTTGTCAATATTCGTGTAGCTCAACTCAGGACTACTGAGGAGCTTGAGCAGAACTTGACGAACAATACTAAAAGGACATTTGGGTAGGCCGCATTATGTACTCAAAATTGCCAGACATTAATTTTAAATTACAGAATAAAACTATATTCGTGTAGCTCCACTCAGGACTACTAAGGAGCTCAACGTCTTGACGAACAATAAAAAAAGGACATTTGGCTAGGCCGCATTAAGTACTCAAAACTGCTAGACATTAATTTTAAATTACAGAACAAAACTATCGAAATATGGAAATTAAACGATTAATCATCATCAGAATCCATGTCAAAAACCAAGTAATGTTATAAGCGAAGAAGTTCACACCAATTTTCAGAGACTACCAGAGTTTAGATGGGCATTACGTAGGTTATTTCCAAACTTTCCTTATAATCATTAGCCTTTGTTGCTTTTTTTAAATCGAGTAGCATGATAAGCATTAAAAGTATTTCTGAATTTAAACTTGAAATATTATCGTAAAAACGACCTCTGGTTGGCTGAAAGTTGTACAACGACCCTATTTGTAATAATCCCTTATCCAGAATGGGCTAAATTACTCCATTTTATCCGAGATTAACATCGGCCTAGAATTTCGAGTGCAATTAAAAGTTTCTCATTATCATTTAGCATTTCTCTTACTTCATTACGATCTAAATTATGTACCTAGTTTTATATTAATAAAGCCAGGTAGGTACATAATTTACTTACTTAACGCATAATTTACTGAAACCAATTTGCAAAATTTTCTTTCTACCCACGACATGGGTTAGCTGAAATATATTGTTATTTATGAAAGGAAATGATTTATTGTGAAAGCATGAGAAAGACCCAAAACCGACCAATATCCTAAACATTCTGACACATTTTACCTATATCCAATCGAAAACTATCGTGAAATAATATTGGAAAAGCAAAGAGGTTTCACTTTTATTTAATGCGAAATTGAACTCCTATTTTTTTATACCGACTACTGGGCGCTTCTGTTGAAAATAAATGAAATATGTGAAATACCAATAATTTATTATTTTTAATTTATTTCTTTTAATAGATTCTAATGTCGTTTGATAATATTTTTGGTGTAAACCAGCCTGAATTATTTAAGATCTTTGTAAATATAACCTTCATAGAAAAATCTAAATTTTTCTTATTTTTTGTTTATGATTGATATTGTAGTGCTTGACTGCGATCCCACCTGATGGTACGCAGTGATGGTAAGGTGCGCCTCACCATCACTGCTTACCTAGCTGCTACCTGCTAGTTTATTTTACTTGGAATTGATAGTACGATTTTAAATTGAGATTCCAGCCTACTTACTTATTTTTTCATTTTACTTAAAACTATTGTGAACTATAATTTTAAAAGCTATTAAATTATAGTATATTGATGGTAGTCATTTTTCAATTTTAATTTTCGTGATTCAAAGTTCTTGAATCACGAAAATTAAAATTAAAAAATGTTCACAATAGTTTTCTGTAAGTAAAAGGGCATTCAACTATTATCTGACCAACAATTCAACAGTTCGGCCCTCTCAAATCCCAGGAGAGTCACAAATTCGTAACGCGAACAAAGTATTATATAAATCAAATCATTTTGCTTGACATATAAAACACTGAAAATAACAATGGGGTAAAAGTTGGTGTCTTGTGTAGAGCAAGGAATGGCCGCGCTGGCAGAGGTGCTATATTACATTGCTAATAGGATTTCTGCTCCCATAGCCAAGTTACAACTGTTTCGTTTCTATTCTCTTTTCGTCGATCGCCTCGAGTAGGTCAACGAAAAGAGAGTCGAAACGAAACGGTTGTAATTTTGATAGGGGGCTGACGCCGAATGTCACGTTGAGCGCACAATTCCTGTCACCATCGCATTTAAAAACCTTTTCAAACTCACATAGGCCTGCACGGGCACTTTTAAAACGTGATAAGCAAGTGCAAACTCTGTGGTTATATTATATCGTCACGAGGTTTTTCTGGCTGGATTTTTTTTTGTGAAATTCAGTATGTATTTCAATTATTCGCAAATCGATTCCTAGTGGATATTTTGATGTACTATTGGTCAATTGGTGTAGTTTGTATCTCAAGTATCTTACATTGGTCGAAATCGCGCCTGTTGTGTAGCTATTTACAGTTGGACAATATGTGGAATCATTGAAACAGGCGCGATTTCGGTAAGAAGGAACTAACAATGTTACTAAAATATTGACTACATCAGTGAAGCTTGCCGAGAAGGCCGACTCAATACAATTGCTGCCAAATGCTGCGAAAACATTAGAATTTGTGTTTAATCCGCATTCTAATGGAACTGTTACGCAATGTGACTGTGAAAATTCAATACTTTATAAACTTGACACTGACTTTTGGCACAAACCGAGCGAAGCCAAAATAAAAACAATGGTTTTACAAAAATATGTTTTTTTTTTATATTTTCATATTAAGTATATGAATAAGTATTTATTTATTTAGAATCTCCAACAAAGGATGTACACAATATCTGTATCTTAGGTATGAGACGACAGTGTAGACCAGTCAAAAGTTTACCCAAAAGCATATTAAAAGTGAAAAAGAAAAGAATAAAAAATATAAAAAAGTGATAATAAAAAAGTGGATTGAAATAGATAACAATAATCTATGAATCAGCCGAGTCTACAGTGTTCTTACATTCACATTATAATAAAACAGTTTTTCATTAGTGGGGTTCTCATTAGTATCGTTGTGTTAGTAATAATTTATTTTGATTGAGGGCCTTTTAGTAGCAGGTCAAATTATGAGGTTGTTGACTATTTAACCGATTTTTTTCAGTGCCAGCATTAATAAAGGTCCCCAGCTAGGTCACGAATAGACGATGAAATGCTTTAGTTCACATGGAAAGAGTTTATTATCATACCATCTCTATCATTCGAAGGGCAAAACATCTGTGTACTCCGTTCATCTGCGTATATTTTTTCCTTCTGCGTCAAGTCCATCCAAAGATCCTTTCGCCCTCCATTGTTACCGTATTAACTTTAAGCTCCTATTCATAAATAGTTATGGTGACAATATAGAGTATTCTATTCTTTTCAATTCTGTAGTGTCTTGACACAAACGGAATCGTGTTACGTCAAGGCTTTTGTAGATCGTTTGAATCATACGAACAAGTGCGCACAGATTTAATAATATCGACATATTGGTTACACAGCTGGGCGTACATCTGTGACAAAGAGACGTGTTGCCTAGTGATAATGTAGCACTATCATATGATAAGTTAAAGATAGTCATAATATCGATGTGTTGCGAATTAATTTAGGACGTTTTAAGTTCGTTAATTAGTGATTCTCTTTCATTACCATCAACATCGACTGGCCTGTTGGTCTAGTGGTTAGTGGCCCTGACTGCTATACCGTTTATATATATAAATGTTTGTATGATGAGCACAATCATTTGTTCTGTGTCTGGGTGTAATTTAGCTATAATATGTGTGTATTTAGAAATATATAAGTATGTTTATCAGATCTTTAGTACTCATAGCGCAAGCTTTGCTTGGTTTAGGACTAGATGGGGTTATGTGAAAGATGTGGATTTTTTAAATGAAATATTAAAATAAAACATATTTCCATTTGATAGATGTCCACGACTGGACATAGGCCTTTTCCAATGGTTTCCACATCGACCGCTACTATCCTCTTCGAACCAGTGGATTCCTACGACCTTCACCAGGCTTCCACTTATACTGTGATTAATATTGAAAAACCGGGCAAGTGCGAGTCGGACTCGCGCACTGAGGTTTCCGTACAAATTTACCCATGAAAACAATTTCGTTCAATTCCCGAATTGAGTTGCGAAGAATTTTCCGAATAGCAAAAAAGTTTTTTTTTGTAACGTAACTACAACTTTTCAATTTTCAGATTTTTTACTATATTTGTGCTATGATACCTTGCTTCATGCCAAATTTCAGGGTTCTAAATCAACGGGAAGTACCCTATGAATTTTGATTCTCTTGAGAGTGTCGAAATATATTTTTATATGGCACAAAAAGAAATAAAGCCAAACAAAGAAACAAAGCCTCGAGCACAGGTGCAGGGTAGCCAGCCTATCGGTATTTTACAGGTTGCATTTTGGAGAGTGTGCGCGGGAAATGCATGACTTGATTCCGCCATCTCCTTTCTACTATCGGACAACCCGACGTACGGCGAGTATCCACCCTTACGTTGTTGAAACTTCAACGATCTGGACTAAGCGTTTCGTTTCGTCGTTTATACCGCGTACATCGAAGGAAAGGAACAATTTGCCTGCTGCGGTCTTCCCGTCCAACTATAATTTAGGTGCCTTCAAGGCTAGAGTGAATAGGCTCTCTTATCACGTTGAACGCCACGCTAAAATCCATATTTAGCCCAGGGGGCCGCAGCGGACACCGTGTGACTGCCAATATGTCAGGTCCAGAGGGCCGCGGCGGACACCGTGTGTCCGCATGGTCTAGATCACTCTAAAAGCTTCTAGACGGCCGACGGACAACGTTTCGACTGTTTTTACTATGGCAAGTGATCCGCGCGGCTCCATACTACAGCCTAGCCTTTTGGCACAGAAAAAATCCAAAGGACTTTGAATTTATGGGCTGTCTACAAGTTGTTCCCAAAAATGTTATGCTTACTTATAGTTAGTATTTTAAATACTTCAATTGAGTGATGTTATATTTACATAGGCCATAATTTTTAACCTTTTAAAAGTAGTAGAAAGTCGCTACGATTATAATAGGTAAGTCAAGTACGTATCCAATAAGGAATGGGTTCAGTAGGCAATAATATACACAAAAGCCTTATTTTAACGAAAAGTATTAAGGTTTACGTTGTCTTTCGGCTTATTTATTGGGAATCCAAAAATTCATCTACATCTATATGAATGGGAAAAGTGCCCAGAACACTGGCAGCATTGCCACGTTGGATAGCAATGCTGATTCGTTGACCGAAGAAAAGTCCAGCCATTAGGTCACGCGAAGAGTCGACCAGTTATTTGCTGATATTACAAACAACTTGGACCAAACGGCTCAAACATATTTCCTCCGTTTGTGGTTTTCTGCACTTGCAGAAGCCGCCCCAGCACAGCCTGCCGTACCTATTTAGAAGATTGGATGGCGTAAGGGCAACACATGTTGCATACCACACCAAAGGCCTACCCAACTTCTAGGACATAATGGTAAAATAATCCAGACTAAAATCATCCAATCTAATGGGTCTCGACTGTTGCAAGTTGTAAGTTCCGTATTAGAATTTATTATTTGTTTTATTTAAACTAGTTTTTACGCTATTGGACTGAACTTGTTTTTTTTCTTTTTAGTTTTTATCTAAAGTAATTTTTTCGCAGTCGGTTTTTTTAATTTTTTTTTTGTTTTGTAATTTAGATGGCATAACAACCTTTGCCGGGTCACCTAGTAGATACTTAAATAAAATCGACGTAGAAACTTTTACCAGAAAATTTTCAATCGCAAAAAAAGTAAAAACAAAAATGTCCAAAGTTCAACAATGACTCTCCAACTTCCCTAATTTGTTAAACCTCGGAGCAAAATGTCATCAATCATTACACCTAAAGGAAATTCAAATTGTTATTAGAAACACGCTAAAACACTGTTTTCTTATACTTGGTAAGGAAATGAGAAAAGTTTTAGCACTTACCGCACGAAATGGAATGGGCACGGCAGTTGATCAGGTATAAAATTGACAAGTGTTTAATGTTCTACAAGTTACAACAACAACAAAACAAGGACATTTTACAAGATTTTTTAAACAAGACAATTTGTAGGCGATTGAATTTCGAAATCGATTCTCATTTTTTTATATAAAAAAATCTGAGCAAGTGCGAGTGGGACTCGCGCTCTGAGGGTTCCGTACAAACTTACCTATGTAAAGAGTTCAATTCCTGATTGGAGTCTCGAAGTTTTCTCCAAATCGAAAAACAATTATATCTATTCCGCAAATCACAGAATTTTAAAAGAAAGTACCAAAACTTGAATAGATAGCATCTCATCAGCATTACGATGGCGGCGTGGAGTCTGTGTGCAACGCGAAAATTTCGCCGAACAATTCATCGCCATATAGAAATAGTGTTCAAACTGTATAGTTCCAGATCAATATTCCCTTTTTTTATATGAAAACTTTCCTGCCAGCCGCTACATTCGGGAACACAGTAGGTACTCTGTGTAGGCCACACACGTCCCTACTTAATTAAGATACGGCGGGAGTATCAACAGGACAGTTCTGTATTTGGCAAGCTTCCAAGCTCGTTCCCACTATCTACGAACCACTGTAGAGGTATTTTAAGTTATTTTTCACGAGGTTCAAACCAGCCCTTTGTTCTGGTTACGTGACACGCTTTTTATTTTATTTTTTGTAAAATCAAATATAATTTACGATGCTTACAGTCATGCCATGTTTTTTCTACACTGCGTGTATCAATATGTGCCAAATAAGATATTTTTCTTTCTTTTATTTTCTTGATTTAGAGGCCTAGAATTTCGTTAGTAACGTAGTTACCTATTTACAAAGCACTTATAATATAATCTGCTTGTCGCTTGAAACATGATAATACACAGAGGAACAAACAAGGAATGAACATACAAATTCTTGTTCGTCAAAATGAGTTTCATAACAGCTTTATTAAATATCTAAGACGTGTAGTATCGCATATTCAGGGGCAGTTTTTGCTTTGTTGGGTTTCGTGGCACGATTATAGCGTATTATGCGTTGTAATTGTTTTTGTTCAGCGTTCCTTGAACCTAAAGCTCGTGAAACGGTCTAATTAGTACTGTTAAGGTTTTTGTTTTGATGTTTTTTTTTTGTATAGCGATGTTCTGTCTAAATATTACTCGCACGATTACTTTTCTTTATGCGAAGGTGTTTTTGAACATCTTCACTACAGTGTTATTCATTTTAATTTATTTAATAAAATAATACTTTGCGAATGTTCTAATAAGGCGACCTGGTGAGACTCACGGGAATGCGGTGGATGCGAGACGCACAGGATCGGTCGTTGTGGAGACGCTTGGAGGAGGCCTATGTCCAACAGTGGACGTCTTTCGGCTGAAATGATGATGATGAAACCCTGTGCAACTATTTATGACACAGTCACAATCCGATATTATTGTCATAATATAGCCCTCCTTTCATAAACAAATACTATCCTCAAGTTTAGAGCTCCGCAGCGCATTTTCCCGCCGTCAAAGAAACGCATAGGTGATAGGTACACAGATATACAAACGGCCGCGTCCCGACGGAGACGCCGAGATAATGCATGGCTATGGATTTGCTACTGCCACGTGGATTTAGATGGTATTATCGTATAGATAGCTGGTCTTGCGGCTTTACCAGAATGAAAATAAGGTTTCTTTTTGTATATCCTTGTTTTGTCTCTTTGATAACTAGCTTTGTCATCCAATGAGCCCATCAATGCTGATACGTTTCCAGAACATTTTCCCTCTGATTATGATATGGTCTCATCACATAATCAGAGATATATAAGAGTTCGACGATGTCTCGTGTACCCGAAGAATCGCCAAACTTAAGTGACAGTGGGAAGGGCACCTTCCTCGTGGAGCTCTGTTCTGTTAACCGCGCACCAGAAGACACAGCGTTGGAAGGCCTCCCACAAGGTGAACCGATGGCCTGGTGAGAGTCGCAGGAATGCGATGGATGCTAGATGCACAGGACCGCTCATTGTGACGTCATTTGGGGAAGGCTTATTTCCGACAGTGGACGTCTTTTGGCTGAAATGATGATGATGATGATGATGTCTAGTAACAGCAGAAGGCAGACAAATCTAATTAAATAACTGGGTAATTTAAAGAAGACCCTCGGGTAATCTTAAATTACGAGTAGCATGAGATAAGTGTTCTGTGTTTGTACACGGGTTTCATACAGATTACTCAGATAGTGCGAGAGAAACAAACTCATTTTGTGTGTCAAGATTCATAACATTGCCTAAAGCAACAGAATAAATGATAGTACGGGCTTACGTAGACTCGTTACATTCTCAGTCATGTAGGGTAGGTAGGTACAGTCAAGTTGTTTATACGTTTGTTAGTTTTCCAAGTTTTATCAATTTTGCAAGATTATTCGAAAGAGTTGCTGCGGCCCTGGTACGCAGAGAGCATCTGAAGAAACACGGTTGGGTGGGTTTTAGTTAGTAAAAGTAAAGAAATAATGAAAGAAAGAAAGTACAAAAAGAAAGAAGTAAGGAAAAGAGAAAAAAGAAAGAAACAAAAAAGGAGAAAAAGAAAGAAAAAAAAAATGTGATTAATTTGCACGAAATGATGCAATCTTAAGACTAACTTACAATCAATAACTATCATAAAGGGAAAATATGCGTCACATCCGCGCAAAACGGCCGAATTTTCAGCGTCAAGCCGTGTAGCCCCATGCATAATGCGACGAGATCACAGCCCTGGTTTTCAGAAAAATCGTTTTTAAAAGGTTCTGTTGTCAAAGTCTGACACTTCCTCTCGCTCAATCAAGAGCGGGAGAAGTTATTTGATAATAATAATAATAACTATTTATTATCAGTCAACTAAGCCCCATAGACAAAATAAACATACGCAAATAATAATCTTACAAAATAATATATTAATACATATTATAAAACATATTATCATTATTTGCCTATACTGTCCCACTGCTGGGCAAAGGCCTCCCCAAACTTTTTCCAGGTATTCCTTTCCTGAGCCACCTCGAACCAGTCCTTGCGGTCGCCATGTTCGTTATTATAAAACATATTGTTCAACAAATCTATGCACTATTACTAAACTATTGCACACGAAGTGATGGCGTCATTTTCCGCTGCGAGGTCGGATTATATCAGACCCAAAAAAAAGACATTTTTGAAACCAAGGCGCTGAGCGGACTGCTTGGAAGACTATATTTACTTGTGTCACCGGGATTGAATACGCCAAGCAACGGCAAGAAATTGTAAATTATTTTTCCTAAATAAAACTCGGTTATGTTGGAAACTAATGAATTTGCATATGATTTATCGTATACAAACGATTTTTGCATAATATTGTCCAAAAATTATAATCTAATAAAGATTTATTATAATCATACCGAGTCGGAAATTTTCCAGTGACATTATGCAAACTTTCACCAGTGAACTAGCCATTTTATGATCAAATCTATTTATTCCACATTTTTATTAGTACTGAGTGAGTTAACCTGTACCTACTTGAGTGTGTATTGACACACTTTGACTTTGATATTATATCAATAGTAAGGTAGGTATTTAGAGAGCTATAGCTTTGACTCAAGATGTAGTCTTCTGATTTGTTCTTTATGAAGGAAAACTCGGGGCACATTATATCAATAATTTATATTTACGGCACTCCTGTTACATTATCTATCGAAAACTGATTTAAAACTATTTTATTATTGTTCTATCAAATTTAAATTCCGTCCTTAGCACAACACTTTAAAATATAAATTACCTAACTAGCCCGCATATTAACAAGGTACGTTTCTTATGCGATCTACTTCGATATCACAATATAATATCGTCAACGGAACAAACATACAGAGCTTAACGTGACGAACTTATTTTTACAGTGGCTGTATCTACCTAGCTACATTTATTCGCTCAGCGTCTAATGTCTCATTTGCTCAGAATCTGGGCACGTTTATTTATGAAATTGGATTAGGATTCCTGATTCAATTTTAAGGGGCGTCTGTTTTATATTTCCCTTTCATTTCATATGCTTTAGCCATTTCCTAAACCAATTATTAAAATATGGAGCGTGTTTTTTTTCATGCAGTGTTAAGGATATTTAGAACTACTGGGTGTCTCTGAAATTATACACATTTGTAGATAAATAAAAAAATAACAAATACATTTATATTATACGCATTAATTTACAAAATCAGAAACGGAAGAGCTGGAAAAATTACATTTTTAACCGACTTGAAAAATAATGAAGTTCTATGTTCGGCTAAATATATTGTTTTTAATGTTTGTTCACCAATATCTCGATCAATTGTGGACCGTATAACCGTATAATACTTAAAATTATTTAAATGTCATAGACTGTCTTCAGGCTCTGAAACTCATGACAACGATTTCTTACATTCATGAAAACACGCCTCATCTTCGGGATTGTCCGAAAGAATTACCGTGGCCGGTGCAGAAGGCAACTGAAGGGACACAAGTGGGTTTTAGTCAGTAAGAGTGTAACAATTCTTCACTCGCCACCAATCGGGATCGGGAGAAGTAATTTTTTTATGATTACCGTTTTAAAAAAAAAAGATCATGTCCAACAAAAAAATCAACAAACAATTTGGCTTCATGCATTACCGTCGTCGAACATTATGTGTAATTTTTATTTTTATTTATTTTTTTTATATTTTTTTTTTATATTCCACAACTATCACACATCGCCGTCTAGTTTCAAGCTAAGCAGAGCTTGTGTTATGAGTACTAGACAACTGATAAACATACTTATATATTTCTAAATACATACATATTATAGATAAATTACACCCAGACACAGAACAAATGATCGTGCTCATCACACAAATATTTGTCCTGGGTGGGAATCGAACCCACGACCTCCGGCGTAGCAGTTAGGGCCACTAACCACTAGACCAACAGGCCAGTCAAACATAGGCACCTTGTTCGACAATACTACCTTCCGCCTCGCTGCTTCCCTACGTCTTGGCGCTCCTTGTTGCTTTCCTCATCGCTGCCACTGTGGCGAAGTTGTCAACAGCCTCGGACACCACGGTCTGTCATGCAGCCGAAGTGGTCGCATAGCTCGACACGCGAATATCAACGACATCATCCGACGTGCTCTTGTCACCGTCGGCGTTCCTAGCTCGTCGTGCTGTGCCGGTGCTACCGCAGCGGCTGCAGAGAACCTCAAGCGGCGGAAATATAATAACCTTGTTAGTAGTTATATTTTCGAGCCGTTTTGGGTTGAAACTCTCGGATCGTGGGGTCCGAGTGCTCACAAATTATTTAAAGAACTTTCAATACGCCTTGTTAACACTTCGCGTGACCCAAGGGCTGGCTTTTATTTCGGACAAAGGATAAGCATTGCCATTCAGCGTGGCAATGCCGCCAGTCTTTTGGGTACATTACCAGTCGACAGCGATGTGGAGGAGTTTTTCGACGCCCTACTTTAGATTGCTTTTTTTTAGTACTTTAGGGCTTTTATTTCTATTTTGTAAGTTAGTTTTAATTACGTTATTATTAGATTTAAATGTGTCTGTAAATAAAACAATTTCACCACTTTATAAATAAGGTTTAACTTAGTTTAAAAGACAAAAAATATACTAAATCAATCTAACTATATCTCCTTAGTACCGTAACACTTAAAGTTACGACTCGAGACGTTGCTCAAGTCTCGTAAATTATCTCGAAAGTGCGACACGGTGATCACCGAGTCGCTTAATCCCATTTAATCTTAATAATGAAACTTCAGCCAAACCAGAATGAGATGGCACAAAGCTTTCTTACCTTCCATGATGAAACGTGAGTTCCTCAAGTCTGAAACACAATTTTGCACTTTCGAAGTAACTTCGCAGTTGGGATTGCACTTGGCCGTCGATTTAAACGACCTCTTACGGACAGCATTATGAAAGCTGCTAGCGATATCGTGCGAATATAGTTTTGTGAGTACATATGCACAGGGCGTTTGGTGCATCGTGTGCCAAATTGGGAGGGGTCATTTGCTATCATTTCAGACCCCTAAAAACTTCTAATGCCCTGTAGATTTTTTTTCATCGACTTTTTATTGTTTTTTTGGTATTTAACGTCAGTCAATTTTGAAACTAGAAATAATTATTTAAAGGTTAAATGCCAGTTTTATCTGCTGCTATAAGTACTCAAGTACTCTTATTTTTGTTCAAATACAATAATAAATTTAAAATTTAATAATTTATTTATAAAAAAGAAAAACGATTTTATATTATACAAATATTTTCTATTTATTACGCATTTCCGAACGTGTTTTTCTTTGTGGTGGAATTATAAAATCGGAATGAACTTCGAAATGGCATGTTTCTCACTCGCTTTTTTATAAGGGCGAGAAAGAGACAGAGTACAGTGCAGTTCGAATGTTTCGAATTGTGTGGCTAAAAAAAATAGTAATTAAAAAGTTACTTTGTCTCACGCAGTGAGCAAAAAAGAGTTTTGCTCACTGTTTTCAAGCAGCAAAACCTACTTGTTTGAGCTGCTGTGGTGAAAAATAATGTTCACTATTAACTTCACTATGATATTTTTACCATACATTTGATTGTCTTATTTAATGCTAGCATGGAATTAACCCTTCTTGCAATACATCTATTTCATATATTCCAAAATCTGTGTACAGCTAATAGAACCGAGCACACTTTGCCGATGTATTTTCCGCGATGCATTGTATGTTTGTATGATGATGCCATTTGTCCCGCCGCCCAAAGCCTGGGATTACACGAGTTTTGATTGCACAGTGTAAAATACGAGCCGGATAACAATGGACCAGCATTTTTTACCATACAAACGTATACACATTAATTCTTGTACCCGAAACGGGATTGCCCGTTTCGTACCAACTCGCATCGGTGGCCGCTTTGATTCGTTTTGCAAAGGAAACATATTTTGCTCATGTTATATTCATACTTTGGGGTCAATTGCTGATCAAAACGGCGGTTTGGTCGGCGGAATGGCGAGCGGAATCGGCTGATTGCTCTGATAAATTGGGCAGTAGGTAGGTACCTAGCCCAAACTATGTACCTGCCTGATTTGAGATTATATTTGGTTTCTGACAATGTTTATTCATGTTTTCTAAACTTTTTATTCCAAGAGCTAGTTACTTTTCAAGTGAATAAGCAAGAAAAAACATCGAGCAAGAGAAAGTAAGAAATGTTAACCAATTAAGCAATTAAAAAAATTGATTCTTATACCTAATTATTTTTTAAAATGATCCTTAAGACCTTGACCTTAAACATCAATTACAGAATGTTCCATAAGCCATTACCTGAAGTTACTGAAGATCGATGTTCCTTCCCAATCATACGCCTTTTTCACTACAGTTGGCTGAACAAAAAATGTCCTTTGCCAAGCGGCCCATTTGAAATATAACACAATTAATCAATGACCCGGGATATTATTTTGACAGATGGCTGAAGTTGAAGTGCTTCCGAGTAGTGAACGTGACTTTTACAATTTATTTGAACCTACCTACCTTTTACCTTTTACTAGTGGTTGAATGAAAGTCGAAATTATGCCATGGGAATGTACCTATTGTCTACACGAGTTCTCATTCGAATTCTTTCAGCTGCTCAGGCTTTAGTAATTTACAAACATTAAAACATACAGACATTCATAATCAAGTATTAATTGGATAACAGATGGGTAGAAGTTTGTAGACTCTACAAACTTCTACCCGACTAGTAGAGGATCAGGATCTAATCTGAGCCATTCTATAGGTTAACTATCTTTTCAGAACACAGGCCGCTTAGTAAATGTTATCATTAGTCGATGTCAGGAACTTTCTGTGATCAAAGAAAACTTATTTTATATTAGGTATAGTTGTGTAACGTCATTACGTCATCAGACACGCTTTATGGATTACGTCGATGAAACTAGTGATATGTGAAATGATTATGGAAACTTTAATAATTTCTTTAACATTTACTTAATACTTACTAGCTGTTACCCGCGACTACAGAAGAAGTCATCATCAAGTTATAAGTATTAATAATTTTGTGCTTGTGACTCATGCTGAAAGCATCTAATTAATTTAAAGGAAATTAATTCCAGTAAATATATTATGTAAAATGTATTTCCTATGTCCAGATATATAATTTATTTTATTTTATTTATTTGGCTTACCAATAATAGAATACTCGTAAATGATATACATCAAATAAACTTATATGAACGTCAATAAACAAAAACAGACTTGTTGAGGACGCAGTCAGCCAGTGTCAAGTTTAAAAAGTATTTCGATTTAGATAGGTACACAATACAGTCACTTCGTTTTTCATTATAATGTGGATCTAATATTTTAGCTGTATTAGACAATTGATATTTAAAACTACACCAATATCACATCATAACTTTGCAGACACCTAGCTGTGTTTCAGGGGCACTCGGCCACTAATAGTTCTCGGGAAAACTCTGGACACATTTGTATTATAATTATTCTAAATTTTCAGCATTTCTGAAACAGAAATGCTGAAAATTGAAAAAATAAAATATTGTCTTTTTTAAATTCAACCAACTGACTTTAAAAGCAATCCAATTCTTTTCCAATCAAATTCAAATCCTATTCTAAATTTAAAATAGCATTTGTTTTTTTTTAACCGGCCCGTATATTAATAAATGCCTTTCTTCATGCGGTCTCCTTCGATATCACAATATCGACCAGGAATCATCAATTTGTGTATAAATGTATAAATAAACAACCACTGACCTTCACTCAAAAAAATCTCGCCAGAAAACTCCTGTGTTTTTGTTGTGTGTCAGATAGCAATTTTACCGATATCATTGCTTCCTTTCCAAATTGGGTGCCGTCTTGTCATCTGTCGTGTAAAATTACTTTCTTCAGGAACACTGTGATGTTATTAAGGAACTAGCTTTTCCCGTGACTGTGCTCCTGTGGCTTTTTTTACACGAAGCGTGTATTTTTTTCGGGTAAAGTGGCCAATGCCACTGCGCTTTCGATCTGTGAAAGAAAATTTGTAACCTGATTGAAACTTCCAACTTTTCTCCTACGTGATATGTTATCACGCCTATGTCACTCAGTAATAAAGTAGCATTATAGTGGTTTTTTAAAGATTTTTTAAACTCTATTCAGTAGTTTTTCAGTTATTAATTATAAAAAATGTTTACTCTTTATAATATCTATGCAATCCACCCCAGCTTCATACGTGTGTGTAAGTTTTGTGAAAACCGTATGAAAATCCGTTCAGCAGTTTTTGAGAAACAGACAGTTTTTTTTTAAGTCGCATTTTTGTTACAGATAAGCTTGTTTACTTTCATATGTATTTAGTAAAAAAAATGTTAGTTATATATATTACAACCAGACACTACTTTATTTACAATGTAAGTATGTGTATACAAACCAATTATAAAAAAAAAAAACTAAAGAAATCTATTCCAGCATACCTGCGGAAGGAGCATTGAAACAAAGAGATGTTGACACGGCGTTTAAGAGGAGTCGGAATAATATAACCTTTCGCCTTTTTTTTTTATAAAATATCGGTGTAACTTTAGAATTGTGTCGCATGAGAGGGGGTCGGTAGTTGGGGGGAAGGAGGGGGGGTGTTGAAAAGGTAACTCACCGTTTCCGAGAAAAACGATCTTTTGTAACCTAACCTTTTTGAGGTTTCACTCAAAAATTGCTTAAAAGGCCTGCTTCTGGGTGGGTTTTAAAAAATAACCTCTAACTATGACCCCGCCAGCTCTTTTTACAGTTTTCAGTTCCTTCGTACAGGTCAATCGAAGTATATCAAAGTCCGGAATATTTCGTGCAAAAGTCGGTCGAGTAGGCCGGAAATCGGTGTCCATTGTATAACCGTAGGTCAATCGTAATGGCAAACAATTCAAGTCCAGGGGAGAAGCCAAGGTCACAAGAATTCCACATAGAGTCCGCCTTTGTACTTTTGTGTTGCATGAAGTTTTAATAATTAAATAAATTGAGCACATTCACGCAACTTGAGGAGAAACGGAATGAATGACCGAAATGAATGACAGTGACACAGACACAAATAGCGTTTTTTTACATTCGTAATATATTGTGACGGCTTTGGTTGTCAATCACCCATTTTAACGTTCCGATTTCCCTTTCATCGGATTTGAGGTTAGAAACTTATTTTGTAAATTTCTCGAAAAATATGCATTACCTTGTGATAAGAGTGGTAGCGTTATAATTGGGGTCCCAAGCCCTACCAGCTTCGACCCTTTTTAATCCCTAACTCCTGCTACACTAAACTAAAGTTAAAATATCTTGTACCTTCGTTAGGTTACACCTATATATTCAATTTGTACTCTGCATCGTTAGAACGTAAATAAAGATATTATTATTATTAATATAAAGTACAAATTGAATATCAACGCTAATGATTAAAGATACTCCGCACAATATTATTTATTGTCGTGAAAATCGAGAAATTCCTTCACTCAGCAAACTTTATTTGGCGCGAAAGCGTCCCGCAATATTATATTGCGTTAGTACTTACTTCCCGGTTTTATGGGAGTTTTCGTAAATGGAAAGATAAATGTCGTATACGGGCTCAATATCATCTTGGAAAGATACAAGTATATTTTTTATTACTTTCCTCATCATCTTATAGATAGGGCACGTGAAAGATATGTTGATGTGTATTTTTGTAATCAAGGTTTTGTCAGACGCTCAGTCAGGAGGCTGTTATTTTAAGGAAATCTATTTGTGTTTCAGGTAATCATGTTTTATTCTAACATCCATTACTTGTACATACTTATAGGTAATCAAAGATACATAATACAAAGTCATCTTAGTTACATTACCATTTACAGCACAAGAACGGCTGGACCGATTTTAATGATCTTTTCTTTGTTGGATTCGTCTCCTCCACAATTAGCAGAATAATTATTTAAAGTCGGAAAAATTAACGTAAAAAAAAATAGCTATCCAAAGACGACACTTTCAAGTAGCATTAACACTACAAAAAGCGGCTATTTTGAACACTTGTCGTATACTTAGTTTGAAAATTTTTACAACTGGACTTAGATAATAATTTAAATTCAGTACAAAGTCTTTTACCACCTAGGATCTCACCTTGGTTCACACCCGTGAGATTCTAAAAGAACACTAGGCACCAGCCTGAGAAAAATTGCCTTAAAACCATAATAATAATAATCGTTTATTTAAGATAACTTTGATCCAATTTGTCAGTAGTATAAAAAACTTAAAACTAGTGTTAGTAATACAACCTTAATCTACTCGACCCCTGCCCGACCCATGGATCGAGGTATCAATACTCATGTGAGCAATAATACAATGATTCATGTACATCAATGACTTTTAGGGCCGACGCTGCGTTAAGCGGGTCCCATACAAAAGTGCTCCGTCGCGGTAACCCACGCGGGCATACGTCGCGGGCAGCCGCGCCACGCGCCCGTTTTTCTACGTAATAATACATTAAAGTTCTCCATCGACACGGCTACATGTACACCGTTAAAGTTGAACTAGGGAACACTGCGCAGGTTATAAACCGGTTTCCGCTACGGGGACCGTCGCACACGACACACGCGCAAAATCACGCGACGGGAGCACGCGCGGGCCCCCGCTTAACGCAGCGTTGGCCCTTAAGAGGTACGAAGTTCGCCAGGTCAGTTAGTATATACATAATTATTATTATAAAACAAAATATCCTACCGCGTCCGTCTGTCTGTATGAACGCCAGAAACTCAAAAACTACCAAACGGATTGTCATGCGGTTTTCACGAATAGACAGAGTGATTCAGGAGGAAGGTTTAAGTTTATAATACATGCATATTATCGTAGAGAAAAGCAGAGAATTTCAAAGATTTATAACACCCGAGCGAAGCTGGGGCGGTTCACTAGTTTTTACATATTATTAGTTTCAGTTTGTTTGTACTTGTTTAGTTATTTATTAGTTTGGCGGTTAATGTACATTGTAGCTGAAAGCGACAGTAGATAATAAATTATTGGCACAGCTGCCATCGGTAAATTTCTCAAATAGAGAATTCATGGCGTAGAATTAAAATTACACTTAAAATCACTTTTATTTCACTGTAGTTATAAAATGACTTAGTCATATTCTATTTGGTTGAACGGTTGCACAATCGTCCAGTGATGGTCCCCGTCACCAGGCGCAGGCCTCCTCTGTCCAGTCTTGTGAGTTTTTTAGTGAGGGCCTTATCAAGGATCACCAGCGCTCTGCTTGTATATGCGGGTCGACGGCTTGATGTGCTTTCCGAGGTACGGAGGAAATTCGAGTACAAAAACGTACAAGTATTCACGGACCGCCCTCATAGCTTGACCCTTGCGGTTGTCATTAAATAATGCCTGTGGTTAATATTAACCGCAGGTTTCTCAACTTAGCTATTTTTAATCTCTAAATTTGGTATTTGCCTGTGCTTATTTTTGTACAACATTTTATACTAAACAACAAATAACAATAAAAACAAATGTTGTTCTGAATATACCACGAAAATTGGTTATTAAATGAAGCAGCAATTAAAATTCCAAATATTGGTTTGAGGAAGAGTGGGGTCGTGGTGGGAGTATACCCACATACATATACATTACATACATTTATAATAATATTAATATTGTATATTTATTTATTATTATTTTATTATTGTTTATTATTTTTTCCTAGGTTTATGTTATATTAAATATTTATGTATGTTTATTTTTTATATATACATTTGATCCCTTGTTTTCTTATTTTTATTTTTTTTAAGCACCTACCATGTTTTCTCTTCACTACCCTTGGTTGACTGGTAGAGAATGCCTAAGGCGGAAAAGACTAAAGGCGGACTTAATGCCTTTGTACCTTTGTGTTGCATGAAGTTTTATTATATAAATATCTCGCTATCTCTTTTGAATCTGTTTTGAGCACACGTTAATTAGTGGGGGTGACATCACATTTCAGTATGCACATACTATCTACCTTATACTATTATTTGTAAGTTTCTTCTTCTACCAGATTCGAAAGATTTCTAACCTGATTAATATTGACCGAATTTGAAAATTTCTATGTGCGATTTTGTTTAAAGTTACTTTTTAATACAAACAATAAGAAAAAAATAGTCAAATACCTAATAGGTTATAACTGTTTTAAGAGATTTCTAAACGGAGTACGTATCGAAAACTGCTCGAAACTCGACATGCAATGGACGGTCACCCATCCACAAACCGACCTTAGCAATCGTAGCTTAGCTAAACCACAAAATCCCAATTGTTTTTTTTTGTCGTGGGTATTCATCATATTTCTTCGCGCGCTCTAGAGTGGAGCGAGAGGGAGTGTTAATCTTTTACTGACTAACCTACAGTATTCCTTCAGTTGCCCTTTGCAAGGGCCACGGTAATTCTTTCGAATAATCTGCAGCCTCTTTTGCGCACCGGCCCTAGCTAGATAGCTCCGTCAATATCACTGACAGCTTTTTGAGACGCGTGTGGAACACATCGCGCCGTTGACACGGACTTGTTCCTCACCGGACGGCGAGCTACTCATTGCTTATGGTAGACGGGAATGGCCCGTGGCGTCTCTGGCCGGGAAATATAATATATAATATAATATAATAATATAATAATATTCCACAACTGTCACACAACGCCGTCTAGTCCCAAGCTAAGCAGAGCTTGTGTTATGGGTACTAGACAACTGATAAACATACTTATATATTTCTAAATACATACATATTATAGATAAATTACAAATAAACGAACACTAAGGTTCTGTACCTCACTTCACTAGCAAATTACCTTTTTATACATATTAACTAGCCAAATAACATTTTCGATAGCAATTTGTTGAACAATAAAGTCTTATTGCTAGAAGATCGAGATATAAAATATTCAAGAGTTTAGCTAGTACTGTGGAAGGTCGGTTAACATTATTTTATCTCAAGAGTAACGATAGCTTGTGGCTTTGACCTACTTACATGTGAAACCCGAAGACTATTAAGGTAAATAAAGTATGTTATTTGAGAACAAAATCTATTAATACACATCATTCAAGGTAGAATTCAGCAGTCCTCAGTTGAGTATTTACCTTTGAATAAACATGAACGAAATATTTTTAACACTCTAGGTATTAATATTGGCGAATTCTGAATTGCTATTTTTTTTTTAAAGTTGGAAAATCGAGAAGTCATTAAATAATGACTTCTCGCGCTCTGGAGCAGGAGGGCGTGTCAGACTTTTACTGACTAAAACCACACCTATGTACCTTCTTTGCCCTTTGCGTTCTAGGACCACGGGTTTTCCTTTGGGAAACCCATGGCCCAATAAAAAAAAGAATAAGATTTTCCATTTTACCTGGCCATTCGATAACGTTTATTGGTTTATGAAAACTGAATAGAAACCTGAAGTTCAAAAGTCAGCCCGAGTCGTGCTCTAACGGATTAACAGGTTAGCTTAAAATTATAGTCACGTAGCTCTAGTTTAATACTGAATAAGTAGAAAAGCTAAGCAGCCCGAATTTTAAGGAGATTGGGATTTAATTTTATTATGAAAATAGTGTACCGATTAGTTCAGTAGATGATTAAATAAAATCAGGGTCTGCACAAACGCATCGAGGGTCAGAATCATTTCTTTTTTCTAGCCTAATTTATTTCTTTAAACTTCATGTACAGTAGTGGTACATAGGCGGACTTTCTATATATATATATATATTTATATTCTATATCTAGCTCTTTTTTTTTTCGATGGCAAATATAGGGCAGAGATAGTGTCTCCTCTCGTTCCTTCGTAGTCTTTCGTACCAGGGCCGAGTCTTCCTTTCAGAATCAGACCCTTGGCCCCAGTAGGCTTCGGCCCTGCTGGTTCCCTAAGGTTTGCTGACATCTCCTTGAGGCGCGCTTGGAACAGTACGTGCCGTCGACGACTTGGGCTCGGTCCGGACGATTACCGGACGGTTGGACGGCGAGCCACCCATTGCTCGCCGTCCGCAAGCCCGCGCCTTGGTGGCCGGAAATCGGGATCGGGATCCCGGCGGCGGTTGGGGCGTGAGTACCGTTGCCTCACGCGATCGGCCGCCTCATTACTACTAAGGTCGAACTTTAAAATTATGATTGGTTGGTTATGGAACCTATAAATTATCACGGGGAGGCGTGTAAATAAAATATTATGTTTTCTATTGTATTGTTACTCTATTAGAAGACCTATTAATACACACACACACGGCACGCGTAATCTAGTGCGTAGAAAAAAAACAGGTATATATCGATGGAGCAGGCGTACACTAAGCGTATAATGATGAATACGCGTCTATGAAGCTACGCGTCCGTGAACAGTAGGCCTAAGATAAGCAGACAAACAGCCGGTGTAGGCCTAGTAACAGGTCCCATTGGAAACATTTGCATGCGGAACTCTAAAGAAATACCCGTGGTTGATGCCAAGCCACGCTGAAATATTCAAATCTCTGAACATTGATATTACTGACGAGAGATAAGACCGCTTATTTGAAATATAAAATTCCTGAAGAATACCTTTGTGGATTTTAAGCAGAAAAGATTGATATTTTAAATGTAAGATACCTACACTTTAGGTTGGTACTTCCTGTTCCTACTTAAGGCTCCAACCGACAGGCGCAGTGCGACAAACTTTTTCATGAAATCTTGTCGTCATAAAGTTAAAACGTGATATATGCGAACTAGCTTCAACCAGCGGCTTCACCCGAGTGAAAGTAGGTTTTCCATACAAACTTTGAACCCCCGTTTTATCCCCTTAGGAGGCAAAGTTTAGAAAATCCTATCTTAATGCTCGCCTGTATCATAAAAGGAAACTTTGTATAAAATTTCACTTTCCTAGTCCCTGTAGTTTCGGCTGTACGTTGATTTGTTTCTCCTTTTATACAACACTAATTTTTAATTACTATAAGGTCTTGTTATTATATAAGTAAAGGCTCAATGAATAATATTCATCAACAGCAAAGCAGTTAAGTGTTTGTTTATGAATAAATGAAAATCAAAATTAAAAAAAACACTGCGCGTAGTAGTTTCTAGTAGCAATTAGTGGTGGGCGTTGAATCAACGTTGATGTCTCTTCAACGGGATTAACGTTGACTGTGTACAAAAAATCAACTCGTTGAATTCGTCAACGAGTTACGAGACAACGACGTTTATGAATTCAACTCGTTTGACAAAACGGGAAACTGAACCCAACGTTTTGTTATTTTCAACGTACGTAAATTGTATTTCTTTAACAATAAAACTCCCGCTACGGCGCGATAGTCATGACGCGATCGTTCATGCAAGTTGACGTTCGTAACACTTTGACTCGTTGACGAAATCAACTAGTTGACAAACGCAATTCAACGTTAACGTTTCGTTGACGGAAAAACCTTCAACGACCATCACTAGTAAGTAGTAGCAATTGTTATGAATTATTGATTCTGTTATGAATTTACCAATTATGACAAATTTTCGTGGACAATTTTGGGATTTCGTTTTTTTTTTACTTTTGACTACAAGAATATGATCAATAACGGGTACGGATAGAACCCCATTTTTTTTGTACTAATTAAAAATAAGGGTGTATATATAGAAGAGGTAACTTTGAAAAGCTTATTTATCTCGTATTTTCGTGCAACACATTTACGTTATTTTAAATATTTCAATTTCAAGAACATCAAATGCTTCTTGGGAGTTTTTCGTGAAGACACTTCTGATTTTTAGGAGGTTCATCATGAACCGTCATTGATTGTATTACGGGTTAAAAAAATTTAAATGTGTGAAATTCACTCATTCAATATCACTTGGGGTTTTTCAACAAAGTAGAATTATAAAAAAAAAACTAACTGATCTTTATATAAAGAAAAAATAAATTAAAATAATTTTAATTGGCAAAAACACAAAGGCACATAAACAATAATTTTGAAGGTAAACATGAAAAGAAACAAAAATAATAAGTTAATAGTTTATAAACCTACAAAATAATTCAAGCCAAAGAGTGATTCTTTGAAAGCGAGAGAATGTCTCATTCATCTGGCCTAGCTTTCGCACTTATTTTTTTGTGTCGTAAGCCACTGGGCGCAAATGAGTGCTTTTGATACATTTAGTGATCGGGTAAAACTAATATGCAAGTAAAAATATCAAATTGTAAAGCAAAAACTAGGCCAGACGAATGAGACACCCTCTCGGTTTCAAAGAATCACCCCAAAACAGGTCAAGTGCAGCATGAACGCCAGACCACCAGACATAAGTCGCATTGTCGTATTACGCCTGTCGAGGGGAGTCTACATTTGTTAGTCCATGTCATTTACTTGGAACGTAATTTAGATTAAGTTAAATTATGACTGGGAAAAATATATAAATAAAAAATTAAAACGTAATCCTTTTAAAAAGCTACACCTATCTTTTCATGCGAAATAAGTAGCGGCGAACGTTAGTTATAAAATAAATGAGATTGCTGTGTTATGTCGTAAATGAAAAAAAGAAGGTTTTTTGGGTTATACGTATAATTTTAAAGCAGTGAAGTAGATACCTACCATCTGATTAATAATTCATAACACTTTCAGCCTTTTCATGCGGAATAGTCTGCAGATAAAACTGAGTTATAAATGTACATAATAATAATTATTTCGCTTTTTCAGACGAAACTAAAAATTTTGTTTCTTGTTCAGTGAGTTCGTGTATATTAATATTATTTATTCATTCATACTTTACATTTACAGGTCATGAAAGTGTGCTTATTTTGTAGTTATTTCATAGTCATACAATATTAACAAGTTACACAGAGTTGAAGCGCATCCTCCATTATAAAATCCAGTGAGCAAGCCGCTACTACAATATGAATGAAATCGGCGGACTTCTAAATGAATTCATACTCACACAGAGTTCCAGTTTGAGCTCACTTTGTTATTTAATAAAACTGGCCATATGAGAAAAGGGTGCCGATTGAAATACAACTTGTTTTTATTTTTGAGTCACATGATGAACATTTTTCAAATTTTCTCAGTGATATTAGCCATTTTTTTTTTTCGGCCTTTAAACGAAGCCTGGACTTTTGGGGTAAAAACCAATGAGTGATGAATTTTTACCTCACTTAAGGCACCCCAGTGATCATCATCAGAACGTGGAAGGGGTTTCGTGACCTCTTAAAAAACCAGCCAGGAACCCGCCCCGCCTGTTAGGGCACTTCCCTGAGGAGTCATTAAAAAGTCACCCCTGAGCCTCGCTGTACACGGAAGCGCGATATCACATCAGTACCACTGTGTCTTTCCAGAGGGCTTAGTTAAGTTGATAATCTACAATCGTTAACGCTAGTAGAAAACTTCAAATGTATGATGAAATGACATCATCTCAACGTTAAGTCACGTGGTCAGAACAATGGAATCGGAGGCGTTACCGACTATAGAAAGATTTGAAACGAAACGATCGTAACTTGGTTAGGCCTGCTGAGGTCGCTGGGTGGACGGAGAGAGCTAGTATCCCCTATCCACATAATATTAAACTTGTATTACTATTTCGTTTGTGCTTAACTTTGTGTCTTTTGTTCCACTGTCCACTGTAGGTTTTGAGTGACGATGACGCACTGTGATGATCAGTGAAATTTTACGAGCTGATTATTTGATGATATTGTGGCGACCTTAGAGGCCACACTGCTGGCTTGCATACTGGCTAGTTATACCTTTTAAGGTTCATGTAAAAAAAAAGCTTAGGTATGCATATTGCGATGGAAGATTGATTGAAAAAAAAACTATTAAAAGGATTTTTTTTATATTTAATGCTAAAACATCACGCTTCTAGCAATACAGTATAAGTATTTAAGGACTAGAAGCCATTTCAATTACGTCTCCGCCTATCACAATATCAAAGGGTACAAGATTATTTGTCCCCTAGGCCTTTAGGGCTATATTTAACCGGGAAACCATGGCGGCGCGAATACTTGCGCCGCCATGGAGTCCGTAAGGTACCAAACTAGACACCATACAGACACCAGAGTCGCTACACCATACTGAGACAGTATCAAAATGGACCTTAAGTGCACACGTCTGAGTTGGTCGCGCCGCCAAATTGGTTGCGCCTTGCTCGCCTGGTGTCCGTTTGGTTAAACGGACACCAGGCGAGTGAGGGTCAGTTCACACCGAGACGCGACGCGACGCGACACTGCTAAAAGATAAACATTTCAGATCAAAATGCCTTGGGGCGCAGCGCTGCGTGGTGCAACGTATTCTGAATTCTCTCAATGAAATGTGTGTCATTTCGTGTAGTAAATAAAGTTATATTTTGAGTAGCACTTCGCGCAGTGTCGCGTCGCGTCGCATCTCGGTGTGAACTGACCCTAACTCTCTATAGAGCTTCTTACATTTTGTTGGTAGCGGCGACTGGTCGCACCGACATGATGTCCCGGTGAAATATATAGCCCTTAAAGTAACACCTTTTCTTCTTCCATTTTTTGTCAACCATCGCGCTTTCCTAAGGGTTTTTTTTTGAGGATGGAAATCATCTTCTTCCACTCTAGGGTGAAGACAGACTTTTCCTGACTAAAACCCACCTGTGTCTTTCAGTTACCCGTAGCGTTCCAAGACCACGGTATCTCGTTCAAAAAATCCCGTGGCTCTAAGACATCTAAGGGTTCAGTTCAGGATCACATCCCTTCATATACTATCTGCTGTAGTCAACCTAATTGATTATGTATGTGTACACTCGTTGATGTTTAGCATTACCTATTCATGAGAAGCGGCAGTCTGTGTACTGATGAACTTATATTGGAGATCGAAGTAAATAAACTCAAGTGAACATCAATCAAACATTGACGGAACTAAGGCAATAGTTCTAAAATTTACTCTAGTTTTTAATAAAAACATAAAGATTACAGTTAATCTTTATGACGACTGCAAATTCATGCATTGCATGTTGGTACTTGCAGGCTTATATTATCATATCTATATTTTATTTTTATAGGTATATAGCCTATAAAAGGAAAAACGAAGGTGCACCGATGACCTGATCGCGGGAATCCGATGGATGCGAGACGTACAGGACCGGTCATTATGGCGCATTTGGGGGAGGCCTATGTCCAACAGTGGACGTCTTTTGGCTGAAATGATGATGATGATGAAGATTATTTATGTATTTTGTGTATGGGTTTTAGTTAACTGATAATAAAGGAATGTTATGATTGGTATTTGATTTTCCTTATTGTATACCTAATCTAAGCTAAACTAACCTCTTCATTTGATCTTCCTTGTTTCATAGCTTAGACTACATCAACCTCTTCATTTAATCTTGCTTATTTCAAAATCTAAACTAATCTCTTTATTTGATCCTCCTTATTTTATAGTCTAAGTTAAACTAACGTCTCTACTTATTTGATCCTACATATTTTATTATCTAAGATAAACAACCTCTTAAGTTGATACTACATATTTTATATTTTAAGCGAAACTAACTTCTGAGCTTTACCTAATCTTTTCATGCATGAAAATGCTTTGAAAAAGTCAAATGAGAAAAGTTTACTGGTGAAGTGGCGGGGTAAAGTTACAATAAAAAATAATACATAAACTACTTTGTCGAATCTATTTGCTAGATTCTGTTGTGGCGGAGACGCAATCAAACGATTTATTCCGTTCTAATACCAAAAACTAATACCACTTATATTTTTTTGAAATCATAATTATTTCCCATTCCGAACGAATACCAACAACTTGAATTAAGTACAGTCAGCTCAGTAAAACCTAATCAAAATATATTTTAAATAAGAGACCCAACAAATACCAGTCGTATTAGTTGTTGGTATTAAAATGGAATATAATAATAATATATAATATATATATAATAATAATAATATTCCACAACTGTCACACAACGCCGTCTAGTCCCAAGCTAAGCAGAGCTTGTGTTATGGGTACTAGACAACTGATAAACATACTTATATATTTTTTAATACATACATATTATAGATAAATTACACCCAGACACAGAACAAATGATCGTGCTCATCACACAAACATTTGTCCTGGGTGGGAATCGAACCCACGACCTCCGAATAAATCAATCAAACGCTTCTATGGTTAAATTATTATATTATGCACTCTTTACGTTACAGTATTATTAAAAATTACGTCCGCCTATATTTTTCTTATTTGACAATCTCCAATCAATCATGTTTCGAACATCAACCCCTATGCTATTCAAAAACCTTCAAAAGGTATCATCCACCTTGCCAGTGTTGCAAGTTAATCAGCATGCGACCTCTTTTAGACGCCACAATACCTACTCTGCATACCAAAATTATCACGTACAGTATTGTTAGTTCATTTCAGTTGGGCCAGCAAAACTAGAACAAATTAACGATCAACATGGTGGGCAAGATACAAATATACAACAGTTGTTAATAACAGGAATTAGTCCTAAACAAGCTGGTCAATAACTAAGTACAACTACAAACATAATGGAATCTGAATTAATCTTTTACTTAGCGGTGTTTAACGAAAATTTAGTTTACAACTTGTGTTACTAAATGTTACTATATTTTAAATAATAATATTCCACAACTATCACACAACGCCATCTAGTTTCAAACTAAGCAGAGCTGGTGCTATGAGAACTGATAAATACACTTATAAATATATTTATAAATACATAATATTATAGATAAATTACACCCAGACACAGAACAAACGATCGTGCTCATCACACAGACATTTGTCCTAGCTGGGAATCGAACCCACAACCTCCGGCTTAGCAGTCAGGGGCTCAGGGCCATTAACTACTAGACCAACAGTACAGTCGAAATGATTAAGAGCTATGTTCTTAATTATATTTGAGTAAGATGAATATTTTATTTTACGATGGTAAAAGACAGTACGGTATGTATGATGAACCTCAAGCGGCAGAAACATAACAACCCCGTTGGCAGTTATATTTTCGAGCCGTTTGGGGTTCATACTCTTGGGCCGTGGAGTCCGAAAGCTCATATGCTTTTTTAAGACATCACTGGTTGCATGCATCGCATTTTATTTCTGTTATACTCTTGCATTAATGTATGATACGTATGAAATACATTTGTAGTCGCGACAGAGGAACTTCTTCATAAGCTTGAACGTACGTAGAATTAGTGCATCCGCTTCATTTTTGACTTTAGTACGCTGTGATAAATGATAATTGATATTTATTTTGCAAATAGGTAACCAAAAGGATAAATATGCCTTTATACCTCATAGCATAGCATAGTTGGCCTTATATATTGGGACTCCTCTCTAGGAGAGGCAATGGACCGTAATCCAACACGCGGGCCCAGTGCGGGTTGGTGGATGACACATGTCTTCGAAGTTTTGGTTCTAATACATGCCGGTTTCCTCACGATGTTTTCTTTCACCGTTTTAAGAGTAGTGGTGACGAAATAAAGATTGCGCCTGGCTGGGTTTGAACCCAAAACCTACAACTGTCTTATACCTCATAGCTACATAGTATAATTAAAACCATGTAATCATTTATCATGATAACGAAACTGTTGTAAAGGAAAAATGCTACGCCAAATGTTTCATATTATTTAAAAGGTCAAGGGTTATTTATAAATAGAAAGTTACCGGCAATATACCCAACTATCATCCACGAGAAAATAGTGTTAAATTCTAGTAAGTTTTTTTTTTAATAGAAACGTTACACCCCATAAAGAACTTCTCCTGTATCGTGGGTGCGTTTACGAACATGTAAACTTACATACAGACACCCAGAGCCGGAACAAGGGAACAGAACCCGAGACACACAGCGCAACAGCCAATCCCTCAACCACTTTTTTTTTAGTTGGGAAATCATCTAATGACATAACCGCCCTTATGTGTCAGACTTTTACTGACTAAAACCCACTCCTGTTCCTTATTTGCCTTCGTTCCAGGGCCCCAGGATTCGACAGTCGGACGGCAAGCTACCCATTGCTCGCCTTCCACAAGCCAAAGCATACGGTGGCTAGAAATCGGGATCGGGATCCCGGTGGCGGCGTGCGGGCCGTTCCCTGGCGCGTGCGGCCGCCTCCTTTGCTACATTACTGCTTCGCAGATGGAGGCAACCGCCTGCTACTCCTCCTCGCTCCGGACCATGGCCTGTACCAAAGCCCGGCACGAGAGATCGCTGCCGCCCATCGCTCCCACGAGGAATCGCTCAACCACTACATTAGCTGTGCCGTCTATTAACACAATTTTTTTTTAGTTAGATGTCACCCAATGACTTCTATCGCTCTAGGGCGGAGCGTGAAGGCGTCTCAGATTTTAACTAACTAAAACCACACTAATGTTCCTTCTTTGCCTAGCGGTCCAGGAACCCGGGTTTCCCTATCGGAATTTAACTCATGAACTTAACATCACTATGTCCCCTTTCGGTCCTCTTCTAGAGTTACGAACTATAGAAGCGTCAAGGACAGCTAGTGGTTCTAGTAATTAGTTAACCAATCATTGTAAGTGATGCGGGTGTTGACAGCCTGCCGGCACGATCCATCCATCGTCTGCCAAGACTTCAAGCAATATATTAACAGTTTAAGTCTGTTGAAAATTAGCCTTTAGTTCGCATTATAGATGACAGTAATTTGACTTATTTGTTAGAAGCCTAATATTTCTACCCCTTAGTTTTAGTTTTTTATTTTAAGAAACATACTGTGAAAAAGATATATGTTTGTTTATACTGAATTGAAATCTGTCGGAACGTGAGCGAATTAGGTATCTACATCACCGCGAAGTTTTCAATCCGGCGCGAGTTCTTGTAATACGGCGTGTTATTTATACGATATGGCTGCGACACGTATATTATGAATCTGTGTATAGCATTAGGTATATATTTTTCTATGTATATAATTGTTAACATTATATGTGCAGGTATATTTTATACCTTCGTTTAGATCACAACTTTCTTCTTATATACATTAATACACTATCGTCTACATTTCCTGGTTTTTTTTTTTTCATTTCGCAGTTTGCTATACAAATAAGGGCAGTCCCTTTGTAAGTGCTCATACTATATTTATATGCATTGTTGCAATAGTAAATTCATTTATCTAAAGCTTAGAAAGATTCATAGTAAAAAAATAGGATTATATAACTTATATTTAATTATGTTATATTTATATTATATGAATACAAAGAAATAAATACCTACAATTGATTTTAATAAAACAATATTTTTATAATGCTAGGTAATTAAATTTAATTAAAATAAAACATTTCAAATAATTAAAAACAATTACAGATCAGAGAGAATATTTATAAAGCGTTCGCGAAATCGTGGTCATAATGGCGATTTAACGTTTTTTCAGTCTAACATGAAATGGTAGATACTCTAAGCCTTCTAATCTTAATTTGTCAACTCTATTCACGGCAAACAAGGCAAGCGCGGTACACCACCAGGGCAAATTAAGTGAGCTCAGAACGTATTACTTTATTGCACTCCAAGAGTATTCTAAATACCTAATCTTCTTTTTTGTTGTGTGCACATAAATATAAAATAAATTTGTTCTATAGTGATACGGAGCCGCGGCAGACCATGAAAGAGATGGTGGGACGTCCTGGCTGTGTTATTTTAGTATTAGAAAGAAGAAGCAAAAAATGTAACCACTGCCTGAAAGGAATGGAACCCTTGGCCCAGCTGTAGGATAATGTGGGATCATCATCATCATAACAGCACAGTTGACTATATCATCAGGTCATCAGATCGCAACAGAGATAATAAAAATAAATTTAATATGATGCTAGATTGATCGACTTGACATGTCTAGTCTATGGTGGCAGCTACCCCATTGATATCACATGGAGTTGTTTATGACCCGTTCACAAGTTATTACACTAGCTACCTTTGTTTAAAGATATAGAAAATCCTAAGGGGCGCCGGCTTTTAGAAAACCTAATGGGTGTTCATGCTCATTCGATGGACTCGAAAAAGTGGCGAAGTATGAGAACAGAAATGCAGACTGATAGACCGACAAATAAATAAATGTCCTACTTACATACTGCGTAGGTACTTAATTACTAATTATGTTTGCCAAAAATATAAAATTAAACCATTATTTAAAAATTAAACTATTACTTAGTATCAAGAAATATAATTTATACGTAATCCAAAAGGCGAATACTGATCTGTTTCTTGATGTCTATTCTCAGGGGTGCTCAGCACCCACTGTTTATTTCTCTTGGGTGCTCGAGCCCCCAAACACCCACGGAGTCGGCGCCCCCTGACCCTATTCGAAGAAAATAAAAACTGTTCTGAGCTAATTATTCTTTAGCCTTTTCCTATCAAGAAAACGTTATAAGAGTTGTACTGAATATAGTTATTTAAATAGCTTTCTAACTATCTACCGATTGGAATTTTCTAAGCCACTGCGACTCGTTTGCAAGCTGTTGGCATCTCAGCGTCTTATCTGCTGTCTCGTTTGTTCCCAATGGAGTGAAAAGAGACGGATTTCTCCTAAATCCTCTTTGAATAATCTCACACAGGGGATCAGTCACGGGCTTGGCAGTAAATATCGAGCCGTTGTTGACGCCTCTGAGCGTAGATGACTTAAACATAAAATGTACTTACAGTAAAACTGGTGAGCGATGTTTAGGGAGTTGTAAAGTTAGTTCCACGTATAAGGGACATTTGGGTTAGTACCTAAGTGAGTACCCAAATAGAACTATCCACTATTTCAGTAGGTACTCGAAAGTTTTACCACCAATATTAATCTAAAGTTTCGTATAAAATAATGTTATGTAGGAGCAGTAAATAAGACTTAGCTCACAGGTTTAGTAAAGCTTATGTTTAGCTTATATTATAAAGGCCATTTGTGACTGTGTTTATCACTTCGTCGCAATCGAACGGCAGAACGGTTTTCGATGATATTTGGTACACGGTAGACAATGTTCTGGAATAGCACATTTATACTTTTTATCACGAGAAAACGTTCTCTTGCGATAATTTTCGACTATGACGCAAGCGAAATTACAAACAGCAGCTAGTTTATATTATGTCCCGCTAGGGCCATGGGAAATTTTTGAAAGTAAAACCATGATCCTAGATCGTAAAGGGCAACTGAAGGACACAAGTGTGGCTTCAGTCAGTACTCAGAAAAATGGTAAAAGAAAAAAAAGCATGTTCATTCTGTCTGAATAGGCGCATAATTCGTTACAATCATACAAAAACCAGTTTCCCTGACAGGCTATGTGTGTAACGGGCATAACTGTATTGCATCATGTGACCATAGACAGCACAGTCTAGGTTATCTGTTGCATTTTGACGTCGGACGTCGTGTCAAAATGATCATTGATCATAAAAAAAAAAACAAAAATAAAAGAAAAAAAAACATAGGTATACAATGGTAGGTACATTCACTGTTCCTCTACCCTCATAGACCGATGTGACGGTAATCGGACTCGACTGGAGTAAGATCAAGTGCAAGACCGACAGTTTTACGTGCTTTCCGAGGTGCGGGAGGGTAAAAACTCGAAAACACCTTTTGTCCGACCCAAGAATCGAACCCACTCAACAGTCGTGCTTACGACCACGATGCTAATGAACCATACCTTCACTAATACGAATTGTACTTAATAAGTAAATAAATACAGACGGAAAAAGTCTATGTATAATATATTACATTTTCCTCGGAACACGAAGAAGTACTTTCGATATGAAGTTGACTCACTAAATAACGATTAATTTGATTACGTATCTACCCTGTTTATGCTCATAATTAGAAATAACAAAAAGTGCCTACTAATTTGACAATAAACAGCGACAGCAAAGCGAAGGAATAAGAAGATTTGGGACAGCAATTAGACGATTGCTCAAAGTTGTGTTCAAACAGTTGCTTACTCAAGAAGTCTTCTGCACATGACAAATCTACATTTATTTGCCTTTTTAAATTTAGTAACGGGACTAACTTTTTTATCTTCTCCTGTTGTCATTATTTGGGGCCAGGTCTCCTCACTAATTGGTGCCAGGATACTTGATACTGGGTGGTCGGCTTGAGGTCTCCCTCGATTCTAGACCACCTAGATTCTAGGCAATGGTGGGCGACCTCTGCCTTTCTTTTGTTCTGGCAGGTTTAGTGCAAGTTTTACGATATGCTCATCGCTTCTAATGCTAACATGTCCATACCATTTAAAACCATCTGAATTTTTCACTGCGCTCCTCTTCTAGTCGGGTCTTATCTCAGCAGTAATAGGACTAACACTATTCTGAATTCCCAGTAAGAGAACAATACAACCATATAGTTATTATAGTATCATTATACCAACACAACTGCTATCATGTTCCACAAACACTACATACTCATAATATTATTATCATAAGTATCATAACTAAGGATAATTGCTAGTTTCTGCTTCCTGAACAAACATTTTAGGTCGCCTTACAAGGGTGTGCGAAATGTATCCTTATACACATATGTACATGTTACCGGTATCAATCTGTATAATTCAGGTTTTCATGGTAAAGTAAGGCTCCTATTTCCGGGCGTTTATAAAAAAAAAAAACATTATATCTAACCTAATCTGTCAGTGTCTGGGTGCCATAAAATTTCGACAATTTCTTCCCTGCTTCGTCTTTTACACATTTGCCCGTCATTTTATAGGTTAACATTGATAAATATAGATCAATATCTATTTATTTTACACACTGCCGGTGGACCAGCAGGTACTCTATACAATCCCTAGGAATTGTATACATTACCTAGGTAAAGTATGTAATAGATAATAATAATCATAATATTTCATACATTGCCTGGACGCCCCAGGTATTCTATACATTGCTTGGGTATTGTATAGATTACCTGAATTATACAGATTGCCGGTAACATATACAAAGAATAAGAAAGGAATTTCCAAAATTCACTCCATGAGGGATGAAACGGGGTTTAGAGATTGCTTTGAAGAGTCAGAGCCACGAACATTGACATTTGAAAAAAGTTATTTAAAAAAAATCCATGCCCCTTAATTTGTAAATTAGCGCGTATATGTTTTTTTTTTTAGATACCCTGTATCAATTGTTGCAGTAAACCTATTAGGTAAGTAAGCCTTCCTGGTGGGGTGCCACTGACAGTGGATAAAACCCGATAAAACCAAAATCAAATGCAATCTCTCTAGTACGGGCTAGAGAGACTGCAGTACCATTATTTAAAATTAAAAAAAGAACTGAGAAAATGTCAAAAAATGGCAGAGCTTGTTAATATAGTAAGTTGTTGTCACTGCTGTAATATAGTAGGGGTCAGTGGCTGTAATATGTTCGGTTGAATTTATGTTCGTGCTAAATTCAACCTAATTGTATTAGACTATCTGTAGAAAAATTGGCTTCTGGTGGGTCAGCTCTTAATATTGTATCTGACTGTACAGTTCGAAACCCAAGGTCGAGTTATCGGTTCAAAACCACTTTAAGCACGTGCATATTATTATAACTTAGCCAAAATCTAGAAAAATGCATCATCCTTTTGAGTAGCGTAATTAGAGACACAATAGAAAGACAATGAGCGAGCGAACGCCGGCGATCGGCTTGTTTTTTAAAAGGGTCAGCACTAGGCGTATGGATATTAAACAAAATTGTTCCTATTTTGCATACCTGCAGATTATAACACGACTTATATACCCAGTCAGCTCCAGATCCTCGGATGCAGCGCTAACAAAAATAATCAAAATCTTTACTTGAATAGAATTACCGGTTGTTCTCACAGTAATGAATATAGAACGGAAAATGAAGCGACAGCAGCGCTTGAATAAACATTAGTACGCAGAAGATCTGCGGTTTATGTAGCGAATGTGGGGTGGGCATATAATTTAATTGTGTGTACATGATGACCACAGAGTAGCCGTGATAGCCAATTTTTATTATTGTTTCATAGCATTGACTTAGTGGTCGCAACTGTAACGCTTTGAGCTTGGAGTTCTGGGTTCAATAACGGGGTTGGGCAGTCCCATAGCGCTTTCCATCAGGAAGTCTTTGTAGTGACCAGAAGTCGAGATTTGTTTCCGGTAAATAATAATTTCTTATTTTTATCTGTTTTTGAAAGTGTATATATATTTTTTTATATACAATAGGTGTAACACTGGATCCCGTAATCCTAGTGCGGGCTCCTGATCGAAAAAACACTCTGCGACACAGGGTATCAATCCTGTGTGGCAGACTGGATCCAGTCTCTCTCTCGAAAGAGAGATAATATAATTTAGGTTAAGTAATAAATACACTAAACTAAAGGCTAAAAGGTAAATATATGAAAATTTTATTAGTTAATTGATAAAAGATTTTCCGTCTTAGTGTAGTTCTTTAAGCCCAGGTAGCCAATTCTGAACCCGCTCCTTGCATTCAAACTACAACCAAGTTGAGAATTTGGATATAAGAATAAGCTTGCCTCCATTGCATTAGGGGTGTATTGCAACATAATGTGATGTGTGTCTTACTTGTGGCCCATTGTGGTCCTCTACCTACCTCTTAAAGGAATTTATGCCTTAACGTTACGTTATTTTTATAAAGCCTATTAAACCCTTTATGCTGATTTGGATTAAACCCCTCTGACCCAGGCAGAGTATATTGCCCGTATAGAGCTCGTAAATGATCGCTGCTGAATATGTATTATTACTCTTAAGTAGGTTATTTGGAACAACCCTTTATGATACACATTTATTACTGATAAACAGGTTAGTGTTTGTAGTATGTTTTTGTAAGGGACGGATCACATTGAAACACATAAACGCCTACATCGAAGGACTGGAACAATTTGTCTTCCCGTCCGATTATAGTTTAGCCCTCCCTAGCCAAGTTACTATCGTTTCGTTTGCGTCGAACGCCTCGAGTAGGCCACGCCTCCGATTCCTTTGTTATGACCACGTGAGTGAGCGTTAAGATGACGTCAGAACATCGATCGTAACTTGGCTAGGGGGCTGGTGTTTTTAAGGCTGGAGGGAATAGACAACTAGGCTCTTAATAAACTAGTGTGCTTCACCATCAATCATTGCATCACTGCTTACCATGAGGTGGGATCGCAGTCAAGCACTAGTTTATATAATTTAAAAAAAAACATTGTAGGAATTAAACGGTTTTTTTCAAAGCGCGAGAACTTATTTGATAATTTCCCATTTCATGAAAACGCAGTACTTAGTTAGGGTTAGACAAAATTACCTTATCTCAGCAGTAATGAATGTCGAAAGAATTGAGATGAACCAAAATGCAATGGATTGTCAAGCGCTACTGAAATAATGTGTGGTTCGAACGAGAAACCTTCGGTTGACGTATTGAGTTCACAATTAAATACATTCAAACTATGATTAAGCAACATCCCATCAATTCGAACGATTTAAAAACATGTTCTTAATTCAAAAAGTAATAAAACCATTAGGTATTTAAATATCGATCAGAAGGTCAAAACAGTTATTTAGGTAAACGTTTGCAATTAAATGGCTTCTAATTTATATTTTGTGGTGGAAATGGCCAGTATCTGTCACTATTTACCCCGCCAATCTATTAGACGACAGCAATTTGTTTTCCGTCTTAGGACCTAGAATATTTGGACCGTAATAAGTATGATCATTAATTACGAATTTATGTATATCTTAAAAGATTCGATTAGGCTTGCGTACAAAACAGTACCACAGTAGTTGTAATAGCCAAAGTCTCTTATTGTTTATTGGAAGGAGTTATTGTTGCTATTAAAGCATATTATAGCCATTTTAACTGTCTTTACCTTCCAAATTTAATAGTTGTAGTCACAATTAACATGGATAACAATACAATTAAGTCACTGAATGATATAACAGAAAATCATATTAATACTCGTATTATAAAAACGAAATTTTGTGAGTGTGTATGATTGTTACTTCTTCACGCTCGAATGGTTTTGGATAAAATTTAGCACATGGATAGATCCTGTGTTTTTATCCCGGGAATATTTAGTACACGGGTAGATCCCGTCTTTTTATCCCGGTAGTATTTAGCACACGGGTAGATCCTGTTTTTTTATTCCGGTAGCATTTAGCACACGGGAAGATCCTGTGTTTTTATCACGGTAGTATTTAGCACATGGGTAGATCCTGTGTTTTTATTCCGGTAGCATTTAGCACACGCGAAGATCCTGTGTTTTTATCACGGTAGTATTTAGTACATGGGTAGATCCTGACTTTTTATCACGGTAGTATTTAGTACATGGGTAGATCCTGTCTTTTTATCCCGGTAATATTTAGTACATGGGTAGATCCTGTCTTTTTATCACGGTAGTATTTAGCACATGGGTAGATCCTGTGTTTTTATTCCGGTAGCATTTAGCACACGCGAAGATCCTGTGTTTTTATCACGGTAGTATTTAGTACATGGGTAGATCCTGACTTTTTATCACGGTAGTATTTAGTACATGGGTAGATCCTGTCTTTTTATCCCGGTAATATTTAGTACATGGGTAGATCCTGTATTTTTATCACGGTAGTATTTAGTACATGGGTAGATCCTGTCTTTTTATCCCGGTAGTATTTAGCACACGGGTAGATCCTGTCTTTTTATCCCGGTAGTATTTAGCACACGGGTAGATCCCGTCTTTTTATCCCGGTAGTATTTAGCACACGGGAAGATCCTGTACTTTTATCATGGTAGCATTTAGCACACGCGAAGATCCTGTATTTTTATCACGGTAGTATTAAGTACACGGGTAGATCCTGTCTTTTTATCCCGGTAGTATTTAGCACACGGGTAGATCCCGTCTTTTTATCCCGGTAGTATTTAGCACACGGGTAGATCCCGTCTTTTTATCCCGGTAGTATTTAGCACACGGGAAGATCCTGTACTTTTATCACGGTAGCATTTAGCACACGCGAAGATCCTGTATTTTTATCACGGTAGTATTAAGTACACGGGTAGATCCTGTCTTTTTATCCCGGTAGTATTTAGCACACGGGTAGATCCTGTATTTTTATCTCGGGAGTACTGTTTCACGCGGGTGAAGCCGCTGGCAGCACCTAGAATAAAAAACTGGGCAAGTGTGAGTCGGACTCGCCCACTGAGGGTTTCGTACAAAGTACAGTTCCCGAATGGAGTCAACAACAAATTTACTGTTTTTAGAATTTATTCCTATACTTGTGCTATAATTTGGTAAAAAGCAATGTCTTATGTTTTTTACCAAATTTCAGGATTCTGGGTCAACGGGAAGTACCTACTCTATGAATTTTGATTCCCTTGAGACTGTCGAAATATACGTTTTTTGCGACATAAACGCCCGTATCTTTTTATTCATTAACTTAGAAATTTGATTTTTCATAGCTTCAAGGGACCGCAAACCTGAGTATGTGGTTTTAATTTCAACGCGATACCTCCCGTTCCCGAGATAAAGGGTCTTGACAGACAAATAGATGGACAAAAAATTTATCCTATAAGGGTTCCGTTATTTCTTTTTGAGGTACAGAACCCTAAAAACCAATATTTATCACTAATAATAAAATAACAGCAATATTGAAGTGGAAGTGGGTTCGTCACGAGCCACGAAGCTCCTGGAACGACGAGCGAAGAACGTCTCTCAGTGAACTCAGGAGCCGATGACCTCTGCAAAGGTAGATCATCTGATAACGTTTGCGGGTCAAACTTGATTAAAGATCACGTAAGAAATAGAGTTTTGGAAGGAGAAAAGGGATGCCCAGCAGTGGGACACAAAAAAGCTGGTAAAAATAAAAATCTGAGTAACATACTCGTAATCGCATACGCAATGCTACGAACCGAGATCAGCGTAACTCGATCTGAACTAGAAAGACGTGGAAATGTTGAAAGGCCAGTGTTTGTAATATTTTATTGAATTGCTGTTTTTTTTTTTATATTCTTCTATTTTCTGTATAGTTTGAAATACACTATAAACGGTCCTGTAATCCAAACGGCATATGGAGCAGCTCGGGAGGGTTTTAGATAGTAAAAGTCTGATCCTCCTTATCGCTCCAACCAGATCGGTAGAAGTAATTTATGAATTCCAACCTAAAAAAAACCGCTTTAATTCAACTTTCATTGCCTGCTACCTATTACGATGTACCACGTCAAAATGTTGACAAAATATTAAATAAAATGGCTGCTAACGGCTACAAAATTCAATTTCCTACTCTGACATCACAGGGTGACATTTTCCCTAAAACGAATCTTAGGTACATACTTATATGAGCAAATTGCTCGAGGCGTTTAAGACGCGGTAGTAACATACTTATGAACCCAAAAAAATTCCTTCTTTGCCCTTCCCGTGGGCGGGCAAGAAAAGCCAGTTATTTCATTTTAAATGGTAAAAAGTATTACAGCTTATGGCGGCCGGGTCCCAGCTTTAAATAAGATTTTATCTCTTGAATTTGTGGTAAAAGAGGAAATGAAAATAAGGAAGGAATTCTATTATATAAATATGTACCTAACCTGCAAAACCAGTGAATTAATATCATCTTCTGCATCTTATTTCCTTGACCCAAAATACTTTATACTATATCTAAAGTTGACTGACTTGTTGGTCTAGTGGTTAGTGGCCCTGACTGCTATGCCGGAGATCGTGGGTTCGATTCCCACCGAGGACAAATGTTTGTGTGATAAGTATGGTCATTTGTTCTGTGTCACCTGATGGTAAGCAGTGATGCAATCATTGATGTTTAGGCGCACATTATCTATAATATGTATTTATTTAGAAATATTTATGTATGTTTATCAGTTGTCTAGGACTCATAACACAAGCTCTGCTTAGCTTGGGACTAGACGGCGTTGTGTGATAGTTGTGGAATATTATTATTATTAAAGAAACCAATAAGTTATTCACGATTTAAAGCGTTTTGGCATACTATTAATTATTTCGCAATATCAGCACGTGCGGAGACATAAAATTTAATGTGCTATTTATTACATGTATTTGTACAAATGTAACCACCGAACTGTTTCAATTTGTTTGCGGCGAATATTTTAACGTGAAAATATGGCTTTCCCCGTGTCTAGAAAAGTGTAGCATAAAGTGGTAACTTCTATTACTCTCCCGAGGCTGACAGTCTCAGGGTTTTTTTTATTATATAATGTGCTTTTCTCAAACTTATGCTGCTTATTTAAATTATGACTTCAAAATAACCCTCTTAGTGTTATTGTTCCGGGCACTAAAGATGTTTTTAGTATTTATTTATTATATACTTTATTGTCATCATCATCATCATTTCAGCCGAAAGAGGTCCGACCGAGCAAAAGTCGTCAACGGCGCGTGCTGTTCCACGCGTGCCTCAAGGAGATGTCAGTAATTGTAGTCGAAGCCTACTGGGGCCAAGGGTCTGATTCTGAAAGGAAGACTCGGCCCTGGTACGAAAGGCAGCGAAGGAACAGAAGTGGGTTTTTAGTCAGTTAAAGGCTGACACTATCTCCCGCCCCGCCCAAGAGCGGGGGATGTCATAAGATGATTTTCCCACCAAAAAAAAAATGCCGAAAGAGGTCCACTGTTAGACGTAGGCCTCCCCCAAGCGTCTCGCATCCACCGCAATCCCGCGACTCTCACTAGGTCGTCGGTCCACCTTGTGGGAGGCCTTCCAACGCTGCGTTTTCCGGTGCGCGGTCACCACTCTAGAACCTTTCGGCCCCATCGGCCATCCGTTCTACGAGCAATGTGCCCTGCCCACTGCCACTTTAGTTTGGAGATTCTACGGGCTATGTCGGCGACCTTGGTTCTCCTTGAACTTGGTTCTTTATTGTACACCATTAAAAATATAGAAGGAAACTAAAACTAAAACACATACATACATACAATTGGCGGCCTTATCGCATTCTGCGATCTCTTCCAGGCAACCTGGAATGGACAGTACATGCAGCACAATGTACAGCAGTTGGTATGAGTAGATTTAAGGAATTGTTATTTTGCTTAAAAATATCATTGTAGTTTTTTTTTTTTTTGAGAATATTAGGGAAACTTTGTTCATAATTAGTTTTGGTCCCGAATAATAAATATCCTTCTGCGGTGCAGGATAAATAAAGATTTTTTAATCAAGTATGAAAAACAGCTGCGAGCGTAGTTAATTAGTAAAGCTTTGGAGGTATTTTCTGCTGACTGCATTAATTTTATTATGACGCACAAAAGAAAATATGCTTGAATAAAATTAAAAGTTCGTAATAAAAACAAAACGTTTCTGAAACATGCCAAAATAAGCGAAGGGCAAACATTCTTTGTGTCGCAATTTTGGCGACGCTTTCGTGGGGTGACAAACAAGATAAGTTTTCTATTTTCCGCTCAAAGTCACATTATTGATTGGGGGCACAATGTTTTATGTTGTCAACCAATTACTTCGACGGCACTGTTGGCACAGTGGTTGTGATATCGGCTGCTGCGCTGTGGGTCACGGATTCGATTCCGGCACAAACTTGTATGTTCCACAGATAGTTGTACCGGGTGTAGGTGTCTTATATTTGTGAACGCAAGTTCGACTCAGGAGTAATCTATATATAAAAGCGAAATACCATTCAGTGATTAATCACGAAATCTCAGAAACTATAACACCTACAAACTTAAAATTTAGCAGGTAGGTTTCTTATAGGGTGTAGACATCCGCTAAGAATTTTCCGAAATTCACCCCCTAAGGGAATGAAACGGGGGTCCAAAGTTTGTATGGAGAAACAGACTTTCACGCGGGCGAAGCAGCTGGCAGAAGCTAGTTCTTAATATAAGGCAACGGTTTAAAAAAAAACATGAACTTCACAATTAGTTTGGGTAACCTTAATAAAGGTTTTAGTATTACATACCTAATTGTTTGGAGAATCGATATTTATTGTTGGATAATTTTTAAAAAATGCATATACATATGTACGTTCCATGTAGAAACTTCTCCAATTTTATTAGCCGCTAGCCATACAGTAAGCATACTCCTTTTATCTGCTAAATACCAACAAACTAAGCAGAACTGTTTTCATCTATACTTATGTTCTCATAAATTAAAAATCTATAATAATATAATATGCCACAACTATCACACAACGCCGTCTAGTCCCAAGCTAAGCAGAGCTTGTGTTATGGGTACTAGACAACTGATAAACATACTTATATATTTCTAAATACACACATAAATAGATAAATTACACTCAGACACAGAACAAATGATCGTGCTCATCACACAAACATTTTTCTCGGTTGGGAATCGAACCCACGACCTCCGGCATAGCAGTCAGGGCCACTAACCGATATTATAGAACAACAGGCCAGTTGAAATTTTATCCCTATATCAAATAAAAACCTGAAAATACTAACACGTACTATGAAAAAGCACTCAAATGATGCATGACCCACAAGCGTTGTATAAAGTGTGACTGACTGGAATGTGGGACTCTTATTATGTCTCGCTGTCACATCGCACACGGGAAGCCAACAGCTGACATCTTCTGTTTCCCTAGTACAATCAAACCAAAAATTAAATGAGTATGCTCTTGATGTCGATCTCGCATGATGGTAAGCCATGTATGAGGTATATACGTGATGATGATGATGTCTTTTTGCTCATACTTTGACGGCAGACCAGTTTGTAGGTAGTACGGACACAGATACGGTCAGAGAGTCTCAGAGGCGAATACTTAGGTAGAATTGATATTCGGCCTTTTAGCTACTCTCATCTTGGTTGTTACCAAAAGCGTCTCACTCAATCACTTATTATAAATAAATACAAAAACAGAAAAAGTAAAGTATAACACTAATCTATATATATAAAAATGAATAGCTGTTCGTTAGTCTTGCTAAAACTCGAGAACGGCTGGACCGATTTGGCTAATTTAGGTCTTGAAATATTTGTAACAGTCCAGGGAAGGTTTAAAAGGTGAGAAAATTAAAAAAAAAACACAAAAAAAGTTCGAATACAACGCCATCCCTAATTAAAATTTCATTATAAAATGAATTATGCTGTTCTGGTAACGCCTGTAGATGGCGTTATCCTTATTATTAGGCGGTACGAAGTTCGCCGGGTCAGCTAGTAAAAATAAAAACGAAATGGGGAGTAGGGGTTTGGTATAATTAAAGTAAATAGAAAATAGAAGTTACTATCACCAGATGGCGCTTATCACTGCTAATGCAAGTTGACTTTTTTCAACGCAATTACGTTAAAAATAACTCGCACTAAAGCCACTTATAGCTCAAGAAAGGGAGAGTATCCATTATAATTATTCTAAAATAAAATGATAATACACTAAAGATCTAAATTTCTGCTTTATTGTTTAACCATTTTTGATGCAAGTTACTCCACAAATTGTTATTAATTACCAAAGTTTCGTGTGTGCCAAACGTTAAGAGAAAAGTAACGCTACCTTGAAACTTTGTTTCCAACTTGTGGCTACTATATAAATAGGCGTTTACCTGAATTAACGTTTTATTATGCTGTTGGCCGGATTATAATTTGAACCTTAACTCCTTGTAGATAAGACTGCATTTGTGTTAACGTGCTTTTTTTCACATGGCCTAATTCTCCACGACTGAATTATGAAAATGTAGAAGGTAATATGAGGCCAGAGAGTCGTAAACCATTGAAAACGTCGATCATGAAAAATATGAAGGTAGAATTTGCACATTTTTTTCCCATTTGAGATATTAAAAGCAGAGAATAATCATTTACCTTAGGATCAGACGTGTTATGAATGTCTAGGTATCTAGAAAAATGCAAGTCGCTGTTGATCTACCTTCGCCATTTGAATGGTATTGTTAGACTTTTTTCTAGATCGGCAATCTTTCACTGTTTGTATAAGTACTGTGAGCATCGGAGGTACCTAATAAAAACCGGCCCAGTGCGAGTCGGACTTGCGCACAAAGGGTTCCGTAGATAATGATATCTATAAAAACTGGGCAAGTGCGAGTCGGACTCGCGCACTGAGGGTTCCGTACAAACTTAAAAGGTAAATTGTGGTTTACGATTTATGACGTATTAAAAAAAAACTATTAACTAGATCTCGTTTAGACCAATTTTCGGTGGAAGTTTATAAGGTAATGTACATCATATATTTTTTTTTAGTTTTATCACTCTTATTTTAGAAGTTACGGGGGGGGGGGGACACATTTTACCACTTTGGAAGTATCTCTCGCGCAAACTATTCAGTTTAGAAAAAATGATATTAGAAACCTCAATATCATTTTTGACCGATCCATAGATACCCCACCCCACACGTATGGATTTGATGAAAAAAAAATTTTGAGTTTCAGTTCTAAGTATGGGGAACCCCAAAAATTTACTGTTTTTTTTTCTGTTTTTGTGGGAAAATCTTAATGCGGTTTGCATAATACATCGACTTACCAAGTTTCAACAGTATAATTCTTATAGTTTCGGAAAAAAAGTGGCTGTGGCTACGGACTTACAGACAGACATGACGAATCCATAAGGGTTCCGTTTTTTGCCATTCGGCTACGGAACCCTAAAAATGTTGTACACAGAGAAAGTAAATGGAACTGCATTTGTTTTCTTCATTTCTTTATTTTTCATCAATAAAGCGAGCAAAAGCTAAATAAAAACCCGTTGGATACAGGAAAAAATAATATCTGAAACCATCGGAAAAAAGACAGTATATCACACACACTGGCCAATATTGAGAATTCTGGTAATACATATTTTCAAACAGTTCATTTAACGAAACAACAAAACGGTGAAGGAAAACATCGTGAGGAAACCGGCATGTCCTAGAACCAAAAATTCGAAGACATGTGACATCCACCAACCCGCAGTGGGCCAGCGTGGTGGATTATGGCCCATCCCCTCTCCTAGAGAGGAGGCCTGAGTCCCAACAGTGGGAACATTATAAGGTCGACTATGCCTATGCCATTTAACGAAGCCACGTAGTGCAAACTATATTCTTTGTTTGCCGAAGATACGGAGAGGAACAGATATGGCCAGCCGGCGTTTTCTGGGTATGATGGAGTTTGGGAAAATGCAAGTTTGGAAAAGATTTTCTTTTGATTTAGTTCAGTTCTGTCTACTTGTGAGTTTGTGACAGTCATTTGACACATTTATATTATTCGGGAAGTTTAATATAATAAATCATAGTTAAATGCTGTTTTAATTTAATATTTTACGTTTTTTCAATACGAAAATTATTGTAACTTTATATACAGTAATACATTTTGTACATACAGTTGAGCTTTGCGAATACTGACAAATGCTTGCACTGACTGGACAGGTCCACTAAAATCTGTATGGTTCTTTCTTCAAAAGACCATCTCAGACAAATCTGCATGGTTCTCATGCGATTTGACCATTACATATTTACTGTATGGACTTTAAAAGAGACTTTGACCCCTGAGTTTGTTTCGGTGTTTCTTCTCAGGGTAGTCAGCTAGGAAACACCTCATCTAGTTTAAAATGACACAAAAAAATTGTCGTGTAAAAGTTTTTTATAAACCTATTTGCAGAATAAATATCATTTATCATTTATCATTAAAAGGACTTAATGCAACCAGGCATTCTCTACCTGTCAACTTTTGGGCAAATTAAATACCTAAATAATAGATATTTAAAACACAAATAGAATGAAGTATAATTAAAATTAGACGTGCTTATAATAATAAAATACATATAATTATATGATAAAATAACAAACTAATAAATAATGTGCACTGTGTGTGTGTACTATGTTCAATAATTATATTTTAGAAGACTGAAAACATGATAATTATATGACGAAGACCAGACTAAGATTGAGAGGACTTCAAGTAAATAGAAGGTTCCAAATTTTGAAGGAAAATCTTTCAGCTTTTTCAATATATTTCCCTTCAATAAACCTTTTGACAATCTTGCGATTTCTACTTTATACATATCTGTGTTCACACACAGTTTGTTGCTGCAATACACACATAGCCCAAGCCATTATCGATAGAAAAATTGTTTAATGGGCGGCACTGATTGGCTGACTCAGCTCTTAGCAGTTCCAATATTTAAGCTTTGTGCACTTTGTTGCTTTGTTTAGACAAGGGAATCTTTATGGTCTTTGAGGCTGGTTAACAATCCTAAATAAGCATTGTAACTAAACCGTTGCCGTGTAGCTTATTTTTGACCTAAACTAATATTAATTGAAGTTTGTTTTTCTCGTTTCAAATTAAATTCAGAACTAAAAACTGTGTTTTTTCTAGTCAGCATGAAAGTTTTAATTGAAAAAGGTTTCGTTTGAAAGTTCGTTACGATTTTGTGTGAACTTTTTTCAGACAGTAAAATAATACGGTGTTGTGAAAACGAGTCATTAGATTCTGTTTTGGTTTCATTTGAATTTCGATTTTAAACGGCTGACTAGTAATTGAAACCGTTAAGGTATTTTCAGATTGAATTTTTTTGTATAGGTAGGTAATCTCATTTGATTGTATTTGCTGTACTTCAAATTTGAAATTTAACTGATATCTACACGAGCGATTATAACTAAACGGGTAGATACTACGGTTGATGCCAGATATATTTGCCAAAAGCACATTGACCTTTTCCTAATAAACAATGTACTGTTTTTAATTACTTACTAGATAAAAAAAAAAATACAACTGACTTCTATTAAAAAAAAAATGAAAGTACAAAATAACTTTAATTATGGGAGATGGTGTTAAATAACGAAGAGACAAAACTATTATAGAAACAACACCGACTTCCAAAATTAAAGTTATTTTGCACTTTTTAGTGTTTTTTTTTACATTGAAGTCGGTTGTATTTTTTTTGTATTTTTTTACTTTTTAGTTGCCACCACTAAAAAGTACCTTTCAGACAAACTTAAATACCTTATAGCCAGAGTGCATATCATGACAATTCTAATAATCCCAAACACGGTTAGATTACATTCATTTATTACAGAGTTCCGGTGCCTAACTTCAGGCTTCATCATCAGATCAGTTCGATATATTCCCCCTCTTCTTTCAGTCAGTCATCGACTACATGTATAAACAAAACAATTTTACTTTTTGCGACGGTTCTGCTGTGATCCTATGTGGAGTTCAAATCCATATCTTCGAAGTTCATGATCAGATCATAACAATATTTCCATGGGACCAACTCGGAAGCATAACATTTTAATTAAAAAAAAAAAAAAAACAAAATCGGTGTATAATTGACCGAGAAATCAGTAAACATACATAAAAAAAAACATTCGGCCGAACATAGAACCTCCTCCTTTTTGAAGTCAGTTAAAAATGTAAAGGATCACGATAGATGTCGATTCAAAAATAACTTTGTCTTTATTTCTGTTTTAGAAATTACGAATGTTATTATATGTAGGAGGGTCAATGACGCTATTTCAAATCAATTTATCTGGCACCTACCTTAGTAGCTTTACTATCCTACGTATTTATTTGTTTATTAAAACTTCGTGTAAGACAAAGGATACAAAGGCAGACTTAATGCCTTCTCTACCTGTCAGCCAACTAACACGAATTTATGTACTAAGGTCAGCTTTTTTCCCGCAACTATCGGACAACCCGACGTACGGCGAGTATCCACCCTTACGTTGTTGTTGAAACTTCAACGATCCGGACTAAGCGTTTCGCTTCGTCGTTTATACCGCGTACATCGAAGGACTGGAACAATTTGCCTGCTGCGGTCTTCCCGTCCAACTATAATTTAGGTGCCTTCAAGGCTAGAGTGAATAGGCCCTTAATAAACTAGTGCGCCTCACCATGAATGATTGCATCACTGCTTACCATCAGGTGGGATCGCAGTCAAGCACTGGTTTATATCAAATAAAAAAAAATAAAAATAAACCCCTTTGTCCTTTATTCTCCCAGCTGCCTGGCTATTCTTCTTATCATAACATAAGCTACCATCGCATTCTTGTATCTAGGCATAATACCAACTTTAACATAAATGTATAACCGTAAAACAAATTTAACTAATAAAATTAACACTAAACAAGCAAAAATACCACACAAATTACTATCTGTTTTAATTTGAAATATAGTGAGCCATTTCCATACCCCCTTGAAACAAAAGAGGTGCGGAAATAACAACACGGAACACGGTACGCAATATTTTTAAACTGAACAAAATGAAAATTTACTACGCGAGGTAACACCGTGAACGATTAATACCCTCTTTCGTTCAGCTCGCTGGTCTGAACGAACCTAATGAACATAAACAATAAAATAACAAAAGATGAATGAATTGAATTTCCCGTCTATTGTCAGGGTTTACAAATTGGTTCATCGTCTCACAAAAGGGAACAAGTCACTAGTGTTAGGTTTAAATTTGACTGGCGCACTTCGGGGGCATTTGCTTTAAAAGCCGAAAACTCAATTAATGGTAAAATTGGCAGCGCGGTTCCTGAACACGAGTCGTACCGGCTAGGTCAAGGATCGAGTTCGTCGTGTGACTCGGGTGCCTCTCCAATGTGGAATGAAATAGTTTTGAACCGTGAGCATGCAGAGGAATTTTGTAGACTTTTTATATTGGACCGTTTCTAGCATTGTACGAAACTATTTAAATTTTCTTCTTAATTGGTATATTTTTCTACCTACCTATAGTAAAATTCATAGTAACAAATCTGGCTTCCTGATTTGTCCGCAATTTATTATAATTTAAATAGTATAACTCAGTTATGGTAAGCAATTAAGCGCCCGTCAAAAACAGCTTCATTAAAAAGAAGAACAAAGAAATTATCATTTGCGTAACTACCTACCTACGATAAAAACGACTTTAAAAAAATACAAGATAAAACAGTGGACACATAATTTGAATAAGCTAAAAAACAAAGTAGGCGTGGCCTACTCGAGGCGATCGACGCAATAGAATCGAAACGAAACGGTCGTAACTTGGCTAGGGGGGCTGGTCACCTACTAAGGCCTTCCAACGTATATTGGCTTGTAATAGATTGTATTACTATTAATAGTCCAATATACATGCTAACTACTAAACTTCCCGCCTATCGTCGATCATTATCATAAATACGATACAATATTGATTCTATTATTTAGAAGCATTCGGTCATATTCTCATTATTACAGTAGTTACCAAGTAATTTTAATAATGACTTAACGACTGAAGTGGGGGGACAACTGTACGAAGTTATCAATTAAACAATCGTCTACTACCAATCACGGTTCGTAATCTACTAATAATGTTACAATGCATGTTGGATATAGGTAATGACAACAATTAATCGATTTCCCACGGTTAAAATTTTGGTATATTTTTACGTAATTAAACCAATAGGAATTTTGTTTTATTAGTAAACTTTGAATCAAGAGATAAACAGGATAAATTTTATTCTTCCATCTATACAACATGCTGTTGATTCTGTATAACGTAGCGTGAAAACCTGAATGCATGGCACATAATAGAGGAAAATCTGGCATATAACAGAGACGGCAATAGACATAGCCGTCTCTGTTATATGCCAGACTTTCCTGATCTTTAATGTAACAATCAGGTCTTACCCACGATCTTCAACATGTCACTCAACCGTCTGCGTCTGGCTGATTTCTATTACCACTCCATCTTTCGTCTCGATGTCTTACTGTTTGCGAAAATAAAAAGAAAAATTATTCGAGTAAATAAAGCGATAGGACAGCGTTTGAAATTGGACAAAGCCCGCCAGAAATAACGTCTCTTTTTTCTTTTTTTCAGAAGCTGTAGTTTCACTAAACCCTTTTTGTTTAAGTTTTTGAAGGGGCACTGTAGGGCCGATGCCTGCTAGGGTTACGAGAATGTTCGAAAGAGTTACCGTGACCTTTTTGTTAGTAAAAATCTGACACACCTTCCTGGTTCACACGGGAGAAGATATTTAACTTTGATGAAGTCAACTTAGAAAAATAAAAGGGTCTTTGAGTTTTCTTATTGAAAAACAAAGAAACCTCACCCGAATCTGACTTTTCTTTGTAATCCTTTAGCAGGTAATTTATTATGCCGAAAACAATTGGAGAATTCAATTTCAAGTTTCTACATTTTGCATCGTCTCAAGAAATTCGTATACAGCTAACTTCTTCGATTGGTTTCAAACTTTGGGAAGGAAGGAAGTGCAGCGTACATGCGAACATATTTTAAAGTCATGTGCGGAGTTACTTGTATGTTTTTATTACTAACTCAGTCACGAAGAGTTGAAGGCAATTTCCTTTGAGTACATGTTTTAATAACGTTTGCATACATTTTGTTTTTTTTTTACTACAATATTATTTCAATAAACAAAAGAGGTTCAAAATTTCATTGAAGAATTTATATCTAAAAAATATAATTTATATAAATGCCAAGATAATTTGTCTGGACTTTTACATCCAGCCCCTCGTATGAAAAATGCTTAATGAATGAAAAAGAATGAAAAAAACAGAATGATTATAAGATCACATTGTCCGGGAGCGTGACAGAGATTTTTCAGAGAACTGTAAAGCGAACTTGCATCTCTGCTTACCATTAGGTGGGATCGCAGTCAAGCACTGGTTTATATCACTTAAAAAAAAATCTCGATGATGCGCACTTATATCGCCAGTAATAGACCAATTATTTTTAACCGACTTCAAAATGGAGGTTCTATGTTCGGCTGTATGTTTGTTTTTTGTAAGACAATACTAACCTAACTTTACTAACCTAACCTATTTTGTGGCAGGAACGTCACCTTCGTGGGAGCAGTTCGTGAGGGAGTCCCTAGTGCAGGCAGCCTGGCCCGTTGCGCTGGTCGCTCCGCCCAGGAGGGCCCTCACAGTGGATCACCAGTGAGTACTAGTTACTGTTTGCGTAGTTATATGTGGGTGATGAGTGTGTGCGATTGTGTACTAGTTGATTGAAGACGACGATGTAGGAACTGCATTTACTCTACATAAAGATGTTGATAGGTATATTCAAACTTTTGATTTAATATCGTTTTCAAAAGTTACAATAAGAAACCTATCTAGTGCAAAAAAGATAAACTTTCAATTTACTTAAACATTATATTCGTACACTCTTAAGTAACATTAAAATATATATATGTTACCGGCAATCTGAATAATCCCGTATTCTATACAATACCTAGGCAATGTATAGAATACCTAAAATGTGTAGGTAATGTATGAAGTATTATTTATTTTATCCTTTGCCTAGGGGTATATAATATACAATACCGAATGCACAGCTGGTAATGTGTGTAAAAGACGAGACCAGGAAAGGAGGTGAAGTAATTTTAGGGCACCCGACACACACAGGTTAGAAGCACTTGTAAGCAAATTACATTATGTTACGTATAGCCAGAACAATTTTTAATTTCTCGTTATGTATTAAGATCTCAGGTCCTATTACTGTCCACGGGGTTTAAAGTAAGGCTTGTATTTCCGGGTGGTTATTAAAGAATCTAACCTAACCTGACCAAGTCGGGGTGCCCTAAAATTACGTCAATTCTTTCCCTGCTCTTGTCTTTTACACAAATTGATTTTAAGGAATAGACCATGTTTCATTGATTTGCTCTTAATTTTCTAGGTGAGTCGGTTAACATTGATAACTATAGACCAAAATCTATTTATTTTATACAATGCCGGTGGACCAGCAGGTACTCTATACAATCCCTAGAATTTGTATACTTAGTAATGGAAAATAATATTCATAATATTTCATACATTGCCTGGACGCCCCAAGTATTCTATACATTGCCTAGGTATTGTATAGAATACCTAATTTATGCAGATTGCCAGTAACATATAAATGTATTTACATACAATAAGAAAACCAATTCAGAATCGGAGTGTGGTAGACATACAGATTGATAACTCAACCGAACGATAAACGTGTCGTTTTTACCATAGCCGTAAGCCAGTGTGAATTCTCAAAGAATATTGTAATAATATTTTCAAATAGGTTGCGAATCGAATCGAGGAAAATCGAGCATTCGATTTGTATTCTGATACTTTGACGAGGCAAATCGTATATACTGTAGGTACAAACGTGTTTTATTTTTAGGAAAATACGTTTGAATGGAATTGTTGGAACCGTAAATAAAACTGTAAGTTCCGTCATATGTTTTTCATAAAATAACACCCGAGTACAGGAAATGGGCATCCATCCATACACACAGACATGAAATTTTTAATTCTTGATTTTATGGGGGGAAGCAAGTAGGGCATTTACTGTGAACTGTGGAATAAAAAAATGCCCAAACTCGACAAAAGTAAGAAACAGCTGACTTTTGTGTAAATTTTTTATAATTATTTAAAAAATTGTTACCCGACTAGGCATTACTGTATCGTGGGTGTTTTTACAAACAAGTCTTCTTCATCCTGCTTTTATCCCATGTTACTTGGGGTCGGCACAACACGTTTTTTTCTTCCATTCTGTCTTGTCACCCGACACCCTAATCTACATGTATACTCAGAACGTTTTAGTAACCTGCGTTTTATCCCTCCTCTTCACATGACCATACCAAGACAAACGATTGCCTTTCAACTTTTCAGTCACTGGCACCACTTTCAAACTTTAATATACTTATTACTCACTTTATCCATTCTCGTCACACCACACATCCATCATTTTCACAGCCCAACATTCGTATCCATGCAGTATGATAGGTCTTATCACGGATTTGTAAATTTTACCCTTCAACTTGAGGGGCATCCGTAGGTCACAAGTTGTTCCCATGACCTGTGGCCATTTCATCCAACCTGCGTTGATCCCATGTGTTACATCTTGGTCTACCTCACCATCCCTTGGACGAGCGACTCGAGGTACCGTAAGTCGGAGCAGATTGGTATGTTTACAAACATAAATAAGACAATCAATCACTGCACCAATTGCGCCGTCAAATATTGCACAGTTAACATTAAAAACTGTATGTGTAAGTATATTCATAAGTACTTTTACTATTAGGTACTTCTCAAAAATAAGTACCTAATCATAGACATAAATAGTATAAGAACAGGTCTGACCGCGCATTTTTTTTTTATTCCAAAATTTGGTCGCCAATTGGTCACGTTCGGAAGCGATCGACAATCTTCGAGAACATTCGTGTCAAAAGGCAAACTAGGTTAAGTCACACCCACGCCTATCGGTTGTGTGATTTAACTTTAAAGTTTAATTGTTAAGTTTTAAGGTTTTTTCTTTAAAACGTCGCAACAACACATCGTAGTTGTGGTGTCCTAGTGACACTGTCGGATTATTTTGGACGGTCCTATCTTTACAATGTATTTAAATCGAAGTACCTATTGAATTAAAAATAATCCTGTATGATAAAAATGAACCCTTTTGTTATGCTAAGGTATTATAGGCATCTTTTGTGAACTTAATAGGTACACCAGGTACTTACGTGAGAACATCTCAATAGGTTTTGTTCACAGATTAAAACGTCGCATTTTCATAAGAATTTGGGCACTTGGGGGCGATAAGGGTATACATGATTTATGAGACTGAATTGTTACCTAGATGGTACATTTTAATATATGGGCTTATAAAATATAGCGCGGGGCAAAATTAATTCTTTTCTGTGTAGTTACAGTGTCGAAGAAAATTCAGGCGGAGTAGACAAATCCCGCTGAATTAGTAATGATTTACGAGACGTAGACGATCTACATACGTATGAAGGGATCTGCCCCCTAGCCAAGTTACAATCGTTTCGTTTCGATTCTTTTTTCGTTGATCGCCTCGAGTTCATCGCATCCGATTCTTTTGTTCTGACGTCATCTCAACGCTCAGTCACGTGGTCAGAACAAAGGAATAGGAGGTGTGGCCGACTCGAGGCGATCAACGAAAAGAAAATCGAAACGAAACGATTGTAACTTGGCTAGGGGGGCTGTTAGTATTTGGAAGTCCCAATGGTTTTTACGTTAATCACTGTTATTATACATCATCTAAGCCTTTTGCTCAAGCTCCAAGAGTATATAACTTACTTACTACTTATTAGTAAGGAAAATATTAGAGTAAACTTTTATAGGATGTTTGTTTAAAGGCTCATTTTTATTGGTCAATAAAGCACGCATGCGGTAGATTCTTTACCACATGTCATAGAGTCTGCTTGTAGGAGCACACGTCGTCAACCGCATTATCTACTTTAATGTCTTTCACTACAGCACTTTTATATTATTCTCTATTTTGAGCCTTTTCCCCAAACTCCAAGAGTATAAATGCTTACTTCTTAGGTGCTACCTACATGAGGAAGAAAGGATTAGGGTAAACTATTAGAGGATGTTGGTTTAAAAGCTCATTTTCATTAATCGATAGAGCTCGCATGCGGACGATTTCTGTTACGTATGCCATAGGGCATGTATGCAGGAACATACGTTGTCAACCGCGTTTTCAAGTCGAATGTCTTTTATAAGTCGCTATGGAGTATTTGAGCCAAAAAGTTGGTCAAAATTAATTTTGTATTGAATTCGAAGATATTTTAACTAACATTCCATTTCCAAAATAACCAAATCTGCATTAAAACACAAAACAAGGTAACGATGGTCTATCTGAAAAATCATAATCTGAATTAAAATATTTCGTTTGTGGCTTCCCAGGGTAAAATAATAATAGTTCTAGTATATTATTCTGAGGGTTTTTAAATTATTTTTGTTGTTCTTCTGGTTCTCAAACTCAACGTCCATATTGTTAGTAGCTGCAGATACCTACAAAATATACACGCTTTAAAAAAATAATGGACACAAATCGGTAACAAACTCACAACTGTGTACTGAGTGCGAATGTTTTTACGCGTTTCGCTCTCTGATTGGTTGAGAGCTTGGAGCGGGCCAATCGGAGTGCCGAACGTCATAACGTGTCGATCCCGTTAACGTAATCTAACTCGCACTAGGCATTCTGGACCATAACCGACAGTATAGCGAGCCACGCGCTCCTCAAAGAGATGTCAGCACACCGTAGGGACCCAGCAGGGCGGATGTCCGCTAGCTAAGACCGCGGGGAATTTCTGAAAAGGAAACACGTGGTCCTAGAACGCAAAGGGCAACTGATGACCACAGGTGTGATTTTAGTCAATAAAAGTCTGAAAAGCCCTCCAGCTCCACCCAGAATGTCATTGGATGAATTCCTAAAATAAGGGAGAGTATTTCTAAATTGCCCAGATTTATCTAATCAAGTATTGGTAAGCAGAGCAATGGGTAGCACGCCTTCCGATCGTCCGGTAACCGTCCAAACCGAGCCCAAGTCATCGAAGGCGCGTACTGTTTCACGCGTCAAGCCAGTCTCACACGCCTCAACGAGATTTTAGCAAAACTGTAGGGGCTCAGCAGGGTCGAAGCCTACTGGGGTCATGTGTGATGCGAAAGAGAACCCCGGGGCCCTGAAACGAAGGCAAAGAAGGAACAGGAGTGGGTTTTAGTCAGTAAAAGTCTGACACGCCCTCGCGCCCCACCCAAGCACATGAGATGACATTAGATGATTTCCCACCATAAAAAAAAACCCTTAAAAAATTGACCATTCCGTTGTTGTGACACTTGGGGGAGACCAATGTCCAACAGTGGACGTCTTTCGGCTGAAATTATGATGATTAGGAATTACTCTGCAGCTGCCTGGAGTTTGATAGTTGGTGGTGTGATACCTCCGTGCAAAGAAAGCACGTAAAACTGTTGGTCCTGAGACTGATTTGTCTCACACACGACCGGAGAGCAATCAGGGAAAAAAAACAGAGAAATCATCAATCCCTCGGGCTATGGGAGCAAAGGAACAAAAAAAATGCAACTGTGCTTGTGCAGCTGTGCTTGTGCACGCACTTTTACACTATAATATCTATCTCCTGCGTACTTAGCTAATCTCTGTTGAGATTGGCCACCGTGATCAAAATTCTGTTGTTCTCCCAACAGAATTTTGATCACGGTGGCCAATTATATACTAAATATTATAAAGCGGAAGAGCTTATTAGAACGCACGAATCTCAAAACTACAGGTTAGAATTGATCAATTTTATCTTAGTGTGGAGTGGAGCAGTGGTGGCCGAGTGGCAACGGCCCCGACTGGTCGCGGGTTCAAACCCAGCGAGGCGCATTACTTTGTGTAATTTATTTCATCACCACTGCTCTCAAAACTGTAAAGGAAAACATCGTGAGGAAACATGCATGTCCTAGAACTAAAAATTCGAAGACATGTGACATCCACCAAACCGCACCGGGCCCGCGTGGTGGATTACGGCCCATTCCGGGGTCTGGCCTCTTGGTCTAGTGGTTAGTGGCCCTGACTGCTATGCCGGAGGTCGTGGGTTCGATTCCCACCCAGAACAAATTTTTGTGTGATGAGCACGATCATTTGTTCTGTGTCTGGGTGTAATTTATCTATATATGTATGTATTTAGAAATATATAAGTATGTTTATCAGTTGTCTAGTACCCATAACTCTCTCTCTACACATAAGCTCTGCTTAGCTTGGGACTAGACGGCGTTGTGTGATAGTTGTGGAATATTATTATTATTATTCCCTCTCTTGCAGAGGAGGCTTGAGTCCCAGCAGTGGGAACATTACATTAAAAGGCTGATTATGCTATCTTAGTGTTGAATAATCCATTTATCCAAAAAGACTATAAGCTATATAACATTAAGCTCCGGTCATTAGAAGTATAGCAGTTACTAAAGATAGGGGTGAAACGGTGGGTACAGTTAGTGTTCTCATAATTGGACAAAATGTTAGGGAACAGGTATTACATTCAGGGCCGTCTTTCACCATTAGTGGCCCTGGGTACATTAGGATAATGAGGCCCCTATGACCATAATAAAGCACTATTTTGTTTGAAGAGATAAAGAACGTAGATATGCAAAGTTTTAGCGTTATTTTTATTTCTTTACAGTTCAGGGGATATTATGATGAATAGACAATATAATGTGGTCCACACTAAGTAACCAGCATCCACGATTAGTCCTTATTTAAAGGTAGGTAGGTATCTTTGTTGTTTGAAAAGGTACCGTTATAGCTATGAGTTGAGCAAAATCCTTAAACACACATTTTCAAACATATATATATACATTCTATTGACATTAGCGACAACTACAATTCAAAATAATTAAGATAAAGCTTTGTTTTTTCGCATCATTTGAATGCCGCGATTCACTACCGTAACTGTTGATCAAAAACACAAAATAAAAATAATTCACTAATCAATGATTTTTTTGTAAACAGTTATTTTAGTATATATGTATTTATATATCTATTATATATAATTAATTATTTTTTTAATATTATATGCCTATATTGAAATTTATTAAAACATGCTGCAGCACAATCGGTAAGCCTGTTTTTTATACGAGAGTAGATTATCTATCGGTTATAGTTTGGTAATCGAGTAGGGAGTAAAACCCAAAGGGGGCCCAACACATCGCGGGCCCCTGGGCACCTGCTCAGTGTGCCCAGTGGGGAAGTGGGGCCTGATTACATTGTATTTCAGGGTTGGACTCTAAGGTGGTTCATAATCATAAGTATATATCATATCTCATAGAATCAGAAATCATCCTGTACCTTTATAGGTACCTTTGCTAAATTCTGTCTTGTATTTCAATTTTGAAGTTTCTTGAAAAACCTTAGTACTGAGACTGACACGACATTAATATTAGAAACAAATTCACGTTTCAGCGTCTGAAGATAAAAACTGGCTAAGTGCGAGTCGGATTCATCCACGAAGGGTTTCGTACCATTATATATACCTACAACATTAGACACTACATTTATATTAAAACCTTTTTTTTTAGTTTCACCTGCCCTGGTGATTGTTTATTGAAAAATCACGTTTGTTGTATGGGAGCTCAATTTAAATATTTATACAATTTATTATATTTTTGGTATTTGTAGTTATAGCGGCAACAGATATAAATCATCTGTGAAAACTTCAACTGTCTAGCTATCACGGAGTTACAGCCTGGTGACAGATGGACAGACAGACAGACGGACGGACAGCGGAGTCTTCGCATTATGGTCCCGTTTTACCCTTTGTTTGGTTTGGGTTTTACACCCTAAAAACTAACTTTACTCAGATCGTAATTTATGAACTTAGATCAAAAAAGTTTTAATACAAATACTGAATCAGCATCGCTTCGTAATCTATCTACAATAAAATATAGCAGGGAATAAGTTTCAATAAGTTTTTATCGCGGTCTACCAGACCCGACCTGAGAAAAACGTTTCGAGTGAGTTTGTTTTCTTCATAAACAATCCTGTAATTTATTGTCAGGAAACCAGATGAAATATCATCCTACTGAAAGCAATAAACTATATTTTGATTAATAAAGGTAGTAGAAAAAATTATATGAAACTAGCATCTGCCTGCGGCTTCGCATGTTTCTTTTTCCAGAGAAACGTAGATACATTGGGTCACCAAAGTCCTAATGCTTTCATCAGTTGAGGCGTGATTTATAAACAATTTATTAATCTGAACATACAGTTTTTAGATATCTGGAACCTGCAAAATTCCGTAACTATATTAGACAAGATGGAACTTGCAAATGTATTGTTTCAATTACAAAAAGTTTTTACGAAGATAGTGTTTAGACTGTTTTTTCTTTGTTATTTAATACCGACTCTCGAAATTGAGTTATTTTGCATTTTATGTGCATTTTATTCGTCGGTTAGTCGGTTGAAACTTTTGATAAAAAAAAATATCTTTTTACCAAAAGTATATGATTATTCACACTTGAGTTGGTTTATGTCACCACACAGCTAAACCTAAACAGTTTGCAAGTTTTATAGTAAAGTAGGTACATGTAGAATATTAACATTAAAATCATATATAGCCCGAGTGTTTCTCACGACAGTTCTAATAACCCTAAACACGGTAAGCATACTTTGCCTTATTACAGCGTTCTAGCGCTACTTTTATCGCCAGCCCCCCTAGCCAAGTTACAACCGTTTCGTGTCGAATTCCGTTCTCCAATCGGTAACGCCTTGGTGTCAGCAATTGTAGAAAACGATAAGTTGGTAGCCATGTTGACGCGCCTGCCCCCCTAGCCAAGTTACAATCGTATCGTTCACGCCAAAAGCTTCAAGTAGGCCACGCCTCCAATTCCTTTGTTCAGTCCGCGTGACTGAGCGTTGAGATGACGTCAGAAAAAAGGAATCAGAGGCGTGGCTTACTCGAAGCGTTCAGCGCGAACCATACGATTGTAACTTGGCTAGGGGGGCAGAGTAAGCCGCAAGTTCTACAATGTCGTTCAACAATAACAAAAGATGTAGCGTTGAACATTGTAGAAACGATAACAATTCATTCTATCATTTTGAACAATGTGAACTTGGCTACGAATTTTCTATTCGTTTGTTCTGACCACGTGACTTAACGTTGAGATTATGTCATTCCCATACATTTGATTAGTTTTCGACTAGCGTTAACGATTGTAGATTGTCGACTTGGCTAGGGGTGCAGATCAGATCTACGGTTCCATTTTCATTAAAAACACCTATTTACACATATGGTCACTTAACTTTTTTAATTGACATATTTGTGTGTTTCTGTAGCTCTGTGATCTTCATCAGGTCTATTTAATCAAGTTATACTATCTGAATGCAAATGAATGTTGATGAAAATATCAAAATCGTTATAAGTATACTATATTTAAGGAGTTTCCTGAAATTCTTATGGATTCCATTAAGTATGTATCATAATTGAGTTTTAATAAAAATCAAAACAAACTGGAAGATACTTAAATCGTTCCAAATAAAACATTTCTTGGTTCCTTTGTTCATAAATGACTGACTACATAAAAAAACAACGGAACTAAAAACCTCCTTATTTTTAATTTTGCTGAAACACCGTATGCATTCAACCATGCTACTGATACCACATTTGGGAATAAACAAACTTAATTCAATTCATAATCAAACCAACACGTTTCGGCGCGAATTCATGAAAATTAAACGTCCTTGTGCAGCATTCATGCGCTCAACGTATTTATATTAAATACAGTTACAATTTATTCGTCTCACCTGAACCGTTAAAATAGTAGGAGGTTTTTAGTGTAGTAGGAGGTCTTACCCTCTGGGGAGGACACGCGCAAAACACGGCACGGTTCTGACCTAATTACACATTTAGAACAAGTACTAATATTTACGCATTGTTATAAGGTATACCTATTATAACAATGTGTACGAAATAATGTAACATGGTAATGTTACATGGAAGTTGAGGGTTATGTTATAACCCACGCGTTAGTAAATAGGGATAAAATATGTTATTCAAACTACAACAAATTGTAATGGAAGGTACACGCAAAATTCAAATCTCTTGGGTTATGAAAACTAGTTCTGTGAATTCCCGAGTGAACCCTGAGGTTAGCAATTTACATGGCACGAGGATCATCATCCAATATAAGACAGACGTCAATACAAATATAAAGCGTTAGAATTCACTTTCTATACTATTGCTATACTTTTTTTTTTTGGGTAGGATATCATCAAATAACTTCTACCGCTCTGGGTGAAGTGAGAGGGAGTGTCAGACCTTTACTAACAAAAACCCACGTGAGTTCCTCCAATTGGGTACTTGACTCAATTTTTTTATTGTTTCTTTCAAAAAGTAACTTTATCGAAAAATTGCAAGTAGAAATAAATGTTTTTTGTTTAATATTATTCAAGTGAAAAAAACCTTTCAAATCTGGTGGAAGGAGAAACTATCCAATAATAATATACCTAAGGTCTAGTAATTTCCATATTAAGATTTGGTATAATAATAGGGGTTAAAGTACAAAACTGCCGTTTTTTAAAACGGGTTGCTTTGAAGTGTTTAGTATATCTTTGGATTGACTTGGAACTTGGAACAAATAATTTTTTTTTCTAAACAAGTTATTCTTCTTCCGAAATTAGGTATTTATTGGATTATTTGTGTCTTGTATTTTCTATAATATTAGACCACCGTAGGCGCTGGCTTGTGGACGGCGAGCAATGGGTAGTTCACCGTCCGAATCAAGGACGAAGCCCGGGCCAACGGCATGTTGTATTCCTTGTGTATTTGAAAGATCTGCCAGCAAAATGAGCGGGGCCTACTAGGAGGCCGATGCCTGCCAGGGTTGCGGAATAGTTTGAAAGAGCGTGGCCTTGGAATGCAAAGGACAACTGAAAGAACGCGGGTGGGTTTTATTCAGTAAAAGTCTGATACTCCCTCTCACTCCACCCAGAGTGGAAAATGTTATTTAATGATTTCCAAAAAAAAAGTTATGCGCACTTATATCTTAAACTAGCTAATCTCATATCTTGGTTTGTAAATTGCCTTGAAGCTTGTGGTTTAAAAGTCAAGTTTTTTATTTATTTTTTTTCCTAACCATTACTGTCCCGCTGCTGGGCAAAGGCATCCCTCAAGCCCTTCCAGACTTTTTTATCCCGCACCCTCTCGAACCAGTCCTCGTGGTAGGTACGAGTCTCTTTTTAGGTTGGCCTCGACGGCATTTTCCCTTTCCAGCAACCCACTCCATGGTGACGCTTACCCAGCGGTCTTGGTGCATGCGGTTATCGAACCCAATCCCATTTGACCCTGGCAGCTTTTTTGCGACGTCTATTATGCCTGTTTTGGGGCACAGCGTGTTATTTCGTATTCGGTCTGTTCTTTTTACACTCAGAATGTAGCGCTCCATAGCACTCTTGCAAAACCTCAAGGCGAAACTTTTGTAGTTCTGTGAGTGACCAGCCCCCTTAGCCAAGTTACAACCGTTTCATTTCGATTTTCTTTTCGTCGATCACCTCGAGTAGGCCACGCCTCCGATTCCTTTATTCTAACGTCATCTCAACGCTTAGTCACGGGGTCAGTACAAAGGAATAGTTGGCGTTGCCAACTCGAGGCGATCAACGAAAAGAGAATCGAAACGAAACGGTTTTAACTTGGCTAGAGGGACTGGTCTGCAGGTCCATGATTGGCAGGATACACATGTCGATGAGTTTACGCTTCAGGGTTTTCATTAAACATGTTTAATTTATAAACCACAAAAAAAGCATTGCAAAAGACTGTTAATAAATTTGTTTTCGATATTATGACGTGAACTACTCGTATTATGATATTCTAATAGACGTGAGCCTTCTTTTGGAATAAATCAATGAACATGTAAATAAATGGTTTAGAGACACGACCTGCAGTGATAAATTTGGAATGATATGGGTATAATACAATGGACTCTTTTGATGATAATTAATTACATTTCGTGTGAAGAATTTAAGTTGTTTTTGGTTATTAAGTATTATTATCACCTTGATGAATATATTGAGTCTATTCAGAAAGAACATCGTACCTAAGCGTTTTCAGTAAGAAAGGGTTTTCTCTTACATAATTAAAAAGTATTTATTAAAATATGTAAATAGCAACAATAATATCCGCAGATAAATGAATAATAAGTTGCGTTTTTTTTAATGAAATTGTCGACTTTTACACAATATTATAAAGAGGTAAAGTTTTTTTTTAGTTTTTTTTTGTTTGTTGAAGGTAATCTCTGAAAGTACTGGTCCGATTGGTAATTTTTTTTCACCGATAGAAAGCTGTTTTATTCCTGAATGACATAGGTTGTATTTTATGTACGCGGGTGAAGCCGCGGGTAAAACCTAGTCTTTATATATAAAAGGTTCCTGTTCCTGACTCCCTCACTGACTCACTACCACCCAGCCCAAACCCTTGCACCTAAAACGCTGAAATTTTGCACAGAGTTCCTTTTATGATTTATTTGTTACCGGTCATCTGTTTATTTGGGTATTCTATACAATACTTAGGCAATGTATAGAATACCTAAAACATGTGGGTAATGTATGAAATATTATTTATTTAATACTTTGCCTAGGTATTCTATGCAATACCTAATGCACAGTCGGTAATGTTGTGTGTAAAAGACGAGAGCAGGGAAGGAGGTGACGTAATTTTAGGGCACCCCTACACGGTTAGGTTAGGTTAGAAGGTTAAGGCGAGAGTGGAGCGGAGCTCTCGTTTTAACCTTTGTGGTTAATAACCACCAGGAAATAGAAGCATTACTTTATACTCCGCGGGCAGGACCTGAGTACTTGTAAGCAAATTACATGAAGTGTGTTACTTACAGCCAGAATAATTTTTAATTTCAAGTTCATTTCAAGTTAATTACTTATGTATAAGTACTCAGGTCCTCTATTCTGCGGGGTTTATAGTAAGGCTCTTATTTTCGGGTGGTTATAAAAAAATAAACATGAAGGTTAAGGCGTCCTAACCTGTCCGTTTTAATTTAAAATTACGTCAATTTCTACCCTGCTCTCGTCTTTTACACACATTTATTTTAAGTAATAGAACATGTTTCATTTGCCCGTCATTTTATTGGTCGGTTAACACTGATATATATTTATCAAAATCCATTTATTTTACACATAATTACACATTACCGGTGGACCAGCTGATAGGTACTATGTATAATCCCTAGGTACTATATACATTACCTAGGTAAAGTATGTAATGCACAATAATGTTCATAATATTTCATACATTGCCAGAACGCCCTAGGTATTTTAGACATTACCTAGGTATTACATAGAATACCTGAAATATATAGATTGCCGGTAACATATACAAAGTAGAGTAGGAAAGGATTTTCCAAAAAAAATCCCGTATGTGGTTGAATCGGGAGTCAAAAGTTTGTATGGATATATCTAATTTCAAGCGGGTGAAGCTGTTAGCAGAAAGTAGTCATAAACACTTTTTGATTATGGAAAGAAACACATTCCTGCAGAATATGCAAACTGTCGCTAACGATGTTCTTTCCGACAAAAGGTACCTTTTAACCCTTGTCCTTACAAGGAGTAAAAGGGTCGACATATTTTTTGTTGATAATAATAATTATTGTTGTCTTATTCGTATATGTGGTTACGTTTAGTGATCGAAATGGTTACCAATTTACGCAAAATAAGCAAAAACCACAAATCCTGATCCCTACTTGCTTGCTCTTTAGTAGCTTTATCCACATGTTCAACACTACAAACAATTCAAGTAGAACCTAGTCATAAATTATTACTGTACTGCTATTCCGTGGTATTGCCTTTCAATTGTCACGTTGGAACGTCATCGATCCTTCATAAAAATAGAAATAAGCTCACCTATTGAGAATGTCGTGAAACAAAGAAACATGATATTGCAAACGGGGCACGGTACGGTAATACATCGAAGAATTGACGCCTATAATAGAATTTCCAGACATACTGACGAATTGTTTGTTGTTTATTTCTTCATTGAAAGTAAAGTATTTGTTTCTAAACAATATTAATAACTAAAGAACTTTGGTGACAATTGGCGTACCATGGCCATTGTTATTAAAAAAATGGGTTAACATCCTTGTTACTATGTCAGTGACCTCCAGAGACTTATTCACTAGAAGGTTTCTTTGTGTGAAAGTCTGCCCCAATAAATAACTACGTAAGTTATTATACTAATACTAGCTTCTGCCAGCGGCTTCGCCCGCGTGAAATTAGGTTTTTCCATTCAATCTTTGTACCCCCATTTCAACCCCTTAAGGGGTGAATTTTGGAAAATCCTCTCGTAATACTCGCCTACATCATAAAAAGAAACCTTGTACAAAATTTCAAGGTCATAGTCCTTGTAGTTTCGTCTGTGCGTTGATATGTCAGTCAGTCAGTTTTTCCTTTTATATTTAAAGATAGATTACAAAGGCGAAGCGAGTGTGTAAATATGTGTTTGTTACTTCTTCACGTTCGAACTGTTGAACAGATTTCATTGAAACTTGGTACACGGGTAGCCCCTATTCTGGAATAGCACATACAATACTTTTACTTTCTTATTTTGCCAAAAATAAAAGCTCGACAGGCTGCCAAAAAATTGGGGATCTTAGCTAAGGTGAGACGGTACTTCACGCCGGAACAGCTGCTCAACCTTCATCAAGCGCAAGTTCGATCGTGTATGGAATACTGCTTTCATCTTTGGGATGGGTCTGCCAAATACCAGCTTGAAGCCTAGGAGTCGATTGAGAGCGAGCCAAGAGGATCCGCTATGGTTTACTAAGCTCTATTACGAAAGCACTATTTTCCATGCAAAAATGTGTAAATAAACACAAGTAATGGTAGCCTGCAAAGTTGAATGACCTAATTGGCAAATTATAGCAATTGACGTAAAGGATCCTTGGCGACCCTTTCCTTCCTATACAAACTTGTCTAAGTAAGGTCTCCAGTGCCAATGAATTATTTATGAAGAGCTACATGAAAATGTTCTAAGTGAGTGGCTCGTTTGATACAATCGGTTATTTACCGAACATGGAACTGTATTTGGCATAATATGATTGAGTATTTAGAATATAACCATAGCATATTGAATAATTACTGTGTCTGTATTTAAACTGTTGCATATTTGCTAGCTTAGGGGTTTTTTAGATGAGAAATCATCCAATGACTTCTCGCGGTCTAGGCCAGAGTGGGAGGACGTATCACATTTTTACTAACTAAAACCCACTCTAAATTATAACCAAGATTTCAACCTAGACTATAATTTAGAAGCTAGGCACTTAAGGCAAAACATTTTCTCGTATGAATCATCCATCATGATTAATAAACTGTGACTCGCAATTCCTCAATCAAGTGTAATAATAATAGCTTATTACGAGTAGCGAATCTCTGTACAATAAACGGTAGCAACTTATGCATCTAATTAGTAATTTTCCATAATAATATTATGTCTTTTCAAGAAATGAATTGTTTAGGAAACTCCAGCCGTAAGTGCCTACGATGGAACTGACACAAACAGATGCAAAAGTTTCCAACCAAATAAGAATAATGAATTTTTATTTCAGAAGAATAATGAAATATTCAACAAACTTTTTTTAGGCAAAGTTTTCAGGAAATGCCGCAGTCGAATGACATTACATAGCATGGAACACAAATTACCAATAATGGGTTATGTTATGTATATTTATATACGTGTTATCTCTATGTTACAATATTTTATATTAAACATCACAAAACATTAAAAATGTATCATTTTTTTATTTTTTTTATTCTTAATAGGTTCGCGCTTGACCGCTATCTCACCTGATGGAAAGCGACGATGCGGTGGACGATAGAACGCGCTTACCTAGAAGTAACCTATTCACTCTCGACTTAAAGATTCTCGGGTTGTAGCCATCAGGAAACACAGATTCCGGCAAGGAATTCCACTCCTTAGCTGTACGCACAATGAAAGTGTTCCCAAAACGTCAAATTGCATCATAATTGATTTATATGACGCAGTAATTAAGCATTTCACATCTCGTAATCTCTTTTCTGCGTGATTAGTCTAATGGTAGTGACGTCACATTTTATTTTGTCATGCGTCCTTTTTCCTGTTAATTTTGAACGAATTTGAATAAAGTTATTTAGAGGTATAAGGAACAGACTGTAAAGCCCAACGTACCTCCGTCGAAAAGGGAGGATCCTTCGACCAGACGGGTTTTATGTCTGATTTGGGCAACTGCCTGACAGATAATTTCGCGCTGTTGTAGTTCAAATCGCGCGACTGTAATTGTGCGATGCAGGATTTGGAATTTGTTAGTTCTTACGTTGCGCCATAGATGTCACTACAGTTAGTTTTTGATACAAATAATAAAAATATTATAAAGTTAACTACCCAATTTTTGTATCTTGGCTGAGAACTATATGCATTCAAAGTGTAATTTATTCCGGTCTCTTCGGAGCCATCTCAAAACTCAGTTCGCAGTGTTTCATGCTTATCCCCAATTTGTACATGGAGCTGAAACATAGTTGTTAACAATTTACTATGCAGACATAGACCCAGTTCGTTTAAAATGTGGACGTGTAGACACGAACGGCACGGAAATTAGGTGTCTCATGGACATTTGTAGACACTGAGCGACACTGGAAGACAGTGGGTGACAGTGGAGGACGTGAGTGTGCACATGGCCAATGTTCAGAGGTTTAGAGCACGGACGTTGTGGCTAACCAACGTCATATGACGACGCTACCGGAATGAATGTGGACAACGAAGTTATTGCCCTGTTGTGCAAGGCATATCAAAATACGTACCTAAGACGTTTTGATTTTCTTACAGTGGTTGTCTTATTTAAGTTTTAAAGTGCATTTTTTTGAAATCCACTACATTTGAATAGGAAGACGAAAATATCTTGTTTACTATCAAAATATATCTCCGTAGCTTCAAAATTTAATTATCATCTGTAATCTTATTTAACCTAATCGGGCGCGAAACGTGATAAATTATCGAGACACGTCTAATAAATATTTATGAGCACAATTTGGGAGTATTTTAGGCAGAAATAACTCCAGTATATATCTGCTTAGAACAAACATACAAAGGAATCATTAAGATTGGGTTTTTAATTGACCGAACACTGAACAAGGTGGTTGAGTGACGTTACAGCTTCGAGAGGCGTATTTGACGTTAGACCTGCGACCTACGTCATTTCTGAGGGCCTTAAACTAAGGCCAGAATATTGGTAATTATTAGCCTTACCTTACCTTAGTAAGAATTCAAAGCACTGAACTCAATTTTGAAAAGGTCAATGGATTCTTGATTATTCACTATTATAAAGTAGAATTTAATTGACTACCTTTTTTACTTTAATGTTAGACCGTTATCTTACTTGATAATAAGCGATGATATAGTCAACAAAAGAGTATACTTGCCTTGAAGTAACCTATGCACTCTTGACTTAAAAACCCCAGGTTCCTGCAAAGAAATCCACTCCTTACCTTACAGACAATTAATGTGTTTCCAAAATGTTTTTTTTTTTCGTCTGGGTTCGATGCATCGTGTACCGGTGGCGCACTGGTGTACGTTTAGTGGTTCGATGATGAAACGGACTTGGTAGAATAAACTATGCATCGGTCCTCGGCACGGTTACACCTCGAAGAGACGGGATTGGGTAGAACTGGCTCCTATTGGTGGAAAAAGACATGCCTGAGTTTTACCAGTATTGAACCTAACCAGATTGACATCGCCTCATTTAGAGAACGTGCACAACCATATCTTTTCGGAAAATTGGATCTGTGACCCTCTAGCTCTTGCGTTGGACAGGTATCTATCAGTAACAAATTTGTCGTCTGCATATAAAACCAAAGGTACCATATCAAAAATATTTACTGGGTTTTAGAAGATCTTTAATGTGCTGCAAGATCAATGCCCCTGAGGGACCCCGGTATTAACTACTTAGAAAGTCGTTATATATATGACTAGCTTCTACCAGCGGCTTCGCCCGCGTGAAAATAGGCTTCTCCATACAAACTTTGGGCTCCCGTTTCAAACCCTAAGGGGTGAATTTTGGAAAATCCTCTCTTAGTGCTTGCCTACGTCACAAAAGGAAATCTTGTGCAAAATTTCACGCTCCTAATCACAGTAGTTTCGGCTGTGCGTTGATATGTCAGTCAGTCAGTTTCTATTTTTATATAATATGTAGATATCGAGCTCGTTGAATTAGGACTGCTTAAACGTAAAAACAAAGATGTCGAGAATTATTTAACATATTTTCTCCATATTCAAATAAGAACTCATAAATAGATTTGAAAGCAGGAAAAAACTTTCCGGCGAAAACAGCCAAGACGACAGTTTTCAACAATTACGTTCGCAAAATAAAAAGTTAGTTAAGGACAAGAATTTTCCGACATCTGGCTGGCTAAGGAATGCAAATAGATTTTGCCTGAAGGGAGCTAACCTACCTACATTAAAATGAGTATCTGAAAGGTCTGAAAATACTTCCCTTACTTCCAAAAGTCGCTTCTTGTTTTGTTATAATCAAAGTTTATATACTCAAATTTTAATACTAATTTAATAATCCAATTCTATCCTCTTACCTGTTTAAGACTACTGATTAATTTTGTTTCCAGAAAATATTTTCACAAACCAATTAATTTAATATTATTCTTAAGAATTAAGTTACATTCTGATTTGGAAATTAGTTTTTTTATTTTGTGGAAATGAAAAATTCTTTAGTAATTATGTGACTGATTGTTTGGAATGTAAAAAGTGACGTTTAGACATTCTTATTACTGTTATTACGTCATTTTTAGGGTTCGGTATCTCAAAAGGAAAAACCGGAACCCTTATAGGACCACATTGTTGTCCGTCTATCTGCCTGTCTGTCAAGACCCTTTATTTCGGGAACACGTGGAGGTATCGAGTTGAAATTAAAACCATATACTCAGGTCTGCGGTCCCTTGAAGTTGTGAAAAAATCAAACTTCAAAATTAACGAAAAAAAAGATACGGCCGTTTATGTCGCAAAAAACGTATTTTTCGACAATCTCAAGAAAATCAATATTTATTGGGATCCCGTTGATCTAGAACCCTGAAATTTGACCAAATGTATAAGGGTATAAACAAAAAACTAAATTGAGTACGGTTAGGCACGATCGCCGCCGACTAGCAAGTATAATAGAGTGACAGCTGTCTTAGAAGAAAAGTTCAAAGAAATGTCTTTAAGAGTACAGTTTGGCTCCATCGCCACTGATTAGTAAGAACAAATTATAAACCTGAGACACAGCATCAAATCTCGCATTACCAAAGGTGCAAGAGAACAAAAGAAGAATGTTGTGACCGGCATAACATCACAGATTTTCCGAGCACAAACATCTTCAAAAAAACGCATATTGTGATCGGCACAACACCACCAACTTCCCGTTTTCCTGAAATTTGGCATGAAGCAAGGTCTTATAGCACAAGTATAGGAATAAATCTGAAAACTGAAAATTTGTTGCAACGTCATAAAAAAAAATGTATTCGGAAAAAATTTCGAGACTCGATTAAGGAATTGAACGATTTACATAAGTTAGTTTGTACGGAACCCTCAGTGTGTTAGTCCGACTCGCACCTGCCCTGTTTTTTAATAATAGAAAGACTTCACGAACCCAAGAATTCGCTTAGAATTTATAACATTGTAACAAGGAGAAAGGACGTAACCACATTTCCACTGCTTCCGTTTTCCTTATTTCTTTTCAGTTTGCAGCTAGTTAGTAATTTTCCTTAGGATGTAGGTTAAACATACCTGTGTGTACTTGTGTCTGAACAATCTTAGACAAGGTGAGATGAGCATCTTGACCTTGTCTGACGGCCTCGTCGAGTGTACTTTAGTCAATGAGCCTTTTCGGGAGCTCTTGCGTTGTTCACTTAGAGCTCCGACACACGAGCCACCGACTATGAGTTTTGCATTGTTGTTCATTTCCGTTCCAGCAGAAGCTCTGAAAAGGGAAAGTTCCTTTATGTAGACTGAGCGGGCGCTGTGTACACGTCAGTCAAAGTTAAAAGGCTCACAAAAAGTAGTTACAAAGTAGAATGTGTGTGAGTGGTTTTGTCTGAAGTCCTTAATCCAAGCCTCTATTGTATGTAGCCTGTTCAATGGCCATATATTGAGGTAAAAGTGCCAGCTATTGTTTTGTGGATTATCCGCAGCGAGCTCGGAAAAGGAAGAAAAAACGCTATTTTCCGCCACCGCCGCAGGAAACTTTAAAAGCGACGATTAATTGCGGATTGCGATCTCCTGTAGTTAATCTGTTTCTGCCTGATTCTTACCTGCTTTTAAGCATTTAAAATCTTTAAAAGTAAAATGAAATAAAGTGTGTTTGCTAAGCTTTTGAAGTTTGGATTTAGATTTCAGTATGCCTGAAAGTTAATTACTTTTTTCTTGGTAATAGATTTTCAGTTAATAGAGAAGGTATTTGATTCAGTGAACTAATTAGAAATTAAAACAACATTTTAGGTATAATTTATTAATTCAGCTGTATTCAGAAATTTTGACGATGCCTAATATTAAACGGAATTTAGGCTACCCTTGTGACGAATAATTAAACACTAATGTTATTTGTTATTTACAAACTTTCTATATTATCTATGCTAATAACACTACTGGGGATTGTGTTGGTACAAGGTCATAAATTTATAAACATGTTTATCTAAACTTTAGTGCAGTAGTTTCAGTGTTGCTATATACCTCGCTATCTATATTGTCATAACATTAAATGTCAGCATTACTTTTGTAGAAGCGGGAACACTTATGTGATTGCTTTTAGTAAGATGTAGGTACAAGATTTACATTGCACTTTAGGATAAATAAAACGGCTTACAAACTCTACGAAATTTTAATTAAAATCTAGGTATTTTTCTGATTTTTGGTACCTACTGTTTTCATACAACCTGAACTGTGTAATGCGTCTATTACACGTATACATAGAGACATCGTCTCCTACACATCTAGTAAAGACCGTGACTCAAGAGCTGATTTTTACCTTGGACAGAGGATTAGCATTGCCATACAGCGTGACAATGCCGCCGGTCTTTTGGGTACATTAATAGCCGACAGTCATGCGGAGGAGTTTTTTGACGCCATATTTTAGATTTTTATTAATTAATTTTAATTTTAAAAACATTTTTTTTTTTTATTCATACGAACTAGTGCTTGACTGTGATGCCACGTACCTGATGGTAAGTAGTGATGAGGTCTAGATATAATAGTGGTGGTGGTGGTAGTGGTGAGGTTGTAATAGTGGTACAGTAGAGGTGTGTAGTGGTGAGGCAATGATAGTGGTGAGTAGTGGTGTAGTGGTATGGCGTGTAGTGGTGCAGTGGTGGTGTGTAGTGGTGGTGTAGCGGTGGTGTAGTGGTGGTGTGTGGTGGTGGCAGTGGTGGTGATTTGTTTTTGTTGTTATAATTTATTTATATAATAATAGGGTCGTTACGGGTAGTCAGACGCCAGAAAGTCTATCAGTATCGACTGATAGTCAGACTTTCTGCCCAGACCACCCAGTTTTTAGCCGGTGACTGGGTTGTGGAAGTCTGGTAGGCAGTCGCTCCATGTAACACACGGATATTCAGCCCCATTCGGTTAAAATGGAAGCCGACCCCAAGCTAGTTCGGAAAAAGCTATGGAGATGACGTAGATACGAGTAGACTTGTTAAAATTAGTTTCAGAATAAATAATATCACTATATAACTATTTCAACAAATTATTTCATTGAGCATGTTTATTGTTATTGTTTGCATCAATATATCATACCTAAATATCTCATATCTGTCCCTAATGAACTCTGGATACATTATATATTATTATGTCACTTAATATATACAAACGTGTTCACAATTAATCCAAGTCAGCTTCTATTAGTTAATTAATTTGGCTATGTTGTCAGCAGTATGTTTGTTCATTTGATAAATTACCTACATATTCAAGGCTTTGTTCTACATTTTCTGGCATCTGCGAACACTGCTATCTCTAGGGATCTTATTATTGATATGGAACAAACATCTGTCTCTACTGGTCTTATGTATATTATGTGTTTTTAAAGGTTCCGTAGCCAAATGGAAAAAAACGAAATCCTTATGAACTCGTCATGTCTGTCTGTCTGTCCGTCCGTATGTCACAGCCACTTTTATTCACCGAAACTATAAGAACTATACTGTTGAAACTTGGTAAGTAGATGTATTCTGTGAATCGCATTAAGATTTTTACACAAAAATAGAAAAAAAAAACAATAAATTTTGGGGGTTCCCCATACTTAGAACTGAAACTCCAAAATTGTTTTTTTTTTCCATCGAACCCATACATGTTTATGGGTATCTATGGATAGTTCTTCAAAAATGATATTGAGGTTTCTAATATATTTTTTTTCTAAACTGAAGTTTGCACGAGAGACACTTCCAAAATGGTAAAATGTGTCTGATGTACATTACCATGCAAACTTCCATCGAAAATTGGTTTGAACGAAATCTAGTAAGTTTTTTTTATTATTAATAGGCTCGATAGGGATATACCTGATGTTAAGCGATGATGCGGCCGACGATGGAGCTTGCTTGCCTAGAAGTAACCTATTCACTCTTGACTTAAAGACCCCTAGGTTGTAGCTATCAGGGAACACAGACTCCGGCAGGGAATTCCACTCCTTAGCTGTACGCATTATGAATGTGTTCCCAAAACGCTTCGTACGTATGGGTGGTACCCATATACTGTACTGTGGGTCTATTGGTGGTGGTGGTGGTAAGTACTTTTTTTAATACGTCATAAATCGTAAACCGCAATTTACCTTTCAAGTTTGTACGGAAACGCGCGAGTCCGACTTGCACTTGCCTAGTTTTTTAACATCTCTCATTAAGATCGATTGTGCGGCTTAAGTGTAAAAGTAATCTTACGTTAAAAGACTAGCGGATATACGGTTTTTTTTGTTTTGTGGGAAATCATCAAATAACTTTTCTCGCTCTAGGTGGAGCGTGAGGGAGTGACTCGGGTTTTTTAACTACTCTTTGCGTTCCAGGCCCGCGGCTTCTATTTCGATTTTTCTTTAAAAAAAAAAAGTAGATTTATGTAGGTACAGCGTAAATAAAGTAGCATTCAAGTGTTACCTATAAGAATTATCAAAATCGATGCAGTAGTTTTTGAATGTATTCATTACAAACAAAAATACTAATATTAGGAATGGTCCGGATGAATTAGGTTTTTATCTTTAAATCTATATGTTACCATTAGAATACGGAATACGTTAATATGCGCATTAGCTAGTTAATCTGCATATTAACGGATGCTACATCGTCATTGTTAAATCGCGGAAGACAGTGAGCAAAACACTACCTACCAAGATAATTTAACAAACCCCGTTGAGCGGGGCTCCTGCTTCTGGGTGGGCGGTTATAAAAAAATAACCACTAAGGCTAAGGCGACTTAGCCTTCTAACCTATCCTATCCATGTCGGGGTGCCCTAAATAATGTTAATTCTTCATTCGTAAAATGTCATAAAACTTAAGATTATTATTAGAAACTAAAATTTAATAATTACAATGAATTCGAATGTTTTCTAATAGTTATAATAGTTTAATAATAATTAAGTGGCACAAAAAACCTTTGATATTTTATATAGTTTTTATTCAAGCAAAGAACTTGTGTTATCCGCATAAGCCCGCAGTTATCTCTTCAACTAATTTCCATTCTTGCTCACACCTGTCCATCCCCTCACAACGGTAATTGTTCTTGTTCCAAATTGCAGATGATCACCTTGGATTCTAACTTAAATTTTGCTGCACATATAAATAGTCTCACTAGCAGAATACGAAAATTTATCTTTGTGGTTAAAAGTCTTCGGTCTATCCTTAACTCCAAGCAACTACTATCTGTTTATTGTGCTTTGTGCCAATCGCTCCTGACATATTGTATCACTTCATGGGGCGGAACGTTTAAGACTAACCTATTGGCACTTGAGAGGGCTCAACGGGCTGTCCTTAAAGTTGCACTATTCCTTCCTTTCCGTCATCCCACTGTAGAAGTTTATAAGGCCTCTAAAGTCCTCTCAATTCGGCAGCTCTTTATATTGCATGTTGCTTTGAAACAACGATCTCTGATTCCATTTATAAACACCCATCATAGTTCTGATTTGAGAAGCAGAAGAAGGAATATATGCCAGCCTACATCCGTTAAAACCAAATTTGCGCGAAATTTCTTTTCTTTTCTTGGCCCATTTTTATACAACAAGCTGAATGATTTACTCTCTATTCACACCCTAAACAAACCAACCTTTAAAAGAAAAATAACTGACTGGCTTATTACTTTAGATTATAACCATATTATTATGTTATAACTTTACCGCTTGGCCGTTGGTCTGCAGATCATCTAGTTAATGTAAGAACTTAAACATTTTTTCGACTTTAACGGATTCGATCAGACAATCTGCCGATTAACAAGTTAATTAGCACTCCAACTAATTTGCGCACATTAGCGGTAACATATATAATTAAAAGGACAAACTGACTGACTGACATAACAACGCACAGCCGAAACTACAGGGCCTTGGAGGGTTCCTTTTATGACGTAGGTAAGCACTAAGAGAGGATTTCCTAAAATTCACCCCCTAAGGGCATGAAACGGGGGTCCAAAGTTTGTATAGAAAAACTTACTTTCACACGGGCGAAGCCGTTGACAGAAGCTAGTGTAGGTATAATATAAATGCTAAGGGCTACAAAGGGTCAGTCGTTTCGGGAATTAATTCTATTGCTACATAAGTTTTACCAAGTTAATGTTGTGTAAAACAATCGGTAAGATGGGTTACTTGCTGGTCTCGCGAACATATTTGAGCGCTACAATCTAAACTTGTAACGCTTAAGTAAATTAATTTTGCTTTTACAGTTAGATATTGTAATTTCTAAACTAAGTCCCTTTGGACTACTGATTTCGTAAAGTCTATATGTATTGGTTTGAAACATAACATCAAGTTTATGTGTATCTAACTACTAAGTAAGTTTGTTTTGTGAGTGGCAAATGTAATAAAGGGCATCAAAGTAAGTGCAAAAGAATATTAATGTGGAACTATATTTTTGAACATGGTGAAACAAAGTCTCTACAATAATTTTTCAATGCAAATCTCATTTTAAAGTGAGGCCCAACTAAAAGAATAAAAAAAAAATCGATTTTTAGAGTTCCGTACCTCAAAAGGAAAAAACGAAATCCTTATAGGATCACTTGGTTGTCCGTCTGTCTGTCAAGAACGCGTGAAGGTATCAAGTTGAAATTTAAACCATATACTCAGGTCTGCGGTCCCTTGAAGCTGTAAAAAAATAAAACTTCTGAGTTAACGAGAAAAAATATATACGGCCGTTTATGAAGCAAAAAACGTGTATTTCGACACTCTCAAGGGAATTAAAATTCATAAGGTACTTCCTGTTGACCTAAATTCCTTTGCATTTTCATTTGGCATGAAGCAACGTCTCATAGCGCAAGTCTCTGAAAACTATGTTGTTACGTCACAAAAAAATTCTTTTTTCGCGTTGCAGAAAAATCTTCGTAACTCAATTCGGAAATAGAACTGTTTTCATAGGTAAGTTTGTACGGAACTCTCAGTGGACGAGTCCGACTCGCACTTGTTTAAGTTCAGTCATACTTGTCGACGTCACGGTATTTTTTTTTCTTACAACTGAATCACAACAAGATTGTGTCCAGATTAGGTACCTACTAATTAGGAAACTGCATCCGTATAGAAGTGCAAACTATGTTAATTAAACTTTCAAAGCTTGAAGTTGGTAAGCAGGACAAGTTGTGTTAAGTTTGAGCACCTATGTTAGCATCTGTGATATTAGTTATAATATGAAGTTCAAATAGAGAATTATGATATTAGAGTTAATTCATAAAGTGCAAGAATAAAAAGAAATATTTTAATCTTTAGGAGTTAATTACTTTAGGTCGAACGCAATAATTATCATTCAATTTAAATTATATAAACAAGTTACCAGAAATAGCCCCCGTAGCCAAGTTACAATCGTATCATTCACGCCAAACGCTTCCAGTAGGCCACGCCTCCATTTCCTTGGTTCGGACTCGGACCACTTGACTCAGCGTTGAGACGACGTCAGAACAAAGGAATCGGAGGCGTGGCCTACTCGAAGCGTTCAGCGCGAACGATACGATTGTAACTAGGCTAGGGTTGCAGTAGTTTAAAAAAAAAGTCACGTATAAATTGAAATTACGTTCAACCCTAAAAAACACTTTATAAAAAAATAATGTGCATATTTTCAACAGTGAAACATGAGCGCTGTTTTTCACTAATGTAGAGGCACTCTGGCATTAACCCTAGAATGCGCGAGACATTTTGAGGCCGTAAATTTTTTGCCTATCGGGAACATTTCACAAAAATGTTTGAGAACGGGATCATCTTCTAAAAGCTTACTTTATCGATGTGCTAAGGGTTTGGTGACTATGTTTATAAGATATTAGGTATATTTATGGTTTAAATATTTATGTTTACTTTTAAGCAATTGGAAAGTAACATTACTTTCTTACTGAGGTCATAAGATTGCCACATTCCGATTTGCGATACTTTTCACGGTATTATAAAGTTTCGTTTTTTAAAACGTTGTTCCACACCAGGTGTTACTCCTGTATCCTGGGTGCATTCATAGACATACACAAGACATTACTTATCCGTAGGCCATAGAAATATTTGTTCCGAACGACAAGCAGTGCAGCAGCCTATCGGTCAACCACTACGTCAAAATAAATAATATTTTTAATGGTGTCGTAACACAGAATTATTAGTACCTACTTATATTTTTTTACCTACAGCGTGTAGCTTGTCGTGTTTGGCAATGGACATTTTATGAGCGAAAATTATGAACAAATGATGTAGGGGAAGTGCCATAACGATGAATTATTACCACGATCAAACCCCTGTTACGAAACTTCTAGTTATATTTTTATCAACGAAACTGTAGCAGTATTTTATTTTCATTAACCTCCAGCCATTACCATACACAGCCTCAAGGTTGGGCTTGCAGACGAAAAGCACTGGGTAGCTTGCCATCCGGCCGTCCGATAACTGTCCGGACCGAGCCCGAATCGTAGACGGCGCGTAGTGTTCCACGCGCACCTCAAAGAGATGTCAGCAAATCCGTAGGGACACGTAGCAGGCTTCGAGCCTGCTGGGGCCATGGGTTGACTTCCGAAAAGGAAACCCGTGATCCTGGAATGCAAAGGGCAAAGAAGGAACATGTGTGGTTTTAGTCAGTAGGTCAAAGTTTGACACGCCCTTCCACCCTCCTTTAGAGTGCGAGAAGTAATTGGATTTTACAACTTAAAAAAAACAGTATTTTATTTACGTACCTAATGAACAAGTGAAAATAACAAAATATGAGCAAGACACAGTATCTATAAATCGATTAGGAAACTTAAAATCTAAAGATTATAAAAACTTAACTAATTCATACATAATATATCTAGAAGGTAGCAGTAAACAAATATTCACATATACAGGTAAAGTACAAAAAATAAATTATAAAAATACACACTTATACTTATAAAACTACTGAATTGTAGAAAAATAATATCTATTATTTAATTATTGTGCACACCTACTACAGTGTTGTCTTTTTAACCCAAAGTTTTACTGGTAGGGAATGCCTCGTTGCATTAAATCCGCCTACATACCACTATAATTGTACATGAAGTTTATTTAAATATATAATGTTCTTTAACGACTAGCTACCAAATCTTTTTTAGTGACAGTTTAACTTTAAAATAAAGTTCGTCTCGACTATAATGTTGTAAAAACCCTTTTTTTACCATTAGATATTTAGCTGCCATTTTTTTTTTATATTTGCCCTCACAGCATCAGAAGGGTTAAGAATATTTATTCGGGTATCCCTTTATAACCATAGGACAATCTTAATGTCCTCATGTGAGGATACCGAAGCTGTAATCAGGTAGGAAGTTGGGTAATTTAAGGAAGGGATTTTAAGGTCTCTTCAGGTCGTAAACACATGAAGCAGGTACCTTACTATCGACCTTTAGTCACAAAATAGCTTTAGTCCCTAGCTAGACAGTAAAATTATGGAGTTATGACACAATTCAATGTTAGTGCAGAAAATTGTCAACGTTATCAAGTTTAAAAGCATTTTTAATTAATTTACACGAATTGTTACGACAGTGTGACGTGTGTTATCGAAGTGTCATTCACATTTTAAAGTGTTTATCTGAAATAGAAAATTTTAATCAATAATAAAGTATAAAAATGTGGTGGAAACTAGAATGAACTGTAATGGAGAGATGAAGTAAATGGGTAATAAAACTCTATGTTGGCGATTGCAGAGCCATCTGTCGCAGCCACCGCGAACTATCGTTGCAACGTAGCATGCAATTGCTGTTACGGGATAAATGGCTAGTACTGTAAGTATGAATCTTGGACAGGATCATAATTTTTACAAACAATAAACTAGGAACATATCAGTAAATATTTTATGGACATTTTGAGTACAATCATAACGCTTGAGTGGGTAATAATGACTAATGGTAGATTAAAAATATGAGATGTGATTTTCCTTATCTTATTTCTCTATTATATCACACATTCCTATTCAGACGTATTAGAATAAATTTAGTTATAATACTTCTGTTATGCCAAGCAATTCAACAAAAAGTATTGGGCTCGTCCGGGATTTGAACCCGGGACCTCTCGCACCCAAAGCGAGAATCATACCCCTAGACCAACGAGCCACTTGAAATCTTTGGTAAAATTACGATATACATTCCCCATCAATAAAAACATTTACAAAAAAATATTAAAATTTTTAAACATTAAACGTGTTTACATTTTTATTGTACCTACCGTTATCGCTGTGGTAAGGTTTTACGTTATAAGGTATGATGATACAATAAATTATGTATTACCTACCATTTATATAATAAAATTAAGGTCAAGGTTCCCATTTGAGTTCGAATCTAAGCATTTCTCATATTACTCTCACCCACACACGTAAGTTTTTCTTTTCATGTTAATTCATTTCATTGGGTTTTATCAGAACTGATATTCATCATCACGATTACCTATCACTCAAAATATAATAAATATATAGGTATCTACTTCTTTCCATTGATGCAAATTAATTCTGATTGAATGAAGATCGCTATCTTAACTGATCGATCACAGTCTACTAACTTTACCTATTTATAAATATTTTAAGCATTCATTGAGCTAGATAAGCCTTGCATTTCAGTAAGATTTAGGTAAGCCTGAGGGGGAGAGAGGGGGGAGGGTTTATTTTCTTTATTCAAAAATTTTTTAAGATGGGAAATCATCTAATGACTTCTCCCGCTGTAAGGCCGAGCGGGAGGCTGTGTCAGACTTTTACTGACTAAAACCACACCTATGTTCCTTCAGTTGCTCTTTGCGGTCTAAGACCACGGGTTTTCCTTTCAGAAGTCGACCCATGGCCCTACAAGAGTTTGGTCTTGCTGGGCCCCTACGGATTTACTGACATCTTGAGGCGCGCGAGGAACACCACGCGCCGTCGATGACTTGGGCTCGTTCCGGACGGATACCGGACCACCGGCCGGCCGGACGGCGAGCTACCCATTGCTCGTAGTCCACAAGCCCACGCCCACGGTATTAAGAAATAGTTAAAGTAGCTATTCGTTGAGCTAAATAAGCCTTGCATTTCAGTTAGATTTAGGTAAGCCTGAGGGGGAGGGAGGAGGGTTCAGACGGTTTCTTAATTAAGATAATGGTAAAGTGGTAAAATTAGTGTAGCTTGTCTAATTAACGGCCAATATATATAACTAGCTCCTGTCAGCAATATCCTATTCCAGGACATTGTCTACCCATGGACCAAATTTCATCGAAATTAATCAAGTTGGACCAATGTTTACGAACAACTGAAAAAGATACACCTCCTATACATACCTTAGAAGGAAAACCTCATGAATGTTATTTAGCCATTTTTATTTTGTAACTTTTTAAAAATAAAATCCGCGGAAAATACGCCCTACTTCCACAAGAAATAAATAGTAGCTGTCACGTAATCAGTGACGGTTCATGAAAACGTCGTAAAATATTGTAAATGCCTTTACTAAAATCTCGCAAAACATCAACAAATCTGTAGGGGCCTAGCAGGGTCGAAGCCTACTGATGGGGCCATGGGTTTGCTTCTAAAAGGAAAACCCGGAGTTCTGGAACGCAAGGCAATGAAGGAACATTGGAATGGGTTTAGTCAGTAAAAGTCTGCCAAACACTCCCGCTCCACGCAAAAAAAAAAAAATACTGCAATTTATTAGCTAAGTAACTACAAAATCGAATTAAATAAAAAAAAAGTAAAATTTAAATTTAACAAACAATACTCATAACAGAAATAGTTCGTCTCTAACACAGTGCCAGTGTGGACCCGCTGCACAGGACATGCTTCATTTGCTATGCTGTCCATCCTGCACAACCACCAGCGCTTTTCAGGATCTATACGAGGCCAATAACAGAGCCGTAGACATTGCCAAATACTGGTCAGATAAAATTTAGTTAGAGTACATCGACACGAAAAGAAGAAGAATAGAAATAGGTAATGATCTAAATAATAAAATCATTAATTTACCTGTTTAAGAACCAAATTATAAGTGTGCATTTGAATAATCACAGAACACTTATAATTTTGTTCTTAAACCTACGCAGTTTATCGTGGAGCACGTCTAGATTGGGCATTAGCTGAGGGAGTGGTACTTAACAGCAATTCTACGGAAGAGTGATTGTTGGCCCAAATTAGAGTTTACAGGTCGCAGGACTTTACAGTCATGAGTGATCAGGCATTTTTTGGGCTCGCTTGTTCCAACGTAGAATTTAGGGTTCTAACAAAAGTTGTTTTTTTTGGAACTGAATTCGGAAGCGGAGATTATTTTCTCATTTGTCGGAATCGAAACCTGAAACGGAATCATAATCGGATGCAGAGGCAGAACCGTCAAATAAAACACTAGAGGAAAAGGTGGTAATGTGGCCCCTGCAGATATTATCTTGGCCCCCTTACATATTTATAATTTAGAAATACGCTGTCCGCGCAGTCCACGCACATTATACTCGATAGTACTCGTATAATGTGCGTGGACTGCAGAGCTCTTGTGATAGCTGTCGCATATAACCAACAATATCCGTGAGATGGTGTTATGTTCGTTGATAATTTGAAATACTCGAAACACGCCAATATGAAACGTTTGAAACGGTTCTCCATTTTATTCATTTTTGTCTAGAGAAACTAAGTTTTACTTTTGGTGATTTGAACATTGTGTTTGACAAACGTTTTTCTACTAGATTTTGAAGGTAATTATGCAAAAACATTAAATAAATATGTATATTTTCGCTATTTCGATATTCTTTAATATTTGTAATTTGACCCCCTCGAATTGTTTCTATTATGGTCCCCGGAGGCCATATAAAATGTACGACCAATATCTATTGCTATGAGCTATTGCTGAATGTATGAGAGTCTATACATCCAGCAGTAGCTCTGAAAGTGATGCAGTCATGAAAAATTACTGAATATGACGAGCAACTCAATTCAAATAGGTAGCCTAAAAGTTTAGATACAAACTCATTAATACTTCAATCTACAAGCTGCATATTTTAAGCTGCATATATTGTGTAACAAGTTATTCTAGCGATTGACATGAAGAGAAGTGGTTTTAGTGCCTGAGTTGCAATTTATAGGCTCATACAGACTGGCCCTGAAGGCGAATATTTGTGATTTTACCCGTGCAAAGCCAGGGCGGGCCGCTAGTACATAATAATTCGTTTATCAAATAAAATTATTAAAAAACTTACCTACTGTTCAATAAATTGAACGCAGCCATTCAACGGGCACTCATTCGGCACCGATTAGCGATGTGTTGAATTTAAACGATTGCGTTCAAAACCGCAGCCTGCACAGGCTTTATATTCAGTGAGTGGACAATCTGTTTTCAGCAGAATATTCACAGGTTTATTGTTTATCTATTTTGTCCATTGAACCTGAAGCTTCTGTCCCAAGGTAGTAAAATTCTCAATCTTTTTATTTCACATAGGCAAACTTGGGCACTTATAAAACGTCAGAAGCTATAACAGTTCCAATTGGTTGTTTCCTATGGAGAAGAATCGGCAAGAAACGGTTATTCCTTAAAAAAATAATACTTATTGGTTTTGGCTTATTGCTTTGGTATACTTCCATAATACGCAAGGCAAAGAAGGAACATAGGTGTGGCTTTGGTTAGTAAAAGTCTGACACGCCCCCCCAGCTCGCCCGCGGGAGAAGTCATTGGATGATTTTCCCACCTTAAAAAAAGTCATATTTTAAACAACGGAATGATGGCCTTAGTCTGGTGACCCATTCTTAAATATTCCAAACATACGTAGGGGGTATCAATGTCACTGCTCCGGTTCCAACATAATGGTGCATGTCGGACACGGTTTATCGTTTATCGCCCGAATCGTTAACAAAACAATTCGTCGATAAAAACAGTTAAGCCATTAATGAAATTGATATGGAAAGTATCGAATATTGGGGTAATAAAACTACCTACTTTTATTTACATAGGTGTAACAATAACAAGTATATATGTTACGGCTAATAGCCGAAGTGCGGCTACACCTAGTGGTTAAACTTAGGTGTGTCCTATTTATCATCGGTTAGAACTAAGTTTTCAGTGCAATTAATCATTTTGATTTGGTTTTGAGATTCCTATCTTGCTTTTCCCAATGGATTCGATTTCGTATTACCCTCGTAAACTTGACATTTTACCCCAGACAAGTTAAAGGGAAAAAGAGATTTATAATTGTGTTTAATTATATTATGTACTGAAATGATATTGTCTTCTTAATGAAATGTGTTTTAATGTGGTGGTACACAGTACAGTACTCAGTGTCATTCAAGTTTATGTTGATCAAATAAGTGGTAGAGGCATTCTTACAATATAACTACTCGAACAAGAAAAGTTTGTTTTTTTTTTTTATATAATATAGAGTAAAAAAGTTGTCTTATTTGTTTTAACATAAAAATATGAGTGGGTACAAAGAGTTCGTTGATTTTTTTCATAAAGCATAAATAAAAAGCCGTGTATAAAGCATGCTATCAACTGAGAAGTGTAAACGGCCAAGTTTCAGAAACATTGTTTACGGTAAACTTGGTGATAAACAAGTAGTAAACAGCTTATCGACAAATGTTGCCTGATGAATAATAATAATAATAATAATAATAATAATTTATTTCTTTAAGCACTTTTATAAAGTTATAAAACAAACTTAAGAATACTTGGTAGTACTAATTTCTAAAAAGATTGGCTTAATTACCTAATTATATAAAAACTAGTTTAATTTACACATGTTTATATTGACCTATTATGGTGTATTAGTACTGTCATTACAACTTGTAGCCAAATACCCAGCTTAAGATGTTTAGTTCTTTTTCTAAAGATATTTTGAGTTTTATTAATTTCTTATATAATTATCATCCCTGTCTTTTTTTATAATAATAGAATCAATCGGAAAACGCAAGATAAGAATCTCAAAACTAAACCATAATACTTAACTGCACTGAAAACCTTGTTCTAGCCGATGGTAAATAGGATATTTATTTATTTATTTAGTACATATATACCTAAGTTTAACCACCGCTGTGCGGCTGTACTTAACAAGTTCTAGCCGCTATGATGAAGGCTACACCTAGTTCTAACCGAAGATAAGTAGAATACATGTAGGTAAGTTTAACCGCACGTGGCCGGCTGCACCTAGTTGTAGCCGGTTAAAACTAGGTGTAGCCGCACTTCGGCTATTACCCGTAACATATACATATGTGGTTATTGCGCATATAAAGTAAAACACAAACTAAACCTACGTATGCAACACATGTTACGCATTATGACGTCTAAACTCTTGATTTTTTGTTAATGATATAAACTGGTGTTTGCCTGCGATCCTACCTGATGGTAAGCAGTATTGCAATCTTTGTTAGTGAATTACACTAGTTTATAAGGAGCCTATTCAATTTAGCCTTAAAGACACCTAAATTATAATCGGACGGGAATAGAAACGAACGACTTACGTGTAACGCTAGTGACAGCATTGCTTATACCAAGTATATTACAAACTAAGCCCATAATTATACACATAGCATTAAAACTAACAATAAATTCACTAACAAAGAGGAACTGATGTATTCGGCATAGTTCGATCATGCCCACTTGAAAACGCAGCACTTTCGAAAAAAGTCGTCAATAGATAAATAAATGATAATAAATAATAATATATGCAATTCAAGCAAATATGTATAATGCAAAAATAAGTTCTCTTACACGTCAAAGTAACCCTCCACATCGCTGTCATCCGGGTATGGCGAAAACATGCTCAGAGACTGAAGAAATATTTTCATGACATTCTATAACAGTCGATTATCCAAATATACTTAATCACAAGAAAGGGTACATCCGCAATGATAGGTATGTCCCTTTAATAAACATTCTTTCCTATAAATTCTCGAACCACATAAAAATATGTTCAAAAAAATAATATAACCAATAACATCATTTCAGATTTTGCTATAACTATGCAAATAGCGATCTCATATTTGATTTTCAACTTTACATATGCCCCGCAATCTCACATAAACATGTTGCAAAGAGTTGTTTTAAATATTAATGTTCACACACAGATGCGATGTAGCCAGATGAATTTCCCTGACGTATGAAGACGTTGCATAATTCAAAATGATATGATAACTGCCTCTATAGGTAGGAAGGATCTTTGGGTCAGGTAATTGTGTAGCTATTTCAGTCCAGCGAAATCTATCTTATAGATAGTGATCCGAACTGCCTTTGAATGCCATTGTTAAATCGTAATGGTCAGCAGTGTCGTCATTTTGTATTCTAAACTTGATACCTTCGAGTACCGACGGTAAATTTTGTAGATCGATATTTTGAACTTCAAACAAACGAACTTAGGCAAAATATTTCACCTTACCTTCTTCATAATTTTCAGCTAAGTACGATTAATCTTTATTTCACTTTCACTTGACTTTCCCCTTAATCATGGCAAGTCGAAGGTTATCATAAAAAGGCCGGAATCCTATCAAGATTAATAACGAAAGAAAAAATATATCAGTAACAAAAATCTTGTTGTTTCGATATAATCCCAACAATTTATATCAAAATGGTTGCCTTGAGTTTGATTTATGGTCCGACATCCTTCCCTTAAGTTGTGGAAAGACCTAAAGAGGCAGAAACATTAATAAAAAATACTCAGAGGGAGATCAAAATAAACGTTATACGAATGCCGATAATTATGTAAATTACAGAGAGAATATACAGCTTAATTATTGAAACAAAAATCTCAAGAGGACGTCAAAGCCTCGTTACGACCACTTTACATAAATAATCCTTTTAAATAAATAAGATATTGAAGTCCCAAGTATACTGCCGATAGGTGCGCAAAGTGTTATTGGGAAGCGTTTAAGTATTTAGATATCGTTCAACGGATACGTACTTACGTTTATGTAATTTATTTAGTGACGGGTGGTCCCTGCAGACTTTTGTGTTATCACTACCGGTTTTTTTTTTAAAAAAAAAAGAAAAAGAATTTCGTTTCATCAGTGGTGTTACTGTTTTGGCGTACAATAGATTTTATTCATCGCATCAGAATAGATAAAAGTGTTTTTTTTTTTATAGAAATACCCAGCAAGCTCGCGCTTTAACACTTTTTAACCTGATACTGAAGTATGATGTGGTTGTTCTTTATCCCATCATCATCATCATCATTTCAGCCAAAATACTTCCACTGCTGGACATAGGCCTCCCCCAAGTGCCGCCACAATGAACGGTCCTGTGCGTCTCGCATCCATCGGACTTCCACAACCGTTACCAAGTTATCGGTCCACCTTGTAGGAGGCCTTCCAACACTACGTCTTCCGGTACTTGGTCGCCATTCCAGAACCTTTCGGCCCCTACCTATTCATTATTCACATAAAGGCCTCCGGGTGTATGCAATCAGAAAGCACCGACTCTGGCAGGGAGTCCCTCTCCACTCTGTTGTAATAAGCTATTCCATCAAAGGTAAGTAGCAAAATTTATGTAATCCAATATCGATAAATTGAGTAGCGGCAGTGAACGTTGTGGTTAGGGCATTTTAGTTCCTAATTTGCAACCTAATCTAGATGCTCGTGTGCGCCAATTTTGTTATTCAGTATGTATTAACATTTTACGAGATACTTACATACCTAGCTCACCGATTCAGTAAAAATATGTTTACATTACGAATTGAATCAAATTTTGTGTTACATAAAAGCCACGAGTATATGCATAAGCCACCTGCAATAAATAAAGTTTTTTGTCTTAGAAAATCAGTTTTCGTAACGTATTCAAGAAATACTGGTTTGTTTTATGGTCCTTACTGAAATATTCATAAAGCATTGAATAAAAACCAATTATCTTTTACATGAATAACTGAAGAGGTTGAAATTTAACGTAAATATTGTACTTAATACATAATTTACTTGATACTGATTCTTAGCTAGCTTATGTAGGCTTATAATATCTTTTGCATAAATTATGAATGAGTTGGAGATAATACGCTGAAGTATGTTTTTATCTTATACTAGCTGACACTTCAATTTTATTTATTTGTATAGATTTTACATCAAAATACTTTTAATAGATAAATAACTTAAAACCTACCCATAAATATAAGTTCTCCATGTGAGTGATGAGTACGGTGGATGTCTAGCATAAGGGCTATATTTCACCGGGACACCATGACGGCGCGACCAGTCACCGCTACCAACAAAATGTATACAGGTCTAAAGAGTTACCTACTCACCCTGGTGTCCGTTTGGTTGCGCAAACAATTTGGCAGTGCGACCAACTCGGACGCGTGCACTTATGGTCCATTTTGATACTGTCTCAGTGTGGTGTAGCGACTCTGGTGTCTATGTCTCTTAAGCATAAGCATAATTAATCAGCCGTTTTTATTATCTAGGCTTAATAATATAAGCCTAGATAATAAAAAAAAAGCTGATTAGCTAGCTATTTAGCTAGTTGATTGGCTAGGCTCACGTTTGACCACTATCTCACCTGATGGTAAACCATGATGTGGCTGACGATAAAGCACGCTTGCCTAGAACTAACCTATTTACTCTTGACTTACAGACGCCTAGGTTACTGTATTGTATTTCAGGCTTGTGTCCGCCCTTAAGCATAAGGATAATGAATCAGCCTTTTTTTATTATCTAGGTTTTTATTATCTAGGCTCGCGTTTGACCACTACCTCACCTGATGGTAAACCATGATGTGGCCGACGATAGAGCACGCTTGCTTAGAACTAACCTATTTACTCATGACTTAAAGACGCCTTGGTAATGTATTGTATTTCAGGCTGGTATCCGCAACTCCACGACTAAAGCGCGTATTTTGCGTACGGGTGGCACACATGTGTCGTTCGATCCACCCCAGCTCCTTTAGGAGGGCCAGCATCGCCTTGTTGTAACTGATCATTTCACGGAGGGTACCTGAGTTTCCGAAGTACTTTGCCCTGTACCCAGTGACCACAGGACAACTTAGACGCAGATGAGCAGCTATCTCGTCCTCCTCCATGCAGGCTCTACACAGTGGGCTGTCTGTAACTTCTGTGACAGAGAGGTGCTTAATAAAGGCCCCGTGGCCAGTTGTAACGGCCGTCACTTTGCGCAACTGAGGTTTAGTCAGTCGTAGGGGCTGTTTCGTGAAGCGGCCATCAATGGACGGAAGTGCGTTCTTGGCCTGCCTGCACTCACTATGGTCTACCCATAGTTTCTGGTGTAGGTCTCTGATACGTTTCCTTGTTAGATTGCGCAGGTATCCGAAGGGGAGCGGCACAATGGGTTCCGGCCCTATCGCAGCCATACTCGATCCCCTTCTGGCGAATTCGTCCGCTGTATCGTTACCTCGGAAATTGCTGTGTCCATTGATCCATTGAATGGTTACTTGGTTATGTGTACCCACCTGGTTAAGGCGTTGGTGACATTTGTAAATCAGTCCAGAGTTAACTGCGTGGCTGTTCAGCGCTTGCAGGACAGCCATACTGTCCGAGAGTATGTGTATAAGTGTATAAGTAATTAGCCTGGAACACCATGTTGTGAACCCCCAATGGTGTAGCTATGTGAATATTGAGATCCTCTGAGAAGACTCCCGCACCTGTGCCATTACCTGTTTTGGATCCATCAATGAAGATCCGCAGCTCTGCAGGGCACTGCCCTTCCCAACGGTGATCCTCATGCAGTTGGATTTTTTATTTTTTATGAAAGATAAATTGCTTAGGTATCCGGTCGTTGATTGCTTTCGTTATGGGAAGCTCATTATTTAATTCCGTGACCAGGGCGGTGTGTTGTGTTTCTCTCTTACCCCTGCTAAAGAATGTTTTGAAGCATACTATGCCATCTTCGCTTCCTGTTGTATGAACAGGTTGACTGGAGGAAGTCTCAGCATTGCCTCGAGCGCTGCAGTCAGAGTGGTCCTCAGGCCAGCCTTTGCATGTGTTGTAGTTTGTTAACGGCTGTGGCTAACTTAGTACGGGGCCACCACACCACAACGCCGTAAGTAATCATGGGCCGAATTACTGCGCTTTACAGCCAGAATATGATTTTGGGGGATAGGCCCCACCTCTTACCTGGTTATAGCTGTCAAGAAATACAGACTCCAGCAGGGAATCCCATTCATTAGCTGTAGGTACGCATAATGAATGTGTTCAAAACGCTTTGTTCGTATGGGTGGAATGACCACCATGTACCGATGATGGATCGAACTTGACGGAATTAAATTGTGCAATTCCATTGCACACTCGCCTTATTATATTCCCAGTGCTGGGACTTAGGCCTCCTCTTTAGGAGAGGGAATAGGCTTTAATCATCATGTCGGTCACTGTAGTATATATATACTGACTATAATTACTATTTAGTTCTAAAATCATAGATGACAGATGACTAAAGTGATTTTTTTTAATTACTATACTATATACCTAGTGGTACTGACTACACTATAACTAAAGCCTTAAATATAAACAGAGCCCGATACTCGTGTATTCAACCGCAGATTTATGGCGACGCAGTAAAACGTAACACTCATAAATATTGTACATTTTATACGAAATTTATTGCAGAACCCTCTCAAATAGCCTGTAAACAGTACCTTGCTTCATCTTCAGTTTTAATAAAATTGATCCGTGGTATCCAGGCTTTTATTTTATAACCAGGAAAAATGAAACAACTTTTATTCTTTGCTCATGTGTAACTTACTTGAATAAATAAAATCAACAGTTCATACAAAGGCAAACGCCCATTTAACCTTTTGAGTACCGTAATTAGAGACATAATAGAAAGACTCTGAGCGTGCAAACTCAGCGTTCGCTTGGGGTTTAATGAAGTAATGCCTGAAATAGACAAACTACTAACTATTACTACTTATTGAGAGGCGGTTGAGAGACGAGACTCAAATTTCACAGAACCAATTCGATTTTATGCCTGGTCGGAGAACAACGATGCCATTTTTGCTATCGGTACGCCAGCTGTGCGAGAAATACAGAGGTGCGCATAAAAACTTTCACATGGTATTCGTTGACCTCGAAAAGGCATACGACCGGGGACCTTGTGAGGTTCTGTGTTTCTGAATGTTGGGCTGTGAAAAAGATGGATGAGAAAAAATTGCATGTAGCGGAAATGAGAATGTTGAGATGGATGTGTGGTGTGATGCTGATGAGAATGGATAAAGTGAGATAAGAGTATATTAGAGGAAGTTTGAAATTGGCGCCAGTGACTGAAAAGTTAAAAGGAAATCGTTTGTCTTGGTATGGTCATATAAAGAGGAGGGATGAAATGCATGTTACTAAAAGAGTTCTGAGTACACATGTGGATGGATGGAGAGGGAGAAGGAGGCCAAAAAAAAGATGGATGGATTGTGTGAGGAGTGATATGAAAGAAAAGGGAGTTAGTGATAGTCTGACGGGTGACAGGACAGAATGGAAAAAAAAGCGTGTTGCGCCGACCCCAAGTAATATGGGATAAGGGCTGGAAGAAGAAGACAAACTACTAATAGCCATAAATTCTGTTAAGAATAAAATATGATTAAGTAAATAATCATCTAGTTTGTTTAATTTTGGTAATAAATGTAACAATTATTATAATATTTAACTTGATAGGTATTCCAAAAGCTTAGCTTAGCTAGCAAATTTCATTATAATAGAATTAGTGTACAGTTCTTGGTTATTTAATATAATTTGACCTAAATAGTATACATCGCAAATCTCCATAAAATAATATGATAATTATTGAAATAATAATGGGTTTCTTACAATTTGAAGTATAATTCAGGGTATAAAATATAGCCATATCTTTGTTCGTTTTAGGATTTTTGGTATCGGTGTAAGGCATTCCCTTTTAAATATTAATTATTCATCATAATTTATGACGTCACAAGAACGGACATTTTTATACTGATACAATACGTAACGAGTTGCTAGAAATAAAAAAAAAATGTTGCTGTTCATGGATGAGGCAAAATAATTTATGAATCCGATCAACGTGTGTTCGTTTGAACCAGTCACAAATTCATTGTAGATCAATACTTAAAGGCTTTCATCTATTTTATATCCACCTGCCAAATGTATCCTAAATCCAGCTATTTTTATTTAAATTATTTGAAATATTGCTAAATAATTGGTATTGTAACCACTTTTTGCTTTTAATGCCATCCTTAAGTTTACGAAATAGAAGTTAAAATCGGTTGAACGGACAGTAAAATAGGTCTGTATAAATGTCTAATCTTATTGCGAATGGAGTATAGGTACAGAAGAACTCAAATCAGAGCTCAAGTATAAAAAAGTTATTTCCCAGTTTCAATTCGTAACTTTAGCAAAATTCTCCTAAAGAGTAGTGAAACAGAATAGGAAGCCAGGATTACGGAAAAGAAATAGCTTTTCGTGATTCAAGTGAAGCTAAGTTAAGCCGTAAATGACCTCGTTCGGTTTTCACTTTAACTTTGAATTTAAGTGAATGTGGGGTCAGTTGATGAGTAATAACTAAGGAAAGAGCGATTATCGACCAAAATTGCGAAAAATTTTGCGGGCCATTTTTTTTAGCGTATCGTGATGAAACATATATAAAAGTATATACAGTAAATTTCTAAACAATTATGTCTTAGACATTACTATTTTAAAAATTATTTATTCATTTTGATTAAGATTAATTAATAAAAAAACATTTATCTAATTAAAACTATATATACACTAAAGACAAAAACTACTAGCTAAAATATGGCGTTTAAAAATTTATTATAAATACAAAGATTATCCAGTTTAAAGTTGGTGAAATTCCATGTCAATAATACCTACCTACGTACCTCCTTATGAATTTTAAAAATCAATAAACGCATTTTTGAACGAAAAACAAGATGTCATGTCATAATGTCATGCATGTCATAATGTTTTTTTTTTTCTATAAGTCATTAGGCTGGATGGCAGTTGCCATGATGTTTCTATAATTGAAATGTTTTACGAAGTCGTGTGTGTCAATAAAAACATTATATTCTAAGCACAAACAGTTTTTATGTTTATTATTATCTAATGCAGAAATGTATTTCCTAAGTATTTATTGTCAATAAATAAAGCTAAGCGTGTTATGTTCCTTCACCAAGATTTATATTAGTAACAAAATTGAAAGTTCACTTTTGCCAAAAGTCATGAAGACAAGCCAGCAAAAAAAAAAACTAAGCCATGATTATTTTTTTAATAAAATATTTTAATAATTTTCAAAACATTAAAAATGAGTTGAAAATATTCGAAAAGGTACAATATACGTATTAATTAAATAAAAACTGGATAAGTAATGCAAAACCGACTCGAATTAATGGATACTCAAAAGTCTGAAGAGGTTTCTAAAACTCTAAAGATGCTAATGCTAATAAGTTTAATAACAATGAACCTAAAGTCGACTAAAACTTTCCCAAAGTCAACAAGTTCCCTCACCTCCCGCAATATCAAGGTCGGTTATGTTTCATTGATTACGTTTTGCTAAATCACCGCAGCCAGCAAAATGGTGTTGGTGATTATTGCGTAAAATCGCGAACTTTGCTTGCTTCTACAAGAACAAGGATAAACGAGCTACTTAGCCATCGCATTATTGCTACCTTTTACAAGATTTTTATCAACATCGATAGCGATTAAACTATTTAAAGGGAATGTCTTATTTTGGATCTGAACTCCTTAAACGTTATTGGAATACAAATTGATAGGAGGAATTTTCTTTTGGACATGATTGAAATTGATTTATTGTCGTCGATTTTATCGATCCGTGGAAGAGCTTCTCTCCTGGACACGAGTTGTCATGGCCAACCTGTAAAACTCTAAACGGACTCCTCACCCAAGTTGGGCGCAGCAAAGATAATCGTGGAGATAATCTTTGCTGCGCCCAGATGGGGGTTCTCGGACGGTTCCGATCTTCAGTGTTTCAGTGTCTCTCCAAAGACCATGTTCCACCTTCCATCCTGCATCACGTGCCCTGTTACCTGTTCATGTAGCGACCTAATGACAGCATCAGTGGACGGCATTGCCTTGGCCAAATTATAAACAGGCAAATAATTTAATTAGTTTTGCCATCGACACGCTAAGAAGAAGATCATCATCATTTCAGCTGAAAGACTTCCATTGCTGTACATAGATCTCCTCCAAGTGTAACCACAGACCATGGGCCCAAGTCTGTTGTTTTTATAAAATTCGTCATTCCAACACGATCCCATTGTCATTTTGCTAAAAGTTCGTAGTTTGCTAAATTCATAATGGTCGATCATTGGTCAATCATTGGTCTCGTAATAGACTTGTGGTAGAATGACAATATCGAGCTGTCCCATAACAAATTATAAGCAATGGCTGCACAACGACGTTCTTATGGTAGGACACTGATCAAAGGAAATGTCAAAATTAGATTACATGTACCGCGGACATTCATTTGTCATTATGTACGAGATTACCATTCTATACCATTTCTTTCAATGGAGTCAGTAGTTGACCATTGGAAAGTCATAATGACTGCATTATATTAGTAGGTTACCGAACTTGTCAAAATCAACAATTATGAAGTCAATGATAGACCATTCTGACACTATTGCAATAGCAGATTAAAGGCCCTGTACGTTTCACATCCAACGGATTTCCCCAACCCTCACCAGATTATCGGTCCACCTTATGGAGGCCTTCCAACGCTGCGTCTTCCGATACGCGGTCGCCACTCCAGAACCTTTCGGCCTCATCGACCATCTATTTGTGTTAATGTCCCCCCTACCTACTGCCACCAAAATTTAGCGATTTTCTATGAACTTTGACTGACCTGATCGCCAGAAAGCCCAAGAAACTAATGCAGACCGTCCGAAAACGCGTTGGTTAGATAATAATGTTAAAGTGCCTCATCAAAGTACACCTGCGTATGATCACGCTGAGCACACGATGTTCGTAAGCAAAATCTTTTCACTAAGATTTTATTCACATGGAAGTATAAAATTATACCAATGCAACATACTTTCGGGATAAAAATTAGCCCATGCATGCAAGCATGGTCCATCCGCGTGCCAAATTTTATCCAAATCCGTGCAGCCATTTTAACGTGAAGGTATAAAACATGCACACACATACATACAAACTTTGGCCTTTAAAATATTAGTGTGATATCCAGAACTGTAGCATAACGATCAATATTATAAATTTTGGTCTTTACCGGGTTCGTTACGAACATTAATTTTAATTATAGCTGAAGGCCTAAGTTATCTTCTATGGTTAGTTAGATTAAATGACGATGAGTTGCGATAATTACATTTTTAGGAGATAGTGTCAGACTTTTACTTACGATATATTTCAGTTGCCGTTATAACAACAAATACTAAAAAACTTTAAGCGGGCTCCCATACAAAAAACGTGATTTTTTCCTTTTTAACACGCTTTTATTAGTTTCACCTGTATGTATGTGTTTGTTTGTTTGTAACCGACCCCTTTGAGCTCGATTTTGTCCTACTTTGAACGATCAGATTTAATTCAAACTTTGCACACCTGTCAAAGATCGATGACAATGCAATAATCCGATCAAAATATCAGATTATCCTAATTAGATTCGCCAGGATTAATTAATTTCTAAAAAATGAAAAATAAATAATAGTTTAAAAAAACTAAAAAAACACGCTTTTATAGAAAATCCACCTAAAAAAATAGAAAATAAAGTTTAATAAATTTGGATTAAGAATTTACCCCACGCTTTTTTACAATAATATACATTTATTTCTTATGTACACTATTCTTAATCCAAATTTATTAAACTTTATTTTCTATTTTTTTAGTTGGATTTTCTATAAAAGCGTGTTTTTTTAGTTTTTTTAAACTATTATTTTTATAGATAACGATACGGAATCTTTCGTGCACGAGTTCGACTCACACTTGCCGGTTTTTTTCACCTTGTTCTCAAATAATAAACGCGACAGAAAATAATTCCCAGGCAATTTGAAACATACCTATACCGTGATTTAAAAGTTCACATAGTAAAGTCAATGTGCAAGTAATAATAATATAATAATAATATTCTACAACTTTCACACAACGCCGTCTAGTCCCAAGCTAAGCAGAGCTTGTGTTATGAGTACTAGACAACTGATAAACGTGCTTATATATTTCTAAATACATAAATAATATATGTATATAAATTACACCCAGACACAGAACAAATGATCGTGCTCATCACACAAACATTTGTTCTGGGTCTGGGTGTAATTTATCTATATATGTATGTATTTAGAAATATATAAGCATGTTTATTAGTTGTCTAGTACTCATTACACAAGCTCTGCTTAGCTTGGGACTAGACGGCGTTGTGTGAAAGTTGTGGAATATATATTTCTCTCACTGAGTGACATAATATTATCTTAACAATTCAAAAGAAATAAATGCTTTGTTTTTGGGTTTCCTTTTAATTTTTTACAGGTAAATTCGATTAAATTAACTGGCAACTTTTCCATCTGAGATAGGCTATTAGTATTTAGAATTAAGCAAATAGCTAGTTGTAGCTTCAGAATCTTGTTTGAAACTCATAACGCTGCGTTGTGCGGTACTTGACAGAAAATCGTTTAGAGTGGCCTTTTGTTTCATCGCAATAAACGGCAATGCGGCAGCGGTCTATCAATAAATTCGGATAAATTAACTGGCCAGTGTCCTATAGAATGTCATAAACAGACTGATATAGGTATACACATAGCGCTATATTATTAAGGACGGCTGTATGAAGGCTAGCTTCTTTCTACCAGTGGCTTTGCCCACGCGAAAGTAGGTTTCTCCTTTGTATGGAGGAGCTTAATGGGTAATTTTGTATGGACCCCTTACCCACCTTTGTAGCATTTTAGACTAGGTGTCATATAAAAGGGGCTTAATTGACTAACTCAAAATTAAATGAACGAGTGAATGAATGGATGGGAGACTCAAGTTATGATGACTTTTTTATTACATTTTTAATTGCCAAGTGTTATAACAATTGCACCTTTTCTATCTAAAGAAAGAACAACTTAGCTTCCTACCGTTCATGTTTAATACGGAACAAGTTATACATATAAAAAACATCATTTTTAAATTGTGTTGTAAGTCTCAATTTTTATATCATCCCAGGCACTTGCCGGACCTACAAAGTTATCTTTACTCGGTTCGCGATAACATTAGATAGAAGTTAAAAAAGGTTGTTTGAGGGTACACTTTGTAATAAAAGAATAATATATGTATATTGTGCTATATTACAGTTAAGATTGATGCTGAATTTATTATAATCAACTTATATACCAACTGTTATACAATTTTTGTATGGGTCCCTGGATGGTTTAAAAATACAATTGGACCCGGTAGAAAACGCTGTAACTAGGGATTATTTTTTTTTATCTGCCATATTCCTGGCAGGAGCCCGAAAGCTGGCTTTTCGTCAGAAAACGTCAACTTGGCCCGCTAGCAAGTAGGTATATAGAAAATAGTCATACGATAAACATCTATAGTAATGTCTTGTTCCGTCGCAGTATGCGGCAGTGGTCTTGTAATAAATTCGGGTAAATTAACTGACTAGTGTTCTATAGAATATATAATGAATGGACTGTTATATATAACGCTTTATTATTAAGGCTTTAGCTGGATGAAGCTGCGGTATTCGGTATTCGTTGTGGTATGCGGTGCCGGATACGTAATCCAAGGAATATTGTGTGTCCCGCACCACATATTGTATACTGCGATGGAACAAAACACCACTCAAGACGTAATTGCTACAATTATTGGTCTTTTTAGGGTTCCGTAGCTCAGTCGCAAAAAAGGAACACTTATAGGATCACTTTGTCGTCCGCCTGCCTGTCTGTCTGTTAAGACCCTTTTTCTTTGGAACACGTGGAGGTATGTTGAAATTAAATTCAAATACTCAGGTCTGCTACTGCAGTGAAAAATCAAACATCTAACTCAACGAAATCTAAAGACAGGGCCATTTATGCCCCGTTTATGGTTCCCGTTTACCAAAAATCCTGAAATTTGGCAAGAAGCAAAATCTCTTAGCACAAATAAAGGAAAAAGTCTAAAAGCCGTAAATTTGTAGTTACGTCACGAAATAATTACATTCTTTTTGTGATTACGAAAAATCTCCGATTTACCTAAATACTCGTGCGTAAATTTCGTAGTAAATTTGTACGAATCCTTTGGTGCACGAGTCAGACTCGCACTTGACCGGCTTTTTTATTTTCATTTTTAGGTGAAACGTCATCAACTCCCGCTCGCTCTGAGTGGGTGAGAGGGAGTGTAAGACTCAGACTGACTGAAACCTACCTGTGATCTTCCATTGTAACTCTTCTAAACAATCTCGCAGCCCAGGCAAGCACGAGGATTATGTGTTTGGCACTGCGTACTGCATAGAGAGCAGTGGTGGACGAGTGGTAACGGCCCCGACTTACGAGTTTTAGGTCGTGGGTTCAAACCCAGCCAGGCACATTACTTTGTGTAATTTATTTCATCACCACTGCTCTCAAAACGGTGAAGGAAAACATCGTGAGGAAACCGGCATGACCTAGAACCAAAAATTCGAAGATATGTGACATTCACCAATCCGCACTGAGCCCGCATGGTAGATTACGGCCCATTCCCTCTACTAGAGAGAGGAGGCCTGAGTCCCAGCAGTGGGAACATTAAAAAGGCTGATTATGCTATGCTATTACACTGCATAAGTACCACAACTTTTGTGCCCCAATCAAGAGACCAAACTTACTGGAATAATTTGCCTGCTGCGGTCTTCTCGTCCGATTATAATTTAGGTATATTCAAGGCTAGAGTGAGTAGGCTCTTAATAAACTAGTGCGCTTTACCATCAACTATTGCATTACTGCTTACGATAAGGTGGGTTCGCAGTCAAGCACTAGTTTATATCAAATAAAAAAGGCGTGAAACCAATTCAAGGTTGTCGCAGACACACAACTTGATAATGTGGCAAAAAATTCTAAAAATATAAGGGTTTATGAACACTGTCTAAGAAATGACAGTAATATGATCGTCAAAGCCTAAATGCAAAGTCTTTTAGAAATGCTTAGTGCTTTCTGAGTGCCGCTTATCCCTAGCGAATAAATCCTCTTGATAAGGATGGATGTCATCAAGGGTTTGACAGTAAAGTATAATACCATAACAAAAATATATTGAAGCACTTATCGCTGGTATATTTGTCGCAGAAATGGTGTACTTAGGTATAGAGTACACTGTGTTGCAAAAAGGATTAGCTCATAGGTATCACCGAATTATTGCAAACGCAGTAAGTTTGTAATAAATCTAGCCTCATTACAAAAATCAGTTCTAATGACATACATTCCAAACAACTTCGATAATTTCCAATTGGTAGATCCATGAATCAGAGAAGCGCAGGCTGTCGGTCGATGAGCAATGGGTAGCTCACAGTCGGGCCATCGGGTAACTACCCAGCCCGAGTCGTCGAAAGCGTATTGTGTTCCACGTGCGCCTCAAAAATATATCAGTAAACCCTAGGGACCCAGCACAGCCGATGCCCTCTAGGGCCAAGGGAAATTTTTGAAAGGAAAACCGCGGTCCTAGAACGCAAAAGGTCGGCGGCAGCGATCTCTCGCGCCGGGCCTTGGTACAGGCCATGGTCCGGAGCGAGGAGGACTGGCAGGCGGTCGCCTCCTTCTGCGAAGTAGTAAAGCTAGCAATGGAGGCGGCCGATCGCGTGAGGCAACGATCCTCACGCTCCAACCGCCGCCGGGATTCCGATCCCGAGTTTCCGGCCACCGTAGGGGCGGGCTTGCGGATGGCGAGCAATGGGTAGCTCGCTGTCCGACCGTCCAGTAACCGTCCGGACCGAGCCCAAGTCGTCGACGGCGTGTACTGTTCCACGCGCGCCTCAAGGAGTATCAGCTACTGTACCACCACCCAGCAAGATCGAAGCCTACTGGAGCCAAGGGTCTGATTCTGAAAGGAAGACTCGGCCTGGTACGAAAGGCAATGAAAGAACAGGAGTAAGGAACAAAGGTGTAGTTTTAGTCAGATAAAGTCTGAATCCGTGTCGCTACACCCTTGAGCAGAAGTCGTTGGATCATTGCTCGCCTAAAAAAAATGTCTGGTCTAGAAAAGAGAGTTTACAATCTAACGCGTTTTATTAAAAACTTACAATTTTTGTTATAACCCATCAAAAGGATATCGTGGGTTTTCCATAAATCGAGAATAAATACATGTCGAGGGCAAATGGCCAAATCACAAATCATCGCAGTTTCATTATGCTCATTAGTTTAATGGGGCATAATAATTAAAAAAAAAAAAAAATACTGATTAAAACTTACCCATGTTCCTTCATCTGCCCTTTACGTTCCAAGCCCGCAGTAACTCTTTCAAACAATCCTGTACCACAAATATTAAGGAGCCCCTACCACACAAACCACAAGGATCACATTAATCCAACGGGCTCATTAACATCAATGAATATTTTGGGGCTCGGATAAAGGAGCCCACTTTAGCCGGACAGTGACTTAACGTTTGCTGGTGTGCGGATAATGCGAGCATGACCTAATTACCTCTTTCTGAACGCGGAAATTGAGGATATTTTTAGGGATAGATCGATTGTTAGCAGACCTTTCGACAGTTAAATTATTATTTAGATATTAGTTAGTCATGAAGATAGATCGATTTCTGAACGTTGGGCGGTCTAATTAGATGATAATCATCAGGAGTCGGAATTAGGTAGAGTTATTCATGTACTTGCATCTAAATATTGATATTAATATGAATCTTCCCGGGATTTCTAATAAAAAATCCCGTGTGGCCAACAATATTACAAATAAATAAAACCCCAGAGACAAATAAGACAAAGATAATTAACATACAATTTTTAATAGTATTTTTTATAGAAAAAGATCTCTCTACGTCAACTGAGGTAAGGTTAACAAATTTATACACTTCCTCCTCCTCGTCATTAATGCAGGAAGAAATTTTTTCTGCTATATTTCTGATAGTGTCATAAAAAATCTGGTCTTTAAAATTAATCTCGTGATCTGAGGCATATCCACTTTATTCTTTCGCTGTATGAAATCGGTGTAAGTACATTTTTAACTCTCCCTAATTCCGACCTCTGATAATCACACTAATAGATATTATAAAACGAAAGTTTGTGAGTGTGTTCGTATTTTTGTATGTTTGTACTCCTTTAGGTACGCTAAAACTGCTGACACGGGTAGACCTTGTCCTGAAATACCACATAGGAATTTTTATCCCTGGAGTATGTTCCCTTGCGATAATTTTCTACTTTCACACGGGTGGAACCGCTGGCTTAAGCTAGTGTATGTATTATAAAGCGAGCTGGTAATAAGAGAAACTTGATTCTTTTAATTCGTCTTTCTGCCTGTTTTTCATCTACTTTGAGGAAGCAAACTTTCAGACAAATACACTATACACACAACTCCTAGCGAAGCGAAAGTGTCAGACTTTTATTGACTATAACCCACCTGTTCCTTCGGTTGCTCTTTAATTGACTAAACCCCACCTGTTCCTTTGGTTGTTCTTTAATTGACTAAAACCGACCTGTTCCTTCGGTTTCTCATTTCAAAACGACAGTAACTCTTTTGAACAATTTAGCAGCCCTGGCAACATGTATAAGTAACCATAACTTTTCTTCTTCTTCCTGCCCTTATACCATATTACTTGGGGTCGGTGCAACACGTTTTTTTCTTCCATTCTTTCCTGTCACCCACTATCACTAACTCCCTTTTCTTTCATATCACTCCTCACACAATCCATTCATGTTTTCTTTGGCCCCCCTCTCCATACCTATTTACTAGCAACATTAATGAGGCACATAAATTATTTCTAAAACCTCTGTTTTGCCTTGAGCTATGAGCCGATTTCCGTAGTTAAACATAATAACAGTACACTACAAAATTAAATTTCAAAATTAATAACTGGGTTAACACACAAAGGAAATTGATTTATTCATATTCACCACTCTACTTCATCCGATTACCGTAATTTAAGCTTTTCCTCCACTATGTGTTTAGCATTCTCATATAGTAACACAATGTACCTACCTACTAACCTACCTAACAATATACATGTAAATAAATGGGAAGATATCTATCAAGAGGAGCGGTGAAGCAAGATAATTTGATACCAGCTGCTTACTAAGGGCTCAAATATGAAAACCGCAACAAAGCCAGTAGTCCTACTTTTTATTCCATCGCATTTTTTCTTCAGGTTTTTATTCTCACGCCCAAAAACAGGACGCGATGTACTTCGAAACGAAAATGAAGAACGAAACTTTTTGTAAGTATAAGTTCCAGATGTTTATGCCATATTTCTTTCATAACAGGATATGAAAGATGGATCGCACTCAAAGCGTTAGTTACTGTGTCTGTTGTGTGAAAGTGGACGACATCACATCTAGATCAAAGTTTTCGTCGTAAACCTGCGATGTACTGAGCTATGAAATTACTTTATAGTGCTTGAGGCGACTACGCGGGATTACTTTCCTTTGCCGTTAAATGTTTCCCACCGGAATGTCGTAACTCTAGTCATTCTGCACTCATCTCGGAGATAATTTATCCCGAACTAAAATTGAGTTAAGGTGCGTTCACAATTTATTTTTTATTTAATTCTTTAAGCACATAAAGGCATAGAGATGGACTTAATGCCTTAAGCATTTTCTACCTGTCAACCTTTGGGTGAGCAGAGACAAATTATGGTAAGTGTAATGGGTACTAAACAGTATTATAAATTCTTTTTGTATACAGACATGCCTTTACAAATAAATCTATCTAAATATATATAAAAGGGAAAACTGACTGACTGATATATCAACGCACAGCCAAAACTTCTGGGATTAGGAGCGTAAAATTTTGCACAACGTTTTCTTTTGTGACGTAGGTGAGCATTAAGAAAGGGTTTGCCAAAATTCACTCCCTACCCCTTAGGGAGTTAATTTTGGAAAATCCTTTTATGAAGTGGGTCCAAAATTTGTATGAAGTGAAAAAAAAACAAATAGATAATAAGGAACACAAATTAGGGCTCTGATAAAATATATCAGTGATTTTTTTACACTCAACACGGGCGGTTTTATTATCATCCCCGGTTTCTATCATTTTACCATAAGTATGCAGACTATCGTCTTACTTACTTTTTTCTAGGGGCGAAATTATAGAAGCTCGCACCGAGCGTATAAAAGGCTTGATAAAATAAGATAACTACTGGAGCTAATCGCGAGTTTTATAATGCGCAAAGGTACCTATATGATCCACTGCAGTAAACAGAATCAATTATGTTCAAAATAAAATCCAGCTGATTTAGTACGGAGAAAAAAAATCAAAAAGATGACTCTAATTTCTTTTATAGATTAAAAAACCGACCAATTAATAATAATAATTAATAATACCTATACACGTTTATGACGTCCGGCGTTCCAATTGACCCGTATGAAGCTCTTAACCAATCAGAGAGCAGAACGCAGTAAACGCTTTGATCGCGTTAACGTAAAAACAACTAGCATTCAGCACACTGATTGTTTGACAGATTATTTTACAAGCATAATGAAATTAAAGCATAATTCATAATCAAATCTGTAGATTTATCTTGTAAATCGCTAAAATACTTCGTATCTTGCAAGCAGAGCCGACTGTGACCGCCGTCCTGTAATCCTGCAGTTCAATATAGTAATTGGCTCGCAACGGAATTCCACTTTTGAATGCTCGCTTTTAAAAATTCAACTCGCAAATGGTTTAAGACGAATTGGTATAAACGCACTTCTTTTAGGTGTCGATCGAATGGGCACGCCATAATCACGGCGGTAAATCCCCTCTTTGAGGTGTGGCTGGAGCGGCAACACGGCGTCCTCACCTTCTGCATGACGTAAGTCCTCACCGAACATGGTACGTTCAGGAGGTCCTTGGATCGGATTCAGGTGAAAGAAACGCCCAGGTGTCACCATTGTGTGGACCGCCCGGAGGACACGGTAGAGCATAAAAAAGGTGTCAATCGAAACGGTATGTCATTGTCATACTAAGTGATTGCGAAACCGTAGGCTGCAAAGAACGTTGAAATATTTGCGGGACAAAGGGACTGAAGGGCGCGATAAATAGTTCGGATGTTTTGAGATAAAAATCTTAGATCATCACATTATATAACATAGCTTCAATGGCTGACATATTTCAGGATACTAAGCGAGAGATATCTAAAGGGTCTCATGTTTAAAGTGATCACCTTTTTATTTTCTTGTCACCTTTCTTAACAAGATCATCTCGGAAATTAATCCATTGTTACAGTACTGAATAATGCTTGCACTGAATGGATAGGTCCATTCAAATCTGTGTGGTTCTTTTCTCAAAAGACCATTTCAGATACTTAATCTTTATGTGTGTTTGCAACTCCTTCACACTCGTACGACTGAATGGATTTTGATGAAATTCCACTTTCACACGAGCGAAGACGCTGGCAGAATCTAATATAAAAGTAGCAACAAAAATACAATAAAGCTAACTTTATCACCAAGAAATAATATTTTGTGCTACAAACTCCACCATAACTTCTCTCACGAATGTTTCTACTCGCAAATGTATGTGACATCTACATTTATGCCTACATAACGAACAAAAGGTACACATTCAGAACACCTCACGCAGCAATGCGACATGATTACAAATTTTGATACCATAGTAGTCCCCTGATACCAGGGGTGTCCAAACCACATAGCGCAGCCTTATGTTCCCACTGCTGGGACTCAGATCGCCTCTCTATGAGATTGAACAAGCCATAATCCACTACTCGGGTTGGTGGATCTCACATATCTACGATTTTTTATTCTAGACACCGCTTTGAGAGCAGTGGTCATCATTATCATCAGCATTTCAGCCGAAAGACGTCCACTGTTGGACATAGGCCTCCCCCAAGCGTCGCCACAATGACCGATCCTGTGCCTCTCGCATCCACCGCACTCCCGCGACCCTCACCAGGCAGTGAAGCAAAGAAGTGAAGTGGGAAGTGGCAGTGGGCAGGGCACATTGCTCGTAGAACGGATGGTCGATGGGGCCGAAAGGTTCTAGAGTGGCGACCGCGCACCGGAAGACGCAGCGTTGGAAGGCCTCCCACAAGGTGGACCGACGACCTGGTGAGAGCAGTGGTAATGAAATAAATTACACAAAATGAAGCATAGAATAGCATAGTCCGTCTTTTAATGTTCCCAATGCTAGGACTCAGGCCTCCTCTCTAGGAGAGGGAATGGGCCGTAATCCACCACGCGGGCCCAATGCGAGTTGGTGGATGTCACATGTCTTCGATTTTTTGTTGAACGGTGGTGACACACTGCCTGTGTTGGGCCAGCACTGCACACCAAATTACACGGCCCGCGGGCCACGCTTTGTCTAGCCCTGCCTTATACCAAGTCTCCCTATCTTTTACGACAAACATTACTCCCAGGAAAATTTACGACTAGTAGAAGGAGATAACGTCTGCGCAGCCTCTTCGTGTTTTTGTTCTTACGTAGAATGAGGTAAACAACACTACTTTAATACATTGTTTGTTTGTAATGTGAAAGTAGAATAATGTTATTCTGGCTATCCCTGAGGGCATTGAGGAAAACAAGCGTGTATTTTATGTTTATCGGTACTTTAATTAGGGTTTTGGGATTCTTTGTGTGGGAAGATTATAAATATCATTTGTTTTTTTTTTTAATATTATAACACTAGCTACTGCTGGCAGCTTCTGTCGTGTGATAGTAGAAAATTATCGTAAGGGAACATACTCCCGAATCCTACGTGCTATTCCAGGACATGGTCTACCCATGTACCAAGTTTCATCAAAATCCGTTCAGCCATTCCAGCGCAAAGAAGTAAGAAATTTACACACACACTCACAAGCTTTCGCATTTATAATATTAGTGTGATTATACAATAAATTAATTAATTAAGCATCGGTTTACTCTATCTAATTTTTATTCAGCTACCGTCATCTCATTTCTTGTAAAAAGAACAAGAATTATGAATATTCATAAATGACCAACGCCATCTGAGCCATCTCTAAGCTTTAATGCTATCTATAGCGTTTGTGTTACAACTGTTCCAAGACTTCTACAAGAATTACTATGACCAAAACTCAAAACAAACATAAACTACCGAAGAAACCTGCAGGTCAGTTTAATTAAAAACGAACATGTTTTTTTTCGATCCCAGGATGTAAAAACTGTTCACGTTAATATACTTATGTACCTTCGTAACAGGGACCACCCTCCTCATAATAATTAACTCATCAATCTCCACATCGCCCATTGTTGAGTGCAGGCTTTCCCGAGCCCGTGCCGCTACCGTCCCGTCTCGCCCCGCTACCGTCCCGTCTCACCCCGCTACCGTGCCGCGCTCGTCGCGCTCATGGCCCACAAGGCTCATCGAGCCCCATTGTTTCACTGACATACAAACGTCATGCCAGACACCCAACCATACCCAATATGACAAAAATAATTGAATCTCGCAAAATTGGAAATAATTTAATTGGAAATTGAATTTTCATGTCGGATAACCATCGCGATAGGATTACGTAAAGTGCTTTGCTTCCCAGATTTAGATCTTGGTAATAGTTTTCTTTGTATTAAATAGGTAATTGGAAAGTCGTGTTATTTTATTTTCTCAGAAAAATGTATTTAGATTTTCCGACTTAATATTGAATTATTCAAATTAGCTTAAGCAAGGTTGTCGTAAGTACAAATTCTTAAGAGGATCTTAAGGTTCCAAAAGAGCTTTATAAAGACTAACTAATGTTGGAAGAGTGTTTAAACTGGCTTAAGAGATTAATTTAATGTAGCTGCCCTCTTGCTACTTGCTCGTGAACTAAATGTAGTACATTAAGGTGTTTACAGTAATTGGACACTAACCTGACCTCGACCTTTTAGTAAATACCTACAGTATGTCGATTTAGAAAATTGTTTCTACACTCATTTCACATTTGCAGCTGGAAAAAGAGCTTTCTTCGTTGTTAAGTACAACGTAGGCCATCCTAGACCCACCAATTTTTTTTGGAGTTGGGCAATTATCTGTAATCAGCCCTGGTACTAGGGTGGAACTAAAACCACACCTGTATTTCTTCAGTTGCCTTTTGCGAGTGGCCAAGAATTTTTTATTTATTTATACGTTTTTTTTTTTTTGCACCAAAACAATGGAACACTTAAATAAACTAAAATCACATAGGCTCAATTTCAATATTGGCGGCCGCGATGAGGCCGCCGATTCTTCTAGGTGACGTGGTAGACATAAAATAAGGTTGCACTTGGTGCACATAATTATGGAATAACACAAAAGTACTTAATAGGTACTAAAATAGATACTTTTATCTACTTATTAGGGACAAACGAGTAGATACCTAAACCCAAAATTACAGTCGGGTTATAATTAGATTAGATGTTATTGTTGTTAACAGTTATTTCCTTATCAACCTCCTTCTATTGTTCTTTCAAAAGATAATAATTTTACTTTACCGTCATTGTATTTTGCCTGAATATAATTTGATTGTCCCTTTCTCTACGTATCACAATATCTGTTCTTTTGTTTCCTTAATTAATTTCGTTCCGGTCCCTGACGGGATCAATCTATATTTTTTTTCTATCGGCCAGCTATTACGTTCAGTATTATTTTGACAGTTCAGAGGTCATCATTATCAGTTAAGCCTTTTTTCAACTGTGTTAGGAAATATGTTATTCACGATTACGAATCTATGAGAGATAGAAGAACATGAGTCAGACCAAAAATATCGTTAGTTTTTTTTATAAGTTCTATGTAAAAATCACAAAAAGAGTTTAAATTTTATTTATTTATTTATTAACTTGACTTATACCACTCTTCACAGGAGGCACAGATTTTGATCCAGTATTTTACATTAGAGCGACTGTCTATCTAATTCTAATCAACCCAATAACTGGGTAACTCGATATCACTAAGAAAGCGCCAATCTTTTTATTTAGATTCTTGGGCTTCTCACTACTAGTAACGACAATTGAAGACCTGCTGTCAACTGACAAATGACAGCTGGAACCAACATCTACAAGATGTCAAATTTAGAAGATACTTGGAGGATTTAGTTTCCTATTTATCCGTGTACCAAGTTACATTGGACACAGAATAAGTAATAGTACAAGCATTGGCCAAGTTTTAGTAACAAGTATGTATAGGTACTTTTTATGTTTACTTTACGACTCATGCATCTGGGTTTTGTATCGTAAAAGTCTTTTCGTTTACATACCCATTTGACCTTTATGTGACCTAAAATCCGAAGGTGTTGGAGAAAACTTCGTGGGCAATTAATGACAAAGAAATCATTGTTTTTGCCTAGTTTACCTGTAGGTATTTTTTTACATAGGTCCAATTACATTGGGCATGCCATAATTGTGGTGGTAAGTTTCCTCTTTGAGGAGTGACTGCATTGGCGTCATGGCGACGCAGGTCCTCAACGAGGTAGACAGCAACGGATATCACCACTGTGTGGACTGCCCAGAGGACACGTTGAAGCATACGGTAGAGGTGTGCCCCGCTTGAGCGGAGCACTGCCGTGACCCCGGTGGTTGCAACCGGCGGTAACGACCTCTCTCACTGGACCCTGGTTCAAGCTATGGTCCGGAGCGAGGAGGAATGACAGGCAGTCGCCTCGTACTGTGAAGCAGTAATGATAGCAAAGGAGGAGGTCGCACGTGCACGTGCGAGGGCGTGACTCTCACGCTCCAGCCGACGGGATCCTGATCCCGATTTCCGGCCACCGTAGGCGTGGGCTTGCGGACGGCGAGCAATGGTTAGCTTGCCGTCCTATCGCCCGGTAGTTGTATTATATTACAAGTTGAACAAATCAAATACTTCAAATAATAAAGTCCAGTCCTAAAACATGAAGAGATTTTTTTTTATTTAATAAGAAATTACGCAGTATTAACGAAATTATAAATTCTATTCAGCCTTGTGTATTGTAACTTAATCTCTAATATCAATTATATTATGTACCTACGTGCCTAACCTTGAGATCATTATAAGATTCTGGGAATGTGTTGTGAGAAAAATAACAATAAAAGAAATAAAATATAAACATATATTTAACATAAATTTGTTGGTAACAAAGATCCTTCGTTGCTTTTCGTACCACGGCCGAGTTTTCGGCGGTTGGGGCGTGAGGACGTTGCCTCAGCGATCGGCCGCTTCCTTTACTAGCATTACTGCTTCGCAAAAGGAGGCGACCACCTGCCACTTCTCCTCGCTCCGGACCATGGCCTGTACCAAAGCCCGGCGCGATAGATCACCGCCGCCGAATGGCCCCATAGGACACAGCGTTGCTCTGCCCAAGCGGGACACACCCTCACCGTGTGCTCCACCGTGTCCTCCGGGCGGTCCACACAGTGGTGACACCCGGGCATCGCTTCCGATTTCGTTTGCGTCGAACGGCTCGAGTAGGCTACGCCTCCGATTCCTTTGTTCTGACCACGTGACTGAGCGTTGAGATGACATCAGAACAAAAGAATCGGAGGCGTGGCCTACTCGAGGCGATAGACGCAGACGAAACGATCGTAACTTGGCTAGGGGGGCTGGGCGCGTCGGTTTCCATACATTTCATATGGAAACAAGACTTGTAGAGCTACACTTGATCCACGCCACGCGACGTCGTTCTACGTACAAATCAGGCGTGTTACACATGTGCGTCGATCTAGTGTAGGTAGAAGTTCTAGCTTTAAATATTTTAAAAGTGTTAGTATACCTACTGACCGCTACACGTGCCGTCCTCTATACATTGAAACATTACACTCGAACGAGGGTAACAAGATTTGCGGTACCTCGCAATCCTTTTTATTTTTATTCCTCTAATGAGTAAAAGGCGGAGCTGGTAGGGTTGTGAGCAAACAACCAGGACTAATTGGTGATGCGACCAGACACCTGACACCCTTGGCCGGCTACTAATGTACGTGTGGTTTATACAAAAAAAGGGTACTTGTTTTTCTTGTACCTGAGATAGAAATAAAACTGGCCGTCTATTCTACTTTTAAATTTTTTACTAAATAAAAATGTTGTAAAGAATAATACCTATTGTACTTAATTATTAAAAGCACAGATGTTTTTGATAATATTTTTTTCTTTACTTTTCTCACACTTTTTTTTAAGTTGGGAAATCATCAAATGACAATTCCTGCTTAGGGCGGAGCAGGAAGGTGTGTCAGACACACAGGACCTATGTTCCTACAGTTGCATTGCGTTCTAGAACCACGGGTTTCCCTATCAAAAGCCTGTTTTGGCCCTGCTGAACCCCTACAGTTTTGCTGACATCTCTTTGCGTCGACGACTCGGGCTCGGTCCGAACGGTTACCGGACGGCCGGACGGCGAGCTGCACATTGCTCGTCATCTGCAAGCCCACGCCTACGGTGGCTGGTAATCAGGGTTGGAATGTCCTGCTTGGCTTTTAACAAAATATATATATTATGTTACTACAAAAGTAAAATAACTAATATTTTATTGAAAGCCAAATATACAGGTTATCTTTGACATCGACGCACAAACGAATACCATGGATCCAATAAATGATTCTGGACCTGACGAAGAATTACACCACTGGAGATAACGTTTTACACAGTTCGAATTTAAAAAAGCACAGTGTATTTTTTCATTATAAAAAAGCCGTCGAAAAATTTCGCCACTGGGGGTCCAGAATCATGTAATGAATCCGTGGTTTTCGTTTGTGCGTCGATGTTAAAGTCACCGTGTATAGGACACCATAAATAATTTAGTACGTCATTCAAGTTCCGTGACTCGGTTAATTATAAAGCTAATTAATTACTCATATGCACATAGTTAAACCAAACACTATCTGCTGTATTCAGCCCAATACATTGGCTTATGACCTATTTACCACACAGGATCATTAAGGCCTACTGTCCACGGACGCGTAGCTTCATAGACGCGTTTTTTTCAATATTCAGATAGCGGCATGGATCTTGAGCGCTGACTTCCACTTGCGCAGAAGTGAAATATTGGGTCTCTTTAGTGGTATGAAGAGAGACATGGGGGCGGGGAATGCAATCCTTGTACAGTGATAGGCTCGCCGATGTTTACGATGCGCAAAGCGATCTCCACTCTTTCGCCGAGCGCTCAAGATCCGTGCCGGTATCTGTATGCTTGGTGTATCCCTGCGTAAAGGTTACCTACAAAACTATGAAACTCGGTCGAAGAAGCGGCAACGTCGTGCCGTCGTGTCGCGTCCATAAAGCTACGCCTCCGTGGACTGTAAGTAGACCATAGTTTTGTATGTAAGCTTCACGCAGGCGTAGACCAAGCGTATAATGCCGAATACGTGTCTATAAAGCCACGCGTCCGTGTACAGTAGACCTAAGCGCTAAATTCAATGCTTAATAAACAATTTAAATAATTAATAGACGTAAGTTCGTGACGTGTTTACGGTTTTCATTAATCATTTCAAAGTTGAATAGCTTAAATTAATGTACTATCCTGTCTTTCTGTAAATGTCGTATAAGGAAGGGGGGGGGGGGATATTTTCCTTCTGAGGCTTAATTACACTTTGCTTTTAACAACTCTATTAATCTTAGTGTAAAGAAATCGCGAAGGTTGGTTCTGGCGTGTAGTAAAAAAACCTACAGAAATCTCACTCCATCCAGAACGGAATAGGTTTTTTTAAGGCGTATAGTCCCTTGAACATCTGGCCGAAATTAAATGCACACCAACTCGGACTGCGGCCTGCTCCCACATAGAGCCTTGCTGACCTTTAAAATCATTTTCTTTGCAAAATATTGATAAAAAAAAATAATGTAAATAAAAAATATAAAATGTTTTTTTTTTTTTGGCAAAATTCAAACGGAAAAATCATAATGTTGATAATATTATGCAATACATGAATCTATAGTAAACATTTTTTTTTTCAAACCTTTTAAGACAGCCGTTACCGGGAGCTACTAGGGCCTTAATGATTTCCAACATCAAAAAAGCCTCACGCACCGAATTCGAAACATGATTTTGAGATGACTAACACCTCTACTACGGTCCCGACTACTCGTTTCGCCTCGTCGTTTATACCGGTTTCATCGAAGGACTGGAGCAATTTGCCTGTTGCAGTCTTCCCGTCCTTTTATAATTTAGGTGTCTTGAATAGGCATAGGCATATTAAGTAAGATCACAGTCAAACACTAGTCTATATTATATTGAAAAAAAAATTCAAGAGTAAGCGCAGCAATGTGCTACGTTCGTAGCAACGTAGCGTAGTAGTGCAAGCGCGTAGTAGCCGGCTTAGGTGTAATCGAAGGGTGTAACGATTGAATGGTTAGGAAGTAACCTTGTTCTTGATTAAGGTGGGTCTACGCTAGAGGAGTTCAGCACGAGTGGTCATACAATTGTACATGTCTGCACATTTGTGCAGGTAACAGTGGAATATAGTAGCGTCTATTGAAAACCAATATTATGAAGAGAGAATAATATAAACAGAATTTTAATTGATTTGTATCGTCGAGATGAAAACCAACTACCAAACTCATAAATTCCAATATTTAATTAAATAGAATCAATTCTAACATAAATCCTCTTTTGTTTTATTATAGTAAAGTAACAAGAAACAAGGGCAACTCGGTTAACACTAATTACAAAACAATCTCGCTTAGAGGAACCATTTTCGCAAACTTGTTTTTCATTGTACGAAGCAGTACAAAAAAAACTTTTTCCTGTACAAGTACATAGCACTATCTAAAATTGGCTACTGGATCTTCGCACATAGAGAATAGGTGTCAAAATTGAATGATTGTGACCATCGATCTTGTAGATTGAGTTTCGTACGATCCATCAGAAGCGATTGGAATGAATGAAACCCACCAAACGAACCCTTTTCGTAATGATTAGATCGTATCTGAATAGGTAAGTTGTGTACTGTAGAATAAATTCCATCACTGGTTAGGTACTTATCATGTAACTCATAATATGATTTAAAAGAGTGTCCGTGGAGTTTTTTGCATGATCATCTCCATAGAGAGTATAATGTCAATAGCCCTATCATATATAATAAAATTCCGCATAGTTTAAAAAAACTCCCCATCACCATCATCATCATCTTCCTGCCCTTGTCCCGTGTTATTTGCGGTCGGCGCAACAGTTTTCTTCTTCCATTCTGCCTTGTCACTCGTCATACTATCACTAACTTCCTTTTCTTTCATATCACTCTTCACACAATCCATCCATCTTTTCTTTGGTCTCCCTCTCCATCTCCATCCATCCACATGTAAACTCATAACAAAAAAAAAATCCCCATATGCATATTTAAAACAAAGTTGACTACATTACTATTACAAAAATTAATTAATTTATTTATTTATTCCTTTATTGCACACCTTAACTTTTTATAGCACAGACATTATTAAAAAATAAGTATACAATAGGCGGTCTTATTGCACAGGGCAAAAATATTACTATTCTACGAATGACTTCTTGAATGATAAAGATTTATAATTGTACTTACAATATTTTGATATTTTTAAATGATAATAATTTATCATAATATTTAGATGATAATAATTTGTTATAATTTCTAGGTAAACTTATTGATTTGTAACTATTTATTTGACAATTCACATATATAATTATAATTATGAATTTTGATACCAAGTTAATACCTACTAAATAAAAATAATAATTTTGCATGCCGTAAGATAAAATGTAGCAGAAACACCAAACTCTGTACCATCTTAAAATTGTACCTACATTGCTCACAAATAAACAATTCTGATTTTGATTCTGAGATGTTCGCTTTGAAACGAGCTAAATTGAACGTTGCAAAGCTTCACTTTTTTTTTACTGACCGACATTTTGACAATTCAAATATGCCTGTAGCGCCTATAACCAGCTATTGACGTCTTTCAGCTGAAATGATGATGATGATAATGATACTTGGGTATTTTACATCATCTAAATTTTCAGCTAAGCAGTAATTATATTTTAAAAAATTATATCAAAAATCACTTTTCTATGTCCGTCTTAAATTGATATATGCATGTATTATTGAAAAACTTACCAAAATAATACATAGAAATATACATAGAATAATAATAATACGTAGACCTCACTAACAACTCAAATAAATAAATATTGAATTCTATTAAAATAAATAACGGTTGGCGCTTCTATCTAAAAATACAGGGTCCATGTGTCCGAACTGTCACAGAATCTATATAGGCCTGAATAAATAGTGTATTACGTGAAAATTTATTCTAGCCCCTGATACATTGCTTCAATTCATCTGCAATTCGGCTAGATTTACTTAGAGCCAGTAGGTAGGAAGGTCCGCAGTGAACCTTATCTACACTTTTTTAAACATCTAAACAAAATGACTACTTAGTATTCACTACTTAGTATTCGTAGGTTTATGACTAGCTTTTCCCTTAGCCTATCTCTAAAAAACCGCGCATTTACCGGGATAATAAATAAAAGCACATACTATAAATAGCTTCTTCTTTTTTTAAATGGAATCGTAAAAACTGATTGTTCTTTGATCATCATCGTCATCATCATTTCAGCCGAGAGATATCCACTGCTGGAGAGAGGCCTCTTTCAAGTGTCGCCACAACCACCGGTCTTGTGCGTCTCGCATCCATCGAATTCCCGCGACGTATGTCATTTGGAATTGGACTATGTTTTCTGTCTACATTATCGCTTAAGGTTTCTGTTATGACAGCTATAAGTACAACTATAGGGAAATAATATCAGTGCAAGAATTTTCTTAATCGGATCTGAACCTACTTTTTTCCAGATATTAACTCTCGTAAACAAACAAACTGACAAACAATTTTAACTCTAATATTCCTTGTTATTTCGCTATGTTAGGTCAGGTTAGAAGGAAATACTTTCCTAGAGGTGCCTAATTAATACCTAGATGTTATATTCCCTCTCCTAGAGAGGTCTGAGTCCCAGCAGTGGGAACATTATAAGGATGAGTATATGCTAAGCCTTGGCTGTCGTCAGAAAATTAGTTTTTCTCACGATACTGAAATATTAGTTGTCTTTTAACTCTCTTCCATTTTTGTAAACTAAAATTTTTGGTATAATTCTCCTGAGAATTTAGAAAGGAAAAAGAAATAGGCCTCCTTTCCATTAGCAAGTAAACATGCGTTGCTTAGCTCGCCTTCTTAACTTAATTTAAATATAAGAAATGGACGGTGTAAAGCTATTTAAATTGTATTGAAGACAAACAATAATCTATGGGAGTTATATAACTAAACATTATTATAAAACTTACCTAACTATACTATATTATATTTATACGTAAAAAAAAAACTCCTAATTACAATATGCGTCAAAAAATCTGCACTTCGCTGGCGACTTTTTGACGCCATAATTATTTTATTTTGGCGTTTTTTGTTGTAAATGTATAATTATATAGTAAAGTTAATTAAGTTTATATTACAATGTTTAAGTTATTTATAAGTATTAGTAGTTTTCATAATATGTGGGAGAGTATATACCTACTCGTATAAATGTCCATAACTTGTGGTTTTTTTTTAATTATTGATATTAAATAATTGATAATTAATAATAGTAGATATAATAATAATAGGTAATTAATATTTGATTGATTTGCGGGCGTATCATGTATTATTTAATTATGAATTATAATAATTAAAAAATAATGCATTTAAAAATCATCAATTAAACCCGTCTCAGTTCGTCTAACCGTATTGAACAGGTAGCTATTTCATGAATGTGTGTGTGTGTGTTTTTTTTTTTTTTTTTTTTTTAGGTGGGAAAATCATCTTATGACAAATCCCGCTCTTGGGCGGAGCGAGAAATAGTGTCAGAGTTTTACTGACTAAAAACCCACTCCTGTTCCCTCCTTGCCCTCGTCCCAGGGCCCCGGGTTTCACTTTCACACTACCCGTGGCCCCAGTAGGCTTCGACCCCGCTGGGCCCCTACGATTTGCTGACATCTCCTTGAGGCGCGCGTGGAACAGTACGCGCCGTCGACGACTTGGGCTTGGTCCGGACGGCTACCGGACGATCGGACGGCGAGCCACCCATTGCTCGCCGTCCGCAAGCCCGCGCCTACGGTGGCCGGAAATCGGGATCAGAATCCCGGCGGCGGGTGGGGCGTGAGGACCGTTGCCTCACGCGATCGGCCGCCTCCTTTGCTAGCATTACTGCTTCGCAAAAGGAGGCGACCGCCTGCCACTCTTCCTCGCTCCGGACCATGGCCTGTACCAAGGCCCGGCGCGAGAGATCGCCGCCGCCGATCGCCCCCACGAGGACACGGCGTTGCTCTGCCCAAGCGGGGCACACCTCCACCGTGTGCTCCACCGTGTCCTCCGGGCGGTCCACACAGTGGCGACACCCGGGCATCGCTTCCGCACGAATCCGGTGCAGGAACTTCCCGAACTTACCGTGTTCGGTGAGAACCTGCGTCATGCGGAAGGTGAGGACGCCGTGAGGTCTTTCCAACCACGCCTCAAAGAGGGGACTTACCGCCATAATTGTGGCGTGCCCAAATGTGTGTGTGTGTGAAAAAGTCATGCAGTAGGGTTAACTTTATTTTTAAAATAGGTACAACTTGACACTGGCTTACAAAAAAATTAAACAAAGAATTCCGCGGTATAGATTGGCGCTTTTCCCTCAATAATCGGCTTGCCTTTGAACGTGGCAATGCTGTTAACCACTTTTACTATTGACTGGGATCGTCGCTTAAGTTCTAACACCACGTTTTTCAAAATCTAGGACTACTTTTGCTACTAAACTGTTTATTTGGAGAGCAAATAAACAGTTTAGTAACACATAATTCGATTTTGACATAAAAACTGACTTATCACTGCTTTTCTTTGGGAGTACAACTTATTTCCATGGTTTTGCTGTAGATTTTCTGTTTAACACTGACATACGTACTGGTTTTGATGTTAAATGACGCGAGGATTTGAAGAATCAAACAAGAAAATTTGAACCAATTGCTCAAATCCTCAAGTTTGATTCTCGACTCGTTTTCATATCGAATGACGAATACGTGGTTTCGTAATCTTAGGCGGCGGGATGCGGATGAATTTTTTTAATAACCATTGTAAATAGAAAATGTTTCCGAAATCAAAACACTATTTACGACTGTCCAAAAACATTTTTAAAATCAGAAACGAATCACAAATTAAAGTGTTGCTGACATAACGTTATTCCGCAGTCATATTTTTTTATTTATTATTGTGTTCATCATAATAATAACTTTTAAATTTTATTATTACGACACTGCAGCGCGTCATAAAATAAAACTTTATTTTATGTTTCATAGTAATAATTTGAGATGAAACTACTCCGCGTCGGGCGATACATTGCTGACATTATTTATATTGAAGGCTGCTATATTTTTTACGGACACTGGGACTCTAAAGCTTCAATTACAAGTTTTAATTAGGCCACCTCGGATTAAGCTGGGCTTAAGACGGGACAGCCAAAAAAAAGTAGTAGTGTTACTCTGTGTTAGACTTAGCATAGCATAGTCGGCCTTATAATGTTTCCACTTTTGGGACTCAGGCCTCCTCTCTAGGAGAGGGAATGGGCCGTAATCCACCACGCAGGCCCAGTACGGGTTGGTGGATGTGTTAGACTTACTAAATGAAAATTCATGTTTTTGGTTTCGTTTTTTTTTTAATTCACATAATTATTTTACTAACTAATATTTAGAACAGAACAATCCTTGTGAATTGATTTTATTGAAAATTGTCACAATTTTAATATAGGTATTGTTACGTATTATTAGAAAATAAAAGGCTTTTTTTTATACGCCCGCCAATTATAATTATTTTAATCAACATTTAACTTGACACTGACCGACCTGCAGAATACTGAAACTTATGAAAATTTTAATTTCGCAGGTTACCCTTTTATAAGGTGGGAAATCATCTTATGACTTCTCCCGCTTTAGGGCGAAGCGGTAGGGCCTGTCAGAACTTTACTGAATAAAACCACACCTATGTTCCTTCTTTGCCCCCTTTGTTTTCCAGGACTACGGGTTTCACTTTCCCATGGCCCTAAGTCAACCCATAGCACCAGAGCTACCCTGAAGCATCCAATTAAACCGAAATAATCTCCTCTTTTCTGAAGTCGCGAATAAAACGTGGTATTATAAAACTTTTGACATAAATTATACAGTTTGTACAAAGAGATTAAGTTACGAGACAGGGACTAACTTTAAGTGGGGACTATGTATATGTTTCTTGAAATTTTAAACAAAATCAAGAGTTTTATTTAACTACCCATACACATCCTAAAACCTTGTTCAGAAAGATTAAAATCTAAGTAAAGGTAGTCCTCCATTCAACTCAAAGCTAAGCGACATATAGCTTCGCTTTCGTGAAAGGTATAACAACCTATAATCTACTTTCATTTTTACGGGGTTATTCGAAAGAAAACAACTGAAAAAAGTAACTGAAGGAATACAGGTGCCCATAGCAAAAATGCCAGGTGTACCTACCATAACAAATTTAATTATACTAGTTACCAAATAAATGTACATAAAATGTACTATTTAGTACCAGGCCTTAAAAAATCTGTACCTCCATCTGATCAAATATTTCAAAATTAAGGTACACCCGTCATATTGACCTCAAGATGACGGATGTTCATTAAATTTTAATATGCGCATCCCTACATCACTGTATCTCATTGCCCCGCACTAGCATCTGTGACAACCTCTAAGCAGAGAATTGCGCGCCTATTCGTAATATTGTACTCTTCTAAATTTTGAAGTAGTGATTAAATGATTTGCGAGATAAAACGTCATTTATTATGAAATGAAGAATTCACATCGGTACTTGCCCGGTTTCGAAACCGGTGGGCTATCACGACGACCCAAAAATTAAAGATTAAAAAACAGGTCTCTTTACTTCTGTAATCTCCTCATGAGGTACTTGAGAGACGGTACAGATTGGGGACTCTTTAATGCTGCCTAGTTTCCAATCTCAGCAAATTAATGAGAAGAAAATCTTTGTTAGTAGGTACCTACAGTTATTAAGCGTCAATTTCCCATCGTTGCGCTAACAACTAGCATTCTGTGTGCCAAAATCTAAAATACCTAAACTCAGGTTATCGATCCTTTGAAAACCTATTAAAAGAGAAGTGAGGCAATGTGAGTACAAAATAATAAAGTAAATAGTAAAGCTACTTACAAAGCAGTGTCATCCATTATCAAACAACGGGAACCCTGTTAGCGATAATAAGATAGTGGGTGACGCCAAATTAGATTGTTTTCGGTACGAAAGAACCCTCTGTTCTTTAGTGGTATAGGCATTACTTAGGACATAGTGAAGGTTGCTGAAAGAAAACGTATACTACTTAGGATCGTGTTTATGTTTTACGCAGGTGGGTAGAACTAGGAGCTATTCTACCAAACCGAAACAAGCGCGTTGATTGATCGAACATCAATCAACGCGCTTCCTCAGGATTGGTTCTCTGTAGTATGGTTGGCTTCTCTGTAGTAGCAGAGGTTTTAGACTCTATGGAACAGTAACCGACTATTTCATATATAATTTATTTTTCAATTCACAAGGTTGTCTGTAAAGGGTGTCAGTTAGTTTCTCCTTTTATATTTTTATATATATATAAAAGGAGATACTGAATGACCGACCTACAGGGCCTAGGAGCTCGAAATTTTGCATAAGAATTTCTTCTAGAAGTAGGCGAGCACTAACGGGGATGAAATGAGGATTCAAAGTTTGTATGGAGAAACCAAGCTTCATGCGGATGAGCAGCTAGTCTAACACATAAAATAACATTGTTGCATATAAAATACATAAGAATTTATAAACATTTTATGTAGAACCTCTTTATTCTTTACAGCTGAGCTGCAAACAATATCGAGGTTGCAGATGATCCCGTCGAATGGAAACGGCTTTCTTACAAAACCAACAACGAAGCCAGGATCAGTCTAGGATCTCTTTATCGTAAATTTTCCTTAGCGCAGATTTAGGTACCTAGACAACGGAATTTAAGTAGGCATTAGTTAAATTGACTGCAAAGTTCGCAAAGTTCTTCATAAAATTACTCATTAACTACTGTAATCCTGCACCATTTCACACCTGGGCAAAAGTTTAAATCATTTCTGAGACCATACATACATTGCATAACTTATCCAGCCTTACAACGTTACCACTGCTGGTACTGAGGCCCCCACTCTAGAAGAGGAAATGGGCCGTTATCCACCACACAAGCCCAATGTGAATTGGTGGATGTCACTTATCTTCGAATTTTTAGTATGACATACCGGTTTCCTCACGATGTTTTCTTTCACCGTTTTGAGAGCAATAGTGATGAAATTGGGCACGCCATAATTATGGCGGTAAGTCCCCTCTTTGAGGAGTGCCTGAAAAGACCTCACGGCGTTCTCACCTTCCGCATGACGCAGGTTCTCATCGATCAAGGTCAGTTTGGGGAAGTTTCTGCATCGGATTTGTGCGGAAGTAACGCCTGGGTGTCACCACGGTGTAAACCGCCCGGAGGACACGTTGGAGTACACGGTAGAGGTGTGCCCCGCTTGGACAGAGTACCGCCGTGTCGTCGTGGGGAAGATCGGTGGCAACGATCTCCCGCACTGGGCCTTGGTATAAGCCATGGTCCGAAGCGAGGAGGAGCGGCAGGCGGCCGCCTCCTTCTCCGAAGCAGAATGCTAGCAAAGGAAAAGGCCCCACGTGCACGCGCGAGGGAGCGGCACTCGCGCCCCAGCCCTGAGATCCGGGATCCTGATCCCGATCGTCCGATAACCGTCCGGACCGAGCCGTAGGAGATGTCAGCAAACCGTAGGGGCCCAACAGGGTCGAAGCCTGCTGAGGCCAAGGGTTTGTTTCTGAAAAGAAAACCCGACCCTGGGACGAAGGCAAAGAAGGAACACGAGTGGGCTTTTAGTCAGTAAAAGTCTGACACGCCCTCCCACTCCGCACAAGACGGGGGATATCATTGGATGATTTTCCCACCTACAAAAAAAAAAATGATGATGAAATAAATTACACCAAGTATTGCCCCTGGCTGTGTTTGAACCCACGACTTGAATCACAGCAAAACAAATGTCCACTATCGAAGTCTCCTTTCAAATCAGGTGAAGGCCATAAACAACTGTTTCTATTTTATGCACCTATATTCGTATCTAGATATTTATGTAGGTATTGAAAAGCAAATGGTGGCTATGGCGTTAATTAACAGTAGAACGAGATGGAGACTGCTCTGGTTCGCTCCACCGCACCCAATCATAGTAATCTGAGAGAACCTACCGGATAAGCCACAGAATAAATAAATGATTGTCTGAAGGAAATGGTAACAACTGTTGGTTTTAATTACGATTTCTGCAATATTGCCCGTATTTCTCGAAATGATAGGTTGTGTTCTCAATTTTGGTCATTTGTGTTATTATATATATATATAGGTAGATATTTAGCCGTTGACTTAGTAAGAATAGGGCAGATCGCGTGATTGCCTGGTTCCAAACATGCATTGGTCCCTAATTTTCGGAAGCGGTGGGCAATCTTCGGGAGCTCAACGCGTCTGTCTGTGTTTGCGATAAACTCAAAAACTACTGAATGGATTTTTATGCTGTTTTTACCAATAGGCTAGAAAGATTGTTGTTGACAGGTTAAAATATCATATATGTATTGTAAACTCACATATTATGTACATAAAATACCCAGACACGAAACAATTAGGTATCTTTATGTTTTTGGAAAAAAAAATGACTAAATAACTACTTATTATTTACTTACCCAACTAAGTAATTATCAGAAAATCGCAAAATAGCATAATTATTATTTTTATTTACTTTGCACCCGTTGATTTGTTCCATGTGGGAACCAAACCCACGACACACTGCGCAAATCGTGCCGTCGTATTTAGGTACTAGCTAAGTATTTTTTTTCTTAGTATTCTTTTTTTTTGTTTTTTTTTTTGTGTTCTTCTTCTTTTTCTAAGTAATTCAAAATTCCAACCTATTTGTGCAAAACATTATGCCAGAATACCTAAGTAAGAAGTATAATAACGAAATATTGAAATAATTTCTTGGAAAGGTACACTAAGTAGATGCCTTCGTTATAAGAGAATACGTTACAGCTAAGTGCCTATCTGATGTCTCCATAACGTAGGCAGGCAAATTGGATAGATAAGTAACGTCCCAATCGCAATTTCGTTAAAATCGTTCTGAAATCTCATTCAGATGCAAATTATGACTAACGATATCTCGGAAAGCCGATGTTCTACTTACATAAAAAAATAAAAGGTTATCTCTCACAAAAAATCCGAGATTCAGTAAGGCTGTTTTAGTTTTTCATTCACAAAAACATGTTTCACGAGGCCACAAACACTGGTATTACATAAGTTACTTAACCCTACTTATACCCTCCATTTTTTTCAGGTTGCAAAGCAAGAAACAGAAACTCAATCGATTTATTAAACACTAGCTTCTGTCAGCAGCTTCGGCCGCGTGAAAGTCGGTTTCTATATATAATCTGGACCCCCTTTCATCCCCTTAGGGGGTGAATTTTGGAAAATCCTCTCTTAGTGCTCGCCTACATCATGAAGGGAAGCCCCGTGCAAAATTACACGTTCCTACTCCCAGCGATTTCGGCTGTGCGTTAATATGTCAGTTTCTCCTCTATTAATAATAGATAGTATCAACCTAAAAAAAATGCATATTTAGATGCTTATTTAAAAAAATACTGGAATCATCTACCTAAGTAGGTCATATCTAAATTTCACCAGAATGTAAAAGCTGAACTTGTTTCATATCAATGTAATAAAACAAGTACTTAATAAGTATAACTGTTACATTTTCGTATCATTAGGTACCTACTAAAGCCTCTATCCATGTGTTTGCCATCATCTGCCAAAATAATACCTACCTACAATTGGCCACACAATTTTCTCTAAGTACCTATTTTAAAACCTGGTGGCTCTTTTTATTTGTTGTGAATTATATGTTCGAACCGTTGAAAATGGCAACCATTGTGTGGGTCTAGTATATGCCGTAAATTCACGTAGGTACCCAATATTTTTAGGACAGGATATCTGAAAAAACACGTCATTATATTTGTCATTTGCCATATAAATAATGTAGGTCCAATCTTTGTTTCATCTTTCGTACGGTACGTTTTAAAAGCACACTACTAACCACGCGGGACATTTTTACTTAAAACATAGTGGAAATAATGATAAAACTAGTCTTACTTCAAACCAAATATTTAAGAAATAATTAACTGATTGTATATTATTTTCAGTGTATCAAAGCAAAAGTGGACCTGGGTGAGTTTGTTTGTTTCAGTAGTGTGCTTTGCACTGACACGCTTTTTGAGATGAAATAGCCACGATCGACATCGATTTGCAGAAGCGCTTAACGATATTGTGCATGCAATCGAGATTTAAAAAGAAACACGCGATGGGATTAGCATGTGGCCGGTGTCCCTTGTCACCCTCCAATCTCTATAGGTATCTATCTAGGATAGAGGGTACAATAGAGAGTGCGAGCCGTGTTCAGTGTTCCAGGCCAGTGCATCTTCATCAGTCGCGGCGGCCGCCCCACGGCGAGAGCTCACTCAAACTTTGCTTGCTGTGTAAATTAATAAAATGAGCCTTTTAGATAAATTAGAAGACAATAGTGTGCCTTGTGTGATAGTGGTCTTAGTGATAGTGGCATGATTTATTTGACAACATTTGGTGATGTGGTGTTAATTTTGAAATAAAATACCATTAAATTGCAAGGAAATTAGTTGAAAATCAAATAAAATGAAAAATAAACAATTGTACTTTTAGATAAGTAAATTTATTGCATTTGAGTTGAGAGTTGAGCAAGTTGTCACATGAGATTTCAATTGTTTTTTTACAAATAAACAATTTTTTTTTCGTTGTTCCTGCTGGTAATAAATCTCAACATAATTGATGCACAGATAAATAATGAGCTTCACAGTTTACACAGGTTGACGCACAGGTATTAATCTCTCAGCTGGTAGCAGCTTCACTACACAATCAGTGCAGTAGTCAGTTCCAGTATTATCGGTCCACCTTGCACCCAAGAAGCCAGTTTTCTGGCACCCAACACACATTGTTTTAGTTTGATAAACAGGTGCTGTTTCATCTAATAACCTTTGTTCTTTAGCAGATTTAAGTAACTCCAACATATATCTGTTACTGTTCTTAATTTCGAGTGTGGACAAACTGTCGTGGGTCTCCCCACAGTCGTATGGATCCTCCATCGTGACCGGAACATGCAACTGAGGAAAGAATGTGGTTTTCTTATAGTACATGGCTCTGTTCTTGTCTCTTCCTACTCCTTTTGGAATTCTACCCGGTATTGGCAAACCAGCTTTGGCTAATTTGGCAAAATACTTCTGTATTCTGCTCATGACTTGTATAGGAGTCCTCGTACCTAAGGCTTGAGCTATTTTCTTGTACCGTCTTGCCTCTATGGCCTCTTCAGGGTAGATTTCAAGTAATTCTTCCAACCTTTTCTGCTCTTCACAAGACCATAGTTGGTTAAATGTTTCAGGTTTATTATCTGTAAACTTTCTTCCCCTAACTTTAGTGCTAGAATCCAGATCATCTTTGTTTGGCTTTGTGTCTCTCATGTCATCACCATCCAGTGTAGCGTCTATTCCATAACTAGTCCAGTCAATGTTTGGCATATCACCAATAGTCTGGCGAGCTGGGAAGTTCGCACTCCCTGCTTTCATGTCATTTAAAAAAGACAATGGGTCATTTAGTGCTCTGTTTTGAGCTTCTGATAATTCTTCTATGTCTTTCAATGCTTTCACTTTCTGAGCTTCTAATTTGACGATAAACTTCAGCAAATCACAGTAGTCTTTATTCCCGCGAAGAGCCAAGTGGTCCGTTTCGAAAGCGAATTCTTCATCGGAGTCCATGGTTTCAGAGTCTATGTTTTCCATGATTTTATCTGTAAGAAACGAATTAATGTTCAAGAGTAAGTCTCATAAAATTTTATAGCAAAATGAGTGTAAGTTCCGGTATGAAACTACCGGGAAGCCCAAAAAGGTTGAGTGTAAAAATTAAAAACAAACTAAACAGTGTGCAACAAAAAAAATGCAAACCTGAATACCGGAGCGCTTCTCTTGAAGGATGGTCTGGACGGTAAGTAAGTAAATTAATTAGATTGTAATGTTTTTATTTATATCATTATCTATTTACTATTTATTTGCATTATTAAAACTCCGCGATTTCATGTTCACCTTATTTCCGAAATGTCAAAATAATAACGTTCTTATTCTACATTTATCAAATTCCAAGCTAACGTTGCTGGCTAACATTAAATATTTGTCAACAAAAAAACAACTTACTGCTAAAGCTAACTAAGTAAATGATTTCAATAAAGTCTGCAGTTATAATTTATTTATTTTATTACATACTAATTTAGTATATTATCCAAAAATTACGTTGAACACATTACGAATATGCTTCATAAATATTTGGTTTAAGAACGCACCTCTAAATGTTTTCTTTTACGCCCTCTAGTGTACAACAGACGCATTGATATGTCAAAGACGCCTGTCGTGTGTTTCGCTAAGCTTCAATAGAGGTCGCTGTACAGTGAACTGGTCTAAAACTAAAGTAAAAAAAAGATAGATGTCGCTGTTAAAGTAAATCAAGATACACTAAATTATATTGCACCAGATGGCGCTACGGTAACTTAAAATCTTACAACTAATTTAATTTTTTTGACGTAGTAACAGTTTGTATAATTAACTGGTCAGAACATAACTATAGATATAGCTACCTAATAGCGGGTTTATAGTTGAATTATTAAATTGCACTTACTAAATGTTAAAAATAAATTCTGTTATAAACTGTTACATAACTGAGGGTAGGGAAGATGAAGAAAATTAGGTAGGTACTTACCTATTTTTACCTTACTATTTTTCTTCTTCTTCGCGAATGGTGGTTTTCGCTCCCTCAAAGTTTTTGCGCCCAGTTCGCCACGTTTATAGTGGCGTCAGTAGCGTTTTAAGGTCCTAAAAGGGTATCTACCTATTTAGGTAGGTAGGTATTTACCTCAACAAGTAAAACAAATGACCCAACGTGCATTCAAGAACCAATTAACCCATTATGTACCTAATAAATAATAACAAATTACCAGCAAGTGAAAAAAACATTCTTAACTTGGGTACCTACCTATGTAAATAGGTAGTAGGTACCTACGTCACGGATATGTATGACCTAGGTAAGTACGTGGTACCTACATACCTACCTACTAAAGTTAAGAAAACGAAATTCAATTCAATTTATTACCTATACCTTGAAGGTTTCAAATTGGTAGGTAGGTGCATCCTACTTATGTGAGTTTCTATCTTTTTTGGGAATTTAACATAGCTAAGTATAAATCTAAACCAATATTTTTGAAATCAGCTGCATTCTGGCATACCAATGGAGAACCTGCTTCTTCTATTTAAGGTCATGCAACTCGACATATAATTTTACGGTTTTTCATACAACCGCTCTTACGCGATTATGACGTTATTACACATTTTTCATTAGATATTTTGGAAACACAGTATCTTGTGGACATTATGTAGGCTTCTATTGAAATCAATGTATAAATTTGTGTAAAACTAATCCGGTAAAGACTTCTGAAAATCTGCTATTTTGCAAGCACTTTGACGCTTCTTAATTTACCTACTGAAAAGTTTAAAAAGTCAAGAAAGTATATATAACAATAGAAGCCTTGCAAATTTAATCAAGATTCTGAATGACGACAATTTTTTTCAAAAACTTATAAGGGTTTTTTTTTTTTTTAGGTGGGAAAATCATCTTATGACAAATCCCGCTCTTGGGCGGAGCGAGAAATAGTGTCAGACTTTTACTGACTAAAAACCCACTCCTGTTCCCTCCTTGCCCTCGTCCCAGGGCCCCGGGTTTCACTTTCACACTACCCGTGGCCCCAGTAGGCTTCGACCCCGTTGGGCCCCTACGATTTGCTGACATCTCCTTGAGGCGCGCGTGGAACAGTACGCGCCGTCGACGACTTGGGCTTGGTCCGGACGGCTACCGGACGATCGGACGGCGAGCCACCCATTGCTCGCCGTCCGCAAGCCCGCGCCTACGGTGGCCGGAAATCGGGATCAGAATCCCGGCGGCGGTTGGGGCGTGAGGACCGTTGCCTCACGCGATCGGCCGCCTCCTTTGCTAGCATTACTGCTTCGCAAAAGGAGGCGACCGCCTGCCACTCTTCCTCGCTCCGGACCATGGCCTGTACCAAGGCCCGGCGCGAGAGATCGCCGCCGCCGATCGCCCCCACGAGGACACGGCGTTGCTCTGCCCAAGCGGGGCACACCTCCACCGTGTGCTCCACCGTGTCCTCCGGGCGGTCCATACAGTGGCGACACCCGGGCGTCGCTTCCGCACGAATCCGGTGCAGGAACTTCCCGAACTTACCGTGTTCGTGTACGCAGGGTGAGAACCTGCGTCATGCGGAAGGTGAGGACGCCGTGAGGTCTTTCCAACCACGCCTCAAAGAGGGGACTTACCGCCATAATTGTGGCGTGCCCAAAAAACTTATAAGGGTTAAAAAAACACGTATTTCCTGGAACAAGTTTTGTAAAATATTTGAGTAAGTAAATCACGGAATTACCGAATGCTAACAGAGTTTTCATGCGTTATCTTCATTTTTTCGCGTTGCCTTTTCGTCAAACATCACGTTGGATTGCGTTAGATGAAGTAACAAGCTTTACAACTATGTACCTACATACTTATGTATCCAAGATTTATGCAACTCATATATGATTTAAAAGAGTGTCCATGGGGTTTCTTGCACGTTCTTCTCCATTGAGACCTACGCTTTGGAACGTGCAATTTAGCTTCAATCTTCTCTCTCTCCTCTTCATTTTGACAATTCAAAAGGGCATTTACAGGCCCTTTTGAATTGTCGAAATGTCGGTCTATTTTTATTTAAACTTTTCGGATTTCTGATAGGTAACTTTATGGTATGAGAACATACACGTAGGTACATACCTACTGCAAAAAAAAATCAACGAATTTCCTGTGGACATACAAAATAAATACCTCTGCAACCCTAAAAAATCAAAATGTGAAATTAAAAAGCAAATTTTGCAACTGAATTAATTAATTAGTTTAGTCATACTTATTTATAATATCTTTAATTTAATTTATTCGAACTCACTAGCCATATATAAGCCAGTAAAGGCTTTTGTGGATTTTAGTATAAAATAAAAATGTATACTGCGATTTTGAACACAAACAAAAAATAAAAAATTGTGTACCAAGGTTCCGATCTACAAATTGATAGTCAACTTCTAATCACAATATAATCGTATTCTATACCTAATATTATTTTCGAACACGTCACCGAAAGGTCACGGGGCTCAACATAAAACTAAGTAGGTTCGTGTCATATAAAGGTGGTTTCCACTTGGATTATGAAAGGCGCAGTAGGTCAAATGTAGGCGGACGTTTGAAAGAACAATGATGTCGAAAGATTTTCAGTAGGTAACTTATTAGGTAAATATCTACTAATTAATAGCCTTACGAGATGTAGGTAGAAAAGGTAAGGTAAATGCGTCACGTACGATGGTTAGGTTAGGTTAGATTTTGCTTCTGAGCTGTCTTTTTTTACTGGTGTCAAATCTTCAAATGACTCGAACGAAGATGGCCTCCACGAGGACACTGCTCTGCCTAATCGCGATAGAGTTCCACCTTTTGGTCTACCGTGTCCTCCGAACGATCCACGCATTGTTAACACCCTGGCGTTTCAACTGCCGAATCCGAGGGGCCATTTGTTTGGTGCGGCATTATGGGCGGCGATTAGTTATATGTTGAAGGTTGGGAGATTCCTGATTTTTGATGCGTATGTTGGTCGTTGTTGCTTTGGTATCGCTTCGGGCTGGTGGCCTCTAAACACTGAAATTCTGACGGGATTTATTTTGATGATCGCTGAAAGGTGCTCTGGAGTGACGCTACTTGCACGTGCAGTTGCACAGAAGCAAATAATGTATAATTATCAAACAAGGGCACGGACGTCACGTCCGTGGTTTAAATGTAAGGTAGGAGTGCGGTTTTAGTCAGTAGGAGTCTGACACTGCCCAGACTGGCTCGTCTGTGAGGCAGCTTGGGCGTCCACGAGGATTTCCCACTCCTACCGAAAAAAAAAACTGCCGAATCCGGAACGGCCATGACCGGTGAGATCCTGTGTCAAATAGAAAGTGAGGATGTCGCGGCGCCTCTCTAACCACCCCTCACAGACAGAGGGTACCTACTTATCAAGGCGGTCGTGGCGTACCCATACCTAATCTACCTGCCTATCAAATTATACCATTGTAGGGTAAAGCCCTCCCTCTATTCCTTTCAACGGTCATGATTTTTCTCTTCTACTATCCGATTGTAAAGGAACACACCGACTCCATTATCAGTGTGTTTATCAAATATTTTAGAAAATTAAAAGGAATACTAAAATTGGCTAACCAACCTATTCAAAACTTGATAACCGAGCTGCTCCAAGTGGTTCTTTTAACGAGGAATGGCATTCAAAAATATTCACTCTCTCACTATGAGAGAAAAAACACTGTAGGTACCTAATCCATTAGGTAGGGAAGGTCCTCGTGGAGTAGCAGTAGAGTAGTACCTAAATAACATATGGCTTCGAATAGGTTCTAGAAAATGCCCGGTTTCTTCATTTACTTCTGAGAGCATATGTGATGAAATACACGAAACGGTCACTGCTCACCGTTCAATCAAAGATTTATTATAAAGAGCAAAAATAAGTAAATACGCAGGAGTCTCTATAACGAGGTCGACTGTGATTTCAATACGTTTAACGCGTTCATTCCAATGTACTAAGAAAATATCGTTTTCTAAGGTATTTCCAAAGAAATGTTCACGATCTGGACAGGTGCCAGGCAAGCGATTGTCTCTTAAGTTAGGTACCAACTTAAATGGAGACTGTTGCGAGTCGAGTTTAAGTTAGGATTACTGCGACATTATACTGGAACGGTTTCATTTAAGTTGAGCTTTAAAATAGGGCTAACTGATTTATAATAAGGGGATTAAATGTACACTAATATTATAAAGAAGTAAAGTGTGTTTTTTTGTTTGTAGGAGGTAGGTAATCTCTGAAAGTACTGGTCCGATAGCTATAATTTTTTCACCGATAGAAAGCTGCTTTATTCCTGAGTGAAATACGCTATATTTTATGTACGTGGGTGAAGCTGCGGGTAAAAGCTAGTATAGAAATATTTTGCACTTCTATCTACCTATCTAATTGGCCCAATAAGTCCTAATGCTGATGCTGGGCTAAGGCGTCCCTTTCTTCTTCTTCTCCACATTTGGGCAGGTTAAGATCTGAGACCATACCGTCTCATCATCTACATAATTATATAAATCTATATATATAAAAGGAGAAACTGACTGACTGACATATCAACGCACAGCCGAAACTACTGGGACTAGGAACATGAAATTCAGCATAAGGTTTCCTTTTATGATGTAAGCAAGCACTAAGAGAGTATTTTCCAAAATTCACCTCTTAAGGGGATGAAACGGTGGTCCAAAGTTCGTATAAAAAAACTATTTTCACGCGGGCAAAGCCGCTGGCAGAAGCTAGTAAATAATATATCTTTTTGAGTCACATTACGATGCGGGTGGGTGCAATACATTTTAATGTTTTTTATAGTATTTGGCAGCAAATGTATTGAGTCATCCTGTTCGGTAAGCTTCGCTGAGGTAGTAAATACTACAATAAAATTCTAAGTTCCATTGAAGGCCTCCCTCTTCATTCATCTCCCTCCATTGAAGGCCTCCCTCTTCATTCATCTCCCTCCATTGAAGACATATCTGTCTTCAGTAATTTTGAGCTTAAGCTTGGAAATTATGTTGCCTTTAAAACAGCTCAAGTATTTAGTAGGTTTACTAAAATCAGTATCTTTTAGGATAGGTAGGAATAATGACGTCTTCGAAACTGCAGTCCAGTCTAGCGCATTAAACTGTAGAGTCCTTAACATAGACTTACAAAACATCGACTTTAATAACAAAGTCGTTGTGAAGAAGTAGTCTTTTGAATTAACCCTAGGTACGTTAGATCTTCATTTTTTTTTTAATATAAATATTTGTCCCACATTAGAAACAACTCATGTACAGTATAAATTGTAAAATCAACATATAAAGTCATATACACAAGACACCCAGATCCTTGATAACAATCTGTAGGCCCTGCAAATATTTATTCTGAGCGGGAATCGAAACCGCGACACGCAGTGTAGCAGCCAATCGCCAACCGTACCTATTGCATTTATGTAATTAGAAGCTACCCACACAAATAAATACAACTGCAGTAAACTGCCCATATCTACATACCTTAAGGCCCTAGCTACCAAGCAGTGCCATAAAACAGTGATTTTCTGAAGCCTACTCCTTGGTAACAGCTGAGTCAATAGCTTCGAAAAAAAAATATAAGTATTCATTAAATCATATGTCGATAATGTTATAGATTCTTAGATAACATTATCGACTTATGACTTTTTTCGTATGACTAATACATTTGCCAAAAAAAAAAAATAGCAAGCAGGCTTTGAATTTTAGAAATATGTAACACAAAAAAAATACTGATTAAGTGTTCTTCAGAATGTACATAGCATATTTAAAATCAATCAATATTTCACAAAGAAAATTAGTCAGCGGGCCTAGTCCCTTAAACATCTAGCCGGAGTTAAATGCACGCATACTATATGCGGGCGCAGGCGCGAGGCGGCAGTACGAGTTTGTGTATGTATTTAACTCCGGCTAGATGTTGATGGGACTATACGCCTTAACCCTAAAGGGTTTCGAAATCAGCCCACTCGATGCAAAGGGGTCCACACCCACCTATTTCTATAACTTACATAATGTCCTTTGTATCTACTTAAAATAGTCTGAAGGGATGCGACTGATGCGAGTAAAGACACAGAGCCATCGTTCTATAATTGGTAGCCCGTCAATGGAGCTATTTTTGTTACTTGAGTCAGCTTGAGTCACTTGGGTGAAGATCGCCCTATGTTGTCTGCTTTTAGATCTGATGAGATGTATGTTTAAGTATGTAAACTTGGGAGATTGTTTTATTTATTCAGATGTGTTGCGTCATTGTTTTGCGTGGGATTAGGTACCTGTTTGCCAGAAAAATAGAAGGTTGTGTGTTAGGGGTCTACAGTGTGCTCTGGCAAAGGGTAGCTGAAAGAACGCAAATGTGGGTTTTATTTAGTAACGTCTATCTCTCACTGTGACTCTCACTCTCACTCCAACCAGAGTAGGAGGAGTTATTTGATGATTTCTCACCTCAACGAAGGAAAAGAAGGAACAGGAATGGGTTTTAGTCAGTAAAAGTCTGACACGCCCTCTCGCTCCGCCAAGGGCAGGAGATGTCACTAGATGATTTCCCACCTAAAAACCTCAAAAAAGGGTTCTATTGTTCCTTTTAGACCGGTTCCGTGTTGGTAAACCCGGAACCCCTCTGCTTCTGCAAGTGTCCATAGATTTTATTGCCCAACGAATAGTCAAAGGTTTATTTACTGAACTGTAACTTACCGGGCAATCTTGTTAACCCATAAGAAAATACAAGCAGAAAAGTTAAAAACTCCATAACAGTCAAGCGGTCTTATAAATTATTTCAAAGCTTAAAAACACACTATTTTCCTAAACATATCGCTGTAACCGACGATACCACCACATTTCGGGAAACCGCTCGGTATTTCACTCGCCTCAGTGAAACGAAGCCGTATGAAAGATTTTAAATAAACAAAGAGCAGAATATGAAAGCTCGCTTTCAGTGCTGCCTACAAAGAATTGATATAAAAAACATATAATAATACAATATTTAATTCTTGTTATTCTTGGAAGTCGGCACTGTTGTTTTTAAAAGGGGATTGTTATGTAATGAAACATTGTTAATTTTTGATTTCGCAGTTGACGTTCATTGCCTATGGAGGCGTATGTAGGTATAGCGCTTGAGACAGCATTTCTAAAAAGAAAACGTATATAATTATACTTTGTCTAAACTAATAATAGGTCTTTACCTATGTAATTGGAGATTCTATAACCAGTATTTTTAGAATTAATTATCTGTGGATTGGCGCGCAATTCGAAATTCAAATAAATTTTATTCGAAAGACGTGTTAATTTAATTTGAATTTCAGCCATTTGTTTTTAGATAGTTTTTTGTTTTTGTGACATTGTGGTAGTTTTTGGCGCTATGGATAAACTGAAAATTTGTACAATTTTCGAATATGAGTTCCTACGTGGAAATACCGCTGCGCAAACAACACGAAACATTAACGACGTGTACGGGCATAACATTGCTTGCATAAACACAGTCCATTATTGGTTCAATCGTTTTAAATCAGGAAATTTTGAGTTGAAGAACGAGCCTCGCGGTCGGCCGGTAACTATTGTTAACAACGACGAATTGAAGGCGATAGTGGAAGCGGATCCATCTCAATCTACGGCTGAGCTTGCTGCGGGCCTTGGAGTTAGTGTCAAAACAAAATTGGAGCACTTGCGTCAAATCGGAAAGATAAAAAAGCTAGATAAGTGGGTGCCACACGAACTAAGCGACCGACAGCGAGATTTACGTGTCGAAGCATGCATAGCACTACTGAATCGGCATAGAAACGAGGGAATTCTTAATCGAATTGTTACCTGCGATGAAAAGTGGATCCTGTACGACAACCGTAAGCGTTCGTCTCAGTGGGTGGACCCGGGTACAGCACCTAATCAGTGCGCTAAAAAAAAGATTACTCATAGGAAGATGATGGTGACTGTCTGGTAGACCAGTGCCGGACTTGTACATCACAGCTTCTTACCGAATGGCACAACAGTGACGGCAGATGTCTATTGCCAAGAATTGCAAACAATGATGGAGAAGCTCGCAATTCAACAACCAAGACTAGTCAATCGCTCTTCCCCATTGCTTCTCCACGACAACGCGCGAGCTCACACTTCACGACAGACCATCGCAAAGCTACAAGAGTTACAGCTGGAAGCTCTCCGTCAACCACCGTACTCACCGGACATTGCACCAACAGATTTCTACTTTTTTCAAAATTTAGTCAATTTTTTAAGTGGGAAAAAATTCAACACCCGTGATGCAGTACAAAACGCTTTCGCTGACTTCATCGCCTCCCGTCCGGCAGACTTCTACAGTAAAGGGATTAACAAACTGCCATCAAAATGGCAAAATTGTATAGATAATTTGGGGCAGTACTTTGATTAGCTGAAATAAAAAAATTACCAAAATTTTTATATTTTAAAATTATCATACAAATCTCCAATTTCATAGGTAAAGACCTAATACTTAATACACGGTGCAGTTTTGAAAAAAAAGTTAATGATGCTTAAAAATGTTGTTATTAATTGGCGAAATTTAAGACAATACATTATTAAATGATTATCTTATCGTTTGAACTACATCTAAGGCTAAATTATTTATTTCGTAGAATAAGTGGGCGGAGCCTCGTACCGGTTGAATGCACTCACGCCACGCACACAGGTGACATGACGTGCGATAAATCGCAACGGGTGATTCTGTGTTTTTTAAAAAGTTTATTTAGAGTGTTATTCTGAAAAACAGTTAAAAAAAAAATAACAAGTATTATTGATTATTGACCAGGTATCGTTTTTTATATGATTATTTATGAGTTTTATTACAACTCTTGAAATTTTGTGCAGGTCCAAAACTGCACCTTGTATATTTAAAAAAGTTATGATTTGTTTATTTGTTAATATGTTTGTAAAAGGCAAGTAGTTATAGGGTAACTTGAAATTGGATCAGTAGCTTAAGGCCTAAAGCTATATTATAGCTTTAGGCCTTAAGCGATTTATAGGTATTGCATATGTATATTATACAACATTATTTTTAGTATATGCGAAACCTGAATATAGTGTGTTCAGAATCAGTAACTGAATCGATTATAATAATTTTAACACCTTGTTATATTTTTCCAAAAATATTTTTAAAAAAGGCCACAAGCTGGACACCACCGACGCTAAGTACAACCCAGGTCACGGCAGGTTATAGCGGACATTAGACACTAGCGCACAGCTGGATGCGGGAGTAAAACAACCCCTCAGTCGCCCGAGTGGCCCGGTGATCATGTATTTGTGCGGCCAACCAGGTAACATAACAAGCTTATAACTTCGTGATTTTTCATCGTACAGTTATATAATTTTGTGCAAAGATTCCTTACATAAAAATAGTAAACACGCGTTTCGGGTTTCGCATATACTAAAACTAATGTTGTATATTAAGTACTCTATCCTGGAAAATGTAGACACGGTTCCTATGAGACGGGCTACAGGAAAAACCAAGTTGAAGTAGAAAAATATACCTACAATATACACTAAGTACTGTATAATAGGATAGCATTTCTGCTTATTGTCACATGAATATCAAGCTTTTGCAAACTATGATAGCATTTGCTGCTCATTAAACACAGCGGCGTCGAAATATGGACGAGAATGAATGCAGCTCTCGAAGCCTTTTTATGCTTTGTGCGGATTATTAACATACAAAATCAAAGCACTGGCAACTCGACATAAATTTTCACAGTTTTTCACACAGCCGCTCTTACGCGATTATAACGTTATTACACATTTTTCCTTAGATATTTTAGAAACACAGTTTCTTGTGGATATTATGTAGGCTTCTATTGAAATCAATTTAAGTAAAAATTTGTGTAAAACTAATCGAGTAAAGACCTCTAAAAATCTGCTATTTTGCATGAACTTTGACATTTTATAATTTATACACAAATAAAAAAAGTGAAAAAAGTATAACAATAGAAGCCTTGAAATTTTTTTAAAATCTTTTAACGGTTTAAAAAATACATGTATTTCCTGAAAAAAGTTTTGTAAAATATTCGAGTAAATCACGGAATCACCGAATGCTAATAGAGTTTTCGGCGTTATCTCTCTCTTTTCGCGTTGCGTTTTCGTCAAACATCGTGTTGGAATGCGTTAGATGATCAAAGTAACAAGCTTTTAAACCATGTTCAATGTTGACGATAGGCAAGTGAAAAAGGACCCTCCGTCTTAAATATTGAACAATCTTATAGTTTTCTATAAATATTTACCTAACATAACAATGTTAACTAAAGTACGCTGAGCGCCCACACCTGCTAATTACTGTTCAAACGTTTGCTTGCTCGGGAGAAATGTTACGGGTGAAGTAGGGAACTAGAGAGGCTTAGGTCTGACTTGAAATGACAGGGTGGAATCAAAGCTCTACGCTACTTAGGTATTTACTAAGTTATCAGCAATTACTTCAAAATTATAAAAGTGCATTTTTTTAAGCTGCATTGAAGTTTATAATTATGGGTCAACTATAGCTACCTACCTATGAAAACAGGATGTGAAATCCCGCAATCCCCCATTGAAAAGGAAGGATCTGCCGACCAGACTGGTGTTGTGTTTGGTCCATAGGCCCGATGGTTGATTTCTGTAATGCTAGCGAAGCAGCCGGCCCCATGCGTGAGGGAACGTCCCTCACGCCCCACCCGATGGGATCATGACAACGGTTTCCAGCCACCGTCGGGATGGGATTGCGGACGGGGCCTACTGGGGCCATGGGTTGTGCGAAAGAAAACCTCGGTGCCCTGGAACGAAAGCAAAGAAGGAACAGGAGTGGGTTTTAGTCAGTAAAAGTCTGACACACCCTCCTGCTCTACCACTAAAGAGTGGGAGAAATCAATGGACGATCTCCAACCAAAAAAAACATGTATTCACATCGCTAGCATAAAAAAAAAGTATCAGACAATAATATGTCTATAAAATCTAATTTCCAATCGCGTCTGCAGCATGTATCATAGGTACTTCATTAATTTACTTGTTTAGCGTGTATTGTTGTTGCCTAATCGACTTACCAGCAGCATTCCATGAGACCACTTTGCCAATCGCGCTGGAGCAGCATAAAATTAGCTTAGTCTGAGATGGGGCCAAAGACTCAGAAGAATGGACTGATTAATCATCGACATCTAAATATAGCCCGACTTCTTCCATTGATTGGCATGACCACAGGTCTTTAATTGTGTCGAGCCCCACGTTTTTATGCTAAGTTTCTACAGTGATGATAACTATTTGATCTGCCCATCTCGTCGCCGAATAACCAATGCTTTTTTCCAGTCCACGGACGCCGCACTCAATCGGTTTCTGCCCTACTCCTCCTGTAATCACCACTGAGCAATAAATTCGTCATGAAATTGACTAATATCTGTAAGCATGTGACGTAGAATATCTGAATTCTAGAAATACGACTACCAACGGGTCGCACATTCGCTTTGTCTCGGTTACACTTTTCTAACCGGAAGGGAATACCTTTACTATACGGAATGCTCCGTCCATGTCTCTGTGTGTTTGGATGGGACTAATTGATAGCCTGTGAGAGCTTAAGAGCAGAGTACATCATAAAGCTATCATGGTTTTACTGTTGTCCTAGTTTCTATTTGTTGTACTGTAGTAGTAGTAGCCAAAATATAATAGTTTTTAATGTTTCTTGTTGTTTTATCAACAAATATAGCGTTCCTAAGTGGCACAGTATTTTGGCACTCGTACCTAAGGTAATACTAGCATTTCGGCTATCCGAATTTCTAGACCGAATTAGTGTTATGGTGAAGAGCGCAAGGAATGTTTGAAATAGTCACCGTAGTCCTAGAACGCAAAGGGCGACTGAAGGATGAAGGAACACAGCTAGGCTTTTAGTCAGTAAAAATCTGAAATTCTCCCTCGCTCCACCCTAGTGCGGGAAAAGTTATTTAATGGTTTCTCACCTCATAAAGATGACCTAACTCAAAAAAGGGCGCAAGGATCTAATAAACCCGAGAAGCACAGGATCTATCGATTTAGCGATTCCTTTGGGAATTCCTATGACTAGTAGATAGGGGACTTTCTGCTGAAATGTATGTTCAATATCAGACAAAAATAATTGTTGTATATCACTAGGAAAGTACACATTAGAATACTCTGTTTCTATTAAAAAATATTCCAGTTTATCATTACTTTTACCAGCAAAAAAATTAAATAAATAAATCATACAATAAAATAATAAAGATTTACTGAAACTCGCTCTTAATAAACTCTCCTACATAAAAATGTTGTTTGTCATGTTATTCGCCTTGCATATATTTCTGTTACTTCTCGTCAAAGGCAAGGAATTCCATTACGTTTTTTGGGGGCGAAAGGGTTTTTTATTATGTGTGAGTATGTTTGTGGCCGCAATTTCGTATCAATCTAGAATTATACCGAATGCTCTGAAGCAGGAAATGAAAATCAAAATGTTGCCGTCAGGCGTCAACCCACTCACTGCCTCTCATCTACATACCTACTTATGTATTTGACTCAGACATGATTAAAGAAGAGTCCCAAATACTTTGAAAGAAAATATGAAAGAAGGTTAATTTATTTTTGCTGCAAAAGAGCACAATCACACTTCACACTAATATTATGAAGGCTAAAGTGTGTGTGTGTCTCTGGGTGTATGTTTGTCACTCTATCACGCTCGAATGACTGAACGGATTTCTATAATACTTGGTACATAGATAGACCATGTCCAGGAATAGCAGATGGAATACTTTTTAACAGTCTTTATCCCAGGAGTCCCTTGTTTCTTTTTTAGGCGGGAAATAATCTAATGACATATCTCGCTCTAGGGTGGAGCGAGGGGGCGTGTCAGATTTTTACATAGTAAAACCACACCTATGTTCCTTAAGTTACCTTTGCTTAGGACCATGAATAACCTTTTCAGAAGTCGCACCTAGGCCTTAGGTTTACGGTTTTGCTGAAATCTTATTGAGGCGCGTGTGGACACTAAGTGCTGTCAACGATTCGGGCTCCGTCCGGACGGCGAGCTACCCGTTGCTCGTCGTCTGCAGTATTTTCCCTGAAGACATTTTTTTACTATCTTCGCAGGTAAAGTCGCTGATAGCAGCTAGGTGGTAAATAATACTAAGCTAATCACAACATTAATAGACCGATCATTATCTTTATAAAGGCTCACTCAGAAAGAAACGATGCGACAATGCGACAACGCTTTCCTGCGTCAGTTGTTTTTCCTGAACTTTAATTTCTATGCTAAAACCGACCATGCGAGCTAATTATGGTACATTTAATAAACTTCCGTTTGCAAATAATAATAATATTCCACAACTATCACACAACGCCGTCTAGTCCCGAGCTAAGCGAGAGCTTTGTTATGAGTACTGGACGACAGATAAACATACTTATATATTTCTAAATACTTACTTAATATAGATAAATTACACCCAGACACAACAAATGATCGTGCTCATCACACAAACATTTGTCCTGGGTGGGAATCGAACCCACGACCTCCGGCATAGCAGTCAGGGCCACTAACCACTTGACCAACAGGCCAGTCAAATATTCGTTTTTCACTACTGTGGTTCTGTTATCGTATTCACAAACCCATAAATGTTTTCTCGACGGCGCGTAGTGTTCCACGCGCGCCTCAAGGAGATTTCAGCGAAACCGTAGGGGCCCAGCAGGGCCCAAGTCTACTGGGGCCACGGGTAGTGTGAAAGCGAAGCCCGGAGCCCCGGGATGAAGGCAAAGAGGAAACCGGCGTGGGTTCTTAGTCAGTAAAAGTCTGACACTATCTCTCGCTCCGCCCAAGAGCGCGATTTGTCATTAGGTGATTTTCCCACCTAAAAAAAAACCATAAATGTTCCGAATGTTTTAATATTGTAAAATCTGTATTTCATGTTTTGACTTCGAGGTCATGTACCTACTAACTTGATGTTTTAATAAACAAAAACAGTAAAATTTTACTCATTAAAATATTCCGTGCTAACAGGCTGCTTTACTGCCTACCATAAAATAGCCATATATTACGGTACTATATTGTAGCAAATGTTTCTGCGAGGCACTTAAAATGTTTCAGCAATCGTTGGAAAGTTCTTTTTCAATATTGAATTATTCTGACGTTTGTAGTATTTACTCAAAAAAAAGTCAACCCATGGGTCTTATTAATATCTAATAGCTATAATAGTCTGCCCCCTACTATGTCCAATTTCAGTGTGAGAGAGATGGAGTTATATAGGTCGTATAGTTCTATCCCTTTCTTTAATTTAAAATAATGAGAACCCAACTCAGCTGTGCCACCTACCGTGGATCTAATTGTATTTTCATTTCAGTCACCTACTCAAATATACACACAAAGTTTCATCTAAATCAGTCAAGTTATTTGGGAAGAAATAGGTGACAAACATGCACATTGCACGCAGAACAGATGGTTGATGTGAACGAAAGGTCCTGGAATGGCGACCACGTACCGGAAGACGCAGCGTTGGAATTTCTCCCACAAGGTGGACCGATGACCCGGTGAGGGTCGCGGGAATCCGATGGATGCGAGACACACAGGCCCGGTCGTTGTGGCAACGCTTGGGGGAGGCCTATGTCCAACAGTGGACGTCTTTCGACTGAAATGATGATGATGATGATGATAAGGTAACAAACACACGTACAAAAGAATTATATATATGCTCGTATAAACATAGTCTTATGACCTTACCTAGGTTAGCCAAGTCTAGTCATTTTCACTATCCATAAAGACCATTGTATACAATGTAAGTTAATGTATGTCGAGTAGTACAAAACAAGAAACATGCCAAGAAATTCTCATTTATATCCACGTGTAGTTTATTTCCTTACTAAGCTGAACTTAAAGTTATAACTAGATAATATAGAGCTTGAGTACCGGAGAAAACTAGCAGGCGCCAACAAGTCTAGTAAGCGTTCCGTGTTTTTGTTCATACTTGTAGATAAAACTGACGTACTGAAATATGATGTGTGAAAATTCTTTGATTTATGAGAACATTTCACGTGTTTGTTGCGTCTACCTCATGATTAGATTCTGTGAAGTTTAAGACGCAGTGAAGCTGTATATTTTATTTAAGTCATAATAAGTTATAAATATGCAGAAGTTATAAATGTATAAACCTACGATATTTTCCACAACATACTAAGAGTTATATTTAACAATGCGCTATTCTAAGCTGTTATATATAAAAGGAGAAACTGACTGACTGACAAATCAACGCACAGGCGAAACTACTGGGATTAGGAGCGTGAAATTTTACACTAGGCTTCCTTATATAACTTAGGCGAGCACTACGAAAAGATTTTCCGAAATTCATCCCCTAAGGGAATGAAACGGAGATCCAAAGTTTGTATGGGCAACCTACTTTCAAACGGGTGAAGCCGTTGGCAGAATCTAGTATGATATACGCGTCATGTTCGTGAATGGACGCTGTCAGTTGAGACTGGTCATCTTCTGTGCCTATTTTAATAATAATCCAGTGACCTATTTTAATTTCAATTTTTTTTTTTTTTCATTTTCACTGTTCCCACATAATAGTAGCGACAAGAAACATGTAACCGAGATATTTGTAATACATAAAATGAGAAAGAGTGTCCATGGAATATTTTGCACATTCTTCTCCACAGAGATGTACGCTTTGTAATGAGCAATTAGCATATTTTTTTCTGACTAACTTCTTGACAATTAGAAAATTGCCTGTAAATTATTTATATAAAATGGAGATATTGACTGACTGACATATCAACGCACAGCCTACTGGGACTAGGAGCGTAAAATTGCACAAGGTTCTATTTTATAATGTAGGCGAGCACTAAGAGAGGATTTCCCAAAATTCACCCCCTCAGGAAATAAAACGGGGGTCAAAAGTTTGTATGGAGAAACCTACCTATAACCTACAAGCGGGCGGAGCCGCTAGCAGAAGCTAGTTTAAAATAAATGCTTTGAATTTTGAATCCTTAATCTATGTAGAAAGGTTGATTCTTAGGACCCGAAAATAGTTTGTTTATTTTCTAAACTAGACACATTGCTGTGCGCTATGCATGCAGTAGCCAAATTTTTTGTAATTTAATTTAATCTACAAATGGAGGTATTTCCTCGCCAAGTGCTACGCGCGCTATGACGTAGCAAAACGTTACGAGTGCTACGACGCAGAAATTGTTGGCAATTTTGCTTGATTTTTATCTGCTATAGTAGTCACGTTTCAGCATGGTAATAGCGGTCATTGACCTACATTTTCGAGCATTCTTTCTGATTTTCTAAACTGCAAGCAAAATGATTATAGACTATTATTCGGGCTTCTGCAAAGAGATAACACTGCAAGGGCAATGGCCGTTATTATCATGCTAATACACTAAAAGCATACCAATAGCAGTCAGTATTGTGTTATAGGTGTAAGTATCTAAGCCAATTTTGAATCAGTCGATTAAAGCTCAACTAAACGGGTTAGCGGTTGTCTACATTGTAACCGGCACGTGAAACCTTACACCCTAGTGGCTTATTGGATTTCAAAATCACGAGAGCATGCAAAGTGACAAGTTGCACATAATACTGTAGTCATAATAGTTTACTCGAGTGTGACAACTTATGCGATGAAACCTACTTATCATTCAAAGTCTAGACCTAGGCTTCCCCAAATGTTGCTACAGGGACCGGACCTGTGCGTCTCGTATCCATCGGATTCCCCCCTCTTGTGGAGGACCTTTCACGCTGTGTCATCGCACGCACGTGGGGACAGAACCCTAGTTTAGGACGACCAGGCCTGACTCCAGAGCTGAGTCCTCTAGCCCCACGCATCTATGGGAACCCCAAGTTAAGTTCTTGGCGTTGAAGTCCCCGCAAACAACCACAGGAGGGATTGATACCCGGCGACGACGACGTTCAGCTCCATAAGGGAATTGTTGAGATCGGCGAGAGTTCGCGTACCGACGCGTTCGCCCCTACAGAACCTTTCGGCCCCATCTAGCATTTGTTCTGCGAGCAATGTGCACTCTCCACTGCCACTGAAGTTTGGCGATTCTTCTGGCTATTTTGGCAAACTGGGTTCTCCTACGCATGTGTTCATTCCTGAGGAAGCCTTTCTATATAATATCTAAAAGATAAAATTGTACGTTATATTCTAAGGGTGTTTTTGATATAGTGCGGATTTCATCACGCATGCGGGATTGCTCCGCACGCGTAGCCCTCGCAAATGTCCTTTTCGTACAAGTATTAAAACGCACGCGGGATGCGGGGCGTGATATGGGGCCGCAGCCCCGCATGCGGAGTAATTCCGCATGCGTGATGAAATCCGCACGAAATTAAAACACAGTGTTAAAGGGAATTTCTAATTTCTATAATCTCAGAAATCCGATCCAATCACACTAATATTATAAAGGCAGAAGTTTGTGAGTGTTTATCTTTGTTATTTCTTCACGCTCGAACGGCTGAACGGATTAAGACGAAATTTTACGTATCTTAAAATTTTTAGACACACGTTTAAGACCATATCTTGTAATAGCATATAGGACACTTCATCGCGGGTAATTTCACGCGGGCAAAGCATCGGACAGCAGTTACGAAGTAATAGAAATATGTGCTATTGCCAAGTGTAGTACCTATACATATGCTAAGTTATATATAAAACCTCACGGACAAAGACATAGGCCAGAGTTAGTTTTTTGTTTCTCATTGATTTAGTTGTAGTGCTGTGTAATGCTGTTTACTTTTTCGTTTGGAAAATTATGGCTCAAACTGTTTGTCCAGTATTTCAAGCAGTGATTTCATTATTGCGTTTGATTGCGCAATAATCACTGTTTGAAATATTATGTTACCCAAAAAATGAGGCTTCAACACTTTTTGTGCGTGGAGACGCACAAAAAGTCAAGAATTTTTAACTCTTTCGCTTGCGTTATATTGGTCGGATTCGTGTTTTCGCCAGGGTCATGTGTTTCCGACTGGGTACTCCATCTCGTTTAGCTCTTCAATCTTCATAGGTGACAGAAGAGCTGACGAGATGGAGTATTTTGTCGTGGATGTGTACCCTGGCGGAAAAAACGCGAGGCGGTTAAAATGGTTAATACGTTTCTAATTTGATGATACCATTGATCATCGGTTAGTAGTAGTAGTGGAATATTATAAAATTTTCGGTTTATTACTTTTTTTTAGGGTTCCGTACCTCAAAAAAAAGGGAACCCTTAAAGGATCACTTTGTTGTCCGTCCGTCTTTCTGTCTGTCTATCAAGACCTTTTATCTAGGTAACGTGTGGAGGTATCGAGTTGAAATTAAAAGTCAGGTCTGCGGTCCCTTGAAGCTGTGAAAAAAATCAAACATCTGCGTTAAAAAAATAAAGATACGGCCGTTTATGTTGCAAAAAACGTGTATTTCGACACTCTCAAGGGAATCAAAATTCATAGGACTTCCTGTTGACCTACAATCCTGAAATTTTACATGAATCAAGGTCTCATAGCACAAGTATAGGAGAAAATCTGAAAAGTGTTACGTCACAAAAAAAAAACAACTTTTTTTGCGATTCGGAAAAATCTTCGTAACTTAATTCGGGAACTGAACTGTTTACATAGGTGTACATAATGTGTACGGAACCCTCACTGCGCGAGTCCGACTCGCACTTGCCCGGGTTTTTTAATATGGATATGTTTGCATTTGACCACTGACTCACCTTTTACACCTGATGATAAACGATGATGTGATCGACGATGGAGCACGCTTTTCTAAAAATAACCTATTCACTCTTATCTTAAAGACCCCTAGGTTATATCTATCAGGAAACAGGACTCTGGCAGGGAATTCCATTTCTTAGCTGTACGCACAATTAATGTATTCCCAAAACGCTTTGTACTGATATCAGATCTTAGAAGTCAATGTTGTTCATAATTTAATGTAATAATAAATAATTCATTATAATATTCATGTCGAATTCTGTCAAAAAATCAAAAACTTTGTAAATTGAGTTTTAGAAATCTTTAATTGAATTTTGATTTAGGAATATTTAATTGGATTTTGATTTAAGAATCTTCAATTGAATTTTGATTTAGGTACGAGTTTATTGAATTGTTCATTAGCTCTAAACTACTTATTTCAAAATGGTTTTTCAACTGTTTCTTATCGAAGATATTTCCTTTTTTTTATAAATGAGTTCGTTGACTTCATATCATCTTATCACGCATTTGAATAAACTTGTGCGTATTATTTTATACTTTTCCAGTTTCAAAGCACTTTCCAGAGTTCAGGCAACCTTCCTAAATATACAAAACGAATATTATCATGTACCTAAAAAGACATCCACTGAACTCCAAATATTTATATTAGGTTTTATGAACGAAGTCAGTATAATATTAAGTAGAATTCATATTTTTGTTAGGTGATCCCGATTATAAAAAGTCTTTGAATTTTTCCTTTCATGTGTAGGTTTAGTAAATCCTCCAGACCAAATTTCGATCATGGTGGCCAATGTCAATGGAGATTAGCCAGGTACAGAGAAAATATTATAGAGGTCAAGCGTGTGCGTAAACACAGGTGTACTCTCCGTTGCTTTACTCTCTTATGTCTGATTGGGCGGCAATGACACGACACGGCGGGAAAGATTAGCGCAGGGCCAATGGCTTTACGTACCTACTTTTCGAGGCACGGGGGTCAAACCATAGATTCACAAACTCCGGAAAAAACCAATAGCACTTTTTGCTCGACCTAGGAACCGAAGCTCGGACCTTAAGTCAACAGTCATCATGCTTGCGTCTACGAGAGCAACGAGGGAGTTTCAGCATTGATACCTACTGTAAATGGTACAGGACTGTACGGAAGAAAAAAAAACGTTTTGCATAAACACTAGGCAGGGAGATGATGATGAATGATAACGTGTATATTATCGAAATAAACCTGCATTCCGCAATCGTTTAGCATTCTATTAGTAGAATAATTTTCGGAATCCATTCAACCAATTTTTTTACAAACAATATTATCTCTTAAAAGAAATATTCTATTAGAGTACACAAAATTGTTCGATGTTTGCTCGAGGGTCCCCTAATTCTTTGCTGTTAGTACAATAGCGGTATGTGGGTAGCGATATGGTACACAAATCCTTACGCATCGACATATTCTGTTCCGGAAATGTTCACATGTTTGGTTCGTAGAGGGGGAGCGAAATCATTCCACTTTCCCGTTGTCTAAGGGTGTAACTGCTGTGGCATGTGGAAATTGAATAGTAGTAGCTTGTGTTGAAATACTGGGCCATGGGTCGACTTCAGAAAGGGTAAGTCATGGTCCTGGGTGCAAAGGACAACTGAAAGAACATAGGTGTGGGTTTAGTCAGTAAAAGTCTGATACGCCCTCTCGCTACCCCCCACAGCTGGAGAAGATGTGGTGAAATTATATGATTTTTAGGGATCCGTACTCGAAGGGTGCCAATGGGACCCTATTACTACGCCTCCGCTGTCCGTCCGTCTGTCTATCTGTCCGTCCATCTGTCAGCGAGCTGTATTTCATAAGAAGGAAGTTGAAATTTTCACAATATGTGTATTTCTATTGCCGCTACAACAAAAAATTAAACAAAAATTAAATATTAAAGGGGGTTTCCACACAACAAACGTTATTTTATCTTCGTTTTTTTTTGCTCGACCATAATAAGTATGAAACCCTAGAAAGCTCACTACAATTCCGATCTTATTATTTCTGTTAATACAATCTAGGTTATTTCATACTTTGCTCTATTTGTATTCAACATTAATACAAAATGGTTCTAGTTACGACACATTTGCACTCACAATTTTATGGGCCATGAAATCATACATATTTAGCTTTCATATTTGTAATTTTGAGCTACAACGACTCACATAAAACTTTAAATTACAATCATTTACTTTTGAAGGATATATAGTACTAAGTAGGTACTATGTGTATGGTAGTTATCACCACCAATATGCTCCTGGTTAGGTAATGGGACCGGCTAGTAATAATAATAATTCCCTGTCTGTCCCGCCACCGGAAGACTACTATTTTTTTTATATTTTTAAATGTTTTTTCTATGGATTAGTTTAAAAAAAATGTAATTTATATTAGTTAATTTTTTTTTTATTGAATAATAACATTATTATTCAATAAAAAAATAGTAAAATATAAATTAGCTAAATAATTAGCTTCCACTTAATTATTTTTTTGTAAAATATATGTTGGAAAACACAAGTTGTTCTTCTTCCTTATTCTCTATTGTACACACAATTTTATATAGACAATAAAATAGGACAGTTGATGTACATAGGCGAGCTTAACCCACAACTGGGTTTTCTTACAGCAAACCGTAAGAGTGAGAAAGAAATTTTACATATTTTGAGGAACTTTAACTGTACAACAAAAAATTATACACATACATTAAAAAATCTAAACTCTATCTCCCCTCTTCTCTCTCTCTTCTTTCTCTTTCTCTATCTCTCTCTATCTTCTTCTTTCGTGTCGATCTGATTCAAATCTGGTCTGACCAATATTTAGCCACCTGGACATTGAGTTGTCGAAATTGAGCTTGAGTTTGAGTCATCGTGGTGAAAGGATTGGTGAGCTAGACTCTGCGTTACCGATTGTTGTGTTGTCCAGGGTGCTCCGGGCGTTTATAATCTTATTAGGATGTTTTTAACGTCGCTCGCTTAAGCTCCTTTCATGCAGCCCACATGTTGTTCAAAATGCAGAAATAGGTATGTAAGTTTAGGTCACACATTATAGTTAATTTATTTGGTTATCACACTATCATCACTTATATAATATTTTGTAGAGGAAAGTTTGTGGGAATAGAATAGAATAATCTCCATTGTACACCAAAATAGTAACAAAACTTTTACACTAACTTAAATCTAGTAGTATAGCTATGTTTGTTTTGAGTTCGACGTTAGGATTACCAGAGAGACTTAGGTGCGCAAGGCTGGTTTATAGTGCGACATCGAGTGCTCGATCGGGCTGGCGTCGGAGGTAGAAAGACCTACCCCCAAAGAACTGATCAACCCTCACTCACACCGTTAGCATGACCTTTATCTACCGCTTCAGCCGTCCGAGGACGACCTCAGCGGACCCCAAGCACCTCGCCTGTGGCCCACTGACGGGACACCTTGGCCATTTCGTACCCTTGGCTAGAAAGCAGGGCCACCGTTTCGCTTGAAATCCAGACCAAAGGGGGCGTGTTGCCTTTCAGCTCAACCCCCCAGGATTCCTTTATCCCCACTTACGACTCTCAACTGCAATGGTGACCAAATTCTCCTACTTGCCATCCGCTGATTTTAGTAACGGCCGAGCCCGCAACCACCCAGTCACAGAGGGGCTGCGGTTAGGAGGGGAGTTTAGATATTGGTAGGAAGTGTGAGTTGGTGGCATTTGAAGATGAAACTTGGGACAGGAGGGCTGTAGGTAGGTAAATATAGGTTAGATGGGAGTTGGGATGGGACCAAGTGGCTAGCCCCCACTCTGTAAGTCGCCCGGCGGTTTCGATTACGTCTAATTCTGATGGAATTACACCAAAAACGGGTTGGCAACCTGGGGAAGGTGGATCCGCCGGACTTGCTTTGAGGATCTACTCGACTGTAGCGCTCCCCCCCAAGACGCCGCCACCTTACCGCCTCTGAGGGAGGTGGTAAGATAGGCCTATATCTATAGTACCAAGCAAAGCAAAAGAAGCGATACGTTGTACATCCGCAAAAGCATATATACAGACCATCCCCATTACTTGATGGCACAACATATTTTTTTTCTTTCATTCTGTCCTGACAACCGTCACGCTATCATTGACTCTCTTTTCACACGTCCCACCTATATGCACAAAACCTTTTGGAAACACATTCATTGTGCGTACAGGTAACGACGGAAATTCCCTGCCGGAGTCTGTGTTTCCAGATAGCGACAACTTGGGGATCTTTAAGTCAAGATTGAAAAGGTTAATTCTAGGCAAGCGCGCTCCATTGTCGCTTTCCATTAGGTGAGTTAGTCAAGCGAGGGCCTATCAGTAATAATAAAAAAAACAGTATTTCATCGAAAGACAGTAAATAAACGTTACAAATTAAACTAGTATTATTTTGTACTTGCAGGAGCTATTGTTGCTAAACATTGGGTAATAACTAACCCCCATAAGCTTTTACAACGTCCCACACGGGGTTGCGGTTCTTGGGAATTTACTATTATTATCGAGCTAAGTAAGACGCGAATTGCACTATTTCAGTTGGTTAATATTCACTACACTCTGAAGTGATTTTCCATTATTGTACTCGAGTTACATGATTCATCATCTTCCTCATTTCAGCCGAAAGCCGTCGTCTGCTGGACTTAGGCTTCCTCCAAATGTCGCCACAACGAACTGTCCTATGCGTCTCGCATTCATCGGATTCCCGCGACCCTCGCCAGGTTAAACGTCCATCTTGTGGGACGCCTACCTTGAGCGGGGCGGGAGGGCGTGTCAGACTTTTACTGACTAAAAACCCACTCCGGTTCCTTCTTTGCCATTGTTCCAGGGCCCCGGGGATCTCTATCGCATTACCCATGGCCCTATTAGGCTTCGACCCTGCTGGGCCCCTACGGTTGCTGACATCTCCTTGATGCGCGCGTGAAACACTACGCGCCGTCGACGACTTGGGCTCGGTCCAGACGGTTACCGAACGATCGGACGGCGAACTACCCATTGCTCGCCGTCCGCAAGCCCGCGTTAACGGGTGGAACGCCTACCAACGCTGCCTGTTCCGTCTTCCTAGTTACATGATTCCATCTATAAAAAATACAATCTGCTATTAAATTATTGGGAAACCGATGGATGCGAGAGGCACAGGATCGGTCATCGTGGCGACACTTGGGGGAGGCATATTTCTAACAATGGACGTTGTTCGGCTAAAATGATGATGATGACTAAATCATGCGTCAAAATTATTGGTTGTTTTTGCTTACATCAAACACATTTACACTATACGAATTAATTTTCGTCATCAAAAGGGCTCAAAATTTAGTCGGCTCTCAGCCTTCTTTGCAAAAATAAATATCATACTTTTATTCATTTTTACCATCAAAATTTTTTGATTTTAAGGGAGGTCTTTGCCCAACTGCGGGAAAGCATAGTCTAGTTAAAACATCTGTAATACTAATAAATAATTCATTCCTTTCTATCAAAAATAATTATCAAAAATTTAGATAGGTATATTGTATTTTCATTAGATTGAGTACTTAAGAGTTTAAAACTAAATATTTTAAAAAGAACTTTTGCAAAGAATACGAAAGTTCATAAAAACATGGAATTCCTCTCTGAAGAACAGTTTCCGACCGACAAAAGATAACATACAAAGTCTACAGCCAATGTTTATATTTCTAATACGATGAAACTAGTTCAAAAATCGTTTATTGATATAATGACGTCACGCGATGGATGGTGCCGCTTTTGGCGAGGGTTCCGTGCATAAAACGTTCGTTGACACGACCCGGCGACCGAGTGCCAGGGTAAACATCTGCAGCGGACATTTTCCTACTTCAGACACACATTTTATGTACAACTAAGTTATGTAAATTTAGGCTGAGGTAACTTACTCTTAGGAAGAAATCTTTTTGGCTTGAGAAGATATTTACCTGAAAAGCAATATCCGGTACCTACCTGTACACATAAAAATATTCTTGGGTATGGTTGTACATCCGGCCTGAGTTTCTACTTTTCTATAGCTGAGTATAACTACCGATTCCTGAATAAACTTAAAGCATGTATTTAAAATATGCCACTTACAGGCACTTGAAAAAATGAAGCTAATTACGCATTCCAAAGCGTAGATCTTTATGAACAAGAACGTGCAAGTAACTTGCACTCTTTTAAAACATGTTTTGAATTATAAAAATCGGGGTTATATGTTTCTTGTCACTTCTATTGTCTTGTGTATAATTATTTTATTTATCTGGTAAATTAATTGTAGTGATAGTTTACACAAGTAAGAACTTCGTTAATTAAAAGATAATAAAAAGGAAAAAAGAAAGATAAGGTGACTTGTAAATGTTATTTTTACCAAATAAATAATTATGTTCATCTGTCAATATAAAAAAAAACCAAATTCAAAATTTAGACATTGAACATAAAATGTATTTAATATTGTGTATATCCAGCCAGAACTTCTATCTAATTTCCACTTTTGCACCACTTTCATCCAGATAACCAAAATAAAACACTTAAGTGAATAAAAGAAAAATATTAAAGCCTTACAAAATGAAACTACAAATCTTCGTCTAGATTACTTTACAATGTTATTAGTTCACAGGTGTTACATTCATCCTTAGTCATAGCAGCCTGCCAGTGGTTTCATACGACCCCCATGGGGGTACACGCAATCCTGGTCGTAATAGGACCCGGTGACCTTGAGCTTGGAGCGTTGCTAGTTGCATGAGCAATATAATAGAAACTAGTTTCTTTTCCTGTAATTTCGCTCCCTTGGTAGGTACATAGAGGAACCAAACATTTTTGTGAAAAAATAAATTTCAAAAATGAAAATCCCGACTGCGTAAAAAATAACTTTTAATAAAAACTGAAAAGAATAAAACAAGTTCAGTCCAGTAGCGTAGAAACCGATTTAATTGCATTAATGTAAACACAAATAAAATAAATAATAAATTTTAATACGGAACATGCATACTGCAACAGTCGGGACCCATATTAGATGGGATGATTTTAGTCTAGATTATTTTAATGGGTCCCGACTGTTGCGGCAATACGGAACATTGCCTAGATGTCCAGAGCAGATTGGATGTGTGGTGGCAAAGACTGGAGAGTGTTGGCATAAAATTGAGCAGAACCAAAACCGAGTACTTGTTCTGTGATTTTGGCGTTCTTTCCAGTCCTGTGCTCACAGCTCTTGCCGGAATGCCCATACCAATCTGTTCCGACTTTCGGAAAATCGGGTAGTGAAGAAGTCTTGAAAGTCCTCCCATGACCCTAGTAGCCATCGGCCTTGCCGGGCCATGAAATCTCTTTGAGCAACGCGAAGTAAGCGACGCGTTGTCGACGATTTGGGCTCGGTCTGGACATAGCCGGACGGTTGGACTGCAAGCTACACATTGCACGTCGTCCGAAAGTCCGTGCCTACGGTGGTTGGTAGTCGGAGTTACGGCTGTCTCCATCACTAGCTCTAACCTAACCCAACCCTTTTTGCAGTCGGGTAAAAAAAGGCCAAGTGCGGGTCGATCCACACACAGAGTCTGTAGTCACCTGTCTCGCTAACTGTAACAAAAAGACTATGATAGCACTGAATATTACTCTGACGAAAAGGTTCTAGGACATGCCGTTTTCCTTCACTGTTTTGAGAGCATAAGCATAAAGCATAATCAGCCTTTTAATGTTCCCACTGTTGGGACTCAGGCCTCCTCTCTCTAGGAGAGGGAATGGGACATCATACAGCACGCGGGCCCAGTGCGGATTGGCGAATGTCACATGTCTTCGAATTTTTAGTTCTAGGACATGCCGGTTTCATCACGATGTTTTCCTTCACCGTTTTGAGAGCAGTGGTGATGAAATAAATTACACAAAGTAATGCGCCTGGCTGGGTTTGAACCCGCGACCTGCAACTTGTAAGTAGGGGCCGTTACCACTCGGCCACCACTGCTCTCTTGGCGCATGCCTACGTCATAACAATAATCTGCGTCCAAATATCAGCGCTAACCGTTCAATGATTTGAGCTGTATGTTGATGGATCAGTCAGTCAGTGACGATTGCCTGTTATCAATATAATATAGATAAACAAAATCACTCATAAAGGCCTAACCTCAGTTTTAGTAGTTAAATTGGTTTTATTTGTGCCTGTGATTAGAATTACTAATATCACATTGATATTAGAAAGGCGAAAGTTGGTTTGTAATGAAAGGCACCCGGGTAGACCATTGTTTGGTCCACACCAGGCCATGATCTACCCGGCCAAAGACGCATCAAAGTCGGGTGCAAAAAAAAAGTGTGCCGTCACACAGGATATTTTTATCCTCGGAATATGTTCCTAAGTTTAAGCTTATACATTCACGCGGGCAAAGCCACTGACAAGACCTAGTCTTCAATAAGACAAAGTACGAGTAAATTTCAGTCCAATTAGATTCGAGAGATAGAGAGTGTATTAAAAAACGAGAACCAAAAGTCTCAGTAGCTACTCAACCAGGATTCATTAAACAGGCCCTGAGTCATCCACTTTACAAAGTTGCTATAAATCTGTCATCTTCAGTACGATTCCCATTACTTTTACGTTTCAACATTCGCACTTTCCCAGCGACTTTGTTCACCAGAAGGTTTTCATCAAAGCTAATTTTGAGGGTAGTTTTGAAAAACTAATAATGACAGTAATATATTATACATTTTTATTAGGATTTATGCCAAGTTTGAAGTTTATTAACATTAGAAATAAGAATCCTCCATACAAAACTTAAAACCCCCTAAATTGTTATTTTGGAAAATAAACAATGACAACCTAATTTATTTTCAGAACTACCCTCAAAAGAACAATTTATCATTATTACTTACTTGGTCCTTTTTTAAGGTTCTGTACCTCAAAAGGAAAAAAACGGAACCTTTATAGGATCACTTTGTTGTCAAAGTATGGAGTTGAAATTAAAACTATATACTCAGGTCTACGGTTCCTTGAAGCTTAAAAAAAAATCAAACATCTGCGTTAGCGAAAAAAAAATAATAGGGCCGTTTATGTCGCAAAAACGTGTATTTAGCCACTCTCACGGGAATCAAAATTCATAGAGTACTTCCCATTGACCCAGAATCCTGAAATTTGGTACAAAGCAAGGTCTTCCTTCTTTCTAGCACAAGTATAGGATAAATCAGAAAACAGTAAATTTGTTGTTACGTCACAAAAAAAAAACTTTTTGCGATTCGGAAAAATCTTCGTAACTCAATTCGGGAATTGAACTGATTTCATAGGTAAGTTTGTACGAAACCCTCAGTGTGCGAATCCTACTCGCACTTGCTTTCAAGTATATTGGTACACTCATTGATTTTGCATTCAAAAGAAATTCCCCCATTTTTACCCCCTTAAAGTTGAATTTCCAAAAATCACTTAGTGTTTGCTTACGTCATAAAACAAAGCCTTGTGCAAAATTTCACGCTCCTATTCCTAGTCTGTCTATCTGTCTGTGCGTTGATATGTCAGTCAGTTTCTCCTTCTACATATATTATATGTGTTTGACTTCAAAGAAATAACTTGGAAGGTTCCAATACACGTGTTTCGATACAGGACACAATAATTGTTACTTTTTTCTTGAGTATTATTACCCTTAGCTTACGAAGTAGTTGCCTGCTCTGCTGCGGCCCGATTGAAAGCGCTCACAGTCGCTGAAAGGGCTTCGAGGCACGTTTTTAATTTGCAACAGCTCAAAGTTTGCAAGTAGGTACTGGGATACTGGTTCATGACTAGAAAAGTGCTATATACTAAATATAAGGATCTTTTTCAATTGAAGTTTTCTACTTTAAAACAGTGTTTTGTAGAAGAAACTGAGTTTAAAATGTTTTTTAATGATACTTGTACCCATGGCGTTCCTTCTACTTATTGTTTTCATCGTATTTAGCTGATAATTATACGATATTTTAAAATTTAAGTTAATCATACTAATATTATGAAGGTGATAGATGTGTGTGTATGTTTGATTATCCTTCACGCTCAAAAGGAAAGGTAGGGTAGAGTGAATCCGAGTAATTTTTTTTTCTCCTTTTTTATTTTCCTATTTCGTTAATCGATGACCTTATGGGAAAGCTTTCTTCATGTAAAAACCCTTAAGTTTGGGGCTTTATTTTCAGGTGGCGCACGATTAAGGCATTTTACTAAAAACTAAAATTTTTACTCCTAAATTGTACTTGCAAGCTGAAGTCATTTCGTAACTTTTTGACTTAAAGATGCTATTTGTACCTTCTTAAAGACTTACCTGGTGAATAAACGGATAATTATATTCTAAAATCTAATTAATTAGTGCAGAGAGTCGTCATAATTAAAGCTTTTTTTTGAAATCCGTAAAACACTGAAAGAATTACGGTGCCATGTTTTTAGCGATCCACTAAAATTTAGGAGCGTTACCCATTACCGAAGAACATAATTATCAGAACCATATTCTGAGTTCATGGATCATCTTTTAATTGATTTGGAGAATGCAGAATATAGTAGGAATAGTATGTAATTGCCGTTTTTTAAAACGGGTTGCTTTGATGTGTTATATCTTTGGATTGATTTGAAATTATAAGTTTAAATAAACTTTATATTAAAGGTACGTTATTCTTTTTTCAAAATTAGGTATTTATTGGTTTCTGTGTGTTTTATATTTTCTGTAATATCGCAATACTTATAACCATTTTTGTATGAAATCTAAGAAAACTCGCATTATTTTGTAATGGCAATTGGATGAGATGGCACTACTGTGAACACGGAACACAAAAACTAGAGTTAATCTTGTACTAAAAAGATATCTGAAACCACCTTTACAATGGTTTCCGTGTTTCTAACATGCAAATGAATTCATTTCGCCACTTGTTCTCAAATCTTGATAGTTCTACGATCGGCCGTAGAACTATATATCGTTAGGGCCGATCATATTGCCAGAAAAAATTCTGGCAGTATCCGGAAAAAGCTCAAAAATACATATATCAGATGTGCACTACAGTTTCTGCTGATACGGTCTCACCAAACTTGGCTAATAAAGATACAGGAAAACTGACATCTTTTTTATGTTTTGCGTAGCTATAATTTAAGTAAACAGATTGTAAAATTTTCTGAAACACAGTTCTATCTGCCAGTTAAAATTTGTGTTTTTTTTTCTCTGAATTCATATCTTAAGACTATGTATCATTGCTAATCCAGAAAAATCCTGAACAGATTCGGTTGAAATTTGGCACACAGATACTTGTTATTCCCGGAGTTCCTGTTGTGGATGTTCCTTTGTGATAAGTTTCTACATTCACGCAGGTAAATCCGTTGGCATAAGCTAGTCAACCTAACAAATTAACGTATTTACGAACTACGTATAGGCAATGCTTTATATTAGCGAACTTACTTGGCTTGTCCCAGAAAACCGTACATTTTCCTGCTATAAAAGTGGCCCATTGGCACCCATTGATAGTGGAGCATTTTATCAGTAATTCTATTAAACAGATAGAGCACTAACTTTCACCGATTACCTTTTACCACCTTTTTACAATGTGCTTTAAGTTTTTATAAATAAATAAAAAACCGGCCAAGTGCGAGTCGTACTCGTACACGAAGGGTTCCGTACAATTATCTATCTGTGTTGCTATTATTAATATCGAGTAAAAAACGGCAAAATCACGTTTGTGGGGCCCACATTTAAATATTTATTTTATTCTGTTTTTAGTTGTTGGAGCAGCAACAGAAATACATCATCTGAAATTTTCAACTGTGAACGTGACAGCTAGTCACGGTTCATGAGACGGACAGTGCAGTCTTAGTGATACCCGTTTTTACCCTTTGCGTACGGAATCTTAAAAAAACAAAGCTTTTCCCTTTATAATGTTAGTTTAGACTTGATCGATAAATTTTCACATTTTATTGCATTCGTTTGTAACCACTGACCTAAAAGAAATTAGGTACCATATCGACTTCTGTGAATGACTCACTTTTAACTCAAAGTAAGCAATTTACTTACAAGCCCAAAGGTTAAATTGTTACAGAGTAAACATCGAAAAGTTTTCACAAATATATCACGTATAGCTTAGACTCAAATTTATGTAAATTGTTACGGGCTTATGTTATGGGTAATAATATCTTCCATTATGTAAATTTTATCAATGAAAACCAGTGTGGGTAGCCCTGGAGATAATGGTACGTACATAATATAACATTTTTTGTTACATAAATAAAAGTAACTTTGTACCTAAGCTATCAAATTATACATAGGTACCTAAACTGCTAAGTTATGTAGACCTAGATGTCAGTTATTAAGTTATGGTAATAAGCTGATATGGGTTTTTGGCATACTAAATAGTTGGCAAAGTATTCTCCATAAACATATACCTATTACAAAGAGAATTTTCGATCACACTTTTACTTAAATACGACCAAAATTCATAACCAATATTTCCACATATTAACCTCAATGTATGCGTCCATTCATGTGGGCAATTTCCGCCGTGATTAAATTGTACTCGCTTGTTACGATGGCACTTATGAAGCCCGTATTGATGTATAGCAACTAAAGTTTACGCAAGTTTGGGTGACAATAGCGTACCAAAGTTGTGAGGGTGTGCTGTATTATGTCGCCTGTGGTGGAACACAGCCGCGGTGGAAGGCGTTCCGACGTCGTAGACACACGGTTACGGCCGAGCCGTCGTAGTACTGCGCTAGCTCGCTCAGTCGGCGAGAAGCGCTCCCTGCGACACCACACCGCCCCCGGCGGTCGCTCGCACTCGCGTCGGCGGGAAACTTCTAAATAAACATCCCGATACTTCGCAATTTTACATCGATTCTATCTCAGCCGCCGCGGCTATCCATAAAGTTTATATTACTTTCAAAGTTTTGATGCACTTTTTATCAGTGCCCATAAAACCGGGCCTACCTCGCGTGATGTAACTACTTCGACTTTGCCCCATTTCCTAATGCGATTGTTTCTCCGTGTAAACCACACTTATCGCCGCCGTCTACCACATGATAAACTACGTGATTAACTTTGTTCGTGAAGTGGCACATCACCAACTTGCGACGCCTGACAAAGTTTAATTGTTCCAGTGAATATTTTATTCGCGTGTTCTCGGTGGCGTCCGTCCGTTTTAGCACCAAAAATAAAGAGAAATATGATTGCAAAATTGTAAAGTTTGCGTTTATATAAGACTATGGCATACGGTATAAAGTATGAGTGGTGAGTTGTAGTGAGCGAGTTGCAATTTTAATGCTTAGGGAAGACGATATCGACGTCGTCATACATGTGAAGGAGTCACGTTCGTCGTGTGGTTTTAAGCTAAGCCATTAACTCGGTTCGCGGTTACTGTACAGCAATAAAGCGATAAAGTAAAAATATTGAGGTTAGTTGTAAAAGGAGTACGTTGGAGGAGGTTTGATGTGTTGAGTGTTGGGTGGTTAAGACTGGGTGGGGCCGTGGACCCGGATGGTGTGCGATGGTGGCGCCATGCTGTGCCTGGAGTCGCTGATGGCGCGGTGGCGCGAGCGCAGCGCGCGGGAGGGGGAGCGCCGCGCGCGCTCGCGCAGCCTCTGCTCCTCAGGTGCGGATGGCAGCCTGCTGCAGCTGCTGCATAGGAGGGCTAGCAGTGCTATGTAAGTTGAATGTTTACTCAGCGTATGTTTTCAGGAGCCAAAGGAAATCTAAAGTAAAAATATAAAACCCTACGTCAAAAAAAAAATGACGCTGAAAAAGTATGTAACAAGATTTTCAGGATGCTGAAATAAACAAGGTAACTGGAAAAACAAGAACAGAACAAAAAGAAAAGCCGTAGTCTCACGTTATTAAACTGTTTCGGTTGGTACCTATAACAAACAACCAACACGGCGTATTTATCTCCATTTTTATTTTTTAGCACATTACTTTTTGTCCACTAGAGGGCGCCATATCGAGTTTTGTGACACGTCACGTAGCCTATGTTCAACGGACAATTAAGACTGTTCTAACGATATCTTATATGTCGAGTTCGGATAAGTAGATTAGGAGCTATGAGGGAACGGATGAACAGTACTCACATACATAGCCTGTCAAAATCATAACCCTCCTTTGGCTTTGCTGTAGTCGGGTAATAAAATAGCCTATAATGACTCATTACAGAGCAAAGATCTCCCATTACCCTTTTTTTTAGAAATTTGACTACTGCTAGTGGCCGGAAATAGTGTGGGGCAACCATGCTTAAATGCTCCAGTGTAGCTCGCAAAATTCAAATTCTCGAAAGATTTTTTACAATTTTTTTCATCATTACTCTCTGACTGAGATACAAGATAAAACGACAAGTTTTTTTTATTAACATGGAAAGTTTTAGCTTTTCTCCAAGCTAGATAGTTATTTAAATAGTTTTAATGAGTATAATTGTGTAAATACAAACATGTAATTACTGCAAATATATAAAACAAAAACTGGGCAAGTGCGAGTCGGACTCGCGCACTGAGGGTTCCGTACAAACTTGAGTTTCAGTTCTAAGTATGGGGTATAGTATAACCCCAAAAAAAAAACGCGCAAACTATTCAGATTAGAAAAAAAAAATATATTAGAAACCTTAATATCATTTTTGAAGACCTATCCATAGATACCCCACACGTATGGGTTTGATTATTTTTTTTTTTAATTTCAATTCTAATTATGGGGAACCCCCAAAATTTACTGTTTCTTTTTTTCTATTTTTGTGTGGAACTCTTAATGCGGTTCACAGAATACATCTACTTACCAAGTTTCAACAGTATATTTCTTATAGAAAAAGTGGCTGTGACATACGGACGGACATGACGAATCCATAAGGGTTCCGTTTGTTGCGATTTAGCTACGGAACCCTAAATATATATATATATTTATCTTGCTATTAGATACTGAACAGAGTTCCACGGGCTACCCGACGCGAGCATTCACCATAAAACACTACGAGTTACCAAAACACTAGGATATTAGCATCCAAGTTTTACTGCCTATATTGTTAGCATCACGTTACCGGTAACGGTGCAACATAAACTTTTCATACATCGTATATTCACAAAAAGCTTTGAACTATTCCACATGGAATATTATCACTTTTACGAGACATGCTAAAACCATAGATAAAGTTTTAATAACTTCTACTCTATTCTATTTTTTGATAATGGCAAGTAGAACCGATGTCGATTATTCTGCCAATGTCTAAAGTAAATTGGAAAAACCATATTACGAAATAATAATACATTTTTTCAGTTTACATCAAACTATTTAATGAGTATACAAAAAACTGGGCAAGTGCGAGTCGGACTCGCACACTGAGGGTTCCGCACAAACTAACATATGTAAATAGTTCAATTCCCGAATCAAGCCTCAAATAGTTTTCCGAATGGTAAAAAGTTTTTTTTGTGACGTAACTAACAATTTTCAGTTTTCATTTTTATTCCTATACTTGTACTATAAGACCTTGCTTCATGCCAAATTTCAAGGTTCTAGATCAACGGGAAGTACCTTATGAATTTTGGATCCCTTGAGAGTGTCGAAATATACGTTTTTTGCGACATAAACGGCCGTATCTTTTTTTTTCGTTATCTTAGAAGTTTGATTTTTTCACAGCTTCATGGGACCACAAATTTGAATATATGGTTTTAATTTCAACTCGATACCTCCACGCGCTCTTGAGATAAAGGGTCTTGACAGACAGACAGACAGACAGACGGACGAACAACAAAGTGATCCTATAAGGGTTCTGTTTTTTCCTTTGAAGCTACGGAACTTTAAAAGACAGTTAGAATATATACTTAATAGACTGGTGCCATATTTTTTATTAACATACATCCCTTTTTATTTTTTATTTATAAAAAATAAAAAGGGATGTATGTTGTATGTTATTATAATAAAAAATGAAAAGAGACAGTAACTGTAGACCCAAAATCCTTCGATTGATAGAGTTAAACTTGACTGGTTAGCATTGGACTGAAAGAAAGAGTTCAAGAACGTTTTATTATTTAAAAAAATGTTACTAACTTAACAATGAACATTATAATATTGTAGCTATCAGTTATGCCTTAAGAAACAAATATTCAGTGGCATAGTTATTATTTACGATAGTTCGTTATTCATTCTTATATTCCTACCTACAAATTTTATTCAATTAAATATAGAGCAATTATTAATTTGAGTCTATTGTTTCATAACTTGATTGTTCTATTATGTTGGAATAATGTATTTTCCTGTTAACAATACCGCATCGTTTTCTATCGTGATAATATTATTAATATTGGACATATTGCAGTGCCTATCCTGCAATATTTATCAGCAACTCTGCCGTCAGATATTACTTAACATATGTAGGTACGTATGTGTTAAGTTTCTCTCTTTGTCGTCCTTTAATTGACAGATGGGTCAGTTTAATATACTGACAGAATTTGGTAAAATTCAAGAAGCGCTTTCATTGTTTACTTTGAGTTTTATTTCATGACCATTATGATCTACCTAACCTTTCTTCTTCGTACTCCCTTATTTCAACCATTTTGGGGTCCGGCATCCTGTTCAACAGAATGTACCAATGGATACCATACTCATTCAACATGGCATAAATATTCCCACAAAAACTCAAAGGTCACCATGACTAGCTCCCACGGGTAGTGTGAAAGCGAAGCCCGGGGCCCCGGGATGAAGGCAAAGAGGGAACAGGAGTGGGTTTTTAGTCAGTAAAAGTCTGACACTATCTCTCGCTCCACCCAAGAGCGAGATTTGCCAACAGATGATTTTCCCACCTTAAAAAAAACCATGTATAGCTTCCTGATTTTTCCCATGTTATGTAGGTAACTGTCTTCTTCAATTTCCTTACTCCTAACATTCCCCAAAGAACGCTTGCCACTTACAACTGAACCCTGAGTCAACTCATGTCACAAAAGGAAAGACATATTGCCAATAAATCACATGCTGTTACTCCCGAATACGTTTCAGTCAATAGCAAAAACAAAAAGATATTTTATGTACCCATTCTCGCCCAATGTTTCTAGATAAAACCAAGGTTAGGAACAAAAACAACCGTAAAAGGTATTACGCTAGTTCTATTCAACTCATTATGGGGAAAATGAAAGAGAAACTACGTAATCCGCGCGTGGACTGAAAGTGTATTACGAGATTTTTAAGACATTTTTTCAGTCGTGTTGAAGACCTTGGGAGGAGGTAGGGAGATAGAGGATCAATGCTATTGTATGCTTTAACGGTTACTGCTTCCTGTTTGGCTTATAGGTTATGGCTAGGTAGGATACAATAACAATAAAAAATGCTAAACGATATATGCCTACATATATTCATACAATGGGATTCTCAGAACAGACTTAATATATTGTCGATAAGGCGTAATGTCCGCGGACGCGACGCAACGTCGTGCCGCTTCGTCACAGAGTATACCAAGCACATAATGACGAATACGCGTCTGTGAAGCTACGCGTCCGTGTACAGCCTAACTAGGTGCACAAACGCTATCAACACGCAGTAATATATCTTTACATTCAATCAGAAAATTAAAGTGTCTTCTGAAAATAGAAAAACGGAAGCTCTGGCTTGCTTATCAGTGAACAATAATAATAGCTTACAAAGGCTACAAATTGTTGAAAGGTGCCTCCACCAAATAATTAACGACTCAAGTTTTATATAATAGATAGAGGCATCGTGTCGGTAACTCCGAATCATTTGTAACTATAAATCTTCATAAACTATGCCAGCTTTGACCTTACAACACACGAAAGTTTTTCGATTATTTTTGTTTTTTTTCTTACCAAATTAATTTATTATAGCTACTAATTAGACCAAATTGCCTTACACGGTCATTAAAGACTAATATTATCAAGAAGAAAGTTTATATGCATGTGTGTGTGTGTGTGTGTGCTAGTTACTCCTTCACGCTCATACGACCAAGCAGATTTAAACTAATCTATGACTCTATAACAACGCCACCTCGGTCGCGATGACAAACTTGAAACCTGACCAATAGTACATTTTGATACAGGTTTAACATGTCCAATAATTTTTGTGTTTATTCATTACAAACAAAAAAAATCTTTATATTAATATAGGTTTAAGGAACGTTCTTTGTTTTTTTTTTAAGTCATCATTTCATTGGTTTTAAATTATTACTGACAAGTTGTTACCAAAACAACAACACGAATCATCGCTGAACGAATACAAATAATCGCTGGCATAAAATAAAAGAATAAACAAAGCAAACGGAAGAAGACAATCCGCAACCTCCGCTGATTGGGAGACAAATAATATCACACAATATATCATTTGCTTATCTTTCCTCAAGCCGTGACTGCGTGGGGCCAACTAAGAGAAATAGGTTAGTGGGGTGCCGCCAGCCGCCTGCCGAGCAGCTCCAATGCACTTTGTATTGGTAGCATTGACACTGCTTAGGCCCTTATTCGGAGCGTTCGCATGTTCGCAACATGCTACATTCTTTTAGTATCGTATATAGTGTTTTTGTTTTATATATCTAGTTATTCTGAATTTAGGAAAAACTCTCTAATGACTTCTCATGATCTAGGGCGGAGCGAGAGTTAATGTCAGACTTTTACTGACTAAAATCAAACGTATGTGGATGGATAGAGAGGCAGAGGGAGACCAAAGAAAAGATGGATGGATTGTGTGAGAAGTGACATGAAAGAAAAGGGAGTTAGTGATAGCGTGACGAATGACAGGATAGAACGGAAGAAAAAAACGTGTTGCGCCGAACTCAAATAAAACTGGACAAGGGTAGGAAGGTGATGATGATGTTTCTTCAGTTGCCTTTTGTGTTCCAGAACCACCTTTCAGAAGTCGACCCATGGCCCTATCGGACGGCCGGACAGCAAACTACCCAATGCTCGTCGTCCGCAAACCCATACTTACGGAGACTGGTGGGTCAGGGTCCCGGCGGTTGGGGGCTGAGGATGTCCATGCCCTCACTCATGCTCCATCGCTAGCATTACTGAATATATGAGTAGGTATGGGGTTGGTTTTGTTAGAGTAAGCAGGGAAGCTAGGTTGATGCTAACTAACAAGGTTTCCATGGTGTCCCTCTATTGTATTATTTTTGAAGCGTCATGCATGACGCCACATAGAAACTAAAAAAAATACAAAATCCGATTTTGCCGTACGAGATTTCTCCGCGTGATCAGCCCCACTAATCAAGTTACAACTTTTCAAGAAGTTTTTTTTACAAGATTTCCTTGCGTCGAACGCCTCGAGTGGACCACTATTTGCCTGCTGCGGTCTTCCCGTCCGACTATACGTGGTTTGTATCTGTGTGGTGTCTTCAAGCCTAAAGTGTCACCATCAATGATTGAATCACTGCTTACCATCAGATGGGATCGCAGTCAAGCACTGGTTTAAATCAATTTTAAAAAAAGATGCGTCACACCAAATTATTATTTAGTTTGATTCACACACTTTAGGTACCTACTATGAACTGAATTATTTCATTGTTTATAACTTAAACCACACTGAGTTTTATTTGGTTTGTAAACAAAGAAGCATTTATTATGCGTTCATTGTTCAAACATAGACAAGTAAACAGGAAAACTAGGTTTATAAACCCTAGTATCTATTGCTTCTCACAATCACTAATAAGTACCTATCTTGTAATAAGTACATATAATAAAGCATAATCAGCCTCATAACGTTCCTACTGCTAGGACTTACGCCTCCTCTCTAGGAGAAGAAAGCAATGGGCCGTAATCCACCACGAGGGCCCATTGCGTTGATGCGTTGATGTATGCACATACATGTCTTCGATTTTTTTAAAGCAGTGGTGATGAAATAAATTACTCAAAAGTTTAGGTAATCACCACTGGGCCACCACTACTCACTGAGTACCGTACTATTACACTTCACACCAATATTAATAATAATAATAAATATCTTTATTTCCCAAAACTTAAAAAATACATACAACATTTAGATGCTGCAGAAATCTACACAATAAATTAAACTCTGTCCCTTAAACTAGGTTAGGTTAGTCCTGTGTCTTAAAGGATAGTGTTTCGCAATAACATTCTAAAAATTATGTTTATGAGTGGACTGTGTCGATTTATCTGGGGGGGGGGGGGGGGGAAGGAGGTAAGTAATATTTTAAATGTGTAAGGGATATTTTAAATGTGTACTTATTCACGATCAAACAGCTGAACGGGTTTGGATGTTTGGCGTACGGCTAGACCATGTTCTGGAATAGATACTTTTTACTCCGGGATGGAATCTAATGTTCCATTAGGATAATTTTCTACCTTCGCGTGGGCGAAGCTGCTGGCAGAAGCTAGTTAGTTTATACAGTAACTTATAAAAAGGATGCATAGACTTCAACCCCTCTTTTAACTCCGGGATGGAACCTAATGTTCCATTAGGATCATTTTCTACCTTCGCGTGACCAAACTGCTGACAGAAGCTAGTTTGTTTAGACAGTACCTTATAAAAAGGATGCATAGACTTCAACCCCTCTTTTAACTCCGGGATGGAACCTAATGTTCCATTAGGATCATTTTCTACCTTCGCGTGAGCAAAACTGCTGGCAGAAGCTAGTTTGTTTAGACAGTACCTTATAAAAAGGATGCATAGACTTCAACCCCTCTTTTAACTCCGGGATGGAACCTAATGTTCCATTAGGATCATTTTCTACCTTCGCGTGACCAAACTGCTGGCAGAAGCTAGTTTGTTTAGACAGTACCTTATAAAAAGGAAGCATAAACCAAAACCCCTAGGATGCTCATCATAAATCATATTTGTTTATAATTTATTCATCGATAAGTGCCCATTAATATTATTTAAAACTTACCAAAGTATAGATTATGTGTTTACGTTGAGGTTGTTTACGAAAAAAAAATGTTTATCGAGCCATTAGGGCCGTTTGTAAGTCAAAACAAGTTTATTAGATTTCATTTTCGTCACATTATTCAAAAAAATCTGGATTTAGGAAAATAAAAACACTTCAGCCAGCAAAACAAATTTAGTTTAGTAAGTTTGTATATTTAGTTATAACTAAGAAAACTAGCGAGTTAGTCAGTAAATTTATGGTTTTTTTTTTAACTTTTTCACACACTAGGAACTACTCCTGTATCCTGGGTGTTTTTACAAACGTGTCAACTAACATGCACAAGACACCCAGACCCGAAACAACTATAATAATAATAAATATTTTATCTATTTCCCAAAATATACAGATAATTATAAATCCGTAGGCCATTTGTTCGGAATCGGTTCCGCGACACGCAGCGTAGCAGTCAATCGTTCAACCACCGCGCAAACCGTCCTTTCATTTCATAATTATTATTACATCGAAGATTCGAAGCATGTTCTATCACGGCGCGTGTTGTTCCACGCGGGCCCCAAGGAAATGTCAGCAAAACCGTAGGGATCTAGCAGGGTCGAAGCCTACTGGGGCCATGGGTTGACCGCCTTTAGAAAACAATGTTTTTTTTTTTAATATTTGCCTAGTTATGACTTGACTCATAACTCGTACTTAGCAACTGTCACGTTAACGATTCAATAAAATTAAATGCCTCAACAAACTGTCTGTATGGGGAAGCGGAAACAAATATTTATTTATATTATAGCAATGGCGTCCTAATTCGTGTCTGTTCAAATTGGGTCATCTTGACATAGCGATGGGCAATGAGATGCATCCCCGCTCGGCACTCCCCAATGTGAACAAAACAAGATTCCCACTGTCGTTGAATCGAAACGTACCGACTATTACACTGGCAATGGTCCTTATCTATGTATATAGTTAAGAGTATATAAAAGCGAAATACCACTCACTGGTTAATCACGAAATCTCAGAAACTATAACACCTACAAACTTATAATTTGGCAGGTAGGTTCTATAGGGTGTAGACATCCGCTAAGAATGGATTTTACAAAACTCCACCCCTAAAAGGGTAAAATGGGGATTGGAAGTTTGTATGGAGAAACCTACTTTTACGCGGGCGAAGCAATTTCATTATAAGTATTATAAGTGCGCTTGGCCATGAGGGGTGGAGAGAGCTTCAAGATTGCATAGTTGTTTATTTTTTTCTGTAACCTTTTTTTTCTTTTATAGAACCGTAAACGTAATTATAATTACAAAATATGTAAATACAAAAAAGGCTGACATGTTTAGATCTTTTCAAATTAAAAAAGACGTGGCAACAACATTTTTATTAAAAGTAGTGAAAGAACAATATTCATTAATCAAATACACTTTATTAGAACATTTTGTTTACAGACTTACTTAGGTCTTGAACATAATTGAAAAACTTACGAAACCATTAAGTCTTCATTCGTAATGAAAACTTCTCACTGCTACTTCGCCATTGTTCTTTTCATTTCTCTCTAGACCCATTTCTGATGTGTACTCAGGAACCAGTTGCCTTCCGAATGGGAAACTCGTGGTCCTGGAGGAAGGACCTTAGGTGTGGTTTTAATCAATAAAAGTCCGACACGACTTTCCACCCCGCCCTAGTGCGGGAGAAAGTCATTAGATAATTTCCCAACTCACAAAAAAAGCCATACGTAGATCAACTACCTAGAGCTTTTTTTTTTTCGGGTTGGAAAATCGTCTCATGACATCCCCCGCTCTTGGGCGGAGCGCGAGATAGTGTCAGACTTTTACTGACTGAAAACCCACTCCTGTTTCTTCTTTGCCATTTGTTTTCCAGGGCCCCGGGGATCTCTTTCGCATCACCCATGGCCCCAGTAGGCTTCGACCCTGTTGGGCCCCTACGGTTGCTGACATCTCCTTGCGGCACGCGTGGAACACTACGCGCCGTCGACGACTTGGGCTCGGTCCGGACGGTTACCGGACCATCGGACGCCGAGCCACCCATTGCTCGCCGTCCGCAAGCCCGCGCCTACGGTGGCCGGAAATCGGGATCGGAATCCCGGCGGCAGTTGGGGCGTGAGGACTGTTGCCGTTGCCTCACGCGATCGGCCGCCTCCTTTGCTAGCATTACTGCTTCGCAGAAGGAGGCGGCCGCCTGCCACTCCTCCTCGCTCCGGACCAAGGCCTGTACCAAGGCCCGACGCGAGAGATCGCTGCCGCCGATCGCCCCCACGAGGACACGGCGGTGCTCTGCCCAAGCGGTGCACACCTCTACCGTGTGCTCCACCGTGTCCTCCGGGCGGTCCACACAATGGTGGCACCCGGGCGGCTCTTCTGCACGAATCCGGTGCAGGAACGTCCCGAACTTACCATGTCCGGTGAGGACCTGCGTCATGCGGTAGGTGAGGACGCCATGAGGTCTTTCCAGCCACTCCTCAAAGAGGGGACTTATCGCCATAATTATGGAGTGCCCAGCACTGGGTTGCGACAGTCGCTGTCGCCATTCCACCATGAGATCCCGCCGGAAATCTTTCCGCCATGCCTCGACTTGGCGCGGCAGCGGAGTTTCCCCCGGCGTTGCATCTCCATGCGCAGATCGTGCATGCGCGCAAGGTCTTTTGCCTCCAAATCCCACGATGGTTGGCTTGCAAGGAGACTCGCTGCTTCACGGGAAATCATGCAGTATCCCCGCACCATCCGGATGGCCATGACCCTCTGGCTTGCGTTCAGCTTGGCTGCCGGTCGCTTTCGAAGAGACGGCGCCCATACCGGCGCCCCGTAAAGGGCCATGGACCGAACAATTCCTGCATAGAGCCTCCGGCAGGAGGCGTCTGGACCCCCTAAGTTGGGCAGGAGCCGCTTGAGGGCAGCCCCTGTGCGATCCAGTTTGGGAGCCAGACGTCGGAAATGCTCCTCGAAGTTCCACCGGCTGTCGAGGACAAGTCCAAGGTACTTCATCGTCGACTCGACGCCGATCACTCACCGATCAGAGTCTGACACGACTTCCCACTCCACCCTAAAACGGAAGAAAGTCATTACATGATTTTCCAACTCAAAAAAAAGGCATACATAGATCAACTACCTAGAGCTGGAAATCGAATTTACAATTCTTTAAAGGACTAGCTTAGCCACTGCACCAATAAAATAAACCCATCAACCGAAGACACAAAACCTCTATACCTCTTTCACTCATTCCTATTTACAGTTCCGTGTTTTATCCTTCCTGCAATAAAATAAGGATAGTTCTTCTTGTAAGTGTTTGTCTTGTCTGACGTCGAGGTCCACTTTCGTGTACTACTAACTTTATCTATTGGACTTCTTTCCAAGTAAACAGAACGGTACCAGATCTTTTTAAACGACGCTCATCTATCAACTTAAAATATAGGCCACAACTTTCAGCGAGTTTTTGGACGGGAGACGTCAGTGATGTTTAATCAAAATGACTTAAGTATTAATGAGCTTTTTTTCTCACTGTCTTTCACGGAGATAATTATTAAAATACTAGCTGAATCGAAAAACGTAGTTCTGCCATATAAATTTCTAGCTTTTGCCCGCGGCTTCGCCCGCGTTCATAAAATATAGTCTATCACTCAGGAATGAAACAGCTTTCTATCGATGAGGATAGAAAGCTGCTAGATTGCTAAAACTTTTCCTCCCACAAATAAAAAAGCAAAAAAAAAAACAAAAAAAAAATTACCTCTATAATAATCGTTACTTTATAATATTAAAAGAAAATAATAGGGGTTGGGGGTAGAAGTGCCAAATATGGCCAACGACCTATTCTTATGCCAACTAAACATACAAAAAAAAACATAAAAAAATCGGTCATGCCGTTTCATAGGAGTCCGATAACAACCACTGTGACGCGAGATTTTTATTAGATTAAGACTGTGGAGAAAAAGATGACTATCTTAGTTTATTCTAGGATCTCCCCCAGACGCAATAGTGAAGCCAAAAATGATCTGCTTTGATATTATTACTACTCGTATTTTAGTTTTAAATACAAAAACGAAAAAAAAAACTTCATTTTAAATTCTAAAGAAAACTTTTCATTTTGATGAATTAGCTATAGTCCAATCCCAGAAAAAGAGAAAATAATTTAAAAACCTTTTACAATTTTTTTCTTAGATAAAAAATCTCTTTTATAAATGTTTGTTTGTGTGGCTTTATCTAGTCTTAGAAAACCGTTCAATTAATCCGTATTCATAATCAGTAGAAAGAAAAGAAAGAAAGAAAAACATTTTAATTGGCACACGTACACAGATACACACAATGTAGAAACAACATGTAAACACTTAAGATAAAAAAAAAAACTAACATTGTGTGTCTCGCGCCTGCATCAAATAGTCAGTCGATAACAAGCGTAGAGATGTCTGCAAGATTGACGGGATTCATCAGGGCTGATTTCTGCCTTGGCCCTCGCAAAAGCCAACTGTAGGAACACTGGTGGGTTTTAGTGAGGTTTAACTCACCCTCTCAGAGCAGCTGATGATTTCCCCCTTAAAAGATAAAGGTTTAACAAGCATTATATCTAGACAAACAATCACACGTCTTTATTATCATAAACACATGCAATCTCCGTTGTTTGTGTCCGCAATCCTCGCGTCTGCCTCAAGGTAAACACACCGTCGTTGACCAAACCAATAATTAAAAGCTAAGGGTACGGTCTAGCATAAAATGAAACGATACGGCTGGGGCCCACAAAACTAGGTTTACACCGCACTTCTGCCCCACTTTTATGCATATTACCTAATGAGCTTCTTCGTGCTGAAAGTAAAGTCTTTTTGATGGTAAGTTTGTTAGTGGTAATGAGTTTGTGTGATTATTGTAATGTTTTTAGCGTTCCGTACCTCAAAAGGACAAAACAAAACTCTTATAGGATCACTTTGTGGTCCGTCTGTCTGTTAAGACCCTTTATCTCGGGAATGTGTGGAGGTGTTGAATTGAAATTAAAACCATATACTCTAGATTGTAGTCCCTTGAAGCTGTGAAATTATCAAACTTCTGAGTTAACGAAAAAAAAAGATACGGCCGTTTATGTCGCAAAAACATAATATTTCGGCACTTTTAAGGGAATCAAAATACATAAGGCACCGTTTCCGTTAATCTAGAATCCGGAAATTTGTCATGAAGCAAGGTCTCGTAGCACAAGTATAGGAAAAATTTAAAAAACCATAAATTTGTAGTTATGTCACAAAAAAATAACTTTTTTTACTATTCGGAAAAATCTTCGTAGCTCAATTCGGGAATTGAACAGTTTCCATAGGTAAGTTTGTACAGAACCCTCAGTGCGCGAGTCCGTTTCGCACTTGTTCGGTTTTTTTTTTTGATGGAATATAATCAAGTGGCTTCTCCTACTCTGGGTGAAGCGAGATAGAGTGTCAGACTTGTACTGATTAAAACCCACCTGTGTTCTTTCAGTAGCCCTTTGAGTTTCAGGGCCACGGTAACTCTTTTGAACGATCATTATCATCATTTCAGCTGAAAGACGTCCACTGTTGGACATAGGCCTCCCCCAAATTATCCCCCATTTTCTTAATAATGTAAAACTATTTAATGAAGAGATATATATGTTTGACTGTTCATTGTGGCGACGCTTGGGGGAGACCTTTGTCCAGAAGTGGACGTCTTTCGGCTGAAATGATGATGATGATGATGATATATGTTTGTTCTATTTATGAATTTGATCCGATTTCTTTAAAAGGTAGAAAGATACACTATCGCTAAATGTTGGCATTTTTCCCAGAAAAAATACAATTTCCACGGGATTAGCCAGGGAAGCCAAGCCGCGAGAAAGAGCTAGCTTCAAATTAATTGGTTTTTCTATCTGTTTCTCTATAAACAGGTTTTGAATATGACATAGATCTCATAATGCAGGTACACAAATCTTGAAGCAAATATCTTGATTTCATATGTCATACGTTCAAGCAAAGTACTAGGTATGCAGAACTATGAGGAAAGTTTCGATACTAAGAGAACTAATACAGCGACTGTCAAGTGTTAATATGTGAGCAGTTTCACCAGAACTTCGACAGTATAACAGGTCCTGCTTCTAATGGCCGCTTCGACATGCTAATTCAGTCGAAGTGCCCGAACATATTTCAATGATAGCTCAAAGTTTTATTAAGTTATTCTACTTTTTATATTCTAAAACGATATTATATGTTTCAAGAGTTTGAAACTTGAATGGATACAATGGTCCTTAGTTAGAAATATGCTTTGGGTTTAGATTTTATTATGTTCTTGTGCAATGTCACGTTCTTAAAAGTTCTTACGGTCAGTGGCTCTGTAATGATATCAAGACATTGAAGTAATATTATTGCTTTTTTAAATAATGGAGAGAAATAATATGTGAAATTTTAACTGAACCTGTAAACGTTCATTCTAATATTATAAAGGCCAAAGTTTATAAGTGTATGTTTGTTACTTCTTCACACCCGGCTGGCTGAACGGATTTGCATGAAAATTTCCACACGGGTAAACCATGCCCTGGTATACCAGGACGCTATATAGCACATAAGATACTTTTTATCTCGGGAGTATTGGGTAAAATTTCTACTATAAGAAAAATAAGATAAGAAGCCACAGGCAGCAGCTAGTTGGAAATAAAAATGTGATCTAAGCTATCAGTTAGGGTCGCCGCACACGGTCCACTGGGCACAACCAGGAAACGCCGCCACCGGCATATTTCCTGTAGTTTTCATACATTTTATATGGACTCGCCGCACACAGTTGACGCCGGTGGCCGCCACATGCTACATATCGCCGCTACTCGCTTCTTGTGGCCCGCACTGGCCACTAAAAAATAAAAAACGCTGTCACACGCCACTCGCGCATTTAAACCTTTTCGTCAGAGTCCATTATGATACTGCGCGTATGGGATAAAAAAAGTAGCAGCCACCGGCCACTAGTGGCTGTCGCGCGCTTCAGCTTCCTTTGTGGCCGCTTTTAGCTTCCCGTGGCAGCGTTTGTAGCTGTGGCATGTGACCCATGTGCGGCGACACTTAAGGACTTTTTCGTAATTTTGTGGTCAAAATAAATACAAATCAAGTTATTTAAGTTTACTTCACATTTCACACAAAATAAAGATTGCAGTAGCTATCACTTAAATTGAAATTTATTCGCTGCTCGAAATTCATGAGAGGTAGCAGGCAGTAGGCCGAATATAAACTTGGTTGTACACGAACGGTAATTTTAAATTACGATTCCGGTACAGCCTGAAAGTTTTCGTAATAAATTACAGAGAAGGCACATCGCATATGTTCAGGATATTGTTCTTCGAAATATAGCTGCGATGATATTATATTATTTTACTATCGTAAGTTAATTAATCTTTATGTATATAATTCTTCTATACGTGTGTCTGTCACCCATCTCTTCCTAAACGGCTTGTCTGATTTGGATAAAATTGTGTGTGTATATTTGAGTAGGTTCCTTGATGGTTTGAAAATACAATTAAACCCGATTGGTGGCGCTGCAATCGGTTTCTGGTTTCTCAGTTTATTCTGACGAAAAGCCAACTTTCGGGCAGGGCAACGTCTGTCGGGACTGCTACTCGTAGTGTAAATATAAAATGTGCTTAAACAACTACCAAAAAACATTATTGCGATTGCCGAGTTCCGGGTTTAATTTCCAAAGTTAAAATGCGAATGTGTTGTTCTTTTCTTTTATAGTAAAGACATATGAAGCAAAGGATTTAATGATCCGAAGTCGCCTCCACGAAGTGAGCATTCGTGATAAATGATTATACCTCCAATTTGTTATCCAGTTTGTTGGCTTATTTACGAGTGACTCTTCACTACTGCTTTCATGTTTTATCATCATCATCATCAAGTGTCGCCACAACGAACGGTTCTGTGCAAATCGTATCCATCCATTATTTGTTCATATTTTATATTTATAATAAATAATAATAATCTTTATTGTTAAGACAACTTTTCACAAAAATGGCACACTAGAACCCCCTGTATCGTGGAGGCTAGTCACCTTCGTCGTACAAAAGTCAATCTCATGAACAAGACGTTCGAGACAGACATAAATGGCGTCACATGATTGGAAAACCGACCTCGCGTAACGGGATAAAGGCGAGGCAGAAGAAGAAGAAGTTAAGATTTTAGGGGGGTGACAGTAATAATTTACCAAGTTGTCTACACTAATATTATATAAGTTTGTTTTTTTTTGTTTGTAGGAGGTAACCTCTGAAAGTACTGGTCCGATTGCTAGAAATTTTTCACCGATAAAAAATTACGTTATTCCTGAGTGACATATTTAAAAAGCTAAAATATAGTAACATGCTGTATAGGGTATTTATTTTAAAGCAAATGAAAGATTAAAAATTCGAAGTCAAGTGACATCCCTAAAATCCGCAGTAGACCCGCATAGGAGAAAGCCTGCGTCTCAGCGTTGGCAGCGTTATTAAATAATTATATTTGAAGATCGTCTGTGGAGGGTAGACAGTACATCCAGAAGTTATAGTCGGTGCGTGGCCGAGCGTAAAAAGAAACTGAACACTAATGCTGCTATACTATTCTAACAAAAACTTCGGCCATAAATCTCCTTATTCCGAATTCGCACGGTACTCACATTCGCAGTAATTCCTGTCTGAATGTCAACCTAAAGTTAAAGTGTTTAGCTGGAACAAAGTGCTCGCTTCACTAGTTGCTAATGCTTAGCACTAAGACTGACGTAAGTACATATGAGGGCGATAACTCAGTATGTCATTCATAAGTTTGGCGCTCCTGGAAGTGGGAAGAGGATGGAATGCATTTTAAATGTAATGCCAGTTTTCTTAAACTTAAACCTGGTTTAGTGGGCCTTGAATATATGAGAATAATGCTCATAAAGGAAAACATGTTTTGCTCAATAAACTCAACAATTTTAAGTAGTCGTAATTACACCTCTGTCGTCCGATAATGTGTCGTTAATAAATAAGTGCGGCTCAGATAACTAAACATAACTTTTCTATATTAATAAATAAACATTTAAACTTATAGAATAGAAAAGAATAGAATAAACTTTACTACTTACTACTTTACTGCTTACTTTACTTTACTTTTTTTTAACTTTGGTTTGGTGGTTAATTATACCTACAAAAACTACTGAAAGATCGTCAACGGCGAAATACTCCAACACAGTGAGTTCCCGATACTTCAGCATTGAAATACTGAAAAAAAACCTCAATAACTGAGATATTTTTTTTCTATATTTACCTTTATACTTGGGCATATTTTAACTCAATAGCCCCAGTAAGTGATACAATTAATTACTTAATAATTTAGCATTTTTAATATTGCTGCGGACAGATTGCGACACTATTGTTTGTAAACATTCAAATTACTAAAAATTCTAAAAACACTCTGAGAAAACATTTTTTTTATTTTTTTAGGGTTCCGTACCTCAAAAAGAAAAAACGGAACCCTTATAGGATAACTTTGTCGTCCATCCGTCTGTTTGTCTGTCTGTCAAGACCCTTTATCTCGAAAACACGGGGAGGCATCGAGTTGAAATTAAAACCATATAGTCAGGTCTGCGGTCCCTTGAAGCTGTGAAATCAAACTTCTGAGTTATTAAAATTCATAGGGTACTTCCCGTTTTCCTAGAAATCTCATATTTGAAATGAAACAAGGTCTCATAGCACAAGTATAAGAAAAAATCTGAAAACTGTAAATTTGTAGTTACATCACAAAGAAAAACTAAATTTGCGATTCGGAAAAATCTTTTTAACTTAAATCACGATTGAACTGTTTTCATAGGTAAGTTTGTACAGAACCCTCAGTGCGCGAGACCGACTCGCACTTGCCTGGTTTTTAATTTTTGCCCCACGCTTGGGATTACCCCTGTATCGTGGGTGCGTTGTAAACCTGTAAACTCACATACACAAGACACCCAGATCCAGATCAACTATCTGTAGAAGAACACATATTTGTTGCGTATAGGAATCAAACCCGTGCCACGCTGCTTAGCAATCAATCGCTCAACCACTGCCAGCTCAAGCCAGCCGTCTTATATATCATTCTTCTGTATGTTTGTTTGTCACACAAATATACTAACAACATTGTATCCAAATCGGTCAAGCCTTTTTGGAAGACTAACTCTTCCTAAGCAACTAAAGAGCGGACGAGTTAACGGTGAAAGAGTTAGTCTTTCTAAAAGGTTTGACCGATTTGGATAGAATGTTGTGACTTTATGAGTATATTTGAGTGGGTCCTTGAAAGGTTTGAAAACACAATTGGACCCGGTAGATGCCGTTCAATTTTTTCTGACGAAAAGCCAGCTTTCAGGCAGGGTAACGTCTGTTGGGACCGCTAGTAAATGATGAATAATCATAGGCCCTTGAGCTTCTAGCTATCCAAGTTTCACTGTACTAGGAAACATCTAAATGAATGTCTAAACATTATTGCATTGTAGGATTTTCAACTCTCGGCACTGAGTTGAGCGTTGGAAGTCTATTGCGCTTTTATTTTGGCTTTACTTACGGTACACGAGAAAAAGTATGATTTGTTGTTAGTCTTATTCGTTTCTTACTTTAGCTCTGCATCAGTAATATCTTTGAGCTGGATCTTTGGACCGAGTTTTGTTCTCATATTCGCATATTCTTTTAGGGGTACAGAACTATAAGTAAGTAAGACTCTTTGGTATGTTGCAATCAGCGACATTGCCATCATAGCCTATTTTCAACTATGTCGGAGTCGAGTCTCCAGATGAGGCTGAATACCAGTATTTTTTTTAAATTGACAAACTAGTGCTTGACTGCAATCCCAACTGTTGGTAAGTAGTGATGCAATCATTGATGGTGAAGCGCACTAATTTATATAGAGCAACTACACTAAGCCGTAACAAATAAAGCTCAAACTCTAAACGCGAACTTATGAACAAACTAAAGATATTCTATGATTTTCTAGATGTCAAGTAGTTTCATTTGCGGCATAGTTTTCATTTTAAGTAAAAATAATGTCACAGATCATATAGTAATCTTTGAAATAAACTTGCGTAAAAATTTGTGCCAGAGCTGATTTAAGTTTTAAGCTGTTTAAGTAAAAAAAAAATCTTATTTACATTAGAAATGTAAATAAGATTTTTTTTTTTACTTTCAAGCTGTAAATCACGTACAGGAAGACGCAGCGTTGGAAGGCCTCACACAAGGTAGACCGATGACCTGGTTGAGAGTCGCGGGAATCCAATGGATGCGAGACGCATAGGACCGGCCATTATGGCGACATTTGGGGGAGGCCTATATCCAACAGTGGACGTCTTTCGGCTGAAATAATGATGATGTAGATCTTTTTGCGATGGCTTGAAAGAAGAAAATACCACATCGTGCTGTTATCTACCCGGGTCTGCTTGTTAACCGTCCCAAGGACGATTTCAGAACCAGAAGGCATGTCTTCTGATGTAGTTCTGCACTTTGGCCTGCTATTAATTAGTTTTCTGATGTTCATCTCTTGTTCGTCTCTTGAAATCATCGGAGTACTCTCCATAAATAAAAATACTCTTAATGTTCTTATAGTATTTAAATGTCTTTTTCGTTACTTATAATAACAGCTCGTTTTAATTATTATATACACTTTTCCAATTTTTTATGTTTTACAAAATTCTGTAAATCTGTTTTTTTAAGCTGTGAATTGTAGAAATGACCTCTTCGAGGATTTATAATAAATTATGACTAATCTAATTATGACATATGATTTATACAAGCGATATAAGTATATAACGTGGGGAGATATCGCAGTTTATCTATGTGATCCGATATTTTTCTGACCCAGTGTATAATAAAATAACATATCATGGTCAAATAACCGCAATAAAATTCAGCTAATCGGCATGATTTGAATAATACCACAATTTGCATCCGGGAATAAAATTCTCTATTCATTTTTATATTCTCAGACTAAGATTAATTGATTTTATGATAAACAAATATTATAATAAAATTCTTCATCGAACGTAGAATGAAAATAATAAAGACAGGTATAATACATTTTAAGGCTAAGGCATCAAACTCATTTAGTTTGACGCGGTCAGGAAAAATCTATTTTATTCCAAGAGCTACTGAAAATTAATTTCTTACTGACTTAAAATGCAAATGTATGGGCCTGAAGTAAGTATTTTGTGATGCAAATGGGATGTTTAAGTATGCCTTTGGTGTAGGAAAAAAGTTAAAAGGCAATAATAACGAGTGTCGAAGTCGACGTAGCGGTCGTAGCCGCGTAGCTGCGTAGCACCGTAGCCGCGTAGCACTCGGGTTACGGGAAGTTAGTTTGCATGCCATTTTTGTTGGCACAACTGTGGAAATTTTTATACATAAATATTATTTAGACGTATTTTATTTGCGGTGCTACAAATCATAAGCCTAAATTATAGACTAAAATTATATGTAAAAAGATATTTAACTAAACATAACTGGAAGAGAACGTCTCGTTGCATTAAGTCTGACTATGTTCCACTACTGTACATTTTACAAGTTTAAATAAATAACTGTTTGTCGGAGGTTTTGACTTGAATAAAATGTCGTTATCGAGGGATTGGAACAATTTGCTTGCAGCAGTCTTCCCATCCGATCATAATTTAGGTGTCTTCAAGGCTAGAATGAATAGGCTCTTAATAAATTACTGCGCTTCACCATCAACGATTGCATCCCTGCTTACTTTCAGGTGAGATTGCAATCAAGCGCTAGTTTATATTCTATAGCGCATTATCGTAAAGTATTTTGAGGTCATTACATGACTCTAAGGCCGCTATCCCACTGGCTACGCAAGAAACTTGCGACGTTAACGTCGCGTCTGCTCAACGTTGGCGCTGCGTAGACGTTGGAGAAGCGCCAACGCTTGAAAAACGCCAGTGGGATAGTGGCCTAAGAAATCAGCTTGTAATATCCACAACATCTGTACCTACTATACAAAAAAAATGTACTTGACCTTATAACTTAAGGAATCTCAACAATAAAGAATAAAAAGAAAAGTACTTCGAATTCTAAATCCCTTCCTCGCTATCAATCACAAAACCGGAACGTTCACAGCCCGGACGTGTTCCGATTCGCTCCCGGCATGGACCGGCGCCGGCCGCAGCAGTACTTACTCAAATCAATAATGCAATACGTGCCGACACTCAGAACAGGGGTACTTCCAATATAATGCATTTATCTTCTGAACTAGAAATTGGTTAAAAGCATCGCATCGCCGCTCGTCTTCTGTCTTGTCTTTAGATATGAAAATACTGATTAAAATATGAAATAGCACATTTTGATACAAGTGGAGAAATTTTGTCACTACGACCGAGGTGGAAATCGCCTGAGCTGCAGGTGAGGATGTTATGGAGCCGAGTGCTGCAGTGACAAATTTCCACGTGTACCAAACGACAAACAAATACACTCATGAAGAAATAAATAAATGGGGGTTGACCGGCGACTGGTGAGGGACGCTTAGCGCCCAGCCAGATACGATAAATACAATCAATTGTGGTAGGGCGCGCTCGCGCACTTATCCGCACTAGTGCAGAAAACAGTAAATTGCGTGCCTATAAGCGGTAGGGATAAGAGCGGGTTTTCGAATAAGTGTATTGAAAAGAATTTTAAATTTACTCTTGATGAAAAAACTAACTCAAATATAGAATACCGTTTTCAAAATATTGACTTTCGTGTGGAAAGATCGATTCAAATATCGGAGAATATTTTTAAATAATGCCTGATGGTAAATCTGTTTCAAATATGGAACAACCTTTCAAAATATTGGCTTTGGCTTTGTAAAAACAAATGCCAGCTACTTAATAGTCACTTGTTGTTTGTTCTGTCAACTTTGACAGGCCATTTGAGGTCAAGAGATATTGAAAAAGAGAACAAAACACAGTTTATTTTTTGATGTTATGTAAAATGTAGGTTGACAATTGACAACTTGTCGTTCGTGGCTGACTTCAATTTTACTAAAAAAAATAATGCCTATTTACTTAGTAAAAAGAGTCTAGCACACTATAAATAATTAAAAGTGCTTTTATGAAAACCTCAATCATAATATAACATAATAAAATTAAGAAACTAAGGCTCTCAAGCAGCGCAAACATCGTAACCTTATTCGTCGAAACGGATGGGTCATGGGGTCCGAATGCTTGTCTACTTTTTAAAGGTACTATATATCGCCGGCTGCCCGACACTGTGTGACCAAAGAGCTGGCTTGTTCTTTGCCCAACTTCTGGGCACGTTTCCATCTGAGGCGCTGATTGTATGTTTTTTTTAATGTAATTAGGTTTAGTATAAATAGTTAGTTAAGTTTTTATGTACTTTTGATAAAGTTTATAAAGAGGAAATAAGTGAATATCTATTAATTACATTTGTATATAGTAATCTCTGGGCAGGACACATTGCTCGCAGAACAGATGACAATGGGAACGAAAGGTTCTGGAGTGGCGACCACTTACCGGAAGGACGCAGCGTTGGAAGGCCTCCCACAAGGTGAACCGATGACTTGGTGAGGAATTTGATTAATGCGAGACGCATAGGATCGTATATTAGGGCGACACTTGGAGAAGACCTATGTCCAACAGTGGACCTCTTTCAGCTAAAATGATGATGATGATGATAGTAATCTCTATAAATACTGAACAGATTGTAAAAAAAATCACAGACTGAAAACGACAGGTACATTGGCTTTTTATCCCAATAATTGCATGTAGAAGTGTTACCAAAACAACAGTCCTGTACGTGTTGCATTCTTCGAATCCCCGTGACTCTCACCAGGTCATCGATTCACCTTGTGGAAAGCCTTCCAACGTTACATCTTTCGTAAAACAAATAAGAGGCCTTCTAACGGTGCAACAAAAAGAACCGAAGCATCAAAACAAAAACAAAATTTGTTGATCTCAATATTAAACAGTAATAAAGAATGCATTTGTTTTTCCACAGAGTGATTAATAGGTCAGAGGCGACAGCGAAACAGGGGACATTTAATTTGCTTAAACTTTGGCAGGAATTAATTCCCGCTGTCATTGTTTTTATCGCTTGCGAGGCAATAAAGGCAGTGTTTCTCTACTTAAAACTTAGACGCTTTGGATTTATTGTATGGGTATCATGTTAATGTTTTAACTTTATTTAGGTTACGTTAAATTTCGATTGATAGAGCAGGGACTTTTATTTTTTTTTAAACGTTGTTCCATTCTAGTCAATTTTCCTGTATCGTGAATTTACAAACAATTAAACTCTCATACTCAGTTATCTAGACCCGGAACAACTATCTGTAGACCATACAAATATTTGTTCCGAACGAGAATTTACCCCGCGACATGTAGCAAAGCAGCCAATTGTTTAGCCACTGCGCTAACCGTGCCGTCATCAATATAAAGTACAGATTGAGTGACTTACTTGCAATATTAACATCATAATTTTATAACTTTGTTTTAAAAGGTTTGGCCATGGTCATTAGCGTGAGCTCAGCAGGAATTAAAACAAGATTTGTTGACATCTCTTATTTATATAAACTGTATATAAGAACACTAGTGGCACATAGTAGACTTACGGCAACAAGGCATTCTCTACCAGTCAACCTTTGGGTTAAAAAGACTACAATGGTAGGTGTGCAATAATAAATATACATTTAAAATCGAATTAATTGCCATTATGATTAGGTACTTAAAATAATAAAATACACATTATATGCTAAAATAATAAACTAATAAATATTATGATATTATTAGTATTATTAGTTAATTATTAATTAAGAGAACTAAAAATATAACAATAAAACTATGACAAGGACAAAATTAAATATTATGACAAAGACGAATTTTACGCTTGAAGAAAAATCGATCATGTTTACTAGTCGGAAACACTACTTTTTTTTCATCTTTCAGAATTCAGTAACTCAAAAAAAATAATCAACGAATAACTACTATATTACTTTGTAATTGTTATTTGCTATGGTTTTTTTATCTCGATCTTGGGTGGTGCGAGAGATAGTGTCAGACTTTTACTGACTAAAAACCCACTCCTGTTCCCTCTTTGCCTTCATCCCGGGGCCTCGGGCTTCGCTTGCACACTACTCGTGGCCCCAGTAGGCTTCGACCCTGCTGGGCCCCTACGGTTTCGCTGACATCTTCTTGAGGCGCGCGTGGAACACTACGCGCAGTCGACAATTTGAGCTTGGTCCGGACGTTTAGCGGACGATCGAACGGCGAGCCACCTATTGCTCGCCGTCCGCAAGCCCGCGCCTACGGTGGCCGGAAATCGGGATCGGAATCCCGCCGGCGGTTAGGGCGTGAGGACCATTGCCTCACGCGATCGGCCGCCTCCTTCTGCTAGCATTACTGCTTCGCTGAAGGAGGCGACCGCCTGCCACTCCTCCTCACTCCGGACCATAGCCTGGCGACCAGGAACCTCCCGAACTTGCCATGTCCGGTGAGGACCTGCGTCATGCGGTAGGTAAGGACGCCATGTGGTCTTTCCAGCCACTCCTCAAAGAGGGGACTTACCGCCATAATTGTGGCGTGCCAATTATTTGCTATGGTGCACTTTTCTTCGTTGTCCAACCCTCTTCCCAGTATTGCTGGAAAATGAGTCTCCTTGTACGCCTTTACCAGAGAGCTCTGTTCTTGCTTGTCTGTATACTCAGACTCGCTTGCTGGATCTCTTTTCCATATTTGACCACCAGGTGGCAGATGGTTGTCCACTTCCTTATGGTCAATCGGGTATATTCAGGGCCTTTTCGGGTGACTTTACTGTTTGATAAGGTGCAAAATAACAAATCGAAGGTGAAGTACCTTCTAACTGTAGATTTTCGAGAAAATTATTTTTAGCTCATTTTTAAATATGTGTTTCTGCATGAATCAGATATTTAGTTGCAACTGCATCAAATTAAATTGTGGAAACACCTTCTTACACCAATGTATCAATTTATGGTATTACCCTACTACTACACTATCATAAAATATATCAAGGCTGAAGTTATTGTTATCTTCAATAAATTAATTAATTACAATTTTTTTACTTCTTATGAAATCAAAGGTTTATATCAGTTTATGAAATTTTTTGACTTTGATAGTTAGGAGTTATTGGCACTTCGCCGTCGAAATATATTCTATGTATCTATCAGCTAGATGCTAGTTTATTTTACTTTCATTTACCAGTGTTATTATTATTTATCATACCCACTTAAACCTCTGTATCTAGTGATTATTTTAACTGTACTATTGTTCTACACGAACCACACTTAGTATCGTTTGTACACACATATCTGTGGGAGGACAGCAGGTCAATCTAATTACTAGAACAAGTTCAGAGCTGCAACAGTTTGCACCAACTAGTGCCCGCCCGTTATAATTTAGGTAAACAATCCGCGTTCCCAAGTTAAACTGTACCTAGGGTACTGACTGCGGCAAATATTCGAAAGAACCACCACGGACATTACTTACCTGTATCGATTTTAGAATTGTTATAATATTTTTATACATTATTATTATTTTTTTACGTTTTTTTTTTTATTTCTATTTCAATTTTTAGCTATGTTTTTTTTATCAAAATGTTAGATATATTTATTATTTATTTTTAATGGGCGCTTAAATTTTTTTTTTTTGTTGTTTTGTGAATAAGAATCGCATTTTAGTTGTTTTCTTCATAGAACATTTTAGACTTTTTTATGTATATGTTATGTTTTCGAACATATGACACCCTATGGCTACAGCTGAAAATCAGCGTCAGGTGGTGGTCTTGTGTGGCCATCTGGCATTATGTTGAGCTGAGGGCCTTTTGGCCAATAAACATAATTTTCTTTTTTCTTTCTTGGCTCTGGATCGCAAAGGGCAACTAAAGGATCACGGGTGGGTTGTTGTCGGTAAAACTCAGACAATCCTTCTCGCTCCACCCAGAGTGAGAGAAGTTATTTAATCGTTTCCCACCCTGAAAAAAACTGACTGTACGAGTTTAGTAATACACGTTCAACCCGCGATTTATGAATAATTTGATGTTGAGCATTTATCAAAGTCAACTTTATCGTGAAATCTGTCAAACTTTGAAACTTGACTCGTTCCTAACTCCAAATACACAAGTCTAAAACCAACCTTATTTTATGTTTTTATTTTTAAGTCTAAGGTGGTATGAAGCAAGGTTGAATGGTCGAATTCTTTGTTGAGCAAAAGTTGAAGAAGTGTTTTATTGAGGGATTTTTACGTCTACAAGGATGATCGATTAGTATGATTTATTGTCTTTAAGGTCATTGCCCGTTCGTGCTGATACTGTTAAAGGTTGAGCTGTTCGACCTCTATCAAACTAATATTTTAGAGCAAAAAAAAAGCATTTGTTTTACGTTTGCAAAAAGTATTTTTTGGAAGAACTGCCCCCCCTAGCCAAGTTACAATCGTTTCGTTCACGCCGAACGCCTCGAGTAGGCCACGCCTCCGATTCCTTTGTTCTGACCACGTGACTGAGCGTTGAGATGACGTCAGAACAAAGGAATCGGAGGCGTGGCCTACTCGAAGAGTTCGGCGCGAACGATACGATTATAACTTGGCTAGGGGGGCTGATACGATTCCGAAGTGTCTACGTATGTCACCATGATATATACCGGTAAAATAATTTTCTAAGTTTAATCAAAACAGGCTAATGGTTAGTCTAAGTGCCTACCGCAACAAAATCGTCATAATTGATAACTGAATTGACTAGATTTTTACGTCAATAAATAATCATGGCTTAGTTTTTTTTTTGCTGGGTTTGGGAGCGAAATAACAGGAATACGCTAATTTTTCAGTTTGATAGTCACTTCAACAAGCCAGGTATCTAAGCGATTATCTTCATCACTAAAACCGCAGGTTATAAAGTTTTCTTTTTTTTTTGACATGTTAAAACATGTATCTGACTTTTACCCACCTGTATCCTTCAGTTGCTTTTTGAGTTCTAGAGCCACGGTCACTCTTTCAAACGTTCCTGCAGCAGGTCTTCCCATCCGATTATAATTAAGTGTTTTCAAGGCTAAAGTGAATAGGCTCTTAATAAACTAGTGCGCCCGACCGTCAACGATTGCATCACTGCTTACCATCAGGTGAGATCGCAGCAGTCAAGCACTAGTTTATATCAATAAAAAAAAGAAGGTTATGAATTTCCGTACGGTAAAAATATAGTCTAGAAAACGTATTCGCAACCGTGGAACAGCAAAAACAAAACCAATTCCAATCAAACAGACAAATTAATTCATCCCTCACCGCTGTCGCTTCCCATGCGAATTAATCCAGGATCGGCTGACTCCTGTAACACAACAACATAAGAGTCACCGAAGTTTAAACAACCGCGGCGTCTTTGAAGCCGGGTGATTACACCACGCATTCAACAATGATGGCCGTAAGCCTACCCTCCCTAAGGAGACGTCCACGCGGCCAGCGGACCGAGAAAAACAGGAATTGCCCTACTTAGAACTTGTTTGCTACTTATTTATGTAACATACAAGTGTTTGCGGAAACATACATATAAATAAAACCTTTTCGGGTTCTTTTTCTTGTATCTGTATATTTCTATATCTTTATTAGGTGAAGATATATCATCTTTGGTAATAGTTGCCGCGTAATATGACGTTGATTGAGTGATCATGGTGTTACTCAGTCTTAGGACAGTATACATGTAGATGATATACAAAAGTAACTAATTGGTTGCCGCCTCATCAATAAACCTTCGCTTCACTAAAGAAAATTCCAATACTTCCTATAATATGTAGAATGTGTTGACTATAGCAACGATTTTACTTTTAATAACTCCAAGCGTTTTATATTTGAACTTAATTATATACCTACTGAAAACTTAACAATAGAATTGACCCCAACACATCAACTCCTAAACGAAGAAACTAAATGGCACACTGTATAATTATGAAGAACATTTGTAACTTACAAAATTTATAATTCTAAGTTATATTTAAAGACCTTCCGTCATATGGGTAATCTAATATTAATCCTGTCGGACCTTCGATTAACCAAAATATCTTTCATCGAAATTACGTAAACCGACCTTTTTATTATATCATTAAAGAACATATTTAAGGCTACACGTTTTTTATTAAAAAAGCCAATCTTTTTTTACCAACTTTAAATAAATAGAAAATATTCCTAAAATATGCTTCTGTTCTTGTTTATTCCCAACCAAAAGGTCACCATTTTTGTTCACGTAGGCGTCATAAAACTGGATTTAAATGTCTGAATAAACAAGTATTTCCAATATCAAAGTTGTGATTTGAATGATTCACGAAATCTAGGTAAAGACGGCTGCTATACGTACAAAGCTTCATAATTTATGTTTTTTTATTTTTTATTATCATTAAATAGAACGATGACTGTAAAAGTTTTAAAGTACCTACAGTAAATCCATTTTTTTTAAGTAGAATGTCATCAAATATGTTCTTCCGCTTAGAGCGAGAAGGGTGGAGCAAGAAGGCTTGTCAGTTTTACTGACGAAAAAAGTCCACCTATGTTCCTTCATTTGCTCTTTGCGGTCTAAGGCAATGGTAACTCTTCCAAACACGAACGGTCCCGCTGCTCTAGCAGGCCTCGGCCCTACTGGGGCCCTTTCAGTTTCGCTGACATTTCTTTGAGGCATGAGATCGAATAGAACACTACACGCCTTCGACTTGGGTTTGATTCTTACTAGATGGACGGATGATGAGCTAAAAGTAAAATCATAAGATTGCAGTAAACACTATAGACTGATGTAAATCACCACTAATAGTGTATAGAGGAAAGTTTTGTATTTTCTATGTTTGTATTTTAAACAGACTTCAAAAATAAGTAGTAGGTTTTGTGTTCAGCTGAATGTATTTTTTTATGTATGTTCACCGATTTCTCGGTCAATTATAGACCGACCGATTTAGAAAATCATTTTTTTTGGATTGAAAGGTTATGCGTCCAAGTTGGGCCCATAGAAATATTGTTATAATCTGATCATGAACTTCGAAGATATGGAACTGAACTCCTCATAGGATCAAAGCAAAACTGTCGTAACAAGTAAAATTGCTTTGTTTATATGTTTAGTCGATGACTGACTGAAAGAAAAGGTGGAGGGGATATATCGAACTGGTGATGAAGCCGGAAGGTAGGTACCGGAACTCTCTAATAAATTAATGTGACCTAACCGTGTTTGGGATTATTAGAATTGTCATGAGATGCACTCTGGCTCTATGGTATTTAAATTGGGCTGAGGGGTACTTTTTAGAGGTGGTACCATCTGGTAACTAAAACGTGTATTTTTTTTTTACTGTATCTGTGAAGATTTGTCTCTTCGTTATTTAATACCGACTTCCGAAAATAAAGTTAATTGCACTTTTTGGCGTTTTCTTTTACATTGAAGTCAGTTGTATTTTTTTTTTGTATAAAATTTTTTATTGTTTAAATAAACCGATTCGGGCAGACGTTCTTCTAAGCTAACTTATCATCAGAATAAAAATTTGAGAATCCGATTACAACGCCACCTACCGGATCCAATTGCATTTTCAAACCATCCAGATGCCCACTTAAATATACACACAAAAATCCAAATCGGTTAAGCCGTTTAGAAGGAGTTCGTTGACAAACATACGTACAGAAAAGTTATTTAAATAAAGATAAAAGAGGTAAAATATATTATCATATCAATGCGATAAAAGTAATCAATCGAGCCTTCATTAATTCAGATAATGTCCACTCGAGTGTCATCAACTGATCTGATAAATACCTCTCAATATTGGTTAATGAAGTGTTTCAGTTTTGGTGCAATGCCCTTTTTATTGAAGTATTTTCTATTATCTGTTATTTTGCGCAACATTTGTCATTTGTTATTTTTGTTACGAAATTATCCTACTGGATTTCACAATGATAAATCATCTTTATTCTGTATCATTTAATTTATTTTCTAAATATAATATTATTACACATGGTGGAAAAAAAAATAGTATTAAAGGGAACTACCTGAAATTTTTGAAATAGCTTGCTTTACTTAAAATTAAGATTTTTTCATTTTTAAACAGAAACAAAACTGCATTCACAGTTTTCTCGAGAAACTTGCGCAAATCGGCAATCGAAAAAGCAAAAAATAAAAAAAATAGACATTCGCTTTTTTTTTTCATTAGTTAACTCAACTTTAAGGATAATATTTCTTCTCTCCAGGGACCATACAATTTTTCCACCCTGTATGTACCCGCATCATGGTCACATGACCTTGTCGCCGCGCATGTGTCTCGTAGAACTCATTTCGCTAAGTTTGAGTGAGCACACGATAAGATTCTCTGCTTTTTTCACACGTTTATTATTTTTTACAGGGGCCGTGCATCCTGAGACCATGCGTTTTAGAAAATATTGCGTAATGTCATCACTAAAAGTTTAATTTTGGTTGCTACAATGCAAAATGCATGTGTAGGCGATAGTGTGTATTTATTGTTTGTCTATGTGTTGGTAGCACTGCGAAAAGGGGCACGCGCCCCAGTATTATAAGACATAGAGCATTTCTATTGCCTTATTATTAAGAATTTTGTGATTTCAACCCAAAGACGTCTACTGTTGGACTCGCCCAAGTGAGGCCACAATGATCGGTCCTGTGCGGCTTGCATCCCTTTTATGTGACACTGACCAGGTTATCGGTCCGCCTTGTGTCGTGCATCTACATAGGTACATAATAGAACATAACATAATCTACGTAAGATTGGTAGGTATAGGTAACTAAACTCGAATTTTTTTTTTTGTAGCAATAAAGAGATGATAAATATTTGTATCAAATTTTTTAGTTTGTAAATTGTGCTCTACTGACTGTTGGCTTGCTATATACGCTTTGGTGCATACTGTACTATTATTATGTATAGCTACGTTTTCTACGTTGTTGACTCATCAACACGTCACATTATGTCCTCAAGTCAAATCAATTTATTTCAGAATCGTTTCGATTTCCTCATCAATTGTCCACCCACCAGTCCTAAATTAACGTTGAACTTAATCTACATTCTCAATTCCGTTTAAAAATAGCTCAAGAGAAGCTACGCGTTACGAGCCAACATAGAAACGTCGCAATATTGCTCAAGGGTAGCAACCCGTGAAGCATTACTTTCGCTTGGCAAAAAAATAGCTTCTAAGTCCGAATTAAATCACACCTCGACGAATCGCGGCATGAATTTAAACTCTCCAAGTCGTGACACCAATACTTTTCAAGTCACCTCACACAATATTTTCACGCTCGACTTGATAAAAAAGAACTGCCAGCTAAAGACTCGGTTTTGTAAGCGAATTTTAGAAAATACATTTAGATTTGTCTGCGCGTATATATGTAGGTATCGCAGAGTCTTTGAAAAAGCTTGAAGACGTTTTTTGTGCTCCACTGCCAACCCGTGGCTCCAGTATTGTAATGTTTATTGAGGGATCCGAGCGCTATTGTCGTCTGCGAGCTTTTGTTATTCGCGTGATGTACTCCAAAACAGTGCTACCAATGAACTTATCACGTCGTGAGAACAGCGTGGAAAACAAATTGTAAGCTAACGTCTTCTCGAACTCCTAAAAGAACTTTATTACATTTATAAATCACAAGAACGGCTACGTACATCATGTCCTAGGATCTAATTTAACATCGACTTACAATTACGCTCGAGGGAAAGTTTGACGTAGCACTTTAAAAGTTACGTTTGAGGGCTTTTAAAAGTTCCCGGTCAAGATGGATTACCGCTGTTCGTCTGATGGTCTGCAGGCACGCCTGACCTCGTTTGATAGGCCTTGAAATATTTCTATATCCATTACAGGTGCCTTATTGTGGTATACCAACGTACCTAGCTACGAAAACTACAATGAGGCCGAAATCGTGCTGCGGCAATGCTATGAATCATTCTCCATGTCCCCACTCGTAAATCATTGAACCAAATGTTGTGTTGTGACAAATTGCGTGTCATTTATTTAATTTGTTTTTGTTAACTTATGATATGAAGTGTTCATATATTGTGTTGTTTGAATGTGAACAAATAAATATAGATGTCAGAGTTCCTTCAATAAATTATATTTAGTTGCAAAACAAAACACATCAAAAGCTTATCTGGTTGAGATGGGTAAATTAACTTTATTGTCCTGAAAACAAGCAGGAGTATTCAGCATTGTTAAGAAACCCTTTAGATTACATAAATCGCTTGTTTACTCCATACACAAGACACAAATACGATCTAACGATAGCAGCCGTCAGAATTAGTGAATCGTACCGATGTAGTGATGACAGGCTACAAATGTTTACCATACGAAGGGTGTTATTGTGGCGCAAGTCCATGGCGCGGGCGGCGGCAATTTGACGCCGTTTGCCGCCAAAACGACAAATATGGCCGACCCAGTTCCCGCGTCGATGACTTTGTGACGCACGCCTGCAACTATACTGAAGTAGACGCGGTAAGGATGGATGATACGTTAGATAAATGTTCCTCATTTTGCCTGTGAATGTAAGGGAAATGAGGCTTGGACCTTTAGGCTCAACTAAAATGCCGCGAGTGATTTGTATTCTTATTTAGGTGTTTTGAATCTTATATCCGGTTTCCAGCCACCGCAAGCGCGGGTTTGCGGACGTCGAGCAATGGGTTGCTTGCCGTCCGACCGAGGAGTGGGTTTTAGTCAGTAAAAGCTTTTGTGGGACGGGGGTTCCGCCAGTCCCGTCCCACCCAACGGCGGGAGATGTCATTGAATGATCTCTCACATAAAAGGAGGAGAAGTGTGCAGGATATCATCACAATGATGAAGAGCACCGACCCGGACGACGTGCCTGCTTTCGTGGCGAAGGAGCTGCATAAATTGCCTCCCGTCACGTTCGACCACGTCGATGTCACCAGGTTGCTGAAGGACATAACATCCCTGAAAGCAAGCTTGGCCGAGGTACAATCCAAGCTGAAGGTGTCCAATAACACCGTAGGTGCGCTGCGTGCCGAAGTAGAGTTGTTGCGCAACGCTGTTTCGGAAAGTAGGGCGCCTAACAACTCCAGCGTGAACATACGTCGCGGAGCACAAAATGCATACATCGGCAGTTTTGAGTCGGCGAGCTGCAGTGCGTCACCCGCTGCTGAAAATGCTTGCGTTGCATCGTGCTCCGCCGCTGCCGTCGCTGTATCGTCACCGGTCGAAGTAGTGACGCATGTAGGTACGTCGACCCCTAAACGTGCCTATTCCGCTATTGTTGCTGCAAAGAAACCTGCTGTGTTGCAAACAATGCGACAAGCAGGTAAAACGAAAGGGGGCCAGCAGAGCGATGAGGATGGCTTCACGAAGATAGAAAAGAAGAAGAGGAAGAAGCCTACTTGTCAGAACCAGTGCGGTACCGCGCTGGCAGGACCCAACATGCTGCTGCGTCCAGCAGTACCTACGACGCAGCTGTACGTTTCGAGGCTACATCACACCACGAAGGCTGAGGAGATCGTGGAGTATGTACGCGTAAAAACAAACTGGACTTTGAGAGTCGTGCAGTTGGAGCCGCGCCATAATACTAATTTCAAGTCGTTTGTGGTGCGGGTGCCGACTCACCATATAGAGACCTTCCTCAAAGGAGAGTTTTGGCCGAAGGGTGTCGTGTATCGACGATTTCGTGGAAGAATACCGACCTCGCAGCGGAACACGACGCCGTCACTTCGTGTGCAATAGTAATAATTGTTATAGTTTCTTTTATAATTATGTATTAGTTTATTATTTTGTAAGATTATTTGTGTATTTTTTCTATGGGCCTTAGTTGCCTGATAATAAAGGATTATTATTATTATTATTATTATTATTATAAAAAAAACCGATAGTATCTTTTGTCTAATGTATACCCTACGGATATCTGCTAATTAAAAGAAAAGATATATTATATGGTCAAATACGAGTTGACATTTCTTTTACCTCCTTTTTTCGTTTATTTTTTGCCGCGCTTGGGTACCAATAAGTATGTTTTGTTACTTGATCATTCTTGCTTGGGCATCTGAGCTACGTCATATTCTTAACGTTCATAATTGGTTTTTAATAATGAATCACTCTTTAGACCCTTGATAAGTAACTTATCATTTTACGAATGAATGTGCTTGCCTTAAATACTCGTACTTTAAGAATGGTCACATTTTCGCATTATTTTTTAATTTTTATTTCTATTTCAATAATAATTACACCATAATGATTACAAAAATAGAAAAAAGACAATGTTCAACTTAAAATGGTTTACAGTGTCGAACATAGTTTGGCTTTAAGCAGAAGCCGGAAACTGAAAAATACATTTCATACTAGTTTACCATTACAAAAATAATACAGGTGGGATCCCAGTCAAACACTAGTTGATAAAAATTAAAAAAAAAATATTGCCGTTTATAATAATAAACTCTTTATTATCAGGCAACTAAGGCCCATAGAAAATCTCTCTGCTATTACCTAAATAAGACGCCTGAGTAATTACCAACATAAGTAACAATGTACTTTATTTGAAATAACAACAATGACATTGTTTGTCTCAGTAAAATAAAGCCAGTGACGCAACGAATCACTCAAAAAAGCTTACACGGAGACTTTTCGTGATAAGACAATAAGAACACTTAACGCATCAGACGTTTCCCCTTCTATCTGTGCCTCGTAATAAATAACAAATCACAAATAGCAAACGCCACATTTGGAGCACATAAATTCCCTTTTATTTTACTTCGACGAACGTACTTCGACTTTTATCAAATTCGTTTGAGCAGACTGTAATAAAAGCAACATTTAAACGTGCACTTTAACACGACAAGCCCCTACTTAACTGGTTGAATCAAGAATAGCCATGACATCAGTTGTAACTGACAGGACGCGGCGAACTGAGTAATTGGACAAACTGCTGATTTCTAAATTAGCTTTACAGCTTTCGGTCACGCCACTGACTTCGACTGACGGTAAATGTCGCTCACTTATTCTGTACACCCGGCATTTAAGGGTTATACCTACCGACGAACACCTGCACGCTATTTCTGACGTTATCGTGTTTAAAATAGGGATTATAATAGTTTATATGAAGTAGGCGTGTAAAGAAACAGTATTTTTGTCTTATATCTGAAATACTTATAATTTATTTATATTTTGCGTTTTATGATACAGTTTCATGTGTAAACCTAGACAGGGCGTACAGAATAAAACGAGGCCGACGAGGACAAGCAAATTAAAAGAAATGTGGCGCTGTAACGTATAAATTTATCTTTTGGTAATCTCATTGCTCCCAAAGGGCGCCTTAAGAACGACAAAGAGATTTTTATCTGGGAGTAGCAAACCTGTAAAATAATAAGGAAATATTACCATAACCAGTCCACGTCGATTGTAATAAAATAATCTATAAAAATATGTTGAAACAAAAACATTGGTGACTAGGCAAAAGATAGTTTTTTTTTTTTTTCATGCAGCTGATAAAATAGGCCATTTGTTACGGATGGGAAGCCAGGAAATCTGACAAAAGGTTACCCAATGACTGGGCCATGGAAGTCAGATAGGCATTTGATCCACGTAAAACCCAGTTGTTCAGCCGCAAATGAAAAGTGCCTCCACTCTAGGAATTACTCCTGAATCGTGGGTGCATTCATAAACATGTAAATTCACATACAAGAGACACCTTAGACCCGAAATACCTACCTATCGGCCATACAAATATTTGTTACGCGTAAGAACCGAATCCGCGACACGCAGCGCAGTAGTCAATCACTTAACTGCTGCACCATCCGTGCCATACGTTTGACTGGGACCGAACCACAATACAGTCGGGCAAAGGCAAGGCGGATTCATGCTTATACAGAGTTAACAAAAGTTATATTAACAATATGCCTAACTCCCTTACAACACACTATTAATTAATCAAGTCAGCAAAATGCCTACATAAATTAGATGGCCTATCCACCGCTGACATAACTCAAAACGTCCAAGTTTCTTTGTGACCTTTATGTAACAAATCACGTAAAAGGACTGGAGATTGAGCGTCTAATAGCGGCCAATCTAAGCAATCACAGTTTCGTCATAGTTTTCTATACTCTGTACGTATAGGTGCGTGACACATACAGTTTTTAGGGTTGACGCATGTAGCTCGCCGTCCATCCGTTCGGTAAGGACCGAGCTTGATTTGTTGGCAGTATGTAGTGTTTCACGCGCGCCTCGATTTTTTTTTAAATTGTTGATAGGATCGTGCTTGACCGCTATCTCACCTGATGGACAGCGACGATGCGGTCGACGATGGAGCGCGCTTACCTAGAAGTAACCTATTCACTCTTGACTTAAAGATTCCCATGTTGTAGCCATCGGGAAACACAGAATCCGGCAGAAAGAGTAACGTGTCCCTGGGACGAAGGTAACTGAAGGACACAAGTGAGTTTTAGTCAGTAAGAATCTGACACGCCCTCTTGCTCCACCTTAGAGCGAGAAAAGTCATTTTCCACCTCTAAAAAAGAATTGTTGACTCTCGTTTAACTTACCTAACCCTAGCCTTGTAATTTGTGACTTTGTTCAGCCTAAACAACCTTCCAGGCAAAAAACTGTGATTTCGCTACAGTGTGCAGTGGTTGGCAGCTGCTCAGCTGAGCAGTGGTGGCCCCGAGGTACGAGTGAGCCGTAGCTTCATACCTAGGCAGGCGCTATACTTTGTGTAATTACACAAAGTATATTTTAATTAACGATGCGGTCTTTAACTGGTATAAGAGCACTGGTCTTATACCAGTTAAAGACCGCATCGTGAGAAAACCGTTTATCGGCATTCGGAAACTGTTATCATCATTTTAACTAAATTGGACTGCTGGATAAATGCCTCTCTCAAGAGGCATGGCAATGTGGCAAACATTGATCTGTCAAGGATCGATTTTTGGATCGATTGTGATCTCTCTCAATCACTCAATGGTTTGCTGGAAGAAAACTCAACTTTGAGTTAAGCTCGCCTATGTACATGAACTCTGTTATGCACATATTTTTTAACTTATACGTGTACAATAAAGAATAAATGAATAAGGACTGTAATAGGAACTATAAATAAATAAAAAAAACAGTTAAGCAGGATAATTGACTAGATAATTACTTTATTTTATTACTAGATTTTTTTGAAAATTCAGGTAATTTTTATTATTTATTGGAATTGTTCAGCTTTGTCAACCCTGTCGTCTCCAGACAGAGTCGTAAAAGCCCTGGACCATGACAATAAACTTGACCTTTGCTAATCGCACGTAATATGTTTAAGACACCATTACCATTGTCTTGTTAGACCTCTCCACTTTGCCAGTTTACGACTGTACCACCTCACGAAGCCTGGCTAGGTTATGTATGAGGTTTGGTTTTCTTCTTAATATTTGATGGAAGAACGATTTTAGAAATGTTACATTTAAAATGTTAATTTTCCAAAACTATCACATAACGTCGTAACTAAATTATAATCGCACGGGAAGACTGCAGCAGGGAAATTGTAATAAAACGTTAATTTTATCTCATCCCATCGAAAAAAAATGTTTCCTCTATTTTAATTAAGGTTTTGGGCACTTTACCCTTTCGTACCAAGATATATATCATATTATTGGCCTCAAATATCAATCATAATTGCAAAATGTTGTAACATTAGCTTGACTAGCCTGTTGGTCTAGTGGTCAGTGGCCCTGTGACTGCTATGCCAGAGTCGTAGATTCGACTCCCACCCAAGACAATATTTGTGTGATGAGCTCGATCATGTGTTTGGGTTTAATTTATCTATAACTAGCGGTCCCGGCAGACGTTGTTCTGCCCAAAAGCGGGATTTAGTAAAAAAAAAAATTACCCTACTCTACCCTACTCTACCCTACTCTACCCTACTCTACCCTACTCTACCCTACTCTACCCTACTCTACCCTACTCTACCCTACTCTACCCTACTCTACCCTACTCTACCCTACTCGTTAAAAAGTACCCTATGTCCGTCTCCTGGTTCTAAGCTACCTCCCCACCAATTTTCAGCCAAATCGGTTCAGCCGTTCTTGAGTTATAAACAGTGTAACTAACACGACTTTCTTTTATATATATAGATATCTTGGTATGTATATAGAAATATATAAGTATGTTTATCAGTTGTCTAGTACTCATAGCAGAAGCTCTGCTTAGTTTGGGACTGGATGACGTTATGTCAAAGTTGTGGAATATTATTATTATTATTGGGTAACCATACGAATCCTCATAATGCTGTAAATCATCAACTATTCACCAGACAGGTTACCGTCACCTTATCAACATTACATGATCCTCTCCACGACTGTCGCAACCCCGCGTGTCGCTAGTTCAACCGCCGCCTGGTACGACTCTCCCTGCGCCAGAACCAGCGTGTCGACTGCGTAGCAGACGAGGTATTAGGCATGTCTTTTGTAGCACCGATGCCATCAAAATATTTGTATTTAGTGTTTATACTAAACCAGACTTTGTACACATAATACAAAAAACAAAGTACACTCAGGCAACGTTCATCAACAATCTGGAAACGTTCTCAGAAGACTGGCAGCATTGCCACGTTGAATTTCAGTGCTAATTCTTCAGGCGAAGAACTAGCTAGCCATCTGGTCACGTAAAGTGTCGTTTTTTTCTTAATTTTTAAAAGAACCGTCCCACCCATTGAAAAATGTGCCTCTAAAACAATTTGCTAAATTAACCTTAAACACTCTAAAAACCTGTCTCTGAATAAATCCCTGACATTAACAAAATGTAAACATTTAGAGTGTAGTGGTCCTTGGGTCCCGAGTAAGCTTGTTAGCGGTATCCTAAAGGACCATTGGACAGCCCAGAAGGGTCACTTATCGGTAGATAGGCGCCGTGCCTACAAATCACTCTCATAAATCTCCGAACGCCTGACTTTGCTCATAAAATAAGTTAGTCGATAAATTGAATGCGGATACTATCTACTGGATACTTTCGATCGCAGGAATCCTCTAATTTTTGTTTCTGGTTATAGTCATCCTGGATTTAGGAAGATAGCTTCGGTTTTTATGTGGATTGAGTACCTAGGGTTTGGGCGTATAGTCTCTAACTGAGAAATATGAAGCCTACTTTCTAAAATTGTGCTTCTGGTTTACGCCATTTTTGTTACAAACCTAAAACGGTCGTGTTACAAATTTAAATATGATTCGGATCATGGTTGTTATTTATGTAGCTATTTAATTTAGTAGGTGAATACCTCATTATTTATTGGCTTGGGTAACCTTGGTAACTTCTCGCGCTCTGGGTGGAGCGAGAGGGATTGTCAGACTTTTACTATCCAAAATCCACACGTGTTCCTTTAGTTGTTCTTTTGCATTCCAGAGCCGCAGTGACTCTTTCGAACAATTTTGCAAGCCATAATGAATACCTCTGAATTCTAAATTAATAATTTAAATTTGAGTATTTGCGAAGTTATATTTTAACCTAAAAACCTGTCCAAAGAACCATTAAAGAAGTGTTAGAAACTATAAATCTAAATCTCTAATCAAGATACCGTTTACCGGTCCAAACACTACTACTCTACTACGCCCTTTCCATTGCCCTTTGAGTGACTGTAAACCTTCTAATGAGGCCCATTGTAAGCGGCCATGTTTCAGCGCCATATGTCATCACCGGCAACACGCACTGGTCATAGACTTTCGTCTTGAGACATTGTGGTATGTTGGACGAGAAGATACCGCGCAGCTTTCCGAATCCTGCCCAGCCAAGTCGGATTCAACAATTGACGTCTTTCTCAAAGTTAGAGATACCCAACTGGATTGTCTGTCCCAGGTAAACGTAATCATCTACGACTTCGAGTCTCCGATCTTGATCAGAGTGGGTGCTACATGATGATTATTTACCATGAATTTGGTTTTGTCCATGTTCATTTTAAGACCCACTCTTTCTGAAGCTCTACTAAGCTCATCGATCATTGTACTGAGCTCCTCCGTAGTCTCAGCCATGACTAAGTAGTATATCGTCGGCAAATTGACGGTGAGTGATGTACCCGCCATTGACATTAACATCTAGTCCACTCCAGTCCAGAACCTTGAAGACATCCTCCATTGCAGCCGTAAACAGTTTCGGAGAAATGACGTCTCCCTGCCTCACACTCCGCTGCAGAAGGATAGTTTTCGAGGTCTGGTCCTGAAGTCGGACTGACGTTGTGGCGTTCTCGTACAAATACTTCAACACTTTGATGTACCGATAGTCAATCTGGCACCATCGGACAGATTGCAGTACAGCCTAAGTCTCGATCAGATCAAATCTTTTTCGTAGTCCACGAACGCAGAAAGGCAGGTTATACTCCTCGGTCATCTGTATAACCTGCCGGAGCGTATGTATGTGGTCTTTTCGGAACCGGCTTTTTCGGGATGCTGGAAGTCGTCGAGAACCTGCGCGCGAGACGGTTCGTGATGACTCTAGGATACAGCTTGTAGACATGGCTAAGAAGCGAGATGGGCCTGTAATTCTTAAGCGGGGCATTATCGCACTTTTTAAAGAAAAGTACCACCATACCTCTGCTCCATGCCTGTGGCGTTTTTTCCTCAAGTATGACGGAATCGAATAACCTCTGAAAGGTCTTTATGACCGGTATCATTAACAAACTTTAACACTTTCCAAAACAAAAACACAAACACTAGTATTTCCTCCAAACAGCCAAACAAACACCTCAAGTGTTGACTCTGAGCGTATTAATGATCGAAAAGACCCAGCAAACCGATTCCCACTACGCCGAGTATCGATTAACTGTTGAGGAATGTTTGCCACGCGATCGAGTGTGAAGTGTCCCTTACAAGTTTACACACACACTAACGAACCACCAATCAACGAATAGGTAAGTGTAGACAAACATTCGGGTTTTCTTTTACTTTGATTTGAAGTCTTTGAAGAAATCACAACATCAACGTAATGTTGTGATGTGCAGAGTAAAGCGCTTTTAGCTTTTTGATTTATTACAGACAAATCACCAGTTACTGTGTCAAAATGTGTAAGTAGAATGATTGAGTACGAATAAGTAACGTAACATATACATATGTATATAATCAGCCTTATAAGGATTCCAGTCCTTATAATGAACAATTAGGTTACCTTAACTACGAAATCGATTTTATAAAAAATACAAAACACCAAAAAAAAATAACATATCTTTTATATCAAGTTTATTTGAACTTATAATTTTTAGCTAATACATAGGTATGACAGCTCAAAGTAACCGTTTTTAAAAACGCCGTTTTCGGACCTAATATTAAACAGAAATCTACCACGCAGGCCCAGTGAAGGTTGGTGATCTTTGAATTTTGTTCTAGGACACATAGGTTTCCTCACGATATTTTTCTCTATGTTTTGAGAGCAAAATAGAATAGAATAAAGCTTTATTGTACACCAAAATAGTAAGAAAAACTTTTAAAGTAACTTAATCTATGGGTACAATAGCGGTCTTATCGCTAACAGCGATATCTACCAGACAACCTTAGGGTGTACTGTAAGAACTTAATATAAAAAGGGGGAAAATTAAATTTTACTTTAAAATGAATATTAGATTTTACATAGATATAAAATACCCACGACCTACAAATCGTATGACAGAGCTGTAGTGATTGTATACTTGTCTCAAGTGCACGGGCAGTGACAGTTGACAGTTGCATACTGGCCTAAGCTTCGCACGGATCTTACAAATATTTGAAATTTTCGGATTTTCTCTTCTATAATATGCTTATACTATACATCTAAACTTTCATGGAGAGTCACTATGCCTATTAGTGAAAACCACATGAAAACCCGTTCAATAGTTTTAGAGTTCGTCGCAAAGAAACAGACAGACGCGGCTTTGTCTGGAACCTCATCATTATAATTTCACTTTAGTTAGTTACGCTAGTCATATTCGTAAATTGTGCTACAATTGTCAGTTGTCAAACACAATGTCTATGTAACATGGATCTGACGCGGCCTCGACTCGACGTCTACGTCACATGCACGTCCGGTTCACGTGTCGTCTACGTCGGCCACGACTCAAATACGTGCTATTCACATATGGCGCAATATAGCGCACAAGTAGTTAGTTAATATATATTTATTAAACACATCGCAACATCACTCCATCATCCATCTGTTTGCTGAGCGCTAACTTTACAATTTACGTTAAAAGCAGTTTTTTGAAGAATTTCGTTATAGTGACGGTATTAGATTAACAGGTGCGGACATATTATTGCGAAAACTGTTTTTGTTTCCTAATAGCAACAACCTAGGAGACTTAAAGATTGAATAGGTTACTTCTAGACAAGCGTGCTCCATCGTCGACCACATCGTCGCTTACAATCAGCCGGGGCTAGCCAAGTTACAACCGTTTCGTTTCGATTCTATTTTCGTTGATCACCTCGAGTTGGCCACGCCTCCTACTCCTTTGTTCTGACCACTTGACTGAGCGTTGAGATGACGACAGAATAAAGGAATCGGTGGCATGGCCTACTCGAGGCGATCGACGAAAAGAGAATCGAAACGAAACGGTTGTAACTTGACTAGGGGGCAGGTGAGATAGAAGTCAAGCGCGAGTCTATCTATAATAAAAGAAAACTTTATGCTAAGAAAATCTACTTAAGATAAAGTCAATGAAATGTAAGGACCTTAAGGATTAGCCATATCAACGGATAGACGTGTGTGAAAAGGAGAGTCGAGGGAGGCTATGGCCCAGTTGTAGGATATAACGAGCTAATTAGACAAGCTGGACCAAGTGTCATCAGGTACTGACGTAATTCAAAATAAACAAAGTTTAATGTGGCCGCAATGATGGAAATCAGAATTAGAGAGCAGTGGTGGCCCAGTGATAACGGCCACGAATTATGAGTTTTAGTTCGCGGGTTCGAACCCAGCCAGGGGCATTACTTTATGTACTTTCTCTTATCACCTATCTGTACCTTCTCTTTAAAACGGTGAAGGAAAATATCGTGAGGAAAATGTCAGTTTTCACCGTCCCAAAACAAAAAAGTCAAAGACATGTGACATCCACCTATCCACACTGGGCTCGCGTGGTGAATTACGGTCGTAAGGTTGATTATGCTAGACTAATGTTTTTTTGTTTCGGTGGGAAAATCATCCAATGACGTCTCTCGGACGGAGGCGGTTAGGCGGAACGGGAAAAAACGGACTTGTCAGACTTTTACTGACTAAAAACCCACTCCTGTTCCTTCATTGCCTTTCAAACCAGGGCCGAGTCTTCCTTTCAGAAGCAGACCCTTGGCCCCAGTAGGCTTCGACCCTGACGGGCCCTTAAGGTTTGCTGACATCTCCTTGAGGCGCGCGTGGAACAGTAGGCACCGTCGACGACTTGGGCTCGGTCCGGACAGGTACCTGACGACCGGACGGCGAGCTACCCATTGCTCGCCGTCGGCAAGCCCGCGCCTACGGTAGCTATACTAATGATGGAAATAAATGCAGCGCCCAATAAAACAGTAAAAGACAAACGTAGGTACTCCTATCCTAACCTAACCTCATAAATTGTGCTTTCATCTTGACTCGCCTTGTCTATTTTAAGAACAAAAACGGACGCAAAAAAAGAATAAGAAACAGACGCAAAAAAATAATAAAAACGGATGCTAAAAATGGATAATTTGCCGTTGCCCCTTCTCCCCAGCTGTTAAAGCTCAGTGCATTACCGTAATCTAATACGACAGTTCCACTGAAACCGACAGGGGGCGCTATCGGTCCTTGCGAGATGTAATCGCGGCGACCCGACCTACTGAACGAAATATAATTACTAACCTCATAACTCACGTTTTACTATAGGTGCTTGCTTATTTGCGGCACAAACATCAAATAATGGTTTCATTACTTTATTGAGTATGGTAATATTGGGGGTAAAAGTGTAATATAAAGCAATTTTCGCATAAAAGGGTCTACATTCGAATTAATTTTAATTAACGAAGACTGCTTTTTATGTGGGATACATGGCAGCAAATGTTGAGAGTTAACTTCGCTGAGGTAGACAATACTACAGTAACATTCTCGGCTCCAATTAACCGAGATCGCGCTTGTTTTAATAATTACCGTAGGTCGGAATTAGGTAGAGTTATTCATGTACTTGCATCGAAATGTCGATATTAATATGGATCTTCCCGGGATTTCTAATGAAAAATCCCGTGTGTCAAATAAATAATAATAAAAAGCTCAGAGATAGATAGGACAAATAAAACAAAAATAATTAACTTACACTTTTTATTAGTATTTTTCATTGAAAAAGATCTCTACGTCATCTAAAGTAAGGTTAACAAATTCATACACTTCTTCCTCCTCGTAATTAATGCAGGAAAAATATTTTTGTGCTATATTTCTAATAGTATCATAAAAAAAAATCTGCTCTTTAAAACTAATCTCGGTATTTTAGACATATCCACTTTATTATTTCGCTGTATGAAATCTGTGTATGTTCATGTTTAATTCTACCTAATTCTGACCTCTGATAATTACACATATTGTCTAAAGAAAATTATACCAATTTTACATCACACTAGGAATAAATTTGCGAATAATTAAAACAGCCACTGGACTTCCGACGACCGCCAAAACTGTGCTTATATTTTCTTTCCACTGACAGGTAGTGCTGCAACGGAGATCGAAAAAAAACTTTATTCTACTTCCATAGTAGTTCTTGTGCCAACATCGTCAAGTTACTACTACACTATGCAATAATCTATTGAGCCGTTGAGTTTGATGTTACAAAAACGTGTAAAGCTACCGCTCCAGGCCTAAATCCTATTCCAATGTACGTTGAACATTATAATTATACAACTAAATAAAAAAAAAAACAAAATTCCAACGTTAATAAATAGAAAATAGAAACGCGTAACCATTCATAATATTTAATCCCGATGTAAATGAAATTGCAACTCCTTGCAATATAATTACTTTGAACAAAAACAGTAGTTTCATATAACGCGATTAAAAATGTAATGAAATGCTCCCGAGAGTGGTAGGCGGTGCAATTTTATATTTGGACTAGCACTTTACCAGAGGCTTCGCTCGCAAGACGATTTTTATAAAAACTTTAACATCCCTTAAACTGTATTTTGAGGGTAGTTTTAAAAAGCTAATAATGAGAATCTTATTGACTGACCTGTTGGTCTAGTGGTTAGTGGCCCTGACTGCTATGCCGGAGGTCGTGGGTTCGATTCCCACTCAGGACAAATGTTTGTGTGATGAGCATGATCATTTGTTCTGTGTCTGGGTGTTATTTATCTATATATGTATGTATTTAGAAATATATAAGTATGTTTATCAGTTGTCTAGTACCCATAACACAAGCTCTGCTTAGCTTGGGACTAGACGGCGTTGTGTGATAGTTGTGGAATATTATTCCTTGGGTTAATAAACTTGAAACTTGGCACACATTCTAATCAAAATGAATAATAAAGACTATTCATTTTGATTAGAATGTGTGCCAAGTTTCAAGTTTATTAACCCAAGGAATAAGATTCTCCATTATAAGATTTAACACCTCTAAATCTGAATTTTGACTGGCCTGTTGATCTAGTGGTCGTGGGTTCGATTCCCACCCAGAACAAATGTTTGTGTTATGAGCACGAACATTTTGTTGTGTCTGGGTGTAATTTATCTATAACATGTATGTATTTAGAAATATATAAGTATGTTTATCAGTTATCTAGTACTCATAGCACAAGCTCTGCTTAGTTTGGGACAAGATGGCGTTGAAAGTTGCAAAAAAAATCGTTTTATAGGGTTTTGTTTAGTTTTCAAAAACTAATAATGAAAACTTTCTTTATTTATTTAGGTTACTATTTATGTTAAGTTACAAGTATATTGGCCCAAGGATTTTTTTTTTCCTACGTATTTCCCCCTTTTCACACACTTAAAAGTTGAATTTTCTAAAACCCTTTTTCAGTGCTCGCCTACATCATTAAAGAAAGCCTTATGCAAAATTACACGTTCCTAGTCTCTATAGTTTCGGCTGTGCGTTGTTATGTCAGTCAGTTTATCCTTATATTATGTACTAGCTTCTGCCAGCGGTTTCGCCCTCGTAATAGTCGATTTTTCCATACAAACTTCCAACCCCCGTTTCACCCCCTTAGGGTTGGAGTTTCATAAAATCCGTTCTTAACGAATTTCTATACCCTATAAGAAACCTATCTGCCAAATTTTAAATTTGTTGTTTTTTGTTTCTGAGAGTTCGTGATTAATCAGTGAGTGGTATTTCGCTTTTATATAAATAGATATAGATAAAAAATATTTCTTGGAGCAGTTACGTTTAAGTTGATTGTGGGACTTCTTGCAGTATACAGGTATCAAGTTACTTTGAACTTAAGTTTCTTACTCGCGATCTTGTAATCAATCTGTACTATAATGGAATTACCAACAATGCTATAGAAGTCTTGGTTAAACTTTCAAAGTTTATTTAACTCTGAGCTTAGTTATTATTATTTGCTTGACTTTTTTTTTAATTTCCGTGGTTCCTATTCTTATTCGTGATATCATTATATTTATTGTATCAAGCTGGTCACAGGGTTGCCCCCTGGTCTCCTCCCCCCCCCTCCGTCAAGGCACATGAAAAAAAATCACGAGCCGTAACTCTCAAGAATTTGTTTCTGATATTATGTTTATAAAGGTTTTCTAATAATTCGAGTGTATTGAAAAATGTCGTTTGCTGCTAGTTGAAAATTTTCATTGCAGTCATTTGGCTCCACAATGTCCTTCGGTTAGGGTGTCTAATCTGGCTGTAATGATAGAGTTTGCCCACTTTCGACAAAACGTGATTAACTATAAGAACAAAAAATGCTGCTACTTTATTAGGGCCCTGCCAAAGACATGTTAAGGCCATGTACCCACCAACTGCATATTTTCAATACTGCGTAATTTAGACATGTGCTGTATTGTAATTTCGTCGACTTTTGTATGAGTACAGAGAAAAAAAGCTGGTGAGCTGTCGTGCTGCAAACGACAGATTAATTTGTCAGCGACCGAGTTTAAGCGTTCACGGGCTTAAAACTCTACTTGCTAAGGAAATTAAATATTTGGATTATGTATGAAAAACCTTGCTGTTTTTCTTAACAAAAAATCTGAGCTTATGAAAAACTGGCACGAAATACGTATAAGGTTTCGACGGATGATGTTACTTAGCCAAATAACCCATACTTTCATAATATCTTCAATCACACGATTCATATAATAGGACCGTTCCACGAAATCAAATGTCTAATTTTCACGCACGTGGAACAAGGCCTTTTAACCAAACAATACTTCGTTTGACACGATCAAATGTCAAACATTGGTCGCATGACGACACACATTTATTTCAAACGTAGAACGCAATCGAATTTCACATTAAACAGTAATGAAGGGGATACAAATTGTAGAATAATGACTGCTGATTTTAATCAGACATTTTCGCAACCCCTGCTAATTGGAAAAGGATTTTTTTATAAAAATTAATAAGAAGTTTTAATTGGTTTCATTAGTGTTTTCGTTTCGCTGGAAAATTGCCAAAGTATTCTCTTGTATATTTTTTATTACGTTCACCTTTTTGTTTCAAGACTCTAGGGTCTAAAATTATAGTATACGAGTAATATAGTATAAGTTATATCATAGATGGCATTTATATGGATATTTAATTTCGTATCTGGATACAAATACGGATTTAGGAATAATAATAAATTAAATCGGTTTCGGATTAGATAGTGGACATGGAATTATTTTGGAATATCCGCTAGTTGTTGATAAGAGAATTTTAATATTATAAAAGTAAAATACAAGATTTAACTTTTATTTATTTTGGAAAGTAAAATCCAAGATTTAACTTTTATTTCTAGTCGAAAAACAAACAAAAACCTGATGTAACCTGTCATTTAGACTCCGCCTTCATCTCAAACTATGTGATACTTTTACATCGGTTTTATGGTCATTTTTTATTTCGGATATCCGATAGTTTCCGTTACAGTTACCGAGCTCCTTAACATCCCTGATAAACTGTGATAAACAGTACTTTTTTTGTTTAGAAAAAGTTAAGGCAACATTTATTGCATGATATTCGGTCGTTTGATGAAAATCATGTCCGTATCAAAGGACCAATTCATCGAATGGACAAATTACATAGCACTAGTTTATGAAAGTTAATAGCAATATGTAGCCAACAGTTCCACTATACCCCAGCAGAGTTTGAAGTTCAATTACAAAGTGTAAATGTTGGAAACTGTTAAATTGCATTAAACTTTGAAACTGGTCCTGAAAGCAGCTGTAAATGAGACCGGCCTTTCAAATCATTTACCGGATGCGAAGGGCGCAATAAGTAATAGGCAGCCATTATCGCTGATAGCCTCTTTACAGCCAAATTGTTGAGTAAAAGCTCACTCTATTTTAGATCGACTTTATAATATCTTAACTTAGTAGGAAAATAGAAACCTATGTTATTCAAATGAACAGGTGTCTGTAGGTATCAGTTATCTTTGGGAAGTTAAAGTTTTTTATTTATTTATTTATTATATACTTTATTACACACCTTAACTTAACACAGGACAAACATTTATAAAAATAAGTGTACAATAGGCGATCATATCGCACAGGGAAATCTCTTATAGACAACTCTTGGATGAACTTTTTTTAGTTAATATTTAGCCTTTTCAGGAAGAACGCAGTAAGCGACAGTTGGGCTTCCTATTAGAAAGTAATAATAATATTAATAATGGTCATATCACTTTGTACTGGGATCGGCCCATCATCACTGACAGGACTATTGTAGCCAATAAGCCTGATATAGTGGTGGTGGACCGAAGCGAGAGGCGTGCAATGATTGTTGACATATCCGTTCCGCATGACGAGAACCTCGTGAAAGCCGAGAAAGATAAACAAATCAAGTATATTGACTTGGCTCGCGAGGTTGTCGACATGTGGGATGTGGACTCGGCGATCATTGTACCGATAGTCGTGTCAGCCAATGGCTTAATAGCCAAGAGCCTCGACCAACACCTTAGGAGGCTCGCGTTAGGCGGCTGGATCAAGGGCTTGATTCAGAAAGTGGTACTCCTGGACACGGCTCGTATTGTTAGGAGGTTCCTTTCTCTGGAGCCCTGACCACCGGTAGCTTGGACCCTGTTCCCGATACCGGTGGGACACTATTTTTTATATTTTTAAATGTTTTTTTATTTTTTTATTGAAATATTTAAAAATGTAATTTATATGATAAGTTAATGAATAAACGAAATAATAATAATAATAATAAGAAGGCCTATGACTCTGTGCCACATACTTGGCTCATGAGGATGTTGGAGTTGTATAAAATAGATGCAACTCTACGCACCTTCCTTGAGTCATGTATGGGGCAATGGAACACAGTTCTTCGCTATCCAGGATGTCGATCGATTCGGAGGGACGATGAGCCTATATGGATTAAACGGGGAATATTCCAGGGCGACAGTCTGAGTCCTCTTTGGTTCTGCTTAGCCCTGAATCCTCTAAGCACATTGCTGGAGGAATCAGGCTTGGGCTATCGGTTGAGAAGAGATGGTCAAGTTCTATCTCACCTCCTTTACATGGATGATCTGAAACTCATTGCCCCCAACAAGTTACGACTGATGGAACTACTGAAGGTAACTGAAACTTTCAGTAGTGCCATCAGGGTGGAATTTGGTGTGGATAAATGTGCAGTCATGCATATAAAGCGAGGGGAGATTATGGAATCTGAGGGGATTCAACTCTCAGATTCCATATACTTTAGATCCCTCTCCTCGACCGAAACCTATAAGTATTTGGGTATGTCGGAAGCATTAGGCATTAACGTTGCTGACATGAAGCAATCGTTGAAGGAGCGCTTCTTTGGCCGCCTGAAGAAGGTATTAAACAGCCTTCTGTCAGGTGGAAATAAGGTGCGCGCCTTCAATGGTTGGGTCATGCCGGTCTTAATGTACTCTTTCGGCATACTCAAATGGACTCAGACCGAGCTAGACGCTATGGATAGGCGGGTCCGTACACTGCTGACCGCAAACCGAATGCATCACCCACGGTCGTCGGTGATGAGACTGTACATCCCGCGGAAGTGTGGAGGTCGAGGTTTTTTAAATGCGAAGACCCTACACAACCGCGAGGTGTGCAGCCTCAGAGAATACTTTCACAAAACCGATGTGGGTATGCACCGAGATGTGGTCGCAGTGGACAAAGGACTCACCCCGTTGTCCATGGCTAAAGAGAACTGGCGCAAACCTGTGGTACTTACAACTGATGACCGCAAGGAAGTATGGAAAAGTAAGGAGCTCCACGGGCGCTTTTATCGGGCTCTTCACCAGTCTGATATAGATTTTGCAGCGTCCGTAGCCTGGCTACGTTTCAGCAACCTTTTCGGGGAAACTGAAGGTTTTATCTGTGCAATTATGGACGAAGTCATCTTGACGAATAACTACCGGAGATATATAATGAAGGACGGGACGGTTGACGTGTGTCGGGCATGCCATCGTCCGGGTGAGTCTATTAGACATATTATCTCTGGTTGTTCTCGTCTAGCTAACGGCGAGTACTTGCACAGGCATAACCAAGTAGCCAGGATTATTCACCAGCAACTTGCTTTGAAATACAACCTAGTGTATTCAGAGGTGCCGTATTACAGGTATGTGCCCGACCCAGTTCTCGAAAATGACCATGTCACGTTGTACTGGGATCGGTCTATTATTACTGACCGGACTATTGTAGCCAATAAGCCGGATATAGTAGTGATAGACCGATTAGCGCGCCGCGTAATGATAGTCGATATCACCATCCCACATGACGAGAATCTCGTGAAAGCTGAGAAAGAGAAACAAATTAAATACCTCGACTTAGCACAGGAGGTTGTTGACATGTGGAATGTAGACTCGGCTGTCATTGTGCCGATTGTCGTGACCGCCAACGGCCTTATAGCCAAAAGCTTCGACGACCATCTGTCGAAGCTGTCATTGCACGGTTGGATCAAGGGCCTGATACAGAAGGCAGTACTCCTCGATACGGCTCGCATTGTGAGGAGGTTCCTGTCTCTGGAGCCCTAACCACCGGTAACTTGGACCCTGTCTCGATACCGGCGGACTACTATTTTTTATATTTTTAAATGTTTTTTTTTTCTATATGATTTTGTTAAAAAAGGAATATTTTAAAATTTAAATTATATGTATAATGAATGAATAAAGAAAATAATAATAAAGTAATTTTGCAGAAAAGCTAATTTTTTGTCCTAAGTAAAAACTAGACATTTATTTCAATATGTTAACATGAATTATTCTAATTTATCAGTAATTGTATGAATAATAAGTCATTTATTTTTTTAAAGATATCATATAGATAATTTTATAGATATAAAATACTTTTTCATTAGAAACCACGAAAAACGTCTCCCTGCAAACGCAAACTATCGCTTGCGAAATTGTTCCGATATAGGGTCGATAAAACGAAACGAACAATAAAATTGCAAACGACTGCATCACTACTTACCATCAGGTGGGATCGCAGACAAGCACTAGTTTATATCAAATTAAATATATATATATATATAATATATATGAATAAGGATGAGATAATAGTTTAGCAAAGGCTTACACAAGAATAAAGCGTCATAAACGAGAAGTACTCAGGGTTAGAGTAGGACAGCTTTGCGGGATTGTTGAAAGAGTAAACGCGACACTAGAACCCAAAGGGCAACTGAAGGAACACAGGTAGGTTTTAGACAGTAAAAATTTTACAATCCCTCTCACACTACTCGGGGCGAAAGATGTTATTTGACTATTTCCCTCGTAAAAAAAAGTTTAAAACACTTAGTTCTTGAACCTTGCTTACCATCAGGTGGGATCGCAGTCAAGCACTGGTTTATATCAAATAATAAAAAAATAAAAAATACGTAACATTTTTATGATTTCTTTTCAGCTTCACATCTTGTTGTATCTTTACATATACTTGGCTCTAGATAGACCCTCTTACGTAAACATAGACAGTTGCGACAAAATTAATTGCCAGTTAATAGGACGCTGTCTCAATCGGTTCAAGTGTGCGATTTTTATCCGAGTCACGTCGGGCATAGGGGCAGGTTGTATCGATTGGCCCAGGCGACCAGACCGCATTGTTGCCTCTCATGTCAAATGGAAACTACAAACTACGCGCTGGTTTACGGTTTTACGGTTGGCTGTTTTGATTAAGTTCGGTGGAGAGGTTTAAATCAATTGTTCGAAATTAGTGATTCGAATCGTGTGGTGTGTTGTGGAATGGTTTCCATTGGTGGTATGATGTGGAAGTTTAGATTGTGTTCGTATCAAAATTTACGTTAATAATGTAAATTTTTAAAACAATCCATTGCAAAAATATTAAATACAGACGTTCTTGATTTTTAGACCTTTTCAAACAGCTACAAAGAACGCATCGTTCACTTCACCGCTTCCTTGAATAAAGAAAAGATAAACTAATCTATAAAATAGTTTATTCTATTGAATACCTAATTAGCGCTAATGCCGCGATTCGCCATAAAACAAGCACTGACATACATAGTTTCGCACAGCAACAGTCCAAAAATTTGCCGGTCAACTAGCACGGCAAGATTAAATCCTCTCGTTCCACTCAAGAGCGCAAAGGTATTATCCTTCCCAACGAACGAGAAACGGGAACGGGGAACCAGAGGGCATGCCAGATTTTTACTGACTAAAACCCACCTGTGATCTTTAGTTGCTCTTTGCGTCAATATTTTAAACGCTCCCGCAGCCCCATCCTGCTGGCTGGGTTGGACAGCTCTGCTGCTAGCCCACCTACTCCTTTCAATTACGCTGAACTTTCTTTGAAGCGCGCGTGGAACGCTAAACGCCACCGTCAATTCAAGCCTGGTCCTTACCGAACGTTCGGACCACGAGCTATATTTTGCTCGTCGTAGGTAGCCCGCCCCTGCGGAGGCCGGAAATCGCACAACCTAAACAACGATCGCATGACTAATACTTTACTCATACTAATTCTATTTTTGAAATCTCATTCAATTTGAACACATTCATTACAAAAATTAGTACCTAAAGGATTTACAACACTCACACGTACAAGTCATTCTGAGCAAGCAATTAACAGCTCCACGAAATTCTAAGAGGCTCTATACAAATTCAATTTAGTTTCGTTTATCGCTTTCAGTCTAATTTCGATGTAAGTGTAGCCGTGAAAACGAAGTTTAGGTACTAGACAGAAACATAAAGAAGTACCCTGTATAGAGAATTAACAGTTTGTTTTATAGTTCTCTCTGAATTCGGTCCATAAGTGTTCATTAAACTTACTACAGGACTCGGGAAAATTGCTCTCTCAAAGCTTTCCAATAAAGTACATTTTGAAGTCTATTAATTTTTGTCATGAACCACAATTTATAGACGAGAAATTGGATTTCGGGTGAAAAATACGATTATGATTATCGTTAAAAAATATTGTGGAACAAATTACAGTTAAACATTTTTTACGTGAGATGGGGTTTTGTCCGATAATATCCAGTGTTATGAAATTTGGACGTAGTAAATTAAAGGACGATCTTTATCAGGTCCGACATAAATAAAAAGTTAATAATTATACACGGTGTCTTTGACATCGACGCGCAAACGAATACCACGGATCCAGTACATGATTCTGGACCTCCCCCTCAGTGGTGGAAAAAAGATTTTTTTTTAACTGTGTTTGTGTATAAACTTTTTTTTTTAATTTAAACTGTGTAAAATCGTTATTCTAACCAACCCCGATGATATTTTAGTAAAAAAAAAAACAAAAAGAAAATAATTAAAAATGATCAGAGTAGATAAAATTGTTATGCTATATGAAATTTCGTAAAGATAAAAAAAAAAAAAAAAAACGACGAATAATTCCATCACTGGGAGGTCCAGAATCATGTATTGGATCCATGGCATTCGTTTGTGCGTCGATGACAAAGACACACTGTATACATATATTATTTTGTTGAGTTGGGAATTTGTCAAATGACCGCTCTAGATTGGAGCGAGGGCGAGTCAGACTTTTACTGACTAAAACCCACCTATGTGCCTTCATTTACCCTTTGCGATCTAGGGCGATGATAAGTCTTTCGAATGTTCCCGCAAGCCCAGCAGGCATTGGCTCTATTATGGGCCTCTTCAGTTTTGCTGACATCTCTTTGAACACTGCGCACCATCGACTTGGACTTGGTCCTTTCCGAATAGCTGGACGGTGAGCTAACACGTTACTCGTCGTCCGCAAGCTCACATCTGTGGTTGCTGTAAATTGCCCTGCGAATCCCAACGCCCGAAATCGTAAGGTCTATGTAACACAGTAATCATTAGAGCTTATTTCGTAAATATTTTTCCCTTCGCTAATATCTGGCCTCTCAGTTTTCCTCAAAGTGAATGCAGAGAAATAACCTTGAAAAATTTAATAATGCTTTAGGAAAAGGTGTGAACAAGCACCAAAATGCTTCATTTTTACTCCGACATTATATTATTATTTTATACGAGATTTTAACACAATATTGCTGTATAAAAGTTGTAAAGCATCACAGAAGCCAAAGGTGTGTAAAATTACTTTTGCTGTGCCAAAAGTCATTTTACACCCGGGCACCTAAATTGTACTTTGGCTTGCCTTTATAATCCTTCTTCCCAATTTATTTGAAAATCAATTTCATATCATCTTTTCTCAGTGGCAATGAATTGTACCTACCTCCTTCGGTAATCTACACTTCTACACTAATATTGTAAAGAGGTAAAGTTTGTTTTTATCTTTTATATTTCTATTGTTTTGTTGCGAATTTTTTTTCACCGATAGAAAGCTGCTTTATTCCTGAGTGACAGGCTATATTTTATGTATGCAGGTGAAGCCGCGGGCAAAAGCTAGTCTTTATTAAAGTGTTAAAATAAAACTGTCAATGTGATTTATTTTGGTAGTCTGTCGATCAAAAACTGACCTTTCAAAGAAACTATCACACTAATAATAATATGTCTTTACCTATGAAATTGCCGTTTTTTAAAACGGGTTGCTTTGAAGTGTTAATCTTTGGATTGACTTGGAATTATAGCATAGCATAGCATAGTCGGCCTTATAATGTTCCCACTGTTGGGACTCAGGCCTCCTCTCTAGGAGAGGGAATGGGCCATAATCCACCACGTGGGCCCAGTGCGGTTTGTTGGATGTCACATGTCTTTGAATTTTTGGTTCTTGGACATGCCGGTTTCCTCACGATGTTTTCCTTCACCGTTTTGAGAGCAGTGGTGATGAAATAAATTACACAAAGTAATGCGCCTGGCTGGGTTTGAACCTGCGACTTACAACTCGTAAGTCTGGGCCGTTACCACTCGGCCACCACTGCTCTATTGGAATTATAAGTTCAAATAAACTTTAAATTAAAGGTACGTTAATCGTTTTTCGAAAGTAAGTGAGGGTGTGTATGTCCTTTACTTCCTCACGCTCGAACGGCGAAACGGATTTCGATGAAACTTAGTACACGGGTAGACCATGTCCTGGAATAACATATAGGATACTTATTTTATCCCGGAAGTCCCGTGGAAAAATTTCCTATTATCTATATTTAGTAAATGTGTATAGGTATTGGCTAATTACTAAGATTTTCATTTGAAAAATGAAATAACCTTGATCTATCCTTCTCGTACAAGCGTACTCCATCGTCGACAATCATGATAAGCGATCAGCAGGCTTAGCCAAGTTGATAATCTACAACCGTTGCTAGTATAAAACTAATCAAATGTATGGAAATGCTACGTCACGTGGTCAGAACAAAAGAAGACAAAATAGAAAATTCGTAGCCATATTCATTTAGAATGAAATGTAATCGTTTCTATATGTTTATCGCTACTTCCTCTAGTTTTATAATATAAATGGTAGTCATGGTAGATTTTTTGTAGAACGAGCGATCGACTCAGGTACGTCAACATGGCTACCAACTTATCGTTTTCCAAAATCGCTTACGCGCCAAGGCGTTACCGATTATAAAAAGAGATTCGACACGAAATGGTCGTAACTTGGCTAGGCCTGCAGGTGAAATAGTGGTCAAGCGCGAACCTATCAATAATAACATACCAAAGACATCCACCACATTTATGCGAATATAATTTTATTTATTTATTTTTACAAGCACTTGTACAACGCTACGGAGGATGTCCAATACGTTGTACAGTAGAAACTTACAAACTAGAAAAATACATTTAATAAAGACAATAATAACAAATCCATACACATTGAAGAAAAAAAAAAACTAACATATAATTTAGAAATGAACAAAAAGAAAATACACATACATTACCACTAAAATGATATATCCCACAAAACAAATGAAACAATGTTTACTTATTTTTCATCCATCTTCTCACAAAACCACTAGACATTCACGACACACATCTATCCATCTTCCAGCAAATAAGTCACACTCCGGTGTTAGAGTCAGAAGAGCATTAAGCACAGAAAACGCACGTACGAGCGGCTAATAATAATAAACAAGTACCTTGCCCACTTATCTCCTTTGCATGCCGTTCCTTGGAAGGTTAGAATTATCGCAAAAGAATCGCTATCGACTACATTTTCCGCCTGTCCGTCAAGTGTCACGAAGGTAAGATCCGCAACTGATTTCATAATCATTTACCTGCTACTTTGTTCTTATTCGTGGCTTACTAAAAATATTTCTTCGGTATCATATTTTTTCCATTCAATTCCTCCGATTTACTGTTTGTTTACTACCTATTCTTTATTATTTATTGTACACACAATTATAAACAGATAATAAAAATAGGACAGTTTAAGTACATAGGCGAGCTTAACCCACAACTGGGTTTTCTTACAGCAAATCATATGAGTGCGAAATAAATTTTACATTAATTTCAGGAACTTTAAGTGTACAACTAAAAATTAAACACATAAATTAAATCTAACTTAATGGTAAACAAATATGTGTACAGTACACTATACATAAACATAATATATACAATAAATAAATGCCTATAAACATATATATTTATGGGTCATGTTGATAAAAAATGTTCCTTAATTCTTCCCCTGAAAACCTCCAACGAAGGGCTAGCTCTCAATGTATGTGGAAGAGAGTACCTAAGTTATAATTCGAAAATAAAATGAAAAATAAGTGCTTGGCTCCGCGCTGTCGTGTTACAAGGAAAAAGTCGCGAAACATGAGAAGGGAAACAGACATTGGAAATGCATAACTAGATCTAATGGAAGTCCGTGTTTGACAGATTCTAGGAAAATGTCGAAACTTGCTTCAACTATAAACCGTTTTATACCTCTATCATAACTACGAATAAAAAAATAAAAAAGCATTTTCAATTTACAATAGCTCGCATTCAAAACCATTTTCATAGAAACACTTCAATCACTAAAGTCCACATGATAAATCACCTTGATTAGTTGTAGATGCCTATCGGTGATATGAACTCAGAACAGCTGCTGATTTAACCCTACACTGCTAGCGCTTGCATGATCACCGGCAATTAACCCTACATCGTACAACCCTATTTCGAAATACCAGAGTTAGCAAACATTGCATTCAAATTTCATCAATAGAAAATACAACTACAGCAGAGGTAATAAACACTACGCAGCTGCGTTCAAAATTCAAAACAATCGAACCGTTGCGTATCGCCAGAAAATGCTGTCCTTTGTCGTTGTTATTCTGATGACGTTTTGATTAATGGTGACACTTGGGTCTCGATAGTTCGATGCGATAAAAGGTTCGGAAAACGATGCCTATGTGTTTACTGCATATGCTTAACACGCAAATTGTTTAGTAATGTGTTACTGCGGCACGGCGTAGTAGCGACGTTTCTGTAGCAAATAGGTAAATAATTGTTTCCTCTATGCTTTTAAATGACTCCTATGTTGTGTGCCTAACGTAATTTCTTCTGGTTTCCTAGCAAGTAGTGAAATACGTACACCTATAGAAGTGAATAAAGTAGCTTTAAGATATGGCGTGGGCTGTAAGTTTAATGGCATTTTTTTATTTAATAAATTGTCGTTCATTTGAGTGCGCCTCGCCGTAATTTGTACAGTTCCAAGTAGATACTCAAGCTTTAAACTCGGTCGGCGAAGACGGTCTATTACTCGCCTCATTTTCTGCCATTTTGTCCCCATTTCGATTCCGTCTAGTTTTTTTACGAAGACGGAGATGATTCTACTTATCTCGTACATTGTTCCACGTAACAATACACGTATTGTAGTAATATTTGTTTCTGTCAGTCCCCTTTTCACTTCGTATTATGACAGAGGTGTTCTTGTCTGTGACAGTATTTAGTCTTATATTTTGTAGGCTTCTCATTTTGTATTATATCTCTGAACATGAAGACCCAAAAAACCTAAGGTATACATCACAATATTTATTTACCAACATTATGTAAAAATTGTAAAAATATCGAAGAAAACCTGGAGTTTTCCCTTTTTTTCGGTTCACTACTAAGTTATCAGCTATCCTCTGAATACCCGACCACTTTTATCGTTTGCGAAATTCCTGACCTTTTTTTTTATATCTGAATAAAAGCCTTTCGTAAAACTCAATTCGAAAAGCGGCACCAAGAAATTGAGAATTTTTACGTCACGAAGTTCGGGCGTTAAAAAACATATCCGTGATTAAAACGCAGCATGTGAACTCTGCCTTTTCCACGACTTTTGGAAAACATCGTTATTTACGGAAGACTTTTCAACGACCGGGTACACTCTATTTTTATAGCAGAATGTTTGTAGAACATCCCTCTCCACAATTTTTCAGTAGGTACGAATATGTTCTAAATCATTAAAATAGAAATCACCATCATCCCACGCAAGATCCGAAATGTACGGGTTTCGATAAAATACTCATTAAGAATTAACTGAATCTAAAACACCAGGTCTACAGAGTTACCTTCAGTTCTGTTCAACTGATATCAATAAATAATTTTAATTTAAGGGCAGAATTTTGTAGCTTTGAAAAAGTTTTTAGTCTTTTGTGGATAAATTATATTTATTATGCAAATAGGTTTTATAAAAACACTTTTACTCGTTAATTTTTTTGTCAATTTAAACTAGATGAAGCCAGTGTTTCCTAGCTGACTACCCTGGGAAGAAACACCAAAACAAACTCAGGGGTCAAAGTCTTTAAAGTCCATACAGCAAACATGTAATGGTCAATTCATATGAGAACCATGCAGGATGGAGTCTGAGATGGTCTTTTGAAAAAAGAACCACACAGTTCTGAGCGGACCTGTCTAGTCAGTGCAAGCATTTGTCAGTTCGTGTAGCTCAACTCAGAACTACTAAGAAGCTGAATGACGAACAATACCAAAGAAAGGACATTTGGGTAGGCCGCAAAAAATACTCAAAACTGCCAGACATTATGTTATAATTAGAAGATAAAAAAAACTGGGCAAGTGCGAGTCGGACTCGCGCACTGAGGGTTCCGTACAAACTTAAAAGGTAAATTGCGGTTTACGATTTATGACGTATTAAACAAAAACTAATTACTAGATCTCTTTCAAACCAATTTTCGGTGGAATTTGTGGTGGCGTAGTGTTTTTATGGTAATTTACATCATATATTTTTTTTAGTTTTATCATTCTCTTATTTTAGAAGTTACGGAGGGGGGACACAATTCACCACTTTGGAAGTGTCTCTCGCGCCAACTATTCAGTATATAAAAAAATGATATTAGAAACCTCAATATCATTTTTGAAGACCTATCCATAAATACCCCACACAGTTTCAGTTCTAAGTATGGGGAACCCCCAAAATTTATTGTTTTTTTTTTTTCATTTTTTTTGTGAAAATCTTAATGCGGTTCACAGAATACATCTACTTACCAAGTTTAAACAGTATAGCTCTTATAGTTTCGGAAAAAAGTGGCTGTGACATACGGACGGACAGACAGATACATGACGAATCTATAAGGGTTCCGTTTTTTGTCATTTGGCTACGGAACCCTAAAAAGAGCATACGCATACGTAAAAAAAGAAAATATGATATTAACCAAATTAATACTCAGGTACAGTTGTAAAAACCCTATTACACTTCACATTTCAACTCACGCCATATACACATTTCAGCCATGCAAAATCCACTTACACTAAACTGTTTTTTAAAATGCCGCGTAAAGTTATAATTGCCTTTTAACCTCTGAGTAAACTCTGCAGCGTGTGGGTTGCACTATGCAGCGTGCAGGGTGCTCTATGCAGCGTGCAGGGTGCACTTATGCAGAGTGCAAATCGGTTTACGTTTTCATAACGCCGAAAGTTTTCCTACTGTTTGAAGTAGATTACAGAATATGATGTTCCTACATGAATTTGCTTCTTTCAGTTTCAGAATTTACTAGAGGAGGTAGATACTAGAAGATGCTCACATTTTCTTATTTTGTTTAGGAATACCCAGAAATTGTATAAATGTCACTAAAAGAGGTAATCAAAATACTTGATAATGTAAAGATTTTTATTATAGTTTACATTGTGTCTCACTGCTGCACAAAGTCCCCTCCCTTTTCCTTTCAAACCTCTTTGTCTTGGATGATATCTGCCATGATCAGACCCTCAGACATCAACAGCGACGTCTTCCCTCTGGTATCCAGTGATTGACGATCTTTGCCCATTTGTCCGGGTACGTTGGTAAGACGTGGCCAACCCACTTTTCTTAAAATAAAATTAAAATTGCATTAAAATTGCTGAAATACAAAATAATTATGTATAAAATTTATCATGCTGAGCAACCAGTTTCGGGTAACCTAAACTGGTTGCTAAAGAGTATCTTTTTATTCCGGGAATGTAGCATAATCTGCTTCATAAGCCAGAAGAGAAGGGGCATATTGGAAACATATAACAGTACCTTATCATACTCATAAATACGTCCAGTTTATTTAAATCAGAAATATTAGCCCCGGGGCCATGTGAATATGTCACGAGATATTTTATTGTGAATGTGAATAAAGTTGCCGAGTGTAGGTTTAAATCGGGTTCACAGCAAATCGGGTTAACTATGATACTCGAAAATGAGGGACAAAAAATAAAATCTCTTTAATTCGTCGTGAAATAAACCGGCTAAACTAAATCTTTACCAAAAATTGTTTTGCACTATGCGTTCCAAATAAGAATAGGAAAGTCAATAATCTTGATCTGTCAAATGTTAAGTGAAATGACGGTTTGCAAAGAAAACTCATTTGCGTATCAATAAATGTTTTTTTTTTTTGCTTTGTATTACTATAAGTCTTAGTTAAATCTAGGTGAATAATAACGTTATTTTTTAATATAAATTATCTAAATATATTGTTTTAACTCATAATGAGTTAAAAAAAACTATTTTCTTTCTTATTTTCATTGTTAGGATCAATTCGCCTTCTTCTTCCATTTTTCACTACTGAGACACTTCATACAGTGACGCAAAGATGAGCAAAATTGATGAACTGGATTCTGACAAAACTTTTTTCGTTCACGATTCGTAAATAAATTAAATTTTTAAAAAAATCTTGTTTTGGGTGAACAAAACAAGGTTTTTTTTAAATTCGATTTTTTTATTTACCCAATTTCTTCGATTTGACAGTATGACGTGACATCACAACATGGCAATCGATCCTATTCTTATTACGCATTGTACCTACAATTTATTCAATGTTAACTCAGTTCATTTCGAAGATAGTTGTACAATATTTCGTAATTTAAACAAAGCAAAATTATCGCCCAACGACCTATTCATTGTTGATAGTTAGTACGTTTATGTTCTAAACAAATAAGTATATACGGCTCCCTTGCCAATTTCCGGGTGAATGATCACAGCTAGGACAACTAGTAAATAGATTCGCTCTTTGTGCTATGAAAGGGCTTTAGAATATATGTAGGTATTCATTTGGGGTGGTTAATTTAAAACAATTGACCATTCACCATTTAACTAGTGACAGAGGATTTATAAAAGACTAGTTTTTGGTCAAAGGCTTCACTCGCGTGTATCTACCTATGTGTAAAATTATTCCACCGGAACGTACTTCCTGGGTTGATAAATATCCCATCTTTCTTATTTTTTAATTATTTATTGTACACAAAAACATAACATAGTACACGGTGATACAGACAGCAGGCTCATGTACAAAGGCGAGCTTAACTCAGCAATGTGTTTTCTCCCAGCAAACCTTTGAGTTATAGAGTGTGAACATATTCGAAGACCCAATGCGCAATATAAACCTACATAACCAAGTGTAATATATGTAAAATTATATTATACATAAATCTAATATATGTAAAAGCGAAATACCACTCACTGATTAATCACGAAATTTCAGAAACTATAACACCTACATACTTAAAATTTTGCAGGTCGGTTTCTTATAGGATGCAGACATCCGCTAAGAGCCGATTTTCTTAAGTTCACCCTCTAAAGGGATGAAACTGGGGTCCAAAGTTTGTATGGAGAATCCGACTTTCACGCGGGCGATTATATTATACATACCCCTCCCTTCATGGTATACCCGTAGTCAAAGTTTCTTCCAAATCCATTTAGTAATTATGAACAGAAATGGAAATCAATATTCCGATATTTTTAGGCCAGTAAATTGCGAAACATGATTTATCACAATTCGAAGATATTATAAATCATGGACGTGGTGAGCATCCTGCAGATATGCCGGTCCAATTTCAAGGAGGACGAGATCAGCAGTGGAAAACTGTTACTGTTCCAGTCCCTTGGAAAACTAGACGAGATGCCGTCACGCCGCAGCTGCAGAGATGGATAAAATCACAATTCGAAGATATTATAAATCCTTAAATGTATGTTTTTATGCAAATAAAATACTCTGCTTCTTATTCACCCATTGAGGCTTGGTTGATATAATATTTGCAGTATTCATGTTTTCTCATTAAAAACCAAATTTTATTTGCAAAGACACGTACCTATCCAGGTAGTCTTTCAAATCGGCGGAAATACCCCGGGTGTCGTGATTCGCAGGGCGACTTCTGGCCACCATAAACGCGGACTTGTGGACGGCGAGCAATGGGTAAATCACCGTCCGATAAGGACCAGGCCCGTTCTAAGCGAACTTCAAAGAGATTTTACCAAGATTGACGGGGCCCGATAGGGCCAATTGTGCTAGGACTGTGGGATTGTTCGAAAAATATAATAATATTCCACTACTATCACACAACATCGTCTAGTCCCAAGCTAAACAGAACTTGTGTTATGAATCCTAGAAAACTGATAAACATACTTATATATTTCTAAATACATACTTATTATAGATAAATTACATCCAGACACAGAACAAATGATCATGCTCATCACACAACATTTTTCCTGGGTGGAAATCGAACCCACGACCTCCGGCATAGGAGTCAGGGCCACTAACCACTAGACCAACAGGCAAGTCAAAAAAGAGTGGTCTTAGACCGCAAAATGTAACTGAAAGAACAAAGTCTGACACTCCTTCCACTCCACTTAAAGCAGGAAAGTTCGAAATCATCAAAGGGCTCCTCCCTTTGATGATTTCGAACTTAAAAAAGTAATCTTTCATATGATAAAATATGTGGGTAATAGGATTAGTGTTATAGCCGGAGTCTACTTTTAAAGTTCGCTCGACAGTTTCTCAGCGGCTTAGTAAACCCACAGTCTAAAGTACTTGAACTTGAGAACAGGGATTTATATGAAGTAATAATACTTAGTATAATGTATAGCGCTGCTTATAAAACTATGTTTGAGTTGGCCTGATAATGTGGAACAATATATTACTAGCGTCTGCCAGCGGAATTGCCCGCGTGAATACAGGTTTCTACATACAAACTTCCAACCCCCGTTTTACCCCCTTAGGGGTGAAGATTCGTAAAATCCGTTCTGAACGGATATCTACACCCTATAAGGAACCTACCTGACAAATTTTAAGCTTGTAGGTGTTATAGTTTCTGAGATTTCGTGATTAATCAGTGAGTGGTATTTCGCTTTTATGTATATAGATGAACTCATTAATTTGCCGAAATCGGCTTCCAATGCGATGAGTTTACTCTTTAATTAAACAACTCAACCTATGGAAATCCAAAAAATAAAGATATTTCTGTACATATTTTATAACTTCATTTTCGCATAATATTTGTGTTAAATATGGTTGTAAGTTTGTAACTATAGATTCACCCCCGCTGAACCCTTCAGAAAATCCAGGCGTGATATTTTATAACATTAAAGTTTTCTAGCTAGGTACTATTAGTGGCTTAGCCCGTGTGAAATTAGAACTTCGTAATATGAAAATAATTTATAACACTCTGGAATAATGCAGCTACATATTAGTGAAATAATAAAGGATCTGTACTTCAAAAGGTAAAATACGGAATCACTTTTTTCAAACAAAAACCTTTTTTTGCGATTTTGAAAAATCTTCGTAACTCTTCGGGAATTGAACTGTTTTCATTGGTAAGTTGGTAAGGAACCTTCAGTACGCTAGTCCGCCTCGCACTTGCCCAGTTTTTTTTAGAATCGCTTCAATGGTTTCAGAGATACATACAAAATTATAGATACCTCTTTTTAATATTTTTATAGATGAATACAACAGTATACTTAATGCTAAGCAAAACCACATTTAATTAAAATCGCTTAGTACTTCCATAAAAAAATGCTTACAGGCCAAACAAGTTAATGCGGAAAGTTTTTTCATTATTCCTCTAAGCTGTGCCCATAAAGAAATTCTTGCAGTCATCACCCCGACACGGAACCCACTAAGTACTAATTAAAAAGACATGGCGGCTATTCATCACTGTTGTACTTTCTCTCAGTTTTCATCGCGATGTGGAAGGGTTGAAATCCTGTTATGTATGAGATTAAAACGGGTAAAGCCACATAAAATCCGGGTGATGTGACGGACGGTGTGTAAAGTGTTGCCAATGCTAATTAACTTATGTTGTGCTGTGTTCATCGTGTCGCTTCGTTAACGCTCTGGGAAAGCGGATATTCAGTTGACACCAACTGCTGTCAAAGGGGAGCTTCAAAAGGGAAATACTATTTCCAATTATTGGTTTCAGTATCACGATTTTCATAATTAGTAATAAACAGACAACTAAAACTATCCTTCGGGGTTACCATAACGTTCAAAGTAAGATTGTTTCATTTTTATTTCAGTGTGGGTAAGATACAGAGATATACAGGTTGTCTAGCGCCATCTCTTACCCACACTGGAAATAAGAATGAACCAATCTTACTTTAAACCTCATGGTACAGATCCTTATATTTATTTACATAATATAAAACAAAGTCCCCACCACCGCGTCTGTCGGTCGTGTCAAACTCAAAAACCACTGAACTGATTTTCATGCGGTTCTTACCAATAGATAGAGTGATTCATGATATAGGTTTAGCTGTAAAATACATGCATATTCATCATCATCCGAAAGACGTCCACTACTGGACAAACGCTGCCCCAAGTGTCACAACAACCAACGATCCCGTGCGTCTCGCATCCATCGGATTTTCTCACCAGGTAATCGGTGTCGGTCCACCTTGCGGTTGGCCTTCCAACGCTGCGTCTTCAGGTACGTGGTCGCCATTCCAGAACCTTTCGTCCCCATCGACTATCAATTCTGCGAGCAATGTGCCCAGCCCTCAGCCACTTAAGCATGCATATCATAGTAGCGAAAAGCTTAATTTCAAAGATTAGTATACTCGTGCGTAACTAAGGAGGATCACTAGTTAAATATCATCATCATTATTTCAGCCGAAAACTGCCGAACTGTTGGACATAGGCCTCCCCAAATGTCGCCACAATGACCGGTCCTGTGCGTCTCGCGCCCATCGGATTCAGGTCATCGGTCCACCTTGTGGGAGGCCTTCCAACGCAGCGTCTTCCGGTACGTGGTCGCCATTCCAGAACCTTTCGTCCCCATCGACCATCTGTTCTGTGTGATATGTGCCCTGCCCACTGCCACTTAAGTTTGACGATTTTTCGGGCTTTGTCTGTAACCTTGGTTCTCCTACAGATATCTTCATTTCTGAAGCGAAGTAGTAGTAGTTAAATATAAATGATCCAGAAAGCAACGATAATGTTTGTTCCATTCGCAAAGGAATCTAAATTGAAGCGCAAACAACAATACAAGTATAATTAAGGAAGCTAACTTTCGGTAATTCGAACAACAAACAAACTTGTGAAGTGTATGAGTCAGGCTATTCCATCACCTAGCAACTAAGTACCTAAGCAAGTATTTGTTTTGATTCACTTTCCTTACCGGAAATCCGGTACTACTTTGTTGTTCTTGTTGATTGCTACCAATGCTTACTAGAAATATGCATAGTGAGTGATGCTTGAGGGCTGTAAGACTCGTTATCTCTGAAATTAGGTAGGTACTGTGAAATTTTATTGTATCAAAAGATCGCATTTTGTTTCTATTCATCTCGAACGAAGAAATTACTTTATAAAAACTTTTTACAAAAAATAATACAACCGACTTCAATGTAAAAAAGTCATTATTTTTTTTTTTTAATTGAAGTCGATTGTATTTTTTTTTTGGATAAGTTTGTTGTTATTTTTCACTTTTTAGATAAGGTACCACCAGTAAAAAGTACCCCTCGGCCAAACTTAAATACCATATAGCCAGAGTGCATCTCATGGCAATTATAATAATTCCAAAAACGGTTAGGTTACATTAATTTATTACAGAGTTCCGGTACCTACCTTCCAACTTCATCAGATCAGTTCGATATATCCGCTCCCACTTTTCTTTCAGTCAGTCATCGACTACACGTATAAACAAAACAATTTTACTTGTTACGACAGTTCTGCTGTGATCATAAGAGGAGTTCTGTTGCATATCTTCGAAATTCATGATCAGACCATAACAATATTTCTATGGGACCAACTTGGAAGCATAACCTTTCAATTACAAAAATAATTTTCAAAATCGGTCCACAATTGAACGAGAAATCGGTGAACATACATAACAAAGTTATTTAATATAGTGAATTTAATTATTATTAATTTATTATTTCTTAGGTTCCTAGTACTTTTTAGCCTGACATTCAGGTCCAACCTAGTTCAGGCAAAAATGCAATGTATGCGTAAAAATTGTTTTTATGTATTTTAATTTAAATGTGCCTCTTTTATTAAATAAACGATATTGTATTCTAAAAAAAAAGAATAGTATTAATAGTCCACAACTTTCACACAACCCCAATTACACCCAGACGCAGAACAAATGATTAATGAGCCTTTTAATGTTCCCACTGCAGGCACTCAGGCCTCCTCTCTCTAGAAGAGGGAAATATTTTGATATTATAATTATATATAAACAATATTATAATTCCAAGAAAACAGGCACAATAACCCCAGAAGTTACTGATACTGTATTTCCAAACTAAGCTATTGCTTGTATTTAAGGACACAGTATTCAGTCATGCTGTTACAATTTAGAAAGTTAGGTACATTTGTTGTGAATGTGAAGATTTGCATACAGCAATACCCAATTGCATTACAGTATTCGTATCCACATTTGGCATATTCGGGGCAGGCCCCATGTGGTTAATCAAAGAGCAGCAACAGTCATTGTCTGTAATATCTGCACATTTGAGTGGCCCCACAAAGAGGGTCACGCGATATGAAGAAACCTAGTATATGTATTGTAACAAATGTTATTACAGCACTAGCGCAAGCTATCACGAACCAGCAAACAGCGGTTCTCATTAAAATTGTATTCTCAAAGCTAACTGTGCTAACACGGTGCAGTTTGTATTATGTCGAAAGTACAAACAGATAGATATGTTTCAAGTGGCAACTAATTTTGGTGGTTGTCGAATAGTTTAGAAATTCTTTCAAGGGAGATGATCCAGAGTAGCCCGCCAAATTCAAATTTTGTTAAGTTTTTGAATTTTGCCGGCGTAATAGTATAATAATAATAATATTATAAACGGCCCTAAAGCCAAAAGCTTCGACGACCATCTGTCAAAGCTGTCATTGCGCGGTTGGATCAAGGGTCTGATACAGAAGGCAGTACTCCTCGATACAGCTCGCATTGTGAGAAGGTTCCTGTCTCTGGAGCCCTAACCACCGGTAGCCTGGACCCTGTCTCGACACCGGCGGACTACTATTTTTTATCATTTTAAATGTTTTTTTATATGACTTTGTTAAAAATAATAATAATAATAATATGTATATTATACAAATAAAGTGAATAATAATATGTTTATTTCATAAAAATACAGATCTGACATGTTTTACATAAAAACATGTGGCGTAATTGATTAAAATATAATTAGCGACCGTTATATTGATAATTTTAATGATTATAGAGCGATGTAGCGACATAAATACGAGTATGATGAGCCACTTTGGAACTAAATAATTTGAAATCCTGCATCGCGCAACTAGAGTTCTCCGTGCGATTAGAACGTGTACAGTAGCCCCAAATCAACTATCGGGCATTTGTGCAGATCCGACAAAACATTCGTCTAGTCGAGGGCTCCGTTTTCAGTGGAGGTTTGCGTGACTTTTAGGCGTCCCCCACACTAGGCGTGTGTTTTCCACGTGCTGTGCTCGCGGCGCTCACACGCTCGAGGAACGCATACGCCTAATGTGTTCGTGAGGGCGATTGGCGGCGGCGATCTCTCGCGTCGGGCCTTGGTACAGGCCATGGTCCGGAGCGAGGAGTGGCAGGCGGTCGCCTCCTTCTGCGAAGCAGTAATGCTAGCAAAGGAGGCGGCGGATCGCGAGATGGAAACGGTCCTCACGCCCCAATCGCCGCCGGGATTCCGATCCCGATTTCCGGCCATCGTAGGTGCAGGCTTGGAGACGGCGAGCAATAGGCGGCTCGCCGTCCGACCGTTCAGTAACCGTTCGGACTGAGCCCAAGTCGTCGACGGCGCGTGCTGTTCCACTCGCGCCTCAAGGAGATGTCAGCAACTGTAGGGGCCTAGCAGGGTCGAAGCCTACTGGGGCCAAGGGTCTGATTCTGAAAGGAAGACTCGGCCCTGGTACGAAAGGCAACGAAGGGACAGGAGTGGGTTTTCAGTCAGTAAAAGTCTGACACTATCTCCCGGGGGATATCATAAGATGATTTTCGCACCGAAAAAAAAAAAACACGCCTAATGTGTGGGAGGGCTTACACTCAGTTCCGCATACCTCTAAACTGATGGTCACAATACTGAACTGAAAAATGCAAAAAAAGCTTAAGGAAATTCGATTTTTAATCAGGTGTAGTGGTAAAGCGTGAACAATTAAAAAAAAACTTGCTTATGTCGGTTTGTGGAGGGGTGTGGTGGGATCTTTACATATCGAGATTTCTACCTTTGTCGGTTAAAAAGTCGGACATAGTCTTGCCTTGCCGGTACCGTGTTACCTGAATGCAACACTAACCTACACAACCCGTGTTGCTGGGTTGTGTAGTAGATCAGATTGGTAGTCCCTCCATGTACAATACTGGTAAAACTGGAGGAGTTTTCCATGCTAAACTCACAATACGTCACTGACATATTAAAATTTTGCTTTTATCGCTTCGGAAAGCAACATCCGATAAAACACCTTTAGCATTCAGTAGACGTGAATTTAAGAGACGTTTTTCGCACTCTCGTGACTGAGTGTACTTGTATGAACATTTGTCATGTAAAAAGGTATGCAGTTTCCAAGTATTTTTCAAACTCAACCTGTACCTGTACTTATGCCCACATACCTACATTATGTGTCAATTTATTTTAGCTTACATTCACATTGTAAGGTCCTACAAAGCAAAATAATCTTTGAACGTTTATATGTATGTTTGTAACTCCTGTAACAGTACAGAGGATTTTTTTGATTTTTTTTTTTAAACCCTGGAGTATGTTAATAAAAATAGAAAATGGTATAAAGGCCAGGTTCTACTCATTTTGAACTTTTTTAAGCCTCTGGAAATCCACAAATATAAAAGAAAACACTATAAAAAAATATTAAATTAAAATTCACTTTATGACCAACCGCCGCGCGCTGGACAAAAATTAAAACATGATATAAATTAGTTGGCTCGATAAAAAAAAATAACTAATCTGACCCTAACTTACGATTTCAAACGTTATGTCTACGATATTACGTCACGGAAATATTTGTAACTACAAAAAATAATAAAGCATGTTTTTTTTAAAAGGGCTTCGCAAAAACAAAAATCATGAATGGTTATTTTTTTTTATAAAAATATAACCGCTGTCACGGTGCCGCGAAATCAATATAAACACAGGCGGAGTTCATACAAAATACTCAGTGACTAAGTCGAGTAATTATACCAAAGAATTCCATGTTTTACTTTCACGTGGACAAAACAGCTGCCAGATGTTAGTAATTATATGTATATAATTGAGCTTCTGTCAATAGACAAAACTTTTCAGAGGAAAAGTTGTTCTAATTGAATGAATACCCCTTTCTTTTAGTTAGAAGTCATCAACAGACTTCTCCCGCTCTGGGTGGAGGGAGTGTCAGACTTTTACTGACTAAAACCCACCTGTGTTCCTTCAGTTGCTTTATGTGTTTCGGGTACGCGGTAACTCTTAAAAAAAAATGAACAATTTTCTAACATGATTGATAAAAAATAAACGTGAACAGCTACCACGAGATTTAGAACAATACTAGATTGTATATTGTTTGACCTAAAAACTTTTTGACTAACAACTTAACATTGTTTCGGTTATGGAACGCAAGCTCTATACGGGAACGCATTGTGTTAAAAATTGGTTTTCATGTTTTACGTCAAACTTAACTTTTTTACTATTTAGGTGTAAAATGAAGTTTATTCTATTCTATGACAAAGAGGGTTTTCAGAAAAAATTACTCCAATAGTTGGCGCCACTTAACCGAGAGGTCTTCTACGTTTGAAAACGTATACATTACATTGACGTCAATTTTGCTAATGTCATTAACATAAGCGTTTTGACAGGTGCCTGGACCTGACGTCTCAGTGCTGCCGCCTGGTGATCGTCATTTTAGAAAACCCTAAATAAGGCCATTTTCTAAATGTGTGTAGTTACTTTGATATCAAAAGATCGTATGGTTAGTCAGACGAATGCACTTTTAAATAATTGTGCTAGAATAGGATTCGAATTTGATAAGAAAATAATTGCAATATAAGTGCAATTTAGCTTCACTGTTTTTTACTGACCGACATTTTGACTCTTAAAAAGTGGCTCTAATGTGGTGGAATAAACGTTTCTGATTTCTGAATTGAATTGTTTCAAGTCAGTTTTTTATCAAATATTTAATAGGAGTGCCGATAATATAGAGTTTATCTTCATAAACACCAGATCCCAGGAGCCTACACCTCGACCCGAAGCTACAACCCTTACAGTACCTTATTCTTGTAAAATAGGTCAAGGGTAGAGTTGTCTGTAAAAATATGAATGAGTAAATAACATGGTCCTTATGCCGTTTGAACCTTTTTAAACGAACCACCTACGATTAATAAAAAAGGGTCCCTACATCTAAACAAAAAGATACTTCTTAATGAACGTGACCCTTTTACATGGGCATGTGGCCTTGTACGCAGGATGACGACACAAACAGAAACAATAGAACAGAACCATACACATAGAGAATGGACTGAGCAATATATCTTGCTAAATGCCACACTGTAAAAAGAGACAGAACAACTTTGCCTCTCTCTTTACGCATTATTTATGTCTATCTGCAGCACCCTAAATAAAAATAACATTCATTATATCTTGTTACAAACAAAAATATATTAAAACTATTACATAATCATGAATATAGTCTGTAACTATTTTAAGAACCAGTTGCTTTTGGAACCTTGGGAAATGCGTAACACACTGTCATATTTTCAGTATCAACCGAATGAAATTCATAATGTTCATTGTGTGCTTTGTATGTTTCAAAAATCGTTTACTTGATAATATTAAACACGAAATGAATTTTGTTGTACTGATAGAAGAGGCATTGCGTTTGATTGTATGAATTTGTGTGTCGCGCTATTGCCCCATAGAACTCTGTCACCCTTCCAAGTCTACGTACGAATAAATTAATTAGAATTGTAAAAAAGGCCAGTATTATCTGTTCAAATTCATTTTATACCTGTTTAGGAAGTGCTCAGTCCATACTCGTGTTTGTATGAATGAGACTGTTGTCACAATATATTACCGGGTTCAGGAATGAGGGTAGCTGATAAAGAGATTAGTTGCATAACGCTTTGCCCGCGGGCGCGGATGATGTACTCATAATTAGCATAGTTCCGAAATCCGAGGTGTAGGAAGCGAGGGTTTGTTTAGTTGCTGTTTAGTAAGTATAAAACTAAGATTTGGAGTTCGTTCTATTTAGTTAGTTCCACAATTAGAATTAAATATTTCTCTGTTTATTATAAAGAACAGACTTCTTAATAATTCATTACAATCTAGCTTAAAAGATTAACAAGTAATATTTAACTTATTATTGTACATTTTAGATTATGTTAAGACTAAAAATTACATCTTTTTGCGCATCCACACAATTCCGTAACACTTTCTTAGAGTCTGATTGGACTGATATGGTTGAAAAGTCTTTATTTATATGTAAATAATGTAAGGTGTATATGCAGATATGCACAGCATTTATATCTATTATATTCTAAACACTGCACTAACTGAAAAGTTTTAATTTTCTTTAGTCTATGAGTTTTTATTATATACATATATATGAATATTTTGATTGCGACAAAGATATGGAGCAATAGGGGTTAAGGCCAGTAATAAACAAATAAATGCAAAAGTCAAAAGCGTGGACGCAATATATTACGGCATCCACGAATGAGGCAGACCGATAAAGAGATTTGTTAAAACTCAAAAACATTTAACTTCGCTTTTGGGGATATAATTAGCATATTGTGGGTTTCCGCAAAGTGGCGACCTATGGCTTAAAGGCCGCAGTGGAAAACACTCTTTATTGTATTTATTTTACAGTTGTCTATGCTTTGACAATTTAAGTGCAATTAGGTATGTTAGGTATGTGCGCAAAGATTTACAGAATGAAATTAAATAAGCTAGTGATTCGCCACAAACGTGTTTGGCGTGTTTGTCATTAATAAACAGATTTTTGTCCGAATTAGTGACACTGTCGTAGATGTAAATACTTAGTATGACTTCTATTCTGTAGACATAAGGATGGCATTAAAAGCATAAAAGTGGTTACAATACCAACTATTTGCTGCAGCCGCCATTTGTCATTCTACCAACGCAATAAAAGTCAAAATCGGTTGAACGGACAGTAAAAAAGCTTTGTTTAAATGTCTAATCTTATTACGAATGGAGTAGGGATAGTTTAAAAAACCGTAGAGAGAGAGAGAATTACATACCACACCACGATTAATTGCACCTTTAGTAATATTTTAGTTTTAGTATATTTTTAGGCACTGTAATTGGATGGGAAACCTTATTATTGTTGGCTTAATGTTATTTTTTTGGAAACGTTATTTGAATAACAAAAAAATATTATTATTATTTAACAAACATAACAGACGAAGACGATAACGAACTTTGAAAGGGTGATGCGGATAGTTATTTTGTCCTCATGAAGTAATATTAATCTATTATACAGTTAAACGTTTCTATAAAGATAGGCATCTATAAAAACTCAATGCTACGTTCAAAGAAATCGAACTTTGTGACTTAGGAATTTGTATCGACAATAGATTCGTATTCACGAGTTCTATGTATTTTCAATTCCACCTCTAGTTTCAGTTCCAAGCCCAGACTTCGTATACGTAATGTAATTGTGGTAAAGGCAGACCTTATTGTTGAGCTTTTGGACCAGCTTTGGAGGAACTATACTCATTTAGTTTGATCCAACAAACACAATATTTTATCAAGGCTTTGACCTCTTGACAAGGTGACATTTTTAGGGTTCCGTAGCTAAATGGCAAAAAACGGAACCCTTATGGATTCGACATGTCTGTCTCTCTGTCCGTCCGGATTTTCAAAAGTGATATTGAGGTTTCTAATATTTTTTTTTTCTAAACTGAATAGTTTGCGCGAGAGACACTTCCAAAGTGGTAAAATGTGTTCCCCCCCCCCCCCCCCCTGTAACTTCTAAAATAAGAGTATGATAAAACTAAAAAAAATATATGATTTACATTATTACCATGCAAATTTCCACCGAAAATTGGTTTGAACGAGATCTAGTAAGCAGTTTTTTTTAATACGTCATAAATTGTAAACCGCAATTTACCTTTTAAGTTTGTACGGAACCCTCAGTGCGCGAGCCCCAGTTTTTTTTTTAAATATAATACGTTGCCTCACACTAGGAATTACTTCTGTATCGTGGATTCGTTCACAAATATGTAATTTCATACAAAAGAATTTTCTCTTAGCACACCTTTGATGGGCACGCCATAATATTAACGAATATTAGATTTTATGGTATCATTTTATGGTATTGGACATTCCTACTGTAGTATTAATTTTCTTTCAAAGGTTTAGTGAAATATTGTTGTTTGGGTGATCAGAGCCCTTAGAGAAATAACGTCACCACTGTGTGGACCGCCCGGAGGACACGGTGAAGCATACGGTAGAGGTGTGCCTCGCTTGTGCAGATCACCACCGTGTCCTCGTGAGGGCGATCGGTGGCAACGATCTCTCGCGCCGGGCAAGCGGTCGCCTCCTTCTGCGATGCAGTAATGCCAGCAAAGGAGGAGGCCACTCGTGCACGCGCGAGGGAACGGCCCATACTCTACAGCTGCCGGGATCCCGATCTCGATTTTCGACCACCGTAGGCGCGGGCTTACGAACGGTGAGCAACGGGTAGCTCGCGGCTTGAATTCCTCACTTCACTCAGGTTTCTATATTAAATCCTTCGTAATACTCGGGAGTTAATGATATAAATCCCTCACTAGTGTTCAGGATTGAAACATGCCGCCCGCGACTTCAAGTTTTACCCCTTAGTCAATCGCCCTATTTGGATTAGTGAAGGGGTTAGTGTTACAATTTCATACAGGTTAGCAACGCATACCTGGTAGACAAACTCAATTGTTTATTGTGGCAAACAATTTAAGATTTTAAACGTCACATGAAATGTATACTTGAATAATATCCCACGCGCAAAACAGAATGTCCTTAGTTTTCCAAACGCCGCCGCGCCGGAACCCGGATGTGCACTGAGCGCTGTTAATGACACTTATCACGAGCTTCTCAACTCGTAACACACAACGACCTCGTCATTCCTATATTTATTCCTTGCCTTCGTTCCTTAACGCCCAATTTCAATTTTCAACTCTTTTACTACAAGACTGACAAGCTTGAGCCTGGAGCAATCACTCTCATGAGACGCTTACGCAACGAGTTCGTTTTTTTTCTTAAAGCATATGTAAGACTACCAGATAAATTTGCAATAGCGGTCATTGAACCTCCTACATTCCGCACGTTTAGAAATATAGTGGCCTGAATAAAACAACCAAATTTTAGGTAAATGGGGAAAAAGATTCTTTAGTCCATAGCTACATTTTGTAGAAGATATAATATATTTGGCTGCTTTAAAATATGTGTATTTAATAGTTTTCTGTCAAACTTAGACCATTCTTGATAAAGAAAAGTGAATACTTATATATAAGTTAATACCTACTTATGTATGAAAGGCCGGTTCAAAAGAGGCCGAAATATCCGTTTATCCTTTTTCGACCCGCAAATAGGTCTCTGTTTTAATATGGGTCGTTGCACATTTTGTATTTAGGTCGTTTTATGTCATCGATTTCGATATATATGCAAAAGTCAAAATTTTTAATTAGGTCACTATATTTCTAAGCGTGCGAATAATTGAAATACTTTATTTGTAAAACGGAAATTAAGACATAAAACTGTCTGGAATCGCATCTATCGTGATCATGACATTTTCTAGTAACGAAAAACAGTTCATTGTTTATTTTTAGGTAAATATAAAAAATACTCCAATTATTATGACTCTGTTTTTGAATTAAACTAATTGAAATCCTATGAGTACCTATTTAACCGAAAAAGTTTTTATTTAAATAAACCACGGCTTCCTTGGATCAGTCAGATGATGATTGTGATGATGATGATGATTGTAATCTATCTCGCGAAATTGTAAACTATCGAGTTATTGTGAACCGGAACATACTGCTTGTAATTTAACGCATGAGCAGGGTCAAAGCCTACTGGGGCCAAAGGGCCGATTCCGAAAGGAAGACTCGGCCCTGGTACGAAAGGTAACGAAAGAACAGGAATGGGTTTTTAGTCAGTAAAAGTCTGACACTATCTCCGGCCCCGCCCCAGGGCGGAGGATTTTCCCAGCGTAAAAAAAAAATTAAAAAAAATATCATTTTGCTAAAAGTTCGTGGTCTGCTAAATTCATAATGGTCGATCATTGGTCTCGTAAAAGAATTGTGGTAGAATGACAATATCGAGCTGTCCCGTAACAAATTAGTAGGTATCGTAATTAGGTAGGACAGTGATCAAAATAACTGTCAAAATTCTAGTAGATTAAGTACGTCAGACATTAATTTGTCCTTATGTATGAGATTACCATTCTATGCCATTTCTTTCAATGGAGTGTCAGTGGTTGAACATTGGAAAGTCATAATGATGCCATTATACTCGTATTAGTAGATTACCTCAAAATCAACAATTATGAAGTCAATGATAGGCCATTCTGACACTATTGTAATAGCAGATTTGAGGCCCTGGTAAATTGTGAAATGGTATAGACCGGAACGCATTTCGAGCGCTGATTGGTTAAACGCCATGTGCCCCGCGCCGCCATATTTGTTTGTTAATTCGTTTGTTGTCGAATGTAAACAAACAGTGTTTTAGTGATTCTAAATTGATTTCGTGTTGAAAATAACTCACAGCTATAGAATTAGCTATATGAAATTAATGTGGTTATCTACAATCTTCATATACCTACCTAATAATTTTAAAACAACAAATTGTTTATTTCGCAAAAAGTAAAACCATTATATTATGGGTACTTTTTATTTTCTTCTTCTAAATAAAAGGTGGTAACCCTAGCTAGGAATTGTATGCGTGTGATTTGCTGACGAATCAAGCACCGAACTGATGGCAAAAAGACACATTAGATCGTGTAGAAATGTCATGTTACATTGACAGCAGCGCACTGCAGTGACGACATGTCCTATAAGTATCTATTCATTCAACTCCGTTATGAAAAATATAATATAACACTACAAATTAGCGTGTTTCCAGTGATGACATATGACTCTGAAACGTGGTCGCTCACAATGGGCTTACCAAAGGCATAAAGTCACCCAAAGGGCAAGAGCTATATTCGAAGTTTCCATACGTGTACGTGATCGCATCAGGAATGAAGATATCCGCAGGAGAACTAAGGTCACCGACATTGCCCAAAGAGTCACCAAACTTAAGTGGCAGTGGGCAGAGCACATTGCTCGCAGAAAAGATGGTCAATGGGGCCAAAAGGCTCTGCAGTAGCGACCGCGAACTAGAAGACGCAACGTTGGAAGGCCTCCCTAAAAGTGGAACGATGGCCTGATGAGGGTCACGGGAATCTGATGGATACAAAACGCATAGGACTGGTCATTGTGGCGACACTTGGTGGTGGGCTTATGTCAGACAGTCTTTCATGATGTTGATGATGACTACATATCACACGATTAAAATTTTTAATTTTGTAAAATTAATTTTCAATGCGGATGAAAGTTTGTACAAGTCTGTCAATTTTGTCGCTGCAACAACAACAACAGCTTTAAGACTATATACAAAACAAACCATGACTTGTTTGGTATCTATTCTTAAGGCTGTTGCTGAAGTGACAAAATTCATGTAAAACAAACCCATCTTAATTCTTCCACTGCGTTACCCTGCCTCAAGGAAACACTCTGGGATAATGAACGTAACGCCTTTCACTCAGATCGTGATTTGATAATGAATTGAAGTGTTTAATTCAGCGGGTGTGCGTTGAACTGAGCGGAGGTAATGAAGCGATTTGATACCGCTTTTGTAGATTGGAACGTAAATAAGGAAGTGCTGAGGTCAGCACTTCCTTATTTTTCTCACCTTGACTAACTAAATTCGCAGGTCGGAAATAGGAACGAAGGACAATCAGGAAACAGATGAAGTTTTGTTCCTGATAGATAGGTACCTACCAGCCATGTAAATGAATGATCATCAGTGATGACAATGAAAAGGTGATAATTCAACACATTAAGGTTATCTGTCACCAGTAAGCCATCAATTAATTACCTACTAGTTGAACTTGTGACTTCATCCGTGTCAAACGTAAAACCTTACAACTCAGAATTTCATGTCATCTTTTTGCGCGGTACCCTTATTATTTTACTATAATGAACTAACCTAACCTGAGTTACTCTTTATAACATCAATTATCTGCTGTTGAAAGTCCCGTCAAAATCGGTCCAGTCTTTTAAGAGATTAAGCGGAACAAACAGACAGACAGACGGAAATATTTATTTTTCACTTCGTAGTATTCTACCACACAGCTAAAACTAAATAGTGTTCAAGTACTATAGGAAGGTATCTATAGAATATTACCATTACAATCATTTATAACCAGCGTGCATCTCATGAAGTTTCCACTAAGCTTAAACAGGGTAAGAATACATTGTTTCATTGCTACAGAATTTAAATACTAGTCCAGGATCATCATCAGATCAATTCAGTAACATCATTTTCATCAAAATCATTTATCTAACTTTGCTTCGTCATAGTGGCTTTTAGTCCCAAAAAAAATATTCCACAAATCCTTTATACATATGTATATCTAAAAGGATAAACTGACCGACTGTTGAACACACAGCCGAAACTATAAGGTCTAAGAGCATGAAATTTTGCTCCTGGTTTCCTTTTATGATTTAAGCGAGCACTAAGAGAGGGTTTTCCAAAATTCACCTCCTAATGGGATGAAACAGGGGACCAAAGTTTGTAGGGAGAAAACTACTTTCATGCGAGCAAATCCCCTGACAAAAGCTAGTCAGTTTATAAAAGGCGGTATTTTGAGAACTGCCACCTTTTTTTGAAGTCAGATATAAATGGCATACGCTGAATATTATAACGGAACATGAAACCTAAAAAGCCTACTGCCTTCTCGGTCAGCGGACTTAGCCACTAACCTGTAACCTAGCCTGTTAGCCCGGTTGACATTTATTACCACGATGGCCCACTTTGGGCATGCAACATGTAAATTTTGACCACCATGTTTCATGAATGTTAAACAGCCCAGTGAAATATGTGGTGCAAATGCGCCCACATACTTGTTCGCTGAATTGGTGATCCGAATTAATTTGGGATTAACCTTAATATGTGATATAGCACTGGCTTTCGACTATGCTTGCTTGTGGTTTAATTTTCCGGGATGTGGGTACTTGAATTCCTGTTTTTATCAGGTACAGTCAACGTAAGAGTTAAGTATATAGGCAAAAAGGATCACCTTTAGAATAACCTACTTTAGTACTATTTACGATTAGATATTAGCGTGCGTTATAACTTTTTAATAAAGTATTTAATTTTAATGTCATGGATTTTAGAACCCTGCTAGGGCAGTGGGAATGTTTGAAAAAAGTTATAGCGGTTCTGGAACGCAAAGGACAACTGAAGGAACACAAGTCTGACTCTTTCGCTTCATTCAGACCCCAAAAAGAAGTTTAGAACTCAGCATAGGCACAATATATTGATTTGATTTAAAGTTAGTTGTTTACTTTTTTCATTTTGTACTGGTTTTTGACAGACATACGTAGAAATAAACTTTTATATTCATAATATCGACATGCATTTCCCACAAACATGTTTATGCGAGTTTATACCTAAATGCTTCGATGAATGTTTTGTGTGTTTAATTTATTGAAAAAGTAGATTTTTTCCATTAATTTATTTTTATATCACTATCATGAATGTAAATCGGAAAATGGTGTCACATTATTAAAAACGATGTAGGTACCTAACCTAAAGTACCATTTCCAATAATTTTGTACTTAAGAAGATTGTGAAGCATTTTAATGCAGCAGACTTATTTTCGTAAGCACCTCGAAGTTAAGTTGTTAATGCTTACTTAAAATTTAATCTTATTAACCCGTTAAGTCCCACTATTGGGCAAAAGCCTTCTTCTCCCTTTTCCACACACATCTCATCACCTTAGGCCATAGTGGGCAAGTTCCTCCGGTGAGAGTTAAGTTCACCTTCGTATAGGACAGCCGCGATGTCGCTTAGCATTTAATAGGATCCACTAAGTGGTTTTTTTTAAAAAAAGCAAATATAATAAATAAACCTCTAATACAGGAAAGCATTTCTCCTCATACATTATGCATACGGCAAATCTGATATTAACGCGGTCATTAGGTTCCATGAATGATGGATTAGCGACACAGCAAATGTGCATGGCTGTATTATTTTAACTTATTTAATTATATGGAACAGAAGCACCATGCAATGACGTAGAAACGAGTTTCGTTCAGAAATTAAGTCCTACTTCCTCAATATAGTTGATCTAAAAGTCTGTACGTTTGTTAATGAATGACGCCGCAAGAACTTAACGGATTAAGGTGAGATTTGGTTCACATGGATCAATACGAATCTAATTGAATGTAGACTGTTAATTCGGGATACTTTTCATTTCAACAATACATTGCTCTGGTATTATTTTCGCCTTTCACTTGTCTTTCTACTCACTTTTCAGTCTTGAATAATTATCTCACAGTTGAGACTGTTTGGATAACTAGACAACTGCAACTTTACGAGCATTACAGTTCCACTGACGCGAAGTGGACCAAATCCATTTATTATCAGAGCACTGGAGCTAAGAACATCTGTGTTTTATACTAACTTGAAGTAATATCAATACAATACTGGGATAGCACTTTATTTAACTGAAGCTATGAAATATCGAGGAGAAAAGCTCTAATTCTACGATCTTTTGTTCTGTTTTTATATACTTAATCTCTAATCGACTAAATTATACAGTTTAGTCAATCAGGGTTTGGTATTTACGCATGAAATGGCTATAGTTTTAGGCCGGAAATATGCACGCTTTTGTGCGTTGTGAATTGTTAGTTTATATTGTAAGAAGCACTTTATAATATATTATTTATAAAATTATTTCCGCTTAGCGTATTGACAGCCGATCTAGCTGACATTAAAATACAATCCTCCATTTCTTCCTATCAAATTCAAACACCTGTTCTAAGTATATAAAACGTAAACTTTAAAAGTATCATTATATTGCCAGTTTGCAAGTCAATAAGGGCAATAGCAGAATGCGATCGCTTTCGCAATAGTATCTTTCATGTTTTTTTGCTTTTTTTTTTTTCAATATCCAACATCCATTCAAAAATTATAAATTATCTTAAGTTACTACAACTGAGTAATTTAACTATATTTACATGCGAAATGGGTCTAAAAGTTGTAGTAAGCAACCTGCATACTAATGTCTTTTGTTGACTGTACATTTACCCCAATCAATGTTGGACATATCACTATTCAGCCGGTCAAAACTAAATGCCTTGATTGGATTCGAGTCTTGCAAATGATTAAAATTCAGGACGGAGACCCAAATTGGATGGTGTCAATTAGAGTAGAAACTATACTATAGGTCTGGTTCAATTTATATTCATTTTGTTAGGGAATGAATGACATGGAGCAGCATTTAAAATTTGTACGTAAATAGATAGGTGGTAATAGTAACGCAATTTTATTTATTTATTTATTATATACTGGCTCCAATCTCTCGACTATGAAGCAACTGGTGGAGAAAAATAAACGCTTTTATTATTATTATTTATTTAAACTTCATGTACAGTAACGGTACATAGGTGGACTTAATGCAACAAGGCATTCTCTACCAGTCAACTTTTGGGTTAAAAGAGACAACACTGTAGTAGGCTTGCACAATAAACAAATAACAGATACTTCAAACAGAAAAAAAATAAAAAAAAATAAGTGATTTATAATAATAAAATACATACATATGCTAAAATTATAAACTAATAAATACTATGAAAAATATCAAATCATTAAGAGAACTTAATAATCATTCTGACGAAGACCAAACTAAAGTTGAGAGGACTTCAAGTAGTAGTTCTAGTTTTCACAGTTCGGAATTTGACTTAGGCAAAATAAATATACTATATCCTGCCATAACTACGTATGTTATTTAATTAATCGCAGGTCCTCCAATTTTATCGAGGAATTTTAATCAACAATGTTCCAAGGGTTATCCTTTCCACGAGCTTTCCCCAAATTGTTAGAAATAACTAATTTTCCAAATTCTGCTCAGCTTGACACTGGACATATATTCTTGCAGTTCTCTTACATGCCAGAAGTAGTGCGCTTCACGAGGTCTAGCTTTAAAAAGTCTGGCTAGATAGAATGAAATAGTTCACAGAATTTTGGTGCAAAGTACCAGAAATCCGATAATCCCATAAATTTCTGATGTATGCACGTAAACCGTGATCCTAGTCAAAGAGCCGACGTACTGACGATTGGAGACTTAGCTTTGACTTGACTTTGACACATTTATGCATTACTGGCTTCTGACAGCGGCTTTGGTCGCGTGAAAATAAAAAATATCCCAAAGGAATATACGCCAGGGATAAAAGTGTTAATATCCGTGTGCCAAACTTCATGGAAATCAGTGCAACCGTTTAAGCGTAAAGGAGTTACAAAACTATACACACACACACACATATACAACATTAGTTTTGTATATGCGAAACCCGAAACACGTGTCTAGTATTTTTATGTAAATAATCTATGTATAAAATTTCGTGACTGTATTATGAAAAATCACTAAGTTATAACCTTGTTATGTTACCTGGTTGTCCGCACAAATACATGGTCACCGAGCCATCCGGGCGACTGAAGGGTTGTTTTGCTCCCGCACCCAGGCGCAAGATTTAAAGTAAGGCTCTTATTTCCAGGTCGTTGTAAAAAAATAACCACGAAAGCTAATCCCCTTTTAACCCAACTTGTCCTTGTCGGGGTGACCTAAAATTATGTCACCTCCTTCCTTGCCTCGTCTTTTACAAACATTACCGACTACACTTTCGGTATTGTATAGAATACCTAGGCAAAGTATAAAATAAGTAATATTTTATACATTACCTACACGTTTTAGGTATTCTATACATTTCCTAAGAATTGTATAGATTTCCGGATTATACAAATTGCCGGTAACATATACATAAAACTTTTGTGACTACTGATAACAAGCAGCATATTTGTTTTTGTAAAATTCGAAAATTATTTTAGGCGCGTTAACGTACTACCGGAATAAAAAGTCAGGTCACGCCCTTGAGACAGATTTTGTCCAATCCCGTTCCTCTGTTGGGGCTTAATTGTTTAACAAACATACAAACTCTTAAAAAACCTACTTAAAGCAAAACTTTAAATTTTTGTGGTTCCATCATCGGACCACTAGACAAGATGGAATCCCTTCCGGAGTCTGATAGTTACAAACTGGGGGTCTTAAAATCAAGAGCAACCTATTCCAGGTTATGTCTAGGCAAGCGTGCTTCGAGGTCAACCACTGCTTACCGTCCAGTGAGATAGTGCATAAAAGTGCGATCCTATCAATAACAAAAAGAAATGTACTTCGATACACTTACGACAGAGTTCCCATCGCTTATTCGTACATTAGCGCTTACAAACAACCCAAAAACCATTTGTTGTACAGAGTGTTTCTTTTCACCGTTTTCTATGACACCCACGATTGGCTATGAGGATACCGCTTCCTCTTTTCCAATGAATCTAAATCATGTACAGAAAATAAAAAAGGAATTAGGTAAAGTTACACAGTAATGTGCTTGCGTTATGACTTATGGTGCGGAGTACAGCAAATCGATTAACTTTTAAAAACATAGTTCGCGATCATGTTCATCAGAAGTTGGCTATAGTATCATCACAGCGCTGCAGCGTTAAGAGGAGAGTCCTTAAAAAACAAAAAAAAAGCAGTAACAGTTTTCAAAATTTCTAAAAATGCACCGCACTGAATTACACAAAAAGAAGAACCTAAATAGATATGCCAACAGTTTAACCGCGAGATATTTGCAAACTTATTCTTAATTTCGGGGAAAAATAATTCATATCTCTCAGAAATGTGTAATTCAGTGCGGTGTATTTTTAGAAATTTTGAAAACTGTTAGTGCCTTTTTTGTTTCTTAAGGACTCTTAACATTTCCCAATTGTCTATTTGTACCATTTTTTTGAGTTTATTCGTATATTGAGCAGTAGTGGACGATTGGTAAAGTGGTAACGGCTTCAACTTACGAGTTATAGGTCGCGGGTACAAACCCAGCCAGGCGCATTACTTTATGTAATTTATTTCTTTACCACTGCTCTTAAAACGGTGAAGGAAAACATCGTAAGGAAACCGGCATGTCCTAGAACCAAAAATTCTAAGACGTGTCACATCCACCAACCCGCACTGAGAAGCCTGAGTCCCAGCAGTTAGAACTTAATAAGGCTGATTATGCTATTCGTATATTTAGTTTATTTATTTGTGTATATACGTATTATATAAATTTATGTTTTTTTTTATTGCACCTATTAGATGGTGATACTAATTCTCTCTACATCACCCAAAGGTTGACCGGTAGAAAATGCATATGGCATTAAGTCAGCCTCTGTGCCTTTGAGTGCGTAAAGTATTTAATAAATAAATACACCAATCAAAAGACCTTATTCAAGCCTACGTCAAATCACAACGAGTCATGTAGCCAATCAACTGTGTCAGACTCAGAAGGCAGCACGACATGACACAACACAATAATGTGACTTCAAGGAAGAGGTATCTAAGTTCCTACCTTATTTCTTTTGATCGATTTTCAAAGTAAGTGGAGTGATTTCAAAGGAAGTGATAGAACAGAACTTTCCATAAAGCCCACTGCGGAACATAATATCAATCAGTCTAATTAAAATATTCAAAGCCACAGTTTTTAATTAAAACAAAACGTGATTAAATTTTATTACGCTCAAGTCCAAAGGTAGCGAATACTTATTAGTTCTTTTACACAGTAGAAAGCATTTTGGTGTTTGAGCTTTTAAATTTATTTAATATGACTTTCATTACTATAGAAGATGATATGAGCATGACCTATTCGATCGGCATTCTGATAAACGGTATCTATTTTTAAATCAAACAAGTTTATTTTAATATTCACACTTTTTTTTAGGTGGTAAAATCATTTAATGACAAATCTCGCTCTTGGGTGGGGCGAGAAATAGTGTCAGACTTTTACTGACTAAAAACCCACTCCTGCTCCTTCCTTACCTTCGTCCCATGACTCCGGGTTTCGCTTTCACACTACTCGTGGCCCCACTAGGCTTCGATGATATCTCCTTGATGCGCGCGTGGAACAGTACGCGCCGTCGACGACTTGGTCTCGGTCCGGACGGTTACCGGACGGTCGGACGGCGGGCCACCCATTGCTCGCCGTCCACAAGCCCGCGCCTACGGTAGCTGGAAATCTAACCCGTGGGAATCATCATGAAGTTATGAGATACTTACGAAGTATGTATATGCAAACATTCGGTATAAGTACTATGCGAATGTTTGCAGCGAAACTAATTCACTAAGAACTATTGAGATGAGATTGGTGCCTGTCACTGTCAGAAGAACAGGGTGTTACGATATTATGAATAAAGAGATTCCTGGGCTGCAGAATAGATCAGAAACTAGTGATAAACTTTTTTTTTTTTATTTAGTCGGGTTTTAAACCTAGTAAGAATCCCGGAACTACACTACATTTAGATCGCGTTTTGGAATAAGGTGGTAATAGTCTGGCACTCACTTTCGCTGTCTGGGGGGAGCGAGAGAGATTATTTTATGATTTCTCACTAAAAAAAGACCTCGGTTCCTTCATTACCAATATTATTCTCAGCCTCTAGTAATATAAATTACTAACTGTTCAAATAACATCAAAGCAACAAACCGCCTTAGGGGTCCATTACACGGTCATGCAAGCGTCAATCAAAACCATCAATCATGAATGAAGCTTGACTGACGGAATTTTATCGCCAAAAATTTTTCGTCATGCAAACGTCAGTCATCGCATTACACGGTAGGTTTTTCGTCAGTCAAGATATTTGACTGTGCCGCCGCTTACCGCCTTACCGCGGTTATCGCCTTTTTAAAGTTCTATTTCAAACTGCAACATGTATATATACAGCCCATCGCTTTACCGAATTCGATAGCTTGAACATTCGATATTATTACGATCCACTGCAATATTGTATTCATCTTCCTGACATTGTATATTCATGGCTGACAAGTTCATTTCCTGTATCTGTTCTATTGACGTTATGTGTAATATGAACAATGAATAGAAATTGTCTTTTACTTTGTGCTTTATTGAGTTGTCTTGAGATATCATGGAATAGATTGTTTCGTCTTGGAAACTATTTGCCTACATAGTAGAAATATTTTGCTTTGACTGTAGTAGGTAGCTTTGCTTTATGAGTTTTTACTGATTCTGTCGTTTCTACATACCTACTTGTTTATTCACTGTGTGTATATCTCTGTGTGCCAAATAAAAGTTTCTTTCAATTTCTTTCACACTTACTTTAGATGTGGTGATAAAGTTAACAATATTCCATGGTTTTAAAGGCGAATCATCGTCTTTCTATCTGTGTCCCGTGTTATTAGGGATCGGCGTTACATGGAGCTGAAGATGAATATTAGGCCAAAAAGACAGGTGATTATGATCTTGAAGATCCATTGGCTGACAACTACCTACAACAAATTTTGTCATCGGCTCGTAATTTAATTTTTAACGCCATGTTGTTATTTTTACTACAATTATCATAAAATCGCATAACTTTTTTCACTTTGCTCACGTCGATTTTAGATCATCCTTTATAGCATTATGCATATGAAGCTGTTCTTTTTATTTTCTTTATTTCACATATTAGATATAATTCGGTGAAGTTAAATGGCAGTGGGCAGGGCACATTGCTCGCAGAACAGATGGTCGATGGGGACAAATGGTTCTAAAGTGGCGGCCACATACCGGGAGACGCAGCATTGGTAGGCCTCCCACAAGGTGGACCGATGACCTTGTGAGGGTCGCGGGAATCCGATGGCTGCGAGACGCACCGGACCGGTCCTGATGTCGACGCTTGGGGGAGGCGTAGATATATCCAACAGTCTTCCGGCTGAAATGGTGATGATATAAGTGAAGCTGCTAACTGTAGAGGTAGAGTGAAGGTCGTCAGAGAGAGAAAGGAAGAAGAAAACTTGTTTAGCCCCAAGTAACTTTTTTTTAGGTTTTAAAATCATCTAATGACATCAATCTTGGGCGGAGCAGAAGGTCGTGTCAGACTTTTACTAACTAAAAACCCAATCCTGTTCCGTTTCTTTACCTTCATCCCAGGGCCCCGGGTTTCACTTTCACACTACCCGTGGCCCCAGTAGGTTTCGACCCTGTTGGGCACCTAAGCCCCTAGGCGCGCGTGGAACAATACGCACCATCGACGACTTGGGCTCGGTCCGGACGGTTGCCGGACGGCGAGCAATGGGCAGCTCGCCGTCCGCAAGCCCGCGCCTTCGGTGCCCCAAGTAACATGGGACAGGGGTAGGAAGATGATGAAGTGCAATGCACCTGCTTACCCTATAATAGAAAATAAGATTGGCCTGTTTTTACATAAGTAGGTATGGTACTTATTCCAGCTCGTCGATATATCAACTAGAATGACTGTATAGCGATTGATGGTATAGCTCCGTTCGGAAAATAGTTAAAAAGCAGATCAGCAATATATAATTTGACTACCTAAGTTTTCTTTTAAATTGAAAATAGGGGTGGTTCGTGATTATTTTCTGGGGTATTATAAACACTATGATAAGTTTTGATAGAAAAACATGATACTACAGTTACTTGTAACAGTTGTACACTGTTCTTTATTGAAAATAGTATTTAATTTATTGGTTTTTATTTTTACGTCAGTGCTTACAAAGTCGCAATTTTTACTTTTCTTAAATAAAGCGCTTTTCTATTTTATTATTTGTTTTTAACTCGCATAAAGACCCTTGAACGCGTTCCGAATACTAAAGGCATTCCACATGAGCTGATCCTTCCGGAAATTGAACAAGAAAGAGTTTTTAGGGACATTATTTCGGGATAGTTATTACAATCCCTTTGTAATCTCCATTCACACTTGTTTCCTGCGTCTTTTTAAATGTGTTATTTTTCGTATAGGTATCTTAAATCCTACCAGCTGTTGTTGTTTTCCGTAAAGCAAGTTTAGACTAATTACCTTTCTGTTAGCGTTTCCGCCAAACGCTAAGTACAAAATGCATGGCATAAGCCGATAACCAGCTGATTTATCACGTCACTTGTCACGTGCCTTCTCTGCAGGTAATATTGTCACCAAACATTTTGTACTTAGCGTTTGGCGGGAAAGCTAACCGAATAGTACATTCTGATACAAATAGAGAACCGTTATCATTGCGAAATTCGCCCCAGCCGCACGCCAGCGATATGGGGTGTTATGGAGCCGAGTGCTGCAGTGACAAATTTCCACTTGTATCAAACGACGTTTTTCAATACACTTATGAAGAAATACTTTCTCTGAAAATCACAACGCAGTTTTGTTCATTTTCCACTACTTTATTTTAAGTTTTTCCAAACTTGCCATACAATTTTACTTTTGATTTAAGTAGATGGCAAATCACAATATCTGGCGACGTAGAATCTAAAGAATTATCTACAAAACTTTAATTCGTTTTTTTTTTTCACAAATAACACAAATGAATAAGTTAATAAGATTTAATTTGCTTTTTCACGCGCTTAACTATCGCAGGTCGAGGGAGAAACAAAGGTATGAAACCGTGAAACATCCTAATATTAAAAACAAGAAATTCAAATATTTTTGAATTTAGAATGCAGATCAATTTTAATTTGTTTGTAAATGCAAATTATTGTATAAACAATCATATTTACGAGTATTTATATTATTCTGTTCATAAAGACAATTAAATCATCATTAAATATGTTGAGAATTAAAAATAAAGGGCCCTTTGCTTTGAAAAAATAAATAATCACCGTTGTTTATTGTTCCCAATAAAACCCTTGTGTGATAAATGAAAAAAAAACACGTAGGTTATATATATTGCATGTTGAACCTAATCGTAGTGCGATAAGAGTCAGTTTTCGAAGAAGTGTATTGAAAAAGTTATTTCTCTAAGGGCTCTGATCATCACCCAAACAACAATATTTCTCTAAACCTTTGAACGAAAATCAATAAGTAGGAATGCCCAATACCGTAAAATGATACCATAAAATCTAATATTCGTAAATCTCAATATCATTTTGTGCTTGACTTGTACTGCGATGGATGATGTAAACGGTTTCTATAAGCTCGAACGAGTTTATGATATCCTAAAATATCTCTAAAAGTACAACGGCTAAATGTATTGATCTATTAACTATGTTAAAATTATATTCCTTGTTAGTTTTTAGGGTTCCGTACCCAAATGGTAAAAACGGGACCCTATTGCTAGTACTCCGCTGTCACTCATGACCCGTGATAACAGATACAATTTTCACAGATGATGTAATTCTGTTGCCGCTATATACGCTAATATTATAAATAGGTAAAGTTTGTTATTATGTTTTTTTGTTTGTAATAATGAGGTAATCTCTGAAAGTACTCGTCTGTTTGTCATTTTATTTTTTCACCGATAAAAGCTACTTTATTGTTGAGTGACATAGCCTATATTTTATGTACGTACGTGAAACCGCGGGCAAAATTTAGTATCAAATAAAAATAAAATAAATATTTAAAAGGGGCACCCATACAACAAGCGTAATTTCATTGCTGTTTTTTGCTTGATATTAATAACGGCAACAGGTAAACGCTTGAAATGTTCACAGAATATTTAGTTATATATTCAATATAAAAAAAAAACAAGTAATTATAATTAAATAAATATTTAAGGGCAATTTTTTTTTTATTATTTTGCCTGTGTAAAGTGTTGTATAGTGTTGTAATGGTGCGGAACCCTTCGTACGCGAGTCCACACAGCTTGTCGACTTTCAACTATATTTTTTTTATATTCAAATCTCAGCGCTCCCCGATGTTGGCAGAAAATTATTTCAAGCAATATTATTCATGAATGTAAACCTAGTGTTCGATTGTGACACAGCACCCCCAATTGGTATGCAAGCAAGTCAACGCAGCGTGCTCTGTGGAAAACCAGTGAACAATTTATTTTACTTACAACGAAAATGTTAAATTGAATTACCTACACGTGTAACGATGGAGGAAACTCATCGAAAGTTCAACTGAAAATGAACACGAATCTAATGAAAATTATCAGGATATTTAATACCTGGAAAGTTGAAAGTTCATGGTTGTTTTGATCAATAAAATCTGATGACTACATTGTGCTCAAAGTTTTCTTATAAGTGGACCGATAATTTTCATACTCCTTTTACATTAATAAACGGTTAAGTTATTTAATGAATTCTGACGTACAACTGCAATTTTTTCATCACTTTAAACTAGAAAAGTAAGAAAACCAGATAATCACCAAACATAAGTGGCAGTGGGCAGGGCACATTGCTCGCAGAACGACCACGTACCGGAAGACGCAGCTTTGGAAGGCCTCCCACAAGGTGAACCGATGACCTGGTGAGGGTCGCGGGAATCCGATGGATATGAGACGCACAGGACCGGTCATTATGGCGTCACTTAGGGGAGGCCTATGTCCGACAGGGGACGTCTATCGGATGAAATGATGATGACGATGATGATGATAGTGATACGAAACATACCTACAGAAATAAACTTGTAGGCTCTTAAAAATTTCGCAATAAAGTGAGAACAAGAAAAGTCTATTAAATATCGTTGTTCACTCCAGCGTGTTTCCGTTTTGTGAAGCATGGTTATCCATTAAATTTCTTTGTATGTACATCCACTCGGTAACATATTATTGGCATTTACGTCACAAAGTGGGAATGATCGCTTCGCGCGAATTATGCTATTAAAAGCGGTCCTTACGACTTTATGGGTTGTAAATATCTTGTGTTATAGAACAAAGTATTAGATGAAGGACCAATTTTGTATGGAAGTTTGGTCTTATAGGTAACACATAAAAATCAAAAGGAAGTAATATATTTGTATTGTTATACTAGCTTTATCCCACTACTCCGTTTTATTCCTAATCTGAGCCAAGTTACAACCGTTTCGTTTCGATACTCTTTTCGTTGATCGCTTCGAGTCGGCCACGCCTCCTATCCTTTGTTCTGACTACGTGGCTGAGCATTGAGATGACGTCAGAAAAAAGGAATCGGAGGCGTACTAGGCGATTGACGAAAAGATAATTGAAACGAAACGGTTGTAACTTGGCTAGGGGGGCAGGAATTCCAGAAATTCATTTAACAAACGTAAAAAAATTATTAACTTTTTTATTTTATTACCAACTGTCCCTCACGTCTTTGCTTTGTTACTGCTCTACTTTTATAGATCGTAACGTGATGTTATGTGGCTTATAACCATCCTCGATAAACAGGCTTCCCAAAACTGAAAGAATTTTTCAATTTGAGTAAGTAGTTCAAACAAGCTCTTTAGCTTTATAATATTAGTATAAGACAGGCCTGTTAATCTAGTGGTCAGTAGCCCTGACTGCTATGCCGGAGGTCGTGGGTTCGATTCCCACCCAGGACAAATGTTTGTGTGATGAGCACGATCATTTGTTCTGTGTCTTTGTGTAATTTATTCATAATATGTGTGTATTTAGAAATATATAAGTATGTTTATTATTTGTCTAGTACTCATAGCACAAGCTCTGCTTGGTTTGGGACTAGATGGCGTTGGTGTGATAGTTGTGGAATATTATTATTATAGATACTATAAATGCGGCTCACTTTTTACCACTAAAATCACCTGATGTCAACAGATAATATTATACTGTAAATACATATATAGGCCAAAGTTGGTTCAACACACTTACCTCACTCGTGTCTCGTTTCTTACGCCTAGAATTTCGGCGGTGTACGTTAACTTTGTGTACGTTAGGACAAGGACATTTAGTCTAAGATAACATCAGGTATTTGTGTGACATAGTAAGGCGTAATGCAGATAGCTATACAGCTGCCCAGTGGACGCAGTGCAGTATGGAACTTGACTTATATTTGACAGTTGGCTTAGCTAACTGCGCTGGTATAAGCTACCAAGAGAAGCTTGATAGCTACGATAGGGATTTGGCGCGTAATTGTACGTTAAGCTTGTGATGGAAAGTGCTTTTAAGTATTAAATTCAAATATGAATCCAACATGTTACTGGAATGACACTAATATTATAAAAGCGGAAGTTTATGAGTGTGTGTGTATGTTTATTACTTCTTCATGCTGGAACGGCTGAACGAATTCGCATGGACACACAGATTCACGCCGGGCCTTCGACTGACGGACTGTACGCGCGAGGCAATGGCCCTCGCGCCCCAGCCGCCGGGATTCCGATTCCGATTTCCGGCCACCGTAGGCGCGGGCTTTCGGACGGCGAGCAATGGGTAATGGTTCGTCGTCCGACTGTCCGGACCGAGCCCAAGTCGTCGACGGCGCGTAGTGTTCCACGCGCGCCTCAAATGTCAACAACCACAGGGGCCCAGCAGGGTCGAAGCCTATCGCGCCGCCCAAGAACGGGGGATGTCGTTCGATGATTTACAAACACAAAAAAAAATGGCCGCACAGGTAAACCATGACCACGAATAGCACGCGATAATTTTCTACTTTTAGGTGGGCGAAACCACTACCTGAAGCTAGTTATATTATAAAAAAAACTTTATCAAATATTTCCCGTCCGATTATAATAGGTCTTCACCTATGAAGTTGCCGTTCTGCCGAACTGGCTATTTCAAGTTCTTTTTGTCTTTTTTCGTTAAAAATTCTAAGTTCAAATTATTTTTGTTTTTAAAATATGGAATTCTTGTTTGAAAATTAGTCATTTGTTTAATGGTTTGCCTTTGGTTTGCGTTCTGTTTCCATCGCAATTGTACGTTTCTCGTCATCATGGATACATTAAAAGTTCGATTGATTATGGAGTACGAGTACCGTCGTGGCAGCCAAGCGGCAGAAGCGGCACGAAACATCAATGACGTATACGGAGCGAACACTACTAACGATCGCACCACCCGCTATTGATTTGTCAGCTTCCGTTCTGGAAATTTCGACCTAAGAAATAAACCCCGTGGTGAAACTTTAGTCGACAATGACGAATTAAAGGGCGGTTGTGGAAACTGATGATTCTCAATCTACAGCTGAATTAGCAGCAGCTTTGATATTAGCATCAAAACAATATTGGTACATTTGCGTCGAATTGGCAAGATAAAAAAGCTTGACAAATGGGTGCCCCACGAATTGAATGATCGCCAGCGCGAAGCACACGTCGAGTCGAGCCTTGCACTGCTCAACAGACACAAACGAACGTATATTGAATCACATTGTTAGTTTGTATAAATTATTAAATAAAAAAAAATAAAACAAAGTGGTCACTCATTCCAATTATTTGCAAACATTGATTTTCGAACAAAATATCCACTTTATTCAATTTTCAAATTTCAATCTTTTTACTTGTTTCGCCTCGCACTCGGTGGCAATGCGGCAACAACGAAGCACATTTGTATGGGCGATGTATCGGTTCCCTGTCGCCGCGCGCTTCAACGAGAGCTGTCGCGCTATACGTTTTGTGTTCCAACCATGATTTATGTTCCGCAGCTCGTTACGGTGCGGTATCGAATATTTTCTACTCCAGTTACGGGTTGTCTATGACCGAAGTCAAGGGGTATTTTTTGTACAGTTTGAATATTTTTAAATTATGTTTTCTCGGCCCATTCCCGTTCCTAGAGAGGTAGCCTGAGTCCCAGCAGTGGGAACATTATAAGGCTGATTATTATGCTATCGTTAAAATCGGAACCATTCCGTTTTTAACCAATTTTCTATGTTTCCTATAAGACTACTAAGTGGTCTGTCTGTCAAGAATTTTTTTCTCAGAAACACGTGGTTGTATTATGTTGAACTTAGTATCAAATAGTCAGGTCTGCTACCCCTTGGGGCGGTGAAAAATCAAACTTCTGATTCGCACTTGACCGGTTTTTTTTTTATTTACGTGTTAACCTTTCTTGGATACAACTACAGACATCGACTTACTACAGAAGAGACACTTAAAAATAAATTTTCATTCCTATAACACATTTTGATAAATATTACCCAAAGACATTAAATATATATCTCTTTTAATCTCTTTGATAATACCTCATAAAAGCGAGACTGAGAAAATAACAAACACTTTGTCATTTCCACATATTTTCGAAATGTTTGAACAAAAATTGTCTGAACAGAATATTAATTTTCATGAGTTTCGTGCATGATGAATTTAAATACAGACCGTATTTTTTTTGGAATTAATGTGAGAGAATTATGATGTGATGTGATGGGTTATGAGAACTGGGACTTTTAATTTTATTTATTTTATTTTATTACTATTAGGAAAATTTACAACTACTTGTTACAGTAAAAACTCAGAATGGGTAAAAAAAACGGCCATTTACAAGTTTTCGCTTATACTAATGTGAGTAACTAAAACTAAGACGACAACAGCATAGAGTTCACTCGAGAGCGCTCATACCATACAAAAAAGAAAAAAAATACAAATAATTGTTCAATTTGTAACAAAAAAGCGATCGGTAAATTTTTTTTTTTACTTTAAGTATCTTTTTTTTCTTTTTATATATCTATACTTATAAAATGCTTTGTCCTGAATAACTGACTGACGGATCAACGCACAGCCTAAACTGCTGATAGTAAAGACTTGAAACTTGGAGGATATGTTCTTTGTATGACGTAGGCATCCGACAAGAAAGGATTTCCAAAATTTACCCCATGAAGGGATCTTATATTTTTCTTGTTTTTTCTTATATAGTCTCTTTCTTATAATATGAATATGAGAACGCTATAGACTCCACGAATTCTTAGATTACCTCCTATTATGACTTTTTTTACTACGATTATTTTTATTCTGCTTTTGGGGACAATATTGACTGGTCTACACTATTCTTACATAATATCTATTGATACTGTACTATAGAAATATTGTAAAAGCAACAACTTTTTTAAAAGAGTAACCATGGAGCTTCTTGTCGGTTCTTCTCCATAGAAAACGAACAATTTGGAACCGTGCACTAGCTTCTGACGTTTTATAAGGGCCCATGTAGGCCTATGTGATTAAAAATGAATTTTTGAATTTTAAACAGAGGTCCAAAGTTTGTAAGGTGAAACCTACTTTCACGCAGGCGAAGCCGCTGGCAGAAACTAGTAGTAAGTATATAAAGATCCGTTTGTTTATTGTCGTAGAAATTATTTTCCTTACAAGCATTTTCCTGGCTCATTTCTTGAATCAGCTTTGCAGGAAACTTGTCATTCTTCATAATAAGCAGATTTACTTTGTAAGAAAATTTTGGTGACATTTTTATTTAAAACGGAATACTTGTCGTCTCTGTGATCTAGGAAAATGAGACCATGCTTTTATTTTTGTACGAAAAATTTTTTCAATGATACCTTATTTTATTAATTAATATCTCTAGGAGTATTTACATACTTAAAACATATTTGATGCTTTTTATACAACTCTGAAAGTCTCTGGATCTGGCCACTTCCAAAAAACGAATAAAAAAACAAATATAGAATTCGTAAATGGAACTCTTTGCGAGCATGTTACTTTTTAATTTGCGAGACTGTCATTTATTTTTTCATTGTCATTTATTGGTACGTCAGCACTTGTTTGCCCAGAGTCTTAGAAAAAGTTCACGAAAAGTGTTCTCGAAGCAATGTACTCCTCCACCACGATAATGCATCCATCATTATACAGTAGTTTCAGCGAATGCAAAAATGTATTAATTGCGAGGTAATATACTTTGAAAATCAATAAATGTTTCGTGAGTCTCATATCTAGTCTTATTTAACAGAACCCAGAAACATTCAGTATCTCCTAAGTATATTATGTATACAAACACCTTGCCCCAGACATCGACGCATAGACGTGTATCACAGATTCTGTACATTCTTCTGGAACCCCCAAAGGTAAAACTTTTCGTCGGCCCGTTCTTATTTTTTTTTATCTGTACTTTTTATTTTAAAATGTACAAAATCGTTATTCTAATCAGTACTAATCATATTTTTAATTATAAATTAATTACTTAGCTTTTTTCACCTGAGCACCTGAGCTTAGCTTAAAGCTCTTTCTTGTTTTATTTACATTAAGTTTTTATATGAGTTAGTTAAAAATGTCTTTGGAAATTAGAATAACAATTTATTACAATTTAAAATAAAAAGTAAAGTTTTTTTTATTAGAAAAACGCCAACGAAAAAATACTACTTATTAGTACCGGGTTAAGAATCATGTAGGTATTGGATCCATGGTACACTTAGTTTGTGCATCAAATATGTCTGAGACATGATGTTTACAAACACGTATAAAAGTAATACCTTATAAGTGTATATCGAAACAAAAACCATCAATATTATTATTATGTATTTATTAGTTTATAATTTTAGCATATATATCTATTTTATTATTATAAATAACTTATTTTTTATTTTATTTGTTCTGTTTGAAGTATCTGTTATTTATTTATTGTGCAAACCTACCACAGTATTGTATTTTTAACCCGAAGGTTGACTGGTAGAGAATGCCTTGTTGCATTAAGTCCGCCTATGTACCACTACTGTACATGAAGTTTAAATAAATAAATATTGAAAGGACTCAATTAAGGTACGACTTCATACTCTTTAGCTACTCTAACTCTACTAGAGCGAGAAAGAAAGCGAATTGCCGACCGCCTCATCGATTCCACCGCGTGCGATCGCACTGAGATCTCTTTGTCGCTAGTAAATTGCGGTTCTAAGTGACAGAAAAGGATAAAAGCATTGGAAAGTGCGATACGTCCAGTTGTAGCTCAACCGTTAAGCACCACTGGACTAACTCATTACCTTCTTCATTACTCAACTGAGCACACATTCTACCAAAGCCATGAGACTTGTAAATCTGTAGCCCTCTACAGTAGCGTAGCTAGGCGTGAGCGAAGTGGGCCCTCGCCCACGGCCTCGCTCCCAAAGGGGCCTCGCACAAACGAGGGCTCTTTAAGAACGAGAGGTTTTTTATAATTGATAGCCTCACGTTTAACCACTATTTTACCTGATGATGATTAATAGTCAATAACCGCCAATTAATCGGATGGGTATTGTTCGAAAGAGTCATTGTGGTCCAGCCCCCCTAGACACGGTACGACCGTTTCATTTCGATTCTCTTGCGTCGAACGCCTCGAGTAGACCAAGTCTCCGTTTCTTTTGTTCTGATCACGTGACTGAGCGTTGAGAAGACGTCAGGACAAAGGAATCGGAGGCGTGGCCTACTTGAAACGGTCGGAACTTGGCTAGGGGGGCTGGAACGTAAAGGGCAACTAAAGGAACAGGAGTGAGTTTTAATCAGTTAAAGTCTGAGAAAATTTATTTAATGATATCTCGACCTCAAAAAAATAGTCTGTTGGCACAGTAAACCAACATCTGCTTGTTATAAGTTAAGGCCGTCACACACGGTGCAAGATCATCACCATCATCTTCTAATTTTTTCACAATCACGTTAAAAGATGGCAAATTTCCTTATATTAACATGTTTATTGACGTGCAAATCTAAGCTAATAATATAAAACTGAAGATTTTTTACTGGTTTGTTTGAACGTGCTAATTTCAGGAACAACTGGTTTGGATTAAAAAAATCTTTGTGTGTTGGATAGGCTATTTATCGAGGAAGATATATATGCTATATATATAAAACATCACGCTACGATCCACATTACTGTAGAACAGTAGTCAAAGACTCGGATTTAACCGCACAGGGGCGACCCAGTAAAATACTACTCTGTCAAGAAATTACCGGGAAAAGATCAATAATACACAAAATGTTTGTTATTCATACAAATTTATTTTATCACCTTCAAAGTATGCTCCTTCAGAAACGATACACTTACGCCAACGAATAATCCAATCATCAAAACATTTTTTAAATGCTGTTTCCGGAATTGAGTTCAGTTCTGGCCACGAATTCTGCTTTAAGTCTTCTACCGATTGAAAACGGGTGCCACGATGTGGTAATTTGAGTTTAAGAAAAAGAAAAAAGTCGGCTGGAGCCATATCTGGAATATGGTGGTTGCTCGATGGTGTTTATTGAGTATTTGGTCAAAAATTCGTTCACAATGATAGCCTTGTGCGAAGGCGCATTATCGTGGTGCAAAATCCAAGAATTTTCTTTCCACAAATCTGGCCTTTTTCGTCTGCTTTCTTAAATGCCGTATAACGCTCATATTCTTTATTTACCGTTTGAGACTCCGGCAAGAATTCCGAGTACACAACAACGCAATAATCAAAGAAAACAGTCAACATGACTTTGACTTTTGATCGACTTTGGCGTAGTTTTTTCGGTTTCGGTTCAGTTGGAATGCGCCACTCCGAAACTTGTTGACTAGTTTGCATGTAAAACTCGTCTCGTCACCAGTAACAATGCGTTTTATGAATGTTGGGTCGGAATTGACTCGTTCCAGCATGTCCTCAGCGACTCTCATGAGATTGTTAGTTTTTGGAGAAAATTCAGGTCTTTTGGGACTAGCCGAGCGGCAACATGTTTCATACCCAAATGATTAGTTAAAATGGTACATATTGCTCGTGAGATACAGAAAGTTCGGCGGCTATCTCTCTCAAAGTTGAATGAGGATTTTCAGTCACTATTTCCTTCACTTTTACGATGTTAACCTCAGTTGAAGACATTGATAGCCTACCAGAGCGAGACAAATCTTCCATCACATCTCGACCGCTTTTGAACGCTTTATAACACTCATAAGCACGTATTTTTGTGTAAATTCGATCCACCGTAAGCCTTCTGTAACATTTTCAGCAACTCCGAATACGAAATTCCATTGGCGATGCAAAATTTAAGACAAACTTTGTTCGATGTTTTTGTCCATTATGATATTCGCAATACACACTAGATATGACATAACTACAAACAGCACTGTATTTTGTATAAATAACAGATGCAACAGAAACTCCGCGCCAAAACGGAAAACAGTTGTCCCAATCTACAAACAAAAAAAAATGTATTTGGAACCATAAACAAATTATCCATTCCCGATACTTTTCTGACTGAATGTATATAAGTACATGTTATGTTATTTGTGTGTATGGTTTCATTCTAATTTATGGTTAGCGATATTGAGGCTTATCTATGTTCTTAAATACTATGTAAATTATAGCATCGACATCGTATGTAATGGCCTTTAGTCTCGGACACGACGAGCCATGTGTCCGCATTGTAACGATAGCACATTCATCACCCCGCTTCCTATTTGTCATCGTCGGTTTACCTGCGGACGTTAAGAATTTGTTAGTAACGTGAAACGTGACTATGTTAGCACACAATATATTTCTGCACTATATAGTGTAAATTTGAGCTTTATTTTTGAACAAAGTACCAACGATACTAAGTAAGTAAGTTACTAAGTAAGTTTAATTTGCCTCATTTATTAGTATATGAACTTTTCGTAAAATAATATGTTCATTCATATTCCTTTTTTAATTGTTATTCACAAAACTACATCCAAAAAATAAATTACAACATAATATATAATTTTGATTGACACCTACTAATGTGAATCTAACATGCACACGTAAAATAAGCCACCTAAGTACTATTAATAAAATCTTACAAACTGATCATTTGAGGGTTAAAAAATATTTAAAATTATAATTATTTTTTATTGAGGCTACAGAAACAGCAAAGACAAAATCACCACGAATAGAATTAATTGGCAAAAGAAAACATGCGGCTTATGGGAGAAGGGTTGCCTATACTAGTTCGACTGTGAGGCAGGACGAATGTTCTTCGGTTAATTAAGCGACTACCACTACGAGCGATGCTAATTTTCACTTTTTCTAATATTTCGGCAGAATCTACTCCAACAATACATTTTTTTTAATACTCACTACTTAATTAAGCGGACGCAGTATATTAATCGAATAGATGGTACAATAAGTAGATACAGCGAGGAAAATTTTCTCTTTCCTGGCTTTAAATTCTAAACACTAGTACTACCTATTTATTTCATGCTAGTACCTAGGTTTAGGGTACACATGCAAACATCTTATTTGAGATGCAGTGACCATGTCGTCCCGGCAGTTCTCAGTAGTGGCAACAATACGCATATTGTCAATCCGGAGTCAGACCCAATTAGAGCGTGTACCATTGTGTATAGCCACCGAGTCACCGAGATAACTCGCCTTATGTACATACTGTATACAATGCTTATGTCTCAGACTAAACCGTATTCAGATGGGATATAGCGCACTTGTGGGGTCAAGAACTAACAATGCCTAAGGACACTTGCAAGCTTGTGAATTTGAACGAGTACCCGTTCTAAATTCACAAGCTTGCAAGTGTCCTTATTAGTTCACCAAGTTAGAACTGGCTACAGAATTTAAATAATTCCAATCTACATTAATAATTCAGCAGAAAGACGTCTATTGCTTTACATAGGCTTTCTTATACGTCACCACCTTGACTGATCCTGTGGTCCAGTTTTCACATCTAGCTAACTCGCACGAACCATTCAAACCCACCGGTTCACTTTACGGTAGGTCTTTCAACGTTGCGTCTTCGGGTACGCGGTCGCCACTTCTAACACAACTAACCTATCGGTCGCATCAACCATCCGTTCTGTGAGCAACGTGCCTTGCCTACTGCGACTTAATATGGCAATCCATTGTCATAAACAGAATTTAAATGTTTACAATGTTTGAATTGGTAGTGTAGCACACTACAACGAGCGACGCAAACTTCATAGGCGATCTAAAATGTGCATTGTTTACACTTCCGTGGCTCGGTTCGAATACAGCACGGTCTACGATAAATCATTTATTAGCGTGGTGAAATTTACACTAAATTTCAATACCAACTTCAAATAAATGGGTTTAAACGGGTAAAACTAATATATTCGGTGGGACCGAAAGGTTCTGGATTGGTGACTACGTACCGGAAGACACAGCGTTGGAAGGACTCCCACAAGGGTAACCCATCTCATCCTATCCATCCAATGGATGAAAGACGCACAGGTCCGGTCGTTATGGCAACTCTAGGCCTATGTCAAACAGTAGACGTCTTTCAGCTGAAATGATGATGATGATGATAATAACCTAATATATTATAACTGTAGCTTATCTCATAAACCAAGTTTTCTGTCGTCTCTAGATGTTTTGACAGAAATCAATGATTATTCCGAATATAAAGTCTTTACACAGAACGTTCGTGGAATAGTCAATCAAGCAAATGCAAATTTCCTTTACGCTGAAACGCCCAAACTAGAACGGTGCCTAAATCGTTTGGTAATTTCCACGTAAAGCGGTAATAATAGGTAGAAGGTAGGTTGTATAATCATGTACAGTGGGCACCAAACGTAGCTAACCAATTGTCTGGGTGGTGTGGTGTTGTGTCTGTGTGTAATTTTATCTATAATATGTACCTATGTATTTAGAAATATATAAGTATGTTTAACAGTTGTCTAGAACTCATAACACAAGATCTGCTTAGCTTGGGACTAGACGGCGTGGTGTGATAGTTGTGGATAATATTCATCATCATCATTTCAGCCGAAAGACGTCCACTGTTGAACATAGACCTCCCCCAAGCGTCGCCACAACGACCGATCCTGTGCGTCCAGTGTGTGGAATATTATTATTATTCAAATGCTACACATTATCATCTGTGCAACAAAAGTTTTAAAATTTTCGTTAGAGTATTACGAATATAATTGAGTACACATTATAAAATATTTTGTAAAAATAACTGTTAATAGTTGCTTCTAGATCACACTAGGCAGAATTTTGTATGTAGATACAGTCAGGGATCAAAAGTTCAGTTGCACTCTACCAATGCTAAAGGTGTAAAATTTCTTTGTTGTCTAATTTCAATAGTCCACAACTAGTTTATTCTATACTTTAGATTCTATACCACAAATTAAATCAGTCATGAACCATTGACCCTCTTCTACAAAGAAATTTTAGACATTTTAACATTGGTAAGGTGAAACCGCACTTTTGACTCCTGACTATACATATGTGTGTGTGTATCTTTGTTACTCCTTCAAGCTTAAACGTCTAAACGGATTTTACTGAAATTTATTACCAGGATAGCTTAATTATCCTGGATTAACACACAAGTTACCTATCATTTATAACGGAGGGGAAGTAGTAAGTCCACGCGTCAGAAGCGCTAGTCTTTGATGAATGAGTGTTTAAATAATATTAACGTATAATATCTATCTAGTTTAGTTTGTTCACTGCAATGGGAATTCTGTCTTTTGTTAATTAGTACGAGTCAGTCCTTTCGGTAGGAGATGAGATGCTAACAATCCTTTCAATACTTTTCATATGTAAATGTTCCAGAAGTGTAAAATACATGGCGCATTTCTATCTCTGATAAAATTTATTTATGCTTGCTGTAGTATAAACCCTTCCAGCTAAAAATAACCCACTTGAGTGCTCTTACCTTTTCCGTAGGTGTCTTAGTGTTTTAAAAAAGAGAAGGGTCAGGAAACTAGACCTGACGTCTGTGGTCATCTCCCGGATGAATTTCCAAACATTTTTTTTTAATTAAAAATTAATTAATTAAAAAGTCATCGGGGTAGATAAAATCGTAGAATAACGGTTTTATCTACCCTGATGTATTTTTTTTTTAAATCGTAGAATAACGATTTTATCTACGCCGATGACTTTATAATAATTTTTTAATATAAATAATTTTTAATACAAAGAACGATTATATTATTATTATAATACTCACGTAGTCGTTACTATCCCTTGTTATACATAAGACGTTTATGTTCCGGATATGAGGAAAGGTTTGCTTCGGTTATTCATTCACATGGAAACAGATTTAGCGGAAAGAGATTAACGGAAAAGATTTACCGACGAAATGTTCGTGCACGTGTATGTTATGTGCATATGTTGCGTGTGTGTTTTCAGACAATGTTAAACATACTTACCGTTACCGGATAACTTTCAAAAGGATATAAACTACTTAAAAAGAAGATGCTTGGCTGACTTAATCTTGTTGGTAATAAAGTAGTACTGCACTATATATTAGGTAGGTACTCGTACATACAGTTTCACAGGATAATAAATTTAAGTAATGGAAAAATTTACTCACTGTTAGCATTAATAACAAAACATGTTTTGTTGTGATTAAAAATTAACTTCCGTTCAATTACATGATACAAATTGATTTATTTTATGTTTAACTTAGGATTTTTTTTTTTTTAATAATGATGTTGTTTCGTGATTTTTGTTATTAAAAAAATTAAACTTACTACCTATATACATAGACTTAAAACAAATGCTGCTAAAGAATTTTTAGATCTCTTATCTGGAAACAAGGCGTCTAAAAATTCCAAAATTAAAAACCAGCCTTTGGGTCAATAACATTGTACGAACTAGACAGGTTACCTCTTACCAAATTTGTCTATGAATAGAACTGTAAAAAAAAAAATAACCCTCTAGATACCTACTAGTGCCATGCTTTCAATTTCACGAACCTAAAAACTTTTTTCAACATTGTCTTGCCCTTCACAAAGCCATATAGACAACATAATAACACTTTACACAATGTAAGATTTGGAACGTGTTTCCAAAGAAGTGGAGTCCCTCTCAACATTGAATTTGAGTTGTGTCGAGTGCCATCTGGGAGAGGGGTCGCGGTAAGCGATATTTCAATAGCCCCGAGAGAGGTCACCGAGCATCAGATCAATGCACTCAAAATTATTGGAAAATTTTGCGAACACTAAAACAGCTGAGCTACATAAAAAGTGTCTAGGCCAAGGAAAAATTAAAAGGTTAGCGACTCTTGAAACTCTAATGAATTAACATCGCAAGCAGATTTTTTGCATCTTCATTAATGTTCAAGTGATATCGACGCCAGGCATGGTGATATCCGTCGGTAATTTTTAACGATCTTGCACATTACGTGCTGCATTTTTTGCTCATTTGCGAAATATTTTGTATTCATTTTTTTTTTAATTGATATAAACCAATGTTTGACTGCGATCCAACCTGACGGTAAGCAGTGATGCAATCATTGATGGTGAGGCGCACTAGTTTATTAAGAGCCTATTCACTCTAGCCTTGAAGACACCTAAATTATAGTTGGACGGGAAGACCGCAGCAGGCAAATTGTTCCAGTCCGTCGATGTACGCGTTATAAACGACGAAGCGAAACGCTTAGTCCGGACCGTTGAAGTTTCAACAACGTAAGCTTCTGGACAGCGCAACCTCCGTGGCGGTCCGTCTGGACTCCGCCTATGTGTGTTCCTCTTGGTCTGGTCTCTCACTTGAGGCCTTCCGGCATGAGTAGCTCTACCGGCATAGCCCTCAAGATCACAGAGACACGCAAGCCTCACCACGACGACAACGTGGGAACACAGTTGGTGGGGCCGTACGTCGGGTTGTCATTATCAGAAATGCATTGCTATTTCTTCACTAAACTCGCTCAACCAACATCGTGAAACTTTAAGCACCTAAATATAGAAATGCTGTTCTCTAATAAATTGAACACGTACCTACCTACTATTTTCAAACACATGTTATTTAAACAAGCGAACAAAAATATAGCAGCTAATATTTTTGTTCGCTTGCAAATGAAGTTGCAACATGCATGTTACCTACCTACCATAATATTATGTATTATTCCTCCTCGTGTATGTTACTTATGATGAAAGAACACGATGTTTGTCTTAATTTTGAGATCATAATGGAAATGGAAGAACAAATATACTAAAATTGTGAAATGTTTTGCAAAGAAGCGTTACAGCATAGTCCCATTTAACAGACGAACAAAGAATATGCTACATATACTTGAAAAAGCTTTTTTGAACCAACTTTTCTTTTGCTAAGTTAACAAAGGTCTTAAATACTTACTAAATTATACTTTACTACAACAAGTCTGGCAGTAAACTTATACCATCTTCGAAGTCTAGGAATTCTATTCTATAGAAGAAAAACAAGGTGATAAAAAGCTAAACGCCAATAGAATATATTCCTGCTTAGCTTGGCCACACGCAGAAAAACAATTGTTTCGTAAGCAAACAAGGTTCAAGGCACGTATAATTCGAAATGACGCCGATAGAGAGAATGGACCGTTTCCATTCCCAACACCTTTCAATGAAATTAGGAATTCTATCTTTTTCATTAGACAAATGGCTGGAGCAAAAGGTATGTTTAAGGTGCTTTTAGAGTTTCGAAAGGGTTGAATCTTGGTTTTTCGTTTAGATTGTTTTAAACTTAAATAACAAAGAAATCTATACTTAAAATATAAAGCTGAAGAGTTCGTTTGTTTGTACGCGCTAATCTCAGCAACTACTATTCTGAATTGAAAAATTGAAAGTTTAGTTTTTTATCGAGAAAGGTGAGAGGGAGCGAAGCAGCAACAGTACAGCCCCCCTAACCAAGTTACGATCGTTTCATTTGCGTCGAATGCCTCGAGTAGGCCACGCCTCCGATTCCTTTGTTCTGACCACGTGACTGAGCGTTGAGATGACGTCAGAACAAGGGAATCGGAGGCGTGGCCTACTCGAGGTGTTCGACGCAAACGGAACGATCGTAACTTGGCTAGGGGGGCAGCTAGTGATAAAATATATTCAACATTTTCTAATAAACACGTACAAGATTATTACTGATGCTATTCTTTCAATTTTATTAAAAATTGAAAAAGAATTGAATTGAACTTGTTTTTGACTGGAGTTTCACCTGCGTGAATGTAGAAAGTTATCTCAAGGGAGGGAGCATAACATTTAAGATACTTTTTAATCCGAACGGGGTTCAAAAGTATCCTATATGCTATTCCAGGTCTTGTTCTACCCTTGTGCCAATTTCATCTAGATATCAGTTCTGGTACTTGAACGTGAATGAGTAACAATTATACCCACACACATACCAAGTTCCGTCTTTATAATATTAGTGTGATTATTAACGAAAATCACCATAGTCGATTTTGGTAATCATTTTTGTACGACTTCAAATTAGTCGGACATTCTAAATTTTTATAAAATCAGACCGAAGACTCGCCAAACTTAAGTGGCAGGCGGCAGAGCATTGCTCGCAGAAAAGGTGGTCGATAGGACCGAAAGGTTCTTGAGTGGCGATCACGTACCGGAAGACGCAGCGTTGGAAGCCTCCCACAAGGTGAACCGATGACCTGGTGAGGGTCGCGGGAATTCGATGGATTTGAGACACAGAGGACCGGTCGTTATGACGACGCTTGGGGAAACCTATGTCCAACAGTGGACATCTTTCGGCTGAAATTAAGATGATACTGATAAAACTCAGCCTATTGACGATATCCTTTATACCAAAATTCACGATAAAAGAAGACATAGTCGATTGTTTACCTCTAATTCTTTTATTTACTTCCAAACTCTGAACTAATATCTGTGTTGTGTCTCAAGTTATCAGGTCACGAGGCCGTCACCAACTTTACCTTATTGAACTCATAAGTTTTAACTTTGCTTTGACGTCAACTTTTAGTCTGTAACTTCTACGATCCAACCATGTTCTTGTGACAACAGAATTGACAGGTTCTATTCGTGCCAATAATATTTAGAAGTATAAACACAATCTGTGTTAATAATACAGATGTCGTTAACTATTATTATTCAGAATTTTTTTTTTTCAGGCTCTCGCTTGATATTATCTCACGTAAACAATGATGTGATTCACGCTTGCCTAGAAGTAACGTATTCACTCTTGACTTTAAGACCCCCAGATAGTAGCTATCAGCTATTCCACTCCTTAACTGTATTTTAACCAATTGAACCCTGAAGACGTATTTTAGACAAATTGAAGAAGAAAAGGTGTTGCGCCAACTCTAAATAACTTGGAACAAGGACAAGAATATGATAGTGAAACGCATCTCATCAACTTTGAGGGCATCGAATTTGGTCAATTTATTGTTTTATACCAGACGCACGTCTGTTCCATTTCTTTTTTTGGTCGATCGGCGCAAAATTTCGTATATATTTCATCTATTACAGCCCGTACTATCCCACAGTTGGGCAAAAGCCTCCTTCCATTATTTTAACACCCCATAAAAATGATAGAAACGATGTTCTTGTTCTTCCTATGAATACATAACTACAGATGTTTGTATGTAAATCTGTACAATATGAATCACTTATGTAATGTAGATATCTCTGTGTTTATTTTCCATTGCTGAATACAAATGTGGTCTTTATTTTTATAGGCAGTGATAAACAGCATTACGATACCTACGAATCTATTTATATCAAGGAGCAGCAGTTTCCTCAAATCTGTCCGATGATTGTCTTGTCGATTATGCAATCGTATCTATAGGATGAAGTGAAACGTTTGGTACTTATATTGGCGGAAATAGGGAAGAAGATTCGATTTTCTCTCGTTCTCTGAACTCTGATTGGTTTGAATAGCAATGTTTTTCAATTCGAACCATTCAATTCTCCACGCGTTTCCCGGTTGTATATTTAAGTTCTCAAATAGAAAGAGGAAGGAATTTCATAATTACTTCGCCAATATGAAGTGTGTGGCTTTCAAAAGTTGGCTAATTAAATTAATTACATTACGCCACCCTCATGGTCTCTTCATTAATATGCGTGAACGCGCCTTCATACGACAGTACCAGATTACACTAATTGATGTTTACAATAAAATATTATCATTTCAAAGGAAATGAGGTTAAGCTCTTAAAGAGAGCTCGAAGACGCCATTTTAAAATCGTGTCTTTCTCAGGATTTCTTGCTATTAAGCTATGAAGGAAGAACTTAACATTCTTTCTTTTACCCACTTTGGAAAGGACTTTAATTCCTCCCTCGTTTTATCAGTAGTATAATCTAGTACTTTATGAGAAAACTGGGTAGTTATTTTAGTAATAATTCGCAGCATTATTACAACGAAGGCACAGCAAACGACGCATAGCATAAAGGATATGAAAGTTTGAATAAAAATTTGAGTCATCAGGTCCAGGCAATTGTCAAAATGCTAATGTTTTTGACATTAGTTAAATTGACGTCAACGTCATGTATACGTTTTCAAAAGTAGAAGACATCTCTGGTAAGTGGCTCCAACGAGTGGTGTAAATTTCATTTATCAAATTATTTGTTATCAATGTTATAATTTCTACATCTTCTAAAAATTTAAATGAAAAAGAGTATGTTTCTGACAGCTATCTCTGAGGAAATGGAAGGCATTTCCTTGAACTCTTATGACCAAGGTGTGATGACGTGAGCGATAAAATCAGGTGTAGACCATCCATTCGTCTGACCGGACATGACGAAATTACGAACGGTCTCGACTGTGGCGTAACTGATGTTAGGGGACACATAGATCTCTGCCCACAATATTGTGTACAAAACGAAAGATATTGAAGTTTGCATTTGAAGAGACAATCTCAGCAATATTTTTCTTGCTGAACATGTATTTTTAGTTTCCATTGTAAAACGCCTTGGACTTCCTCTGTAACGTTGTACAAACGCTTGTAAATAAATAAATTAATTAATTATCTTCTAAAACTCAATATCTTTGGGTACACAGACGACAAAACAGTTGCTGAGAGACTCCAGTGCAATCCCGTATCTCCGAGAAGCATCTCGGAGAGACTGGATCGCGTTTGTCAGCAACAGTGTTAATCATAGCCATTAATAAGCGCTTTTTGTTTTGAGGTGCGTCATCCAATGACTTCTCCCGCTCTAGGGTGTGAGGTCTCAGCACTGTGAGGGGAATGAAGGAAACATTAGACAAGAAACCAAAAACATTCCTAATCTACTTCTGAGGCGCGTTTTCATGAATGTTAGAGATCGCTTTGAAGACTGCCAGAGTCACTAATGACATTTGAATAATGTTATTTTCAAAAAGTGATTTTCTCATGTTTTCAGTTTCTTTCTTATTTTCTTTCTTTCTTTCTTTCTAGAAGAGTGGTAAGAAAGAAGAATGTGTTTATGACTACTTTCAGTACAATCTACTCGTCTATGAAAAATTTGAAAACGCTTACTGTGTTTAGAGAGAGTAGGTATCGGTCCCTCACGTCCGAACGTCACGTAAGCGTCAATCCCAAGATTGTTTTCCTTCACTGATAAAAGAACACCCTTTCTTTTATCCAGATTACAAAAGGGAATACCTACTTGTTTCTTTTGTATCGTCAGAACTCTTGGTTTCCGACTAAATACCGTGATCTTAAAGTCAATGAGACTTTAAGATCTTACTTCTTAATAAGTCTGACAATCAGTGAGTAGAAGTACCTAGTCTAGTAACAAATCATGTCCAACGTGCACGCGCGAGGAAGCGGCCCTCACGCATCAGCCGCCGGGATCCCGATCCCGATTTCCAGCCACCGTAAGCGTGGACTTGCGGACGGCGAGCAATGGGTAGCTCGCCAACCGTCCGATAACCGTCTGGACCGAGCCCAAGTCGTCTACGTCGTACTATTCCACGCGCGCCTCGAGGAGATCTCAGCAAACCGTAGGGGCCCAACAGGGTCGAAGCCTACTGGGGCCAAGGGTCTGATTCTGTAAGGAAGACTTGGCCCTGGTACGAAAGGCAACGAAGGAACAGGAGTCAGTAAAAGTCTGACACTATCTCACGCTCCGCCCAAGAGCGTGATTTGTCATTAGATTATTTTCCCACCTAAAAAAATATAAAAACACGTTGTTCTGTATCGAGGACAAATGGTGCATAACCGTGTTGTGTAACTAGTGGTAGTCGTTAGTTTCAACAGCGCTATTATCTCAAAAAGAATTCTTGGGAAGACTGTTAGTCAGCGAAAGGTAGTTCGTACCTGGCTTATTCGTTATCATTTGTTCCAAGATTGGGTGAGCTCAAAGCGATTTCAATACAGAACGACTCATTTCCTATTTTACAACCAGTTTAATTATTATAGTCCACTACTTAACTCCACACACATGACACACATATACTAAAAAAGATTAAAGCCCTCTAAAACTATACATCTATTTTTTACCTTCTACAAACAGACCACACACACACATACTTTTAAACCACTTTCGTTATGAAAACATTCAAGAAGAATTTAAACAATTTTTCAAAGTTACATCACCTACTGCGCAAGTTGGTGAGGTGAACGACATTTAAACGACCTAGACGCGATAATAATAGCTTGGTTAACTAACAGTTATATTGAATGTTACCGAACAATAAGTACTTAAACATTTATAACAGCTTCCAATCAACGGCTTCAAGGACCAATGTAGGTATCGGTGCCATTACCCATATACACGCTATTGTTTTTTCTTTTTCTTTTGACTTTCCAATGTTTGCGCATTTAACCAGTGTCAAGCACTCACTTTCATTTCCATTAGAATGCACACATTCTAATATATATTTCTTCAGTATTTGGCAGCATATGTTGAGAGTCAGCCTTTTCGGCAAGAGCTAGTCATTACAACAGTAAAATTCTCAGCAGTATTTTACCAAAATTACATCTGTTTCAATGATTTTACTTATTGTCCAGTTGCGTAGGCATTCAAAACGCAAAACTTCACCAATTTTACATCACGATATCTACCAGGAATCAATTTGCGAATAATTAAAACAGACGCTGTACTTCACTCGTTAAAACGCCTGGTAAATACATCCACGTCACTGTTAAGAACGACGATATTTCGTTCGACTAGAAGAAAAACGGATAAGAATAAAACACGACGGACAAAACACTTTTTAGTGGAAAGCTCCAGTTTTTCAAAGACACTTTCGCTTCTACGTTCGCCGTTCAGTTGCTCCGCATCAGGTATTCAGAACGTTCGTTCAATCAAATCAGCGCACCGTATCTGCCGGACTCTCGACCTCTCGACCTGCGCTTCCATCCGACCAATAAGCGTCATAGGTCACGAAAGGCTAACTTCAACATTGAATTCAATAAAGATCTGACCTTTTGGAACCAGTTAGATGCGTGTTAAAGTTGTTAGGATTGCAATTAACTCGCAGGAAACTAACACTCGAAGTGTCTTCGAGTTAATTGGGGCTCTAAAACTGCCTGATGATATCTATTGATGCTGCCTGATAGTTCACTTGCCCTAAGGTTCACTCGCCTGAACTTTGTGATACCGAACTATCAGGGAGGCATTAGCTTGGTCTGCGTGGAATGGATTCGAATATATTACACTTTGGTATTGCGTTGTAAAGTAGTTTAACGGTTCTAGGGAGAACATTTTCGATTTTCTTTTATGGATAGATGTTGAAAATAAATGGCGCATTAACTTTATCATATACACTATTTTGTTTCAAATGGAGTTAAAGCTAGGATTGTAATCGGACTCCTAACATTTGATATGCATAGTGGGTCTATCAGTTTATGTGACCCCAATAACACACTATTTATTCTTATAAAAGCAGTTAATTCTTGGTACAGTAACGCTGTAAAATATTGAACACAAAATACACTCATCTATTAACCAACACTGTGAAGCTACAATTTCAGACAGATACACAGCCACCCCGGTAAGATATACAATTCGAAACAGTATGTCTAAAGTCCCGAAAGCGAACGTCTGAAACGGTGAAAAATTTGCACGATATGCACTCTGCAGTTCCCGTTATCTGAGCCAACGTTATTTGCAAAGTTGAAACGACGATTCCGAAGTTTTAATACTATTCCTTTTGTTCCGAATCTAACTTTAGATACTAGTAAAGTAAGATATTGCGGTAGTCTAGTTATTAACAAAGGAAAAGGAAAATTAATGATCGCTTTAAGAACTAGTTTGTTGATACTAGTTTCAAAACTAGATAGTAGCCTAGGTTACGAGCCACGTTTTTGAAGTAAGTTATACACCTATTGTCGAAAATGTCAAAGAATGCAATAGCTTAAAAACATTCTGTTTTAGTACGACCATTTCCTAACATGTGATTATAATATACGGTACAGTTGGCCCAGTGGTTGAGCCCACAGAAAAAGATGAATGTAGTTGAGCCATTGGCTGCTGTGCTGCGTATCGAGGGTTTAATTCGCACTAGAACAAATATTTGTTTGGCCTATAGATAAGATAGGTAAGAGTAGTGGTGGCCGAGTGGCAACGGCCCCAACTTACGAGTTGTCGATCGTGGGTTCAGAGCCAGGCGCATTACTTTGTGTAATTTATTTCATCACCGCTGCTCTCAAAACGGTGAAGTAAAACATCGTGAGGAAACCAGAATGTTCTAGAACCAAAAATTCGAAAACATGTGACATCCACCAACCCGCACTGGGCCCGCGTGGTGTCTCTCCTAGAGAGGAGGCCTGGGTCCAAGCAGTGGAAACTTTATAAGCCCGACTATGCTATGCTATAGATAGGTGGTCTACATGTCTTGCTGCGTGTACCCACGATACACGAGAAATATTATTTTTTTTAAAATAGAGGTACACAAAAGCAGCATGTGTAATAGAAAAGTCACTCTGCTGTCATGCGCTAACACAATCTTGCTTTCCTAATCTGAAAAACTAACCTCGTGTAACCCGGCTACACGAGGCCAGGTTTGACAATTGTCTTGTTTACGTCATTCTATTGTTTTCGGACATATCTCTATTGATTGGGCTAAATATAGAGGAAGTTCGTTTATAAATAAGTTGGCAATTATACTGTTTTTGTGTGTTCGTGTAATTTAATAACCTTTTATTCTGTTTGTTCACAGATCATCGGCAAGCGAGCTGATCTCGAGGCGAGGCGTGTTCTCTAGAAGGCAGTATGGGTCCGTTGAACAAGTAAGTTTTGTAAGTTCAAACCTATATTCATAAATATATACCTAAACTTATGGCTTTTCCCATGTAGCTTTTTTTAATTATATTTATCAGTGTTTAAATGCGATCCCGCCTGGGTAAGTGATGCAATCGTTAATGGTGAATCGCACTAGTTTATTAAAAGCCTATTCACTCTAACCTTGAAGACACCTAAATTATAATTGGACGGGAAGACCGCAGCAAACAAATTGTTCAAATCTTTCGATGTACGCGGTATAGCTTCTACTTACCCCATAAACTACAGAACCCACCAGTTATGATCCTATCACGACTATGTTAAGATCTACCCCACCTTTTCTTTTAGTTTTAACTCTATATTTTTATAGAGAAAATATACCTACATGATGAATTATTCTTAACAATCGTGAAAAACTATCTACTTTTTCAAGTACATATCTCAGGTCATTACTATAATTACTATTGGACATAAATTATTACATGTATTATAGTTTCGTCTGTCGAATTCACAGACTATTACTTTTCAGGGTTTCGTAGCTAAATGGCAAAAAACGGAACCCTTATGGATTTGTCATGTCTGTCTGTCTGTCCGTCCGCATGTCATAGCCACTTTTTTCCGAAACTATAAGAACTATACTGTTGAAACTTGGTAAGTAGATGTATTCTGTGAACCGCATTAAAGTTTTCACACAAAAATAGAAAAAAAAAACAATAAATTTTGGGTGTTCCCCATACTTAAAACTGTAACTAAATTTTCTTTTTCATCAAACCCGTACGTCTACGTATCTATAGATAGGTCTTCAAAAATGATATAAAGGTTTCTAAAATATTTTTTTTCTAAACTGATAAGTTTGTGCGAGAGACACTTCCAAAGTGGAAAAATGTGAGTGTCCCCCTCCCCTCTGTAACTTCTAAAATAAGAGAATGATAAAACTAAAAAAATATATGATGTACTATGAACCTTTAGAAGTGGTTGGGTACCTTAACGCCTATTTTCCCTTGCACGTTAAAGTTCAAGTTTTACAAAATAAAACTAGATGGCGTTGGTTTCTTCACAGCTAAGTAGCGACCAAAGGCAATCTCACAAAGTATAAACTTGACTTTTAGTTCAACAAATAATAGACACTTGCGTCATCCATCATTGTCGTCAACAACTGATTGTAGTTCATAATTTCATCATTCAAACTAGAGTCATGTTGACCTAGTGGTTTAGCATGTGCAGATAGATGCGTAAATCAATGAGCCGTGAGTTCAAATCTCACGTAGTACTCACACTTTTTGTAAGTTATGAATGACAAACTAAAGAAATCGGTAGGAATATTATATCAAAGTTCACAAGTGGATATTTATTTGTAATATAATATTCAAGTGGGTAGTTACTCAGCAAGACAACAAAAATGCTGGTAAACAGGCTCATCAAACAAAAAAGCACTATTAAAAAAATAATATGTTTATTTCTTACAATTTCTTATTCAAATTTAACAATAACCGCTTATTAATCACCGAATAAGATTATAATATTATATATAATTTCTTATTGAGGCCATAGCTTAAGTACTCGTTTCCAATATTGGAAAGAGGATTGAAGCTTATGTAACCTTAACAAAAACAAACAAAAGACCAGATAATTTTATCACAAAGATCAAAAAGATTAAATGTAGGCTAAAAACTATAAAATTGCACAACAACATATCAAGTGTTCATAACTTTTTTAATGTATTAATTACGGATATTAAGTTAAACACACATAACAAGGTCTCCAGTTAATACAGAGAATAAGTACTGAGTGAATAATATTAAATCAGTATTATAATTATTTGTTATCTTGTAGCCACAAACAAAACCGTCCGTGTTCACTGGACTTAAAAGTTTTTTCATGAGTAAACATGATATTACTCTAATCAAAGTTTATGTGATCCAAAGCAAACTGCAATCTTGCCCTTTTATGGTTTTCTGTGAGCAAGCCTCCGACGGACAGTGCCAACGCTTGTGTCAAATAAACTAGCATAGTGGTTCGTCGACAGATGTCCGTTTTCTTCGTATACTCCCTTATCATGGTTTGACACTGCAATATGTTTATTAGTTTTAGTCTGCCAGCTTTTTGTTGGTGTTTTAAAGAACCCTCTTCTTCAAATCTTCATATCCATAGAACAACTTTTTTTCTCTGCAACAATAAAACATAAATATATAATACCCAATAATGATTATTATATAGGAGTTTTTTGTTATATAAAAGAGTTAAAAAAACTACTTACATTTACACTGGTCTCTCTGGCGTCTTCTGACAAGTTTTTACCTTGATTATGCTTAGCAATTATTGGAGCTCTTTTTACTAAATCTATATAACAATGCATATTTACTCATTTTGGTAAAATAAGTAGACAATACACCTGGTTAAAAAAAAAAATAACGAAAGGCGCTGGTACGAGATAATCGAAATTAACTTGGCAAACAAACAATTGAGCTTAGTCATAATTTTTTGGTCTAAGTATCAATTATACTCTATACTACCTACTAGTTATTATTTATAAATCCTTATTCAACCTACCCTCTCAAGTTTGAAAACTAACACATAGATAATCAAATATTTATTAATTGATATTCAATTTTAATATCTTCATCTCTTTAAAATAAATTATAAATTATTTCAATATTTAAAGAAACAAAAAGAAAGTACTACAATAAGACGCATTAATTAAGCACAGTGACGCCATCTATTAACAGTACAATGTAATGTTATCAATAGCAACATTTCAATCTGGTTTTACGCTAGATGGCGTCATTTCTCGCTTCACACGATTTTATTTCTGTTTTTACTATGGACTTTTGCTTCTTTAGTGTACATTACCATGCAAACTTCCACCGAAAATTGGTTTGAACGAGATCTAGTAAATAGTTTTTTTTTAATACGTCATAAATCGTAAACCGCAATTTACCTTTCAAGTTTGTACGGAAACCTCAGTGCACGACTCCGACTCGCACTTGCCCAGTTTTTTTAATTATATTAATTCAACCCTACCTATCGTATATACTAGTATACCAACGAAATCAATATCATTAGGTTACCGTAAAGAAATTACCGTGACAACAAACATCGTACAACGCACCACCGGTAATTAGGTACAAGGTGGACATCACACTCATTAATTGTGCGCATAGCTAAGGATTAGAAATCCCTGCAGCTGTCTTTGTTTCCTGATAGCTACTACCTAGGTATCTTTAAATCAGGAGTGAATAGATTACTTTTAGGCAAGCGTGCTCTCTCGTCGACCACATCGTCGATTTCCATTAGGTGAGTTAGGGATCAAGTGCGAGCCTATAAAAAATAATAAAAATCTGGGCAAGTGCGAGTCAGACTCGCGCACTGAGGATCCCGTATAAACTTACCTATTATGTAAATATTCCCGAATTGAGTTACGAAGATTTTTCCGAATGGCAAAAAAGTTTTGTTTTGTGACGTAACTACAAATTTACAGTTTTCAGATTTTTTCCTATACTTGTGCAGACATTGCTTCGTGCCAAATTTCAGGATTCTAGGCCAAAGAAAGTACCCTACCCTAATTTTGATTTTTTTACGACATAATGGCCGTATTTTTGTTATCGTTAATTTAGAAATTTGATTTAATCACAGCCTCGAGAGACCGCAGACATGAGTATATGGTTTTAGTTTCATTTTGATACCTCTAACAGACAGACAGATGGACGGACAACAAAGTGATCCTCTAAGGGTTTTTTTTTTTTAGCTGGGAAAATAATCTAATGACAAATCCCGCTCTTGGGCGGAGCGTAAATATAGTGTCAGACTTTAACTGACTTTAAACCCATTCCTGTTCCTTCTTTGCCTTTGTCCCAGGTCCCCAGGTTTCACTTTCACACTTCCCATTAATCCTATCAGGGTTCCGTGTTTTGCTTTTGAGGTACGGAACCTTAAAAAACAAGGAATGTAATTTACTGTTTCCTGTAACGATCCAAAATAATGTTTAGTCAAAAACTGCAGAAGCCTTTCCTGACCTTTACTCGTAGTACATTTATCAACAATGACAATTTAAATGGCCCAGTTAACCTTAACATTATCTATGCGGAAAGGAGAACTTAAACTTGTTAATTAAAGCCTTCATGAAAGCCTCCATTTTTTCTCTTAGTTAAGCACACTTTAACTTACTAATTAAAATGTATCGGTAACTAGTGTAAGATAGTTTAGCTGCCTACAAAATATTTTTAGGGAATAATTGAATCGAAGAAACGTTTTGAAATCCTAATAAATATTTTTTTAATAAATAGAAAAATGTCGTACCGTCTGGTTTACCTTCTTTACCCATGGGGCTTTTGGTGCAATAACAGACGATTAAGGCTTTTTTCAGAGTAGGTCATTGATAGGCCAATATCAAGCAATATACTTAGATTACGACCAGATGTTTTTTTTTTTAATTTTTCTCATAGCCGACCCTATTTTATGAAAAAATTTTATTTCACAGTATGAAATTCCGTTACCAATTATTAACACAACGACATTTTCGAAAACACTTCGGATTTTTTAGAATTTCACCTTTAATCTTTGTTCACACGGGGTATACAAAAAAACATCATCATCTAGGTTCTTTCAAAAGTACTGTAGGTCTAGGTATTAATTAGTATAGTTTAAAACCGTAATTTTGCAAAAAAAAAAATATTGCAAAATGGAGTTATTTTATTTTATTTATCTTTAGGCCCACACGGGGTCCCTTGATCGAATTTGCTACAGGCCCCGCGCTGACTTAATCCGGCACTGATCCCAAGAAAGGACATAGGTTTTTTATCTAGCTTTGAGCTTGACTTCGTGTCCGTAGTGGCCGACATTCGCGAGGACGAAGTTTATTTTCTCTTCACAAAGTTACCTAATGCTAAAGCTTTACAATTTGCAAATCACAGTTTATTTAAGTGAGAGACTAGTGTCTGAATTGGGTTTCCATAAGAACCTGTATTATAAGTCACCACAAAAACAATAGGTGATTCAATAACAGAGCTCATGATATAAAACAGAGTTTGGCAGTAAAGGATACACAGACCAGCCCCTCTAGCCAAGTTACAATCGTATCGTGCGCTGAACGCTTCGAGTAGGCCACGCCTCCGATTCCTTTGTTCTGACGTCATCTCAACGCTCAGTCACGTGGTCCGAACAAAGGAATTGGAGGCGTGGCCTACTCGAAGCGTTTAGCAGGAACGATACGATTGTAACTTGGCTAGGGGGGCAGGTATTATATTCAGTGTAGCATTGAAAGTAAGATGTAATACTTATACCGTTATAACTAGTGTTGCCACGCGTCTTGATTTGCGCGGGACATCCCGATTTTTAGGGGTCTGGGGACGCGTCCCGATTTGCAACTGATTGGGATGCTAAATGTCCCGATAAATAAAAAAAAATATTAAAGCCATCTTTATTACAATAAATTAACCTGTATCTCATTCGCATCACTATCATTTGTCATTTTTAATGCACTGTCGCTGACGTCATCTCAACGCTCAGTCACGTGGTCCGAACAAAGGAATTGGAGGCGTGGCCTACTCGAAGCGTTTGGCGTGAACGATACGATTGTAACTTGACTAGGGGGGCAGGTATTATATTCAGTGTAGCATTGAAAGTGAGATGAATTACTTATACCGTTATAACTAGTGTTGCCACGCGTCTTGATTTGCGCGGGACATCCCGATTTTTAGGGGTCTGGGGACGCGTCCCAATTTGCAACTGATTGGGACGCTAAATGTCCCGATAAATCAAAATCAAAATTCGCATCACTATCATGTGTCAAGATCGTTAAAAATGACACATGGCGCATCACTGACTATTTGTCTGTGCTTGATTTCGCACCTCAAAAAAAACAACTTAATTAAAAAATATATTTGTCTCGATCTAAAACCTAAAATCCCGATTTGTATTACTATCTGTCTCGATTTTTATCCAATCGGACCTGGCAACACTAGTTATAACCCAGAGCGGAGGTTGCAGCAAATGTAGCTCACATTTTCAGCATTAGAAGTTACGGCTACTGTATAAAATAGGAGATATACGGAAAATCGTCGTAAATAACAGGAAAGATATCTTTATTGGAAAATATTTTATGTTTTAATGGGCTTAGCATACAATCGTCTATTGACAGAATATAGGTTTATTTACCTACTTAATTAAAGACAAAAATCATATATTCGAAAAATAACAATCATAAATTCCATTTTCAACAGTGAACGTTAATTTTGCTGTCAAAACATATCTCATAGAGTTTCAAATAAGCTCGGTAAGAACAACTTATCATTATCATCATCATCTTAACAACCGAAAGACGTCTACTGATGGAGATAGGCCTCCTCCAAGTGTCGCCACAATAAACGGTCATGTTTCTCGCATCCATCGGATTTCCGCAAACCTTACCAGGTCATAGGTCCACCTTGTAGGAGGCCTTACAACACTGCGTTTTCCGATACGCAGTCACTACTACAGTACTTTTCGGCCGCAATGGCCACCTGTTCTGCGAGCAATGTGCCCTGCCCATTGCCACTTAAGTTTGGCGAGTCTTCGTGCTATGTCGGCTACCTTGGTTCTCCTGCGGAAATCTTCATTCCTGATTCGATCACGCAAGGAATCTCCGAGCGTAGCCCTTTCTGTTGCTCTTTGGGTGGCCTTCTGGTGAGGCCCATTATGAGCGACCACGTTTTGGAGTCATATGTCATCACTGGCAACACGCACTAGTTATAGACTTTCGTCTTGAGACACTGTGGTATGTTGGACGAGAAGATACCGTGCAGCTTACCGAACGCCGCCCAGCCGAGTTGGATTCAACGTTCGACCTCTTTCTCGAAATTAGATCTACCTAACTGGACTGTCTGTCCGAGATAAACGTAATCATCCACAACTTCGAGTGTAGTCCCTATCTTTATAGGAGTGGGTGCTACATAATTCATGTTAAGTCCCACTCTTTCGGAAGCTCTACTGAGGTTATTGAGCAATGTGCTGAGTTCTTCTGTAGTCCCAGCCATGACTACTATGTCGTCGGCAAACCGAATGTGAGTGTAAGATGAGGGTGATACTAGGTATTAATAATGTCAATGGCGCTCCAGTCCAGAACCTTGAAGATATCCTCCATTGCGGCCGTGAACAGTTTCGGAGAAATAACTTCTCCCTGCCTCACACCGCGCTGGAGGAGGATAGATTTCGAGGTCAGGTCCTGAAGTCGGATTGACATAGTGGCTTTTTCGTAGAAACACTTCAGCACTTCGATGAACTGGTAGTCAATCTGGTACCGTTGGAGAGACTGCAGCACAGCCCAAGTCTCGATCGAATCAAAGGCTTTTTCGTAGTCCACAAAAGTTAGGCAGAGAGGCAGATTATACACCTCGGTCTTTTGTATAACCTGCCGTAGCGTATGTATGTGGTCTACGGTACTGAAGCCCTTTCGGAATCCGGTTTGTTAGGGAGGCTGGAAGTCGTCGAACCTGCGCGCGAAACGGTTCGTGAAGATTCTGGAAAACAGCTTGTAGACATGGCTCAGAAGTGAGATGGGCCTATAATTCTGAAGCAAGGCTTGGTCGCTCTTCTTAAAGAAGAGTTCCACCTCTACCCCATGCATGTGGTGTATTTCTCTCAAGTATGACGGAATCAAACAGTTTCTGAAGATCCTTAAGGATCGCTTTCCCACCCGCCTTCAAGAGTTCGACCTTAATTCCGTCATCACCCGGCGCCTTGTTTTTATTAAAATGCTTCAGAGCCATCCTAATCTCGTACATGATGACGTCCGGGATATCTACGGTATAGTGTCGGGTCAATCTAGCTCTTGGTTTGTTTGCTAGATTTGCAGTGGGTTTGGTAATTGACGTGTACAACTGTTCATAAAAAGCCTCGATCTTTCCCAGAAGCTTCGATTTGACGGATATGACTCTGCCATCTTCAGTCTTCAGTTTCGTGAGCTCTTTCTGTCCAATAGACAGATTTGCAAATACCTTGGAGCCCTTATTTCGCTCAATCGCGGCATTTTTTCAGTATTAAAGTGACGGAGATCGCGTTTTAAGGACTTAGAGATCCGTTTATTGAGCTGCCGATGTATGCTCGCATCGTATGAAGACTGCAGAATCATCTCACACCTCTTCTTCGTGAGCTCGAGAGTTTGATCAAGAGCCTCTTGTTCTTATTTGTACGAGTCTTAAAGAACTTAGACCTAACCGTATGGACAGTTTCCACGAAGCCACTCGTTTCGCTTGAACAATGCACTAGCGACGAGCTTCGTTCGCTTCATTATTTCATGCATAAAAACTTTATAGCGAAGAATATCAGTATAATACTATTCTAAAATGTCTGAGAACTCCAAAAAAATAAATGTATGGAGTGACTGCAATTCTCCGACGTTGGTGAACCGTAAAGTTAGTGGCGGTACGGACCGCGACCGTACAAACCGCATTTTTAAGTTTTCATAGCTGAAATATTTCTGAAGGACGATATTTAACTTTGTGCAATTCTTATCATGCGATGCTAAGTCTACATCTAGCTGAGTCATGCTCTAGACCTTAGTTTTTAGGTCGTGATTGATTGTTACGAAACTTTGCGTTTTATTTTATTTGGGGAACTGGGTTACCATTCGTCTAGATTGAACTGTTAGCTGAAGTTTCTAGTCGATATACAAAGTGACCTTTTTTGTTTGAGAGAAATTGCAAAAGGCTTGCTTTGACAGAACAATAATGTAACAAATAGACATTCTTTCGAACAAAATGTAGGTACGAGCCTAATAATTCTAAAAAATAGTAAAACAAAACTGTGTTAAGGACGAACCAAGCTTTTAACACTGACATGTCTGTTGTACGTGAGAATCATTATAAAACCAAATCACGGGCAGAGTGCACATTTTTTTAACCCGCCCTGCTGGTATTTCAATTTAATAACAACTAAACTACCTAGGATTATTATGAAGCAATGGGATCTCAGTCAAGCACTAGTTTATATTAAAAAAATATAATTGCTGACACCTTTGTAAAAAAATAAAATCTTAAATCTTTTGAAATCAAAGGTTTCATTTTTAATCAAACAGGATTTTGAAATGATAAATGATATTTATTTTGTAAATAGGTTTAAAAAACACTTTTACACGTCAATTTCTTTTTTTCATAATTTTTAAACTAGATGAGGCCGGTGTTTCCTAGCTGACTCTGACTCTGACTGATCAAAGTCTCTTTTAAAGCCCATACAGTAAATATGTAATGGTCAAATCACATGAGAACCATGCAGATTTGTCTGAGATGGTCTTTTGAAGATAGAACCATACAAATTTGAGTGGACCTGTCCAGTCAGTGCAAGCATTCGTAAACCTCAACTCAGGACTACTAAGGAGCTCAACGACTTGACGAACAATATCAAAGAAAGGACATTTGGGTAGGCCGCAGAAAATACTCAAATTACCAGACATACGTTAAAATTACTGAAAAGGAAAAAAAAGCAATCAACATAGTCCTCACGTTCACAATAATAGAAGGAAACATATAGTTTACAAAGTGTAATACTTAGCAAAGTAAACATTGATGTAAAAATTTATAGAGAAAATAAAAGTCAAATTGCAAAATAAAAATAATCTACAATATCAAATTGTAATAAATAATAATAATAATAAAAACACAATTGAAAATAAAAACAAAAGAAAAAAATAATAATAATAAGACAACAGTATTGTAGTGCGTACTGGAGCAGGTCAATCCCAAGCCTTTTGGTCCTCAACATAGTCCTTTATAGTGTAAAAAGCCTTTTGGCAAAGTTTTCGCTTTACAAAAATTTTGAATTTATTAAGGCTTAGTTGTTGAATATGACTAGGGAGTTTATTATAGAAGTGTATACATTGGCATCTAAATGAGTCCCCTATTTTTTTTAGCCTGGTTTTAGGACCCAAAAATTTGTGTTTGTTCCTAGTATTAAAATTATGAACATCACTTTAATATCATTGTGTTATTATATTTTTTTGACTCAAAATGCTCTGAAATTAATTACTCGCTGTCTCAAAGAAAAACAAATATTCAAATATAGAATTAGAGAAACGAGAATTTGTCTATGATGAAACAGCCAGACAAATTCGAAATTGTTCTAATTAACGTTTCGTTGAACGAAAGTTCAGAGTTAAGTAAAAAGTTGGTACATGTAATTAGCATGGCTTGTTACCTGACTAAAGTTGGACTTAATTGATACACGGGTAGCCGCTTTTACTCTATCATATCTCTGCTTTTGCCAAAACGGCAATTGGTAATCTTCTCTTTTTCTTTCAACTGTGCATTACTGCAACACAACTTTAATACCAAAGATACACAGATATAAAAGTAAATACATATATGTAGGTTTTGAGCCGCGACTTCATCAACGTGGATTCGCGATTAAACTTTTGTCTGATTTTCAAAGGCTGTTTTGATTTTTTGTTCCTGTTCTAACTTCAAAACCCTTTATCATCTTTTACCCTTAATTTTGAAAGAATTCGCAAAGTTTCAACTTCATCCAGTCCTATTGTCTGCCTTAAACAAGTTTACCGGAACACAGGTGATAAGTAGTAAGTAGTGCGAGATTGTATGTTGGGTCATGAAATATCACAACAAACTTTGACAGCAACCATCTTAAACTTTCAGCTTATCAACGAAGAGAGCCCATATTAAAAAAAAAATGGTTATTTAGAGTAGGAACACTTCAAAGCCAGTAGCATAACATGCCATAAGTAACAAAACATATTAGTGTAGACTACAGAGCACAGAATAACCACACTGACAGTGACTAGAGTCGTCATAATGATATTTATGTCCGCGCAAGTTTCGCTGAGAGCAAGTTGCAGTTGTGGCAGCATGGATTTAAATACTTATTAAAGATTGGACTTGCCTGTGGTGACCTTAATAAAATTGAAGCCTCCAGCCAGGGCCTATAATAAACCTAAAACTAAGCGAATATAATATAGTGCGCTGTGGACACCCTCTATGCGGTACAGATCTTGGCTTAGGGCATCGCTGGGGGGAGGACAGCTAGGAACAGACTGAATCGAACATTGTTAAGATAGGGCCGTCTGACGTTTGCTTAAATTCGTGTTTACCATATAAAAAATACGGCATTTTATATTTTGATTTTGTTTAGTAGTTGAACCTATACATTGGAACAAGTGATGGTTTCAAAAAAATGTGTGTGTACCTACCGATTTTACCAAGAGTCGTTCATTTATTAATAATTTAATAAATAAATTTCTATGGGTGATCAGTGACACTCACTGACACGCTTTGTTTTTCAAGAAAGGAATGACCACCGAGGATTCTCCTAGCTCTATGGTGTGAGTACTGTTCATAAAAATAAATCTTGTTATTTATCGACCGCCCCACACGTTTGTTATATTTAGTTTCAAATTATAAGTTAACATCCTCTTTGTGCAGGGATATTAAACCGTGTACCTTTTTGTATACATGTATTTTTAGATTACAGGAAACTTTTATAAGAATAGCTGGCTCCCTGAGTTTGGTAATTTTAGATCTTCGTTCGTAAAAGGTTATTAAATGTCTGTAAAAATTACGATAGATACGCTGCCGGAATAATCGCTCGTTCGTGGAGACTACCCGACGATAGAAGCAAAGGCTCTTCGCGAGTCTGTCGCTCGTGGAGACAGCCCCTATGAGGCGCACGTGAAACACTACGCAAGCCCAAGAATATAGGGTAACAGTGGCCCTGTCCGTGCTGCGGGATTGTTAGAAAGAGTTACCGCAGTAAAAGTTTGACACTACCTCTCACTCCAACCAGAACGGGAGAAGTAATATGATGATTAAAAACTGAAAAAAAAACAAAGCAACAGTGGCGACATTAGGGGTGTTTTTAATATCGTGCGGATTTTATCATGCATGCGGAATAGCCCCGCATGCGGAGCTGCTGCTTGATATCACGCCCCGCATCCCGCGTACGTATTCCACGCATTACAATAAATACTTGTGTGGAAAGAACATTTGCGGAGGCTGCGCATGCGGAGCAATCCCGCATGCGTGATTAAATCCACATGATATTAAAACGCCCTAATTGCTAGATATTTCCCGTGCACGAATTAAGGATCAAAAATAATCAGACTTCTATTTATCTACTATTACATTCCCAACAAAAAAATTTCATTGCAAATATTCATTGAAATATACATATATTACCGCTGGACTATTTTTAAATTTGAATATATTTCTTTAATGATTCTATGGTTGTATGTTGGTACATAAATCTCATTACATTGATTAATTTGTAATCGAATTAATGTAAGTATAAAAACAATTAGTTGAATGACAATCATTTCAATGTAATAAAGCAAATGACTTGTAACACAATTGATAATGTCACGTCAGCGTGTTACAGCTGTTGACGACATTAATTTGTTTTATTGTTATTTCAGTTACAACAAAGTTATTTCTATTTAATATAGCTACAAACTGGTTGAGCAGTTGGTTGCTGCGCTGCGTGTAGTGGGTTCGATTCCCGCATGGAACAAACACATATCCGATTCTTTTACTGACGTCATCTCAACGCTTAGTCACGTGATCAGAACAAAGGAATAGGAGGCGTGGCCGACTCGAGGCGATCAACGAAAAGAGAATCGAAACGAAACGATTGTAACTTGGCTAGGGGGGCTGCAGTTTATGATAAGAGGTATACTATCGTATGCCAACGATTGTTTAGGTTGTAGCAGCTACTTTGGCAGCTACGGTAGGTTAGTCGTCTGCATATTAAAGCTATTTTGAGGCACATTGATTATGTACTTAAATTCTACTGTCCACGGACACAGTAAAGATATTTATACTGTGCCACGGACGTGTAGCTTCATAGACGCGTAGTCGTCATTATATGAAGCGGTAACGACATAATGGCACGATGTTACCGCTGCGTTGACAGAGATTCATAGTTTTGTATGTAAACTGTGAGCAGACGTTCACCAAGCGTAGGTATAATGACGAATAGGTACGCGTCTATGAAGCTAGGCGTTCTTGTAAAGTAGGCCTTAGTTTGTAAATTATTAGGTACCAGCTTTTTAGCGTAGCATTGCTGTCGTTGTTCCCGTGCATTGAACAGTATATTTTTTTCAGGATCAAGTAGCCATTACACATTAACACAAATCTTCGTTCGAACACTATTTTAAGTTACGAGCATAAAAATTATATAGTATCTTCGCCGATTGTGTTGGTTCATTAGTAAATTTTGTTTTAGTTTCCTCTCGAAATTTCGCTGTATGATAAACACATAACGATACAAAGTCAAACTCGGCCTATCTCGAAATGAAAATGCAAATGATATCGCAATCAGAAAGCTTATTGCGAGTTTTTTAACGTATTCAATCGTTTGCTTATGATATGCGATGCTTCTCAATATCCATATTTTTGCTTGCACTTAGTTTTTTTTTATTATTAATAGGCTCGCGTTATCCTGTCTCTATCTCACCTGATGGTGTGGAGCACGCTTGCCTAGGAATAACTTAAAGACCCTTAGGTTGTAGCTATCAGAAAACAGCTTTACTGCCGTCTGAGAACTGACTTTTTTCTCTCCACCGATTTTTTTAATAACTACGTATTTTTATGTAGGTATACTTTTTCCTGGGACAGACTAGATACACTCACATGCGTTATTTAGGTACCGTAGATTATAAGCTATATTGACAGCCGAGCTCCGAGGCACGTTTAAGTGTTAAATATAAATCGTTAGTGCGATGATTCAGCCAAAGGGCTGTATCAATCCTACAGCTATTGTTGTTGATAACTGCTGACAAAGGCTCATTGTTCGTACTTGTCCCACGTTATTACTGAATAGACACTTTTGCTTTTATGTTAAGTTTTATTGTGTTAATAAAGCTAATGCGTAGTTTATGCTAGCTCTATAAGTCTTCAAATAATTACTAGTAGGTGGGTCTTCAATGATTGAGTTATTAGGTTGGGTCGATCTTACAAATTAAATTGGCAATGATAGAAAATTAAGTCAATATTTTAAATAAATAAACCTCTAACAAGATTCTGGGAATTCCCAATTTTCGAGCAACCCTTTTCATAATTTCAAAATCGCTGATAACTCGATTAATCGCTTCAGTGAACACCACCTCTGTCCGCATTCAGTGAAATTAATTAAAACGAATTTCATATTTATTTTTGCGTCACATTTTATGTTGATCTCTTCGTAAACAAATACATTAGTAGGTACTCAAAAGCAATCACACTAATTCCACGTAGACAGGATTACGAACAATACATTATTCGCTAAACGTTTTTGGACAGTTCATCCCTTATTCTTGGTATCTCAATTTTTCCGAGATAAACGCGCTAAGCCAGCAGTGTGCCTGAAGGGAGAGATAAGGAAATAAATAAGTATGACATACAAACAACTATTGAGTTTGAATTACGGCGACATAAAGGCCAGCCCTCGTTTCTATCTCTGTGTGATTTTCATGTTGACGTCACCTTGATAAGAACTTAAGAATTGAATTCATCTCATTATAATATATGGAATCTGCTAAACTTTTATTTGCTGAACTCTTGTGTATAACACAAGAGTAATAATAGTTAATCAAATAACGGTGTGTGCTTATGACCACATGACAGAAGTGAGAATAACACAAAATCATAATCCTTCGAGTGAAGTCGGCCGACTGGAACCGAACTTACCCGAACGAGCGTCACATAGCCGAGCGTGATGGCTTAGTCTAATTCAATACTCACAAAATAAAGTGATCTGGGGCCCAAGTCTGCTATTTTTATAAATTCGTCATTCCAACACGACCCCATTGTCATTTTGCTAAAAGTTCGTAATCTGCTAATTCATAATGATCGATCATTGATCGGTCAATGGTCTCGTAATAGAGTTGTGGTAGAATGACAATATCGAGCTTATGAAAAGCAAAGACTGCACAATGACGTTCTAATGGTAGGTCACTGATCAAAGGAACTGTCAAAATTTTAGCAGTTTACCGTATACCACGGACATTCATTTGTCAATATGTACGAGATTACCATTCTATGCCACTTCTTTCAATGGAGTGTCAGTGGTTTATCATTGGAAAGTCATAATGACGCCATTACATTAGTAGATTACCAAACTTGTCAAAATCAACAATTATGAAATCAATAATACACCATTCTGACACTATTGTAATAGCAGACTTGAGGCCCAGGGGCCTTGCCATGACGTGTTAAAATGTCAGTCATGCGAGCGAGAAAAAGGGCCTCTGTATATTATAGTATGCCCACAGGATATAACGTGTCCTCTTGCTAGAGACATATCTGTTCACATTCACTCATCGGAGAGCATTTCTATGACGTCAATACAGACGTAATTTTCCTCAATTTTCCTCACTTTCCTGTAGGAATTTGGGAATGCTGCTTTTTTCTAAGAATGATATTATTTGTTGGGTTAGTTGTCCCTTCAACGAACGGTAAAGGTACTTCGAAAACGATCTTATTCAAGGATTTTTATATAATATTTTTTTCTGTGTGTGTATCTCAAAATCAAGGACTTTACAATTATGTCTAAAAAATTAAGTTGTCCTTGCTGCAACTTCCTCAAACTGCATCACTCTTAGCAAATCGTCATTTTGACGGCACGGTAGGAGCAATGGTTGAACGACTGGCTGATGCGCTATGTGTTGCCAATTCGATTCCCGCATGGTACAAATATTTGTATGGCCTACAGATTATTGGTCCGGATCTGGGTGTCTTCTGTATGTATGTCTGCATGTTTTTGTATACGCTTTCGAAACTGGATTGATTATTAGAGTGGGGCATTTTATTTTAAATTTATTAATAATTACGTGTACACCGCTCACATTTCGTCACACTACACCTCAAAGTACTAAAACCTTCCACGTGTTACCTCAAAACCACGAGTAGGTATCTGCGAAGCTTCAGGTTCTTATTACGGAAACAATTAAAACCGGCACAGTCGCACATAGAGTTTGGTAGAGAGACAAAGGGCCCTATTTAAATATCTCTAACTTCTTGGCAACTGATTCTTAATTCAAATACACTATTAAAAAAAAAACCATTTCTATTAATAATTTTTATCCAAAAACTTTCAAATTCAAAAATCAATGTTTTTTTTATTTGTTATCTAACGTCGAGTATTTTTTACTTTTTACTGCTGTTAGGGTTCCGTACCCCAAAAGAAAAAAACGGTACTTGTAAGTTACCGAAAAAAAAAACGACCATTTATGTTGCAAAAAACGTATATTTCGAAACTCTCAAGGGAATCAAATTTCAGGATTCTGGGACAATATCTTTGAGACTCGATTTGGAAATTGAACTGTTTTCATAGGTAAGTTTGTACGGAACCCTCAGTGCACAAGTCCGACTCGTACTTGCTCGTTTTTTTTTATAAGGTAAATACCTATTTTTTGTAAAATTATTTATATTTTACACTTTTATTTATTTATATTTACAATTTATGTACACACAATAATAAAAGAAAAGAAGAAGGAAACAGAACTTATTTCTGAAAAAATCTCTTCCAGCATACCTGCGAAAGGAGAGTTGGAGAAAATAGAGATGTAGACACTGCGTGTAAAAGTAAAAGGAAAATTAGTACCCACAAAATACATAGTTAACAATTAAATAATATAACATGCAAAAAAGATATACTATTAGATATCACTATATACGTACACATAGTACAATAAATATCCTAAAAATACATACTAAATAATATAATAAAATAATACATACTAATATACAACTATGACAAAATAGAAAGTGTTCTTTCACTCTACTTTTAAAAACTGCAAGAGTTTGGCAGCCCCTGATGTCAGGCGGTAGTGAATTCCACAACCGTACTGCGTGCTTAGTGAAGGAGTAGGAATAGAAATCGGTGGAGTGGGGAGGGGATTTAAGGAGATTCTTTAGTTGCCACCTGCAAGGTAGTGGCGGTTGTGGTAGTGGTGGTACCTCACAGATAAACCTAAATAGTGTACAAATTCTATAGTAAGGTACCTACAGAATATAACCATTAAAATTACTTATAGCCAGAGTTCCTACATTTCATGACTTCCAATAAGCCCAAACACGGCGGGACACATTGTTTTCTTACGGAGTTCCCATACCTACCGTGGTTTCATCATCAGGGTCATTTTGATGGTACCTAACATTTTCATCAAAACCTTTATTTATTTGTATCGTCATTGTTCCGTTGAAGAAGACCACTAATGGGTCTGTGGTCTTCTTCATCAGTTCCACTTCATCAATTAGTGATACTTTCTGAATATAAATGCTTGAGTTCTTGATGAAAATACTGAAATCACAAAAATGCCTCTGTTATTCATCTCTTAATTCCATATGTATCCCAGCATCAGATCTACATTATTTTGATAAAAATTACAAATTTGGAATTCTGGAAGTATTTTCAATAAAAAAATCGGTATATAAATGGCGGAGTTTGGCGGAATGGCATATGGAACATATGAAATACAAATGAATTGAGAAACTCTTCCCTTATTAAACACTGTTACCCTTAGATACAAATCTTCACCCGTCTGTGTGTAACCTTGAAGCAACGTACGTTTACCTTGAGACATGGGATCCAAGTCTACTATTTTTATAAATTCGTCATTCCAACACGATCCCATTGTCATTTTGCTAAAAGTTCCTAATCCGCTAATTCACAAAGGTCGATCTTTAATCAGTCAATGGTCTCGTAATAGAGTTGTGGCAGAATGACAATATCGAGCTTATTAAAAGCAATGACTGCACAATGACGTTCTAATGGTAGGTCACTGGAACTGGAATTGTCAAAATTTTAGCAGATTACCGCATACGTTAGACATTCATTTGTCAATATGTACGAGATTAGGTACCATTCTATGCCACTTCTTCCCATGGAGTGTCAGTGGTTGCCCATTGGAAAGTCATAATGACGCCATTATATTAGTAGGATAACTAAACTTGTCAAAATCAACAATTATGAAATCATTGATACACCATTCTGACACTATTGTAATAGCCGACTTGAGGCCCTGGAGGTCTTACCATGATGTGTTAAAATACCAAGTGTGCGAGCTAGAAAGAGGGATACACACCCTAACGTTGTCGAAACTTTAACGGCCCGGACTAAGCGTTTCGCTTCATCGTTTATACCGCATACATCGAAGGACTGGAACAATTTGCCTAATGCGGTCTTCCCGTCCAACTAAAATTTAGGTGTCTTCAGGGCTAGAGTGAATAGGCTCTTAATAAACTAGTGCGCCTCACCATCAATGATTGCATCACTACTTACCATCAGGTGGGATCGCAGTCAAGCACTGGTTTGTATCGATTTAAAAAAAAACTCTATCCCTTTAACAATTAAATTTAAGTCGTCAAATGAATCACGTTAAGAGCTCGTGTTAGGGCCTCCGAAGCTTTAAACGCGTTTTTAACTTCCTAGAAAGTAAAGCTTTGAAGTAATATTTAAAAGGAATCCAATCTAATGAGTTAATTATATGAATTAATACTTAGGTACTTGAATAACCTCATGTAACCTTTTTTTGTAATTATGTGTCATGGAACTTTAAACTCGTTGTATTATCCTAATTTTCCACAGATTTACGGTACCAATAGGTAATGTTAATCTATCAAAGAATTCCGTATGGTTTTAGGAAAACTTTATAGCCTGTAATAAGAATCAAGGCACATTACATTATTTGTACCGTACCATATATTAACATAGTTACTTTGTCAATATCTCCATGCTATTAACAGTTTTTAAAGCAATAATAAAAGGTCCATATTCAGTAACAGATTATAGTTTGTGGATTAGCTACAACTGTAATGATTAATGAAAAGCCTTACCCTGAGCCAGAGGCGTAGTTACCGACGTATCAGCTGTAGGTGTCGAAGAAATGGGGCCCTAAGACTACAGGGGCCAATGTATGCAAAAATTAAAGTATAAGTTTTATATCTGTTGCCGCTATATTAATAACAAATACTAAAAAAAGTTATAAAATAATGTCTAATGTTGTATTGATAATGGTACGAAACCCTTCGTGCGCGAATCCGACTCGCACTTGGCCGTTTTTTTTATTTTATACCGGGTGCCTTTAGGACTAGCTAATAGGGTTAGGTAGAATTGATTCCATATAAATAGTCCTATATTTATATGGAATCAATTCTACCTAACCCTTCTGCGACCGCAGCTCGATTGACATTACATAACTAGATTAACTAACCAACTCAGCTATTCAGTTGATCATCTAAGGTTGGTTCCAAGACCGTCAAACCGATCAATAGAGATCACAACGATGCCCAGAACTAATTAGCCAATTAATCTAACAGGTCATCAGAGCGTATGAAACAATCGGACCATCATGTCGTTACAATGAGAAGCTCCGGTGACGCCATTAGTCGCACTCCGATGACTGTAATTAATAATAATAACAGGATAATTATATTTAATTATAGGTTTGGTAAACAGGGGTTGTTATTATCTATTTAGGTGGTAGGCGTAATAGGGTTGGATTATTTCCAGAAATACTAATAGGTATTTCTGGAAATAATCCAACTCTTCAAAATTTCAACGGAAAAGCTTCTAAAATTCAAGAAGTTGTATTTTGTATACACTTTCTAAGAAGCAGTATCATTTTAGATCTTCAGATAGGTAAGTGCTGTAAAAATACTCTTTTATTGGTACCTCTAGAGGGTTTAAAAGTGGCACAATATTATAAAAAATAAAAATTTAGGAAGACAGTAAGATTGAGAGGCGGGCTTGACTGTGAAAGTGTGATTCCGTTGGAATAAATCCTACACTAATCTGCGAATAAACCTTCTTAATATCTTCTATCCTTTGCAAAAGAGTTAAAATTCAGCAACATAATGGAGAAAGACTCAAACTAAGACTAGGTAGCAAAGCTAGTCAAAATCAAGCGGTATTGACTCTGCAGTCACTTGTGTCAATACTGAATGTTTACAGTGAGTCGGGAACTCGACCAGTATTTTTACTTACAACGAACATTCCGTAACTGTCGTTGACTATTGACCACAATTTTGAATTTTCTGGTCCAGATTTTTGACAGAGAACACCCAGCTTTCGGGTATCACTTTTACTACATATTTATCAAGTGGATGAACTACTTCCGACGTATATTATAAGAGAACTATGTTCACTAAAATAGCCGTCTTATATGACAAAATGTAACAGCACACAATTAAGACCCCTTATTGTTAGTTTTAATTTTAATCCGTAGTGCTTGATCTCGGCCACCACTGCTCAAGCTTGAGCAGTGGTGGCCGAGTGGTAACGGCCCCGACTCACGAGTTGTAGGTCGCGGGTTCAAACCCAGCCAGGCGCATTACTTTGTGTAATTTATTTCATCGCCACTGCTCTCAAAACGGTGAAGGAAAACATCGTGAGGAAACCGGCATATCCTAGAATCAAAAATTCAAAGACATGTGACATTCACCAACCCGCACTGGGCCCGCGTGGTGAATTACGGCCCACTCCCTCTCCTAGAGAAGAGGCCTGAGTCCCAGCCGTGGGAACATTAAAAAAGGCTGAATATGCTATATGCTATGCTAGTGCTTGATCACCGGACTTACCCCAGATTTAAATGTCCCTTTGTGCTTTGGTCTGGCTTTGTTCTGTCTCCTGCTTGATAAAGAGGGAAGTGGAAATGATGATTATATTATTTACTCCTCCAGTTATTCTCGGCTCCACCGTTATGGCCATATGATGGGCATGCCCACAACCCTAATGGGTTGTGACGTCACTTTTTCACGGTCATGCTGATGATGCTACTTCTTTTTAATTTTTATGAGTGAACAAATTAAACTTATAATTATTCATTTACTAGTATTGGCCCGTGTCTTTGCTTTGCCCACTTGGAATTATAGATACACTGTACAAAATCTTGGTTAGGGCGTCATTCATTTTGAAAACATCTCCTTTGTAAGAATGTACTATACAGGGTGTAAGGGACAGGTCTCCGCAAACTTTAAGGGCTTGCCCAGTAGACGAAACTGAACAACCTTCCACAAGAACTTTTTTCGGAAACGAAAAAAGAATTCGGAATCGAACTCCATACAAAATTATAAACTTGATTGGACAATTTGTATGGAGAGGCTGATTTTTTCTTTTCGCTGTTTAGAAATCTTGTACATGGTTGTTCAGTTTCGTCTACTGAGCAAGCCTTTAAAGTTTGCGGGGACCTGTCCCTTACACCCTGTATATCGATTATCATTGGCAGATTTTCCGGTGGCTGTCAGCCACAACCTTTTTTGAGGGCTGGTACCGCGCTTGGTGGTCACCACACCAATGTAAACTCTGGCTCACAGGCCTTTTAGTGATTGGAAAAAGTATAGCGGACTTGAAATCAAGCCGTATTACAAATGAAACGCCCAGTTCAAGAATTAATAATAAACGGAAATTATTCTAATTAGGTCATTTTAAGCTTCAAATAGCTAATCTGTTTGCTAATGTAAATTATATGCATGAAAAGCTTGATTCAAACGTCATCATAAAAGCAGTTATTTACTGTAGGACTAATTTGTGTTGAAGTGTTAAAATTAGTACGACTGAAGCCTTGCGCTTCAATAATAATATGTTCATGAGTTTACAAGTGGCACGTTTAATCGGGTCGCTTAGTCGCACTGCGCACGATTATTAGTTACGTGGGTACCCAGGGATTTTCTATACATACTTTATAAGTATTTCATAGAAGGCAGACAGCTCAATAATTGGGTTACCATTTTACCTAATATCGTAATAGTATCTATTGTAATTGGTATATTTTGGTACTAGAAATATTCCAATTACGTATTAAGGTACTTCCCTTGAAATATTCTGGTTTCGCTTCACAATAGGTATAAAGCCAAAATAATAGATATTATAAGGAAGGAGTAACGTTGTTTACAAGTTTGTAATATGTGAGACAATGAAAATCACATGTCATTACTGATAGACATTACACAATCGCTTAGTTTCCTTTCATCTCCCTATTTATTTATTTATTATGGATTTTCTATATCCGAAATAAAGTATATCATTATTATTTTTTATCGAATTCTCGTATAATGTATAATTTAACTTAATTAATTTTAATGCGTTCCCAATAAAAGCGTCAAAATTAATATTAAAAAAAGTCAAAACATACATAAAAATATTCACAAATGTCAATGCATTAATCTAAAGTCAAAACAGACATATTCCTTTTTTGTAGTTTGAAATTAAACACTAATAATATCTCAAATAAACCAAGTAAGAAACTTAACTTAGCGGTAAACAGTTACCACAACTTATTTAAAACTCCGTTATTTTGTAGTTTCTCCGTTTCAGCATGCATGATTTTCTAATATCATACCACATTAAATCCTATTAAAATACTAAGTACACTACAATGTTCTAAAGCGAAGGTTGACTAACTCTAGGCACAAAAGAAAGATAGGTAAAGAAGTTAATCTACATACAAGGTGCGCTCGAGCAACACACAAATAGACACCTCTCACGGACACGATATCTCGGACCGGTTGGGACCATTGCGAGCTATAATACCATCCGCTTGAGACACGCGTCTGTGAACTTGTAGGGTTGTTTTTTTGTTGCTCCATTTTTGCACAAAATGCAAAAATGGAGCAACAAAAAAACAACACTACCACGATAGTCGTTCATGCATAAGCCAAAATGACAACTCCAGCGTGATCGCCGAGCGTAGATATGAAAAGTGAAGGACATACATGAGAGTGACTTCTGTACGTATCTGTTTTGTGCTCCAGGTGATAAGCCAGACTAATCCTGTACACCATTAGGTATTAAAGGAACGCCTTTATTAACACGCATAAAGTAATCTTACAATCTCTGATGTTACAACACAAATATTGAAGTTTTATAAAACAATGAATATCCTATCCTAATGTACTAGCTTCTACCAGCAACTACGCTTGCGTGAAAATAAAAAGATATTTCAAGGAAATAAAAAGTATCCCCGGATAAAAAGTATCTTAAGTGGTATAACCGTATGCCAAATTTCATTTAAATCCGGTCAGACTTTTAAGTGTGAAGGAGTAACAAACTAACAAACATACACACACACATATAAACTATCGCTTTTAGAATATTGGTGTACTAAAGGTGCATTAAGGCACCATTACTCACGATTGCATCACTGCTTACCATCAGGTGGGATCGCAGTCAAGCACTAGTTTATAACATTTAAAAAAAATGTGTGTGTAGTGTGATTTTACTGGATATAAAATCGATCGAAGCCCTTATTATGGTCCCGTTGTTAAATAATAATAATAATAATAAAAAATATTGACTTATTATTTGTTTATTTATTTAACAATTCCTGTACATATTACATTAGGTTAGTTACACATTTAAATTGCAATTCCCTGGCTCCTGAGCTAGTTAAAAACTCTGTATAGATACAATTGTATCAACAAAAGCATTCGAATTGAAAAAAAAAAAAAACAGGAAAAAATTAAATCACAGTCAATATCAAAACTTTAAAACAAAATCAAGGTCATAAATTATTAATCTTTATTTATAATTCAGGATTCTCATTTCATTTCTTCAACTAATCCACATTCTATTTCCTATATTGACCATTTTTTAAATCGTAGACGACCCCACCTAGTCATTATTTTGAATTTATTCAGAAATCGTAACATGATATGTAACATCAACGTGGGTAAGACCATAACTTTAGTTTATCATTTATTTCATAAACTAAGAGTAGGGATACATCTGACTAACACTAACGTTTCGCACAAAGCTGGAAATTTTTTAAACGATGATTAATATTTATCGGTCAATTAAGAAAGAACCGTATCGTAAACATTTAGAAAAAAGTAAAAACAAAATATTGCAACGTGCACAAGGCTACAATATTAATATGTTACAATTCACATAATTATGTTTAAATATAAAAATAAATTGAAAACCTATTTTGAGGGTTGGTAGTATGTGCCAGACGAAAGCAAAGATATTATTGATATAGTAACTAGTTCATAACTTGCTCCATGGTTAAAATTTTGAAGGTATTTTCTTTCAAATTATTAAAAGAAATGAAACAGACAGAATATTCTAACGGTTGCAGGTGTCTGCCAGACGAGTATATAATAGTCGTGACGCTCGATGGTAGTGCAAATGTTTCGCTAGAGAAATAAAAAATATGTAACACCGTTTAAAGAGGCTTTAGCAGAAACTATAAACTTAATTAGACAATGGATAGCAGATAAAATGGTGCCATTCAATGGGAATACAGTAATCAATATAAATTATAGAACACAGGTTTTTTTTTAAGGTGGGAAAATCATCTAATGACTAATCCCGCTCTTGGGTGGAGCGAGAGATAGTGTCAGACTTTTACTGACTAAAAACCCACTCCTGTTCCCTCTTTGCCTTCATCCCGGGGCCCCGGGCTTCGCTTTCACACTAGGAAATTGGGATCGGAATCCCGGCGGCGGTTGGGGCGTGAGGACTGTTGCCGTTGCCTCACGCGATCGGCCGCCTCCTTTGCTAGCATTACTGCTTCGCAGAAGAAGGCGACCGCCTGCCACTCCTCCTCGCCCCGGACCATGGCCTGTACCAAGGCCCGGCGCGAGAGATCGCTGCCGCCGATCGCCCTCACGAGGACACGGCGTTGCTCTGCCCAAGCGGGGCACACCTCCACCGTGTGCTCCACCGTGTCCTCCGGGCGTTCCACACAGTGGCGACACCCGGGCGTGTCTTCCGCACGAATTCGGTGCAGGAACCTCCCGAACTTACCATGTCCGATGAGGACCTGCGTCATGCGGTAGGTAAGGACGCCATGTGGTCTTTCCAGCCATTCCTCAAAGAGGGGACTTACCGCCATAATTGTGGCGTGCCCAGCACTGGGTTGCGATAGTCGCTGTCGCCATTCCACTATGATATCCCGCCGGAGTTCTTCCCGCCATGCCGCAACTTGGCGCGGCAGCGGAGTTTCGCCCCGGCGTTGCATCTCACAAAACACAAAGGTACGGCGGCCTTAGGCAGTCTCTACCAGTCAACCAAGGGTGGTGAAGAGAAAACAAGGCAAATGCATAAAAAAAAAACAGTAAAAAACATACATATGTATTAAATATAATATATAACTACATACACATATACATACGTATTATAAGCACTCATAATTATGTAGTCAAAAACAATTAAATTTATGTCAAGCTTAGTATCCTTTCCTAGCACAATGTGCTCATATATTCTCGGTGACAATCTTCCTGCCAGTGTTAAATAAGTTTGTCTCTTACACGTCTATTCAACAAAATTACCACCACTAATGGTTTCAATTAAGCGTGTGCACATTTACAGCAACTCCGCATTTTAAAGTTAATTTTCTGCATCAGTGAGCATTCCGATTAATCATCAAAACATACTAATAAAGTGAACTATGCCTGCAAACTAGCGACCCGCCCGGGTTCCGCACACATTTTTATGTACACAAACCTTCCTCGCTCTTTCTATCTTTGGTATATTTTAAAACCCACGTTGACACCAATTGTTTAAAAATGTAACCCCACTTACGTTTGTAATGACATATGTTCAAGACGCATTTAAATTTATAGGTATCAAAACTACTAGCTTTTGCCAGCGGCTTTGCTTGCGTAAAAGTGGAAACATATCCTGGGAATAAAAAGAAATCTGTTGCGTAGTTTAGTAGAAGTAAGTGGCTAAACAGACAGACAGACGCAGATCCCGACTAGTTTTAGACTATGAGAGATGTAGGTATAAAACATTTTACATCACAGTTTCGTAATTGAGTGAACCAAATAGCAATATCGACTTCAATTTCCTTTGATTCAAAGAAATCAACACTACCTTTATCGGAAAACTTCATAACTGTAACAAGTTCTGTTCTCCTTTGTACCAAGAAATTAAAAAGGAATATGTTTATAAATTTTCATTTAGTGACGCGGGCGACCTCTGCGGAGTTTCCAGTTACCGATTCGACCTTTGATAATTTGTTTCGGTTATCAAACACGTGCAAAGGTTAATCAAATTCAGGAAAACGTTTGATCAAACATTTGCCTAATGTGACATTGCAAATAATCTGTAAATACCTTATATTATTATTATTATATCAAAGTTTCCTAAGATAGTTTATACCGCGTACATCGAAGGACTGGAACAATTTGTCTGCTGCGGTCTTCCTGTCCGATTATAATTTAGGTGTCTTGAAAGCTAGAGTGAATAGGCTCTTAATAAACTAGTGCGCCTCACCAACAACGATTTCAGCACCTTACCATTAGGCGGGATCACAGTCAAGCACTAGTTTATAATATTAAAAAAAAAAACTTAAGGTAGTTACGGTCATTAAGAAAATGGCCACTGATCGGTATCCACATGATTCAATAAAAAGATCGTGCTACGAAATCGTAGCGACGTCGTAGTAACGTAGCTACGAGTATGACGTCAGCTACGTTACGTAGACCCTTGTTACTTTATTTCTGTTGATAGAAATATTACCTACATTTTTTGTTTTCATTATTCCATTTAATTGAAAAAAAGTAGACAATTAAAATATAATTGTATATCGGTAACCCGCCTGTTGCTCATTTTTGTTTTTCGAACTCGCTTTTGTATGACAGTTATTCGAATTTATTTTTATCACCACAGCACAGTTTGGTGACCCAATTATAAATAGCACAGTGGATGAGCACCTATCGCGGATAAAGGTTCGATTTTCGCACAAACCAAAACATTTGTTTGGCGTCCTGTTATTCCTACATGTTGGGCGGTTTTTGTGCGTGGTGATTATTTTTTACGGTTCCGTACCTCAAAATGAAAAAACGAAACCCTTATAGGATCACTTTATGGTCCATCTGTCTATCTGTCTGTCAAGACCCTTTATAAATTTTTTAAATGAAAATATCAACTCGATACCCCCGTCCCTCGTTCCCTCTCGGGAACGCGTGGAGGTATCGAGTTGAAATTAAAACCATATACTCAAGTCTGTGGTCCCTTGAAGCTGTAAAAAATTCAAACTTATGAGTTAATGAAAAAAGATACGGCCGACAATGTCGCAAAAAATAAAAATAATAATTTCGACACTCTCAAGGGAACCAAAATTCATAGGGTACAGGTATCGGCGCGGATCTTGAGCGCTTGGCGAAAGAGTGGGGATCGCTTTGCGTACGTGTTTAATTTTTTTTATAAATGTACACATTTTTTCTTTTACCTACTAGGTACTATGTAAAAGAAAAAATAAAATAGGGGTACATTTTAAATCGTTGCTCCAGTATCTCTGCTGGGGTGCTGAAGCTATGATTGTTTTATTGTGAGTGTGTATGTAATTTTTTTAATTGTATGTCACTAACATAGTTGTAAGTTTGTTTTGTTTTTTACTAACACAATTTGAGTCTTATTGCTCGTAATAAATAAATTATTATTATTATTATTATTATTAAAAAAAATGCATACTTACGTACAGCGATCCCTACTCTTTCGCCGAGCGCTCAAAATCCGTGCCGATACCTGTACTTTCCGTTGTTATGTAATTCTATAGAAAGAAAAAAAGATAATATATTATGAATATTAGTACAAAGGTACGGATAATTTCAAACGAAATTTCTTTCAGCAAATCTGCGAAAGAAAAACTAAAACAAGAGTATGTGATCCTAAAACTAAAGTAAAAAATAAACCTACACATATAAGCGTATTTTCAAATATGGAATTAAAATGTGATCTCCAAAATATTAAAGGAGAGTGCTCCAGTCTCATTATGGAAATACTGGTTGGTACTCCTCACCGGTTTAGCTAGCCAACCATCTAATTTAATATTATAATTCCTTTCTACGGAGTCCCACAAGGGAGCATCTTGGGTCCTCCACTTTTCCAAGTGTATGTGAACGACCTCTGCAAAATGGAGCTCCCAAACACAAGGATTTTTACATACGCAGACGACACCGCAGTTTCGTTTGGGGGCCAAACTGGCAGTCTGTCAAGGAGAGAGCCGAGTTTTCCCTATCAAAAATAATGTCCTGGCTAAAACAAAACTTATTGACACTTAACCTAAATAAGACAAACTTCATACCATTCTTTATTAGACAAACAACCAAACCCCCGCCTGATTACTCCATAAAAGCACATCTCTGTGACGACCAGTTGGGCTGTACTTGCCAGGTTATCTCACGGGTGAATACTGTCAAGTATCTGGGAGTGCATATTGATAATGGACTGAGATGGGATAAGCAGATTGACACTGTTCAGGCGACTTATACATGTCTTTAAAACCCTAAGGGAATCTGCTACAGTTGAAAAATTAAGAACTGTCTACATGGCCTTATGCCAGTCCATCATACAGTACTGCATAACTGTATGGGGAGGCGCGACCAAGACATATCTGCTCGGTCTTGAAAGAGCGCAAAGAGCAGTACCAAGAAACCGTACAGGTTCCCCACATCAGAACTTATCAAAGAATGTAAAGTCCTTACAGTACGCCAACTTTATGTGTTAAGGTCCATCCAAAAAATACAACCATCTGCGCCTCTCCTAGACCCAAACAAACGACGAAAAACTTCCATATCCCCCGCTGCCTATACACCCTCACACACACAACATTCACCCACACACACAATATACACTCACACACCTCTAACTACACCTACACAATATACAATTATAATTACCATTTCTTTCTCCTTTTCTGTTTTATTTTGTTTTATGTAACTTTTTACTTATACTTTTGATTTTAGTATAGACTATGTCTTCTAGGCAAAAACAAGTGCCAATGTAGCGGCACTCTAAATATGTACTCTCTAATTGAACTTCATGGCTAAACGATGGACCACCATAATACAGGCCCTCGGCCTAGTTTGGTGATAACATCAGATGTACTGTGGAATTTGTACTTGCTGAATGTGACTCTTTAACCACTGTAATTAATCTAATTGTGTCAAATAAACGCTTTTTTTTTTTTCAAAATCCTATTCAGCATTTCTTACTTCTTTCTTTTTAAATTATTCAATAAAATCGTAAAACAAAATGTATATACTAACATAGTTTATAAGTTCAAACTGTTACTAACCATTATGGATCATTGTTGTCTGAATCAATAAATTATTATTATTATATTATATATTTCTACAAGGAGTGGTGAAACAGAAGGAATTTGAAATTAACAAATAAACCAATAATTTTGTCGATCAAACATACGTCGCTAACTACCAAAACTAACTCACTAAAGTTTAATATTGAAACAGGTAAAACCAATATCAGATTTGCAAGCAAAATCAAGATGAAATAATATGATTTGTGGCTTCTGGTCAGAAGTTCGTGTTATTCTCAAAGCTATATATTGGAGCCTGTTTGACCTCGCACAGGTCTTTTATTTTTATCTTTTATTATTGTTTTCTTTAATTTTTTATTTTAAGTTAAGTATTTATAGATTAAGTAGTTACTTCTTATTTTATTGTTGTTTGTCCTGTACGAGTCTCAAATAAATGTTTTCTTTGTTTCTTTCTTTCTTCCTTACTTTCTTTCTTTCTTGCTTTCTTTCTTTCTTGGTTTCTTTCTTTCTTGCTTTCTTTCTATACCACGAACTTCCTTTTTTTATGGTGGAAAATCTTCCAAAGACTCTTCTCTTTCAGTTGCCCTTTACGTTCTAAGGCCACGAGTTTCCTTTTCTAAAAATCCCCGCGGATCACGAACTACGTGCTTATCGTCTCTCCTTCTTTGTCAAATCTATCCAAAAGTAGTCTGTAAGAGATCACCTTTAGGAACTCTTTTTCCTTCCTTTATTACCCTCTATTAATTTTAAGCTCCTGCTGTTGTATTTAACTTATCTATCATTTCAATTTATTTCTCCAATAACAATTTTACACCGAGACTGAAGTGACCGAATATTTTACAAAAAAAATAAAAAAAACTAACAATAATTAAATTTCTATCACAAATTAAATTAAAATCACAATAATAAAACAATGTAAAAATATAACATCAAGTAACTTAAAAAATAATAAATAACATAGATCAATAATAATTCCAAAAAATCTATTTGTCTATCTTATTCTTATTTTTTTATATAGTATTTTTTTAGAATTATACCCGATTCAAAGTAACCACCTTGGGCAGTTAGCTGTGATATGAACGTTCTTGACTCGATCTTCTTTTCCTTTTAACCGACTTTTTAAAAGGAGGAGGTTCTATGTTCGGCTGAATGTATTTTTTTTTTTGTATGTTCACCGATTTTTCGGTCAATTGGAACGATTTTGAAAATTATTTTTTCGATTGAAAGGTTATGCGTCCAAGTTGGCCCGATAGAAATATTGTTATGATCAGATCGTGAACTTCGAAGATATGGAACGGAACTCCTCATAGGATCACAGCAGAACTGTCGGAACAAGTAAAATTGCTTAGTTTATACATGTAATCGATGACTGACAGAAAAGGAAAGAAAAGGGGGAGGGGATATACGGAACTGATCTATTGATGAAGCCAGAAGGTAGGTACTGGAACTCTGTAATAAATTAATGCAACCCAACCGTGCTTGAGATTATAGAATTGCCATGAGATGCACTCTGGCTATAAGGTATTTAAGTTTGCCTGAGGGGTACTTTTTAGTGGTGGTACCATAACTAAAAAGTCTTTTATAATGCCAATGCGAGAGAAGATCATGTTCTCAAACGTCTTGTTCGTCTTCTTCTGGGAATCGAAACCCTTTTAACGCAAAGTCTGGTATACTTATGTGATAAACGATTTTCGAGCCCGGGCCGCCACAGTCTGATATATATGACAAATAAAAGGGTTATAACGAATTTCATTTTTTATGTCAACATACGCAATTAACGACATAAGAGTTGATTTTTGTTTTAAAAATGGATTTATAAACTTTATTTATCTCCTATACGACTTCTTCTCAACTCGTACTCAATATTGCAAAAGATATTCTAACTACTTTTAAAAGAACAACAAAAACGAACAATACATTAAGATACAAGTGGAGAAAGTTTGTCATTGCGACCGAGGTGGAATTCGCCTAAGCCGCAGTTGAGGATTTTATGGAACCGAGTACTGCAGTGACAAATTTTCATGTGTATCAAACGACGTTTTTCAATACACTAACGAAGAAATAAATAAACGGATTCGTGGGGGCTGCGCGGCACCCAACCTATACGATAAACACAATAAATTGTGGCGGAGGTAAGCACGCGTACTTTTCGGTACTAGTGCGGAAAACAGTAAATTACGTGCCTAAAAGTGGTACGGATAGGAGCGAGCTTTCGAGTAAGTGTATTGAAAAATGTATTTATTTCGTAAGATAAGTCGCAAATAGAAATAAGATATTTAACCTTATTCCTAAAATAGGAGTGTTATAAACCACAGAGAAGGTCGTGCATAATCTCTTATTTTCAAACAAGCTAAAAGGGATAAAGCATTCTTAAAATTTTGAGGTTATATTCGAGGATTTACGAGATGTAGGTCGACGGCGATTTGTTAAATGTATCTTAAATTCTAACGTGTAAATGTTATACAGTGATTTTAGGTGGAGAGATTGTAGGGTTTGAATATTAGTCATCCATTTTATTTTAATATTCACCATCATCTTTTCAGCCAAAAGACGAACGACCGGTCATTTGTAGCTCTCATCCATCGGGTTCTCGCGACTCTCATCATCGGTCCATCTTTTGAAAGGCCTTCCATTCACAGCATTGAAAGGCCTCCCACAAGGTGGCGGAAGACCCTCTGTCTTTTTTAATATTATTTAATCAACACTGTAACATAGTCTGTAACATAGTATAGTGTAACATAGTCAGTGTAAGATCTTCTGTCTTTTTAATATTATTTAATCAACACTGTAACATAGTAAATCTTAACAAACAATCTGCCATACTGCTTTACAGGTTCTTTTTTTACTGATTTGTTTCCCTTTTTGTTATACTCCATCAAATAGTTACTGTTGGTTGAGCATAAGTATGATTGTAAAGTGTAAAGTCTCCGTAAATAACGAAAAAATGAAAACAACAAGACGAGCTTTGAAACTTTGTTAAACTCCTTACAGCAGTAAACCACCTTACTTTGTTTTCATTAAACATGTTTATACTGTGGTGAAAATGCTGGAAACAAACAATAACAACATCCTGAAAAAAGTAAGTTGATATAGCGATAATTTTAACCCGACTGCTCCAGGGGAAGTGACGTTGCCCATCACCAGATGATTTTTTTTTGAGATTTTTTTACTGAATCCATTAATAAAATGAAACTATATTCGATAACCTGGGGGGGATGGGGCCGAAAGGTTCTAGAGTGGCGACCGCGCACCGGAAGACGCAGCGTTGGAAGGCCTCCCACAAGGTGGACCGACGACCTGGTGAGGGTCGCGGGAGTGCGGTGGATGCGAGAAGCACAGGATCGGTCATTGTGGCGACGCTTGGGGGAGGCCTATGTCCAACAGTGGACGTCTTTCGGCTGAAATGATGATGATGATGATATTCGATAACTATAACAAAAATGCCATTTTTTAATTTATAAACTGTCTCTTTTTTCCGGCTACTTTTCGAAACTGCTGGAGTAGTTTTGACGGTACTTTCGAAGTAACTAAGGCTACATTTATTTTAGAAAAAGAATTAGAGCTCCACGCGAAATAAAAGACTTCTTGAGATTGTGACCAAATGGCTTTGTATAGTTTTACGAGGCTGACGCCGACGAAATCGCGGGCATCTATCAGAGGCAGGATGTCGCTCTTATACAGGTGACAACATATAGAGCTAGGCAAAATAAAAACTTTATAGAAGCTTGCACCGGGCGTATAAAAGGCTAGTTACGCCACTGGCCAGTTCTAGACTCTCTAACAGAACAAATACCACATATTAAATATCTTGACTTATTAAGAAACTTTGCTAAGCGAAGCACTTTAGCATGATAAATAATAAAATAACGATAGAAAGGCGTTCTGAAGATTCTGGAGTGGTTACCACGTATCGGAAAACGCAGCGTTGGAAGGCCTCCCACGAGGTGGGCAGATGACCTGATGAGGGTTGCGGGAATCCGATGGATGCGAGACGTACAGGACTGGTAGTTATGGAGACACTTAGGGGAAGGCTTATGTCCAACAGTGGACGTCTTTCAACTGAAATGATGATGTTGAGTTAAGGCGTCGAATTTGACAGCAATAAAATATTGAAATAGTATTTTCAGTTATGTGTTCCGGATTGTGTATGTGAGGTCAATACCATGCATTACGTACCTCTGATAGCTTCAAGACTTGATAAGGGTGCATTGTGTGTTGCAATTTTGGTACTCTTCTATACTATAATATTATAAAGAGGAGAGATTTATATGTTAGTGTTTTTGTTTGTAAAAATACTAGACTGATTTTTAGGATGTGAGAACTTAAGTTTACATAAATAATGCCAAGAAAAAAATGCGACATCAAGACATAGCAGTTCTCAAAATCGCGACGCGAATTAATAACTACGCATATTTTATAAATTGCGTCATATTAGTAGGTAATCAACCTGACTTACGGGTAATTATGGGTCATCCAAAGGCACCTTGATCCGTGTCGACATGACGGCCGGTGTTAGCGTATCGTGCATACATTGTATCTCTTCGTCACGCCCTTTCCGCGAAGCCGCGTGACTTTGCAATATGAACTGACCCTTATATTTAGGCCGACGGTTGCGCCCCAGTTTTACAAGAGACGTATCGAAAAGCCGGTTTGATGGATTTTTGCACGAAAAAATTATAATAGGCTTCTCGGAAAACAGGCAGACGGTACAAGAAAGTTATTAAATAAAAAATACTGTTCGCAGTTGTAATACCCACACAAATGAATCTTTCTAATCCTGTAGGATACTTCGGTAAATCCTTTTGTATCACATTCAAAACAGTCCCTTTTTATCCATTGTTTGTCGCTCATGCTAAATACATAGTCAAATTCAGCCAGTATCGGTATGCGTTATTCGATAAAATCCTTAAAACGCTCCACAGATTACATTAAACCCGAACCCGACCATAAACAATTTTTGTAACGGGTTCCCGCCACGTTTGCGCGCGTATCATGTGTCAAAATTCGCCATTATCAAAGGTACTATCGATGCACATTTTATGATGAACAATGTTGCTGAAAATGGCGTCGGGTTCGCTGTGGCGTATTACCGGCTGTACTATGTGTTTATAGTTATTGCAAGTTATTGTAACGCGTTGCGCTGCTTGCCAGGCGGACTTGACATTAAAGAGAACGTATAGGCTGGCCTGAGGCACTAAGGTTACGACAAAATGTAGGTTAAATGTGATGTGTATTTGTATGTATAGTCTTATAGGGTAGGTTGATAATTGTAACTATCTTTCAGCTTTTTCAGGCATGTTTATGTAATATGTAAAATTCAGTCACAGTAGATAACAGCCATATGATTTTTGATTAGGTACTAAGATCACTACCCCGTTTCATAATCTCTCGGGTACCATAGAGACGGCTAAGGGATATTAAACCATAGTGCAATATATCAAACCGCGACCACCAACGCCCGCCCCTAAGGCCATTTGTTATGGCAGTTATAGCGTCTTTATGTGAGGCCTACTTTCCGTGGAATACGATTTGATATATTCATTTTTGCTAACAATGAATCAGAAAGGGAAACAGAAATCGTAAAAGAACCTCATGCAAATTCATACAGTGACTTGAGTATGTTTTTTTTTAGGCTTCTGTACCTCAAAGGGAAGAAATAAATAGGATCTCTTTGTTGTCCGTCTGTCTGTCTGTCAAGACCTTTTATCTCAGGAACACATAGAGGTATCGAGTTGAAATTAAAACCATGTACTCAGGTCTGCGGTCCCTTGAAGCTGTGAAAAAAAACAAACTTCTAAGTTAACGAAAAAAAAGATACGGCCGTTTATGTCGCAAAAAACGTATATTTCGACACTCTCAAGATAATCAAAATTTATAGGGTAGGTACTTCCCGTTGACCTAGAATCCTGAAATTTGGCAAGAAGCATAGCATAGCACAAATAGGTATAAGATAAAATCTGAAAACCGTAAATTTGTAGATACGTCACAAAAAAAATGCGATTCGGAAAAATATTATATTTTTAATATTGTATTTTTTTTTTTTTTGACTAAAACTATTAAATAAACTATTTATCTAATAGCTTTGGACATAGCATATAAATTGATACTTGAAAGTCAAATATGCACATTGCTTTCAGTAGCTTTGATTTCAAGCACGATTTTACGTTCAAATGAATTAAATTCAAGTTTAATCATTCGTAAATAAACTCTGTTTACACACAATTTTGTTTAATGTAGCTAAAAATGTAATTTTCCTTTGTGTTTCACGACTATCTTCATTTATGATGATTATTTTTTATTACAGAATAATGAAATGGAAGATACTCATAACGTCTAATTGACCTCGCCAAGGGAAATGCAATCAAATATTCATAAGAATGATAAATTTCGAATAAGTCGGTTAAGTCCCAAACGTTCCCCATTTTTGTAAATTGATTTTATTTGATTTTGATAGGCCCACTTCACTTTCCGGATCGTCAACCCGAGTTGAATTCTCATTAGTTTTAATTAACTAGGACCAGTAACTGACCAACGTGTCGAGATTTCTCTATATAATAGAGAAATCTGCCTTCCAATATTTGGCATCTATTTTAGAGCAGATTGCCGTAGGAGCATTAGGAAAATTGAACCTGTCAGTCACGTCTATCCGTTATAGACAGACTGATCGTGATTGTAACGAGATTCGCACATTTAGATCGAGCCAAAAGCTTAATTTAATACAATGTTGACGAGCTGGGCTCATTTACAGCATGTAGGTGTAATTAAACAGTCATTAATACCAGCCTGCACCGTAATTACATGAACGTTTTGAAAATAGAACAGTGATTTTTCATTTGTTTATAACGTCCTTTGGTGCACTCGAATGTAAATAGTACATTGTTACCCTAGGGGTGAAAGTAACTTATTTAGTCCCGAGAAGGTGTGTACTTCGAGGGATTTAAATAAGGCTTTAAACCCGAGGTAAACACTGTGCTTTTCATTACGAATACAAGGAAAGTAAAAATGAAAACCTGAGTCGTCGTATGATTTTAGGTAAGTATCTTTCTTTTGATTATGGTGGTAAAAGGTTTTCCACTACTGCTTTAGCCTCTTCTCTTAAGAATCAGGCTTTAAATCCATATCTGAATTTGATGAACTTATCGTGTTAATACAAATCTCTTTTAACAGAGATTTAGTAAAGTATAAACAAAACTTTACAACTCGAAAAAACAAATGAAGATCAGATTGCCGCTTTCCAGCCTATATTGTTTGTTTTTTTGTTCTGCGGCCTGCTATTCATCCATTATTACTTTATATTTTCATCATTAAAAAAATGGTAAATATTTTTCTCAAATCTGTTATTTTAAAGAAATAGGTGAAAGGAAATTATAATAAAGTCATTTAAAAAATGTATTCTTTAATTAATATCTACTTATCTTTATGTTATTTCAATTGTACATCACGCTTAGTAATTGAGTGGCTGTATAGAAAATAGGGACATGGTTGAATAGAAATGTGAAAAGGAAACTATTTTTTTTTAATAATTTGACAGCTGTCAGTTGAAAGCGATTCTCCCTAGGAATGAAAGGAATTACTTTCAACCTGCTCTTCAGGCAACTTTCGTGTATGAGTAATGAAAAATATTTTTTTACTTAAGAAGCGCTTTGTTACTAGCTAGGTGTAAATAGTACATTTTTCATTTTCACTGAGGCGGCATTCATCCGAGCCTTGGTGAGGGTGTTTTAGAGTAGTGTTGCAACAGAATTCTGCTTCCACTTCCGCTTCTACAAAAGTTCCACAAGCGGAAACAGAAGTGAAAACACTTCCGTTTCCATTTCTGGTTCCGCAAAATTTATAACAGAACATTCTTCTGTTAAGGAATACAACGAGTAGCGCGGGGTTGGGGAACCCGTAGACGACTGAACAAGATAGAAAAAATGTGGGAGAGGCGGTACACGAACGTGTCGCAGCGACTTTCTTTGTTTATTCATTCTGCGCATCACCGCGCCTCGTGATGTAAATCTTCTGTTGTTTTTTTTCTTGTGTTTGTTTTGTTCTTCAGTTGCCAATAGTTCGCCAATACTTATCATTCTTGATATTAACACTTCCGCTTCCGGTTCCGCTTCCGCTTCCGCTAAGATTTACTTTTGACATCTGTTTACGTTTCTGCTTCCGTTAAGAACTTCCGTTGCATCATTATTATAGAGCCGAGGGTTGCAGTGACTTTCTATGTGTATCAAACGATGTGTTTCAATACACTTACGAAGACATAAATAAACGGGAGTTGACGCGCAACTCGTGGTGGTTTACGTTCGACTCGTGGGGGTCGACGCACGCCCCGCTTGATATGATAAATATAGTAAAATTGTGGCGAGGGCGAACACGCGCACTTTTTCGCATTAGTGCGAAAAACAGTAAATTTCGTGCCTAAAAGCGGTGGTATAAGAGCGGATTTTCGAAAATAAAGATTTGTCTTTAATATGAAAGCATTGATTCATTGAAACCAACAACAATTCGATTAATTGTAGATGACGAAGAGATGAAGTAAGAAAGGACTTTTTCAACACACTTGCTCTGAAAGTGACTCTTATTGCACTGCACTTAGGTATATAATGGCACTCGTTACTAAACTATGACATTTTGATTACCATTACGCACTAGTGCTATTATGAAGTCAAAACCTTTTTATTCAACCTCTTTGTTCACAAAACAAATTTTGAATTCGAATAAAATTCCCATTATGTTATTGCGTTCAATAGTATATAAATTAGTGTCTTACTTACTTATTTCATCCAATTTACAAGTGTGGAATGGACAAATTTAACTTGTACAAAAGATTTATTTAACAAAAACATTTAGTAATCGTACAAACATTTTTTTTTTTGTGGGCTATGGCCGCCATTTTAAGTTCAGTGGCTGTATTAACTAAATAAAATTAAATATTACAAAATCATTAGAAAATGTTACATCCGTATTTTATTTTCACTACGAAAGACATTATCGTAAAAACTTTTCACGCAAGAAGACATAAACGTAAGACTAGGCAGTATGATTAAAACACCTTAGCCTTCCTCTAGGGCTAAAAAAAAAATGATCCGCGGGCTTATGAAAACGGATTTTTACCGCCATATCACAGAAAATTTTACTAGTTTTACTCTTGATTTCTTCACACGTGTATTGAAAAACGTTGTATGACAAACGTGAGTGATTAATGATAACCTTTCTTGGCTCTCTTAAGACCCTCGCCACGGCTCGGGTCTAAATACCGCCTCGACGGTAATCACTAACATTACACACTTTTATCATAATGTACTATTATAACACGTATAAAGAAACATATAAAGTTCGAATAATAAATCCGGTTCATATTTTAATAATACATAGATAATATATTCCCAATAAATCTGTATCTACGCCTACAACCAGTATCGTATATCATGCTAATACAAACATTTTGAAACTCGCAAAAGTTTCAAACAGTGTTCATCCGCATGATTGAGTTTTTCCATTCCTATCATCCAATTTGAAAAGTTCGTAGTCTCAGGGATCAAGTAACCAAAATGGGAGCCAATTTTGTTGGGAGGTATTCATTTTTTTCTCTTTGAATATTATATTTTATATAGGTAAAGTACTTACCTATTTTCATTCTTATTTTCTTTTGCTGCCAAACAAAATAAAAGTTCAAAATAATAGTATTTCGTTTTTTATAGGCCTAATCATGCCCATTTTTTTTGTGGTAAAAATAATGGAATGAACAAACCATTTAAAATTTTATTTATATTTACACGATTATTTCAAAACACTTGACTAAAATATACTAAAACTATTTAAATTATACACTAAAGGCAGCTCCTAACTAAAATATGGCGTCATAAAACTCCTCCGCATCGCTGTCAACTGGAAGTGTACCCAAAATGCTGGCGGCATTGCCACGTTGTATGGCAATGTTTATTCTCTGACTGAGATAAAAGTTAGTTAGTTGACACTTCGCGTGACCCAAGGGCTGACTTTTACCATTTAAAATAAAAACAATATCAGATAATATAACAATATCAGCAGCGTTGCAGCTAAAAGTAATAAGACCTTTTTCTTTCATCTGTGATTGACAATGCTGGCCACAAATTTAAAAAAAATAAACAAAAATACTTAAAGTTTTTGGAGGGATTTCTTCGAGTGAAGTTCAGTGGCTGTTTTAATTATTCGCAAATTGATTCCTAGTGGATATTGTGATGTAAAATTGGTGTAGTTTTGTGTCTCAAGTGTCTACGCAGCTAGACAATATGTGAAATCACTGAAACAGGCGCGACCTCGGTAAAATGGAGTTGAGAATTATATTGTCGTATTGGCTTTTTCTGACGTTTTATAAGTGTTCATGTAGGCCTATGTGAAATAAAAACTTTTGACTTTGACTTTGGCTACCTCAGCGAAGTTTGCTGAGAAGGTTGACTTGATACATTTGCTACCAAATACTACAAAAACATTAGCATGTGTACATATATACATATATTCTAATGGTAAACTAATGAACTATACATACGAAAACAGGGCCTTAATATCCAAGCCAAAACATTAACAAATAAAAACCACTTATAATAATATGAAAAGAAATCGAATGTAATGGCGCGAAATTAAATTGGATATTTACGTGATTCCAATTCGTATTTTTATATTTATTTTACTAGATTTATCTTTAAATACCTAATTAATGTCCACAAAAAGCACATCAAGATAAAGTGAAAGCTGTCCATAGATACAACAAAAAACCGGGATACGGTTTTCCAACTGTCCAATTGTCAAATGTGTTAATTACGGGCCCATCCTTTGACCCTGGTGTCTTTCATGTTCAGCAATGGACGCTTGGGGCAGACATGACTCGACAAGAAGCTAAACTTTCATTAGTTAGTACCCAATATCTACCCTAAGCTAATAATTAAAAGTGTCAGTCATTAATAGTAATATTTGTTCCGCAGCTGTCGGCGTCCGGTGACCCGGGGGCCTTGGACGCCGTGGCACGGAGATATCGCCTGGAGAACGGGAACTCGCTGGGGGAGAAAGATGAGGTAATTATATTTTTAACTGTTGATATTCTCCGAAAAATAATTCAAAAAATTAGTGAGGAGAATCATTTTGTATTAAAGGTATATTATTATTATTTACATAAAGTACTAAAGACTCATTTTAGTTACATAATCATACACATACAGACAATATATATCATAAAATTGGAATGTTAAAATTAATGTTTTTATTTTATGTTTCAATAATTCTTATCTGTCTGTCTTCAAACTTCAAATGAATAACCAGCAATCAGCTGGTCGACTCTTCGCGTGACAAGAGGGCTGGGCTTTTTTTCGGTCAACCAATCAGCATTACTAGTCAACGTGTCAATGCTGCCAGTGTTCTGGGCACTTTTCCCGTAGATAGCGATGTGGATGAAATTTTGATGCCACATATTCAAATTATTTTTATGTATACCTATTAGGCTTTAATATTTATAATTTTAGAAGTTTGAATTAATTACCTATATAATAATTAGTGAGTGTTTAACATCACTGTTGATAATTTAATAAACATTCCAAAATAAAAATTGAATAAATGACTAGGTGTTCCTTTTAATTTAAAAAAAATGTGACTAAATTGCATTTTCATATCGATGTTCATACAGAGTATTCAGAACATAATACAAAAGCGTTAATCCTTCCCTCAGGACACGGCTGACCCATTTGTAAAAACGTTCCCGCGAGCGCACTTAATAAATCACCACAATGACATAACGACCGTAATTACTGACTCACCCTGTATACGTTACAAAAATGAAAGAAAAAAGTAGTCTTTAAAACATCCATAAAATATAGAAATGAATATTTTATCAAAGAAATGCTGAATAGCGAAATGAAGGCACAGCAAAAATCATTGTAAGCCTTTGTCAAAAGTTTATTGCCAAATATCCGGGCAACCCAGCCTCATATATGTTCAGGAATTTGAGTAGGGTATCCAACTCACACATGATTACATGTATTATACAAAGGTACATCCTGCTGTACTGGCCATGTGCTGAGCGAGAAATGATTAGTTATGTACTATAATAGGTATCCCTACCAAAGAAGATGCTCACAACACTGAATGACTTTGAATTCAAATAAACTGGAACTACTCTTATGTCTGACCACTGCTCTCAAAACGGTAAAAGAAAATATTGTGAGGAAACCGGCATGTCCTAGAAGCAAAAAATCAAAGATATGTGTCATCCACCAATCCGCACTGCCCCCCGTGGGCACGCCACAATTATGGCGGTAAGTACCCTCTTTGAGGCGTGTTTGGAAAGACCTCACGGCGTCCTTACCTTCCGCATGACGCAGGTTCTCATCGAACACGGTAAGTTCGGGAAGTTACTGTACCGGATTCGTGCGGAAGCGACGCCCGGGTGTCGCCATTGTGTGGACTGCCCGGAGGACACGGTGGAGCACACGGTGGAGGTGTGCCCCGCTTGGGCAGAACAACGCCGTGTCCTCGTGGGGGCGATCGGCGGCGGCGATCTCTCGCGCCGGGTCTTGTTACAGGCCATGGTCCCGAGCGAGGAGGAGTGGCAGGCGGTCGCCTTGTTCTGCGAAGCAGTAATGCTAGTAAAGGAGGCGGCCGATCGCGTGAGGCGACGGTCCTCACGCCCCAACGGCCGCCGGGATTCCGATCCCGATTTTCGGCCACCGTAGGCGCGGGTATGCGGACGTCTAGCAATGGGTGGCTCGCCGTCCGACCGTCCGGACTGAGCCCAAGTCGTCGACGGCGCGTACTGTTTGACGCGCGCCTCAGGGAGATCAGCCCAGCAGGGTCTAAGCCTACTGGGGCCACGGGTAGAGTGAAAGTGAAACCCGGGGCTCTGGGACGAAGGCAAAGAAGGAACAGGAGTGGGCTTAAAAGTCTGACACTATCTCCCGCTCCGCCCAAGAGCGAGATTTGACATTAGATGATCTTCCAACCTAAAAAAAAACTGCCCCCTGTGGTGGATTACAGCCCATTCCCTCTCCTAGAGAGAAGGCCTGAGTCCCAGCAGTGGAAACTTTAAAAAGGCTGATTGTGCTATGCTATACTCTTATAGAGGTTCAGATTTTAAACGCAAATAAATATAAAAATGACAGTGGCATAAAACTAAAAGCCCTATCTCATAACTTGCACAAAAAATATAGAAAGCCGACAGATGTTTCAGAAATAAATTTTACTAAGTTTAGAAGCTGAATAAAACTTTACGACATTTAAACGCAGTTGGTTTAAACGACACCTCTTTATGGGTACAAGTCTACAGAAGATTACTCAAGGTTGAGTTTTTTTATTGGTTTGTTCTATAGTATAAGGCTTTTCTTTTACGTGAACAGTGCGAAACTTAGCCTTTTGAGCTTTACGTAAGATTTATAAGAAATCATTAATTAGTATTTACAAACAGGTTATCTGGTGATTAGGTATTCCTTAAACCACTTCTGAAAATTCGGATACCTTTACTAATTTAAAAAAAAATCGCATTATTAGCACGTAAAGTAACGAAACGTCATTTGAAAAGATATTTTTTGTTATCTTAACAATCTGTCAGTTACGAAATTCATAGAAACAAGCAAGCGATTTCAATAGCGTAACATTCTGTCCGACAGGAATGTTGCAGCTAGCTTTTTTAAGCTTTTTACACAGTAAGTAACTAACTGAAAAATTATAAATTCTTTTTAGAAGGCTAATTAAAATACTGATCTCTATTTACGTCAAGGTGAAAATGTAGATTAAAAATAAATAAAGTAAAACTATTCATTCAAATTAGACCAAAAATTAGAATTGTCGTACATCAAAAGTTACCAAAGACGTTCACCAAACTGCCCCAATTTTCAATTTCTTATTGTTTGAACTGGAAGATGCACACGCTCCCTAGTAACAGTTACTGACATAGGTAATTGGTACCTATTCCATACCCATTTTTCGGAGTATCTATCGCTCTCATCATCATCATCATCATCATTTCGGCCGAAAGACGTCCACTGTTGGACATAGGCCTCCCCCAAGCGTCGCCACAACGACCGATCCTGCGCGTCTCGCATCCACCGCATTCCCGCGACTCTCACCAGGTCGTCGGTCCACCTTGTGGGAGGTCTTGCAACGCTGCGTTTTCCGGTGCGCGGTCGCCACTCTAGAATCTTTCGGTCCCATCGACCATCCGTTCTACGAGCAATTTGCCCTGCCCTCACCTTGTCTAAAGCTCAAACAGAACGGAAGAAACATGTCAGTAAACGGATATTAGTATATAGAAGAAAAAAAAAAAGGAAAATGTTAGACGAAGAATATAACTTACTAAATAAAAATATCGTTTTCATAAGCACGAGTATTTTTCTAGGGTACATCCAAATATTATCATTTCTGTTTATTTTCACAGTTGTTTGGACCTCCGAGCGCGCCTGTACTGGAAAACCCCGAATTTCAAACACGATGGTACTTCAAGTATTTTCTCGGAAAAAGTAAGTACTCATTCATTCGTTTCGTCTTGACGTAATTGTATAATAATTACAAATTATTTAAAAATCAATACCATCTTCACAATCGGAGAAGTTATTGAATTGGGAACCGGCCAAGTGCGAGTCGGACTCGAGCACGAAGGGTTCCATACCCTCCGTAGCAAAAAACGGCAAAAAAACACGATTGTTGTATCAGAACCCCCTTAAATATTTAGTTTATTTTGTTTTTAGTATTTGTTGTTATAACGGCAAGAATAATACCTACATCTTCTGGTTCATGAGATACAGCCTGGTGACAGACGGACAGATAAATGGATAGCGAAATCTTAGTAATACGGTCCTGCCTTTTGGTAGGAAAGGGTTTTTACTTTGATACGAATATAGATATTATGTTCTGTGTAGAAGTTCTCCACAATGGCACGAATTAAATACCTTAACCTTTATCTTGTGAAGTGCTGTTAACAACTGGCATTCTTTCATTGGAATTATCCACTCCACTGAGAAGCCAGAGGAAATAAGAAAATTATTGTAATTTCCTTTGAGTTATCCACTCACAAAGAAGTTATGTTTAGTGAATGAAATTGAAATAGCGAAGCGCCCTTCGCTTTAATTTGGAATTTCAGGGTTGGTTGACTCAGCAATTCTCATAATTCAATGGATACCTAAATATTACTTTATTGTGAAGATCACGTTAGTACTATCCGTTAATTTTTTAAGTTCTTGCAAGTAGTTCCGAACGCTATTCATTTAGCAAGTACTACTAGGCAACCACATAACAAATCGTTGATGAAATCCGCACGTTTGAAATAAAAGGCTAACCAACTTTTGATATCATCTGTCTCAGTAAAGTAGGGTTTAGGAGTGTTCTATATATAGCTATTGAAACATGGGGAACTGGGAAATTTAATTTGAAAAACCAGTCTTGCCGTGGGGTATAGTGTTTGCCAGTTATTGGGTTATGGAGGTCAGATATCTGTCGTTCCATGTAAAATACTGGTATTTATATATTTAGGAAAAAGCTAAAATTGATTGAAACTTGAGTACTAGGGGTCTACTACATTAAGAAGTCTATTTATTTATTAAAAGCTTTATGCACACAAAAGTATAGAGGCGGTCTGTGTAGGCATGTACTCCGTTCTATCAAGTTCACAAAATAAAGAAAATAGGTACCTACAAGTAAGTAAATAGGTCTCTATCTAGCCTCACATTATATAAATAGGTAAACATAGGCACATAATTACGTCGTGATCGTCAAAATTATACTCTATTCAAGCTACTTTTTTCTGAATACACTGGAGTAATGAACTCGCAACGACAAAAATTACTTACAAACATGTTTGGGTACCTAATACAAATATCATAACTAGTAGACTAGGTTCTGCTTATTATAGAATTAAATGAAAAGCCTTTTTATCAACTAACGAACCTAATATTATTTTGATTATATACCTATATTTTTTTGAGGTAGGAAATCATCAAATATCTCTCGCTACTCTGTCTGGAGACATGTAGACTGACTAAAACCCTGTTCAGTTGCCGTTGGCATTCCAGGTCCAAGGCAACTCTTTCGAAAAATATCGCAGCCCTAGTAGGCATACCTAAGATGGTATTGATTTACTTACTGCTTTGATCTAGTGGTCGCAAGCGTCGCTGCTGTTTGGTTTCTATTACCGGGTTGGGCAAAATGTTGTCAAATTTTTCCATCTGGAATGTCTTAGTCGGGAATCGACGTCGTCATCGTCGTTTGTTTCTTGATTAGCCATGGGGAGTTGGACATCCTCACGCCCCAGCCGCCGCCGACGCTGAAGGAGACACCCCGAGCGTCTAGAGTCGGAGGGCGATTTTCGACTAATGTAGGCGAGCCTACATCGTCGTCATCGTCTTCGTCGTTCGCAAGCCTGAGGGCTTGTGAACGACGAGAAATGGGCAGCTCGCCGTACGCTTGTCCGGTAAGCACCAAGAGAGTAGACGGCGTGTAGTATTTATTATATGGGCGCCTCAAAAAGACCCAGTAGGGACGATGCCTAACTAGGGTTGTGGCAACGTTTGAAAAAATGACTGTGGCCCTAAAACGCAACTGAAGCAAGTAAGGTGGGTTTTAGTCAGTAAAAGACTCACACTTCGTTTCACTCCACCCAGAGCGGGGCAAGTTATTTCATAATTTCCTATCCAATTTACCATTTCAAAATTATGGGTACGTGGTGTCAATGCGAGTGAAAATGTGAATATCATGTTTCTAATCGATTTCGAATCATTCATGACCCGTAAGTGAACGATGACAGAAGTAGGTACCTATTCCTTCCTTTAGTAAAGTTTCTCGTCTAGTCTAGTCTTTAAAAACTTACACTGCGAATCTCAGACAATGTAGATATTAAGTTCATCCTTTTAAACAAAGTTCGACCAAAACCGCTTGGGATCTTTATGGACAAGAAAGATTTTGCTTAAGAAGTAATGGATAACCAAAGAAGAAAATATAATAATCATCTTATATCTATAATTCCTTTTAAGATAAAGCCGTGATGATATCAATGTTTATTTGTAATTTTACGATCAGCTTGTTAACAAGAAATTTCTTAAAATGCAACTAATTAAAATACTCGTCTAACAAAATCAGCCCATACTCTAATTAAACAGAAATTTATTTTGCTAAATTATAATTAATTTTCACAGAAGCTTTCCAAAACAGAAAACGTGTTAGTATATCTATCTATACTTGTATGTATACTATATATGGGTATCTATGCAAAGTAATGCGAACCAAATAATTTATAAAACAACTTCTGAGAATACACTTAGAACTTGTTTCAGCCATCTACAAAGTCGTAAAACACTTAAGTACTTACCTATTTCCTTTACTTTGAAATAACATTGATTACCTGAATTTAGGAGCTTAATTTCCTACCTACATAAAAGGTAGGAAGGAAATTAAGTCCCTGTGTGTTGTTATTACCCTAGTTGATTCGAGAATAAATTCTGTCATGTACAACAATAGCGACCTGTTCCAACAGCTGTTTGAGACAGTACCCACCTTTTGTAATCGGACGGATTATTTATTATAGTTAACGAATGTTTCTTCAACGAGGCATTTTCTAGGGATACTAATTTACAATTGAGGTTATGAAAACTTTCCCTTAGAGTCTGAAACAAAGAATTTTCGGAAACCTTCAATTTCAGTCGGTATTTTTCGATAGTCAAATCTTATTTCCCAAATTAGACTTTAAGGTTACCACATCATTGATTGATTAATTGGAATGTTCGGGAAAAAAGGCTCGACCCTCGCTAAGTCGACACAAGCCAAATGTTGCCGAACGTAATGTAGTAGTTGCTACAGAATGGCTTTTTCGTTTCACAAATACTGCCGAATAATGATGTGTCGACCTAAATGAACTACCCGATTAGCACAAGCCGATTTAAACCCAACAGGTATACTTTCGGGTCGGATTTGTTGGTCGACAAACACTGCCGAACCGACAATGCTGGCTCGTTTATGTCTGTATCAACCCTAAGAAAAGAAACTGTCTAGATAGGTATCCTTTTCCTTAGTATTCTTATCTATGCAGAAAATACAGAGCCATAAAAAATCCCGCTCGCTCTGCTGCAAAATCCGTCTCGGTGGTTTACGTGAAAAATTGCTTTTCCCGTTTCCAATGTGTGTGTAATGGTGATGGCTCAATCAATGTCCCAGCGGACATTTAACGATACCTACATTCTCTCGATAAATCGCTTCATTTATTTCTGAAGAGATGACACTGTAATCGAAAACATATTGCGATATAGCTAAAGATTTATGTCCAAGTAGGTAAGTATATTGAATCCGTAGGATCACATACTCGATATGACCATGATTGATTTGTCAAAATATATTTAATTATAGGTACCTGCTGTATAGAAGTTAATGTTAAAAACCCAAACCTAAACCTTATATCTGCTTGTCCCACCGGACTCCTCCCAAAATAGGAACAGCTTGCAGGCCACTTAAAATCGAGATCGTGTAACATACATGATATATGCGAGTCCAAATTGAGCATCTCCTTCAGTCGGAGAGCCCAATCTTGTGTGGTGTGCGTCTCTGAATCATACATATTAGATACAACAGCAAAATGCGGTGCTTCGCTCTGGAAAATATTTTACGTTCCTCTTTCGGAAGTCTGTTTCCCTTAAAATAAACAACTGAAGATAGGCTTGTTTGTTTTCGTAGACATTAACCCCAGGTGTGTTATATATATATATATATATATATATATATATATAACTCTTTAAAGGAACTTGTGGCAAACAATCAGAGTAAGGAGCAAGTAAGTAGTTCAAAAATCACCAGATTCTATATAACCATTCCGTCACAAACCGCTCGCACTTCTGCTTTATAGCTCTATTATCTTCACCTTGTATCTTTCACTGAACGACGAACGTAACTATTAACCCTTCAAATTAATTTCAACAAATGTTTCTAACTTCAGAGCAACACACATAGCTAGTTATTGTGCTAACTTCGTGATAGACGAAGTAATCATTATTAGTATGCGGGTCTTAACAGTCAATTGTTTAGTTCTCTCTGTTAACTTCGACATCGCAAACACTCTTCTCTTTCAAGGCAAACCATCGATATTCTAAACGGGAAAGTCTCTTCAATAAAGCTTTAAGTTTAATTACTGCTACAAAAGTCTGAGTAAATACTATGGCACTGACAGATTGACGAGATCTCCGAAAGATCTTCTATTTATTTACTTCACACCAAATCACACCTTATATATATAATACAGAAAGTGATACAAAATTCTAACTTAAGTTTTATTTACTCACTTCAATTGTTACAGATAAGTAGTAGGCTATTTTATAAAGAGCTATTTTAGTACTTATACCTTGTATAGTCCGAATAAAATGAGTTTTGTACAACAAAACAAAAGTGTCGCAGAGGCAATGTCAACGACAGAGATGTCCAGCGAACCTGAAATAATGAGGTTACAGCCAACGGCGACCACGTAATCCACTCACAACTGAACATTACAGTTTACTCCGATATGCGATTAACTTCAGGTATTTGTCTCAACCAAAAGGATAAGCTGGGCTGCAACGATTACAGTATCTGGGTCCGTATCTTTAGATTCCGCCAGCTTGTATGGTACTTATAAGAATCTTTTCACGGCAGGTTCTTAAATACTAGATAGCTACTACCTACCAGTTATCTCGTAGGTGTGTTGTTTCTTATTAAAACTAAACTTGTTTGATGCTCATACCAAAATTATTCTTTGATAACAAGACTGTTTTAATGGCCGTTAAAAAAACGCTAATCGCTATCGCACGTTGTATTAAATCGCTTGTAGAGATAAGACCGCCCATTGTGACACTTCATTAATTTTAAGCTCCTTCTGTAATTTATGGTATACAATAAAGAGTAGGTATATCTATCTATTTATTCCTAATCTCAATTTAACCTAATTAATTGGCACCTAAAGCTGCGAATTCGAAATTCATAACTTCGGGGGAAATCGTTGTTCAAAACAATTTGGTTGTCCTTCAATCCATTCCACACAACGTAGGTAAGTTTATAAACGATTATGATGGTATCATTTTCATTTCCCAGCTGGTAGTCTCATAATGTGACATGCCTAGAAGGACCTTCACTAGAGTGTACAATGAGAAGTCAGAGTACGACTATGAAGAAATATAATGCGTACTCACAATAGAAATAAAAGGCGTATTTGATCTCTCTCTCCTCTAAGCTAGCATAAAGGCTCCAAGTTATTGAATTCCTTTATCAACAAGACGTTTCATATGTACATGTATGAATTTTTATTGTTCGTCGTTAAGAACAAAACTAATGGATAGGTACCTATGATATACTTATATTATGTTTCTTGAAACAAGTATTAAACAAAGCCTAAATAGTCTATTTTGAACTCTCTTTGACCATCGTTATTCTAGATTTATAGGACTAAACGCTCACGAACCTGCCTACTTTACAAGCTGAAACTAAAATTCCAAAAATAAACGTATAAATATAAAGCCTTTAAAATATTTTCCATTTTGTTTATACCGTCCATGACATTCTAGGAATGTAAAAATTGAAACGTGAAATACGCTTTGTAGCGTTGGTGTTAGAATTTATTTTCATGCGATATAAAACTGGAAATATTGTGGAATTATATCAAACTGCTTTGCTTTCACTCGTTAAGAGCGGCCGATCCGAGATACAATTCCATACAACCGCTCTTACATGATTATGACGTTATTACCTACACGTCTGTCCCCCTAGATATTTTGGAAACACAGGTATCTTGTAGATATTATCTAGGTTTCTATTGAAATTAAAGTATGTGTAAAACTAATAATCCTTACAGTCCTCTGAAAACTTTGACCCTTCATAAAGTACTCATAAATTAAAAATATATCTATAGAAACCTAGTACATTTAATAGACATTCTGAATGACGATATTTTTTTTAAAAACTAAAGATTTCTAAAAAATACACGTATTTCTTGGAACAAATTGCATAAAAAAAATCGCATAAAAACAGGTACAGGCCATGCTCCGGAGCTAGGAGGAGTGGCAAGCGGTCGCCTCCTTCTGCAAAGCAGTAATTCTAGCGAAGGAGGCGGCCGCACTCGCGAGGAAATGGCCCTCAGGCCCCAGTCGCCGGGATCCCGATCCCGATTTCCAACCGCTGTAACTGTGTGCCGATAGCCGACCATCTTGATCTTCTTGGTGGTACGCTGACGTCAACACGCAACTTTGAGCAAAGGCTCAACTGGCAGCAAAAAAGCTGGGAATCCTCGCGAAGGTCAGACAGTACTTCACGCCGGAACAGCTGCTTACTTGAAACTTATATATCTTTGGGACGGATCTGCCCGATACCAGCTTGATACACTTGAGGCAATAGAAAGGCGAGCCAGGAGGATCTGCAGGAATAGAACCCGTGAGACGCAGCCAATCACTTAAAACCTGCGCCAACTGTGCCGTCAAAATAGTAATTAACCGTAATTCATTCATTTATTCTCTTGGTAAAATAAAACAACAATGAATAAATCATCTAATTGGCTAAAATATTCGGCTCGACTGAGTAAACAACAAATAAAAACCTCAGTATGTTTTGTTTTCCTTCGGATTCTGATTTTCATATTGTTTAGCATTTCCATAATGTATTTTTTATTTCAAGAGCTTCCCTAAATAAATAAAAATAGGACATGATTTATGTTGTTACAGTTGCTTTATATAATAACGATGATATCTATATTTTATTTTATTTTTAATGCTTAATCCTTTCGTGATTTTATAAATATAACGAAATTGAAAACAATAAATTATGCAATGGCTGATAAAAAACAGCCAGCATTTACAGAATTCTTTACTGTTGCTGTGATAAGTACGTATTACGTTTAGTGGCACTTCCCGAAATTGTTTACACGGACCTTAGGTAAAGTTTGCTTTCTTGATAGAATCCACATATTCGTACCGAGGTATCGGTTCTCGAAATGTATTCCGAAGTGGCTAACTTTACGGTTTTACATCGAAATCTATTTGCTCACACATAGTGTAACGAAGCATACAATTTCCATTATTAATTTAGGCAAGACAAACGTTTGCGAATTGAATTTCAGTTAAGTAAAATTGGTTGGAAACATCACGGTCGACTAATAAAATGGAAAATGTTGCCTTTTTAGTAGTCGGCTACAACTGAAGCCAAGCTATACCTAACATTAATAAACTGAGAGTAATCAAAGCTGTTTTCCATTTTCATCCCAGTCATATATCCAGTCATAATATGGCACAATCATAAAATGTTTACAGTGCATCAGAACTACATCGGAGTGGATGGATCCAGGGAACCGTACCTGCTGAGTGTGGTGCAGGAAGGAGGCGCGGGACTTTTACGAGCTATCCTCTTCAATAAAATGGTGAGAAGTGCTACTTACAGTTATGGCACACGCCCTTCTTCAAGATTTCAATCACTTTTATTTCGCACGTCAGCTCTAAGTTATAACGCCCTTTATCGCACGGACAATAAAATTTGGCAAAAATATTACCCTTGATATATTCAGAACGGCTGCCATAGTTGTAAATGGTCTACGTGACAGAATAATTAATTTATTAAACGTAAAAAACTTGATTTCATCTTTGTTGATTTACTGGTTTTACCATTTTATTATCTTGTGAATTTGTTAAACCTATTTTCTATTCTAATGTTTAGCTCTATTTACGAGCGTTTTAATTCTAGTCTCAAAGGTGTGCAGTAAAAGTTAAAAGCTAGCTAGAGAACATTAATTAGAGTGCTCAAAAGCTCTGTAACGAACAATAAACAGATACGTCGGATATAAAACTTTCAGTGCCTTGATTGATCTGTAAAACTAATGTACATTAACAGGGTGCCCATAAGATATATCTGCCACCAAGTGCTTGGAACAGTGGTGGTGGTCAGGCGCCGACTAGACCAACAGTCAAGCAGATTTTAGGACAATTCCCATCAATGGAACGAGTTGATAAAGTCCCAAGAGAGGTTAGTTGCTGTCATAGACTTGTTTACTTTCATGAATATGAATTTGACAAACTTTTGATATCTTCAATCGATTGCTTATTTAGATAACGTGTGCGGAATTACAAAAAGACATACTACTACTGGAAGAACAGGAAGGCTCTGTAAATTTTAAGATAGGCGTAATGATAATGAAACCTGGCCAAAAGACTGACGACGAAATGCTTTCCAACGGTAAATATAACACTGAATATTAAAAGCAAAATACATTTCTGTGAAAGGACATTTAAATGTTGAAAACCTTTCAGAAAAAGGCGACGAGAAATGGGACAGATTTATTACACTTTTGGGAGATAAAATTCGATTACGAGGCTGGAACCGTTTTCGAGGGGGGCTGGACGTCAAAGGTAACATTCATATTTCAATTTTCTAAAACTTATTATGCGATAAACAAACGGTATAATATTTTACCTACCTATTGTCTGTGACCCTGAAGCTACACGTGCCGAGGCTTCAGCGAAGATTATTGTTTTCGCAATAGATCCGGCAATAACGTTTTCCAAAACTCAGGTACTCGCCTTTGAACGGTCGAAATATATACGAGGTTCTAATGAAGCCCAGAAAGTGTAGTATCAACATAAAACGAACATAAGTTGCTGAATTCGTTGTAAAACGTGTTATCTAGACTCATCTTAATTGTGCCCCTTGTAACAGGTGACATGACTGGCAGCCATTCCATTTACACGATGCATCAAGGACACGAAATTATGTTTCACGTCTCGACAATGTTGCCGTTTTCCAAGGATAATAAGCAACAGGTGAGCTTCATAAAATTATAATAAGGAGCATTTACCTAAACTTTAATGGCATCTAAAATGCGTCTTTTAATTAAATTCTTCGAATCATTCATTACATTTTGTGAATATGGCACAGGATAACGTGAGCCGAAAATTCAGCTTTCATTCATTCATTGTATGTATCTTAGTCATCTGTTATTTTATTTTAATTAATCTATACAACGTTCCGTGAGTATGTCGATGGCATCACAGCTAGTTTTTATGCACGGTGGCTTTAACATCGGCGCACATACGAATACCAAGTAACAAGGATTCAGTACATGATTCTGGAACCCAAGTGATGGAATTTTTCGTCAGACAGAAAAAAAACTTTTCTTTTTTAAATTTAAAATGTGTAAAATCGCTATTCTATATATTTTTCATGCGAATATTTAGTTTTAACTAGCTTCAGTCAGCGGTCTTGCCTGCGTAAAAGTAGAAAATAAATAACCCATGTCATGTCACCCAGTGACAAAGTAGCATTCTACTAATAAAAAAGTTTTTAGAATCGCTAGTAGTAGTAGTAATCGGAGTAATTTAAAAATAATCCCCAAACTTAAAAAAAAAAAACAATATTTTTATTGCACCTAAGCCTACATGGGCACTTATAAAACGTCAAAAGCTAGTGCACGGTTCCAAATTGGTCGTTTCCTATGGAGAAGAGCCGGCAAGAAACTCCATGGTTACTCTTTTAAATAATCATACATTCAGCCGAACATAGAACCTCCTCCTTTTTGAAGTCGGTTAAAAAAGTGGATGATCTTACTACCATGTAGGTACTGTTATATTATTATATTATATTAAATCAAAGTTGGAGCAGTTAATCGACACAATATTAATGAGTTAGTCACCTACAAACATACAAATCTTACCTCTTTTTAAAAATTTGTATAGCTATGTGAAGCTCAAATATACTTTTATATTTTCCAAGAAGCAAGTTTCTTTCTTTACATTCAGTTTCATAATAACGCGAAGCCTCTAAAATTTTCCCAATTCTGATATTGTTAAGATCAGTAAACTTGCTCCGTCTAACAAAACCAGCTTAACTTACTCCATTAAACTTCAGGTCGGTGATACGTCTTACCAACATTTTTCAGGCATTTTTTCAACAAGATGCCACAAATCATATTTTAATATTTAAAAGTTTACGATGAATAATGTTATTATTCTGTAACACTCCACTTAAACTTTGTGCTTCGAAATTCGTTTATAAAGATTTTAGAGATAGTATAGCTAAGACCGCGTAGTCGCAGTGCGGTGAGTGAACTGGCAAAACGGTAAACCGTATACCTAATGGCTGCTAATATAGTTTATAGATATACACGTAGTAAAACAAATGAATGGAAATAAACCGAAATTATCTGTAATTTTTTTATTCAAATTGCACCTCCCTCACTATTTTCCACACAACACAATGGTGACACGCTCTCTCGCCCCACCCAAGGGCGGGAGATGTCATTAGATGATTTCCCACTGTTTTGTAGGTATTATAGATATCTACGCTTAATTTTCGTTTGCATTTCAATTTTTTTTCTGAGAATACCCAATCATACATTAGTTGATTACTACAGGCCAATGTTTGCGCTCTAGTGCAGAGCTAGAACACAGCAGCGTGTGCACAGCCAAAACAACAAACAAATGAACGGTGTACACTCTAGGTAGATCACCAACATCCAAAGTTTATTCTACAGTTCGGCTCCGTCCAATTCCAACCAGAATCACGTAACTCGAATTCACGGAAACCGAACCCACAATCCAAGTATTTCTATAGCAGTACCTTATTACTCGTTAACTTTAGTTCATAACCGTATCAGACACGTGCAAGTTTGTATACTTTTATTGCAGTTGGAGAGGAAACGTCACATCGGGAATGACATCGTCAACATCGTATTCACGGACGACTCCGTGCACAATACATTTAATCCGCAGTGCGTCAAAAGCCATTTCACACGTATCCTTTTATCAATATTTTTCAGTCTACGCACAATTTATAAAATGTTATTGCTCAATCTATAGGTCGGTTTTGGTGGTATCTAGTGAATTTTAAGTGGCATTACTTTTTAAATCTATTCAATGTGCCGGAAATATAAGATTTACTTAGCCCTCTCATTTTCCTATTTCGTGTTCAAAATATTTTTATTTCATATATGCCTACATGGGCACTTATGAAACGTCAAAAGCTAGTGCATGATTCCAATTAATCATTTCCTATGAAGAAGAGCCGGCAAGAAACTGCATGTTTCATCTTTTAAAAAAAACCAGGCAAGTGCGAGTCGGTCTCGCGCACTGAGGTTTCCGTACAAACTTACCTATGAAAACAGTTCAATTTCTGAATTGAGTTACGAAGATTTTTGCGAATCACAAAAACAGTTTTTTTTTTTTTGTGACGCAACTACAAATTTACAGTTTTCCAATTTTTTTCCTATACTTGTGCTATGATACCTTGCGTCATAAAATTTCAGGATTCTAGGTCAACGGGAAATACCGTATGAATTTTGATTCCCTTGACAGTGTCGAAATACACGTTTTTTGCGACATAAACTGCCGTAACTTTTTTTTTCGTTAACTCAGAAGTTTGATTTTTTCACAGCTTCAAGGGACCGCAGAACTGAGTACCTATAGGGTTTTGATTTCAGCTCGATACCTCCACGCGTTCTCGAGATAAAGGGTCATGACAGACAGACGGACGGACAACATAGTGATCCTATAAGGGTTCCGTTTTTTCCTTTTGAGGTACGGAACCCTAAAAATGGTTGATCTTACAATATTTCTATATTACAATATTAATAGATACATGTATGAGGACAGTGTAGTCAGTGTAGACAATAAAAATAATCATAATAAGAGAGAAAAGTGGGTCGAAGTAGAAAGTAATCCAAGAATCCGTGGAGTCTACAGTGTTTTCACATTTACATTATAAAAAAGAGGCTATATAAAAAAACAAGACAAAAAATAAATAAACCTATCAATAAATGAGATGTTAACAAAAAATCACTAATGAACAAAAATAAACACAAAAAAATTAGTGGTTTATTTTTGTTCATTAGTGATTTTTGGCTTTCAACGCAGCAAGATGTAATTAATATTTTCCTTAAAGATAAAACAGACATATTCGCAGTTGTTTCAGAGGTAGAAGAAGGATATAAGCTGAGCGTATACAGTGATGATACAGTGCCACCGTTTGGCCCCTCCTTACCTTGTCCCCCTATATTCAACGACCCTCAACTGTTTAGGGAATTTCTATTGGTGAGTTGACATCATGCTCCTTCATAGGTGCAGCTGAAGATCATTGAAAAACAATTTTTATACTTCTGTGCTGTTTATTGCTATATTTGTAAGTTTACAATATTTTCTTATTCTTTTAACTATCTTTTCTTAATCTTTAGCCATCAAAGGAATGGCCTCAATCGCTTTTCTCCGATGGTTTGCTTTATAAGATTTTTTTCTACCAGATTTGACGAAAATGTTTAAAAATTCCCAGGTAAAGTTAATGAACGGAGAGAAAGCGGCCTTCCAAACGCCTACATTTGCATTGAAACGACAACGAACCCTGGACACGCTCATAAGGGACATCTACGCGGAGCACTGCTCCGACCATAAGGTGGTAAGTGCGCCTTTGACATACTTTCTAAATTAGAAGTTTTAATTGGACTCTCCGTTTAGAAAACACTTGTACAAAGTTATTTAATTAGGGCAGCGATTTTAAATACACCTGTGTATCTAAAGATTTGGAAGAAACGTATCACATTCTGCTTAGTTTACAAGTTGTATTGAGACAAATATACACAAAGCCGTAAGTTTTCATGCCACATGCGCTTGTAATCTAGTTAGCAGCAGGTAGCACTTGCATTTGTTGGAGTATATTTTTGCGCAGCTTTCTAGTTAGGATCTAAACAAAGCAGCCAAGCTTGTAGTGCGCTAAAGAAGTTCAGCTTATACGTATAAAACTACTTACTACAGTCGTTTTAAAAGTTCTAATAACGTTGTTTCATGCACAATGAAGATTTCTGTATCCGGTATATAGCACTCATTTTATAAACAAGCATTTTCTTCCGCAAACAAAGTTTTCTTACCCGTTCATCGTTCTAAAACTATGTTTTTCTTTCACTTCCAGATCATATTCATATCATTATCATCATGCCTGTGAGGAAAAGCTTGCCAGAGGCTTACATTCAGTAAAACGCTTACAAATCGAAACTGAGACACTACCGAATCCCCAGTATCAGATAGGCGACGAGTCGACGACGTCAGAATTTGGAAACAAGTTTGCAAAAGATTCGTTAAAAGCTGGAATGGAAGTGAAAATCATGCGTATTCTCGCGCTAAACTAAAAACCAAAAAAGAAATCCTACATAGTACCTTCTACGACCTCCTTCCTCCTTGTCCATCGTTTTACCATATTTTCGATCCGTTTTCTTCTAAATAACTTGAAGCATATTTTCAGCCGATGCTCTCTCGTCGTGCACTATCGGACGTGTGGTCGGGCGGTGCGGGGGCGGGAGGCGCGGGCGCAGTGAGGACCGAACACTTCTTGCACGTGGGACAAGCGCTCAAACTTGATGCGGTTTTGCGAGGAGATGCTCCCACTAGCCTAGTTTCATCAGGTAGCTAGTCTGATATCCGATTATATGGAATATGCATCGAACTGCCTTTATTGCTTACAAAAATAAACTTAAAAGACATATCAACTTTTTGCAGATTAAAGAAGTCAGTTTGATACTATTCCACATTTTTGTACATTTAGTTCATATATATCAGCAAGAATTGTTGTTTTAACCAAATTAATGAATTCAGGATGTGGCGGTTCCCGAAGAGCTCCATGGGAAGGTAAAGTGTGGCGTGCTGCCCCGCTCCCAGCTACGCCAGTCTGTGCCGAACAACTGGCAGAGGGGCGGCTTTTGTTATCTACTACTTCCAACACGTACATTTTAGAAGGTAGGTTAGGTGAAGGTCAATAGTCGAAAATATCCCCAAGATTCTTAAACGTAAAAAATCCCGTCTTGTCACTTTTCTTTTGTAAGAAACTGTCAATTCAAAGGTAAAAAATTACTTGACTACATACCCTTAAACTTCTTTTGCCCCTCCAACAGAAAGTGGAACAACTCGAGTAGTATTAAGATGGGAAGGCTGTGTCCGGGCTGCTCGGGTGAGCGAGCGAGCAGGTCTGTTCCGTGTTGGCGCGAGGGTGATCGCGGGGGGTGGCTCTACCACGGGCGGGGCGGGGGGCGCGGGGCTGTACGCGCTGCCCATACAGGAGCTGTGTGCTGGCGCCTGGGCCATGAGACCACTGCAGGACTGCAAGCATGCCAGACTTCCACGGACTAAGACTGCACATTATTTTGATCTACTAGAAACGGGTATGTGTTGCTTTTATTTTAGCTATCTGCTACAGACCTATATTGGGCAAAACTCGTAAAAAAAAGTTGTTTTAACCCCATTTTTTGAGATCGGATATATCAAATAACTACTCTCGCTTTAGGTGCAGCGAGAGAGCGTGTCAGACCTTTACTGACTGACCCACCAGTGTTCCATCAGTTGCACTTTGTCTTTAGAACAATCATAAAAGAGCCTGACCAATCAAGTAATCTGCTTTGCCAACATAAGTAGAGACGGCCTCCCCTAATCGAGTGCAGCTGAATACCTGTGTATTACATGGAGCGACTGACTTCCATAACCCCATTAGCAGAGTAACATAAACGTCTTTGACAAGTCTTGTCAAAGATTATCGTATCAGATTTTCGGTCGGCCACGCTTCCTATTCCTTTGTTCTGACCACGTGACTGAGCGTTGAGATGACGTCAGAATAAAGGAAGTGGAGGCGTGGCCTACTCGAGGCGATCGACGAAAAGAGAATCGAAACCAAACAGTTGTAACCTGGCTAGCTTACCTAAAAAAAACCTAACAGAAAACTAGAATAAAGACTAATACATTCTCCCTCGGTTTCTGATTTAAGCATTCGAAGTTGAGAATTACTCAAACTCCACTTTGCCCTGAACACCTGTCAAAATTTGGCAGTTAAGTATGGTTTGAGACGTTCTTAACTCAAAATACTCAATTCAGAAATCCGCCCTCTGTGATTATTTTTTAGGTGAAGGAGGTAAAACAACATTAGCGGTAGCAATTGGTAGAAGAGTAATGATTATGATTGAAGAATCAAAGACTGACAACGAGATGGGTTTTGAATATACACATATCAAAGTAAGCCGATTTTCGGAAAACTTCAACAACCTTTAAGCCGAGAAAGGAAACATACATGAATATTTGTTATCTTTGCAGGATATCCAACTAAGCGAATCTCCAATACTGATCAAGCTAATGGATGGAGAAGTAGGAATAATGGTAGTTGGATACAAGCATCATTGGGAGGTGTTAGAATCCGGAACAGGCCAGGTAAGACCTTCAAACTTTGACATTTCTAGGAAACACCACGTTATATAGATACCGGCACGGATCTTGAGCGCTGACTTCTACAGTTGTACGTGCGCAGAAGCACGCAGAAGTGAAATATCAGTTATCTTTAGTGGTATGAAGAGAGATGCGGGGGCGGGGAGTGCAATCCTTGTCCAGTGATTGGCTCGCCGATATTGTACGATGCCCAAAGCGATACCCGCTCTTTCGCCGAACGCTCAAAATTTCGTGCCGCTATCTATACCTGGCTCCTTTTAACTTCGACATTATACACTTTGCAGTCAGTCAAACGAGCAGAAAACTCGGAAGACAGCGGACCGCGTCGTGGAACTCTTGTCAACGCTTTACGCATAGGAGATGAGAGGGATGGGCAAATTGTTTTGTGTTATAATCGTAAGCACCCTTATAATACAATCAATTATATTTATTTTTAGATTGAATTGCAAATATTAAGAAAATTATTGGTTCCAGATACGTGCCATTTTGAAAGACTAACAAGTAAAGGATTGGAAAGTGATACGGAATATGATTTTCATTGGACAACTGTGCCTGCAGCAGTAGGTGAGGAAAAATATAAAAATCTGCAACCGGCCCTAAGTTATCAAAGCACACAAACACACATACACATATGAAACTTTCTTCTGATCATATCACCGTTTTCTACTAAATGCTAACACTTAAAAATTTTACATCGATGAAATTACCAATTAATTTTGTTTCAGTATGCGCTTTCCCCTACATTATGGCATTTGCCGAAGATTTATTAGAGATACGTTTAGTTGCTAATGGATCCTTAGTACACGCAGCCTGCATACCTGGACTGAAATTGCTTTGCGGGCGAAGAGTAAGTACCCTATTCGGGAAAATTATCTAATAAAACATTTACTGTCCTCCAAAAAGTGTTTAAATCGATACGCAATTCAAGCTAATGTTTGTTTTTACGATCTCTATTTAGTGCCTCATTAGTAAACTAAGACGCCCTAACTGACCGAAACCAGACCTTGTAAAAAACAAGGATTACTCCAGTTTTTTTACAGAATGAGGATCAGTCATGATTTTTGTTGAGTATGCAGACTTATAGCATCAAAAAAAACAGTAAATACTTTGAAGAAATTATTTAAATCGCACCAAAAATTACGAAGATACAGCAGTTTTAGTGTATTAGTTACAGAAAGGCGCCCGAGAATAAAGCGCCTCGCTGTGACGTCATCTGTCATGATCGGTCTCCACAGGTGAATGAATACGATCAAGCCGTTCGTCACACGGATCATAACAGATGACGTCATCGTAAACAGTCAAGCGAGAGTGCGTTTCCAAGTAGCTGTTCAGAAAAACTTTAATAAATCCATCATTTCTTGACGGACTCTAATAATTTAAAAAATTAAATGCTCAGTAAATTAATACACGTACAATGAAAAATCGGATTTGCTATTATGTAATTGATCCTCATTAGGATATCTGTAAGCTCGCATCGTACGTTACCTTACGTTGACCTGGCGAAGTGGCGATCACCTCTGCACAATCGACATCGAAGATGATTTTTTTGTCAGGATAACTTGATAGCCTACTTTAGTAACACAAATTAAGTTTCAGGATATATTCTATGTGGCATGCGCACCGGAATACGTGCCTTTGAGTCGGGAGATAGATCCGTGCCTCAGTCTACACGACGAGCTTGTCAGGCAGATGAGCAAGCAATGCGGACCTTATTCTCTCGACGAAGATGATAATCACGATAGGTAAGGAGCCTTACTGATTGGATGCTATTGAATGTTTGAAACATTGCAGCAGACCAAGACGAAAACTGCTACACGGAGTGGCGCTGCGTAATCTGAAAACAGACGTGTGTAGAAAAGGGAGATAACGGCCTTTATCCTCGAATAGGTTAAAACGGCTAGCGACAAAAATGCAATATGAAGATCATTATCAAAAAAAAACCAGGCAAGTGCGAGTCGGACTCGCGCACTGAGGGTTGCGTACAAACTTAACTATAAAAACGGTTTCTTTTGTGATGTAACTACAAATTTACAGTTTTCAGATTTTTTCCTATACCTGTGGCATGAGACCTTGCTTCATGCCAAATTTCAGGATTCTAGGTTAATGGGAAGTACCCTATGAATTTTGATTCCCATGAGAGTATCGAAAAACACGTTATTTTGCGACATAAATATTCGTTAACTCAGAAGTTTGATTTATGGTTTTAATTTCAACCCGATACCGTCACTTGTCGCGTTCCCGACATAAAGGGTCTTGACAGACAGACAGACAAACACAGACGGACAACAAAGTGATCCTATAAGGGTTCTGCTTTTTCTTTTTGAGGTACGTAACACTAAAAATAGTATAAACGAAGATCATTTAGAAACGATAAACTATCTAAAAATCAAACTGATAGCATCTAGCAGTTTATAGTAAAACTTGTCACCAACGAAACTTCGAGTACTTTTCGACAGAGTTGCTAGCTTTTCCTCTTTCGGTTCAGATTAAATTATCTTGGGATCCTCGACAAAATTAACTTGAAGAGAAAATGGGAAGAGAGAGTAGTAAAAACGATCGTAATAGTAACGTAAAATCTTTGGTCAGTCGTATAAATCGAGTTTCGTATAAGAACCTCACGCTTGTATTCTTTTAAGGGTGGAGCAGAGGTAAAAACTTCGCCAGTTCGAAATACAAGCTTTTGAAAAAACTATTTTCATATTTACAGAGGAGGTGACCCCTACAATATAAACCGCACAGGCCCTTCGGAGAACAATTCTGCATCAAGCAGAAGCAGTTCCATTTCTTCGGAGCAGGACAATATTAGACCACCTCTCACACGAATGGCTCCAATATCACCACCAACTTCTCCTCAAGGTTCGTATTTTCAAACAAGGTATTAATAAGGTAGGTATTAACTATAGGGAGCTTCAAAGCTCGTTTGAAAAAATGGCTTATCGAGCAAGCTTTTTATTCTTTTGACGAATTTACGATTTAATTTAATTTAACTTTGACGCTAATTTGGAATGTTTTGAATTTTATTTTAATTTGGTAATTTGACTTCGAGTATTATTATTATTTTTTTCTTTCTTTGTAATTTCTTTTATTTGTTTGACATTTTTTATTATTTGACATTGTTATGTAATTAATAATTTGTTGACAAATTTTATGTAACATTCTTTAAATGACTTGTAAGAATCCCTTACCAATAAATTACTATGACTATGACTATGACTAATATCGATAGCATTGTAATCGAATGAGATCTACTAACTAGTACGAAAAATAAAAAGAATTCATATGGCAAAAATGTTGGAGTTGAGAGTTCGACACTTTATTTAATATTGTGGACCTAAAGTTATCTTACGAAAATTAAGGCATCTCACCCTCTCTAATGCCCGGTTTACATTATTCCAGTCCAGCGATTGAATCCAGTGCTGGATTGCTTACTAAAAAAAATTTAAACCGGCACTGCAATACACTGAATTCAGTTAGCGTTTCAGTCCAGTAACTGGATTGGCGGTCTACTTTTGAATCCAGTGCGACCAATCCAGTGCAACTGGAATAATGTAGACGGCCAATCCAGTGACATTCCAGGGCTGATACAGTAAACACGTATTGGTTGTTTTTGCGGATTACTTGAATTAATTGAAACTAATGATAACAGTTCCTCAAAATTTTCCGCTGTCTTTTTCAATGCCAGTCTATATTCAGTGGGATCTTCTGCAAAAGCATAACTGACCCTCCTTTTTGATCTCTGCCGCTGATCCAATTTCTCACCCAAATCCGTTTTTCTTAGTTCCTTATCAACCTCATTAATAACTTCTTGTAGCAAGAGTAATTGAGCACGTTTGAAACATTTTCGAAACTGATCTCTTCTTGAAATCATTGTCACTGTAGTGTTCACACTTCAACGGCTTCTAAATAACTGGAATAATGTAGACGTTACAGATCCAGTCCAGCATTGGACTGGGTTCTCGCTGGATCACTGGACTGTAATCATGTAAACCGGGCATAACACCTATTTTTGGTAATTTTCAGTGCTCCCAGAAAACAGCGGCCGATGCGTGCGCATCTACAAGATCCCGCAGAGCAACCTGAGTGCGGGCGCGTACCAACGTCAGTCGGTCTCCGCCGACCAAGTGGTCACATCCTACTTTTCGGATAGGTAAATATCACAAATATTGAAAATGCTATATACTACAACAAACAACTCCAAAGTGACACAAAGTTGAGACTTTGCGCCGTCCTATTGTCATGGCTCGTGTGATGATGCGATGCGATTTTATCGTGCGATGAAATAATTCGCGCGGTAATAAATTTGTGTGTGTCCTATTTTGGAGCGATGCGAAATGGCTCTTAACAGAGATGCAGTTTTTGCTGTCAGACAATATTTCGATAATCATGGACTACATAATATGCCTTTCACAATCAGTAATTTGAGGTACTTATGGAAAAAAGTTTTTTTTTTACGAAGAGATACAAGTCCTTGTCAACAACACTCACTTGGACTGCAAAATCAATAACAGAAAACTCCGTTCTTTTCCAGGCCAAATAGCATTCGGCAGAGATTGGCAGAACTGCGGCTAGACAGCAAGTCGAGAGGAGGAGGCGACGAGGAAACTTTATAAGTGATACGTAGACAACCAAACTAACTTCGTATCTTGTTATCGAATACGGAACCAGGTGCACAATTTTAATGTATGAGTAGCTAGCTATACAACCGTAGGTACCTATAGGTATTGAGTGTTGAACAAGATGTCTGCACACGACAAAACTTTCAGAATTGCAAATTATATTGTCATGGATAGTCTTAGGAACACTGTAGAGAACTTCCAAGGTTTAATGTCGTGTACAGAATTAAAATGTCTAGATAAAAATTTAATCTATAATAAAAATTATTTTTAATCAAGTAGAGACGTTACAAGTAGACATAGTACGAGTAGACACTAGAAGGATACTTTTGAATGGCAAAGATGTGATAAAACAAATATGGGTGATGTGTAGTGAACAAAACTATATTTCGTAGAACGTATGAACAAATTAGTATGAAGCTATTTTACGTTGACTACTGTAATATTTTATCATTGTTGCAATATTGGAGATTTATCAGAAATAATACTTAATTACAATTGATGTATATTTCTCTTCCCTGCTATTGAAATAAGAAACATAAAATTCATGGAATATCTATACAATTAACTTAATTGCTCTGCACAAAATATATGCTCAATATAAGGGAAACATACTGTATAAACAAAATTATATTAAAAATAACAGTTACGATATAGATGTCATTCAGTGTTAAAATAATTTATTGGATAAGAAATTTTATGACCTAGCAACAATTTTTACAAAATATACAATGTACAGTGTAACTACAGATACTATGTAATTCAAATAAATTAATATGTATTATTAAATGGTGAATCTCATGTTTTAATGTAATATTCTAGTCACTTGACTTCAACATGTAAGACAAAAAAGTGATGTAAAATAGTTCTCTTTAGGATTAAACGAATTGTGAAGAAATGATTATAATATTATCTTTCGAAAGTCTATTTGACACCAGAAAAGAAGTGCCATCCAATTATTTGGTTATCTTTCTAGACTTAATAGTATAAAACTGTAATATTTTGCGATGCAAGAGAATTGAAATCTTATTTAAGTGTTAATACAGATTATCTTCAATGTACATAGGGAAGTAACAGTAGTGTTAACATTTCAAATGTATTAATTAAAGTTACATATTTACTTGTATTACAGAAATCTAGTAGTGTGTTGAATGTTTCGATGTCGTGCGAAAATGTATATGTATTAGTAACCAAAGAAAAGAACCAAACTGATAGTCATAAGTTTAAATCATAAGAAATATAATGAATGCTGATACAACACGAGAAACTAAAATTATATGTTTACAATATGGTAGTCATAAAGTTTTGTCCAATTGAAAATGAAATATATTGTAAAACAGACAAGTCTTTTAGAATGTAAGTTTCTCGATAGCAAATACGAAGAACTATTCGATATATATCCTTCTTTGGTTTCTTTTTTCTAAAATATAAATATCTCATGTCACCGTGTTTGTCGGTCGCACTCCTCCGATACGGCTTGACCGATATTATTTTTTTTGTTTTATATTTGGTTGGTATGAAAATAGGTCATAAAACACTTTTCACCCTCCTACCAGGCCCACATTTTTAATCGCAATTTTAGTATTTTTGTTTCGATTCATACTTACGTTCGAATTCTTTGATAATTTAAAAGACAGAACAACGTTTGGCGGGAAAACTAATTATTATTATAATTGTGTATGTGTCCCAATATTATATGTTAAACTATTAGTGTAAATAACTACATTATAAGATTGTACATTTTTATAATGTGTCTCAATTTATGATTGTGCTGTTTATTGTTCCCACTTCGACATAAGAAAGAGTTACGAAGAATATTGATCATAGTAAATATTATAAATGTATTAAGCAGAGTATTGGTGTATCATAAAAATATTTTAATGCCATATCCAAAGTTATGGAAGTACAATTTGCCTGTGAGAGATATTTGAATACCTCCGAAAGAAAAATATAATGATGTTAAAGTAGTTCACAAGTTTATTAAATATCTATAACATATATTTTAAATGAGAGTATAAGGTCGCATGGACATTAATAACAAATGCATAAGTTGATACATGCAAGTAATGAAATTGCATGCATGTTAAATGTATACTTTTGAATGCATAGAATTCTAGTCTCAGTATTAGTCAAACAACGCATTTGTTTACTAATATGCATGCGGCATAATTTTCTCAAATCACCTGTTTCAACAAAATGTGATATTGAGTGAAACAAAAATTAAAATAGCACATTGTATGAAATCAAATTTATTGTTTATATCATATACGTAGACAAAATTAATGTATATTACTATAATACTTCATAATAAACCCGAGATGTAAGTGTAATATAATTAAAAACAACTGTTCCCGTAACAAATATACCTACTTGTGTAATGTAGGGTTTTACTCTGTTATTTTCTCTGAGGTTTAAAATAAATGTCTGTTCAGAACCTGGCATCTGTTTTATTTACGCACTAAAAATAATACTAACAATAAACTAAGTACATTCATAAATCTAGTCCAAACTAATTAATACAATAGAATAAAAGTTTAACTTTAAGAAATACACTTAATCGTAAAAGTAATAATTACATAAACACTACAATAACTATGTATACCTACTATAAAAACTTGGGCTGCTGTTTCAAAGCAGTTATGTCTAAAAACCTGGGCATCTCACCTGGCGTGGCCGACTGTGACGGGGGTGGTATACCTGAAAAAATTACATTATTACCGTTTCTGTTAATTACTAGCAATGGGATTTGCTCACCGCATGCTATAGGTACGCCAAAAAGGCATTTTAGTCACTGATGAATTGACCTTCCCAATGACTATAAACTAAAAACTTATAATATGAAGGTTCCTTTCGGGATACATATTGTGAGGGACTCATTTATTTTATTCCCCCCGCCCTCTCCCTTGCTCCGAAACTAAAGAGTTCTTTTTTAAATAATTAAGAAAGTTTTTTACTTATAAATTATAGGAAAAGCTATATGATTTACGACGATTAAAAAAAAAAAACTGAAAATAATATGATTCTTCCAGAACCCAACTTCGGAGAATTTTTAATTCCACGAATACTATGACTAGAAGGGTTGCGGGAGTGGAAGCCCTATTTATTAACTGAGCCCTATTTATAGCTGTGACATAATCAGTACAACATAAGAAAAACGCCAAATAATTTGTGAATCAACAATATAGCATACCTTGTAGCAATTTATGTCTTTCCATATAATTCCTGGTCGCGAAAGACATATCGATAGGCGCTGGCGCAGGCCTAGGTGCTAGCCGTTGAGGGGCTGCCACTGGAGGCCCATTCTTCAAATACTTGGCTGCTAGCTGGTTCATCTTCAGACTGGTGTCAGTGGACGCGTAGATGTGCGGTTGATGTAGCCCGAGGGGATCGTCGCCGAATTTAACTCTGAAATCAGGAAATAAAATATGAACTTGAATGTGGATTTACAATTATTTTATGCTTACATATTACTTTTAATTATATAAAATGGTATACATATCACTGGGGCTGACACTACATACAAGCACCGATGTCAACTCATTCCATACAAACCAAGCGTAAAATCGTTTTCTCTCATTACGACACAAATGAAGTTATAGAAGCTGACCGCTTCGACCGAATGTCATGTCAAAACAACGTAACGCAGCGCAGCGTAACGCAGTGCGCAGTATGTTGTGCGCCCAACGCAATTACAATTACGAATTTCCCTTTTTTTGTCTCTGCTTGAACAGCAATCACATCCTGTCCAGGGTTAGAAAAAATCATATGTTTTTTTAAATTAAAAAAAAATCATGATATTTTTAAAAATTCGAATAAAGTTAATTTCTTTTTAAATTATCGTGTAGTGTTTTGTGCATATCACTTGCACTAAATAGCGGTCTTACTTTCGTTCTAACAAGCATTCATTATATTATTTTATTATTAAATTGATTACACAGAATAAAACAACCCTAGTTTATAACTTATATATAATTTCTAAATCTGTTTTTTATGTTAATTTCTGTGAAAGAAGCTGAAAATAAACATTTAAACTAGACAGGCCTGCTGGTCTAGTGGTCAGTGGCCCTGACTGTTACGTCGGAGTTTGTGGGTTAGATTCCCACCCAGAACAAATGTAGTGTGATGAGCATGATCATTTGTTTTGTGTCTGGGTGTAATGTATCTATATGTGTATTTAAAAATATATAAGTATGTTTATCAGTTGTCTAGTACTCATAGCACAAGCTCTGCTTAGTTTGGGACTAGATGGCGTTGTGTGATAGTTGTGGAATATTAATCATTGATTTTTATTGAAAACATCATTTGATTTAAATAATGAAATAAAAATCGTAAAATTACTTATTCCTGACAAACCCTGATGCTGTGTGAACATGTAATATTTTTTTAGGTCTTTAAGAATTAATTTTATTCACAGAATTAAAACAAAAACTCGGTTTCCAGGGGCCTTACCATGTGTGTCAAAATGTCAATCATGCGAACGAGAGAGAGCTTTACACCCTATATAACTCATCTCTTTAACAGTTCAGTTTAGGTCGTCAAATGGATCGCGTTAAGAGCTCGTGGCCTCAGTTGTTTCTACAAATCTCTATATATCTCCATTTACCTTTTAGTAACACTAACATTAGTCTTGTCAATCTGCATTTGCACAGTCTGCATCTGTTGTCTTGTATTCCTGTAGAGTGCACTTGCTGAGGATGGCATGTCCGAATCCTGCAGCATACCATTTACATGAGTCTGAAAATAAAAATATTATTTCAGCTGAAGCGGTTGTGAATAATAACTCCATCACACTCGAATAGCGGGACAAAAAAAAAATTTGGCAAGTGGGTGGAATACCACAGGATATTTTATTCTTTTATCTTCTACTTTGATGCGGGCGAAACCACTAGCGGAAGCGTGTACAAAATGACAAGGCAAGTTACAACAAAATGACATGTAAGGCAAATTAAACAAAATGACAAGACAAGTTAAACAAAATGACAAGGCAAGTTAAACAAAATGACAAGGCAAGTTAAACAAAATGACAAGGCAAGTTAAACAAAATGACAAGGCAAGTTAAACAAAATGACAAGGCAAGTTAAACAAAATGACAAGGCAAGTTAAACAAAATGACAAGGCAAGTTAAACAAAATGACAAGGCAAGTTAAACAAAAGCTTGTAAATAAAACATTATTAAAATCAGTGTTTGACTTTGTGGAAAGAAAAATGTGTTAGTATTTACCATAACTTTGTTGTAATATGTCCATCCAACATTAGATGGGTCATCACTCCCTGCTTCAGAACTGAAAAAGAAAGACTTACTTATAATCTAATATCTCACAGTAAGATGAATAAAGTGTAAAATAGTGATATCAATGAGCAATTAGAATAATTTATTTGAAATAGTTTAATTAGTAATTATTGTTTCGTTATTTTCTGATACAAACTCTAAAAAGAATTCCCGACCGGAGTCTGTACTTCCTGATATGAAGGGGTATTTAGTCAAGAGTGAATAGCAGTGGTGGAACTATAGGGTGACAAGACAAAATGCCATGGACATTCGGACCCAATGTGAAGTGTCTGTGGCTCATCTGACGAATTTGCAACTAGCCTTGAGTTACGCCACTGGTGAATAGGTTAATTCTAGACAAGCACGCTCTACTGTCAACCACACCACAACATCAGGTGAGATAGTGATCAAGCGCAAGCCTATCAATAATAAATAAATAAACTTACTCGCTATAATCTCTAATATCTAAATACAAGCTCTGCTCCGGTGACATAAGAGGTGTAGTAGCATTATCTATTTGTACATTGTACAAACTCAATTCATTGAATGTTTTCTCCTCATTGACACCAGTTGGTGCCAGCATACCATTTGTTGCACCATTTCCTTGGGCTTCAAACTCTGCCCTCATAGTTTCACCCACAGGTGCAATACCATCCAAAAAGTTTGGATTAGGAGACTGTCCCTTAGATAAAACTTCTTTTATACTTATTTGGGACCTGTTACACTGTATCTGAGCATTGTCATTTGTTTTCAAGATCTCTTTATTGATTACAGTTGAAGTTCTAACCATTTCAAAGCTGGTCATAACTCCTATAGATATTTTGTGCTGTTCATTGCCAACAGTCTCAATAGCTACATGTTCTGTGGTATGAGTTTGGGCCGGTGTTTGTGGCTGTTGACTGGCTGAGATGAATTTGTCTACTTTTTCTTGCAGCAGCTGTAGTTGTTCATTCTGGAGCTTTATAATCTTGAAAAGATCAGATACCGTTGGTTCTCTCTTTTCTTTGCTTACATTAGTTTGTTTTTCTACCTCCATTGAGTCAGATTTTTTGGTCTGTTCATATTTTTCTATTGCCCAAGTCTTTTTGTCAACAGCATTAATTTTTGGACTACTAACTTGGTCCAAGTCACATGTGTTGTATTGGTATTGTCTAGGAGGTGTATGATTGCAACATGAGCATCTTCTGGGTGGTGGAGGCAATCTACATGGACATTGATTGTGGGCACTTTGAACAAAGAAATTAGGCTCACACTTAGCAAATTGATGGTGAGGTGTTGAATCATTTATCATATACTGTGCATTTGGAGAAGATACTTTTTTAATACAATGATGACAACTACAGTCCATATTAGCAACACTAGTAGGCTGTAGCACATTTTGTTTTGAATTTTCAGGTAGACCAATTGCTGCCATTTGTATTATTTCTGTTTTCTTAGTAAAAGGGTTATTTTCTTTGTCTAAGCTTAGGTTGCTTAATTGCTTTTGTATTGGATTCATATCTAAATGAAATTTGTCTAAATTATCCCTTTTTATAAAGAAATCATTGTCTTTGATAAGAACATTTGGAGGTTTTACCGTTTCATTATCAGCAGGAGTTAGCTTTTGGGAATTGACATGAAGAACATGTTTCATTTTATCAGCTTCAATATTGTTATGGTTGATATCAGCAGGCTTCAGGATAGATCTACAAAATGTTGGCCTTCGAGGCTCATGATAGGAAGCATCAAGCATACTTAGCTCCAATTCGTTAGCCGGCAACCAATCCGGCCCTTTTTGATCGACTGGTAAAGGTGTTTTCTTCATAACTGGATAAGGGGAACTATTACTGCATTCAAACAATTGCACTGGGTCCTTACTATAAGGTAAAACCTTCTGGTGACTATATAACTCGGGTATGTTGGTATATAACTGCCTCTCGATAAGTGGACGAGGCGAATGGCACTCACGCTCGTTCATGTTGAGGGATTTAAAAACTTTAACAGGGCTCTCAAACCGAACTTTCTTCATTAAGTCTGTCTCTCTTCAATATACGCTTCCGAACTTTGAGAATACACTAACAAATGCTTTGCAAAAGCATTAGCAATAATCACGTATCATATTTGAATAAAAACTCTTATCAAATTACACTAAAAAATATTCTAAACCAATTCCCACGTAAACTGCAAAACAAACTTTTGAAAATACTCGACATATTTATGACATTTTGACAGCATGAACTTTGACAGAGATTAGAGTGGTTATGGACACCAAATTGGATCCGAAACGAAATATTCGGACGGGAGAAAATGCTTAAAACGAGTTACTAAAAATACTTTTTTTTTTTTTTTTTTTTTCTTTTTTGGCAATTGAGCCGGTTATCTTTTTTAAATAAAAACGACATCATTATAATTTAGAAAAAGCGCTATCTGTTGTAATTCCGTTTTACAAATCTGAATAAGTTACACTATTTTCCGAGCTTTAAACTGAAAAGTTATTGGTTGCTGCTTCCTAATGAATATTGTGATGTAAAATTGGTGTAGTTTTGTGAATCAAGTGTTTGTGCAACTGGAATCATTGAAAGCTGAGAATTTTATTGTACTTTTGGCTACCTCAACGAAGTTTGCCGCGAACGTTGATTTGATACATTAGAACATAGATATACAAATTCTAATGTATTTGTAGTATTTGGCAACTACAAAAATATTACAATAATAAAAATAATACCATATTTAAATGGTAAACATTACATACAAATTATTACAAGAAAATCTAGCTTAAAAGACTTAGTACCCAAGCCAAAAACATAACAAAAAAAAATAATTTAAAAATGTTAGCATGGCAACAAAATTATAAACTTCAAAATATTTGTTTTGAGGTTATACGTAATATTCTGGATTTCTTATTTGTGATCAAATAAAAATGAATGGACAACTGCTAAAAGTGTTTAGCCCTTTAGTTTCCATAACTAGATCAAAAGGCTATAAACCACCTGGTGGAATTCGATATCCAGGGGGTATAGTTTATTATCCAAGGTATGAAACCATTCCATAGCATTTTCATTCAATGGAAATTATTTATTTGCTGTCATGTAAAATACTGGATATTAACATCTACTCTTCATCAATGACATTTGTGGAATACATTAAAATTTCATGACACAGTATTAAGACATGTACACTTTATAGACATTTATCCCTAAACCCAATCATTACACATTTTGATCCAAGTAACGATATACCTTTTCAGGCATCCTGATCACAAAGATCCCCCAGTTACACCATCTAAGTTGTTCAGAGTTGAACGAATCAAACCCAGCAAACACCAGCCACACTGGTTAAAAGATCTTCTTCGGGAATTTAACATTTTGGAAGAAGTAAGTAGAAAATATGCTTTTATTTAGAATCAAGTTTTTTTTCAAGTATGAGTTTATAACTCTTCACTTTCGAAGTAATTGTGGACCATTGACTGCTGTAGAAATAATCTGGTACAATGGGGTACTTATTTGTTCTGCATTCATACCTACCACAGTGCCAGTGAGTGACTTCACAGGTATCATGTCACACCTTTATCTGCTTGTCATGCAAAACTACCTGAACCTTCCAGCAGTTCTTATGTTTGCAATAGTTGTTGGAGAAATTCTAATTTTAATTCATTAAACCCCAAGCGAACACCGGTGTTTGCTCGGTCATTATCTTTCTATTGTGTCTAATTACGCTACTCAATAGGTTAAATTCGAATGCAATTGACAACAGTAGTTTCCAAAAAACTTTATGCTAATAATAGAACACAAACACTCTCTCTATCTTATTTTCAGTGTGAAAATCACGTTACTATAGTGAAAAACATACCAGAAATGAACTCAAAGCTGTGGAAAATTAAGCATCTAATTAAAGTCACACCAATTCAGTTCCCATATGGAGAGCCAACCAAAGATGACATCAATTACACATTTCTTAAGGAAAATGGTCAATGTTTAGTTACCAAGAAGTTGGAACCAAAGCAGGAACAAATTGAAGCCTTGGAACAATTTGAAAATAGTAAAAAGAAAATGGACTCAGACACACTGAAAAGAGATTCAAGACATAGGTGGAATAATGCATTTACAGGAGGTTTTTAACTTTATAACAGTGTAGATTAGGTAATTAGCAGATATATTAAAAGTTATGTTTTACATCAAATTATTGTTTTATTAAAATCCTAGGTTTCATTTATTTATATGTAAGTATATACATACATATATATTCCTTTATTGTATATTATAAATATACAATTTTTGTTCGAATAAGTTGCTTATGTAAGTGAAAAATCACTCTAATATTGTAATGGTGAAAGTGTGTATGTTTGCTTCTGCTGAACAGATTTCGACGAAACTTACGTGCATGGGTAAACCACGTACTGGAATAGCACAAGATACTTTTTATCCCGAGAATATGTTCCCTTGGGGTAATTTTTCACTATCATGTGAGTGAAGCCACTTGCAGCCAATCAGTACTCAATAAAAACATATGACAAGATGTTTTACAAAAACTATTTATTCAACAGTTTTAAAAATTAAATCATAACACAAAATCAGACCAGCACACTTCAAAGAGTGAGGCAGTAGTGTGCTAAAACTAAATCATAGTACTAAAATAAAGAATTATTATTATTATAAAACAGAAAATATTTACAAAATTAAACAAATTGTTCACTAACCATCAGGTTTATCGGCACTCTTTTTGTTTAGTAAATAGTTAAAATGATCAGGAGTTTTGAAGTAATTTTCCAAAATTATTCCATGTTTGTTACCAAGACCAAACCTGGCATCACCCCATGAAACCACAAAAGTAGGACTCAACTTTTTAAACTCCTTCAAATGGAATTGATGTTTATTAATTCTATTGAAGAAATTGCCTCTAAATATAGCCAAATATTCATCACCATCTTGATAAAGCCTGATGACATATTTTGATATTAACACTTTCACAGCAAAATGAAATGCAAGAAATGCCCCGAGGTAAGCAAAGCACTCCATAGGACTGTTAGCAATAACCACATTATCACCGACTGTTACAGGGGTATACGCATCAGATTTATCATAAACAAAAGTACCATAGTAGAGTGTGCCGGCCCCAACAATAGATGTTGATATGGTTAAATATGTGGTAGCCCAATTTAATGCTGTATCCATAGGGGCTTTATATATTAGCTGCCATCGTTTAGATACACCATCCCTTTCTCTCCACATGTTCTGGGTCTCCATGAAACGCAAAGGATGATTTGAGACAGATCTAGCCAAAGTTGTCTGAAACATTTTGAACTGCTGCCGCTCAGCTAAACGTAGTAATCGTATACAGTTCATTTTGCTGGCACTTTGTATAATTGACAACTAAATATTTCAGCAGTAATCGGTCCTATTTGCTCATAATTCTTATTTATTCCGGCTGGATTATTTTATTTGTTTGAGGTTATTTTTCTATAGCTACAAATTCTGACACTACAGTAAGTGACATAACAATGACATTGACAAATTTGCGATAGCGTTGCCAAGCCTAATTTTAGAAAAATGGTTCACTAAGTATGTCATGTACCAAAATTCGGTAGATCTACCACCCAACTTCAATAATATTTTATTTAACACTCGCTCGCCCCGGCTTCACACGGGTGCATTTTTTTGGGATTTTTCAATTTCCTTTCACACAAACCTTGATCTAACAATTACGAACACAGCAAAAAAAAATTGCCAAATATCGGTGCAAAAGAGTATTACACTCATTTTTGAAAAGTGTCTCAACTAGATATAAAGAATATAGTTAATGTGCTAATAAACCGCTAAAAAAAAAACTTAAAATTTATATTCAGTCGCTAAGTAAGTACCCTTTTTTTCAGTATATTGAATTCGGGGTTTTTATCCACATGGATACGCCAACCCTAAGTACTTACCTTAAAAATGCATTTCAAATTTCGCGCGTAATTTGATGAAAATGCAGAACGCAGTGGACGCCATATTTACTTTGTGGTCGTGACGTCAGTAGGCTGTGTAAACAAATATTCACTCAGTATAGCCGATCAGTTGAAAGCTGTTTCTTGAGTTTACACAGCCGAATGACGTAATATCGTGGTGGCTATTATTTCATGGTGATAAAACTAATACTAACACTGACTGCTCTTTGCTTATGCTATCTTAATAATATTTTTTAGATTTATTTTCATATAGTGTAAAATACCCCATTGTTCTGAATGGTATGTAAACATACACATAAATAGATTTGGCAATTAATTTTTATTTACATAGATAAGTACATAGCATACACTCATAGAAAGGCCTGTTCAAACCTGATATCGTTAAAGCTATTAGTAGCCAAATTTACTTGCGAAACTGTTTTCGCTCGCTCTTTTGTATAAGCGCTCGGCTGTTTATCGTACAGCGATGATCTCGCATTTTCTTCGGCTAGTAGACAAACTGAGCGTTCGGTCCTAGATTACCGTGCGCGCGCCTGCGAGTTTCGTATTTAAGCAGTTGAATTAAGTAAAATAGTGAAAAAGACCCTTAAGCCAGAGTCAACTATCTATAGTATTTTGAGTAGTAGTTTCTAAACAAAATGCACAAAACTTGTTGAAAAGGTACACAAAACAAAAAACTATGGCAAGTGGATAGTTTTAAACCTTAGGGTGCTAGACAGGTAGATTGAAAGAAAAGTACCTAGATCTACCAAAAAATTGGTAAAATGTGGCAACGCTGATATGAACTGACATCACACTGACAATGACATTTAATGCGTTCTGAATTAAAACAATTTCTAACAACGGGAATAGGCCGATTTAGTTACCGGTTACCGTGTATGAATATAGTAACTAAATCGGCCTGTTGTTGTTAACGACATTATTAATTATAATTTCACTTTCTATATTTTAGAGATAAACTTTTACGGCCAGTTAAATAATTCTATTGCGGACTTTACACAGTCACTCTTTCGCGTACGAAACAGTAATCTAATCATGTGCGAAAAAGTGCATGCACCTGTTTTTTTCAGGTTCACGACAATCGTCAATTCAATCAGGAAATCATCAATTAATTCTCACGCTCTAGGACGGCATGGGACTTTACTGAGTAAAACCACACCTATGTTCCTTCAGTTGCCCTTTGCGTTCTAGGATCACAGGTTTCCCTTTCAGAAGTCTATCTATGGCCCCAGTAGACTTCGACTCTGCTAGATCCGTTCGGTTTTGCTGTCAACTCTTTTTTAAGGCACGCGTGGAACACTACGCGCCGTCTTAGACTCGGGTTCGGTCCGGGCGGTTGCCGGACGGCGAGTTACCCATTGCTCGTCGTCCGCAAGCCAACGGTAGCTGGTAGTCAGGGTAGAGGTCCCTGCAGTTGGGGCGTGAGGATGTCCGTTCTCTCACTCGTGCGGCCGCCTCCTTTTCTAGCATTACTGCTTTGCAAAGATGTTGAAACGGGACGAGAAAGACCACAAGTTCTCTGCTTGTCACTCTCATCAGACGCACGCGCATTCCTGTACTAGTCTGTGCGGAAAGAGAACCCTCATAAGATTTGAGGATTCTGCTGTATATTAATATCGTTTATGATAAGTAGACAACACTGTTCACATTGAACACGTCATTATAGTGCGACTATAACATCTTGATATTTTGAAACTATGTGAGACTAGCTTCTGCCAGCGGCTCCACAAAACTAAATGAAACTTTTCTTCAATGTATATAATTTATTTATAACTTGAATATTCGATTCACGGAATATAAGAAAAAAAAAAAATCTTATTACATTCAGATTTTTTTACAAAAAGGTGCACAGTATCTTGAAAACTAAAAAAATAACGTGAATAGAATGTATCCCGTGAAATAAATTCAACATAAACAACAAGTGATAAAGTATTAGTTATTTTTGTGATAGTTAAAAATATGACAACTCCTAATATAATTTTATGTTAAACAATATAAATAAATCAATTAACATTTGAATTTAAGAGCAAGTTATTCCAGTGCAAGGTTTATTTAGCCTTTAAATCATTAGATTTGCCTTCACCATACATAACTTATGTTGTTTTAAAAGGACTGAGAACATTGCGTTCACACATCCCACATATTATACTTTTCCATGGTAACATTGTATGTCAGAGTTGCCAAACAAAACAGATACGCGATCTTCTTTTGAAACTGTAGGGCAAATCTAACGAATGAAATCTTTCGTTCAAACTCAATTAAGAGTATGATAGAGAGAGACATCTACTAATACAACTGGATTAAATTCAACTTAGACATTAACTCTAGAAAATATACACTAAACAACGAATAACTAGGTTGAGGTACATTCAACTAACTAACAAACAAAGTTTACTTAACTTTACCTCGCCTTACTGACACACTGTACACTCCTTATTTATAAAGATTCTTTTTGATGCGGACAAAATTATTTGATTCGCATCGACTTTGCATTCGAACCTAAAGACAATTTTTACAATGCACCTGTTTTGAGAAAAAAAAGTCGCTTTATTACCATACCTGCTAACTGAGCGTAAACACGCAGAGCGCACTTTCGTACATCATACATCTCCAAGGCAAAGACCATACGAGCAACTTTGAGGTCAAGACTATCAGACTAGCTTTGATAAATTATATAATGAAACTATTCGACAAAAATAGATCAATAAATGGAATATTGCATACACAAACCTGTTATAAATAATATTACACACAGCCACCGCAGTTAAAATACTTTTGGCTTAATATTTAAATAGGCTTGTCAAAAACTATTACCGTAAAGTCGAGCTACTTTGGTCACAAGGTACAATGTTAGCCAGTATTTTCTGTGTTCCTATTGGTTAACAAGCGCGAGTCAAAGTTATACTCCAGGGCCAAAGTAACCCGACTTTACTGTATCTCTATTGTTTTCTATGACTATTTACAATAACACTGTAACATTAATATTTCAGGTAAATCTTTTATAGCTATCAAAACGATAATTTCATACGTTATAGTTTCGACGTATTGAGATCGATTAAATAATATTAGTAATCTATTTTTTTTTTGTTTATAATAATATATTATATATTTAATGGAAAACGTCGAAGTATAGGTAAGTATCAGTTCTTATTGGAATACTTTTTTAAATGACCAACAATACAGATCGTTTATTACTTAAGAATATTCTTTTTACTTTTTTGATTATTTAGAAAGATTAAAGAACCTGACTGATAAACAAATTGACTTTCAACTACAATTGTCCATAAACTCATGTGAGTAGTCACTCAAGCACGATTTCCACCGACCGGGCCGACCCGCAGCGCATCGGATCAGATTTTACGATATGTTGAGCGAAATCGAAGCAAACTCAAAATTATTTATTTCACATGGGCACTTATAAAACGTCAGCGATGGCGTAGTGATCTTACTTTGCATAGAATTTAAATTAAAATGTCCTATTCGCATATGCTCGCATGCTGCAGTAGCCCGTCAGCTACTAAATAATATACCTATATTTTTAACACATTGTAGAATTCGCTGCAATGCAGCCTTGAAGCGCGCCGGTTGTTGTAAATCGTATCATTCTTTGCCATTTGTATCGTTTTAACACGGCAAGTAGCAATAGCAGTTTACCCTGACTGTCCTAATAAATTGTAATATTTTTACATTGCCAAGAAAGGAAGACTCACTCCTGATCACTTTTCCGACATATAATTTTATTAACACAGGCTTGGCTAACAAAGCCATGTTAAATGAACAAAGACTGAAAGAGTTGATTTTGCACTCTGTAAACATGTGCCAATTATTGAAAATCATATTAAATCACGTTGAATTTAAACTGTTATTTATAAATGAAGGAATTTCTTTTCCCATATTTTTATTACTTTTGCTACGCGGCCTTTTCACCAGATTGTCTTTGGAGCTTTCATATTTAGAAAATAAGTAGTGAGCAAACGAATCGTCTTTCCCCACGTCTACTACTTTTTGTGGCACATTTTGATTTTTTGAATAATTTGATATATTACTAGTGTTTTTTAAGAGATTAGTGTCAACATTGTCGTTGTTTGTTTTGTAATATCTAGTGGTGTTTTCTCGCCTATCTTCGTTTTCGGCTGCCGCGTCATTAGAAGGAGGTTTTCTTAAACTCTCGGGAAGTGCATCAGATTTTAACTTGACCAAAGTTGTATTGACAACTGAACAATCAATTTGCATCAGTGTGACATGATCATTCAGCAAAGAATCTGAAAATTAAAATTTCTGTTTAGAAAACTGCCTTAAAGCTGTTTATAATAAGTTCACACAAAAATGAACCCTATACGAACATAACTGAGGTTCACTATCGAATAGCTAAATAATTATTTTCGTAACTTACCATTACCACCCCTAGCTGGTAAAATCAACGCCATCTTCGGTGGTCTTGTAACATTATGTGATACGGCCGGCAACAGTAAATGCTCTCCTTTACCAAAACCAACGATATAGAATGTATCGTCCCGCCTTTGGAGCGCTTCTAGTAACGCATTCCATTCACCCATGTCATCCATATTGAAATCATTGACAGCTTTTCTTATAGGTTTCCGGTATAGAGTTTCATAGTCTATGACTGCATTTTCTGCGAAGTCGATATCTTTGTTCCTCCTCAGGCGTCGTAATCGCGACTTATCTTTGATAGTTTTCACCTGACTCCGCAAACTAGGGATTTCAACGAGGTTACCGTCTAGTTGTAGTTTGTTGAATAACTTGTAGGTTTCTATCAAACCACCTGGAAAAAAAAATGGTGCAGGTTCAGAAAACATTTCCAGTCATTGGAGTCTATATAAGGCCTCATATGCACCTTTAGTTTTCTAGGTTGAACACCTATAAAACTAAAGGCGCATATGGGGCCGATCAAGTATTACGTAAGCAGATTTTTTGCAAATATTAACCCCTCCCCTTCCCCTCGTCAACTTGTATTAGAAATAAGAAATAGATTTGAAATAGAGGAACAAAACAAACTTCATTTAAAATTTTGGCATATTAATTCAAATTAACAATCCTCAGTCCATGACACACGAATACATGATTCTAAGTTTTCAATTACATTGGATGTTTGCGACGTGTCTGTTCACTTTGTGATTTTGGAACGTCGACATCGTTCTCTTTAAAAACTAAAAAAAAAATATACTGCTGACGTAATCTCCATCCAGATCCCCTATCCCCAATGTCATCAAAAATAAGCAAAACAAAGATCCCCCAACCCCCCGTAGTGTTTACGTAATACTTGAATGGTCCCTATGAAGCCACAAGGCACAGTTAAAATTACATATTTTTTACCATTTATCTTTTCTTCACTCAGATATGGTTGCCGTTTTTTCCTAGGCACGTCATACGTCCAATTCAATGTCTTGCCGCCGCCGATCCATCGGTTCAGTTCACCGGCTATCCGTATGCTCTCTGTCTGATTTATATTTACGAAGTCCGTCGCTTTGAATGTCGCGTTCTGACAATCTGTGACGTATGTACCGTTACTTAGGTCATCTGTAAAAATATATATATATTTTATATATTTAATAAAGATTAAACATAACTTTGCTTGAGTGACGCACTGCGCATAGAAACTGCTATGATATTTTCTAAACGACTTTTATAAAGGTCAACTTTACAATGTTTAGTAAAATAACTGATTAATTTTAGAAATCAATATGTGCCTTATGGCACATATAAATAAAGTTGAAACTGAATTGTTTGTTAGGTTTTTATTAGGATTTTATTGAAATTCTTTGTTTATAATTATCAAAGATCGCGATGCGATTGAACTACGACGTTTAAGAACATAATGTCCGTTTAACCCGAAAGGAAGAAACGGGGGGTAAGTGCCTATTTAAGCTATTTTTTCAGCGAAGATTTTCAAGATAATGAATAATATTGGTAAACGCAAATCTAGGCGCGAAGTGCAGTGCCCAATCTAGAAATCTCTTAAACAACTGCGGACCCAGGTTGGCTGCTGCAAAAACTGAAAAATCTAGTTGAATGGGGCTTCCTCGATCCATCTCTAATACAGTGCCAGTGTGGAGCCGCCGCACAGGACATCCGTCACCTGCTATGCTGCCCATCTTGCACAACCACTTACACTTTTCAGGATTTATAACTGCTATGAGCTGTACAGGTTGCCAAATACTAGTCAAAAAAAAAAAATTCGAGGCCATCGACAAGAAAAGAATAAGGAGAATATTTTTAAAAGGTACACACCATTCGCTATATCTACAGCATTGTCCTCTGACCACAGTAGATGTCTCGTGTGATGTGGGGCGGAGGGCCCGACAAAGGGCTTTGCATTCCACCTTTAATGAAAAACAATCAGGTGAGAAAAATGGTTTGGAAAGCAGTAAAATGGTTAACAGCTTCATTTTGTAGATGTTTATGAATTAGCGAGGAAGTTAGGACATCATTTATGGTAACTTATGTGACTGAGCAATTATTAGGAAATCATTATATGTACTTATTAAAGTCATAACTCAGATTACTTTTCTAAAATGTTTGTCATGAAATTTTTTTTTTTTTTTCAACGATTCTCATACATCCGCTTTATCTTTAAATTAAATTCGGAAAATAATTCCGAAATAAATATATGAGTTTACGAAAGACAGGCAAGGCTAAAAAAAACTGCCCGACACTAATTGCTCCTCTACAGCCCTCCGTTCAAAAATAACCAGAGTAAGGTAGGGTTACTCTAACCGTTCAAAAATGCTTCGAGTTGCAACCCAGGGTCGTTCTTTTATAACTCAAGTAACCTAGAGTTAACTCAACTAACTCTAGCTCCGAGCAGGGTAGGTTGGTGTAAGCGGCAGGAATGACAGTTGCTTGGCATTGACAGTTGAACTCTATGTTCGCGTTCAAAAATGCGAGCTTAGAGTATCTACCCTGATGACGTCATTAGAGTTAACTCTAACCTCATTTTTGAACGCAGGGCCTTGGGTGCGTTTACAAACATTTGAACTCGCATACACAAACACCCAAATCTGGAACAACTACTATCAGTAGCCTATACAAATATTTGAGTGCTGCGGGAATCGAACCCGTAACACGAAGCGCCGCAGCCAATCTCTCAACCACTGCGGCACGCGTGCCATAAAATTAAGGTGAACAAGACGTAAATTAATTACCTACCCTAAAACATTCCAATTAAGTGAAACCATGAATACCATCGCAAATATCACAGCGATGTTCTTCTTAGGTATCAGAAGTGAAGCGTCGAGCCGAGGCATCTGTGAAAACAACACCAGCTGTATTTGACGATAAATTAATTAATAAACATATGCAAACTAGTCCAAGGTTAGATAAATACCTGAATTATTTCATTATTTAAACAATGTCTTATTAGTTGAATTATTTTTTTCTGAATTTCATGTAATTTTGCAGTATGAAATGTCGAATCATTTTTTCTGATAAGCAATTGAAATTACGGCGTTGGACGCAATGAGGAAAAATTTTACATGATTTAAATTTATCAAGTTAACGGTAAATTAATTAATTTTCTAAAACTTTATTTTTTCAGGGCGAGGCCACAACACTGCGTTGCGATATGGAGTCGTAAAAATCTGCGACTTCGCACAAGGCATCGTGGAAATTTCCGTCGCGATGCCGCAACATACAAATCTGCGATGCGATGACACGCTACCTTCTAGTTAGTGTCCATACTTTGAACGGGCTGCACGCTTTTATATTAAGATGGCGGATTACGATATCGACTACCTGATATCTTTAGTTGAATTAAACCGTCTCGTTCTTTGGGAACTATACCAGACTTCAAAGAGAAATTTTCATTTCGTGCGACACCCTATACGATGAAATTTTTGCGTTTTTTTGTCTCATCGTACAACGGTGCGTCGTCGTTTTTTCGACGCGATGCCGTAAAGCAGTGTTGTAGCCTCGCCCTCACTAATATAGGTTGCTGACCGCGAATTTCATTCCGGTATCTTGACGAATATAGGATTTGACATTCTAACGTAGGTTCTGGCAATGAAATGTCTCGAGTCCAAATTAAATGCTGCATTTACGCGTGGCCACTCAGGCTATAGACTGACAAGTAAAAAAAAAATATGTTGTTTACCTTTCGACCCCTCCCACTACTTTCAAGCTGATCTCGTAGTAATTTATTCTCTAGTCGCAACCTGGCATTCTCTTGCTGCACCTCAAACAGTTGCTGCTCCAAGGCAGTCACATATTCTTTCTTTTTCTGTCGAGATTGACATGCTGATTCCCTAGAATAGACAGTACTTATGAAAATAACTTGACCTTTCCAGTACCTACCTTCATAAACTTATCTTACAACCAGATGATGATCTTCAATTAATCACCGGGTAGAAAGGCTTATGAAGAAAATATGAATATTTCATGCATTCCTGTAGATAATTTCATTTATATCTTTATGTAACATCATGCAACAACTACTCTGCACGTCATCATGAAATATTATCATACTTGTACTATGTTATTATATTCATTTAGTTATTATTATAGTACTGAAATAGGTAACTAAAGTCACTATTTTATGAGAAAAACTATTATCAAAAAAGGTCATGGATAAAATATGTTTGATAAAGATTTGCAATTTTTAAACATTATTGTTGATGTTGTGAAACTATATCATTTTAAAATCTGAATACATAATCATATAACTTACTATCGACTGACTGTGCTGAAGATATTGGGGACGCTGCTATCTTAAAAACCTTGTTTCTCTATTAATTCAACGATTTTTTATCATGAATGCAGAATGAGAGTGACTGAGAAACAAAAGATGATGTTTGTACTTACCTATTCTTAATCATCCTCTGTTGCTTCTTGATAGCTCTGATCTCAGCTTCACTGAACCCCGAGAGGTCCATTTCAGGGCTCTTTGGACATTCATTTTCTGCCTTAGGAGGTATCACATGGTTTTGTACTATATTTGGAGTTGTGCCATTAGTGGGTACAACTGCTCTAGGGTTGATCACGATATTGCTTCTAGGCGAGGTTATCTAAAAAGAAACAGATATTTTCAATACACTTAACCAAAAACCCACTCTTATCCTTACTACTTTTAGGCAAGCAACTAATTGTTATTCTGATTTTGCATTCAAATGTTGCATGTAGTCAATGAGATGGCAGCAAAAGGGCCCAGTAGGGCCGTTGCCTGTAATAGCCTGTTCACGTATTTGGTATTAGCGACGAGCGACGTGGCATCGGTAGGCGGGTGCGCGCCGCTATGAGCGGCGTCTCATGGCGTGCTTCAAACATTTTCATACTTTTGTTTTTACGCTCGTAGCCCCGCGCTTAGCTACCGCTCACAGCAGCAAGGTCGTGAACGGGCCGTTAGAGCGGCGGGAATGTTTGAAAAAGTGACCGTGGTCCTAAAATGCAAAAAGCAAATAAAGGACACAGGTGGGTTTTAGTTGGTAAAGGTTTGACTCGCCCTCTCGTCCAGCCTAGACTCGCGCCCTAGGCGTCTCAAGAAAAGAAACAAAAAGTTGCATGTACTAATATGTTTTTGGTTATTGTCCCTTTGTTATGATGAAACAGCAGTTTTTGTTAGATTTTGAAAGTGCCTTTATTTAATTAGTAAACATTGCATTTGGAGGTCATTTTGTAACAAAAATATAATTTTAAATTTATTGTTCAAAAGTGAAACACTGTAACAAAATAATTTTCCAGTTTCTAAATGTATTAATACCAACCTGTACTTGATGATCGTTGGCACCATTGACTTTGGTCTGAGTCATCGGCGATATGGCAATCTTCCCGCCCTTTGTGCTCTCCGCCGGAATCACAATACTGGGGGGTTTCGTCACTACATTGGAATTCCTCTTAAGTATACTAGGTACCTTCTTGTGTTCTACTTCTACCTTCAACTGAATCTGGCCATTCGCTACAATTTGCTTATCATTTGGCGAATTGTATGTGTTTTCATTGACCACTTTGAAGTAAGAATTTTGTTGGTAACCATTTCCTGTAAGAAAGAGGACTCTTTATTTTTCGATGTGGCAAGTAGGGGTGTTAATGATTTATAGTATACTCGTGGATTGATTTTTAACCGACTTCAAAAAGGAGGAGGTTCTATTTTGAGGCTGAATGTATGTTTATTTTTTTTATGTATGTTCACCAATTTCTCGGTCAATTGTGGACCGATTTTGATTTTTTTTTTTGTTGAAAGGTTATGCTTCCCAGTTGGTCCCATAGAAATATTGTTATGATTATGATCTGATCATGAATTTAGAAGATATGGAACAGAACTCCACATAGGATCACAGCAGAACTGTCGTAACAAGTAAAATTGCTTTATTTATACGTGTAATCAATGACTAACTGAATAGGGGGAATATATCGAGTTGAGATCTGATGATGAAGCCTGAAGTCAGGCACCGGAACTCTGTAATAAATTAACTTAACCTAACCGTGTTTGGTATTATTAGAATTGTCATGAGATGTTTTTTTTTATCCTAATGTATAGACTATACAACTAAACTAATATGCAGTTATCAGCAGCATTATAAATTAGACAGCACGGTTAGTGCAGTGGTCGAGTGATTGGCTGCTACGTTGCGTATCGCGAGTTCGATTCCCGGACGGAACAAATATTTATATGGCCTACAAAGAAATGTTCTGGGTCTAGGTGTCTTGTGTATGTAAGTTCACATGTTTGTGAACGCACGCCACGACACAGGATTAATTTCTAGTGTGTAGTTATAAAAAAATATTGGTCAAAAAGATGTAAAAACAGCATAAAGTTACAAATTAATAGATACGGATGAAAATAAAAATTGTTATCTTGATTAAAAATGATGGGTGCACAACTGCACAGCAATATGCTTGTAAAGATAATTTAAAACACAGAAATAAATAAAAAAATATTACACAACTGCAATTAATGTCTGTACAAGCACATACAAGGTGACCTTGTATGTGCTTTTAAATATTTCATTTATATAGTTTCTATGTTCTCATGCAATGACATTCTCATGTATTGTTAACATTTACAATTGTTATGTAATGCTTCAGTAAGTTTAATATTTTGAGAAAAAAACTTTGCACATTTTTTTGTCTTTGTCAAACTATTCCCAGAAATAATGGTAATTGATTTATTTTCCAGTTATCACAGTAATATTGTAAAGGCAATATTTTGTATGTATGTTTATTACTCCTTCACACTTAAACGGCTGAACCAATTTGAATGTACTTAGAATAACATATAGGCACTTTCCCTCATTAGGAGGGGAAGTATTATATCCAAATGGGCGAAGTCTGGCAGAAGCTAGTTAAAATCTATAAGTACTCATACAAAAATTGTTATTTAATATATATTTTTAAAGAATGGTTCTGTCTGAAATGTTTATTTCAACTCAGAAAACTGTCACAGAGTGTTGGCTTACCTTATCTTTTTGTGGGGCTGGCCCTAGGCCAGAGCACTTCGACCCTTCTGGATTTTTTGTGCTATGCCCCTCATGTCTACTCCTCGACCCCTAGCCCTCCGTGCACCTTCTTCATGAGTCCCAGTATGACCTTGATGGGGCTGAGCCTGTAGTCCTTTGGTCTTGGAAATGGTTGGCCCAGATACCCAGTCTTTTGGAGACTAGTGTTGGCTACTTATCATCCCGCAAAAATGTATGGTTTCTATGCATTATGCCATGGGAACAAAGTTACTGGAAAAAGCTTGTTATGGAAATAATTGGTACTCACCTTTGTGTAACTTAGCATAAGTGTTACTTAATTCGGTATCACAGTCTTCAATCTCCGTTTTAATGCCCTGAAATAAAGACAATCAATTTTACAAAAGACAAATAGCAGATGTATCATGTAGGCATCTCAGCCACTAAACTAAAATGGAACTGAGCAGGCCACATCTGCCGCATGTCACAACAAAAATCGGTGAAGGCAACCACTGACTGGATCCCGAGCCGGCGACGCGGTAGGCCCAGAAGGAGATGGCGTGATGAGTTAGACTCCTACCTAAAGGATGGGCCAGAAGTAGCTAAACAAAGAGAAGAGTGGAGGAATAGAAAGGGTGGCCTTTGCCCTGCAATGGGACACAAAAGGCTCATAATAGTGAATAATTTTATACAATGTCTTTTTAGGGTCTATACCCTATTTATCTGGGCTTGAGACAAAATATAAACAAAGAAAACAATGTAAGTATCTTCGATCAAGTTTCTTTGACGTGTTTGAATACATTAATAACATTCTCCTTTTCTGTTGAATGCATTAGCGTTTTCTTTGCACAGTTTTTCTTCGGCGAATAACAATAAATCAACGAAAATATCTTGTATTAACAAGTTGATCGATAGTGAAAAAGATGGCGAATTATAACCCGCCCGATGACAACATCACATTTTTATGGAAAACGTTTGCAGTATCTGTGGTCCACAATTTAGTAGTATTATAAATAGTTTGTATACCTTTTATCTCACAGCTCCCTGAATAGGGTATAGTTTTTTCAGGGTTGACTTTGAATGCCATATTAGGCTCAAGTGGTCATAGAATTAATTCACCAGTTACCAATTGCTACTGCACATTTACTACTGCTGCTCTGCATAAAGTATTATTAGTTATATAGAGATTAAAAGAACATGATCCTTACCTTAATAACACCATTTTCAATAGCCATGACAGGTCCATTTCTTTCAGGAGATACTCCATTTGTTTGTGCTTTGTGTAAAGATGGGTTTGGAGGACTGGGAGCTGTATCTAAAATTAAATCTATTATTATGTGTATACCTTTGTGATGGCCAGTTAATACACATTTCTTAATAGCAGCTTCTCCAAATAAATTGTCAAAATAAGCTGATTTATGTGTTTCATAAGCTAAGTATTTCATTAAACTGCACCAACAGTAAAGGTGAACAGATTTACAGAAATAATGGTTGCAGTATCATGTCATGTTAAAATATCTATACATAAACAAAAAGTTTGAACACAAAAGACCCGTAAAGTTCTACTTAGCATGATAAATTTTCAAATGAGAATCTAACAAGAAATTAACATACCAGTTTTTTGCAGGAACAATTCAATATCATCAAGGTTTAGATTGCTGGCTGGTTCCTCACTAAAATTTATTGACCAATCAAAGGGTGAGTGAGATGACTGTCCAACAGAAATACTGCTAGAACTGCTGCAATAAAGAAGAGAATAATTAGTGAGCAAAATTACTTCACCAATGAATGAATGATTAAATTATTTTATGTATGCTGCAAAACATTTTCATTGAGATTCAAGTTTTTCTTATACAATAAAATTAAAAAGTGAAAGTACATGTGCTTTTGTTACAAAAATTATGTAAAGTCCAGTTTATAGTGAAAGTGCCTGAAACTGAAAGTTACAAAAACTTACTTTTTGGAATCATCTTCACTGCCTGAATCTGAATTGCTGCTGCCTTCTGATGACTTGATGCTCAATATTGGTGATATAGGCGGCACCAGGATTGGTGCTGCATCAGCCAGGATCTCGCTTGGTGAGGCATCTGGCGCATCCAACAATGACGACCATTTGTAGTCGTTTGATAATAATTGATCAAGAAAATCTTCACCTAGAAATATATACAATATATTAAAGTGCAAGTGACAGTTCTTATCGGTAGTGATAAAAAGTCGATTTATACTTTCTTGACTGCACAATGCGATAAAAACAGAATTTGTAAGACACATGTTTCCGAGAAATCTTTGTTTCTTTGTATCTAAATACGTGCTTTGCAATAAAACCGAAAGCGTAGTCAAGGACACGTGCGATCACAAAATACGTTTGAGGGGTCAATAACATGATTTAAAGAAAATTAGCACCACATTGTTGTTGTGAATTAGCCGGAGCTTAGCGTGAGAAATGAAATCTGAAGTTACCGTATAAGCAGTCTTTATTCTCAATCAATATGTCTGCATCCATTAGAACAATAACGCAGGACCCATATATGTACCAATACAATTTTAATTACTAAATTATTGCGTAGGAATCACACATCACAAACGCACAATAACACGACGGCGATGAATTATTTTTTTTAATCTGTGCTTGTTACAAATCAATCAACGCAACAGTGCATTTAAATACTTTATTCGACGACAATTAACAATTGTTATTTACAAAATTAGCCAAATTAAATTGTTATTTTTGTGACTTTGTTCAATATAAAAAATAAGTTGCAACAGTTCGATTAAGTTTATAATATTCTTTCTTGAACTGCAACAACTGACTTCAACAATATACAATAATATTCACAATGTTTTAGGTTCAGAACGATTTTTAAAGACGCCCAGTGATCACGTTCCATTTTTCATAACAAAACATTTGTTTAATCTACTATGTGACCGTTTACTAATGTTTGAAACAATAAGTTTTCAAATTAACATTCTCTTGAAATAAACTGAACTATAAATGATTATAAAAATAATATTTTTTCAATTCCTTTGAAACTTTATGTTTTGTCAATGAAGTCGCACAGCTGATTTCTGGAAAACGGAACGATATTCATTTGACAGTTTACTTCGGGCCGATTGATTTGTCGATTCTTGTTTCGATGTAATATTTTAATAATTTTTTTACTCGATATTCTAGAATGAAAATATAAGAACGATCCATTGAAATTGTTAAGATTTCAAAAAATAGTTTTCGCTACTACTTAAAATGGGTGTATGAATGAGTTCAAGGCACCGGTTGCGAAAATGTCTGTCCCTGACGAGCAGGATGATTTCATATTTCGTCCACAGCAGCATTTGGATGCAAAATGGTTAAATCCTGATTTACAGGAAGCCCTACATAACCCTGATGCTCTGTGCACTCTGTTCAACAGCCTCTTACAAGATAGAGAAATATATTTCGACGCCGGAAATGGACTCGTAAATAGTGCTGGCGTGACTGCTAAACTTGGTGACAGTGGAAAATATTACTGTGGTCTGAGGGTAAGTGTATTTTCGGTTGAATGTATTGAGTTAAAATTGGTAAATGTAGCACTTATTACTATTTGAAACTCTTGTAAATATTATTAGAATGCAACACAAAGGAGCTCAAACAAAAACATTTTTCTTGCTCTAATTAGATTTTAACTTGCACCTGCTGTGATGGTCTCTGTGGCCCTCACTCGGGGTGCGCCTGCCCACCCTGCAGTGCTCTGTCAGCTGAGGAGGAGCTCAGAATCTCTATACAATCAAAGCAGGTGGCACCGTCGCCATCCCATCAGATTATGGATGACCTGAAGTGGAAACAAGACCCTGGTATTTTTCTTTTTCTGTACTCATAAAATTGAAAATAAAAATTATGACCATGTGGCTTAGGCAAGAACAAAGCCTGACCATGTTGCTCAGCCAATTAATGATTTTTTTAAATATATTGTTCCTTTTTTGTGTTAAGTTAGTATTAAATTCTGTATCCAGGTCCAGAATGTTTGCAAAGTTTAATGGAGGCACTGATCTGGGAACAGCGAGTAAGAGCAATCAATACAGCCGTCAGCTGTCCATTTATATCTCAAATCCGTCGACTCATTGTGTTGTGCAACAGGCACCTTGTAGCTGTTATTAGGTATTGTTGTGTTATTTTGCATGTTGTCAAATACTTTACTCTTTTATACAAAGTGTTTTATGTGTCTTATGTCAATGGTATAAGGTTTAAATTCCAGTGATACACTGTATCATGCAAGTTTAAACAAAAAATATTTTTGGTTTTCAGAGATCAAAGTCAGAACAAAGAAATAAAAAGAGTGAGAATAGATAAGAAGCCACCACATGCAGTCAGTAACAGACCATTGAGTAATGTGGTTGGCACTCTGAACAAATCAGGTGACGGGAGTACTGAGAGCCCAGAGGATAGTGAAGAGCAGACTGATGACTCGGAGAGGTAACTAAGTTTTATTATAGTAGAAAAAAAAACTGCTCTTAAAATGATTATGTAGATTGAAAATAAAGAGGATTTTTTTAGCAAAATCTTGGATTTATTGTTTTTTTTTTATAGGTAGTTTGGTTAGGTCTAGAAGTTTACATTATATGGAACAACTAACGCTTCGCCACAGTGGTTTTCATAAAAGCTTGAACACCCCTTTTTTTTTAATTAGAATTTGTGCCAAGTTTTAAGTTTATTAACCCATGAATTAAGAACCCTCTATACAATCTTTAAAACCCCATAAATTGTTCTATTGGAGGTAGTTGTGAAAATAAATAGTGTCACCCTTTATTGTTTACTTAGGTTACTATTTTTTTTTTTAATTTGTGTAAGCACTGGTTGTGCTTGACTGCAATCCCACCTGATGTTAAGCAGTAACATTATTATGTAACTAATATATTTATGCTAACTTTCAAGTATATTCATACACAAAATGAAATTTTGCATAAAAACGAAATTCTCCCTTTCACCCCCCTAAAGTTTCATAAAACAAAGCCTTGTGCAAAATTTCAAGTTCGTAGTCCCAGTAGTTTCGGCTGTGCGTTAATATGTCAGTCAGTTAGTTTCTCTTTTTATTATGTATACAGTTAAAGAAACTTAATGTACAACATACAGGATGCCTTGTAATACTGTGACTGTTACAAATTAGTTGTTGAAATGCAATTTGGTTTTGTTTTATTGTTTCACACATAAGAATATTAACTTGAACTATATTTTGTACATATTTTGTGTAAATATTTTTCATACATAATAATTCAGTGTAAAAAATATGACAGATATATTTTGTCATGGAATAATTTTGTTTCATTCTAAGATATTTTACTGGCAATCTGCAAATTATTAAATTCAGATTACGTTTTTATTTTCGCTAAAACTTGGCAAAGCCCATAGTCATTTGAATTACTATCTTTTCCCCTGCAGTGCCATTGGTTTAGCCCGCGTCGGCGCCCGCGCTGCGCTTCGTCTCGCTCTCTCCCTGGTCCGTCGCGCATGGCGATGCGGTGAAGATGCAGACGTATGTTCAGCGTTACTCCGTGATGCGCTCGATGCGGTGCGAGCACTCCCTGATGCTGGGCTGTTTGCTGGGACAGGATCAACTCCTGCACCGCGCTCGCAGAAGATCTGGGCTGAAGTCGTTGATAGTGCTGCCAAGTTCCTACATCAGGTTGTGATTGGGTACGTAATATACGCTATTCGCGATAAGAAAATAGTGACGTCATCGTCGCCACTTAGCTAAGCCACGCCTCTTGACCAATCAGATCATAGTAAATTAAAAACCCGTAGTAAAGATACTTCTGTCTTCTTTGTAGGGGGAATTTTAACAATTTGTTCATTTTTCTTACACAAACACAGTTACAATTTACAAATTCGACTCGACGTTAACTATGATTTATTCAAGGATAAATTAAAATTAAAATCTAGATAAAACTACTAATCGCCATCTCAAATGAGCTACCACTAAGTTTATCATCATCATCATTATATCTGCCGAAATAAGTTCACTGTTAGACATAGGACGCCCCCTAGTGTCGACACAAACGACCAGTATCACGCATGAGTAAATAATATAACCTTTATAATCCCTTTTTTTTTGCATCAATAGAGAAGTAGGCTGTAATGTCCCGCAAGGTGACTGGCGAACTTCTCTATGTGTGTGGGTGGAGTTGTGCGCAAGGAGGGCAGAGCTACCCGCGTTATTGAAGGCTGCTGATGTTCTAGTCACTTTACCTCCAAAACAGAAACGTCAACCGGATAATAGGTAAGTTTACTACATAAGTATATACTTCACAATAAATTTGGAACCCTTGTAACTTTAACATAAGGTTCAAAATCTGTTGAACCGCCGATAGACCGTTTTATTGCATGAAGCTTGACTAAGTCTTCTTTTGTTTCAGGATTATACTCGAAGAATGTACTGCGCCATTGGGACCATTCCTAAGACGAATGGCTAAAGTAACAGCACCTAATCCAATACTCAATAGCGAACCAACTACTGAGGCTAATCTTACGGAAATGTTCCTCAAGTAAGTGTTTCCAAAACAGTTATTAAGTATTTATTTTAAATTCAAAATTCTGCTTGTAATTTAAGTTTTTTTCTTCGGAGTTCTTTTCAATGTCTGTGTTAGGTTTGTTGAACAATGATTTGTAAAACTGAAATATTTTAGTAAATTAAAGTATTTTAGTTTATTACAAAATAAATATCATTAAGTTTATCATAATATAATCCTTTTTTCAGGGACTTGAACATCCCAAGTGGTGATGGATTGATGGGCGTAAGAAAAGCTGGTATTGCATTATTGTGTCATCTGGACAGACTTGGAGCACCATTACTACCTCCTTTAAAAGGTTTTGTTACTGTAAGTATTCAGTATCTTCATCATCATCATTTCAGTCGAAAGGCGTCCACTGTTGGACATAGGCCTCCCCCAAGTGTCTCCACAACGAACAGTCCAGTCCGTCTCGCATTTGATCTAGAGGGTCAAATGGATTATGGATTTTATGGTGGTTGTTTTTTTTCTATGGATTTGGAATTAGGTCCGCATTCAAAAATAACCAGAATAGGGTAGAGTCGTTACTCCAACGTCCAAAAATGCTTCGAGTTGCAACTCAACCCAGGATTGTTCTTTTATAACTCGAGTAGCTACCCTAGAGTTGGAGAGAGAGAGGTGGTATAAGCGGCCATAAGAAACACTTGCTTGTCATTGACAGTTGAACTCTACGTTTGCGTTCAAAAATGCGAGTGTAGAGTACCTACTCCGATGACGTCATTAGAGTTAAATCCAACCTGAAATTTGAACGCAGGGCAGCGAAACTTAGCAGATGTGTACGACGTGGTATCTAACAGAAATCCCTTTTACTTTTAGTGTACGGAATCTGCACAAGAAGTGGTGTCAGTTGGTTCGGGACCTCTTCAATTGGGAACGCTAAGAATTCAGCAAATAGCGTGCGCTGAGAAATTGGCTTTGTTACTAACTCACGATGGTGCTGTGTATACTCTGCCGTATGATAATATGACACCTCAGCTGGTTCCAGGTAAACTTAAAAAAAAAATATCATGATCTAGTATCACGTCACACTGATATTGTAAAGGCGAAACTTTATGAGTGTGTATGTTTGTTATTCCGTTACGATGAAACTGCTGAAGGGATTTGCTTGAAATTTGGCACACGAGGAGACCATGTCCTGAAATAGCACATAGGATGCAATAGCTGTTTTGCTAGTACTCAACCAGAAAAAAACATTAAGATCCATTTACACGTACATAGCCGATCCGAAGAAGTATGTACACTTGATCGGGTTATCATTAATCGCCTCAACTGAGCGGCAGCAACTAATAGTAATGTAATTGCTGCGGGCCGGCTTTATTTCTCACGAAATACTGCCAAATCGATTGTATCGCCTTCAATTTTTACTGATAAATCTGAGTTTTTAGGGTTCCGTACCTCAAAAGAAAAAATCGGAACTCTTATAGGATCATTTTGTTGTCCGTCCGTCTGTCTGTCTGTCAAGACCCTTTATCTCGGGAACGCGTGAAGGTATCAAGTTGAAATTAAAACCATTTACTCAGGTCTGCGGTCCCTTAAAGCTGTGTAAAAATCAAACTACAGAGTTAAAGAAAAAAAGATACGGCCGTTTATGTCGCAAAAAAAGGTATATTTTGACACTCTCAAGGAAATCAAAATTCATACTTCCTGTTGACCTAAAATCCTGAAATTTGGCATGAAGCGCGGTCTCATAACACAAATATAGAAAAAAAATCTGAAAACTGTCAATTTGTAGCTACGTCACAAAAAAAAACTTTTTGCGTTTTGGGAAATCTTCGTACCTAACTCAATTCGGGAATTGAACTGTTTTCATAGGTAAGTTTGTACGGAACTTTCAGTGCGCGAATCCGACTCGCACTAGCCCGGTATTTTTTTTATATAGGTCTCGCTCGCTCTCACGACCTCGCCTGGCTTTTAACATTGATTAATTAAACTATTATCAAACTTAATTTATATACCAGTTTACTAACTTTTTGTCTCTCAACAGGTCTAGAAAGTAAAACCATAACGCAGATATCGTGCCACCCAGCTGGTCGGCACTTCCTGTGCTGTTCATCATGTGGTGGAGCGTGGTCATGGGGATCTGGTGACGATGGCCGACTCGGACACGGCGACACTGCGCCAAGAGATGCGCCTGCGCATCTACACCATCTGGCTCATCATGAAGTCGTCAGGGTTTCTGCTGGTGCTGCTTGCAGGTACGTGGGTTTTACAAAAGCGAAGTTATTTTCGCGTATATGAAGGCTTTATGAGACGAGCGAAGTGGAACAAACAGTCAACCAATTTCATCTTTTACAAACCACTTGTGCTGTGCTTAGTCGGTTGTTGTACATCTCTGTTCGGTTCTTCTGTGATACAACCAGCAAAATAGTGAGAGCTTCTGAGTTCTCTCATTTGAGCTCCGTCGCTGTAGGGTAGCAAGACAATTTTGTCGCAATCTCTCCAGAAGTTTTGTTTATTAAAACTGTCCTGAAAAAAAATTATGGTACAAAGGTAGATTTAATGCCGTAATGACTTTCCTATCAGTCAACCTCCAGGACCTTTCTCTGAATGTTTGACAGATGAATAAAATTATTATATTATAGTTATCCTGTATTGTCCCACTATTGGACAAAGGCCTTTCTAAAAGCAGCTGTGAGCCCGTAAAACTCAGGATTAGTGCCCAGTCATAGCGACGCGGGGCCGCAGCAGACCACGAAGCAGAAGGCAACAGGGATCTCTTTCGAATTGGAAAGAGAAAGCGAGGAACCTTGATTGTTGGAAAAAATGGAGAGAATAAAGTTAATTAATATTTATTCACAGTGCGGTAATAACATCTCGAGGAGCTCTATACACGTGGGGACGAGGCGCTCAAGGTCGTCTCGGTCACGGCACTATCGAGAACTGCCTCACGCCGCAACCGGTGTCCTTCAACGCGCACAATATTGAGCGAGTCATCGATGTTGCATTAGGTAAGATATGACTCCTAATCTAATATATAAAATTCTCGTGTCACAGTTTTCGTTGCCATACTCCTCCGAAACGGCTTGACCGATTTTGATGAAATTTTTTGTGCTTATCCGGTATCTATGAGAATCGGCCAACATCTATTTTTCATCCCCCTAAATGTTAGGGGTAGTCCACCCCTAAATTTTTTTTTTATTTTTTAGACAAGGAAATTATTTATATGGCAAAACAACGTTTGCCGGGTCAGCTAGTAGTATATATATTGCTATCTAGTAAGTTTAATACAAAATCATATTATTTTAGGTAAGGGTCTCCTCTTCCTGTCTCTATTTTTCGCATATTGAACATGCCTTAAAAATGTGTAATGGAGATGCAATGTTGCACCCACCCAGGAACCTGGTGGCCAGGTTGGTAGTGGTGCTCAGGTACCAGTCACCCACAGTATCTGTGTGTGTAATTATGTTGTGATGTTGTGGTGAGAAATAAAGAAAATTACTGTCCACATAGAGATTGGACGAAATAAAAAACTTGAGAGGTGTCAAGGGACACCCGGATGGAACGAAGTTCCTCTGATTCGATTACTGAAACTAATTTCTCAACCATTTCATTAAAATCTTTGGAATCTTTGAATCAATCAATCGATCAATCTTTCATTCAATCTTTGAATAAATCAATCTATCCATCAACTTATCAATTTATCGACTTATCCATCTACCTATCAATCTATCATCAACCCATCAATCAATATATCAATCAATCAATCCATCAACATATCTATCAATCTATCAATCTATCAATCTATCAATCTATCAATCTATCAATCTATCAATCTATCAATCTATCAATCTATCAATCTATCAATCTATCAATCTATCAATCTATCAATCTACCAATCTATCAATCTATCAATCTATCAATCTACCAATCTATCAATCTACCAATCTATCAATCTATCAATCTATAAATCTATCAATCTATCAATCTTTTAATCCATCAATCAATAAAACAATCTTTCAATCCATCCATCAATCAATCAATCTTTGACTCAATCTTTGAATCAATTGATATAAATATTTAGTAAACAAAAAAAAGTGTCGTGACAACTTTTCGTAAGAATTTTTTCCGTCTAGCCCCCTTTCACAACGCGCGATAAGGAACTTCGTTCCAATAAATTGATTAAATTAATAATATATTAAATTGATATAAAATAATCTGCCAGTGCAGTCTGAAGCTAATAATAAGTTTGTTGCCCTAATTGAGGTATTTATTTTAGTAAGGCTTCTCAGGAAAGCCAACAGCAGTCGACAACCTCCAAAATTGACCTTCGAGGCGATATTTATAAAGTCAGAAGCCCTGCAGAAGCTCTGACCTAATGACATTAACTCTGTTCAAAACATTGTTATAATTAATAGCTACTTAAATTGTCTAATTAAAAATATCTTAGTTTCTTTTGGCAAATGTGGAAAAAAAATGCTGCATATCTATGACTTTGTAACTCTGTGCCAAATATTTTTATCCATCTAATAATACTGTCTCAAAATCTGATACTGGTTTGTGAAAAATGGCGGGACCCTTGCTCTTCAACTCGTTATCACTTATTTTTCTTGACACTTATTCTTCCTAATAGGTTGGGGCGAAGCCCAAACACTGTGCTGTACATGGGAAGGCGCGGTGCAAGTTTTTGGCGACACAGAGGGCGGCGTCCCTCGCACGCTGACTTCATTGTCTGTGTTGAGGATCACTCGCGTTTATACTGGAGAACATTGGCATGCTGCTCTAACTGACGCGTAAGTTCATTTTGCTATCAAACGTTTATTGAAAAGACGCAATTAATTATAACGAAATACATTGGCCATTGCATGGCCAATTATATTGGCGTTGGCGAAATATATTGGCCTCCTAGCCAATACTCATCATCAGATTTAACTAATTTTATGAGAATAAATTTACAAGAGATAGTTAACTAAGTTCGCCTTTTAGAATAATGTTTTGTAACGTTATCAGCCCTTGCATATTTTGACAATAAGTAATAAAAATTATAAAGTGCCTCATTTCCTTTCGATTTTGTGTATGTAAAGATGTAAGATCACAAAGATAATTATTTTTTGCATACAGCGGCCAAGTCTACACTTGGGGTAAAGGAGAAAGCTATCGCCTCGGTCATGGCAATCTTGAAAACGTGAAGATCCCAAAAGTTCTCGATGCACTTCAAGGTAAACTATTGTTCCACAAGCTGCCTTATCTTTTCTAATTAAGGTTAAAGGGGTGACCAACCCCCTAGCCAAGTTCCGATCGTTTCGTCTGCGTTGAACGCCTCGAGTAGGCCACGCCTCCGATTCCTTGGTTCTGACGTCATCTCAACGCTCAGTCACGTAAACGAAACGAAACGATCGTAACATGGCTAGGGGGGCAGATGGTTGCAAACTAGCGTTCCAACCAAGGTTACCTTGGTTTATGTGTTTGTTTTGTGTTGCGGCTACGTGGATGTAAACCACGCGCAAACACATTTGATAGTTGGGTAAACGTGCCTCTCAACCAAGGGCGTTGAAGGTCATGGATTACTTCTACTATTGCTGTCTACACGGATTGAAACCAGCAAGGTCACCTTGGTTGGGTCTTTTCACCCCTTTAGTAATATTATTAATAATATAAATGTAATATTTTCTAGGTATAAGAGTAGTCGATCTTTCTCTGGGCTCAACACACGGTGTAGCGCTGACGTCAGAAGGCGCATTGTACGCGTGGGGCACGCACGAACGGGCACAAATCACGAGACCAGTGCCGCAACTGTTGCAAGTACTCAACCCCTCATTTAAAGCTAATGGTAAGTTTATTGCTGCTAGCAGTTTTATCATGTATCCTATACTGTAATGATCTGATGAAACTGAAGAATAAGTAATCCATAATAAAGTAAATGTAACTCTGTCTGTTTGTTACGCTTTCACTATTAAACTATTGAAACGATTTTGATAAATCTAATTTGGTAATATCTAGTAGTAGTAATATCTGGCTTGGACTTCGCGTCCGCAATAACCGACATATACGCGGACGAAGTCGAGGGCAAAAGCTAGTATTTTATACAACAAACGTATAGATCCTCCTTATCAAGTTTTCTCCAGTTGGCATCTACTTTTCATCAGATCAATATTTTTTCTAGTGTCCATTCAAGGGCATTATGTGGAGTTCAGTTAGTTAATACTTTAGATTTATTCCAGGTGTTTCCAGCGGACCTGCACAGATTTTAGTGTGGAGCGAAGAAAGTCCTAGAGATCTACCGTCTTCCATGCCCTTCGTTATTGACTTATCTGAAAGCACTTTCAAGTGAGTTGATAAAAAGATTTTGTACATTTTGCTTCATACTCTAACATTTTGACTCACGTCTTATTGTTTTGCAGACTTCTAGAAAGATTACTGAGGATAGTTGTCGAACAAAGCAGCTCTGCAACAATCAAAGAGGTTGAATGTATGGCTATCTCTTGCCTCAATCTACTCAGACTTCAAGTAAGTACTACACCAATTTTATATCAAGAACATACGTCTTTGTTTTTCTGATCTAACATCATACTATTTTCTAAAATCCAAGGTGCAAGCATGGCAATGTTCCCGCGGACCAGAACCTGATGACACGGAAGGTGAAGCTCGTTCTTGGTGCAACGGTGTTCATACTGCACTGGTCGCCCTGGTTGAGGGACGCGCGGGGGCGGGGGCGGCTACTGCAGCGAGACGGGCGTTGGCTGCGGCTTGGCCTTTATTATTACCGACACCTCAAGTGCGGGCACATCATCTTATTACGTTATTACCTCAAGGTGAGACAAAAAATGAATGGAGCATTAACAGCTCTTAAAAGATTAATTCCGGGGGTCCATTGCAAATACAAAGTTGCATAATGTGTCATAATATTGCGCATGTTCTGGCAACGGAAACATACATTTTGAATTTTCTGTCTTCACTTTTAGTAAATATAACTACTAGCACAGTGACTACAAGTAGTGTAGTATTACTTTTAATTGAGTATTATTATTATATACAGCCGCTAATAAACAATGCGTCAGTCTATCTCATTGATTCATAAGCAAATAAAACCATGTTTTTAGGATCAGCGCCAGCTAGTGCAGGTGCAAGATTTATGACAGAACTGTTAGTTTGGTCCTTACTCGGCGGTGGCGGGTTGCGAGATGCGTTACGCAACGCGTTACAGGCTCACTCTGCGGACGCGTACAATCATCTACAACTAGATGCGTGAGTCTTAAATACCAACCAACTAATTTTTTTTTACAGCCTGCAACTACAATTTTCCTTTTTTATTCTCTATCGCGCCTCTTTCGTCGAGAAAACTCGACCGACATTAACGAAGTTTTTAGCGGGATTTGTTCGAGTACAAAACGTACAAAAAGAAAACAAAAAAAAATTTAGAATTTCATGAGAGGTCAAATATTTTAAATGCGGAGCATATGGAGTCGTCATTATGTTTTTTTATAAACTTTATTCTATTCGATTAGTGACAAATCGAATAGAATAAATAAAAAAAAAATATATTTTACTACTTATTTTAGTTTTGCTCGAGATCCTAATTAAACAGTGCTCAGAATGGAGAAATATTAATGCTAATGTTGCAAATCGCAACGAAAAAACTTCTTCAATCTGTAAAAAAAAAACAACCTTCTTGCTGCTGGTCATTTTATCTACGCAAACTGTTTTATTAAATTATTATTTTATAAATAGTAAGATAGACAAAAAATCCATACCAATTAACCTACTCTATTACTCTGTTCGCGTAATTATTGGGGTTATTATTCGAAACCTACCGATCGAGAATTCTTTCTTTATTTATTGTACACACAATTATAAATAGACAATAAAAATAGGGCAGTTGATGTACATAGGCGAGCTTAACCCTCAACTGGGTTTCGTCAAAGTCTCAATACAAAAATCTAAAAACAGTAATATGTACATGGTTTTGAGTCAGTTTTTTTTGTTATCTTATATTGTGTCTGTTAAGCAAGCGCCTTGATTGACTTGAATATACGAGAGGTAAAATCTTTCAGGGACTACGATCAAATTGACATAGTAACTGGACAACGTGGATTAGCTCTGGCAACTACGGGAGATGATACCGATACAGTAACAGGTTTGTAGTTATCATCTCGAATCATTTAACTTGCTTTTGATTACGTCATTAGATTACTATTTTATCATGATACCATCTTTGTAGGATGTACTGAAGAATACCAAATAAGCAACGCGACGTCATCAGATAAAGGAGCGTCTGTACCTTTAATGCATTTGGTAAGTTTAATATTTTCTTGGTAATGATGTTGAAAACGAAGAATCTCCTGTTGCGCAGTAGCGCTTAAGCGCCATGTGTCAACGCATCGCGAAATAATATACCATATAATTAATGCCATATTTTCTCAACAGGTAAAACATTTAATTCGCAACACCTCCTGTCAAACTCAGATGCATATAAACGCTATAATGCATGGCGATACGAGCAAAACCGACGACCCTAAGGGACACGACACCGTCAGTCCTAGCTGTGATCTTCTAATACGATTTCAAAGGTAGGACCACAGAAGGTATTTTAATGGAAAAATGGAAACGAAAAAACTCACCAAAACAAAAAAAAGAAGATTCTGGCGAATCAAAACTAATTCTATTTTTGAAATTAGTTTAAAATAGCGTGCAATACTAAAAAATATGTAATACTAAAAAATATGTCGAGAAATTGCCTTTACTGATACGTGACACGAAAAATGGAAACAAAATTTTAAATCACCACAGCAGGCTTAGCCAAATTGATAATTTACAATCGTTAACGCTAGTAGAAAACTTCAAATGTATGGGAATGACGTCATCTCAACGTTAAGTCACGTGGTCAGAACAAACAAATAGGAGGCGTTACCGATTGTAGAAAGAGATTCGAAACGAAACGGTCGTATCTTGGCTGGTCCTGCTGATCACCTCGTTGAAAAGAGCTCATCAAGATTTCAGATTCCGTCATCTAAATATAAAGAATTTCATTTTTTGGAAGAATTTGGTTCATCAATTTTATTATTTGTTTTCAGGTTACTATTCTGCGAAGCTATGTGGTCGCGCGGCGGTCGAAGCACTAGAGGAGGTGTGCGCGCTCTTATAACTCAATACATAGAGTTACTAGCTGAACACGTACAATCTACTCTCAGTTCGTTCGCGAGGGCGGTCCATAGAGCTGATAGCACGCAGCTCATAGCGTTGTGCGAGCTTGTGGCTGCTGATATTGTTGGTAAGTAAATATCATCATCATTTCAGCCGAAAAACATCCACTACTGGATGTAGGCTTCCCCTAAAACGACAAAGTAAGAAAACATAAGCAAGCGAAATTATGTTATGAATTAATTTTGTTCAAATTATTTTTTTTTATTGTATTTTTGGATAAAGTTACTTCTTTATACAACAAAAAGTAACTTTATACAAAAATGCAATTAGATATTTTTTCAAATTCGTTCAATATTGATCAAGTTAGAAACCCTTCAAATATGGTGGAAGGGGAAACTGTCAAATAGCAGTATGAGTATGAAAGATGGAGGAATGTGGCGTCTAGAGATAGCGAAATATTTTCGCCACGCCCCCACTCTTCCTCAAACCAATATTTGGAATGCCAATTGTTGCTTTATTTAATAACCAACCAATTTGGGTGCTGTTTTCACAAAAAGATTTCTTTCCAGTGTTATTTGTTATTTAGTATAAAATATTGTTACAAAAATAAGCACAGGCAAATGCTCAATTCTTATGCTTATATGTGGCGTTAAAATACCTTGTCTAGGAATGTTTTGCACAATTACCAAAATACTTTATTTCTTTCAGGTCGTGTTGTAAGCGAACTCGGCGCCTGGATAGGCGCCTGCGCAGCTCGGTCCCCATGCGCATTAGCTGACTCAGCCAACTCTCTTGTCAAAATAGCACGAGCTTGTGATGACGCTGCCAAGTCTTTACCTTCAGCAGCCAAGTTAGACGCTGACCTGTTGGGCTGGCCAGGACTAGTGTCCAAGAAGCATCAGCTAAAGAACAGTATTATTCGCAAGTAAGTTATAATGAATATAGCACACTGTAACTCTCCAATGAAGATAGAACGCTATCGTGATAGTCTCTACCCTCAACTCCAAATTAGACGCCGTCCTGTTCGGCTGGCCAGGACTAGTATCAAAGAAGCATCAACTGAAGAACAGCCGACATTCGCAAGAATCAATGTTACCATTTTCACCAGCCAAAACAAACTTCCTTGGTTAGTCTAGAATAGAGAGGTGGAGAGGAGAGGTGTTGAGTCAATACATTAACCCGCCAACATTCTATGCTGGTCTTGTATTCATTCATACCAGCAGAATGGTCGTCTATTTCCTTACGACTCACCTTGCTCTACGACTTTAGGGTGGATTTCCATTTTGTAACTTAAATCCACACCACCCATATCCATAATTATTATGGACTAGCTGACCCGGCGAACTTAGTACCGCCTAATAGTAAGGATAACGCCATCTACTGGCATTACCAGAATAGCATAATTCATTTTATAATGATATTTATGATATTTTAATTAGAGGTAGCGTTGTATTCGGATTTTTTTTTTTACGTTTTGACGTTGCTTCCCCTTTCCATATTTTCATGGTTAGGCAAATAGGGGATGTACTTTAACTTCCATTGTTATTTCAGATGTGATTTACAAAACCACACAAAGGAAGGCGGCTCGTGGGTAGTGATAGCCGGCCATGTTTTCGACGTTGAAAACTTCGAGTGCGAGAGCGCAAGTACCGTGGAATTGATCCGAAAACTCCGTGGCTCCGATGCGACGGCCGCTATGAGCGTGGATCCCCATGCTGCCTATCTGTCAAGGGTGACGGAGAAGTGCGTGGGGCTGTATGCTGATCAAATATACAGCTATAGGTGTTATGTGAGTAATGATCAATATTTTTGATATTTAAATTGAAATAAAAATTATTGCCTAACAAAATGAACGGAAATACAGCGTTAAAAGCTTGTGTAAATAATAATAAAATTATTCTTTAAATTTTGGTTAGATGGTTCAAAGTGATAACTCTAATCCAAACTTACTTTTTTTTTAATGTTGCAAGTGTGCAAGCATATTGTTATAATACGGCTAAATTTAGTCATTTGTCAATTTGCTCTATTAATAGGAACGGTTTTTCCTAAATTGTGCAATAGTCGTTTACGATGTATGTTAATGAAAATAGGCTCGATATCAATATTAATTACTAGCTTCTGCCAGCGGCTTCGCCCGCGTAAAAGTTGATTTCTCCATACAAATTTTTAACCCCGTTTTACCCCCTTAGGGGTGGACTTGCGTAAAATCCGTTCTTATAAGTGGATGTCTACACCCTGTAAGGAACCTACCTGCCTAAATTTTAAGTTTGTAGGTGTTATAGTTTCTGAGATTTAGTGAGTGGTATTTCCCTTATATATATATATATATATAGATTATTATTTTTAATATGGTAACAATTGTAGGCATCCGCCGTTTTGTACGTTACAAGAGTCGTATTTGATCAACGCAAATTGAAAATTACAGAATGCAACACTATTTTTAAATTACGATAACGTGGTAACTGAGCAGCTGGAATTTTAGTTCATTTAATTAAAAATTAGAGTATATTTATCTTATTTCATTTTTACCAGGATTTTTGTTAGAAAAGGTATTTAATTTAGTAGTTATGTTTACCATATGTTATACCAATTATAACATGTGATTTAAAATTTAATCTTTACACAGGAAAGTTCAGCCAGTCTTAGCACTCATCACATACTATCAACATGTGCGTTCAACATAGCTGTGGGTCTGACACAGTGCGGCTCTCGCCTGGCGCGCTCGCTGCCAGTACAGCAGGCCGAGAGAGATGCTGCGCCGCATGCCGCTGCTGTGTTCTTGAGAGGAGGCCTGCAGGTTTGTGTTATATAACATACTAGCAACATGTGCGTTCAACGTAGGCTGCTTAAGACCCAGACTGTGTTATAGTGTATCCAAGTTTTCAAATTGATCTCAAATTAAAAATGTTAGAAGGTCATCCTTGAAACATATTTACCTTTGTGAAGTACTAGTGATATCTATCATGCCGTATTCTTACAGGTCCCTCAATTAACAAATCCCTTCGACGAGGAAAAAGCAGAGGCCCGTAGTGGATCCTCCACTGGTGGTAACAGCCCTGCGGGTGAGGCACCCCTGCCCACGAGGACGTCGCGCCCCCCTCGTCCCCCACCCCGTGTTAACGTCGTGCAGTCGTCTGCGAGAGCTGAGGCGTTGTTACATGCGCTTGCGGAGCCGAAGTTACATGTAAGTTTGTCTAATGCATCTAGTACTACCGGTAGCATACCATCACGATGTGATTTTGCGATTAGTCGCACAGGCGGATTAAATTTTTAGCAGAAATATCATTCATCCGTATAAAAAAAGAAAGAAGAAAGTTTAAATTTCATTCAACACAAACTCAACGAATTAGAGCTTAAAATACAGTCTTTAAAAAAGTAATCAAAATTAAAATGATTGATTTATTTTATTTTATATAGTATACGGTTTAAGGGGTTTCAAAATATTATCACTTCGCGCAATTATACTAAAAAATTAAAACTATTATTTATATAATTTAATTTACCTAGGATCCATTAGCACTACACCTATGGTGGGCGTGTGAAAGACGCGAGGGTTGCGCGCCACACTTTCCACCCGAACATCCGCTGGAAGAACTGCGTAGAGCGCTGTTAGCGGCTTTACTGTTCCATGCGGGACTGAAGGAGCATGCACTGGCGACTGCGATGGCTGGTGAGACTGCAGATTTTTATCGTTTTGGATATTATTAGGCGTCATCAGCTCGTATAAGCCATTTATTGCTATTTTTCTAAGTTATCTAGAACGTTACTGACACTCCGTGCCTCAGAAACTACGTTAGAACCGTTGGTCCCTGTTGTCATTCCTAGATCTTTGGCAGTCGTTACACGTAGTCAGATGCCAGAAAGTGTGATCATCAGTCTATCCGAGGAGTATCGTGTTGCCCAGTAACTGGGCTGTGGAGGTCTGATAGGCAGTCACTCCATATAAAACACGAGTATTCAGCCGTATTCAGTTAGAAATGAAGCCGACCCTAACACAGTTGGGAAAAGGCTACGGACATGAGAAGCTGTTTATTGCTTGATCTGTTCATTGACACTATCTTGATAAACTAACATTTTTATATACAACAACTTTGTTCTAGAAATGGAGAAAGGCGAAGTAAAGCTATCACCTGCGATGTCAGAAATTGTGAAAGCTGTTCAGCAAAGTAAATGGACCTTAATGAGGACAAGGCAACAGCTTTCTCGTGGTTATAAAGAGGTAAGTAAGAAAGCAATTTGTTTATAAATAATCCTTTATTATTACTAGAGTTCTTATTGTAACAACTCCTCTATATCAAGGTATGCGCAGCGCCTTTAGAGAGGGCTCGATTTCTTCTACATGAAGTCCGCGCAGCGATGTCTCCTGCAGTATCAGCATTGCACTCACGACCGCCTTCCCATAGGGCTCCTACTGCCAAGAAAATATTCCAGAAAGTCATGCGCGCGGCCAAGACGCCTGGATTTAGTAAATGGTAACAATAGTGGTTCTGTAGCTTTTATTATATACTTATTTATTGTTTAATAACTTCATTGATTCTACGATAATTTTACCGTCCCTTTCAGTTTTGAAACTACAAAAGATCTCAGAAACAGACAGAATAGTCTTAGCAAAAGTATGTTCAAAGCCACAAGCAGCCTCCTACAGGGTGATGCACTCCTCATAAAGTCATCCATTGCCCAAGCTTCGAAAACGCCCGAAGACGCTCCGAGCATCGTCGTTGAACCTTCTAAAGGACACAACGAAACCCCTACTGCCCCTATAAAAGAACCCATGTTAAGATCAAAAGTCACTTTGAAAGTGAAAGATAAACCTTTAGAGAAAGATTTGAAGAGTCAAAATAACGATGACATGAAGAATGAAGGTCGCGGAGACAGAGACAAAGGAGACCGAGAAGATGTGTTAGACAAAGACAACGATGATAAAACGCCAACGAACGAAATGTCGATTAGTTCGATAAACGATATTACTGATAATTCGATACTCAAAGAATCGATGGAGAGTGAGAAGCAAGTTATGTTGCTAGCTGACGATCTTAAGACTGATTTGATTATGGCTGACGAAGAAAAGGATGATGATAATTCTGAGAGGAATAAGTTTGTTAATGCGTGGGTTTCGAGACTTGCGTGTGAAGAGAAAGGTAATCCCTCTCACAGTTTTTGACTTCTCCCGTTCATATTTGTGATTTAGTACTAACTTGAACTCGTGGCAAGTAATACTCCTTTTTTCTTAGCTTTTCCTTCCAAAATTGTTAAAAATAACGTTAACTAGTTACTCCGTGAAAATAGGGCAAACCAACAGCGTTTATAATATTATCCGTTTAATAAATAAATAAAATAAAATTCATTTATTTCAGGTAAAAATCCATATTAGAAGTCATCTATATAAAATAATTAGCTTAAAATACAAAATTCAATAAATTAAAACATTGCATTTCATTACACAAAATACACATTAAAAAAAAAACAAATTATTTCTCTATTTCAGATTTATACTGGTTGCTAGAAGAAGTGACGCAAGAGCAACAAAGTTTGACAATAGCTATTATAGACTTCGTCATGACTGAGGATCCCTGTGATATAGACATACTAAGGAGAGCGCTGTACTGTCAGGTATGGTTGCAAACTAAAATGTACATTATGACACAAAAAATAAAGTTCAATATTTCATTTGTAGGTAAATTGCATATGAAAAAATAATTTCAACTCTATTTTCACACAAATGTGGTTCAATTTCAGGTGCAAAGAGCAGAAATAAGAAGAAACGGGTATTGCATGATCAATAGTATACTGAACTCGTCACAGACGATGTCTGACAGCATTAAATACGCGGCTTTGGCGGGCTTATTAGGAGCTTGTATGGCCGACTCCGTTCCGTACATACCACTCAAACCTACCATACCATTAACCCATCCATTGATTGGCATAGAATCTGTGATACCGTACTCAAAGTATATGGTTCTTCTAGAAAGGTCGAAGTTGATGGATTTTATATTGATAGAGTTGAAAGCGAGGGTTTTGGAAGGAGAACACACTCAGGCGCTGCCGTTGAAGATGAGCGCGAATTATGGTGCACATGCGTTGTTGAATCGGCCTTCGAGAGCTAGGTAAGATTAGAGATTCTTTATATACTAATGTCCATAGGCCCGACTTAGATTATAAGAGTTTTTGTACTGTAGTCTCAATTTGTGGATTGTGTTGACATAAATAGATATAAATACATATTTTTACTACGTTTTATTTTCTGAGAAACTGGTTTACATGATGTTAAAATGTCAGGAGTGCGAACTGGAAAGAGATAGGTGATAGAGCTATATACCTCCCCCCCCCTCTACCCTTTAACAGTTCAGATTAGGTCGCGTTGAGAGCTCGTGGTAGGCCTCTAAACCAGCCATTAAATTGTAAGTTACACATCGAGTATGCAGACCGTGTTTAACCCTGAATAAGTTAGCATATTAAGATTGTCGTCTGGCATTCAAACCTGGAACAGTCATTGTAAAGCTCTATACATCTTGTTTGCTTATTTTGCAGGTTCTTGATAACACTATTATCACTTCTCATAGAGGGGTGTCAGGGTCCAGAACTAGAGCAGCTAATAAATGGTGGAGCTCTAAGTTCGTGTCTTACTTTACTCAAACAAATTGGAGGCGATACATCTCAGCTTACATCTTTAATATGTAATGGATTGAAGTCAAAATGTAAGTAGTTTTTGTTTGTTTATTTAGAGGTCAATCAAACGGACCTGTCAGAAAAAGAGTTTTGTAGGTTATAACTAAAATTTTTTAATCCCTATACCATAACTTAATAGAATTTCAAACTGAAGTCTTAAGTTTAGACTACTGATTTGTCATAGGCGAATAAGTCGCGTTAGAAACAACACCCTATGCTCAAGTAGCAGATGCCAGATGGAAGTGGGCTAGCTATGTCGCACAAATGCACCCGGATAGATGGGCGACGATCATCACTTACTGGATCGCCTGAAGGAGGATGTTGCCGTCAAGGTCGACCGCAACGAGGTTGGTGTGACGACCTGACCATGTTCACGGGGCAAACTTGTCTAAAGATTACTGAAGACAGATAGTTTTGGAAGGAAAATGGGAAGCCTTTGCTCAGAAGCGGGACGCAATGTAGGCCAACAAAATAAATGGTTAACTAACCATTTAACTGAAGTATAATTTCATGTGTCATATGTGAGCCTCCATATAAGGCAAGGACCATTAACAATAACTTGTCTTTCAGCTGATTGTTTAATAATATTCGAAGACGAGAGGCTAGGAGCTCGAGCTCGCGGAGCTTCACTGTCAGGTCCTGAACTAGCTTCTCTGATGAAGATTGGTACACGAGTGGTCAGAGGCAAGGATTGGAAGTGGGGTGATCAGGTAAGGATAAAGTAATACTACCGATACTGATTTGTGACTAACCCCCAATTTCTGATTTAAGTATTTAAAGACGAGTATATCTCTAACTCCTTGCTTGAAAAGCTGTCCAAAGTTGATATTAAAGTGGGGCTTGAGACGTGCTGAAAAACTTAAAATATCAAATATTATATTCAGAAACCCGCCCTTAGTGTATAATACAACCTCTATTTGCTAATGCAACTTAACAGTTTTGATCCTCTCGAACGGATTCGAGAGGATCCGGCTTTAATTTAAGTTCGTTGACTCTGTTTTCGATCTTGACTCGCTATGTTTTCGATGCGCAATCGCCACTCGAGATTTTTTACCCTTATTCCCTGTAACAGTATTGTAGTGTAATCTGAAAGCGTTGAAGATCAGTCGTTTGGCGATTTTTGGTGAATGCCAACGTGAGTTTTCTCACGGTGGGTTCTTTTGGTTTAAAAATAAATCTAAGTTTTGGTTAACGGAGACGTGAGGCGTCGCGCGTCGCGTGCAACGTGATGTCTCACGGCCCGTCGGTCGTTTTTACTATTTACAGAAAAGCACTACAAACACATCGCACGCGCAAACACAAACATAAGGCAGTGTACTATGTTGTTAATGGAGGGCGGGCAGAGTTGTAGTGCCCACCGCGGTGTCGAACGTGGCAGGCGCTGTAGCTGGTATCGCCCTATGTTCGTATTGGGATGAGCGATACGCCGATAGTCCGCCGCAGGTGTCGCTACCTTTTAGCCTGAACGGAGAACGCCGCATGCGCCGCCGCGTTAAACGTCGCGTGCGACGCGACTGTGGCATCCGCGGGCACCGCCTGTATTTCAAGCAAACGCGTGTAAAATCGCTTCTTCGTAAACACTGTATAATACACCGTCGTATGTTTGAATTTAATGCGAGTCGCGACGCCTCGCAACGCCGTAAACGAGCACTTACCTATAAGCGTTATTCTAGGACGGTGTCCCCGGTGGCGAAGGTCGCGTCATAGGAGAGCTAGGAGAAGATGGATGGGTGCGAGTAGCATGGGACGCGGGAGGTACCAACTCGTATCGTATGGGCAAGGAGGGTAAATATGATCTGAAGTTAGCACGCTCTCCGTCGCCACCGCCGTCGGTAGATGAAACCGTTCATGGCACTGGTAAGAAAATTGTTGATTACATTTTCCTTTTTTCAAATGAGCCATTTGTTGTTTTTTTGTGCTTTAAAAACTCAAAAAACTGCCTTTGAATTATTGATTAGATTTTTACAACACTGGAAAGATTTAACCCCTCGAAGGCCGATTGTACATACGTCTGTATGTCAAATGATTTGATAGCTTTGGCATGGCAGTAGTACTTGTAGTTGCCAGATTGAACACGAAATGAGGAACGCCTAGATTTTTCGCTGAGACTACTAAAGAAATATGATAACTAGCTGCTTTCAGTGGGTTCGCCTGCGTGATAGTAGAAAATTATCCCAAGGAAACATACTCTCAAAATAAAAAGTATCCTATATGCTATTCAAGGGCATGGTCTAACTGTATACCAAGTTTCATCGAAATTCATTCAGTAGTTTTTACGTGAAAGAGTAACGTCCATACATACAAACTTTCGCGTTTATATAATTAATAGAATAATCATGACTGTGTATGCTTCATGTATGTTGCGCAACATGAAGTAGCGTGATACTATGCCACAATGTTGTAGGCTTTACGATATATTTTTTCTTATATCTTATTCAACAGCCGTCGTCGACACCAGTATAGAATGGTGGCCAGTGAGCGAAGTCCGAGCTGCCTGCACGGGCGCTATCCGAGCCTTATGCGCGGGCGCAGGCGGCGCACTCGCTAGTGTCGGCACAGTTGCTAGAAGAAACGTGGCTGCGCTACAACGAAGATTATTGACTTTGGCGCATGCGCATTCAACACCGCCGCCGACAGCGTTTGCTACGCATTATCATACAGCCTTGGCGTTGTTGAGAGGTAAGGATTGTTTTATGTTTATCTATTAAGAATCTGATTCGGAACCTTGGATATGCAACTTAGAGTCGCTCTTTGCAGGTTATTAGAATTTTGCATCTGAAAGGTAACCAACAGAACCCTATTACTGCGCCTCCGCTGTTCATCGATCTGTCTACCAGCGGGGTTTATCTAATGAACAGAAATAGGTAGACAATTGAAATTTCGATAGATTGTGAAATAGGCCTAGATTCTAGGTCTATTTCACAATCTGGGAAAATTTCTCGTAAATTATACTCACCAAGCACCTAAAAAAAATCTACAAGACCATGAAAAGGCTTGTCATATTGTATGGATCAGAATGTTGGGCTGTGAAAAAGACGGATGAAAAAAGATTGCACGTAGCGGAGATGAGAATGTTAAGATGGATGTGTGGTGTGACGAGAATGGATAAAGTGAGAAATGAGTATATTAGGGGAAGTTTGAAAGTTGAAAAGTTGAAAGGGAATCGTTTGTCTTGGTATGGTCATGTGAAGAGGAGGGATGAAACGCATATTACTAGAAGAGTTATGAGTTTACATGTGGATAGATGGAGAGGGAGACCAAAGAAAAGATGGATAGATTGTGTGAGAAGTGATATAAAAGAAAAGGGAGTTAGTGATAGCGTGACGAGTGACAGGACAGAATGGAAGAAAAAACGTGTTGCGCCGACCCCAAATAAAACGGGACAAGGGCAGGAAGATGATGAAGCACCTAATATTTTTGGCGTTTGTTACAGCAAGTGCACAAAGTCTGGAGATGCGTATATCTTTATGCACTGATTCGTGGTTCGAACTCTGCTACAGTATAATTTCGGCAGCGGACAAACCTATATCACAGGATCTCATTTATTTACAAGTAAGTGGAGTAAGATTCCGATCGACCACATATCAACCTTATATCTAATGTCGGGCGAAATGGTAGATAATGAAAATGTCTTCATTTCTCATTCCCCTGAGGATTCAACTCAAAAGGAGTTGGTTTATAACGTGATACTTTACCACCACATTTTTCCTGACTCTGTGAATTCTCACAGAGTCATGAAAAAAATGTGGTGGGTAAGCAATTTATTATGTTTCCCACAGAGTGAGCCACACTGGATCGCATTTTGCAGTCAAAGTAAATTGAAGTAACCATAATTTTTTTTTTTTAAATCTCGTTCATGAGTACAATTTCAAGTTTATTTTTGTGCTATTAAACTAAAATTGGTATAACTCAAATGTCATATATTTGCATGAGACTACCGCAGTGTGCGTACAGATACAAACAGTTACATTTGCTATTAAAACTCCATGCAATTGTGGCATTTAACTACTTCACCAGCGATTAAATTTAACTAAACACATTGTTAATAGGTATCCCATCACCAGCTAAGGAGGTGTTTAAAAAACTTAACTACAATTTTTTTCCTCAGATTCAGTCATTATGGCTTCTTCGCCGCGTACTGGTTGAACACACAGGACCTCCCGAGTGGCGACGCACAGTAGGGGCTCAGTTACTAGCGCTGATTGGACGATTGTGGCTTGAAACACACTCATGGGACCCGGCCTTTAAAGCTAATCACCAGGCTATTGGAAATAATGCTGCAGATGAAGAAGAAGTTGGTAAGAACTTTTGGATTCATTCTAATTGGTTGCACTGATGTTCCATAGTAGGACACGAATATAATTAGCCTATTGACTAGCTTCTGCTGGCGGCACCTACGTGATGGCGGGAAATTATTCCAAGAAAATGTACTATTGACAGGAAAAAAAAAGTGTAAATGTTTATCCAAATCCGTTCAGTCGTTGAGGCGTGATTGATAAACTTCTAGAACGACATGACATTAGTAAGATTATCGTCTAGTCATTCTAATACTGTCATAATATTTCATTTTTCCATTGGTGCAGAAACCACATTTCTGTCTTCTAGCTCATTTTTGTCTTATCCACATGCCGAAGTAAAATTAAGTTTAAAATTGAAGATTTTCTTCATTTTTTATTAATTTTTCATGTTCTCGCTAGATGGCGCTAAACTTAACGTTTTTAGTTTCTTTTGTTTTTAGTGTAGAGAGCATGATTAGCCTAGAAATTTTTTTTGCTAAAATTGCCTTAATACCCATCACATTCGTCAAAAATACCTATAATATACATACTAAGTATTATTTTCATTCCGTAGCTTTCACTTTAACGTGTAAACACCTAACAAGCTATTTATTTCAGACAATAGATGGCGTGCCCCTGCGACCGCCAGTTACACGGGTTCAACGTGCGCAGCTTTAGTGCAACTTGTAAGACAATTGCACGCCGCTTCTCAGTGGCACACACCTTTAACCACGTTATTATTAGATAAACTGCAATTGGCAGCGCAGACGGTAAGTTCTTATAGTAAGACTAGCTGTATCCCGCGTTTTCACCTGTGTCTTTGGTTACTGCTCCGCTTCCGTGGGTCGTAGCGTAATATTATATAGCCTATATGAATCTAGCTATCATCACACAAAATGTTATTATTATTATTTATTTATTTATTTACAAGCACTTGTACAACGTTACGGAGGAAATCCAAGGTGTTGTACAGTAGAAACTTACAAACTAAAAAAATACATTAAATAAAAACCATAATAACACATTGAAGAATAAAAAGAAAATACATATACATTACCACTAAAATAATAAATATCACACAAACAAATGAAAAAAATGTTTTCTTATTTTTTATCCATCTTCTCACAAAACCTTATACATTCACGACACACATCTATCCATCTCCCAGCAAACAAGTCACACTCCGGTGTTAGACTCAGGAGTTGAGTTAATCTAATCTAACCGGTAGTTCCAGAAAATGGCGCGTTTAAACAACCAAAAAAATCTCTTTAGCTTTATTGTGTTATAATAGTATATTATGTAGTTCTCCTACAACCACTAGAAATATAAAATAAATTTACGCAGAGTTGGTATAGTTACGATACGTCGTTAGTATACGACGCGACGCAACGCCATTCTACTGTCACGGAGTTATTGGACAAACCGGCGTTAGTTGCGTAATGGGTAAACGCGTTTTGTAAACCATAGAAAACTACTATGTTTAAAAAAATATAAGGGCATAGCATCAAGTCTCATCTTACTATATTATAAAGCAGTGAAATTCTATTCGTGGAAGCTAAAATTCCTTGCTGAAGACTGTCAAATCACCTTCTTTTTTGGCAGGTAACAAGTGACTGGCATTGGTGGCCGCATACTAGTCAAGATCTAACACAGACGATCAAACCCACACCGCCGAGCCTTGAGAGTTGTCTCATCGGTAAGCTATAAATCACCAACATGAGACACAAACAAAACGTAACTGTAACTTTTAAGTCATAAGGTTTATAATCGTTTGCAGCCGGTGCACTTGGAGTGGTTGGTGGTGTAGAATGGCGCATTCGTTTGGGGCAGAAAGTGTCTGCGGGATCACCGCCACGCAATGCTATTGTGACCCAACTATCGCCTAGGGCGAAGATAACTTTAGTACATGAGGATAATACTACTACTAAGGTAAGTTTTTTTAGACTAAAAAGTCGATGAATGAGCGCATCCCTTCGGCACCGCGTCCCATCGCCCCCCGCACTAGCATCTTTGACAACCGGGACTCAGAGTTGCGCGCAGTTTTCGTAACGTATTTTTCTGACTAAAATTAATAATTATATGTTTTGCGAGATAAAACTTCATTTATCATTATCAGATTATTGTTTCCTTTCAGAATTACCTCTGTGAATAATTAATACCGTTATTTCCCATGTTGTAAAAAGGAACGATTCGCAAGGAACTTGTATCAATAGATTTTTTAATAGTATAACACAGATTAATATTACTACTAATAATACTACCGACCTCATGACGTGCGCAAGTGACAAAAGATGGCCTTAAAAGCCGTATGTTACAAAGTTTAGCTGTCGCAGTATCTCACGCCAAAATCAAAATGTTGTCATCATTATTACCTGCTAACTTGATTAAACTTTAAATCAAACTAAACTCCATTATCTTATAATTTTATAAGAAACCGATCACATTGCATTTATTCTGAATTTTCGTTCATCAGACTGAACTAAGCGGCATTCAAAGCGCAGAAAGCGACCGCCTCTCACTACCGCTAGGTGGCGGTGAGAGTGCTCTAAGAGTTTGTGCGGCGTTATTAGGTGCTGGACCGCAAGCTTCGCCTATGCATCCACATCATTTACCAGGTAAGTTAAGATATTTTTATTTTTCTTGGTGCTTATTTTAGATTGAAAATTGATTGGATTTTTGATTGAGCGTTCATTTTTGATTGTGTGATTACACAATGAGTTTTCGCCAAAATGGCTGTCAGAATTTTCCAACTGAATTCTCCTCAGGAAAAACAATTAATGTAAAAAAAATAACCTGTTTTTTTTCTGTTTCCGTCTTCTCTTTTATTATATAAGTGTGTAAGTAAATGAATTGTTAAATAAATAGAATTTTAAAGTTTCTGAAAATCCTGATTTTTGCACCCATACATGCCAATTTACGAATTGATAGCGCACATATTAGTGATTCTTGTGTTGAATGAACATGAACAACACAACACAATGAACAAACTTAACTATTACATCTCGATCTCCACGATGGTTTTAACTAATTCTGATTACTGAATATACAATCAATAAATCAAAACGTCAAAATAGATGGTACTAAAAATAAGTGTCACCTAAAAAATTACATTCATTCTTTTTCCCGTGGAGTCTTCAACTGCAAAAACCATTTCGTTAGTCGATCTACAGTACATAAAACAAACTGCAAATCGTTTATCGGAGTGGTTCCATCATCATTCATCATTTTAGCTTTAAACATTAATCATGGGCTGATAATATTATAACCATATTTTCAGCTGAAATCGACGTCTACGGGCTAAGGAAGCAGCAAATGGAACTTTTAACACTGTGCGCAGTACGAGGTCTTTTAACTACTAGAACAAGACTACGAAAAGTTTTGATGCAGCCACCAGACCATGCGGGTATGATCTTTTCCATTGCCCAATATTGCATCTGTAAAAGTCAACCTTACTGCACACTTCATAAAGTTAAAATTTGCTTTACAAGTGCAAAATAACAAATGACCATCACAATCATAATAATTTCAGGTCATATAGACCGAGGGACAACTTTAGGTACAGAAGGGACGTTGCTGAGACGGCTACTAGCTCTAGCCACTCGACCGAGTCCACTGGCCGCTTCCCATACACCGCGGGAACTTGAATCAGCGGCCCTTACTATAGTTCAGCAATTGGCTGCTCATGTTAATGGTAAGTTTGAGTTGACCTTACGCTAGGGTTGCTCGCAGAAAATATAGCATATCGAGTTTAAGAAAAAGTTTGACTTCGTCTCTTTGAAAATCGATTTGTTTCCATTTCCACATCCAAAATATATTTTTTTTTCGATATTATTTATTTTGTATTATTCTTATATTTACAGGAGACGACAAAGACCATGAGACTCCACCTGAAATGCCGATCATAGACAAAAGCAATGTAATGCAGATTTCTATGGGTCCTTCAACAAGCACTGCATCTCTATGTAAGTTTTTTTTAAGGCCGGTTTTGCCATAGTCAGATAATAATTTTAACTGAAGTATAAATATGGCAAATTGAAATTATATTGGAAAATGATAAAATTATCAAAATTATGTTGTTAGGTTACCTTTTAACCTATTTCATGTAATTAGACTTGCACAGTTTTAATAAATTATAAATAAATGGCTGTCTGTCATTATTTTTATACAAAACTGTCAAACAACATTTTTATTCAGGTGATATCTAACAATTGAAAAATCGGGCCCTAAAACAGTTACTAAGAAACAGCAATTATAATATTCTATTTCAATGTTCTTTTACAGCAAGAAAAGATCTCAACACATGGGCCAACTCTTCACAAGTACAGCAAGTTATAGAAATGGGATTTTCTAGACACGCTGTGTATGGCGCCATTCAAGCTTTAGGTAACAAAACAAACAAACTTCTCATTCAAATATAAACTATATTTTCATTACTGTAAAGCTCAAATATTCTTTACGGTCTACCGCCATTAAGATCTTTATTCACAAATTTATTCCAACAATTTTGAACTGTAATTTCAAAACTATAAAGCTCAATATTCTATACAGGTGGAACAAGTCTACCATCAGTCGAATCCTTGGTCGTATACCTATTAGAACTACCGCAACACGGTATGGACGACTCGGTCTTTGAAGTCAGGCCTTTGACTGCTAAACCGGAGAAGAAACAGATCCCGTACAGATGGCGCAGTTGTTTCGCTTCTGAGGAAGAGTACGCGCAGTATTTGTCTGACGTTATCACTCCGGGGATGACTGTACGGTGTTGTAAAGCGGTTGAACCGGTAAGTTTCGTATATTTTTTTGCTTTGTGTTCCACAGAAAACGCATTTTACATGCTTATGGTCCTGATCAAATGCTACGACTCGACGAACAGATGACAATCTGACGATCAATTGATCAATTTGACGATGTTTTCAATATCGTCGTTGAAGTGCTAACCTTCTAGCTGAAATTTTTCGAGAGAATTACTTTTTAGCGCTTATATTTTAAAAGTGCGTTTCTGCCTGTTTAGGTAAAATCTCTAAAGCGGATAATTAGTTGCAACTGCATTAAATTAAATTGTGGAACTACCTCCTAACTAAACCATCGTGTCAATTAATAGATCCTAACGTTTTTGGCATAGGTAATTTTTGCCTTCGACAGTTAGGAGTTATTGGCACTTCGCCGTCGATATAACACGTCTCTTACAACTTAGATTAACTTCTTATCACATCTAAATACTCTCTGAAGCAGGGGTGGCCAACTTTATTAGACTTACGATTTACTGTTTACTAACTAAACTCTGTAAGTTGTACCAGTTGCAAAATCATTTTAGCAAATGAATAAAAAAGCGAGCGAGCTAAAAAGTTTTCATACAACGCTTTGAAGAGGTTCAATATGATAAATTTCCATATCTTGAATAATAATAAAACTTTGTCGAATTATTAAAAAAAAAATCGATTAGATTTTTAAAACGAGCGAAGTGAGCTCAAGAATTGTAAGTAGCTCAAATTGCTCGCTTCTCTCTTTCTTTCTCGCAGTCTAGAATACGTTTGATGTCAATCAACTGGAATAACAACGCCGAACGACCGGTTGGCCACCCCTACTCTAAAGCATTTCCACTATGATCTTAAATGCTGTTTGTATTAGTGTTTGCTCTACCAAACTTGATCAGTTGCTTACCAGAGGTCACCTTTACTAGCAAGCTATCGCCAACACTATCTGTTCACATAAAGACAAACACTTACTCAATACCTTTTTTATCGCGCCATCGATGTTTCTTCTCACCATCACATTTAATATGCTTGCTGCGGCATCTCGTGCGGTAGCGGTCGAAATGCACATTCATCGATCTTTTGGACAGAGAGTAGCTTTCACGGTGTGCGCCAGCGAACATGATATTAGACCTACTGCTAATCACTGCTAAACTAGCAGTAGCTAGTTTTACTTTCTGGAAATACCTATGTTTACTCACGTTTTAGCTTGATTGAATTCATTTATTAGGCTTTTTTCAGTAAGCTTGCTTCTGTTATTTTGAGGGTTTAAACGTGTTTTTTCAGGTTGCTTTAGGCGATGTCGGACAAGTACAGAAAGTTGAACGCGATATAAAACAAAACGTCTTCTTACACGTAAGTTTTGAGTACCTATTTACTTTAAGCGTAGTTTATTTATTGACGCTTAGATATATGTTTATATGTGTACGCATTATTATTACCCATACTTCATAAGTCATTATTAATTGGCCTCAAATTTTTTGCATTCCTAGCGTCCCTGCATTTTAACTACTTTACTTTTTTCTTTAAATAAAATTAAGATGTGACGAGACCGAATGGTCAAGCAAAATAAATAACTTTGTATATGAACAAAAAAGTGAATGAAAGAACCATCATTTTGCTTCCAAGGCCTACTGTCCCCGTATGCGTAGCTTCATAGACGCGTATTGGTCATCAAACGTTTGGTGTGCGCCTGCGTGAAGCTTGCATACAAAACTATGAAACTCTGTCGACGAAGCGGCAGCGTCGTGCCTTCGTGTCGCGTTTATGAAGCTATGCGTCCGTAGACAGTAGGCCTAAGTCAGTTATTTTGCATCTCAGTGACCATTTGTATCTTTGATATAAGGTTGCTGTAAGAGGCAAAACAGCAGTTAAAAGACGATAGACCATATCTAAGAAAGAAAAACGGTTTATTCGCGCGAAATTACGCAATCTTAAAACTAGCAAACAAACATTGTCAATTGATAGGGAAGATATGCGTCACATCCGCGCAAAACGGCTGAACGCTCAGCATAAAGCTGTGGCCTCTCGCATTATGCGATGAGCTCACAGCGCTGGTTTTCAGCGTGGGCCGGTGGCGGTGTCGACATAAAGGCCAACAACATATCAACATTTATTATCATTTATTTAATATCTCAAGATTTCCATGTCGTTCGAAAATCAATACTCTAAATCCATTACGCAGGTGGAATGGCGCGGCCTAGGCCGTGTATTCGGCGTACGCGCATTGCATGCCGAAGTGGTATCGGGCACTCCACCATTTGCAGTGGGGGACAGAGTGCGAGTGCGGGCTGCCGTCACACAGCCGCGGTACAAGTGGGGATGTATCGACCATACTAGCGTTGGGGCTGTTACTTGTACGTATTTTAATAAGAATAATTGCAATTGCGTCATTGCGTCTTATGTAAAGTTAAATGAAACTAAAATCAAACCTAAAAAATTAGATTGAGTTTCCTGTGACTGAGACAAGCGGAGTAGTACGGTAAAGTTCCAGAACGGAACGGATTCAGTCAATCACAACGACATACACGTCTCCTCACTCATCTCCATGTCAGTGGCAACATATCTTAAGCTAGTCCGTCATTTGGTTAGTGACCTGTCCGTCTAAAATTGGTCAGCCATACTTCGGTAATGCCACGATCAAGAATCCAAGAAAAAACAAAGCTTTTATCTACACTAATATTATAAAGAGGTAAAGTTTGTTTTTTTGTTTGTGGGAGGTAATGAAAAAAAACACTGAAAGTACTGCTCCGATTGCTAATAGTTTTTCACCGATAGAATGCTGATTTATTCCTGAGTGACATATAGGCTATATTTTATGTACGTGGGCGAAGCTGCGGGCAAAAGCTAGTTTCAATAAACGATTTACAGGCATTTTTGAATTGTCAAGAAAAATGAGAGAAGTCAGTCAGTCAGAAAAAAAGATGATAATTGCACACTCCAAAGCGTAGATCTCTATGGAGAAGAATGTGCAAGAAACTCATCATTATCATGTTGCGCCATTATATACAAGGTGACCTTATATGAGTGGTACTTATTTTCATCTTTTATTGCAGCAATATCAAGCAACGGTCGAGACTTGACAGTTGATTTTCCACAACAACCCGGTTGGACCGGACAAGTCAGTGAGATGGAACTTGTTACTGATCAATGTAAGTTAACAAAGCGTCAACTTCTTATACACCAGTGCACCTGGTCTTAAATAGGAATTAATTGATAATAAACAATACCAAAGTGAAAAGCAGATTTAAAAATAAAGTAGGGATAATACAATACTATTCTAGATAGAGATATGTGGAAGAGAAGCCTTTTTTATATGGTAACCTACAATAGGGTAATAATAATAATTTAGTAGCATTTTTTTTTGTTTTTGTACATATTTGTATATTGGGCTGTGTCCGCAACTCCACGTCTAAAGCGCGTATTTTGCGAACGGGTGGGACAGTTCCTCGTGGAACGTCAGCAACATCCTGGTGTTATTGACTATTTCGTGGAGGGTACCTGGGTTCACGAAGTACTTGCCCTGTATCCAATGACTACTGGGCAACTTAGAAGCAGATGAGCTGCTGTCACGTCCTTCTTCATGCAGGCTCTACAGAGTGGACTGTCTGTAACTCCTATGACAGAGAGGTGCTTATTAAAAGTCCCTTGGCCAGTTGTAACGGCCGTGACTTTTCGCAACTAAGGTTTAGTCAGTCGTAGGGCTGGTTTCGTAAAGCGGCTATCAAAAGAGAAAAGTGCCTCTTCGGCCTGCCTGCACTCATTATGGTCTACCCATAGTTTGTGGTGTAGATATCTGGTGCGTTTCCTTACTAGATTGCGTAGGTATCCGAAGGGGAGTGGCATAATGGGTTCAAGCCCCATCGCTGCCATACTGGAACCCCTTCTGGCGAATTCATCCGCTGCATCGTTGCCACGGGAATCTCTGTGTCCTTTGATCCCTTGAATGGTTATTTGCCATAATACCCATAGAAATTAATAAAATTTTGTTTACATTAGCGGAATGGGGAGAAAGTGCTGGTGGAACTGCAGTTGGCTGGCGCGGTGCTGTACGAGCCGTACGAGTATCGTCATGTCGGCCCGGTGCAGGTGCAAGGCGTTTGTTAGATTCACAACCACATACATACTGGCAAAGTTCTAGTGGAAACGGTCAGGTGAGTCATTATTTAACAATTTGCGATAAGGATTAACTTAGTAATAGCAGAAACGCTGTCGGTTGGAAGCGGCTTCGTCCGCGTGCAAGTTGAAATTTATTCCAAGGGAACATACTCCTGTAATAAAATATGTCCATTGTGCTATTTTAGGCCTGTTTGTGCCAAGTTTCATCTAAAGCCGTTCGATTGTTAGAGCGTGAAGAACAACGACCTTACAACCATTAGACGTCTAATAACAGGCGTCTCATGTCTGTCAACACATATGATTATAGATCTGATGTCTCGACCAATCAGACCGCAGCTCCCCGTACCAATCGAACCAATCAGAACATAATACCCCGCTCCCCGTACCTCGGCTAGTTGACAGAATTGCTTTGGTGTGCTAGTTCAAGCATGAGGCGTCTAGTGGCTGTAAGGTCGTTGGTGAAAATGTAACAAACACATGTCATGTTATACATGGGCACGCCACAATTATGGCGGTAAGTCCCCTCTTTGAGGCGTGGTTGGAAAGACCTCACGGCGTCCTCACCTTCCGCATGACGCAGGTTCTCACCGAACATGGTAAGTTCGGAAAGTTCCTGCACCGGATTCGTGCGGAAGACACGCCCGGGTGTCGCCACTGTGTGGAACGCCCGGAGGACACGGTGGAGGTGTGCCCCGCTTGGGCAGAGCAACGCCGTGTCCTCGTGGGGGCGATCGGCGGCGGCGATCTCTCGCGCCGGGCCTTGGTACAGGCCATGGTTCGGAGCGAGGAGGAGTGGCAGGCGGTCGCCTCCTTCTGCGAAGCAGTAATGCTAGCAAAGGAGGCGGCCGATCGCGTGAGGCAAGGGTCCTCACGCCTCAACCGCCGCCGGGATTCCGATCCCGATTTCCGGCCACCGTAGGCGCGGGCTTGCGGACGGCGAGCAATGGGTGGCTCGCCGTCTGATCGTCCGGTAACCATCCGGACCGAGCCTAAGTCGTCGACGGCGCGTATTGTTCCACGCGCGCCTCAGGGAGATGTCAGCAAGTCGTAGGGGCCCAGCAGGGTCGAAGCCTACTGGGGCCATGGGTAGTGTGAAAGCGAAACCCGGGGCCCTGGGACGAAGGCAAAGAAGGAACAGGAGTGGGTTTTTAGTCAGTAAAAGTCTGACACTATCTCTCGCTCCGCCCAAGAGCGAGATTTGTCATAAGATGATTTTCCCACCTAAAAAAAAAAAAAAAAAAAAAATGTCATGTTATACAAATGTACCAACTTTCGCCATAGTATTAGTGTGATTAAAAAGTAAATAGGTTTTAGTATTTGCCAAACAATTGCTACCTTCAGATTTCAATAAGTGACGTCACGTCAACAGAAGTTATTATATGTTTTGCTACCCGAAAAGGTTGCGAATATCACGGACTCATGCAAACTTGTGCCGTATTTCTCCTTTCATTCCTAATCGTGTTCTTGATTATTGAAAGTTGTGCCTATACTGAAAGAAAAGCCTTGACGGAGTTGTTAACAAGCAGCTTCCATGCCACTCTTGCCAACGTGCATGTAGGTTTTATGGCTGTTATTCAATGGCTGATGAGCATGAGGTCCTCGGATATTCCAACAGTAGCCCGGAGTCTGATCAGATTATTGACCATAAGCTTGTCCCATATTTATTACGTGAATCCAGTTGTGTTTTGATGTGTACATTATGCAGGCACAATAAAGACATACTTTTACCGAAATTCTTGTTGCAGCACTGGATCCGCGTGGAAATGCGCAGCGGCGTGCGTGTCCGTCGCCTCGGGCTGGGCGTGGGCGGCGGCGCGCACGGGCCCGCCGCGCTGGCCGTGCGCGCGGGCGCCACGTTCGACGACGCCGCGCTGGCGCCGCTGGCGGCCGTGCCGTGCGCGCCCGCCGCCTCCGTCAGGGACAGGCCGCCCGCGCATCTAGCGCAGATACAGCTGCTGGCTGATTGTAAACTGGTTTGTGTTTATTGTTTCTGTTCAACCTAATCTACTTTTTTTATAAATTACTCTCTTAAGTCCCAGTTTTGGCCAAAAGCTTTCTCCGTTTTTTCTCAGACACTGTTTCATGCCGAAAAAGAGAAAAATATAAATAAATTAATCAATTATTTATTAACACCGCGAAAGAAAACACGGGATAATTTAAAAGAAAAAATATACAAGATCTATCAAACGCTATGACATTGACTCTAGTTATTTCAAATACTCATAACCTCTGTAGAGATTTCTTTTTATTTATTAATACTAACAAATATCTTTATGGGCTTTACTCAATGCAATATTGTAGTTTCCTTATTTTATAATTTAAAGACCAAATAATTTAAATAGTGCCAATTTTTATACCGTACTCTTAGTGAACGTACTCAAAAATGAATTAAAAATGTATAACCCAATAACTTATAATGACGTAATATTTTGTTGCAGTATTATCCCTGTATTGAAATCGGAATAAAACAAAATCGCAACGTGAATGCTGACTGCCGAGTCCATGGTCTCTACATAACTGGCTTCAGACCTAACCCGCTTTACACTGACGTTTTACAGGTTAGCAAACTCTCAAATAAATTAAACTCTAAAAACATATAAATAAGGATGTGTTTTGATTGTACTGAATGTTTCAGAGTATGAACTTCGTAGCAGAAGATTGGATGGAAAAAGATAATCCAACAGGCGCTGTGTCTGCTGATAACAATCCACCAGCATTACCAAGTGACTGTCCAAAAGTAAGTATTCATTCTGAAAATGACCTTATTCATTCTGAAACTGACCTTATTCATTCTGAAAATGACCTTATGTTTACTTATTACAAGTTGTACAAGCCACTTTTACAACACAGGATCCTTTTTCCACAGGTATACGTATGGGGTTTGAATGACAAGGACCAGTTGGGTGGTGTGAAAGGCTCCAAAGTGAAAATTCCAGTGTTCTCACCAAGTCTCAGTGCTTACCGTCCTGTACATATTGCGGGCGGATCAAAGACTCTTTTTATTGTGTCTCATGATGGAAAGGTATGTTCTTATTCTGTACTAGTGATGGCCCCGGCTTTGTTCGGGTGCAAATTAAACATAAACCTTCCTCGTTTATTGCTCTTTCTATTAGTGGAAACGGCATTAAAATCGATCGAGTTAGCGTATAAACAGGCACATGTGAAAAGCGACTTTGTTTTAGACTATATAAAGAAAATTATTTGAGATTAGCTTCTGCCAGCGGCTTCGCCCGCGTGACATGGGTTTCTTCATACAAACTTTAGACCCCCGTTTCATCCCCTTAGGGGCTGAATTTTGAAAAATCCTTTCTTAGTGCTCGCCTACGTCATAAAAGGAAGCCTTGTGGAGAATTTTGTGTTCCTAGTCCAAGTAGTTTCGGCTGTGCGTTGATATGTCACTCAGTCAGTTTCTCCTTTTATATATATAGATTACGCTTTTGGAAGTTCACAATATAATTCTTCAGTCGTGTCTAATTTGTTGATCTTTGATGAGGAACCGTTTTATTCAACCAGGAGTAGGTTCAGTACAACTCTCAAAAAAATTGGGGGACCGTGGATCTGGTAACCAATTCATATAAACGAAAATCAATATTTTAAGCAGCGTAATATCACAGTCCATCCATACAGTCAAACATACAGTCGGTAACACAGTCCAACCATACAGTCGGTAACAGTGTTGGACTCTGGAGTCCAACACTGTTACCGACTGTATGGTTCGCTAAATCGTGTTATTTTAATTGCAGGACACTCCATAGGATGTTACCTTCATCTTTTTAAGTGACACCTCAGTTAGTAAGAGCTTTGTTTCAATGCTTTTTTGCATTTTCTTTGTAACAGCTGTTCGCATGCGGTGAGGGTACAAACGGTCGTCTTGGCCTAGGCCACAGCAACAACGTGTCCTCTCCGCGCGCTAACCCTTACCTCGCACATGTGCTAGTACGTCGGGTCGCCGTGCATTCTGGAGGGAAACATGCGCTTGCGCTCACTGCTGATGGGAAGGTAAGACTATGCAAGGTTCTTTATTTAATACTAGCTTCTGCCCGCGGCTTCGCCCGCGTGAAAGTAGGTTTCTCCATAAAAACTTTGGACCCCCGTTTCATCAGCTTCGGGAGTGAATTTTGGAAAATCCTCTCTTAGTGCTCGCCTACGTCATAAAAGGAAACATTGTGCAAATTTTCACGCTCCTAGTGCCAGTAGTTTCGGCTGTCCATTGATATGTCAGTCAGTCAGTTTCTCATTTTATGTATATATATAGATTTTAGAAGGTTATTGTTGATCAAAAAGGTTCGTCCAACACAAGGTGGGTCTTGCATTGCTTGATCTTTGCATAGCTGGTAAAAATTAAACTATGAGACTGGCACTGGTGGGGAAGTAAGCACAAACAAAGAGGCCATAGGCTCAGCATTGATTTGAGTCGATCTGTGATTGTTTATGGTCCTAGATTATAAATGAGTTTTAATTTTGATACAGTATTTTAAGTAGCTATGCTATTTTAATTATATCTTTTAAGTTACACCTTTTTAATGCTTTTCATAGAATAAAAATCTGTTGACTCCTAAAGAATTTATTTTATCTATTTTGATTCTATCAATTTCCATTTCAAGGTTTATTCCTGGGGCGAAGGCGAGGACGGCAAACTTGGTCACGGAAACCGCATCACACTAGAAGTGCCGCGACTCATAGAAACGTTAGCCGGAGAGCGCGTGGTCGGTATTGCGTGCGGGTCCGCACACAGCGCGTGCGTGACTGCGCGCGGGCATCTGTATACGTGGGGAATGGGCGAATATGGCCGGCTTGGGCATGGAGACGATATGACGCAGCTGTATCCTAAGATGGTAAGGGATAAAATGAACCATTTAAAATAGACTAAACTGCCATAAAAATTCTTAAACTGAGGTAGTTGATATTTGGTTCAGAGGCCCTTAACGCCATCCATTTGACGACCTAAACTGAACTGTTAAAGGGATAGAGCTACCTATAAGGTGTATAGCTCATCCCTCTTATTCACTCGCACGCCTGACATTTTAACAGTCATGGCAAGACCCCAGATTATGTTTTGTGCCAATTTAACCTTACTTACCAGGTAATAAGGTCTAATCGTGCGCACATGTCTTTGATTAAGCTCTAAATAAAATGGTGAAGGAGCATTACCTTTCACTTTGATTTTATCTTCTCCTGGCTCAATTATATATTTAATATTTATTAGTGTATTTTTTTCTTATATTGTATTTGTGTTATTCAGTCTTATTAGTATTTTGCGATGTTGTACACTGACAGACCTAAATCCATCTCCTTTCTTTCAGTCCATCCAAAAGTTGTCTGTAAGAAATTGCCCTGTGCGATAAGACCGCCCATTGTACACTTATTTCTAATTATGTTTGTCCTGTATTTTTGTTTATGTGGTGTACAATAAAGAATATAATAAATAAATAATATTTTCACTCCTTTTTATATTTTAGGTGGAAGCAATATCTAGCCTACGAGTAGTGCAAGTTGCTTGTGGATCACGAGACGCGCAAACTTTGGCACTGACAGCGTGTGGAAAGGTATTTTCATGGGGAGACGGCGATTTTGGCAAATTGGGTAAGTTTTTACAATACTTTGTGCTATGGAGACATTTGCTTTAAAAAAAATTAATGTTTCGAGTTAAGAATGATAATGCCAAACAGGAGATGATTGGTCACTGGTCACGCCACAATAATGGCGGTAAGTCCCCTCTTTGAGGAGTGGCTGGAAAGAAAATACGGCGTCCTTACCTTCCGCATGACTCACGTCCTCACCGGACATGGTAAGTTCGGGAGGTTCCTGCACCAGATTCGTGCGGAAGAAACGCCTGGGTGTCACCATTGTGTGGACCGCCCGGAGGACACGGTGGAGCATACGGTAGAGGTGTGCCCCGCTTGGGCAGAGCACCGCCGTGTCCTCGTGGGGCGATTGGCGGCAGCAATCTCTCGCGCCGGGCCTTGGTACAGGCCATGGTCCGGAGCTAGGAAGAGTGGCAGGCGGTCGCCTCCTTCTGGGAAGCAGTAATGCTAGCAAAGGAAGCAGCCGCACGCGCGAGAGAACGGCACTCACTCCCCAGCCGCCGGGATCCCGATCCCGATTTCCAGCCACCGTAGGCGCTGGCTTGCGGACAGCGAGCAATGGGTAGCTCGCCGTTCGATCGTCCGGTAACCGTCCGGACTGAGCCCAAGTTGTCGACGGCGCGTAGTGTTCCACGCGCGCCTCAAAACATTATCAAAATCAAAGAAGTTGCTTAATTACCCTACTCTTTATACCCTAGAATACTGTGGCAGGTACCAATAAGTGAACTAGGTTCCTCGGTTTCAGGTCGTGGCGGGTCTGATGGTTGCGCAGTACCCATGAACATAGAACGACTGAATACTCTTGGAGTTATTCAAGTGGAGTGTGGCGCACAGTTCAGCTTAGCTTTGACTAGAGATGGAGAGGTAAAACGATTTCGAAACGAGTTCATAATCTACCTATATGTCGTGGCCAGATCTTAGAAATTGATCACTTCATGATATGGCTTAGTAAAACTGGCCAGATCGTTTTAAATGTTTGATGATATTTTAATCTTCGTTTGGCCTACTCTTTAGACCTTTTATCATCATTGAAATCCTACATCAATGATATGGCCAAACGAGGATTAACATATCATCAAATGTTAATGTTTAAATGATCTGGCCAGTTTTAGTTGGCCATATCATGAAGTGACCAATTCTAAGATCTGGCCACGACATATATAAAAGGAGATATTGACTGACTGACCTGTCAACGCACAGTCGAAACTACCGGGACTAGGAGAGTGCAATTTTGCACAAGGTTTCCTTTTATGACGTAGGTGGGCATTAAGAGAAGATTTACCAAAATTTATCCTATAAGGGGATGAAATTTTGTATGGAGAAACCTACTTTCATTCGGGGGAAGCCGCTGGTAGAAGCTAGTCTTAGATAATTTTCACATATAGCTGTTTTCATGCATTATACGACACCAAAACTAAATGTTATAGTGTATTAGCGTTAAGAAAATAGTGATAAATTGTTTATCACTTGGCTTAGCCATGCTCCTTGAACAATTAGATCAAAGTAAATTAAAAAACGAATGGGTTTAATTTTTATCCCAGTGTGAATACGCTTTTACTTTGCAGTTGCACGGATGAGTTACTCTTTTCTTGACGCGAATAGACTATAGTGTCCCGTAAAATTTTCGACTCTTGGCGCTGAGTCGAGAGTTGATAATCATTTATCTTTCGCCATTTATATGTGAAAACAAGTATGATTCTTCTATTTACTTAGGTGTTGATAATTTAATGGCCACTTTAAAAAAAAAAACGTTCGAAATATAATAGTTACGGGCTGCAATGTAATTTAAACTTTGTCGCATATTACATTGAGTACAAAAACTTCAAAGGTTCAAAAACTCGAAACTTACTAAGTTCAAAAATGGTTTTTAATTTTTTCAATGACGTTGATGAATTGGTTCACAGGTTTGGACATGGGGTAAAGGCGACTACTTCCGCCTCGGACATGGATGTGACGCGCATGTGCGCCGCCCTACGCTTGTGGAAGCGTTGCGCGGACGACGAGTAATACATGTTGCTGTTGGTGCATTGCATTGTCTCGCTGTTACTAGTGAACATCAGGTAAATATTGTAGGAATAAATAGATATTCTTTTTTCACACTCAATCTCTTGCATCTTTGGAAGTAAAACCCTAGCTGTAGTTGTTTTATTTTAGCATGGAAATAGTGCTGATTGTCCTTTTCCTACAGGAACCCGAACAATGAACTTACATAGGTAACGTTTTACATTCTCAAGAAAAAAATATATGTGGAGGAGTGCAATAAAGACTGTGGACCCAATTTGGGTCATTGGCCGTTATTGTGATGCTTAAACGCAACAACTATACTTGAGTTAGTTACACAAGATTCCAGTCTTGAAATTAAGTTTTTTAGAACTGTCATCAATTATCATAATATTTTTCGTAACCCAGGTCTGGGCATGGGGTGACAACGACCATGGCCAGCAAGGCAACGGTACCACCTGCGTAAACCGCCGCCCTGCTTTGGTAGCTGGCGTCGAAGGAGTCCAACGGGCAGCGGCGGGCTCTTCACATTCAGCCGCCTGGTCGCTAAGACCGGCTGCCTTACAAACTGATGCTCATTCGCCACATATAGCACCTCTACCGTTCCCGACGTTGAAGGATCCTTTGGGAGCCCAGAGTCTTGGTAAGTAGGAAATAAGTAAGACCTATAGCCGGGGCTTTGCATTCATCCACCTGGTCTACCAGACCAGCTTACTTGCAAACTGATGTGCATTCGCCAAATCCGTGTAGGCACCGTTTCCGTTCCCTTTTTAAAGGATCCTCTGGTAGTCTAAAGTCTCGGTCAAAAAATGATTTGATGTATGCAAAACAGAGTGTAAAGACTCGCAAAACTCCATTGAAATTGGAGGATTCTCCGATCAGACAGGTGTTGTATCTAGCCCGGGCAACTGCCTGATAGTTGATTTCGGGCTGTTAAATATGTTCTAATCACGCGAAAAACTTAATACCGTGATACAGGATTTGGAATTTTAGTTCTTAATGTTTTTTTTACATAGCATTTAGTAGGATGACAACAGGACGAAAATATGCATCTTTAAAATGATGGAAAGGGTTTGGTAGCTACATTGTATGAATGCGACAGCTGTCACTCGCACCATCCTATAGCAATTGTAGTGTATGTGACGTCATATATATATACCATACAATGACTTCAATACGTTCTTCTTATATCACTTAACAGCGCAATAATTGAACACTACATCAATTGACACTGCGCAACTATTTTAAAGCTTGGTTATTGTAGAATCTATGCTGTGGTTCAATGTCCAATCGGCCTCGAGTAATATGCGCAAGATTTGAGCATATCACCAAGAACTTATGAGTATTATATTTACTTAATGCATCACTTCTTTCCTCACAGGACTGTACTCAGAAGAAGTGGTAGCAGATGAACCTCAGGGGCCACGAGCTTCGCTGGCGGCTGCGGCCTTAGGCTTGGAACCGCCTGTGGCTGTACAACATGCACTGTCACTAATTTTACTAGCATTGCATATTACGCAGGTAAAAAAAAATATATCTACTTATTCAATACGTTACTCATTTTGTAAAACTTCTAAAGATATAAACTCTCTCACCTCACACTCACCCTCGTTATATAGGAATCGCATATTCCTATATAACGAGGGTTGACATATCATCAAATGCTAACGTTAAAACGATCTGGCCAGCTTTAGTTGGCCATATTATGAAGTGATCAATTCTTAGATCTGGACACGACCTATGCCTTTGCCGATTTCGGCTACGGTGACTAATTACTGTTGTATTCAGTGCAACTACGGATTTCGATCATGTGCTCCAATATGGGTAATATAGCTTATCTTAGTTGCAAAGATGCGTGCACAGCACGGACATGTTAAAGCACCATTGATGTATAGGTATTGGATGTTGGAGCGCGGTTTATTTTTGATGGTCTCTCGCTTGACATCGAGATCTTTCTTCCGCTGGTCTTCAAGGTATAGGCTGGTCTTACAGGTACGTTTATATAAAGAGCCAGAGTGCGATCGCACGCGGCGGAGTCGAAGAGACAATCGGCAACACACTCTCTTTCTCAGTAAATGACGGTTCTAAGTGACAGAAAAGCATAGAAGCGTATGAAAGTCCGATTCGGTGTGAACTGATGTAGCTCAGCCCTAAGTGTAATCACGATTACATTTTATAGGTAGCAAACCGAATACATAGTAATTAATTCGTAACACAAGAATATGTGTAGTAGAGAGAGAAGAGTAACCATGGAATTTCTTGCCAGTTCTTCTCCATAGGAAATTACTAATTGGAACCATGCACTGGCTACTTATGTTGTGTTAGTGCCCAGGTAGGTCTGTTGAAATAAAATAAAATTGAATATTGATTTTTTTTGGTACCTTAAATCGTCTTTCTTTACTAATTATTAGGCGCGACACTTACTGGTCGAAGCACTACGTGCTCATGAAGCGTCTTCAGCGGCCGTTCCCGTGGTAACTGCCATTGACACTGAAGACGAAGATGCTGAAGCAGATGCACGAACTGGAGGAGGCGAAGCCCCCGCTGATAGAGCTACTTTGCCGGTAAGTCACATATAATAACAACTAGTTTCTGTCTGGCTTCGCCGGCGTGAAAGTCGGTTTCTCCATACAGAGTTTGGACCCCCGCCTCATCCCATTAGAGGATGAATTTCGGAAAATCCGTTCTTAGCGGATGTCTACACTCTATAAGAAATCTACCTGTCAAATTATAAGTTTGTAGGTGTTATAGTTTCTGGGACTTCGTGATTAATCAGTGAGTGGTATTTTATTTTTAAGTATTCTCTTTTATACAGAGTGGGGCAAGCAGTCCGCTAAGCGGCTCGATATCTTCTCGGCATTCAGCTGTGATGTCATCAAGCGCTGTTTCCGTCGCGGCTGCTACCATGACAGTACAGCAAGCTGAAGCTCCCAAGGTAAGTTACATTGTTCTTTTGCTTTCTGTTTGGAATAAACTTAAAAACTACTGCACGGATTATCATGCGATTTTTACCAATATATATAGTGATTCATGAGAAAGGTTTAAATGTATTATACATGTACATTGTAGTGGATAAAAGCCGAGAATTTTAAAGATTTGTAACACACATGCGAAGCTGGGGCTGGTCGCTTGTTCGCGTGTCATTAAGTTGGTAATAAAGTGGATATGGCACTATTTACTGACGTATACACCCTCGTGGTTAAATAAATTAAATAATATGTGCGATGATCGTCATTTGTTTCTTTTTAGGGTTCCGTAACTAAAAAGGAAAAAAACGGAACCTTTATAGGATCACTTTGTTGTCCGACATCATACTTGAATGATATACAGAAAACAGACAGACGGACAACAAAGTGATCCTATCAGGGTTCCATCCCATCATTTATTTCGTACACGGTGAATCGCTTTTGTTTCTTCACATTAATTCTCAAGTATTGTTACAGATGGCGCTAGACGAGTTTACGTCACAACTAGGCGAATCCGACGCAAGAGCTCTAGTCGACTTACTGAAGTTAGCGGCGGCCGGCAGGATACCAGATTCTAACAACGCTGTGAAGATAATCACTGACGTTCTTATGGGTAAGTTAAATTAGTCCAAGATCCCAGAGCGATCAGACATGACTTATTTTCACATAGATGAAACCTTAGGTTCTCAGTAGCGTCTCATGTACTTTAAACACCTGTGTGCTTGTAGAGCTCGTCCTGAGACGCCTGGGCAGGTACCAGGTGAGATAGGTAACTAAAAATAAGAGTTACTTAACTTAAACTTGTATTTGTGATTTTTATATATGTTTTGTAGAATATTATTCTAAAGTAGTATCATAAGTGTCAGACACATTTTTCATGCACCAAAAATTTTGTTAGGCGCTTTAAAACTCCACAAAAAATAATTGTACTTTCTGTCTGATTTTTAAATATGTTATTAAGGTAACTATTACAAAGTTATATTTAATTAGTCAAACAAGTGACCAAACATCTCCTAAATACAAAAATTATTCAGCAGAGAGTATGAGCGCAAGAGCACTACGCATGCGTCTCAGAGTAAAATATTTCAATATTTTTAAAGTACTTACTGCCTTCGATTCAATATTTTTGCATCTCTATTTAAATAAGACGAACTTCAACATTTACTTTTATACAACAATTCACTTAAATATTAATTTACTTACTTATCATTAAGAAGTTTATGCAAAATAATATTTTGAAATAAAAAGTTCTGCCACAAAAGGTAGACCCATTTTTTCTACCATTCGGGGTAACCACACAGTGTCACAAAAAAGATGTACTATTTGTGTGCAGTAGGTGGTCACGTGTATTTAAAGTGAGGGTCACAAGGTCGTGTTTATTGCAGCGTTGGTGGCGTTAATCAAATTACCTTTTGGGACAACACCTCACTTGCACTGGGTATTTGATAGATTTATAAAATCAAAATGGAAGAACTAACTTAAACTAATTGGGTCCACCATCTTTATAATGGCTACTTTATTTTTATATATTTCTCATGCGTACATATTTTGTCCAGCACTCTGCTCAAGTAAACCAGCAGTAGCAGACATGGTGGTAGAAGTGTGTGTATGTGAACTGGAAGAAGCAGCCGCGGGTGGAGGGAGGGCTCCTCCACAACCTGTCACAGTGGACAGTCCACATCCGTATGCTGATGATACTGATATATCAGGTAAGATCACTACCCTATCATGCTGGGTTGCCGTCCTATCAGACTAGGGGGGTGATCAGAACAGGGCAGGTATGCTATGCCCTTAGTCCCTGTAAAGGAATACACACTTATGGTCTATAATATCACTAGGATGTATGCCTAGTCCCCGTAACCGAAATTCAGTCTAGATTATTTTTAGGTAAGATTTAGCGCGAGTGGACTGTAATGTAAATTAATAATATGAAAGTTGAAGCGAGCGGCTCAACAACGGCGCTATTTATGTCACTGTAGTCGGCTGAGTAAACGAATTCGATTGGGGCTCCTGCCCATAGCGCGTCAGATGACAACTATAAATATACCATAAAGCGTCGATGCGATCGAACCCTTTAGCGATCTGGGCGCACTGTTCAATGTTTTGATTATTTTTAATTCTAAAGGCCTTGTCTACATATTCGCATCTATAGACGCCACTTACCAACACGTTTAGTTGCTCTATTCAAAATGTTAATCAGAATGTTCGTAACAGGTGTAGTAAAGATCCCCGGCGCATCATCTCTCCGCGTAGTCTTCGAGCAAGGATGTTCTACGGAGCGTCGCAATGATCCATTGACGGTATCTGACAGCACCGGACGGGTATTGGCAACTCGTTCTGGTCGGGAACCTGCTGACTGGGCACAGGAGATCATTGTCAACGGTAAGATAATGTAGCTAATTGAATACGGGAATACAGGAGTTATTAGGTACTTAACTATATATTTTTTTAACAAATGATTTTTCTAATCCGTGCAAAATTAAGTAAATTAGCAACCTTTCAAATCTGGTGGAGTGAGAAAACTGTCATGTGACGTCACCGCTTTTTTACTCGCATAGAAAAGAGATAGTGAGATGTTCGCACCACGGGCCCACTCTTTTGCTTACAAATATTTGAAATTCTAATTGCATTTTATAACCAATTTTGGATGTAGTTTTCTGAAATCATTTCTTTATAGCGTTATTTCTTGTTTAGTACTAAATATTGTACAGAAATAACACAGGGAAGTATCCAATACCTAGTGTGGGGAAACTTTAAAAAAATCTCATCTTAATCTATATATATAAAAGGAGAAACTGACTGACTGACATATCAACGCACAGCCAAAACTACTAGACCTAGGAGCGTGAAATTTTGCACAAGGTTTCCTTTTATCACGTAGGCGAGCACTAAGAGAGGATTGCCCAAAATTCATCCTCTAAGGGGATGAAATGGGGGTCCAAAGTTTGTATGAAGAAACCAAATTTCACGCGGGCGAAGCCGTTGGCAAAAGCTAATATTAAATAAAAGTCGCTGTCTGGCACGCAACAAACTTTGTTAGCATTTCTAGTAATAGAAAGAGCGAAGAACGAGAAATGTGTTTAGAGGTATGTGGAACAGAGAGTAAAGCCCCACAAACCTCCGTTGAAAAGGGAGGATCCTCCAACCAGACGGGTGTTTATGTCTGGTGGGCTACTACCCGATAAATGATTTTGGACTGTTCTATATGTTCTAAACGCGCGGAGAACTTTAATTGCGCGATGCAGGATTAGTTCTTATTTGACGCCATAGAAGTCGCTACATGTGTGTGAATATAAGGACCAGTTTGATGCCGGAGTGGGTCGCTAGTGTTTTATCATATACATTTTTCGCTAAGCTGTATTTTACTGTAGGCATTAAGGACTCAAAACTTGTTTCAAAATACGAATATCTTTTATCCAGGCGATGAATTGCGTTGGAGATTTACTAGCGATGGTTCCGTCAATGGCTGGGGTTGGAGGTTTACTGCACATCCTATACTGCCCTCACACTCAGTAACTGTAAGTAGTGTTTACTTTAACGTATACGACATTTTTGTTTGGTATTGAACCAAACACAAAAGTCGTATACAATTTCAGTAAGTCAATACAAATTGGAATACCTATCAGAAAATTTTGTTATAAAAATAATTATACAGCTTGGTGATGATATGGTTGACGCAGTCGTTAAGCGGTTGGCTGCTGTGCGCTTGGTTACTGTCGCGAGTTTGTTTATATTAGTACGTTAATAATTTAAATAAGAGAATTAAAGGGCAAAAATCTACGAAAGAAAACTTTGGTTCCGAGTAATCATACTACAACTCAGGGGACATAATAATAACATTATTCAAATGCATTATGTATTGCCATCTAATCACCTGTTAAAGACTTGACAATGCACATAAGATGTTACACTGCCCTGCGTTCAAAAATGAGATTAGAGTTTACTATAATGACGTCATCGGGTAGATACTCTAAACTCGCAATTTTGAACGCGAACGTAGAGTTCAAGTGTCAATGCCAAGCAACTGTCATTCCTGCCGCTTACACCAACCTACCCTGCTCGGAGTTAGAGTTAGTTGGGTTAACTCTAGGGTAGCTACTCGATTTATAAAAGAACGACTCTGAGTTGCAACTCAAAGCTACTCTGGTTATTTTTGAACGCAGGGCAGTAATGACTATTCCATGTTTGTTCACAGGACAGCGGATCGGATCGCTACGTCTTATCTTGTCCATCAGTGGAGTTAGCATGGCGGTTACTCGATGGTCCATTGTTGGCGGCCATATCAAACGATCATCAGCTGGCGCCGCGGTTGGCCCAAGCATTAGCTATATGCGCACAAATGCCTACACTATGTGAGTTTTTATTTATGTAATAGAGATTGTATTAGTTTTTTCCACTTACCGTATATTTTAATCTCTTTAGTCATATTACATTACTTGATGTCGGCACAACAAGTTTTTTTCTTACATTCTATCGTATCAGCAGTCTTGCTATTTCTGACTCCTTTTTCTTTCATATCACTCCTTTTAGTATCCATCCATCTTTTCTTTGGCCGCCCTGCCACTCTCCATTCATCCACATGTATATTCATAACTTTTTTTAGTAAGATGCGCTTCATCGCTCCTCTTTACATGACCACGCCAAGATAAACGATTCCCTTTCAACTTTTCAGTCACTGGTGTTACTTTCAAACTTCCTCTAGTGTGCTTATTTCTCATTTTATCCATTTTCGTCACTCCACACATTCGTCTCAACATTCCCATCTCCGCTATATGCAATCTTTTTTCATTTGTCTATTTCACAACCCTATATTCTAATACAGTTCAATGTTTAATCCACATATATTCTGGTCGATGATATTTTAACATTTTTTTTCGCGGTCTGTTGGTCCTGGTCGACCGACTTGCCTGCTTTACTAAGTTAATATGCAGTTTAGTGAATAGTACGTTCCCGTGCAGCATGGCGCGCGCGCGTGTGGTGCGTGCGGCGGCTGCGCGGCGTGGTGTGCGGCGGCAGCGGCTGCGGGCTGGGCGCGTGCGAGACCAGCACGGGCACGCCGCCCGCGCTGCACCACCTGCCGCAGCTGCTGCACGCGCAGTACGACCACGAGGAGCCGGCGCTGCGCACGGGCACGCATCTCTTACACACGCACTACCTCAAGGTAAATTATAAATATTTACGTTACAATTTTACTTTTAGGCCAAAAGCCCCTCCCTCCTTCAACCATTTAACCACTTGCGTCGGAATGGTCAGACGAGTGTTTTCATGTCTTATTCGCCAGGGTCGTGTGTTTAGGACTCGGTACTCCATCTCGTTTAGCTCTTCAATCCCCATAGGTGATAGAAGAGCTGACGAGATGTATTTGGTCGTGGATGTGCGACCCTGGCGGAATAAACGCGAGAGTGTTTTTCGAATATAGCCGACATAGAATTTTTTTTAATTTTTTTTTTTATATTCCACAATTATCACACAACGCCATCTAGTTCCAAGCTAAGCAAAGCTTGTGTTATGAGTACTAGACAACTGATAAACATACTTATATATTTCTAAATACATACATATTATAGATAAATTACACCCAGACTCAGAACAAATGATCGTACTCATCACAGAAACATTTGTCCTGGGTGGGAATCGAACCCACAACCTCCGGCATAGCAGTCAGGGCCACTAACCACTAGACCAATAGGCCAGTCAAAAAGTTGAAAGGTTAATAATCAAATCGCTGCTATTCATTCCTTTCGCTACTATCGACCTAAACCCGAGATTCTATAGCTATTTGAGACCAGCTTTATTGAAGAATAAAAGCTTAACCTTGGTCTCTTTATAAGTTTGCCTGCAATGTTCCTTCCCAAGTAAATATAAAATATCCGTGTTCAAAAGTTTACCGATAGTGTGATACTTTGAACTAGAAGAAGATACATGTTTGGTTGCAATTACTTAAAATTATAAAGTTACAGAAGTAAATTTACCATCATAGTCCGCCTAAAACGTTCTCTTTCTATGTGAGAGGGGTAGGCTATAATCCATCAGGTGGACCCAGTATATGTTGCTAAAACCAATATTCTTTTCTCAGGAACTAGCATGGCTCGCATGCGGGCTCCGCATGGACTCCCGCGTCTGCAGCGGCCCCGAATCCGTCCGTTGGTCTTGGTTCAAACGCTACTGCCTCTGCGTTCGCACCGCAGATGCACTTATACGACGAACGCCATTACCCACACCTTTCTTAACGGATGTGCGCAAGAGATTGGCAGACCTTGGCGTGTATAATAGTGATGAAACGACCAGTGAGTCGTTGTTCCTGTGGGAGGACAATACTAAGTTTACAAAGCAGCACGACGAGCAACTCCTGCATTGGGTTAACAAGTAAGTGAGATATATATCAACTACTAGCTTTTGCCCGCGGCTTTGCTCCCGTCAACTGACAACTATATTTTACTCAACCCAACTCTACCTTACTCTACCTCACTCTACCCTACTCTACAGTATATTAATTTAATATACCATTAAACACATCAACCGGTCAACTTCAAAATTTCATACTTAACCATAGACAACATTACGTTTAGCTGTCAATTTCGTTTTGTTATTCCATGTCAGTTGTGTTTTGTTATACCACGTTTTATGTCACGTTCCACGGAAACGGGATAAAAAATCCTATGTCCGTCTCCTGATTCTAAGCTCTCTCCCCACCAATTTTCAGCCAAATCGGTTCAGCCGTTTTTGAGTTATAAATAATGTAACTAACATGACTTTCTTTTATTTAAATAGATTGTTCATAGCAGACGTTCTTATGTGACTAGTGCGCTGAGTGCGAGTTGTTAATTACGTTAACGCGATCGAAACGTTTACCACAGTTGGCTCTGTGATTGGTTGAGAGCTTGGAGTAGGCCAATGGAAGCGCTGAATGTCACAAATCTATCGATCGCGTTAAAGTAATACAAACTAGCACTAGGCACTTACAGTAGATCCACGTTATATGAAGCAAAAAAAAAACCTTCGATAGAAAGAATACAACAAAACGGAAGACTGCGTTAATATTCACCACTTTTCACACGAATCAAAAATATGGTCACTGTTGCGATTCTAACTTTTACTGACATCGTTACATTTCTATAACATTAAATCCATCTCAGACGCCCAGAAGATTGGTGCGGATGGTGGGGCGGCGGGTCGCGCGGCTGCGCAGTGTACGGCTGGGGCCACAACCACCGTGGGCAGCTGGGCGGCGTGGAAGGCGCTAAAGTACGAACTCCGACGCCCTGTCACGCGCTAGCTGCACTCAACCCTGTACAACTAGTGGGAGGAGAACAGACGCTCTTCGCTGTGACGCCTGATGGAAAGGTTTATGCTACTGGTAAGTGTGATTTAGCGAGTTTCATAACTGTATATGTGTGCGGGGTTTACGGATTGCTCAATATCTCGATTGTGGAAGTCCGATAGGCAATAAATACGGTTATACTAAAAGCCGACCCTTGCATGGTTGGGGAAAGGCTAGGCCGATGATGTGGCCGTATTTGTAGCTACGGGTGGGGCCTCAACTACCATGGGTAGTTTGCAGGGATTGAAGGCGCTAGTCGGCGCTACAGTGCAGTTACCGATCTCTTGCCACGCTCTCGCGACCTTGAATTATTTGCTAATAGCGGGAGGAACACAGAACTTTAACTTACTAACATAATTAAGTTAATTATGTTAGTTACTTATTAAATAATTTAAGCATCAACTAACAAAAATATGGATCTGCTGTATCTGAGACAAATAAATTATTATTATTATAGAACCTGTTCGCTGTGGCATTTGAAGGAAAGGTTTGAGGTACTAGTAAGTCCAATATTTGATGATTTCATTGCATAAGATTGCGTATGGGGTCACAACGTCCAAGGCTAACCGGATGGCGTCAAACAAGCTTTATTCTGATATAATCTTGTGCAGTTAGTGGGATATGAGTAATTTACTACACAGAGGATTTTTTTTGAGGTGAGAAATCAACTTATGACTTCTCCCTCTCTAGGTGGAGGGGGGATGTCTTAGTGTAATAATCATATCTTTATTCAACCTTATTGTATTGCGACAGGCTATGGTGCTGGCGGAAGATTGGGTATTGGAGGTATCGATTCTGTCTCACAACCAACTCTATTGGCTTCAATACAACACGTATTCATCACAAAGGTAAATTATAAAGATTTTTAAGAACAAAGTATAATTTGTTTTTTTTATTATTATTTTTGTTAGGCTCGCGTTTGTCCACAATCTCACGTGATAGTAAACGATAATGTGGTTGACAATGGAGCAGGCTTGTCTAGAAGTAACCTTGTACTCTTTGACATAAAACTCCCAGTTGGTCGCTATCAGCAAACACATACATTTCATTCATGTCGTTCCATCATCACATGCATGTCGGACCACCAGATATACGGCGATGCGTCACCGGCACAATCATAGTAGGCATCCCACCAATTAGCACAAAAAGTTTTGCGAACACATTAATTGTGCGTACATCTAAGGAGCGGAATCCCCTGCCGGAGTCTGTGTTTCCTGATAACTACAAACTGGGTGTTAATCTAAAGTTCGTTGTTGTAATTACTTATAATGTGTGTTCTTATGGTGTTGCCAGGTCGCTTGTAATTCGGGAGGCAAGCATTGCTTAGCGCTTTCGGCTGACGGTGATGTTTACAGCTGGGGAGAGGGCGAAGACGGCAAACTTGGGCATGGGAATAGAGTGTAAGTATATATAATAAATAATAATAAAATTATTAAATTTTTGGAACATAACAAAATATAGTACTCGTGCACAGCTACATTAGTTTAAAATAAAACTGTCGCAGCCATTAGCGCCTACCTCCTAGAGGATAGACTTCGGCGTTCCAGCATAATTAATGGAAGAAATATAAAAAAAAAGAAAACAAACAATAATAATATCTTAAAAGGTTTAACAACCATTATGACAACAAAACAGCATACGAATTAGTAAAATTCCAGTTTTTCTATCGTGGTGTTGGTGTGTGTATGGATAAGGGTGTGTTTGTAAATGTGTGTTCTGTGATTTTTTATTTATTTTATTAATTTGTTACATCAAACATCATTTATAACATCTGCCAAACTGCATAGCAGTTTGTCGGCAGGTGTGAATGTGTACAGTGTGGGTGTTATTATGGTGTGCATGTGTGATATTATTATTATGTGAATAATTTTGGAAGGTAGAGGCCTCTTTCTTTTAGATGTTAGTTTTTTATTAGGTTCTATCTATGAGTAATCTACATTCCCATGAGGTGCAAAAAAGCAGTTCACATATCAATGTGAAAACTAAGGTGCTTTAAGTTAGCCGCTAGTACTAAGCATCAGGTGGATTGGCAGCTTACGCAACGTTCAGACTCATGAAATCATCGCTGTTAGGCGTCCATTACACGGTCATGCAAGCGTCAATCAAAACCATCAATCATGAATGATGGTTGAATGACGAAATTTTAGCGCCATACGTTTTTTACATTACACGGTAAGTTTTTCGTCAGTCAAAATATTTGACTGTGGCAAAACTGACAGCAAAACCTATCGTGTAATGGACGCCTTGGCGCGCCAAAAGTCATTCCGAGTGACGGTAAGCGCTTCCATTTGGTGTCCTTCTATTTGCCGACGCACTAACAGCAACGTTATCGTGAGTTGGAACGAGGCGTTATTTTATCCACGTTTTCACGGTGAGGAATTACCAAAATCGATCATCTGGTCCATTTTCAACAGGAGCTACGACCGCCCTAAGCTAATAACAGCCCTATCGGGACTAGAAGTGGTAGCGATCGCTTGCGGCGGTGCACACTCAGCGTGTTTGACAGCTCGAGGGCGTATTTATACGTGGGGGAAAGGCAGGTATGGACGGTTGGGGCATGGCGACTCGGAGGACCAACTTGTGCCTAAAATGGTAAGTGGATTATGTTATTTATTTATTTATTTAAACTTCATGTACAGTAGTGTATCTGTGTATCTCTACATATTTAAACTTCGTTAGGAGTTTTAGTGAAGTTGAAGGATATTGTGATGTAAAATCGGTGTAGTTATGTAACTCAAGTGTCAGCGCAACTGAACAGCATGTGGAATCATTGAAAGGCGTGATCTCGGTAAAATGGATCTGAGAATTTGATTGTAGTTATGACTATCTCAGCGAAGTTTTCCGAGAAGGTTGATTTGATAAATTTGCTACTAAATACTACAAAAAACATTAGAATATGTACATTCATATACTAATGGTAAACAAATCAAGTATTCATACGTAGACATGGCTTAAAGGACTTGGTATCCAAGCCTTTTTACTTTAAAACTTACAGATGCCCTTGTGTTCTTCTTGCGTTATTGTTTCCTGTTTTTAATATTCCTAGCGTCCTAATACCTGTTTTAGTTGCCAGCCAATACAGGGTGACTTGTTTTAAAAGTTCCCCAGTTTTTCAATCGTAAATAGTCTGTGCATAATTTATTTTAGGTGGATGCATTATCGTCATACCGCGTAATAGACGTAGCTTGCGGCTCTGGAGATGCGCAGACTCTGTGCATCACTGACGACGACAATGTTTGGTCATGGGGAGACGGAGACTATGGGAAGCTAGGTAAAGTAAACATAAATATCACACTAATATTAGAATAAATAAAATAATCTTTAATTCGGATAAGCGACATCCATATGGGATAGTAAACAATTAAGAAAAAAATAATAATCCTGTGTTGGTAAACTTACTATCTACCTATTTATTATAAAATAACGTGGTTGTTCATGGTGCATCTGTGAACAATATCACCTAACAGAGGAGAATCGTACCTTACCGCTATGGTCTTTAGGATGGAGAATGGAATAGATGGGATGGATATTATAAAGACGTAACTTTGTATATATGCATATCGACACACGCATTGAACAAGGTAGTATATCTCGGATTACAGTCCAAACAAAATTCAAACATGGCATTATCACTTTTAGGTTTATTTAAAAAAAATACTGAATTAATGTTTGCTTCAATTGTTTGTTGCTCCTTCACGCTCAAATGATTGAATGGATTTGGATGAAAATTCCGACACGGATAGACCATGTCCAAGAACATAGGATGGGCCTTTTTATTCCGGGATTGTGTTCCCTTGGGACAATTTTCTATTTTCACGCGAGCGAAGCTAGCAAGAACCATAAGCTATATTGTCATTTGTTTCAGGTCGTGGTGGTTCAGAAGGTTGTAAGCTACCAATGAGGATAGACTGCTTGAAAGGACTGCGCGTTGTCAAAGTTGAATGTGGCTCTCAATTCTCTGTGGCGTTATGTCAATGTGGAAGTGTTTATACTTGGTAAGTCAAATGAAAATTTTGGTTCAGGATGAGGTTCAGGATCGATGAGGCATGCAAAAGTGCGAGCCAATGTGGTTGTTTTTAATGTCAGAAAAATAGCAACAAAGTGGCAGGTAAATGCTTTGCTTTAGAATGAGTTCGATTTTTTTACAGTTAAAACAGATCTACAGACAATAGCACATAATAGGAGCAGTATCACCCTTCTTTCAAAGACATAATTTTAAACTTTATTAATATAGCGACATCTATATTACCACATTAGAACTTCGTGCGATAAGAATATATACAAAAGTCCGAAATCATAGATCGGGCAGTTAATAATAATAAATATCATTTATTTCTCTCATAAAGGTACATTGTAACACAAGTTTATTTATATATTTTGCCTGAAGACTAAAACCTTTCTGAGAGCTGGACTAGGTTCGAGTTGCCCGGACCAGACACAATCCCAGTCTGGTCGGAGAACCACCTCTTTTCAATTGAGGTTTGCGGGAATTTAGACCCTGTTCCGCATACCTCTGAACTAATATAAATTCTGGGTTTTTGTGCAGGGGTAAAGGTGATTACCATCGACTTGGCCACGGGAGCTATGAGCATGTGCGAAGGCCCATGCGCGTGACTGGCATGCAAGGAAAAACTATAGTGTCTATAGCTACAGGTGAGTACAAGTACATACTTAAATCCCATCATACCTGAATATCATCATCATCATTCCAACTGAAAGATGTCCACTGCTGGACATAGGTTTCCCTCAAGTCTCCGGCCCTGTGATCCAGCGTATTCCCTCGATCTTCACCAGGCTATCGGCCCACCTTGCCTTCTATCACAGTGTCTTCTGGTACTCGGAAGCCACTCCAGATCTTTTCGACCCCTTCGATCATCTATTCTGTGAGCAATGTGCCCTGCCCACTGTCACTTGGGTTTGGAGGTTCTTCGGTCTTTGTCGGTAACCTAATCTTCTGCGGATATTTTCATTCCTGATTGGATCACCAAAGGAAACTCCGAGCGAAGACCCATTGATTTTCTGACTTCATCATTGTGAGTGACTACGTTTCAGAATATCTAACTCTAATGGCTCAAAAACTTTCAATTAAAACTAATCGGATCCATTAATGTTTTCAATGTTTGATTTTAATATATGATCCAATGTTGATTGATGTAAATAAATGAATTAATAAAAATAAAATTAATTTCTCTGCAATGTGTCCCAATGTAAAAACTAGTGCGCCTCAGCATCAACGATTGCATCACTGTTTACCATCTAGTGGGATCGCAGTCAAGCACTAGTTTATATCAAATAAAAAAAAAAACTTGCTAAGGTCTTTTTTACATAGCGTGAGTATGATGACAGCAGGACGAAAATATGCAATATGCTTTGTGATGAGAGAAAAGGATAGTTAGCTACGAAGTATGAATCTGACAGCTGTCACCCGCACCATCCTATAGCAATTGTAGTGTAGTATTGTTTGTTACCACGACAAGATCCATAATACTATCTCCTTGACCGTAACCTACTTTCGCACTGGCAATATTGATACTCATCTGTTGGCCGACATCCTGCGATTTCTCCGTATTTACTAAAACAACGATACTTCAGAATCTACACATGGTATCTTAAACTTTATGTCATTGAAAATGTTAAAGTCAAAGTCAAATAAGCTATTATGAATTAAGCTATTAGATTATATAGGATGGCCTGAACTGTTTCGAGAAAAGGATGGTATGTCCGCGCCTCTTTTTTGCTCGACTTGGCGGGGGCACTACAGTGCTCCCAGATCTAGTCTTGTAATATATTATTTAGTAATAGCATTAGTGTGTACATAATTTGATACTTGTAGGGAGTCTCCACTGCGTAGCGTGTACGGACAACGGCGAGGTTTACACGTGGGGTGACAATGATGAGGGACAGTTGGGAGACGGTACCACCCTCGCTGCCCAGAGGCCCAGGCTATTGATGGCTTTGCAGGTACGAAACAGTTTTTTATTTGTATGCTAATATGTCGTTTATAAGTAGTCAATCAATCTGCCAATACCTGTTATATTATGTTTAAAATAATAAAAAAGAACACGTTTATTTGGCACAAACTAAAATATGGGCCCATTAGGTGGCTTATTTAAATGCAGCAACGGTGGCATTAATTAAATCCTCCAAAGTGAAGGTGTATAGGCACTCCAACCTATATATGGTATGGCTTATGTACCGAACAGGGGCACGCCACATTGGGTACCCTACGGGTCTATAAAACCCCATTTCCCGAAGTTGTGTTTGCAGCGGAAAATGAAGTAAATGAATTTATAGCCAATTGTTTAATTAAACAGGTTCAAACTTTCTTTTTGTTTTTTTTTTTTTCAAAATATGAAGTAAGATTATTGAGGTTGTATATTATTAGGCGGCTTCACGACAGATGGCGGTTTTGCCGAACAAATTAACTCTACGATCTCGTATTCGCATGATGATCGCTCTGTATTAGGGCGAAGCCGTACAATGTTACTTTTTTTTGTGTGTTGTTTTCTTGTTGAAACAAACAAATAATTTATCTATTTATGTGTGTTTTTAGGGCAAACGTGTAACTAAAGTAGCGTGCGGCAGTGCTCACACAGTAGCCCTGTGCGTAGAGGCGCCCCGGGCGCCCCGTGCTCCCCCACCACCGCCGCTGGAGTGCCATCTACTACGAGATTTAGCACCACAACTTATTTGCAATAGATTGGTTAGTAGCTCTTGTCCCAGTTACTATTTCTCTCTATAAATGCTCATGTTATTATTGCTCATTAAACAAATCTTGTTAAGTTGGATGACACCGCCGAAATCGACCTAGGAAAAGGTGGTGATATGACATAGACGCCTATTGCAAGATCTAGTTTGAGGTGGCTCGAGAAAAATACCTGAAAGGGAAAAGCCTTTGCCAACAATTTGAAAGTATAGGCTGAATAAAAACAAACGATTTTAGTGTAGAAAAATATACTGTTGTGTTTTTACAGGTTCTTCTACACCAATTCTCGGACTTGGTGTGTCCAAATCTACCGCTATTGATCCTAGATGGTCCTCTGGATCAGTTGAGGACACTTCTGTTCTACAGTGTGAAGGAAGCTGCATTTAGAAAGGTAATCACTAGGCTTCTACTAATCTGCTTGTCTTTAATTTCCGTCTACTCTACTATATAATTTGTTTCAGTATATTGTCTTTTAATTACCTCTCAGAAGGTGTAAATAGTAGAATATTCAACACAGGGATGATGCTGTCTTATTGTTGAGTGGTTTGTATTCCTCACTTCACTCAGGTTTCTATATTAACTCCCTCACAGTACTTGGGAGTTAATTATATAAATCCTTCACTCGCGTTCGGGTTTAAAACTTAGTAACCTTCGTTTCGTTCGGAATTCAACATGCCGCTCGCAGCTTTAAAACACTGTTTTATCCGCTAGTCACATAATTTACTATTATTCCTTGTCCAGGCTATAATGGCAACAATGGTCCGCGAGCGTCAACACGGCCCCGTAGTGGAACTATCTCGCGTGGCAGCGCGGCGAGCGCGGCGCGGCGGCTCAGGCCTAGCCGGGCCGGCCGGCATGCGCTCCGTGTTCGGCCAGATGGTGGCGCGCCTGCCCGCCCTCACGCAGGACGCGCTGGCTCTGCCGCATCGCGTGTGGAAGGTCAAGTTTGTTGGTAAGTGTGAGCTTAAACGGTTACAAATATAACTGCTAAATATCTGAAACGCTTAACAAATCTCCTTTTACCAAACGAAAAAAAAAATTACAAGCTATTTTGAACCTATTGCTTATAAATTTGTGGTCTTTGGCTAACATTTTGGGTTCTGTCTCTTATAAATCTAAGCGTTATCATTCGACATTTCACTCATCTTATTGTTAATGGTCAATACTCATTACTTTATTGCATTCCATATTATGTACATAGATGGTATAAAATATTGTCAAGATCAATATGGACTGGCAATCGGGCACAGCAAAATCACCATCACCACTGTCACCATCTTATTGTCTTATTTGCTCAAGCCTTTTGGGCGACTGTATGATTTTGGAGTCATACCATTAAATTTTTGGGTACTTACAGACGGAAAATGGTATTCCGCCTTATATATAATTTATTAACGGGATGCAATTCGACAACATTTTCACTGTTTTTCATACAACCGCTCTTACGCGACTATGAGACGTTATTACACATTTTTCATTAAGAAAGAAAGAAAGACAAGATTCTGAATCACAACAATTTTTTTCAAAAACTTTTAGGGTTTAAAAAAAATACATATTTCCTGGAACAAGTTTCGTAAAATATTCGAGTAAATCACGAAATTACCGAATGCTACCAGAGTTTTCAGGCGTTATCTCTCTTTTTTGGCGTTGCATCTTCGTCAATCGTTGCGTTGCATTGTGTTAGATGAAGTAACAAGCATTGAAACCATGCTCAATGTTGATGATAGGCAAGTGAAAAAAGAGCATCTTAAGGCCTACGCGTCGCGTGACGCATATTCGTCATTATACTCTTGGTGTATTCCTGCTCACAGCTTACATAAAAAGCTATGAAACTGTCGATGAAGCGGCATCGACACGACGGCACGAAGTATAAGAAGCTACGTGTCCGATGACAGTGGGCCTAAGTTTTGTGACTCCCAAGTAAAAATATACAATTGGGCCCCACACATGCTTTCCCAGTTTCTGTAAATGGAAGTATAAAACAATAAGTTCTATTCATTATGAAATCGAATCTATCAGGTGAGAGCGTGGACGACTGCGGCGGCGGTTACAGCGAGAGTATTGCGGAGATGTGTGAAGAGCTGCAGAACGGATCTCTTCCACTACTCATGGCCACGCCTAATGGACGTGGAGATGCGGGCGCGTCGCGTGACGCGTTCCTATTGAACCCTACCGCTAATACTCCGCTACATCTGAACTGCTTCCGCTTTCTTGGTGAGTCTTGTTTACCTATTATCTATATTATTAATAAGTATTATAAATGTGAAAATAACTTTGTCTGTCTGTTACTCTTTCACGGTTAAACTTATTAACCGATTTTGTTACAATTTCGAAACGGATTAAGTTTGAACACAAAGCAAGGCTATAGGCTACTTTTTATCGGGCTCCGACTTCGACTTCCCGTCCATAATAACCAACATTCAGGCGGATGAATTCACTGGCAGAATAGCTAACATATAAATATTAGCTGAGCTAGTGTGCTTCTCAGACTTAAGTAGTCAACTGCTTAACATATGGACCCTTTTTAGAAAGAACATTATAAGAGTCAGCTTGTGATTTTAGCAGTAAAGGGATTTTTCTTTCCTACAGTCAAATGGGGTGAATACAAACTCAGGGGTGTATAGGACCAAACTTCAAAGGGTATTTTCACGATATTTGAATATTTTTGCAGCATTTAACTATATCAATTTATTAATGAATTGTTATTCTAAAAATTCGATGCTTTGTTAGAAGCCGATAATATGGTATCAAAGTGAAAAACCCAACCCAAAGTTTTTTTTCTATTCACCCCTGCGTTTCTTTTCACCTCGTTTTACAGTAATTAAAAAGCGTTTTGTAATCATTCTAAAAAAATGTGTTGTCATTCATAAAACTACTGATCTATGAGAACAGTTTCTATTAACATTTTGTTATGGATACTTTCTAATTATGAAAGATAAATACCCCTTCTTCCTTCTGATGTACTTCCTGAAAAAGCTTGATACATATTTATTTATTTTTATATGATATGAAGAAGACGTGCTTCGTCAAATCATAATATAAAAATTTTACCTTAAAATAAAATTTGTATTATGTTTCCTAAGACGTCCGAAGTCCATTATGAGAGTACATCGTCTTTTTCCACGTTTATTCGCTAGATAGTCCTACTTCCGCTACGTAATTCGACCTCAGCGGCACCCGTGGCCGCACCTGGAACTAACTAACAGCGCAGAGCAAGCCACCATTCCTTTATCATTGTTCGGCTCATAATGATAATAATTGATATACACCAGGAAGAAATTATTTGGACTTCGGACGTCTTAGGAAACATAATACAAATTTTATTTTAAGGTAAAATTTTTATATTATGTGTTCCGTTTGACGTCCGAAGTCCATTATGAGAGATCTGTTTGTTATCTCCTGGTGGCTTGCTTAGTAAAACGCAACAATGTGAACAATATTCCTATAATTGTATAAGAAAGAATATAGGACACAAGAAATCAGCATTGCTTAGTTATCTATAGTAAAACTGATTTCGTTCTATTAATGAAATCGGCGTTTAACAAGACTGCATTGATATTTCGTAAAAGTTTGTTACTGCACAAGTTAAAAAATAGACTTTAGTTTGAATATGTATATTAACGGGCTACGTAATAGTTACGTGATGAAATTGCTGACCCACATTGGTAAGTACCGGAAACAGTGTATATTCCGGAAATAGTGTTTCATCTACTAGTACTACTACTGTTTGACGAGACTCGGTTGTAGGTAAAAAATATTTTTTCAGGGAATCTTGATATTTTGTTAACCATCTATTAATGTTCTTTACAAAAATATAGCATAGCATCTGTCTGGAAAAATAATAACGTGTAATTAAATATTTAAAGCCTAATTCCGGATGCAAGGCTGTTGGAACTTAATTGTAAACGAAAAAATTTTGAGTTACAATCAAAGAGATTCGAAGTATGAAGTCTGACTCAATGCTAGCAATAATTTAGTAGCAGTAGGCCACGTAGCACGTATGCACGTAGATTTGCAAATTTTCAAAGAATTTTTTTGTAGAGTTAATCAGAAACTGATGCTGTAGCTTGTTTGTCAGTGAGAACAGCACACTAAGCTAAAATAATCATTTGATAAATACTGGACTATATATATATATCAGACAGAGTGGGTGGTGGTCCCAGGCCTCATCTGCAGTTTTATTTGGATGTATAAGTGTTGAAACTTTCTCTTACACCAACCAAAACTTCCTAAACCTCACTTTACCAGTTTCCTGCTAGGGAGTCGTAACCAAATTGGTCAGGTTTCCAGGTGTAGGCCATAGACTTCACCCAGATGCGCGGTGGTGACGTAACACAAGTGGCAAAAGAGTTAGTGCAGTGTAGTCACGTCGCTCAGCAGATCTCGTTCTGTATTGTATAGTCCCAATACATGGGGACAGATATCAGACGGTCCGTCGGTGTTACTTACAGTTTTGTCCTCAAGATTTCTTTCTCGCCAATGTAGTAGTCCGCGTAACTCGTCTGCAAACTATGTCGAATGACTTGAACCTCTCCCAAGACGATTACTGTAGCTACGCACGGCAAGCAACCTTCCCCGGAGGGTGATGAAGGTCGCAAAGTTGAGATACCCTCAGAAGCTAGGTCTGCTTGACGGATCAACTGCTGGCTGCTAAGCGAACCGCTGTAGCTACGTACGGCAAGCAACCTTCCCCGGAGGGTGATGAAGGTCGCAAGTTGAGATACCCTAAGAGGCTTGGCCTGCTTGAGGGATCAACTGCCGGCTGCTAAGCGAATCTACAAACACGGTCTTCCTTCTTCTTGATGTTGGATTGCGTGTTCTAAATTTTCTGAAAACCTACACAAGACATGTATGACAATGCAACTTTCCTGAAGGGTGATGAAGGTCACAAAGTTGACATAGGTACCTTAAAAAGTGTTGTGTTGCACCTGTTTGTGAAACTGCCAACTGCTTCGCGAATAAATAGGCTCTGATGGATAATGAGGTAAACCCTTTACAGTTAGTTCGAGTGTCACAATCTTCAGGAATTACATACAAGGTTCGATAATGCAAACTTTCCCAGGCGGTGATGAACGTCACAGAGTTGATGTACACCAAGAGGCGTTTGCTGAGCAAGTCCATAGGCAATGAAGGATAATGCAAAACCATAGTCTGGTAGCCAACACTCGGAAATGGACCACGTGTCTTATAGAAATTTCCAGAAGCTTAATGCATGATACGGCAAGCAACCTTCCCCGGTGGGTGATGAAGGTCGCAAAGTTGAGATACCTTAAGAGGCTTGGCCTGCTTGAAGGATCAACTGCCAGCTGCTAAGCAAGTGAATTGGCACTGACAGATCATGCAAAGCTAAGTCTGGAGACAAACTCTTGGAAATAAAAGACGTCAATTTCCAGAAACTAAATGCAAGCTGTGACAATGCAACCTTCCCCAAGGGGTGATGAAGGTCGCAAAGTTGAGATACCTTAAGAGGCTTGGCCTGCTTGAAGGATCAACTGCCAGCTGCTAAGCAAGTGAATTGGCACTGACAGATCATGCAAAGCTAAGTCTGGAGACAAACTCTTGGAGATAAATAACGTCAATTTAAAGAAACTAAATGCAAGCTATGACAATGCAACCTTCCCCAAGGGGTGATGAAGGTCTCAAAGTAAAGTTACCCTAGAGGCGTTGTGCCTGCTCGAGGGTCTGACTGCCAGCTTCTAAGAAAGTCAATAGGTATTGACAGATAATATGAAGTTTTGCTGGAGGCAAATTCTTGGAGCTGGATAACGTCAATTTCCAGGAACTAAATGGAAGCTACGACAATGCAACCTTCCCCAGGGGGTGATGAAGGTCACAAAGTAAATATACCCTTTGAGGCGTTACGCCTGCTTGAGGGTCCGACTGCCAGCTACTAAGAAAGTCAATAGGTGTTGACAGATAATATAAAGTTTTGTCTGGAGGCAAATTCTTGGAGCTGGACAACGTCAATTTCCAGGAACTAAATGGAAGCTACGACAATGCAACCTTCCCCAGGGGGTGATGAAGGTCACAAAGTAAATATACCCTTTGAGGTGTTACGCCTGCTTGAGGGTCCGACTGCCAGCTACTAAGAAAGTCAATAGGTATTGACAGATAATATAAAGTTTTGTCTGGAGGCAAAATCTTGGAGCTGGATAACGTCAATTTCCAGGAACTAAATGCAAACTATGACAATGCAACCTTCCCCAGGGGGTGATGAAGGTCACAAAGTAAATATACTCTTTGAGGCGTTGCGCCTGTTTGAGGGTCCGACTGTCAGGTACGAAAGTCAAAATGTCAATACAGATAATTCAAAGTTTTGTTTGGAGGCAAACTCCTGCGAGCTACGGCATTGCAACCTTCCCCAAAGGATGATGAAGGTCATAAAGTAGAGATACCCTTTAATGCTTTGCGCCCGTTTGAGAATCCATCTGCCCGCTGCTAAGAAAGTCACTAAAGATTTTTAAAAACTTTGGATGCTTATATATATGGCAACCAGACTTGTAGAGCTACATCAGGCCCGTGCCACGCGACGCCAGCCGAGGCGACGCTACGTACCACTCAGGCGTCGCCCACGTATGCTTCGGTCCAATGTAGTTCCCGGTTTATGGTGATAACTACATGAGATTTAATTAAATTATTCGTCTTAAAATAGGACCAGGCAATGACCAGTTAGCCCAAGTACAGAGGTATTTAATGTTACGCAGCTCAAGCACTACGTTACACGTCGGCAGTCCAGTTTGGAACTGACGAAAACTCTTCCAGCGCCATGGCATGACCAAATTCTAGACATGTAATTTGTAGCAGTTGACTTTCTTAACTTATGCGAAGAAGAGACAGTGCTCTTTGTGAAATTCGCATCTCATGATAGGCTAGGATCAAGCTCCACCTCTCAGCACGTTTGTAAAAATGAGGCGTAGCTTTTTCACTGGTTTTTGTTAAAAATTAAAAGTGGTGATAGTGGACAAAGCCACAGGCATGGAAATCAATTTGACATTAATTTTAGTTTGCCCGAATAAGGCTCCCTGAGCTTACTTCTGGTAATTGTACATTTTCGGCTCCCCCCTTTCTTTTGATCATCAAAAGTTGCGAGATTAGATGATCCTTTCTGGGCTATTTTTATTGCAAAAAGAAGAGTGTTTTTATGTAGTCGAGAGGTACTACAACTTCTTTATTTTAAAAGTTTAAAGATCGAATAAAATGTCGTTTTAAAAATTTTGGCAGGTACTCCGAAAAAAAAATAAAAAATAAAAAACTTGGTTCAAATAAATTGTCCGAATATTCAATATCCTCATCCAATTCCTGCATTGTATATGTCCAAAAGGCAAGATTCTAACCCAAAGAGTCAACCGTTTTCATCGAGGCTATATGATGATGATATATGAACCTCGAAAAATACGAATTGCTCGGCAATAACATTTGCAGGCGCCATACTCGAACAAAGAACATTCGGTCAAAATAAAGTAGTAAAATGACTTACCAGATATTGTACTTCAAACCTATTTTGTGATCGAGCCCGGCGCCGTTTAACGGAGGCTTCATCATCTTTATTCGAACTTGAATTCAAATCTGATGAACTTGACTCAATAGACGCATTCACGCGTACATTAACACTTCTACATAACTGAGCCGAGTAGTAATTAATGATTACTGACTACTCAAACGCCCACGAAGTTGTTAACGGTCGTCCATTTTAAAAACGATCGAAATAATTTTACGTAACGGAAAAATAAAAACGGTAACTTTCTACTTTATTCTCGAAAGTTAAAACATTTTAACAAAATGGAGGTTTGTATTCTAAATTCAAAATCTAGCGACATGCGCGCGGTATGAAAAACGACGCAACAATGATAAAGGAATGGTGGCTTGCTCTGCGCTGTTAGTTAGTTCCAGGTGCGGCCACGGGTGGCGCTGAGGTCGAATTACGTAGCGGAAGTAGGACTATCTAGCGAATAAACGTGGAAAAAGACGATGTACTCTCATAATGGACTTCGGACGTCAAACGGAACACATAATACGAATTTGATCCTCGACCATCCTAGAATGGACCTATCTGCCATCTGACATTGGGTTTATTCAGTTACTGCAGTAGCCCCAATACGAATACATTCATGGAACACCGTTACTGAACGGTCTTTCATGAATTTCTTCGGGCTTCGTATACGAGTCAGTTATCGGTCCTAAGACCTAAAATTGTACTTTTTGTAATGAAAATACACAGGTGTACTGATGGGCATCGCAATTCGCACGGGCTCGCCGCTGTCCCTCTCTCTCGCGGAGGGAGTATGGCGTCAATTGGCAGGGCAACCTCTTCGACCGCAGGATTTGGCAGAAGTCGATAAAGACTTCTTACCAGCTCTGCTATGCATTAGAGATATGACGCCTAATAATAAGGTAGGAATAAAAATAATCATTGATTAAAAAAAAAATACTTTTATTTTGAACTTTTATAAGCTAACCTACAATACAATTCAAAGAAGAATAGAAACGTCAATGACCTGTCAAATGTTACTTGAAAAGAACCGTTTGCAAAGGAAACTTATTTGCGTTTCAATAACGGTTTTTTTCCTATGTTTAACCGAATCTTAGTTAAATCTCAGTGAAGGAAAAACGTTATTGTTTAATTAATAATTAGTTTAAAAATAACTGTTTTTTTTTTATATATTTTGACTAATGCCAACAATTCGCCTTCTTCTTCCATTCACTAATACTCAGACACTTCACACAGTGATGCAGAGATAAACGGAATAAAATAACTAGATTCTGATTAAACTTTTTTCGTTCATGATTTGTAAATAAATTTACTTAAAAAGGTATCTTGTATGGCTCACCAAAACTGATTCGATTTGACAACTATGACGTCACAACATGGCGCCAAGTCGATCCTATTCTTACTTGAAACGCATAGTAACTTGTATAATCCTCTTTGACTGTCTAACTTTAATTTTACTTCAACAATATGTATTGTATTACGGCTTTCTAGAAAAATGCCCCATTTACCAAAAGAGAGCTTGCAAATTAACATTTTGTTCTTGTTAACAGGAACTACAAAACCTTGAGTTGCCATTCTCAATACCGTCAGCGGCGGGCCACGAAGTACCTCTATCTACGAGGCACAAAAGAGTTACTCCAGACAATAAAGATGAATACGTGCAGTTGGCTCTGCACTACAGGTAAGATATGAAGTCTGATAAAGTTTAGAAGATATGAGTGATAAGGATGAAAGATAAGTCCTCATCAGTAAACAAACAATGATAAGCGACTAGTTAGTTAAATATTATGTACGAAAATGTAGGATAAGATGTTCTAATTTTATGTACGATATAAGGACACATGTTATTCGAACTTATGCACTTATGCAAACGCCGCGTAAACACAACGTATACGCCGCGAAAGCGCAACGGTTACTTCGCGTAAACGTCTACTACATCCTGTAATGATGGCTTCTGATGATGACAACTTATTACACTCTACATATATTAGTATTGTATTTTAAATGGTATTATGGTTAATTATAATGCAAATATGTAGCACGTAATAGCATCGTACTGGCGTATTACAGCTGTTAAGGTGTTATTACGAAATTTTAAATAAATAAATAATATTTTTCTTTATCATTCGAATACATAAACCTTTCACAGACTACACGAATTCGACGAACAAGTCCGCGCTGTCCGCGACGGCATGTCCCGGGTGATACCCGCACCTTTACTGGCGTTGTTCAACGCGGCAGAGCTTGAGACGTTGGTGTGTGGCTCACCAGATATACCTGTGCATTCGCTCAGAGCGTCTGCTACTTATAAAGGTAAACTGCTTTATTTCTTTAGCAATCTTATTTTTCTTCTGTACGTGTCTTTGTCACTTAACTCCTCCTTAACGGCTTGACTGATTTGGATCAAATTTTGTGCATATATTTGAGTGGGTGGTTTGAAAATACAATCGGACCCGGTAAGTGGCGCTACAATCGGTTTCTTAATTTTTGCGAAAAGCCAGTTTTCAGACAAGTGTTGGGATCGCTTGTATTACTATAAAATCTTTGACTTATGTATGCACAAAATGACGAGAGAATAGCTTATTATTCTTTATTTTACATTTTCTCGCCAGGAGTGGAGCCGAACGCGCCTCTAGTGCAATGGTTCTGGGAAGTAATGGAGGAGTTATCGGGTAGTGAACGAGCTTTGTTCCTACGCTTCGTTTGGGGACGTACCCGACTGCCGAGAGCGCCACAGGACCCGAGGCAGAGGGACTTTGTGTTACAGGTATGTATGGTTCTTTCTGTTTCTCGCGATTCTGGGTAGATGTCAACATTTATTGTGCATACAACCTTTGATTATAAACTTGTCTAGATAGAGCAATGCAAACATACGACGCGCTAAAACTGTCCCCAAATTGCGTGACATGTGTGAGCGCACGTGTACTTACTGTCGTCAAACTGTCAAGGTGTGCGTGTTGAGGGATGCCTGCTCAAAATTATTAACTTTCCTTTTCTCCATTATTTATTATGACGAAAGTTTAACAAAATAGGTTGAATGAAATAATTATTTTGTAGATTAAAGAAATAAAGAAAATACATTTATTTAGCACAGACTTAAAGACACACAATACTCCAGTTACATGTAAAACCAACAAATAAAAAATTATAAAGTCCGATGTAAGGCACACATTTCTACTATATAGGAATGTGTGCCTCACGGCTGCACCAAACAGGCCCAATTCAGCAAAAATCTGAAACCCAAAATATTAGAAAAACTAAAAAAAAAAATTGTGCATGACATCATGGATTTCATTTTTTTTTTTTGCAGGTATATATATAAGTTATCATTTACTGATCAAATAAATAATGTAATTTTTATTATAATAATGTTCTCCTGATCGAAAGATGATGTAATGAGATTTGTATTTTGTCTCCCATAGTTTCGCCTAATCTACCTAGTAATAAACTGACAACACTGGCTAATTGAAATAACATACAAAAAAACGAATTAAAAAATCGTGTTTTCTATAATAATAGTGGTTAAATAACAAAATTTACCGATGACAAGTGATCTTAGTGTTATAATATTATTTTCACACATAATTACGGCACAGTCTGACAGCACAAACAGCGCAATAATTAATTATTTTTCGTGAGCACATTATCCTTAGTTGTTTCAAATGACACTGACGTAAGGAAGAAGCGAGTCTACCAATTTTAGTAGACTTTATTTGCGCCGTTTAGTAAGGCCAATGTGGCATCTAGACAAGTATATAATCAAAGCATACAGCTGAGAAGTGGTATACATATACGGAGTCTGTGTTACCTTATGGTTACAACCTTACTCAGGTTATGAGTAAATAGCTTACGTCGACCACGTAATCTCTTACCATCATATGAGATTGTAGTCAGGCGCGAACCTATCAATAATAAAAAAAATTGCGGGCCCAAATAATGGCCGGATACACGAACCTCAGTTGACTCAGTACAGGCTCTGCTGTCCTGAGTCAACGGAGTCCGCGTCATACATACTTTAACATACAATATCCTAATTAACTTGCCTATGTAATTTTGTTTTAGGTATTAGATAAATACCAGCCCCCGGACCACTTCTTGCCCGAGAGCTACACCTGCTTCTTCCTTCTCAAGATGCCAAGATACTCGTGCAAGTCTGTGCTACGGGAGAAACTCAGGTAAGTTTATTTTCCTGCCTTATTTTCACCCGAAGTTGTGTTCTTCTCCTGTTATATCGTTTATTTCAGCAATCTATGCAATCTTGCCTTATGAAATTGATTAATCTCTTCAATATCCACAGGTACGCGATTCATTTCTGCAAGAGCATAGACACAGACGAGTACGCTCGCGTAGCTCTAAGCGCTGCCGAACGAGTTTCCTCAGAAGAATCGGACTCGGAAGCCGATGCTGCGCCCGCGCCGGTGAGCAACCCGCCGCCGCTGTACTCGCTGACGCGCGCGCCCACGTGGCTCTGAGAGCGCGCCGACGGTCCCTGGACCATACATGAGGACCTCGCCCTGCTCGCCGCTCGACAACTTTAATTCAGACAGATGTTGACGTGATCGGCGAGACGGTTACCTTTTGAGCCAAAAAGACAGTCATAGAAATTAATCACCAAAATTTTGTAATATCAGACGTGAAGTGGGTAGTTGACCATTTGTGAAAAATATAAAAGATATTTTAATCAGTGAAAATTTAAGGTGTTCTAACTTTAGCAAGTTACAAGTACCTATTTATTTTCCTAAGAGTAGTCAACACTTAATCCGCGATAAATCTTTGATGATAATCATATGGACCAAAAAAGAAAGAAGTACACTTGGCTATGTATTTTCTTTCCTTTTGGAGCGTTTAGTTTTATACATGGTATTGTATGTTTACGAGGACTTCAAAAAAGTCTTTTTAAACAATTGATTTAAACTCGCCTAATTGCATGGGCGTACCCAGGGGGGGGCAGGGGAGGGCAGCTGCCCCCCCTTGGAAATCTCGCAGAACATGTATGAACTCGCCTAATTACTAATTAAAGTGCAAACGGGGCATTATGCTCTAACTTTTAATTAAACCGCGCAGTAGACGCTCGAAAATGCACGATGCAATTGCTAAAAAACCGCGCGCGACGATGTCGGACGTACATTACCGAATACAGCCGAGCGTTGGAACGCTCGGCTGTATTCGGTAATCTTCGATAGGGAGTTGCGAGCGACTAGCATTTATTTTATTTGACTTATACATAACATACAAATTAACTTTTTAACCGACTTCAAAAAGGAGGAGGTTATATGTTCGGTTGAATCTGTTTTTTTTTTTATATATGTTCACCGATTTCAACGTGGTCAATTTTAGACCGATATCTTAATTTTTTTATTTTATTGAAAGGTTATGCTTCCGAGTTGGTCCCATAGAAATATCGTTATGATCATGAACTTCGAAGATATGGAACAGAACTCCTCAGATCATAGTAGAACCGTCGTAACAAGTAAAATTGCTTTGTTTATACGTGTAGTCGATGACTGACTGAAAGTAGAGGGGGAATATATCGAACTGAATTGATGATGAAGCCTGAAGTTAGGCACCGAAACTCTGTAATAAATTAATGTAATCTAACCGTGTTTGGGATTATTAGAATTGTCATAAGATGCACTCTGGCCATAAGGTATTTAAGTTTGGCGGGGGGGTACTTTTTAGTGGTGGTACCATAACTGAAAAGTGTGAAATAAAAAACTTTTACAAAAAGAAAATACAACAGACTTCAAAGTAAAAAAAAACACTGAAAAGTGCAAAATAACTTCAATTTCGGAAGTCGGTGTTAAATAACGAAGAGACAAAACTATAGAAAATTATAGAATCCGACTTCTGAAATTAAAATTATTTTGCACTTTTCAGTGCTTTTTTTTTACTTTGAAGTCGGTTGTATTTTTTTTTTTAAGTTTTTTTATTTATTTAACTACCTATAAAGCAGGATCTACACACTACACTACATATACCTAAGGTTTCATGTAGGTGTGTTTGTGAAGTGTGTATGACAAAACAGCCGCGGATGATCCGACCTAAAAAATCTGACTTGCCCCCTCCTACGCCAGAAGCTGGGTACGCCCATGCCTAATTGCATGGGCAGTTGCCAATATCTTTACTGTAATATTAAGATCACTGGCACTATTTTTCACCATGCACCTGCAAGCATTCATCCTAGTCGAGCCGTAGATAATTATAATGTTGAGAAACGTACGCTTCATTAGTATTTTTCCATATGGAAACACTGATGAAGATATTGGACAGTTGTAACACACGTCATATTGATTTTGACAATGTCATAACTTGGAATACTCTTAGAAACTACTCATTGTAATCATGATATTTAACCGTAGTTACACTTTTATATACTCGTATGTTCACTGTAAGTAAGACTTCCTTATATTGTGCATACAATATAAGTTGTTAACGTTACTCGTAAAGCAAATCGGATTTTTCAATTACAGCATTCCATCCATAGCTTAGGTACCGGCGCAGACGATCGAACGATTTACATAGTTGTGTGAACGTGTTTATAAATAATATTGTATACAACGATGGGCAACACTGCCACATTCCATTTTGTCGTAATGTATCGTAACGCTTCGTAATCTCTTACTCGTCGTTTACTACGTAAGTTAGCCACTAAAATCAGTCTTTTCTGCTCACCAATTTTTGAAACAATCGATTTTCCGCTAAAGACGTAGACATTTTTGTTTTTGCTAAAAGCTAAAATACATAGCGCAAGTGTTTCAAAAAGGACTGGTTTTAGTGGCTTTAGATAATATTTTTAAGGAACGATAAAGCCCCAAAGAATGGCGTTAAAATGATGGAAAGGATTGTTATTGATTGCATTGAACAGAAATGCGTGTAACATGAAAATCCAGGTTCCTAATTTCCACACCAATGTTCCTTATTTATATTGTCCCACTAGTTCGGCCGACTCTATCTTATGAGGCTATTGCTCCGAAAATGAATACTCCTGCTCTCGCATTTTACTGAATTGAAGTAATGAGTAATCTTAGGAAGTTAGTAGTTTCATGCCGAAACATTTAAAAGTCTTCCTAAAACTTTTTTGGAACAACTTCCTGGCACAGAAATTTAGAGGCAAAGTCTGTACTACTTTTTGGTGTACAAGAACCAAATTAACACAAATTGACTGATTGAAGCATGGAACTGTGATGATATTGGCATAAAACGAGGGTATGGATGAATTAGATAGGATTTGTAAGCGTGACGCATTTCGCAGATCAAACGTTTTTAAAGCTAGTCATTTGCTGCAATTTGTATATGTAGGTCACCAGAATGATATTAAATGAGGATTGTTCAATAGCAACATTATCAGTGTTACTTTGATTTTAATAAAATAGTCGATAAATCCATTTAAACATATGACATGTTGCCAATTATTATAAGTAAGCAATTGATATATAAAAAGTACTCGCACTTTTGGTAGAACAAGGACACTTTTTTTTAGGCATCCTCCAGGCATCTAAGTCATCTCGTCCAAGTCGGCCTTGGCAGCGTTGTCCATTCTCAGACATCAATTCTCAAAAACCGTTTAAAAATTGCAAAAATAACTAAGTATGAATAAAATACCCACAATTCTTGTTAACAACATGCTTTAAAATAATTATAGTGGATAGTAGTAGTATAGTTTATTTTATAAAAAGGACCAACTTTATTATAAAGGAGCAATTTAATCCAGAGAAGGACCATTTTGAATGCAAAAATTCTTAAAATGGCTCTTCTCCTTTTTGTTCTACCGAAGGTGCGAACTGACAACACTACGATCGCATAATGGCAATCTTTTCTCTAACAAACTCTGCCATTCAAATGTTTATTTACCCAATATTTAATCAAGTAATCATAATATGAAATTGTAGGATCAGCGTAACACCCCTAGATCAGAGTAAAGGCTACATCTGGCCGCACCGAATTGTACTAATAACCGCATCGTCGATTCCGCCACGTGCAATCCCGTTCTCTTTCATTCTCATTTTTAAATGACAGTTCTAAGTGACAGAAAAGGATAGAAGCATATGAAAGTGCGTTTCGGTGTGACCAGATGTAGTTCATGCCTTAGAAGTTGCTTATCAGAACAATATTTTGTATTATAAATAAACACAATATTTTTTTGCTATTTATTATGTGTTGCATCTGTTTCACCAGTTGTAGCTAGAGTTAGGAAATCAATCTAAATAATAAACAGGAGCTAATGAAAAAATAACTTTACTTGGTGAATCGAAACTGTAATGGATTTTTAAATCTCGAATTATTTATTGAATAAATTCACGGAATAGTTGCTTTGCTAGTATTATTAATCTGTAGGCTTTTGGTGCTAGTTTCACGATTAGTCTTAAATTTTTATACTGAAGATTATAGAATGCACAAATGATTAAATGAAATAATGCAATATGTCCTACAAGTTATGTAAGCTTTGTTATTAATTATGTATATTATTAAATTATGTGAACAATAATTAAAAGTTGGTTGTTTTAGATGATATTTTTAATAATTTTAACCTCAAATGTAATGAAAACACCGCACTGTACCTTTGTTTTGTAAATCAAGATAAATAAAATACATTACTAGAAAAACGAGTACTACGAGCGCGGCGAGCAGTACAGGTGTGCAGACCTTAGAAGCTGCTAATAAAAGTCCTTTTGACATTTGTTGATCATACAATTACAATTTCTTTAGCAACCAAAGAGTAATGAATTAAGAAAAATGACTGTTCTTGCTTTTGAGATCTGAAACTGTGAAGCTTTTCTTGTGATCTATCTTGTGCAGCATTATTTATTTTTTACATGCATATAGTGCTATAAATACATATTTATTTCAATAGTCTTTTTATTTAAAAGTAATCATCCTCATCAAACTGTATGGGGTGTCATGTGCCCCCGCTGCAGACACCCCAAGCGGCGGGAGTTGCTGGACGATTACCGGTTACAGTGGGCGCGAACTTGGGGTCAGCAAGCCATGGGTAGCCCAAGTCGACGGCTCGTTGTGTTCCACGCACGCCTGGAAGAGATGTCAGCAAGATTGACAAGGCCAGTTAGGCTGCAGATTGTTCATAGGATTTACCCTAGTCCTCGCAAAAAGGGCAACTAAAGGAACACTGTGTTTTAGTCAGTAAAAGTCTGACACTCTTAGTTATTTGATGATTACACATAAAAAAATATGGGCCATCATGTGCTTTAAAAAAATTATGACTCAATTTGTATGTACAGGACAGATGGCGCTAGACAACCTGTATAGCTCTCTCTTCTTACCCACACTGAAATAAGAATGAAACAATGTTACTTTGAATGTCATGGTAACCCCCACAGGGCGGGTTAATTTCAGGGTGACAGGTGTAGTGTTAGTAGTTTGACCAGAAGGCTAATCCCATTTATCAAAATTTCCATAAACTCTTGGTTTCATCTGTCTTAATCAAATGTCAAAAACTTGACAATTAAGGGAAATGTTGCAAAATTAAGGGCTATGTTCTCACATAATTATATTATTTTGCCCCTTGGAATTTCAAGTGAAGGATAATTATGTTGTTGTCAAAGGGTTACACAAATAAAAATTACCAATAAAATTCAACAATGAGTTCACATGATTTATTTGCTAAATAACTTACATATTGCCCTTAATGAAATAAAAAGTTCTAAAATGATCACAAATGACAATAAGCATAAAGTGTGAATTACTTCTTCGACTTAGGTTTGAGTGTGAAATATAAAATCATGGCACCCATGAATGCATATGTTGCCTTGGCCGTCTGAAAAACAAAAAAAAAAAACATTTTTCCAATTATACACTGGATAAAATTATACAATTCCTATTTACTAGGTGAAATAAGAATTTATATACAGGCAGTCCAAAAAGGTTGTAGATAAACTTAAAATAATTTATTTGCTTTCACAGCTTTTTTTTTAAGATATAACCTTTTAAATACTGTAATTGGAGACACAATAGAAAGACAATGTGAGAGTGAACACCAGCATTCGCTTGGGGTTTAGTGAATTAAACTGAATATAGATAATGCTAAGGCTGACATAACACCTAGTTTTATCAAAAAAAAAATAGAACCACTCTTAAAATTGGAGCTCTTAACAGATATTTCATTTTAAAAAGGGACAGATGATACTGGAATAATTTGTATGATAAGCCCACCAAAGGCTTTGGCCACCATGACCCGTACACAATGGTCTGCATAAGACTGAGTGCAGAAACCATACTCAAACTGAACTGATTATTTGAACGATTTCATTTTATCGGGACTCGTACAAATCATTTTTCAGTATCTTGGAAATAATTATGATTTGGTTTACAGTATCAGCTGATTTAGAGAAATAATAACCAAATAACAAGGTCAGCATCTTAAAATCCAAGACGTTAACTAAGGATAATTAAAATATATTTAGGTCTAAACTAAAACAGTTACAGGATCCAAGATCGCACATAACCTCAAATTACTTGCTATTTTTTTTTTTATACTAAATTATTCTCTTTAATGAATACTTACATTAGCTCTGCCTTTGTTCGTTTGGCTGTTGAAGTATTTGGACAAGCCCTTAAGCTGGGATTCATCGACAGAACTGTCTCCGGCCATTCTAAAACGAAATAATAAAGGTAGACAACTAAGTTTTAATTTAAGCACTGAAAATGGCCTAAACAGAAGACGACACTAATCAATAATTAGCTAATGTTATAAAATAGAGTAAATAGCAATTTTTCTTGTTAAAATTGGAATATTACCTGACAAAAAGGTATTTTAATCCTTATGTAATAACGCAAAGTAGGTACAATTCCCAAAATCGTGTAACAACTTGGAAGTCGACCCTATTTGTAACATAAAGATGGCAGCAGAATAGCCTTATTGTAATATTAATGAGAAAGAAAGAGACCACATTTAACAATGCTTCACAACCAGTGTAGGGCAAAGATTACAAACGTCAATATGTCAAAAGTGTCAGGCAACGTTTTGTTCGTTCCACCCACGGCCACACGGAATACTATTTCGTGGTTCTACCACTACCACATAGCAATGATGTAAACACATCATTGATTAGTAGTAGCTGCTGGCCTGATCTGGCTGCTGCCCTGACTTACTCTTGAACTTCCTATCGCAAAGGTTGCACTTACTTATTTATTTACTTCTTTTTCTTAGGCTTTCCTTTTAAAAACTTGTAGTAAATAATACATGCTGCAATTAAACCCATTGTCACTTTAGTTGTCTGTAAAAAAACGAACAAATTGGAATCAATCACCTATCCACCCATAAACTTTTTGAACTGAGAAAGAAAGATCATAGATTGGCACGCAGATTGCGATCGATTTGGGGGCAGCTGAAAATGTTTCGTTGCTTTGGTATAGTGTTGTTTCCACTAAAGCGTTAGCTTTTAATACTCTTAGGTTTCCACAGAGTACTTTGTAATATACTGAAACTATTGGTTGTTTCGTTGGTTGCAAGCGCGATTACGATGACCTACACAGTGTAAGTCCGTCAGTTTGAATCTCGAATCTTTCATTAATTACCTTTACGTACAATAGACTATTTTTTTTCCTGTCTTTCAATAATTTTATTCTATTCTCTAGGTTTGTATAAGGTGGAATTCAGGCGAGGGTGTTATGGAGCCGAGTACGTATTGCCACTCTAACACCCTCGAAACTTCGCACGTTCTGAAACTTCTTCAACATACGAAAAAATAATTATACGGGCGTTGCCTTGTGGGGACTCTGTGCGGCGCCAAGCCTGATACGTTAAATACAATAAATTGTGACGGGGTCAGCTCGTGCTTTCTGCACTAGTACGCAAAACAGTCAATATTGCGTGCCTAAAAGCGGTAGGGACAGGAGCAGGTTTTCAAGTTAGTGTATTGAAAAGTTTTTATTATATAGTGTCCGGTCCGGAAACCTAAACTTCCTTACAAGGATCATGTTTGAGGAAAAAATTAAGAAAACGTTATTAATTTATTTAGGTGTTTATATTCGTTGACTATCATGAATTTCATTGCACTTGATTTTAAAGAATAATCAAAAATCCATTAACGGAAATGAAATATAAATTTTATTGTACGGATACTTAGGTAGGTACTTATGTAAGTACCTACTCCAGTTTCGTTCCCTAATGCAGTTTCGTTCATAGTTTTGGCAGGCTTGAGGCCGAAACCGAAACTCGTTTTTTTGCCGAAACTCGACCGAAACTGAAACCGAACATTCGATCGCACAAAGACCGATTAAAGATTCGGTTTTAGTTTCGCTTACGGCGGTTATCCTATATAAACGGCCGTAAACGAAACTAAAACCGAATCTTTGGTCGGTCTATACTTTTTTGTGCTCCGGATCCGATGACGCTAAGTATCATTTTGTTTTGTCGTCCGAGTCTCTGACAGACTTAGTACCTACGCAGCAATGGCGGTTCATAAGTACCTATCTAACACAAGCAGAACTTCATTATTTCTATCTTACCATGGTCTAATTATTTCAATGTATGATAATATAAACTCGTGGCCCAACAATACCTTTACAAAGCATTTGGTGGCATATAATCAGAAAAGTAGGTAGGTATCCTGTATCTTCATCTTTGCCATGGTGTTGCCAACCGAGGTTACAGCGTTGTCCCTAATATCAGTGGCAACCCATTGGCAACACCTACCCGTGGGCCAGATTCAAATCCAAAGTACTCTGTGTTCAAATATTTGAGAGACAATGTATGGGACTACATTGTCTCTCAAAAATTTGAATCTGGTGGCGTGCCTAAAGACTTTACTTAGGTTACTGTACAGAGAGAAAGAGGTCTCTCCATTTAGGAAATAGGTACTTACATTGGCTCTCCCTCTGTTTGTCTGGCTATTGAATAGGCGGGTAAGGCCTTTTAAGTTTGGATCATCGTCGGTTCCTGCCATCGCGTCGTACTATTGCAATTTATTTTACTATTTTCCCATAAATTCAAAATAACAGCGAAAAAAATGTTAACGTAAACCAAGATGACATAATTTGGCATGTTATTTTTTTAAATACAAATGGCCTTTTAATGTTGAAGGATCGATGAAGGCTAATATTGAAAAGGTCGTGTTATTTAAATTTTTTTATTTTTTATTAATGATTCTTGACTTAAAGACCCCTAAGTTGTAGCTAAAGGAAACACAGACTCCGGCAGGGAATTCCACTCCTTGGCTGTATGCACAATAAATGTGTTCTCAAAACGCTTTGTGCGTATGGGTGGGATGTCTACCATGTACCAGTGGCGCAAGGCCGTACGTCTAGTGGTCCGATGATGCGAATCCTGTGCACACTCCGAAATGTAAACGATAGAAAACCGACACATTTTTGTGCAACCCGGGCTCTGTGCTGTGTCCCGTCAATAGATTGCAAGAAACAGAACAAATTAATGTCTATACTTATAATATACGCATTACAGTAGAAGTAGAACGAGACTGGACGTTTCTATTTCGAATTATCGAGAAAACTAGAGATACGCATTTTGAGTATTGTGAAAAAACAAATGTCTAATTTTTATTGATTCGACGAGACAGGTTCAAAGCGACCAGCCCCGCTAGCCAAGTTACGATCGTTTCGTATGCGTCGAACGCCTCGAGTAGGCCACGCCTCCGATTCCTTTGTTCTGACCACGTGACTGAGCGTTAAGATGACGTCACGAAAATGTCAGGCATGCTAACGAGAAAGAGGGATGGAGCCATAGATGATGGAGTTATACACCCTATCCTAGCGTTCCGAATTGCGATACATCGCGAATCCGACCTAGTAATCACAATATTTATGGGCTATTGATATTAATTGTGACGTTGCACGTTGGTCGGATTCGCGATATTATCGCATCTCGGAACGCAGGATCCATCCCTTTCAACAGTTCAGTTTAGGTCGTCAAATGGATCGCGTTTAGAGCTCGTGGTAGGACCTCTGTACTTACATGCAAATATAATTAAATTAGCTAGGTACCTACCTATTATTAGAAGTTGAATCAGTTTGGCATGTTTTATTTCGTGCCTTTTAGCCAAAAAGCACAATTTCGAAATGATTTTTTTAAGTCTGATTCTACATTCGTATACCTACGTATTATATAATAGGTACCTATTATATGTAATGGAATTTTTAAGTCCGAACTCTGCGTTACGCGGGCGCCCGCGCGGTCCCAAACAAATGTGCTCCTTCCGGTTGCCAGGTGCGCCGCGTTTTTCTACGCAATAACACATTAAAGTTCTCCATCGACACGACTAGATGCACACCGTTACAGTTGAACTAGCGACACTGCGCAGGTAATAATCCGATTTCCGCAAAGTTAACCGCCGCACACAATACACGCGCGACGTCACGCGACTTGTGCACGCGCGGGCTTCCGCCTAACGCAGCGTTGGCCCTAAGAATTTGTTCACAAATAGACATATTTGGGTGTTGGGCCTTGATCACTGTCTGGACACTGGAAAGAGCGTATAAAAACGACATTCTTTTATTTTTTGCATTTTGTTAATGCGTTTATTTATTTTTGATTGTATTCCTTACAAAAAACATCACAAAGACATCATTATTTATTTTTGAAAATTGCTATTTGTTGCATTCAATTCAATAGAATAAAATTTATTTTTCTTCATTTTATCAGTCAATGAATCTTTGGATACAAAAATGTGTAAATAAAAATTTTTCATTATTATCATTGCAGCCGAAAGACTTTCACAGCTAGATATAGGCTTCCCCCAAACGCCGTTACAACGACCGGTTCTGTGCGTCTTGCAACTGGAGGATTCATCCGGTCTTCGCCAGATCATCAGTCTGTTTTGTGGGAGACCTTCAAACGCTGCGTCTTTCGGTACGCGATCACTACTCCAGAACCTTTCGGCCACATCGACCATTTGTTCTGCGAGCAGTGCCCTGCCCACTGTCCCAATAAAAATTATAAGCAAAAAAATTACATAGAGCGAATTCATTAGTAAAAATAACAGTACCTATCAGTACATCATTATTGCAAATAGTAATTTTTGTGTACTTAACAATTACTTACAACATATTTTCATTCCTATTGGAATTAAGCTTAACTAATGATGGACTAGTATTCAATACAATGAGATATATCAACATAATACTATCCAACCATCTTATGTATCAAAAATATATACCACTATACATATAAAATTCATTAATTTGCTTCGTTTTTATATAAGCCATATAAGTATAAAGGACATTACAAACCAAATCACATTTAGACTACTTAAGTACGCTAACTTTTGAGCATGTCAAAAGATATGAAAACATTTATTAATCTCATAAAAATCTCTTTCAAATCACGACTATGCTGTCGATTATCACTTAAAATAGCATACACTATAAAAATCATGTTGATATTGTCCTCTTTTCACAGAGAAGATCACAGTTTAGTTAGGACCAGTTGTTTGAAGCTTAGACTTTATTATTGCACCAATCCCATCGAAAAACGCTAGAGTCACAGCTTGTATAAAATGCATGACTTGTTGTATGAGCAGTCATGTCTATATAACCCGTTAGTTCCGTACTTGCTCTAGGTTGTCCTGTGCCGCAACTCCTGGCCCCGAATGCATAAGTCCACAAGAGTGCACTCTTTTATATAATGAGGTCTTCCTCCCAGTCTTCTTTCTGTCTCTCGGAGACTGACACTGTAGGACGCGACAGTTGCTTAAGCTCGTCGTACGTGCGTGGCGGAATGGGGTTTTCACTGAGGTCAACGTACTCTAGGGCGCGAGATCTGGCTAATCTGTCCACATCAATTTCTGAAACACGAAAAAGAAATTGTTAGCAAACAGCCAAGTTCGAAACTTATCACGATTTTCCTTAAATGTAAGAAACATTGTTTGAAGACAATTTATTCTTTCTAACTTCATTTAAAAACATATTCATAATTTTTAGATTTTAGCTGGGTACTACTAAAGACACACACAAAAAGTATGCCATTCAAACAATTACCTTACTTTACAGTTACAATAAAAGTTCAAGTACCAATGATCTGATTGTGATGTGCCAGCAGGGTGTGCAGACTAGGGCACTGGAACGTGATGTGGGGCAGCGCTACGAAAGTGTTGTGCGAAATGTCCAGCCTCTCCAGGCATGCCAGGGTGCAGAGCTCATCCGGCAGCTTCGCCATTTGGTTGTTGGACAGGTTTAAATCTGGAATAATTGAGAAAATCTGTTTGAGTATTGTTGTCAAATTACTGAAAACTTTATTCCTTTTTTATTTTGAATCTACATATTTTAATTGCATGCTTGCATAAATCTGTATTTAAGCAAGCAATTAGGTGACTTTTTTTTCAAAAACACAATAAAAGCTAGGCAACTCAAAATATTAACCCACAGATCTAATTGAGACACAATGGCTTTTTAATTGTTTGTCCAATTTACCAGACATAAAAGGTCAATATAAAAGAAAATATTGTTGTACAGTCTTATACTCATATATAATTTCTTTTCAGTATATTTTAGCTATGCATTCTTTTTATAAAACAATTGTCAGCTGAAGATGTTATAAACAAACTAAACTATTTTAACCTTACTATGCGCATGATCAACATAAATACCATCGGTAAGTGAAACTCACCTGTAATTAAACTAAACTTGACTGCAAACTTAGGAGGTATCTTAGTAATAACATTTCCACTGAGATCACAACTCTTGAGCTCTGTGTGTCGCATCAGGTGGTACACAGCATCAGGTACTTGCATCAGCTGACATTCTGATAAATCTGAAATAAAAAAAAAACTATTTTAGAACTTGGCTATTGCACTGCGATATTGTTGAAATACAAAGATGACTCATTATTTTGTTATCAGTCAATGATAGTAAAATATGAGTAATTTAGTAAATACTGTTTCAACAAACTTGAAGAATGTGTCACTATCAATATACATGGCTTTGATTAACTATTCTTAGATGTGATACTAATAGTTGAGTGATAATTAGGAAAATTATAACACCTAGTGACTCAATTCCTGTCTCAAGTGTAATTATTTCAACAAGATATTACTCAACTAGAGAAGTAACATGTACGGTAAATATCAAGGTGTTATTTGTTTTTTTTTCCAAGTGAATTCTCTCTTTAGCAGTCTAGGTTCTGGATTTTTTGGTTAATGGGAATTTGCTAGCCCCTAATTACACCCGGAGTTTAAATAAAACTAATAAAATGTGGAAATACTATGATGTTATGTTGTGCAATAGTCATGTATCATTGACTAGGTTGTAACGGTCAACATAGACAAGGAACTATTTACTTAGTCATTTTTGTTTCTATGATAATATTAACTTTCTCTAATCAGTCATTGAATATGGAAGTACCCTTAATTCTTCAGTTATACAGAGGCGAAATTAAACTATAGGATATAAATAAAGATAGGACTTATATATAAGGAATAATATAACTGCTCATCATTTGTCCAATCAAATACAAACTAATTAGTAGGTTAAGACAAACAATTTATGCCATAAATTGTCAGTATTTTTAGGACACATTGCAAACTGCTTATTAGAGCAGATCATCAGTAGTTACGTCATTAACTAGCGAATATGTTTCTAGTTTTAATTACTATTAGCCTTGTGTTTAATAGCTGTTAATCATACCAAGTACTTGAGTTTTTTGAGCGTCTTCGCATTTTAATACCACTCGAGTCACTGCTAGAGCCATTTTTTAAATTAAACGCACTGCTCTGAATTAACTAGCACCGGCTGCAACTAACTAGGAACGGGAACACGAGTATCGGCGCGAGTTCCAAAAGTTATTTTTAAATTCATAAAATATGCCGAAGTTCATACGTGAAGCGCGTAGCTAACTATTAATAAATTCGCATTCCAATTTATAATCCATTTGAAAGGAAACGTAAATGAGGTTCTAGGTTAAGTGTTTATAACAATAAGACTCCTCAATTGGTATTAGATTTCTTGTGCATTATTTTAATTTAATTTTGTGGCTTTCTCTTTATTTTCGTGTTGTTTGACGTTTTGGGTAATTTGACATTGACAATCAGCTGACTGTCAGTTTGCGGAGGTAGCTATAGTTTCGTTTAAAAACTGACTTTTTATTAGAGAAATAAAAAAAAACCTAGATTTACTGGAATTAATTAGGGTAAGTTAAGTTTTTTAAAAAGGTCTCACTTGACTGATTTATGAGGATTGCCACCCATTTAATAAGAAGTTTGAAACTAGGTTCCACCTTAACAACCTACACAGAGGCACCTCCACTAGCCCAGAGGCCATATTGAGGACTTCTGTAGAAATAATTCAACATTTTACCCTTGGCATTTAGTACAATACAGGAATTGTTGATTCTAATAACTGGTCAATCAAATTAAAATATTAATAAATATCAATGTCGTTTTACACAAGTAATAACCAGCAGGTTTAGTATGGTCTAAATAGGCACCGTCAGAAAAAAAAAGATAATTTATGGATTTTACTCGTTACTTCGTGGCCTGTTTTAGGGTTGGTCACGAAGATTTAGGAGTCCATTGCAGGGTCATGCAAGCGTCAATCAAAACCTTCAATCATGAATGAAGCTTGACTGACGGAATTTTATCGCCATACATTTTGACGTGACAACGTCTTATAAATTGGTTTGCCGGGTGACACTTCAAGAAACTGCGTTACGCTCCGCTCACGTTATGCGCTCACAATGAGAGCGAGTGAGAGGCACGCGTCCCTTCCACTCGGGCATGGTTAGCCCGCCTAAGAGCGAGAGAGACAGACATAAAAATTATTTTACCACTCAAAGTCGTTGTCACGTAAAACTTTCGCCCGTATACCGACTTTACAGGCAACCAATTTTTTCATGCAAACGTCAGTCATGAGTATTACACGGTAAGTTTTTCGTCAGTCAAGATATTTGACTGTGGCAAAACTGACAGTAAAACCTATCGTAGTAGTGAAGGTAAATACTTCCATGCAGACAATGGTCTCTCGCCCGATACTTATAGTTACAAAAGGACATCAGAATAATCATAGCCTAATTAGGGATCCCTGATTAGCTTGTATGATATAAAAAGCTGAATAGAGTACATCATTTCGCAACAAAGACTTCTTGTTTTATACATCATTTTTTTCTGCGGCTTGATTACAGATACAGCTAAACTTTATTTCTTGTTGTCATAATCAACAATGAGTGAATCACGTCGTTACAAGGAAGTATATAACGAGCAGTGACCTCTGCTAGCCGGTGTAACTCTATATGGCATAAATTGGTCAGCTAAGGCCAACATGTGTTCAGCTGGCGGGTTCAAGCCGTACGTGTTTGTAAATTAAACGCACGCGCAAGTAAGATGTTCTAAATCGATCGCACTGTAATGGCGTCGTCGACTATGGCGCGGAATTGTTACATGTGCCGCATGTGCGTGCAGGTCTTCCGCGTTCACATATTCTTTGTGTTCACCAAGTTTTCCGGGAGTAGATATGTATGTGAATGTGGATTAGAATGGAACAAATAGTTTAATACAAATTTATAATATTTGTTTGACAACGTTTTATTGAAATCGTGGCACCTATCTGTGGGAAACTTAGACTAGGCTACAAAGTATCTAATCTTAACTAGGCTATCAACACTACAAATTCTTAATAATGTTAATTAAGTTCTGCCTATAGTGCGTAACTAATTGAATAATTAAGCAAATGCCGTGATAGCTGTTGAAATTAAGTGTCCGAAGGTAGTCTTTAACTCTTCAATATCAGCATTATTAACGTCAACATACATTGCTATTGAGTATTTAATTTGAGACACGCAAAATTAAATTGTAATCCGCGTTGTTGTTCGTAAATGATTGTTAGTAACTGCGCAAAAGATTTCACTTCTCCAAAATAACACACTAATATTAGATATTACGACTTTGTACGGTAGCCAGAGACGAAGTTATTTTTTCAGTGATTTTTTCCTGTTTTTGAAGCATTGGGGTTAATGGAGGTTACGAAATATTTTTACATTATTCAACAGACAACCTACCTTCACTTTCAATGTAGGATAATTTTGAAAATTCACATGTTATGAAACGGCTTCGATCTATCTATTGTTAACCAAAGGGATAGAACTATCTAGGTACCTATTCCATAACGATTCAGTGCTTATATTCAGTGCTTATTCGAGGTCGCGTTTTAGAGGGATATCTAAGGGATGACGACGAACGTTTGTACAAAGTTGGGTAGGTGTAGTAACTAGGTACATCATAGTTAGAGGTGAGTGGGACCTCTAACTATGATGTATCTACCTAGTTGCAAAAAATGTGATTGTATATCACAAGGAATTAATAAACAATATGAAATTAATCCGAGTAACAAAGGCCACTGTTCCAACTGAGGCCGGCCTCGCTTAGTTTCACAATTTTTACACGATATCTTCGTTTACGAAAGTCGAATGCAACAGAACACTCATTTGAACCTCGGAGTTGCGCAAACAGGCATATTTCGCATAATTATTCATTCGAGATACTGCATGCCATTCGTTACGCTATGCGGACGTGATAAGGTTGTGTTTTGCAAGCGTTTTGATGAATGGGTCGTTAGTCGGTAGTTTATTGCGGTTCTCTGATGATGTTGTCGAAAGGAGATAAGCGTGAAGATTGGACGAAACAGTGTGACAAAAAGTAGCGGTAGTAAAGAGCTGTTACTGTTACGTCATGAGGGCGTCGCTTCTGCTAGCGGTTTGGCCCACGTGAAAATAGGTTTCTCCATACAAACTTTGGACCCCGTTTCATTATTCTTTCTTATTCATCATAAAAGGCTTCTTTGCAAAATTTCACCATTGTGGCTCCAAGAGTTTGGGCTGGGAGTTAATGAGTAAGTCAGGAATTTACCTTTTATATATAGGTACAAAAAGGTAACTGATACCATCACGATGAAGACACCACAACCACAGAAATGGCAATGTGCTGGCCACGTATCACGCTACAAAGACAGTAGACAGCTAAAAATACAGTGTGGAAAAGGCCAGAAGGGAAAAGAAGAGTAGGCAGACCAAAAAGAAGGTCGGCTGACGATATAACTGATACAGCAGGAAATGATTGGCAGAATATAGCAAGTGACAGGGACAAATGGAAGGAACTGGAGGAGGCCTTATCCCGTGGAGGGGCCCATATCCCAACGAACTTACTAACTTAGATAATAAGGAAAAACAACTAACAAATTAGAAATAAAAATAGTACTTAGATTTAAAATAAAGGCTTTTTTTATTTTTATTTATAAAGGTACAGAAGATTTTACTGCAGGAAGATAAAACAACTAATTTCCATTTAGTGTCAAGATTCCTGCAGCATCCACAATGATGGGCCTACTTGATATTGTTTTGCTTCGATAGACATTTCACCCATCTCAAAACGATTTTAGGAACACATTAATTGTGCTTACGACCAAGGAGTGCAATTCCCTGCAGATGTTTGTGTTTCTTGATAGGAAAGTACCTATTCCGTGGATGAGATATAGTGATGAAGAGCGAGCCTACAAATAATAAAAAAGTACCCACATACGAAGGTCCTTTTCTTTACAGCCTCAAACATACTTAGTTTAAAGGTGGTTATCTAATATTATCCAAGTTATGCTTATAAAATAATAATCGTCCATCATTGGCAACACAGTCAATCTTTGGAAATACTAACTCGTTCGCATATTGATTAGAAAAGTTATGGACTATCAATGAATTGGAAATTTCTATGCTGTAATAAGTTATAAAAATTATGAAGTAATATCTAATAACCTCATCTATCTTGTTGACGTGTCTTGAAATACCTTACAACACAAAATATTGCTTTAAAGAAAAACCACCAACAAATTAATTTTATAAAATATACAATAGATATTTAAAAATAAAATACCTATCAAAGATTATATTGTTATTTGACACACGCGGGAATAAGTGAACAAACAAATGCCTTCTCATTTTCACAACGCGAGAAGATGCAGATGCAAGCACTGGCTTATATCAATTTAAAAAAAAAAGATCCTTTCGATCGACTACACGAGGATCGAATCTGTGACTGGCACTATGCGTTCATCGCACCTTACCAATTCTTTTCATTTATATAATTAGCTATGTTGTATTTAATCATCTATAAATTAAAACAGTAATATTTCAAATCGCCGCCAAACAATCGTAGAAACATTCTATTTATAACTCGTTATTGTTACGTCGACTAACGTAAATGAACCTACGTAAGAATGGTGACATAAAATTTTGCTCTATCGATTGTGTCTATAGTATACGCATGTTCTTATTATGAGATATTGTAATTGCGATCAATTAAGTAATTATGTATTATAGAAGCAAGAAGGCTTTTATAAATCTTTTTAATTTGTTTTAGTTATGCACCTGTTTATGAAATAATTATTTTACTAAGTAATAAGTATTGTAACTAATCGTGAAATTATATAATATGTTTGGCGGTTTAGATGTTAGTACGGCTGAATGGATTTGAATGAGGAAAACAGGAATCTATCCTTTCATCTTGTTATAACCTTCCAGAGTAATTATTTTCGGCGATCTGCTGTCAAAAGTTAATCACCAATTGTACAGTCCTCCAGAAAATAATTTATATGTAAAAGAATTAGGTTTTCATTTTTTGTTTGACTTGCCGTTAGTTGGCGCAATGGTTGATAGCTATTGGCTGTTGCGATGCGTGTCGCAGGATCGATCCTGCATGGAACAAATATTTTTATGGCTTAAAGATAGGTGTTCCGGGTCTGGGTGGGTTACAATGACGTTCAAAGTAAGATTATTTTATTCTTATTCCAGTGTGGGCACGAGACAGAGCCATATAGGTTGTCTAGCGCCATCTCTTACCCACACTGGAAATAAGAATGAAAAGGTAGTCTAGCGCCATTTCTTACTTACACTGGAAATAGGAATTAAACAATCTTATTTTAAACGTCATGGTAACCCACTGGGTGTCTTGTGAGTTTACATGTTCGTGAACACACCCACAATGCAGGAGATATTTCTAATGTGGCGCGATGTTCAAAAAAGTCAATAACAATAATAACACATTAAAAACTTGTTTTGTTATATCCTTCTTATCAATAAACAGCTGATTAATTTCGATTACTTAAACGTAATGTAATTTGAATACCAATACAAAACAATTTCAATGAACTTTACAGTGATTTGCGTTTGTGATGCACTTATAATTTTGTTTGGCCTCGTCACCAAACGTGGTAAGGTCATAAATTCCTCTAAGAGGAATTATGAGGTCAAAGAAATTAAAATTAAGGTGCTGTACTAGTTATAATCATTACAATAGGTTAATGATATGAAGCTTGGTTTTATTAAATGCCGGAACCATCTGCAATGGCTCAAAAGATTGCCGAGGCGATAACGATAAAATTAATAAAAACAAAAGGATATTTGTTTATTATTTACCTAAGTAGGTAGGTACTCATCCTCAGTTATCAATTTTAATTGCGTTTGATATTAGACTTGTTTATTTCCATGTAAGTTCTATTTGAAGAGGGAAAGTGAAATAGAGCCAATAAATTACGATTTAATTTATTTGCAGTTAGTTAGTGGTCATGAGCTGATGAGCTCCTTCATATTTTAGAACGTCTTTTAGAATTTGTAATTCTAATTTCGTAAATCTAGGTAGTTCTCATGTCCCTGAACTTCTTTGTAAGATGTGACGTTCATTTTAACCTAGTGTAACATCTTGTTATGACATTAGATTGGATTTTAACATAATGTTAAGCCACAACTAGCTGGGTCGCTCCCAATTATGTGTCATGGCCTTACCTCATTAATTCATTGACTAATTCTCACACTCTTAATAACGATGTTATTAAACATTTACCACTTATAGAGGTCAGCTTTATCCATTAATTCACACTTAGTTTGACCGCAATGTTATTAATGTTAGATGCTCTAGTTCTAAACGGGTACAAGTACATTATCATACCTTCGCAAATCGATAAGATATCATGATCATTAATTTACGTGTAAATCATAAAACTAATAGGAACTTAAAATTCGCAATTATTTGGGTTACTGGTTTAGATCGCTGGTCTTTTGTTGCGCGTCTGAGGAATTAATTACGATTCGCGAACCGGTGTTAGATGGCTCAATGACACTGATATTTTATTCATACAGTATAGTGGACTTATAGTAGCTCAAGTAGAAACTAAGTAGTTATTTTTATTATTTTTATCTTCTTTATTTTTCTGTCGTCGCAATACGTAGGTACGAACGTCTTTGTGTTGTTGTTGATCTGAATGATGTTGCTCGCATGATTAGATTTATACAAATTTTTACGCACCTAGTTGACTATTCTCCTGAGCATCTTCACAACGTCCCACAACTCTGATGATGGCGCGTCCGGCCAGCCTCGCACAGATCATCATGGGCCTCGCATCAGGCCGGTTGCCTTCCTCCGCCTCAGTGGGCACCCTCGCTCCACCATCGTATTCCGTTGGAGGCCTCATCACTGCACTTGATTATTAAATGTCACTGCACAATCCCGTAGTTAAGTCACTGCTAGGTCACGACTATGAAAGTCTTTCACAAGCTGAAAGAATCACGAATCATCTACCACCGCTGCGAAACGCGATGCGCCTGGGTCCACGGTAGCACTCTGGTAAAATTCGAGCGCCGCGTTTGCTGCCTGCCTTTATATCGTTGCCAAAACAAAGAAGCGTGGTGCGAGAGGGAGAGCGCAACAACAACAAATCTCCGTCTCGCTCGCACTGTCTGCTGCGCAGTTGACGCAAGTTGGCGGAAGCGTGCGGAAAATATTATAGGGGAGATGGATGAAACCTCGTCACGGGTTTTGTCCTGTCACAAAGGAAAAGCTGTTTTCCGCTTGGATAAACAATCCTGTGATCTCGTTTTCAGTGGAGCGCATTGTCACGTCGCGTCGTCAATAAGAGCATTGTGATTACCGAGCCCGTTATCTGATTGCATTGTTTGTGGGAATAATCGTTTGAATGCATGTAGTTGATCAGCTTAATGTGAAAGGCTGGGCTGACGGCCGAACACGATTTTCCGGCCTAATTCACAACGGGCCATCAATGTGTTAGGTAGATAGGTAGGTATATACCGACATGTTGCAATTTATTGCGGACACGTTCGATGCGCAAACTCTATTACGATGAATTACTTATAACAGTTTTATTTTTGAGTATATTCACAAATGTTATTCAACTTCAGGAAATATATTTATTCAATAGATATATTTCCTGAAGTTGCATCATTTTGTAGTAAAAGTAACAAAATAGAATATAATGCATTATCAATTGATCTCGGTTTGATTCGAACAGATATTTAAAACAGGTTCCTCTAATATTTTCATAACGGCCTTGGTTCACTTTCTGTCATCGATCGTGATTGAAGAAATCCATACGAAAGTGTTATAACTTTAACTTAATTAGTAACGCTTCGTTCAAGGACGGTAAAAAGATTTCCGTTGTAAAAACCGTGAGGTTAACAATATTGTGGAAGCAGGCAAGTAGGTAGATAGCTACCTACCCAGTGAGCTTACTATTGAATTGACATCATTTTTGTCCGAATGTTTTTAGACTGTTTGAAGTTCAAAGACCGAACTAAACGTAATAACTAAATGTAATTGTATTGTAGATACCTATAATCGTACGTGCCAATAATTACGTCAATTAAAATTTGACGTTAATGTCGTGCGTTCAACGCACTGCCTTGAAGTTTCGGCCAAAGAGAGTCGTAGATTTTCGCCAGATCTAACCTTGAACAGCTGCCAAAAACTATTTTCCCGACTGCCGCTCGCCGATTATATTATTACTTGCACTAAACTATTTATTTTTGGAAAATAAACAAGGAAGGAACTTTGGACCAGACCATGTGTTTTATTTTCACTCCAATAAACTTGACATAAGTGTGTAGGGAAATGAACTAACGTGGGCAGTACCTACTGCTGACCCACCATAAGCACCATTAGAGTGGAAACATTGTTTATATCGTCAGGCGTGTAACATCCCTGTAGGCTACAGTTCCTGGGCTGCAAATTTGGTCGAAAGAGCTACCGCGGTCCTGGAACGCGAAGGATAAGGGAAGTCTGTGTTTTAGTCAGTAAATCTGACACTCCTTGTTTCACCCAGAGCGAGAAAAGGTTTGATGATTTCCCAACCCGCTACAGTCCTGACGCTGCATCATCTTCAGCCCAGGTGACACTTTGATTAGGAACCTAATAGCAAAATGGAAATAAATCTTCTTGTTCTCGTTCTGATGCGAACAAAGGCAGGGGTTTTTTTGTGAAGGGAAAAACATTGATCCGTGAAAAATAGACTTAATTCTATCTAGGTAGGTGGATGAATGTGATGGTGCCTCGCAAAATCCTGTTAACAATTCAGCCTATTACATTCTGGCGTATAAAAAATAAAATGTAGGTACATAAACATTGTTTCTTGAAATCGTTATTTATTTTTGAGGTCAATGCCGTTTCTGTCGGATATGCTTTCAGTTTTTGGAACAACTTCAAGAAGGTAACCCATTTAGATTTGTTTGATAATAAACCGATCAACTAGGTACCTATCTAACCAGATTTCCTTCACGCACGAGGCGACCTCGTGTCTATGTTTTCCTTTCTCATCATGGCCTACTTTCAAAAACATCTCAGTTTTATTTATTAGGGAATTTATAGCTCTAATATGAGGCGTAAACACGGAAAGTTTTATTTGTGTGATGCTTTTGTTTATTCTGTTTGCTTTTTATCCGTCGAGTAAATTTTTACACCTTGGTAGTTTTTAGATCATCATAATCATCATCATCATTTCAGCCGAAAGACGTCCACTTTTGGACTTAGGCCTCCCCCAAGCGTTTCCACAACGACCGATCCTGTGCGTCTCGCATCCACCGCATTCTCGCGGCTTTCACCATGTCGTTGGTCCACCTTAGGCTTTTCAACATTGTGTTTTCCGGTGCGCGGTCGCCCATCCAGAACCTTTCGGCCCCATCGACCATCCGTTTTACGAGCAATGTGCCTTGCCCACTGCCACTTTAGTTTGGCGATTCTTCGGGCTATGTCGAGTATGTGAGTTTATAGATAATATTGTAGAAAATCCAAAAATATTAGTCCAGCTACTGATTCTATTTGAGGAAGTTCCTACAAAGAAAAAATTACGCATTCAGATTCAAAGTTAAATTTGGTCTTTCCCCTGATTCACGCAAAACTAAGCTTTGGGTATGGTAGTATGGTAGTTGGATTTATTCACAGTTCGAAAACGGTTAATGACGGATGTTTGAATAGGCGGGTCCACACAGAGCGAGCAGCCTCGCGAGGCATTTGCCGCGCGAGGAAACTATCCCCAAACGAGCGCGGCAGCCTCGGTATCATCGCAAGGCTGCCGCGCGCGGCAAGCCCGAGCCATGTTCGTTCGTTCAGTTGAGAATTAAGGCATCATGGCACCAGACGTACGTGTTGCGGTGGCAGCTGTTGCTTTTATCCTTATAAATAGGATTATAAAAAAGAGAAGACAACAAAAACTTAAACGAAGACGATATTGGATCCAGACTTTATACAAAAACAGATTATTATATAATGGGAACGAACTGTACCAAGAATTGATAAATGATGGAGTGGAAAAAAATTTTGCACGCATTACTACAGAGGAGTTGGATCTATTGTGTTCAGAATTACAAAGCAGACTTCGAAGAAATGATACGAACTGGCGTCGAGCGATAACCGTGAGAGAAAGGATACTTTTGACATTACGGTTCTTAGCGACAGGAGATTCTTATACCAGTTTGCAGTATCTCTTTCGCATTTCCAAACAATCTATTTCGAAGATTGTTCCTGAAGTTTGCGATGCCATCATCGAACATTTAAAGGATCATGTAAAAGTGAGTAAAAAAAACCAATCTTGTCAATTTAGTCCAATCATTTTAATAGAACTTTAAAATAACCATAAAAAGAAAGAAAGGTGAAATTAATTTTAATTAGTGGTTCGTATTACGTTTTAGCATAATTAGGAGGCAGGAAGCCGTGGGAGAGGAGGAATGTCTGATAGATTTTGAAAAGCCATCGGAGGGGAAGGGGGAGTAGGAATGTCTGATGAATTTTGAGAAATCATCGGAGGGGAAGGGAGAGGTGGAATCTCTGATTGAATTGGAGAAGTTATTGGAACGGTGGAAATAGATGGTTGAGGAGTTAGTGGTGAGGGGGACGTCGGATCGTTATAAGATGAAGCATGAGTGCTTGGACGTTGCGTAGACCCAGCATAGCTTTGTGTATAATAGCCATATTGTTGATAAGCTCCTGTGTCGGCTTGAAATATTATTCCGCATATATCTTTTTTTACGTGCGCCAGAGTTACTGGATCATATTTTCTCAATTCGTTGGCTATGTATTGTCCAAATGCCGAGTATGAGTCACAAGGCGGTGGGGTTGGCTGTGGTTCTGTGCATTGCTGGAGAATCCTGAAAGCTTCAGAAAGAGTTTCGTCCGATAAATCGTCTGTGTCTTTCGCTGGTCTTCTTTTGCTTCGTTTTCTGGATCTCTGGTCTTGTGTTCCAACTCTAGATTGTGTGTTATTGGCGCCATCTTGTTGTTGCTGATTTTCCATAACTTGAATGTTGTCATTGTCAAGTGAAGGGTCTTGAGCGATTTGAGTTGCTCTTACTGTTTCATCGTTAGTATCGGTTTCATTCTGTAAAATAATACATACTTTTTTACATCTGTTTTAGGTACCAGGTACAGAACAAGAATGGGTTGCAATTTCAAACGGTTTCCTAAATAAATGGAATTTCCCACATGCTGTGGGAGCGATGGATGGGAAGCATGTTGTTTTGCAGTCACCCATAAACAGTGGCAATGACTACGATAATTATAAATCTTTTTCAAGTATAGTTTTGTTTGCCTTAGTAGATGATAATTACAAGTTTTTATATGTAAACGTTGGGAGTAAAGGACGGATTTCTGATGGAGGTGTATTTAAAAATACAAAATTATACCAAAAGTTTGAGAAAAGAGAACTTAACATCCCATCACCCACAATTTTGCAATTACCGTACTATCCCAAAGTACCATTTTATATATTAGGTGACAAAGCTTTTCAGCTAAATGAATACACCATGAGACCATACGAGGGTAATCCAGAAAGAGGTTCAAAGGAAAGAATTTTTAATTATAGACTCTCCAGAGCACGAAGAGTTGTAGAAAATGCTTTCGGAGTGTTAAGTTCTGTTTATAGAGTTTTGCGTAAACCAATTTTATTAGAACCCGAACAAGCAACAAAAGTAGTCTTAGCATCAATACATTTGTACAACTATTTACGGAGAACACCTTCTAATAGCTTTTCAGCTCCCGGCTTTTTTGATGCGGTGGGAAATGATGGGGAAATCGTAGAAGGAAGTTGGCGAAATGAATCAGAACCAACATCATTATTACCAATTCAACAAATACCACGACGTGGAGGAAATAATGCTAAAGAGATACGTGACCACCTAGCAAGACATTTTATTACAAATGGAACTGTCTCATGGCAAGATGACTATCAATAAAAACTATATTATGTACTTACATTCTCCATAGTATCCCGCGTGGTACCTGGCTCGTTCCTATCAGACATAAATGCAAAGGCATTATATGCAAACCAGCTAGATCTGTAAACCTCATCACGACCTGGAAAATAAGTTACAAGTTTTTATAATAGATAAATATGTAGTTCTTAGTAGTAACTGTGAAAGCAATTAATAAATATATATCTTACCTGATCCTGTTAAACGACTTTTCTTTTCTCGTGATTTTTCCCGCCGGAAGGATCCCATTAATGACTCCATTTTCTTTTTTAAATCAGGAACCGGTACAGTCATCTCGCGGCTAATATTTAACCAGGCATCTTCCCTAAGTCCCCTATTTGTATAATTAGGATCACTTGCATTCCATAGCCAGGTGTTTACACCATAGAGAGATATTAATTTTAAACACTGATCTTTATTCATATTTTACTCTTATTATACTCGAGCGAGGCATGAAACAATATACGCGAGCGTCCAGAGTGCGCGCGGCAAACGACTGAGGCGCCTTTGAGCAAAACAAAAAGCCGACACTGGATGGCTCGGGCGCACGGACGCTCGCCCGCGGCAGCGCGCGCGTTTGCCTCGGCCGAGGCACGTCCACACAGAGCGAGCTGCTTCGCGCGGCAAATGCCTCGCGAGGCTGCTCGCTCTGTGTAGACCCGCCTAATAACGAACAAAATGACGCAGGAGTGGACGCGGCGTGCGAGCACTCAAAATATTGCTGAAAATAATTATGACAATACAATTATATTTTTTGGTTTTTCGTGCTCGGTCGTCTTTTGATCCGGCTCGAAGTACCCGCAATTCTGAAGTCAGAAATCACCAATTTCTGTTTCGTTGACAGCTTTTTAATTAACTGAATCTGTAATAAAACTGTAGCGTAGGTACATATTAGTTATTTAACAACTATTTATTCTTATCTCTGTACCTAGTGACCATGGAATACCTATTATTCAGTGTGGACTTGTTATTAGCTGTCAGTCTAACTTACTGTACCTCATTTTGTTTTTTTTAGCTGTAGGTAAGTCTTCGTATAATTTAATCATTAATGTCACTGTATGCTCGTGGGTACATCTGCATAAAATTGTCAAGCCTAGACCAACAAATTTTCCACTGAAATTGCGGATTTTTATTAATTGCTACACATATCTGTGTAGCGATTAAAACCATTGATAGTAGACACATACCCAAGTTGCATAAAGTAGGAAACAAGAGAGAATTGAATAACCATCTAATAATATTATTTAGGTATCTAGTAACATGTAGTGTTGTCATATAGCAAGCCAGAAAATGCAGAAATTTATATCTTCATCACTCAAGCGATGACAAGCAGCTGACATAGGTATTTCACAGTTGTTCTTAGCATGAAAAGCATGAAAGGGCGAAAGAGTTCGCTATCACCCTTTCATGGAAGGGATTGATAGTTTTCTTTCTTTCCTAGCTTTTCAGAACTCATGCTGGAAAATAGGTATGGTCATATGAAGAGAAGGGTGAAGTGTACGTTTCTAAAAAAGTTATGAGTAAGGCCTGAGGCCCTATCACGACCTCTTAGTGCGATCCATTTGGCGACTGAAACTGGACTGTTATAGGTTAGGAACTGTATAGGATGATTAACATGTCATGGTAAGGCCTACGGAATGAAGAAAAGTGGGCCTCTACTTTTCTTCATTCCGTAGGCCTTACCGTGTACCTACATGTGGATGGATGCAGAAGACAGCCAAAGAAAAGATGGATGTATTGTGTGAGGAATTATATGAAAGAAAAAGGAGTTAGTGACAACGTGACGGGTGACAGGACAGAATAAAAAAGGTATTGCACCAATCCCAAATAAATCAGGACAAGGGCAGGAAGCTGATGATGACACTGGAAAATAGGAAAACTGCTCTCTATAATAGTGACGACTTTGCATTTATATCGTCATATGGTTTAATATCTACCTACTAAATTATCTAGTTATTTATGAAGATAGATAGTACGCGTTGTTCAGTGATTTCTGACTCATATAGATTAGGTCTTGTTGAAATCATTTCTAGACTTCCTTGGATCATGCAGAACGATATGTATCGCTCAGGCTCAGGTTTATTATTTACTAGTTGCTGCCAGCAGCTTTGCCCGCGTGATAGTAAAAAAATATCCCGAGAAAATATACTCCCAGGACAAAAAGTATCCTATGACCTATTCCAGCCCCCTAGCCAAGTTACAATCGTATCGTTCGCGCCGATCATCATCATCTCAAGGCTCAGTCACGTGGTCAGAACTAAGGAATCGGAGGCGTGACTTACTCGAGGCGTTCGGCGCGAACGTAACGATTCTAATTTGGCTAGGGGGGCAGGTTATGCTCTATACGTGTACCAAGTTTTATCGACATCCATTCAGCCGTTCGAGAGTGGAGAAGTAACAAACATACACACACACTAAAGTTTGTCGGTGTCACACTGACAAACTTTCGCCTTTATAGTATTAGTGTGACTAGCTTTTTCTAGCGGCTTCCTTCCTATTTCGCATGAACCATTCCATTTTCTGAGATTAATTTTTCTGCAATACTTACTGCAGTTTTATATCGGTGAAAGGTCTAGATAGATTAGGTGTATGAATTCCGTTATAATAATTTTCATAATCGCATCAGAACTCCCAGAGATAAGTTCAACAAACAATTTAAGTACTACTTTATTCTAAACTAGCTTCTGCCAGCGGCTTCGCTCGCGTGAACGTAGGTTTCTCCATACAAACTTTGGACCCCCATTTCATCCACTTAGGGGCTGAATTCTGAAAAATCCTCTCTTAGTGCTCGCCTATGACATAAAAGGAAACCTTGTGCAAAATTTCACGCTCCTAGTCCCAGTAGTTTCGGTTGTGCGTTGATATGTCAGTCAGTCAGTTTCACCTTTTATATATAGATTAAAGTTTTCATATCCACTCTTAATTGATAGATTATAAGTAGTTTTTAAGATACCAAAGATTGTAGCATAATCATCCTACTTACAACACAGATGTAAATTAGTTTTCAACATAATCACTATATCGGCCATCGGTCACTTATCTAGATGATATTCCGTTCGTATCCGGCGCACGCGCATGAACAGTGACGCACAAAATTTTCCGTCGGTCGACCGCTGACATTTAGCAGAAGTTTTTTTCACAACGAAAGTTGAGGTCGATCCTTTGTGCTATTTCAGGAAAAGCTGGACAGAAGCCAGTTCCCTGTTCGGTAGAGCATTCGACGCAGTACACGCGTTCCTTGATCTCTTCGTCCTTTCACTGGAAAACGGACCTTATGTAGTTAAAATAAGAATGAAAAGGTCAATGCCATTGAGCTTGTTGTTGCTTCTGATCCCGTTTATAATTTTCTTTTGTTTATAGCTAAAGTCTAGATGGGTATATTGCCTTGGGACTCAATACAATGTTTTGCTTTTGAGTTCATTGCTGAGTTTTTCATTTACTGAAGAAAACCGTCAATTAAAGAATAGCATCACTGTGTAATTTCGTTTTTACACCGCCTGCTCGATAATGGCTTTTTATATGTCTTACAACCAAAACTTAAACAAGTCATTCTATCCCTAGGGAGATAATTTAGTATGATGGGCGATCCATATGGAATAATGAGATTTGAATTTGGAACTTCAAAAACCATTATTTTAAATAAAAAAAAAAACAGTGCATTAAAATTCGAACGACGAAAAGACGAATCTCTAAACCAAAAAGTAAGAAAATTAAAACTATAAATCTTAGAGAAGTGAAGTTTGTTTGTTTCAAACCTTAAAACATGTCGAGTGATAGTTAAAATTCACTTGTAAATAATACTTATATTTCTCTAGCATATAATTTGTTTTAGTAAAAATTCTTTTAATTATCTCGCAGATGGTGTAAAAAGTAGAGTATCCAGGTAGGATAAAGCTGTCTTTGCCTTGGGCGGCTTAAATTTCTCACTTCACTTAGGTTTCTATATTAATTCCCTCGCAATGCTCGGGAGTTAATTATATAAATCCCTCATTGACGTTCGGGATTAAAACTTAGCAACCTTCGTTTGGTTCGAAATGCAACATGCCGCCCGCGACTTAAAGACACTGCTTTATCCTCTAGTCACATAATCTACTATTGTTCACACAAAGCTTGGTTGACCTGTCAGTATTTTTCTAGAGATGAAGTCATTTGATGAATTTCAACCGAAATCATCAAATGACTTCCCCTATTCTAGGGCGTGTCAGAATTTTACCTACTTGCGTCCTTCAGTTAGGTACCCTTTACGTTACAGGGCCACGGTAACTCTTTCAATCATTTCAAAATGGAGCATCGGCCCTACGGGCCTCTACGGTGTTGCTGACATCACTCGGACTCTGGTCTTTATTGAACGGCCAGACGGCAAGCTAACCACTGCTCGTCCTATGGTCTGCCGCAAAGCCTGCTTATGGTGGCCAAGAACCACAGAGTACCTTGTTATGACATCTTTCTACGGTAGTGATAGCCCCGGCTTACAAGTTGTAGGTCTTGGGTTCAAACCCAGTCAGGCGTATTACTTTGTGTAATTTATTCATCTATCCATTTCAGAACGGTGAAGAAAAACATTATGAGGCATGTCAAAGAACTATAAATTTGAAGACATGCAACATCTACCAACCCGCACTGAGCCCGCTAAGTGGATTACTGCCCGTTCCCTCTTCTAAAAAGGCCTGAGTCCCAGCAGCGGGAACATTAAAAAGCTGAAAGCTGATTGTGATTACAGGATTTTTTCCTTTTTTAGCGTTCCGTACCTACCTCAAAAGGAAAAAAAAAACGGAACCCTTATAGGATCACTTTGTTGTCCGTCTGTCTGTCTGTCAAGACCCTTTATCTCGGGAACGCGTACAGGTATCGAGTTGAAATTAAAACTTTCCGTTGTGAAAAAAATCAGACTTCTGAGTTAACGAAAAAAAAAAAAGATACGGACGTTTCTGTAGCAAAAAACGTATATTTCGATACTCAAGGGAATCAAAATCCATCGAGTATTTCCCGTTGACCTAAAATCCTGAAATTTGGCATGAAGCAAGGTCTCATAGCACAAGTCTAGAAAAAAATCTGAAAACTGTACATTTGTACATTCGAAGCAAAGGCTCAACTGGCAGCAAAAAAGCTGGGAATCCTCGCGAAGGTCAGACAGTACTTCACGCCGGAACAGCTGCTCAAACTTTATCAAGCGCAAGTTCGATCGTCTATGGAGTACTGCTCTCATCTTTGGGATGGATTTGCCCGATACCAGCTTGATGCACTCGAGGCAATTGAGAGACGAGCCACGAGGATCATTAGCAATGATGCACTCGTTGAATCGAGGCTTCAAAGTCTTGAGCATCGACGCCGAGTTGCTAGCCTGTCGGTTTTCTACCGGTTGCATTTCGGAGAGTGTGCGTCGGAATTGCATAACCTAATTCTGCCTAGTCCGTTCCATCATCGGACCACTAGGCATCTATACGCACGAAACGTTTTGGGAACACATTCACTGTGCGTACAACTAAGGAGTGGAATTCCTTGCCGGAATCTGTGTTTCGTGATGCCTACAACCCGGGAATCTCTAAGTCGAGAGTGAATAGGTTATTTCTAGGTAAGCGCGCTCCAACGTCGACAGGTACAACAACAAGCAAACAACAAGCAGGTTCAAGCGGGAACATATCAAGAATAAAAAAAAATGTACTTACGTCACAAAAAAATCTTTATTTGTTCTTAGTAACTCAATTCAGGAATTGAACTGGTAGTTTTTATAGGTAAGTTTTGTATGGAACCCTCAGTGGGCGAGTCCGCCTCGCACTTGTTTACCCAATGGCAAACTCAAATTCATCTGCCATTTAGACCACATGAATGAAACTGTCTAACATTTAAAACATGAATGCGTCTCCAGTTTTAGAGTTATTGACAATTAGAAACATCCGTTGCTTATACGATTCATTGATTAGACTCGTGCCACCATCAATAAAGTGCTGAAACTGAAACATCTACTGCGTAGGTACTCTATTTTTCCGTAATTACGTTTTACTTCGACTTTGTTTACTAAATCGGTCGTCAGTTATAAAAAAACCGTGTTTAGATAGCGTGCATAGTGCGTAGTAATGTCATGTTCAGAGTTTATAATCCGTTGTCCAAAATAGAAATATTATAGCTGTTTAACTAGTTATAATTGGCGTTAGTTTTTGTATCAACACGGGTTTTATTGTCAAGGTCAGTTATGTTTAGGGTTACCACTTCATGGTTGACTAAATCCAGGTTTTCTTTTTATCAATTTCTATAGATAACTTTTATTTAATTTATATTATAAACGAAAAAATTATTGACGTCGAGATCGGGAACTAGCAAATAAAAAACTTTGATATAAGTAGTAAAAAAATATATTAATACTTAGTATAAAATAAAGTCTGTCTGTTTATTCGCAAGCTCCTCCTAAACCATATACTTAATAATAAAAGCATATTATTTTGTAAAGCGCGCAACTGACACTGGCATTCTGTGACTTAGGAGGATGTTGTCCCAGAATTCAAAAGGAAACAAAACGTAATACCTATGACGTCACATAACATGATGGCTAATCGCTATATGCTACCTAAAGTCAATAGTAGATAAGTATGAGTAGATGTAAGTGGGTGTGATAGCAATCAGTAAAATCCTAGTAGATGACAACTATAGACAAAGTGGATTGTAGGACTGTATGGAAGAGTTACCGTGGCCCTGGAACGCAAAGGACAACTGAAGGAGTGGTCGGTCTAGTTTGTAAAAGTCTAACACTCTCTCTCGCCCCACCCTAGAGCGGAAGCGGTTATTTGATGATTTCCCACCTCAAGAAAAGGGCCGTTCATACAGAAAAAGTCACAGGGAAATCTCGTTTTATCTCTCATTTTATTTCAAATTCTTGATTCTGGGTCATCATCATCACCATTATTTTAGCTCCAAGACGTCCAGTGTTGGACACCTATGACATTTGGGGGAGGCCTACCTTCCCCAAATGTCACCATAACGAGCGGTCCTGTGCGTTTCGCATAAATCCCGCTTCCCGATTCCCGCGAGCCTCACTAGGTCATCGGTCCACCTCTTTGGAGGTCTTCACGATTCTGGGTGTTGTATAGGTTTTAAAATAAAACGAGGTAAATCACAATGAACAATAATGTAATATCATCAAGTAGGCGCGTTGTCTGCGCGTTGCTGCGCGAGTTGCGCGGCCGCGCAGCAGTGCAGCATGAGGGCGGTGAGGGCGCAGGCGCGCAGTTCGCCGCCGTTCGCGTCACCTGCGCTGCATGCGTCCTCTGCTGATAATTCTTCACGTACTGCTAGTAACTGCGAAAAGAAATTATTATCAGAAACGTGGACTAATTTTTTACTTTTACTAACTAAAACCACACCAGTGTCCTTCACTTGCCCTTTGCGTTCTAGGACTTAGGTTTCCTTTCCAGAAACTCCCCGTCCGGCTTTTACGACTTGACATGGGCATTTGCAACATATATAATGCAAAAAATATAAAAACTTTTTAGGAACGAATGTGTAGTAAAAGACAACAAAAGAATGCCCGTACCACGAAGAATGTTTTAAAATTAATTCATTGTGCGTACAGCTAAGGAGTGGAATGAAATTCGAATTGCTGGAATCTGCGACTCTTGATAGCTACAACCTAGGGGCCTTTAAGTCAAGAGTGAATAGGTTACTTCTAGGCAAGCGTGCTCCATAGTCGACCGCATCATCGCTTACCAGGTCAGATAGTGCTCATGTGCGAGCCTATCAACATAATAATAATAAAAAAAAAAATTAGAAAAGTAGATTAATGAGGTCAGCTAGCAGTAGATATAAAACTGAAAACTGGATGATCATGTTCGTGAACAACATTGAAGTACATTCGCAGTAAACAGTAGGTACCAATGTCGGACTGTATTAGATGACCTAGGAATAAATAGTACAGAAGCTTCATAAATTATGAGTTGCATACTCAAGGAGGCTGATTGAGGTTGCATTATTAAGGGATTATTAATAATTTTAATTGTAGGTAATAGACAGTCAATGTTATTTAAAATGTTTTTTATGGTCAGTTTAATGACTACTCCAATATGAAGGTCTGTGCTTGTGGTCCGCACCAAAATGAAGCACAAAAATATTCAGGGTTGTACTATTGGTATTGCTTGGAGAACAAACCCTGCTTCTACTTACCGGCAAGTTGTAAGTCCGGTGGCAGCGCGCTGCGCAGCGTCTGCACTACTAGCAAGGCCACTATGCATCAGCGTTAGTATCAGTACTCACCATATCATGTATCTGTTGCGCGGTGAGCTTACTGGCAAGCTCAGGCGCGGAGTCCCTGGCGGCCGCGAGCAGTACGTCCGGCGGTAGCGCGCTGCGCAGCGCCGGCGCCACCATAGCCGCCACGCCGCCCTTCGCCAGCCACGTCGCGCCGCACGCGCCGAACGGGTTGCACGACTCCAGCGACTGCTTCCTTTACGTCACACGGGCTGCTCGTCAACAAACGTGTAGGCTCTTTCTTTCTTTAACCACTTTGTGTGAGAAGAGTTGGAAATGATTGAGGATAGTCATTTTAAGTGACATGTTTTAGAGCCAGCAGAAGAGACACTACATTTTTTCTCACAGGAGCTGAACTATTGCAGTGTGGTTGAAGTTTTTTTACGACATTGTATGCAAGTGTTGCGAAAGAAGTGAGGCTAAAATGTAGGTGGAAATATTAGATGTGAAAAAGCAATTTAGCTGTACCTAGTCGTACAATTTTTTTTGTAACGGCTCAACCAAATGTCTCTGCGTCATTAACAGAAAAGTCTCGTCAATAACTGTCCTACTAGCGTTTATTTTTCCAATTTATACTTTGAAGTAAGGGAGGTAGAAGAAAGGGTGATTAATAAATTAATAGGACAAGTGACGGATACGATCACAAAGATGTTAAACACGGACATTCAATTCAAACTACAACATGAAAATTACGGCACGTCACCAGTTATCGGAATTTGGTGTGCTTTTAGGACTTAATGCACAAAAAATGGCCCACGTAATTCCGATCACTGCACAACACATAAGGCTTACAGTTTGGATTGAATATAGACTAAGTAATTTATCTACAACAAATCGGTATTGAACATAAGACAAACGACAGCATAGGATTCCCGTATTGGTTCACATGGCCACAATCAAGGTGCCGCCATTAAATCTGTCGCAAGACAGTGACGTGTTTGGAAACAAACGTAATAGGTAACATAAGTTAATAACTCAATAAGGTCACAAGTAATAGACTCAGATAATTTATTATAATTATTGTATACTTGTTGCGAAGAATGATTAGTTCTTCCTGAGATTATGTTTACAATCATTACGTTAACATTAGCTACATTATTCTCTAAATAAACTGATGTAACATCCAGAAGTGCATCATATATTAATATTTTTTATATAACATACAAAAGTGAAGTTTGACGTGAAAATTACAAAAATATTTGTGACGTTGAAACATTTAAGGACACGGATTCAGAACAAGGCAAGGGACAACAATAGGAACGAAGAGAAAACAGGTAGGTGAAAACGATCAGTGAAATACCTTGTGTGTCTTCAAAAGTTGAAGGACATTATGATGTGCGAACTAAAAACAAAGTATAGTATTATCACGTAACTCTCCAATAGTTTATTTCGCGATGCCAATTAAATACTGCTCTAATATTTTAACAGTTTGTCTTGTAGCTATTACTGTAATACTGTGTTAAAATATAGAAAGGGAAAGAGTTGTCCAGTTTTGAAAAGCGGAGACTTGCATAAAGCTCGTTGGGAATTACACTCACAGCTTGATTTTTTACAGCAAACACTGACTGTTCAGAAAAAACCTGTAATCTCCTAAGTTTTGAGATTAAAATCGTGTCTATTAGGGGCACAGGAAAATCAAGCTGTGAGTTTGTAAAGTAAGCAAAATACCGCACTAAATGTGGGTGCCTAGTGTATCGTTGCTGAAAAGGTGCTGTCAAAGCTGGTGTCTTTACCGGTTGTAGGCATAATGTCGTAGATAAACAACACGACATAATGGTGTGCTTAACATACCTGGGTGTATGACTAGGTGATGGAGGTAAGGACCTGGAAGAGGCGTTGTTTTTAGGCGCGGAGAGGGAATGAGCGGAGCCGGCGCGCCTTAGTCCAGCCACTAGCGCGCTCATTGCTCCACCACCTGAGCAGAATCGTATCTAGGTTTAATATGCAAAGGGTGGGCGTAAATTATGTTAAAAAGGTGAGTAAGTAGGCGTAGTGGTGAGGCTTACAGAGGAATCTTTTGTAACTTAAATGGAAGGATTAAGGAAACAAATGATGGAGGAACTAAGAATGCATCCTAAAGGGATCGAATAAATGGAGTGGATAAGGTTCTTGAGCACCTTCTAAAATAGGTAAGAATAAGATATTGTAATTCAAACAGAGGTCTTGAAAAATCGTTTTTTACACTCGGCAGCAGATTTGCATAGATTTTTTTCTAACATTTCCAAAGACGACTAATTAGCAGATTACAGCAACGTAATAAAAACTGAATGTAGAAATTACAATAAAATTTAATGAGATATTTCGCGGTATTTCCAAAACAGTTCTGGTATTGAGTACACTAGATAGGTAATATGCAATCCTTGGTAGCAGGCTTAACCAGAGCGTTAAAGGACAAGTGAAAAATTACCACATTTATATGGAACTAAGTGCTTTCAAACGGCTTATGTATTAACCAATTAGGAAAATACCCAGTGTCAAGTGGGTTAATTTTTGTACACTTCATAAATATTGTGTTGCATCGGTGATATATGAGATTGGCTAACGTTATGCGACTGAGAAACTGTTTCCTGCATATTACGATGTTTGAAGCGATTTTTACTGGCTTTCCCTTTCTAATATACAATTATTTTGATTTAGATCGTAATATATTATAGCATTATTCAATGTTTTGTTAAGGTTTGCCAAAGTAAAATATCCATTGATATTTCTAGAGGTAATTTTAAAAGTCAAGAATGTTTCGCTGTTGGTAACACAATGTGAATTGTCATTATCTATGACAGTGTGTTGCGCTTCAGTTTTTGAGGTTAACGGCCACGTCAGTCATGGTAGGTAGTACGATTTTGTAACGACATGTACTTGATTTTATTTCTGTTTTTATTACTGGCAGTTAAGGTTTCTTATGTAAGAAGTATTATATTTATGGTCAATGTTATGACATATCTTGAAAAATTATTGCTATAGGGGAAGCGCAATTACGATTTATATATCATTTGTTTAGGGTATGTGCTGTTTATTTTTGTGGGAAATCATGAAATGTCCTCTCGCTCTGGGTGGAGCGAAAGGGTTCGTCAGACTTATGGGCCCACTTAAGTCCCTTCAGATGTCAGGGCCACGGTAACTCTTCCGAACAATCACGCAATACTGGCAGGTAGGGTTCGACCTGTTTCTAATTTTGGATTATTATTTGTATATAGTATAGTATAGTCGGCCTTATAATGTTCCCACTGTTGGGACTCAGGCCTCCTCTCTAGGAGAGGGAATGGGCCGTAATCCACCACGCGGGCCCAGTGCGGGTTGGTGGATGTCACATGTCTTCGAATTTTTGGTTCTAGGACATGCCGGTTTCCTCACGATGTTTTCCTTCACCGTTTTGAGAGCAGTGGTGATGAAATAAATTATACAATTATTATTTGTGTGTGATAGAAAATGTTGGACAACACAGGATCGACAAGCATTGTATTGACTTCATTGGGGTAAAAACGACAAGTTAGGAAAACGTTGGAGACTATCGGATAGCTTCTGCAAATAATGGCGGCATCTTACAACACCAGTTATTTGGTACGTTGATGGTTTTGCAACAGACAGTGGTGGATTCAGTTTTCAACTCAGAGGGTTTGCTCAAGGCAGACTGATAAGGCTTTCTACCGGCATGAGAATTGATCCAAGCTTCATTCACTTATTCGGACTCGTCATTCCCACCACTTCCATCTTTTGCGGGCCCGTTCTTCCTCCTTCCAGTTTTGGTGAAATCCATCTAGTTCGTCCTACCATCTAGCTCCTTCGTAGTCTACCGTCTCCGTCTCACTTTGGGCTACTTTGGCCCATAGCTTTTCGGGCATGTCTTGTCCAGTCCAGTCCCATTTAAGTTAGGCAGCTTTTTGGACCCACATCAGCTATCCTGATTTTGGAGCACAGTATGGATAGTGTTTCAGTGATCTTAGGACTCTGAGGTACTGGACCTTTGGAAGGAGTTATCATCATAATCATTTCAGCCGAAAGACGTCCACTGTTGGACAGAGGCCTCCCCCAAGCGTAGCCACAACGACCGATCCTGTGCGTCTCGCATCCACCGCATTCCCGCGACTCTCACCAGGTCGTATGTCCACCTTGTAGGAGGCCTTCCAACGCTGCGTTTTCCAGTACGCGGTCGCCACTCTAGAACTGTTCGGACCCATCGACCATCCGTTCTACGAGCAATGTGCCCTGCCTACTGCCACTTTAGTTTGGCGATTCTTCGGGCTGTCGGTGACCTTGGTTCTCCTGTCAAAGTCAAAGCCAGATCCCATAGACACTTTTCATGGTACGTTGTACTGACCAAATATTATCCCAGTTCGCGCTTTATTATTAGATATAATAAGCACGCAGTGTCCCGCTGCAAGACCAAGGCCTCCTTCTTTTCTTTCCATTTTTTATTTTATTTCTATCTGAGACCGCACTTAGGTAGGATTTCAATTCATCTCGGTATCTACTTTTGGGCCTATCGCTTCGACAGTTCTTAATGATTGGTACCCAATCTATGGTTAGTTTTCCCCAGTTAACTTGTGGCGCAGATGAGGACCGCCTAGGTGCATTTCAGTGTAACGGCTGTGACGTCTACATCTGTGGTTTCAGAACGAAGTATATTGTTCCATATGCGATCTATATTTCTGACTCCAAGGATACTTTGTTTCATAAGTGTTTTTAGTGTTAGTGTTATTTACTTGTGTTACATTTATTCCATTTAGTGTCACTGAATCGCATACAAGCTGGTGAACCACGCGATGGTAAGTGGTTTTCTAAATCTACCAGAGGCCTCACTTGTGCATAAGCATGCCACGACGCATCGCTGCCTTTGGTGATTTAGCATCTCAGAGATAAAGCTGATAAGTATGTATTATGTCCTTGTTATTTTATCGCTACCAAAAGCTGGTGAAATTCTACGGTGATCGTGCCCTGGATCCCTCACTGTCATTCAAGTATGGCTTCCAATATGTACAGGAGCTAAAGGACCACGTTCGGACTGTTCACAGACTAAACATGTAGTTGCAATGTAAATAAATAGATATAAAAAAAAACCTGTGTATGTCTGTGTACGTGACGGGTGGAGCCGGATGTGTTAATATAGCGAAAAGTTCTCCGTTCGTCAGCATTCGAATAATTCGTCTGTGCACAAACAAAAATAACAACTTAAATATTCTGTATCTAGGTAAGATATATGTTTTAAATCAAATAAATTATTTATAAATAGTAAGTTTTCTATGCTAATTCATATCTGTGATGCCTAAGATTACGGCGGTTTGAACTATCCTATATTTTTCAAAATATAATTTATTAGTTACGATGACACTTTGTAGAAAATATGAAGTAACAGACAGAAGTTGCCAAGCGCCGCACAATGTTGGCAGTTGATTTAAATCACGCAACTAACGCAACGGGAAGTAATGAGATCGACGCAAGCGCCTCTATCGTTGATCGCGGAACTCGAGATGTAGACTTGTTATGCGATTCTTTAATCTTTCCTTTCTTTTTCACGAGTAAGAGAATAACTACGTATTTTTTAATCACACACTCACTTTTAGGCACATAATTTAGGTACTGTTTTTCTCACTAGTGCGGAAAAGTGTGCGAGCTCACCCCGCCATAATTTATCGTATTAGGCTGGGCGTAAGCTAACCCTACGAGTCACCGATCATTCCCCGTTTATTAATTTCTTCTTCGTAAGTGTATTGAAAAACGTCGTTTGATACACGTGGAAACTTTTCACTACAGCACACGGCTCCATAACACGACGATATCAATTTCCAATCCATTTTTTTTCGTTTTTTACTGTCTACACTTACAGACGAACACGCTATTTGATGTACCGTGTTACAACCAAAATTATTTATTTTTCTACCATACTAATTCTAGCATGTTTTTCCAGTTTTTCCAGTTTTCCAATCAATAATAAAGGCGATTGTGTAACCTCATTAATTAATCGCTTCGGTCGGATATATCCGTTTAGCACTGTCGCGTTTATTCCGCCAGGGTCGCACATCCACGACCAAATACTCCAGCCCCCCTAGCCAAGTTACGATCGTTTCGTTTGCGTCGAACGCGACAAGTAAGCCACGCCTCCATTTCTTTTTTTTCTGACGTCATGTCAACGCTCAGTCACGTGGTTAGAACAAAGGAATCGTGGCCTACTCGAGGCGTTCGACGCAAACGAAGCGGTCGTAACTTGGCTAGGGGGGGCAGCTCTTTTTTCATCTATGGGGCTTGAAGAGCTAAACGAGATGGAGTACCCAGTCGTAAACGAACGAAGCGAAGCGAATAGGATACGAAAAAACTCGTCGGAATAATCCGACACAAGCAATTAAAGGGTTAAAATCGTAAAAAAACTACAGATTGGTTGCATAAACTTACCCTCTTCATGGACATCTAAGGAATCTTTTCTCTCGGGTTCATCATCGGAGTCAGGGTCAGCGATGGCGTCGGCTTCGGTCATGATCAGCTCGGGAGGCGGACAGTTTAGCATGCCTGAAGAATCTATTAAAGAAAACAAAAGACATGTTAAAAGGTAAAATCTATACCAAATAGTAGTGTAATGATATTATCCTGTGTTTATTATTGTATAATATCGAGTCTTTTCAGGAAGAACATCGTAAGTGGCAGTTTCGATTTTTGCAGGAAGAAGTTTTGTTTTCTAATCTAGTTAAAAAGTATTAATGTCAAATTGACAATATGTTAATAGAACCTATTCTAATTATTTCTAATAGATCAGTAGTTGAATGAATAATCATCATTTCAGCCGAAAGACGTCCACTGCTGGACATAGGCCTCCCCCAAGCGTCGCCACAATGACCGATCCTGTGCTTCTCGCATCCACCGCACTCCCGCGACCCTCACCAGGTCGTCGGTCCACCTTGTAGGAGGCCTTCCAACGCTGCGTCTTCCGGTGCGCGGTCGCCACTCTAGAACCTTTCGGCCCCATCGGCCATCCGTTCTACGAGCAATGTGCCCTGCCCACTGCCACTTAAGTTTGGCGATTCTTCGGGCTATGTCGGCGACCTTGGTTCTCCTGCGGATATCTTCATTCTTTATGCGATCACGCAAGGAAACTCCGAGCATAGCCCTTTCCATTGCTCTTTGGGTGACTGTAAGCCTTCTGATGAGGCCCATTGTAAGCGACCATGTTTCAGAGCCATATGTCATCACTGGCAACACGCACTGGTCATAGACTTTCGTCTTGAGACACTGTGGTATATTGGACGAGAAGATACCGCGCAGCTTCCCGAATGCTGCCCAGCCGAGTCGGATTCGACGAATGACCTCTTTCTCAAAGTTAGACCTACCCAACTGGATTGTCTGTCCCAGGTAAACGTAATCGTCTACAACTTCGAGTGCAGAGTTTCCGATCTTGATCGGAGTGGGTGCTACATGGTTATTTACCATGACTTTGGTTTTATCCATGTTCATTTTAAGACCCACTCTTTTGGAAGCTCTACTAAGGTCATCGAGCATTGTACTGAGCTCCTCCGTAGTTTCAGCCATGACTACTATATCATCGGCAAACCGAAGGTGAGTGATGTACTCGCCATTGACATTAATGCCTAGTCCACTCCAGTCCAGAACCTTGAAGACATCCTCCATTGCAGCCGTGAACAGTTTCGGAGAGATGACATCTCCCTGCCTCACGCCCCGCTGCAGAAGGATAGGTTTCGAGGTCTGGTCCTGAAGTCGGACTGACATTGTGGCGTTTTCGTACAAACACTTCAGCACTTCGATGTACCGATAGTCAATCTGGCACCGTTGGAGAGACTGCAGTACAGCCCAAGTCTCGATCGAATCAAAAGCTTTTTCGTAGTCCACGAACGCTAAGCATAGAGGCAAGTTATACTCCTCTGTCTTCTGTATAACCTGCCGGAGCGTATGTATGTGGTCTACGGTGCTGAAACCTTTTCGGAAACCGGCTTGTTCGGGAGGCTGGAAGTCGTCGAACCTGCGCGCGAGACGATTCGTGATGACTCTGGAAAACAGCTTGTAGACATGGCTCAGAAGAGAGATGGGCCTGTAATTCTTAAGCAGGGCATTGTCGCCCTTCTTAAAGAAAAGTACCACCACACCTCTGCTCCATGCCTGTGGCGTCTTTCCCTCAAGTATGACGGAATCGAACAACCTCTGAAGGGCCCTTAGGACCGGTTTTCCACCCGCCTTCAGGAGTTCGGCTGTAATTCCGTCGTCACCCGACGCCTTGTTGTTTTTAAGCTGCTTCAGAGCCACCCTAATCTCGTACAGGCTGACGTCCGGTATATCTTCGGTATAGTGCCGGGTTAATCTAGCTCTTGGGTCGTTTGCTAGATTCATTGTGGGTTTTGTGATAGATGTGTACAGCTGTCCATAGAATGCCTCGATCTCTCCCAGAAGCTCCGATTTGGCGGATATGACTCTGCCATCGTCGGTCTTCAGTTTCGTGAGCTGGCTCTGCCCTATAGACAGATCCCTTGCAAAAACCTTGGAGCCCTTATTCCGCTCAATCGCATCCTTAATCCTTTCGGTATTAAAGAGGCGGAGATCGCGTTTTAAGGACTTTGAGATCCGTCTATTGAGCTGCCGGTAGATGCACGCATCGTCTGAAGACTGCAGAATCATCTCACGCCTCTCTTTCATGAGTTCGAGAGTTTGATCAGAGAGCCTTTTCTTCCTTGTACGACGAGTCTTAAAAAACTTAGACCCGACCGTATGGACAGTTTCCACGAACCCATCGTTGTATTCGTCCACAGAGCCACCTAGGCACTCGAAACGATTGTGAAGTTCGAGCTGAAAGCTCTCGGAGTTTTGAATCTGGATCTGTGCTGGACGGAGCGTAGACCTCATCAGTCGAGATCTTTCAAGCTTGATATTGATATTCAATGTGCCTCTTACCATGCGGTGATCACTTCCAGTTTTCACCGCGTTGATCACAGAGACATCATTGAATATTTGCTTCTTCGTCGACATGATGAAGTCAATCTCATTTCTGGTCGCACCATCAGGGCTTTGCCAGGTCCACTTCCTACGGTCACGTTTTTTGAAGAAGGAGTTCATCATATAGAGGCCCTCCCTCTCCATAAAACTAGCCAATAGGTGTCCCCGGTGGTTCCGATGTCCAAATCCAAATTGCCCCACTCGCAGCTCATCACCGTCTCGTTTACCCAGTTTCGCGTTAAAGTCCCCCATGACCACGGTGAAGTGAGTCTTAGAACCATGCATGGCTCTGGATATATCCTCATACATGGACTCTACTTCGTCGTCGGGGTGTGTCGAGGTCGGGGCGTAAACCTGTATGACCTTCAGCGAATATCTTGATGATATTCTGAGTATAAGATACGCTACCCTGGTCGACACACTTTCGATCCTCACCACATTGTTCACAAGGGACCTGTGGACGATAAACCCGACACCACCCTGGGATTGCTGGTCACCCTCCCGGAAATAAAGCAGGTTACCGGATTTGAGAATTATCGTGTCCTCCCCCTGTCTTCGGACTTCAGATAATCCCACAATACTCCATCGTAACCTGCTCAATTCTTCCTCAAGTTCGGTGATCTTCTCGTCGGACCGGAGTGTACGCGTGTTATATGTTGCCAGGTCCAGTCGTCGTTGTCTAAAGGGGTAGCCGGATCCCATCCGGAGATTCTTCGCACCCCTTGCCTCGCCGTAACCTTGACCGCTACCGGAGTCAAGGGTAGACGGGCTGCCGGGCACTAAGGGCCATTTTTTGGTTGTGCTTATCATCATTGGGGGGATTTGCCATAATCGCCACGCTTGGCATGCGGGTTGGCGATCGCAGTTTAGTTGTTGGAATTCACAAAGAATGCTGCTGCCCATTCTCTGGTATGTCCCTTAGTCGCCTCTTACGACACCCACGGGAAGAAATGGGATGGTGTTATTCTTTACGTCCGAACACCATACGGAACTTACGAATGAATAATAAGTCATATTTATTTTTCCTGAAAACATCAAACTTGGTTATTAAGTGAATTCTAGTAATACCTAAATCCGACCAAAAATTGTTTGGGGAAGTCGTGACGATTAAGGAAATGTGGTTTGCCGGTGCAAGGAGCAGAAATGTGTATGTTTCCCGCTAGCCAATGTGTTTATTTACAGCGTCCTCGCCATTAGACTTGTTGGTTTTACAAATAGCTATTTTCTGTCTCATTAGAACTATTTATGAAGTTTTCTAACATTTATGTTGTCAGTAATATCGCTCTTAAGTCCATTCACGTGTGTATCTCTACTTAATAATAAAAACCAATTAATAAAGTATTACTTTCTAAAGTAGTGGTTCCCAACCTTTTTTTGACCTGGAACGACTTTGGATTCTTTGTTGTTAGCAGCGACCACAAGAAAATAGAACTTTAATATATTTTGTTAATTTAATATTATTTAAAATTAAAAGTAACGAACATTGTCACAGATAACATAATATTTCTAATACAGTATCTAATTATTTAAATCGCCTGGCAACAGTGTTTCTTTTCCGTTGGAATGTTTGGAATTTTAAACTTTTTGCAGACCATATAATTATTATAGGACCAGCCCCCCTAGCCAAGTTACAATTGTTTCGTTTTGATTTTCTTTTCGTTGATCGCCTTGAGTCGGCCACGCCTCCAATTCCTTTGTTCTGACCACGTAACTGAGCGTTGAGATGACGTCAGAACAAAGAAATCGGAGGCGTGGCCGACTCAAGGCGTTTGACGAAAAGAGAATCGAAATGAAACAGTTGTAACTTGGCTAGGGGGCCAGGAAGAATGTCATAAACGATAGTTTGCGCTTTTTGCAGAAAGGGATATTTTGTTTCCTAAATTAAAAGTACTTATGATGATATCGTTCTAAAAATAATAAACTTGTTAAATTCGTAAAATTATTGATATATTACAATAGGCTCTATTAGTATATTATCATAAATACTTTTTAATTAGGAAAGAAAAAATCCTCTTCCTGCAAAAATTGCAAATTCTCGCTTACGGTGTACTTTCTGAAAAGGCTCGATATTTTGATATTGTCTCTGGCGGACACCAGTGGTCCGTAACCCAGTTTATGGACCACTGTTCAAATGCATGTTAATTTCTGTCTTTACGAGGATCCATCGACTTTTATCCTTAACTAGCTGACCCGGCGAACTTTGTACCGCCTAATAATAAGGATAACGCCATCTACTGGCTTTACCAGAACAGCATAATTCATTTTAAAATGACATTTTAAATAGAGATGGCATTATATTCGGTTTTTTCTCACCGTTTAAACCTTTCCTGGACTATCTAGAAAATTTCAAGACCAAAATTAGCCAAATCGGTCCAGCCGTTTTTAAGTTTTAACTAGACTAACGAACAGCTATTCATTTTATATATATAGATAAATTACTGCATCGTAAAAACGTATAACTATAGTTTACGTAGAATTACAAAGAAGTTTCTGTTATAAAGAATAAAGGAATGGTAAAGTAGAGTATATTTCTCTTCCGCGTACGATCGCAAGGCACGCCAACCTTCTAAATTTTTATAATACTTATTGCCGTGTTGGAATTCTTGTTCTGTACCAGTAATAAGTTTCATTATATTAGTTGCACATATTACTGTAAATAATGCGTAAGTATCTAGCGTGCCTTTGCGGAATGGTGGCACAATTACTGATGTAACTGGTAACGCAAACTATTGCAACATGTGGCGGTTTTCAGATGATTCTCGTGTACTTATCGTGCAGACGTTCATATTTAACGTTCCACTGTTTGGAAAGGGGGATGACGACTAATAGAGAAATTAACTACAACACACTAATTAAACTATTTTTAAATTTAGGCAATGATTGACTAATATCGATGACGTGAGTTTTAGACAAAATATTATATTGCCTACAGAGCCTGTGCAGAGCGGCGTATTGACCCAGATTAGTTTTAGAAAAAAGGTATGATGGTAAGACTGGCGGCATTGCCACGCTGTATGGCAATGTCTATCCTCTATTAACTGAGAACATTCCTTCCCTATACTGAACGGCACGCAAATGTCCGTCTTTGTTTAAAAGTATCATTGTATAATTTAGGTACATACGTCTGTCGACGAGTTCATTTATTTACAGTACGTATTTCGCGCATTAAAATCACATGCTTCTAAAGGTAAATATAACACCTCAACGCAGCAGGTGAAAGCTTTATTTTTGCCAAATTTTAGCTCACCTAAATGTTTCTGAGAAATATAGGAACGTGCCTGTAAAAGCAAAATATCTGTGCAAAGTTGTTTATTTTATTGGTTTTAGGTACATTCATTGAAATTTAGACTCTAATTGATATAGATCTGTCTTTAATTTGGCACCAGTCTAATCTAATTGGTTGAAGCTGCCACAACATGTGCGTATGTGTTGACGCGTCGCGCGGTCTTGCCAGTACTTTAGTAGATCTATTACTTTGTTTATTATTTTCTACTTTACGATTTTATGGTATTTTTTTCCAGGGCTGTATTGTTTGATATACTTTCAGCTAGAAGACGTCCATTGTTGGAAATAGGCCTCCCCAAAGGGTCGCCTCAATAAACGGTCCTGTGCGTCTCGCATCCATCGGATCTCCACGACCCGTGACATTTTTTAAAGAGCATTCAATCAATAAGCCTTTTATCTAGATTTTTTAAAATTTCTGCCTAAAATACTGAAATGTTTTACAGAATATTCCACATAATATAATATTCCACAACTATCACACAACGCCGTCTAGTCCCAAGCTAAGCAGAGCTTGTGTTATGAGTACCAGACAACTGATAAACATACTTATATATATCTAAATACATACATATTATAGATAAATTACACCCAGACACAGAACAAATGATTGTGCTCATCACACAAACATTTGTCCTGGGTAGGAATCGAACCCACGACCTTCGGCATAGCAGTCAGGGCCACTAACCACTAGACCAACAGGCCAGTCAAATGAAAGAATGCCTCTTAGTTCAGTGTAAGTACCTTTCAGCATAGGCCTCCTCTAACATCTTCCATTGACTTCAGTCTATCTCTAGCAACCCTAACGGCTGTTTATTTTATTTCATCCTCCCATTTCTTCACTTGCCTTCCTTAATTCTTTCCCTTCCGTGATAATCTTACTCCACTTTTTTTGAGTAGTTACTTCGCAGTATGTGGCAAAAATTTCCGAGAAGAGTGCATTATTAATTTACTAATAACTTCTGTCAAAATATCCGAAAGTCATCGACCTTATTGGTCGTTGACACATTTCAGCTGCGACGATATTATTCTGGCGCGATATCAAGCCGAATCCGAATAAATATATTCGCGAATTTTATTCCTTTTGCAGAATACATTCAGTATAAAAACATTCCACTACGTGAGAAATTTTAACATGTTTATAAATATCAAGAGTTTGTCAGTAATGAGCTGAGAAAAGAATTGCAGATCTGTTTTGGGTTTTCCCCAAAAGTTTTCAGGAAAGTTTCCTAATTATAAACTATATTTTACCTTGGATACGACGCAATAAGAATATACCTACACATGTTTTGAAAGAGAAGCTACTAATAGTTTTATCAAGTTTAAAAGAGATTAATTCTGGTAATGGGCTCTAACAAATCCAAGGTGAGTACTGACGATATATGGTCATAACAAGAATTATTGTGAGATATGATGACAGATTGTCATTATCTACTCGCCCTTTTAGGAAAATAAATGGCCCAGAGGATAATGGTATGGTATAGAAAATGTATCAAGGTGTGATTTTCTTTATACAGGTAACTCACACATAGGTACACAAGTGTTCTTGTTATACCCTAATCCCCCTTTTACTAAGCTGATGTTAGATCAATGAGTAGGTTCACCTCAACACTATCGCAGATGGGAATCAAATTCTCGAATACAAGATTCTACAAGAAGTAGAACAGTTGGACTATTGTCGCTTCTAAAATATTTACAAATTGTCAACATAAGACAATTTCACTTCAAAGGAATTAATTCGATTCTACGCATAAAACAGAATGGCATCGTAGAACGTTCGGCCTAGACCTCACTCCAAGGTTGCACAATGAACACACATGGTTCAGGAAATGCGTCCAGTTGCCTAGTTCATATGACTAACACTTGGCAGAGTGTGATAAATATGACAAGACGGACCGGCCGTGGAGTTGGGATATATTATGAGAGCTAACCATAATTATAATTTGTCATCGGCTAGAACTGGATGAGTACTGGATTCAAGAAATTTGTGTCTGCTTGAAGGTATTGGAAGTTAATTATTATTTACACTTCGATCATGGTCAACAGTCAGGATCACTCGAAATTTTTCGTATTTTTCAATCAATTTGAGATCGGTTTCCAGTCTGTTCGGATGCAGCTGAATACCAATACTTTATATAGAGCGGCCGCCTGTAAATGTATAACGCGACCCCTTGACAAGGCTGTTTTCGGATTTCCCGGCTTCTGTATATCTGTAACAACTGTCAAAGACCTACAAATGACAACCGGGACCAACAATACACAATAAGTGTAATATAAAAATAATTATACTATTTATTGTATAATGCAATACGCTTTAAAACAAGACAGTTGCACTACACTGTAATAAAATATTGTAACAATGATTGATAGAGTGAGTGGAGTATAAACGAGGCTGATATGCGTCATAGCAGCGCAACGCACTACTTGCTGAGGGAAAATACATACCTTCACAATAAAACGCAATTCATACCGTACGTCAACATGAATTTCACCAGTTCCGTCATCACTTAAGTTGTAAATCATCTAATATTTAACATCCGGATGCTTTAGTAAAAATTGGTAAACATACTTGGCGTGCGCAATAGAAAAATAGCTGTTTTAGCACATTTTCCTACTAAATAATCCCTTAGTAAGTTCCTGAAGTTTTCCTAAGGTCTTAAAGAATACTGCATGATATGAACACATGATAGATGATTTTATCACCACAGGAGCTATATAGTACAGTACTCTGTCTTAATACAGTTTTTTTTTTTAATTCCAGTATTGCTGTCCCCCGGGCCTGCAGTTTCAGTTGTATCTTTGGTTACTGCTCCACTTCACATATTTACGATTTGTGGGGCTTGACCCGCGCCTCGTTGGGGTCGACGCGCGCCCTGCCTGATACAATAAACAATTTTATTACAATAAAATTGTGGCGAGGGCCAGCACACGTACTTTTCTGCACTAGTGCGCAAAACAGTCCATTGCGTGCTAAAGGGGGTTTTCGAGTAAGTGTATTGAAAAATAGCTTTTTTGATTCGTTTCGTACTAGTACTGGTACAGATAGACTTTTCGGCTTTACAATCCATACTAATATTATAAATGTGAAAGTAAGTCTTTCTGTTTTCACGGATTAACTGCTGAACCGATTTTGATAAAATTTGGTATGAGGTAAGCTTGAACCCCGAAGAAGGACATAGGCTACTTATTATCTGGCTTCGACTTCCGACTTCGCATCCGCTATAACCGCTAGTCGCTGGCAGAAGCAGTATTATTATAGTATACTAGCTTCTGCCAGCAGCTTTGCCCGCGTGAAAAAAGGTTTTTCTATACGAACTTTGAACCCCCGTTTCATCCCTTAGGGGGTGAATTTTGGAAAATCCTCTCTTAGTGCTCGCCTACGTCATAAAAAGAAACCTTGTGCAAAATTTCACGCTCCTAATCCCAGTAGTTTCGGCTGTGCGTTGATATGTCAGTCAGTCAGTTTATCCTTTTATATATATAGATATACATATGTCCCCGTTCTTTTCATCGATCTCGCTTGATGGTTAACGATGGATAAGGAGACTTTCAGAATTCAAACATACATGAGTTGGAGGAGTAACGTATATTTATTCTATGCGAATACTAGTTTTTTTTTCTGAAAAGTTGTTCATCTTTCGAAGAGGGTTTTTAGGAAAATTTCCGCCACTAGCTGGCGCCACTTAGGCGAGAAGTCTTCAGCTTTCAAAACCAAACATATGACTCAAACAGGACGTTGACGCCAATTCAACTAATGTCAAAAAGATTGTTATTTATAATTGTTTTGACAGTTCTTCTTTTCGAATCGATGGTAAACTCGTTAATTTTTTTGGGCCCAGTAGATGGCTACGTTGATTGCAGCATCGGTGGCACTCATTAAGTCCATCAAAGTGCAGGTGTATGCGCACGTGCGGCTCAACTTCGATGGTAAACTCGTTTTGACAGTTGCTTGGACCTGACGCCTCATTGCTGTCACCTCGTGTATCTCATACAACAGAAAACCCTTTGGAAGTATGCGGAATAGAGAGTAAAGTCCTGCAAACCTCCGTTGAAAATGTCTGTCTGGTGGGCAACTGCCCGATAGATGATTTCGGGCTGTTTTATATGTTCTAATCGCGCGGAGAACTTTGATTGCGCGATGCAGGATTAGTTCTTATGTGACGCCATAGATGTCGCTACAACCCTTATAGGCTGGTTAGAGTAATGACCAGTGATTTCAAATAAAGAATACAGAACAAAAGAAAGTAACACATACCTCTATCCAGTTTAGGAATACAGGGCGAAGATTCCTGGCATTTTGTAACGCATTTCTTATGGCACGATAACCCACAATTTCGGCACTGCATCGCGTCTTTCAGCCATATCTGAAAAGTGTATGTTTTTGTAAAGGAGGTCAAAGGACCGCGGCCAAAAATAACTTGATTTACGTAAACATTTTTGAAGGGAAGTTCACTGAAATGCTTTTGTAAATAAAGTTTATTTCTGAGAATGAAAGTTTATTTTGCTTACTTTTTAAAGGGTCAACAAAATATTGTTCTGCACTTTTTAAGTGCTCATTTTTTTTTCTCCTCTTAGAAATTAAACGAATTAAGGGCTTCGAACACAAGGCTAGTGTTTGCGAGTCAGTTTAGTTGCTGGCGTCGTATATGAATACATTTAAAGACTGTTTAATAATGACAAACTTTCTATAACTCCTATGTCACGCAAACTGACCTGCACCCCTAGCCAAGTTGATAATCTGCAATCGTTAACGCAAGTCGAAAACTAATTAAATGTATGGGAATGACATCATCTCAACGTTAATTCACGTGGTCAGAACAAACGAATAGACGAAGCCAAGTTCACATCGTTCAAGATGATGAATTAATTGTTATCGTTTCTACGATGTTCAACGTTACTTTCTTAGTTATTGTAGAACGAGCGGCCGACTCAGCCCCCCTAGCCAAGTTACAACCGTTTAGTTTCGATTCTCTTTTCGTCGATCGCCTCGAGTAGGCCACGCCTCCGATTCCTTTGTTCTGACGTCATCTCAACGCTCAGTCACGTGGTCGAACGAAACGAAACGGTTGTAACTTTGCTAGGGGGGCAGGCACGTCAACATGGCTACCAACTTATCGTTTTCTACAATTGCTACAACCTAAACTGAATTGTTAAAGAGATGGAGTTATACAGGGTGTATACCTCCATCCCTCTTTCTCGCTCGCACGCCTGACATTTTAACACGTCAATGTAACGCCCCAATTATCTGGAGTTCATAAAAAAAGTAATTTTAAAGATGATTCTAAAGTTTAGTGATTCATACATTCTTTACAAATGTTTCTCTGTATTTAATGATACTTGACCTATTTAAGAAAGACGTATTCAACTATTTTTACATAGAGCCTAATGCGAGTTTGTTTTATGTTAACGCGAGCGTCACGTTTATTACGTTCGTCGCTCCGATTGGCCAGCTCCAAGCTCTTAACCAATCAGAGATGCAGTGCCGTAACTAGTCTTTTATATGCCCGGTGTCAGTTTCTGAAACTGCACTCTGTTGAAAGTCTGAGCCAGGTAAGTTTAATCCACCTGACGCAGGTCCTCATCAGACGGGATGAGTGTTTCGGGAGGTATCTGTTTCGAATTTGGCGAGAAGAAACGCTCGTGTGTCACCATTGTGCGGATAGGCCGGAGCATGATGGAAGTTTGTCCCGCCATAACCTAATGGAGGCAATCGAGCATTCCATACCTGAGCATACCATACGGACGGAGCGTAAGGGAATGGGAAATGAATGATACAAAACTTATACTGGGTTTGATCATTTCTGCGCCCTATCAGGGTTTCTGCGCCGCTTTGTGCCTGGGCGCAGCTGGCACCGCCCTAGTTACGGCACTGCAGCACCCCTAGCCAAATTAATAATCTGCAATCGTTAACGCTAGTCGAAAACGAATCAAATGTATGAGAATTGCATCATCTCAAAGTAAAGTCACGTGGTCAGAACAAACGAATAAAAAATTCGTAGCCAAGTTCACATCGTTCAAAATGATAGAATGAATTGTTATCGTTTATTCAATGTTCAACGCTACATCCTTTGTTATACAAACGCTACATTGTAAAACGAGCGGCCGACTCAGGCGCGTCAACATGGCTACCAACTTATGTTTCCCACAATTGCTGACACTGAGGCTTTACCGATTGGAGAACAGAATTCGACACGATATGGTTGTAACTTGGCTAGGGGAGCAGAGATACCAACGTGGCAAATGTTTCGATCGTTTTAACGTAAAAACACAGTCCATTGTTTCAAACTCACCTTCTTGTTACAGAAATCACACTGCGTCGATCTATGAAAATGAGTCCGCACAAAATCATGGCTAGCTCTGGTCGGTTTGGGCGGCCTGGGTAACACTGGGTCCCGGCTTGTCCTGGGGACTGCTCGGGCAGGACCAAAGCCTTCCCACTCCCACCAGACCAGCGCGTCGCCGAAGCATAAGCAGGGTTCGAAGCCTGCATGTGATGATAGCTTGTGGCTTTTGCTGGAAATATATTTAGGTGTTAATTGGTTCAGGTTTTTGCTAAGTAGCGGTATTGTATTGTCATAAGTGTATCATCCACGTCATTTGGAGTATTTTGATCTTGAACTGGCCAAGCCGAGCACGGTTTCAATAAATGACGAGGCCAATGAATCCGTACTAATATTATAAAGAAGTAAAATTTGGATGTTTGTATGTTGTAGGTCTGAAAGTAAAACTATTGAACCAATTCTGAAAAATTCTTTCGGTTCAGATAATGTAGAGCAGATGCACTATCTCTGAGCGCTATAGGCTATACTAGACAAGATTATTGTTAGTATATGCGAAACTAGAATATAATTTGTTCAGAATCAGTAACTGAATCAATTCCAATAATTTTTGCACAATGTTATATTTTTTCCTAAAAATATTTAAAAAAGGTCACAAGTTGGACACCACCGACACTAAGTACAAAACATGTCACGGCAAGTCACAGCGGATATTAAACGCCAGCGCACAGCTGGGTGCGGGAGCAAAACAACCCCTCAGTCACCCGGATGGTCCGGTGACCATGTATTTATATCGCCAACCAGGTACCATAACGGACTTATAACCTTGTGATTTTTCATATTACAGAACTTAGAAATATTGTACATAGATTCTTTACATAAAAATACTAGACAGATGTTTCAGGTTTCGCATATACTAAAAATAATGATGTATATTTTCTACTTTCAAAACATAAATCGGTCAAGCCGTTTCGATAACATACACTGTGACACGAGACTTTCATTATTTAGAAGATACTAGTTACTGCCAGTGGCTTCGCCTGCGTGAATGTCGGTTGTAGCGAACGCGAAGTAATAAGTAGCCTATGTCCTTCCTTGGGGTTCACGCTTATTCCGTACCAAATTTCATCAAAATCGGTTCAGTAGTTTATTCGTGAAAGCATAACAGACAGACAGACATTCACATTTATAATACGAGTATTATAAAGTATGGTTAATGTAGTTGTATAGTATATATTTAGTAAAATGTTGTGAACGGCTGTACCGAAATGATCGTAGACCTATGAACTTCAAGAAATATAAAAATATATGACAGACTCAACAATGATAGTGTTGTTCAGACATTTGATTCATATTGTAATAATATAGATTCATAGTTGTCGCAACATTATAATGACTGATAACGTGTTATTGTTCTATGACGATAAAATGATAATGTGACCGATTTCTGATGAAGATAATGATCATGATTATTTCTAGTTATTTTCTTTTGACTGGCCTGTTGGTCTAGTGGTTAGTGGCCCAGACTGCTATGACGGAGATCGTGGGTTCGCTTCCCACCCAAGACAATGGTTGTGTGAAGCACGATCCTTTGTTCTGTGTCTGGGTGTAATTTATACAATGTATTGGTGAGTGAAAAAACATTAGTTATTTACATGGCTGTATGCGGCGACCAACTCAAAGTTATTTATTAGTTTAGTTTAAAGTAGGTAAACATTGTTCTCCAGTAAGACTTTGAGAATATTTAAACCTAGGAATAGCTAAATTGAGAGATAAAGTAAATTAGTACTGATATGCAACCTGTTACTCTAAAATGAGTACTGCTCGAATTATATGAATTATCACAGTTACAAACTTTGATCTTCAGTTCGAGCTGTAGGACCATAAAATGATTTTTACACCACCTGCTCGATAATGCCTTTTTATATGTCATGCAACCATCACTTAAAGCAAGTAATTCTGTCTCTAGGGAGATAATGTAATATGGGCGATCCACGTTTATCAGTTGTCTAGTACTCATAGCACAAACATGGGTTTAATATTATTATTTTAGTTTTCAGAGCAATATAGTGACGACCTTGGCAAGCACAACCTGGGTTTCCCCGGGCACAGTTCCAATTCCGTAATTGTTACTGAGAATATATAGTCAGAAACTCAATTAAAACGTATTAGCAAATGATTTTCACACAAACCTTCATGCTTCTAAGAAAAGTGATCATTGCTATAAGTAGCTGTCGGTCATAAGGACCTTTGTCTTAGTGGCGGCATCGTGTCTTATTCATCGCTGTCGAAATTATTGCGCAACGGGTGAAACATTTCACCATTTTATGATTCACTAACTTTTGGCAGCGGCTTTGCCCATGTGAAAGTCTCCATACAAACTCTGGACCCGTTTGACGTTCTAAGACCTTAGATGAATTTTGAAAAACCTTTTTTCTTAATTTATCTATATATATATAAGTGAAATACCATTCACTGATTAATCACGAAATCTTTGAAACTATAACACCTACAAACTTAAAAATTGGCAAGTAGGTTTCTTATAGGTTGTAGACATAGGCTAAGGATGGATTTTACGAAACTCCACCCCTAAGGGGATGAAATGGGTGTCCAAAATTTGTATGGAAAAACCTATTATTACGCGGGCAAGGCCGCTGGCAGAAGATGACGGTGCAAAATATCAGCGTTCTAGGTCCAAGGATTTGGGTAGGGCTTGAGTCAAGACTTGTTATTTAGCCAGATCCGTAAAATCTAAAATGAAATGAGGTGACGAATATTAATAATGTTATGGCAAAATGTAACGACTGTGTTTCTTGGGAATTTCTTGATTGGTAAATGTCCAATACTGAGGTAGAATCACGGGTAAGTTAGGAAGATAAAAAAATATATAATGTTGGTGAGGTGTTATCGAGCAGTTAAGACAACCTAATTTCGAAAAAAAAATAATTAAATAATGCCATTATAATTCAGATCTAAAATTATGTATTTTATAGAAGGAATGCTTACTTGTGATTTGTGTGGGAGACATGCAATAAAAGAATTTTGTTATTGTGTTGTATGTATAACCTTAAGCTATATATTTGTGCCTCATCCTTTCACCTACTGATCTATTTAGCCGGTAGGTAAATACGTAATTATTGGCGCATAGCCTCGAATATGCGAAAGGCTGCAAAGCTCCAAAAGCGTTAACATATCACCGAATTAACAATAGGTGCAATATCTGATGCGTAAACGCAATAGCTATCAGAAGCAGCAGCAGTTATATGTCAACCTAAGCAAGCAACCTAACAAGTAATGCCATCTAGCGGTTGTATTGTTCAATCTCTTCTGCTTACCTGAACTTGATATCGACATCTGGCGGCAAGAACTGGTACCTCTTCATATGATGAGGCACCGTCGAGTCCTGGCATTCAGCCAACAAAGCCGTCAGCGGAATATTAAGATACCCTAACAGAATCTCTTCCTTCTCACCAGCTACTGTAGCCCAGACATTGATGTTTAGATATTTGTGGTTCTCATTTAGCTTGAACTCAGTTTCTTCGTCGAAAGGGATTATAGGTTTTAGGGCTGTGTTTTTCGTCCAGAACATTTGGCATATTTCTACGTGTTCGCATTGGCGAGGACCTCCTACTTCAAACATTTGATCTTCCTCTTCGGCAGCTTCTTTCTCTTGTATCTTACATTCTGACGAATCTGTCCTAATTATAGGTATGTCGGGGTGTTTGACAGTTTTATTAATGACGTTAGCCTGTCGTAAAGGTGTGCTCGCGCCGGAGGCTGGCGGGGTACTGCCGGCCGAGCTATCGGAAGACTTATTTTCTACGGAGCACCGTCGCTTCCGTAGCCCAAAGTTAGCAGAAGCAGGCTGTTCGGAAGCCTTCGGTTGGCGAGCTGGTTCAGTTTTTGAGTTCGGTTTGGCTTGTGGATCAGTCTCGTTTTGTGGCTCTACTGTTTTTGCTGGACTGGATTCGGGATCCTGGTAAAATGGAAGACGCATTTGAAAGTTGATCATAATAGTATTAAAAAAAAAAATTATTAAAAAATTATATATTATTATTAAAATTGGTAAAAATTGCGAAGTAAAATTTTAATGTGTCTTTATTAAAGAAGGGTATGGTACCCTGATGTGATTATTATTATTATATAAATGACAATAAAAGTTTTTTTTTTCTTTTCTTCATAAACCCATATTTAATTCAGTTTCACGTTCCTTGTCCCATTTATACCAATATTACGCACCTGTAAATTAGTCTTGGACGCTGCCGCCCTCATTCCCTGCAAGCGCACCCCCTCCATGACCTCGGACACGCGTCGGAAGGAGAAGTTGGGCTTCATCCGCTTGGGCTCCGTGGCCTCATCGCGTCGTGCGCCCGCGCCGCCGCCGCCGCGCTTCACCCGCACGGTCACCGCGCGCCGCTCCACCAGGCGCAGAAGTTTGCCTACCTGTTGGACATAACAATGAAAGTGTTTCAACTGGCCAATACTTCTCACCTTTGCTAGTTCTTGACTGCGATCTCACCTGATGGCGTGTGTTTAAAGCAGTGATGCAATTGATGATAGTGAAGCGCACTAGTTTATTAAGAGCCTATTCACTCTAACCTTGACGACACCTAAATTATAAACGGACGAGAAGACTACAGCAAGCAAATTGTTCCAGTCCTTCGATGTACGCGGTATAAAGGATGAGGCGAAACGCTTAGTCCGGACCATAGCGGTGCCAACCACGTAAGTCCACAGCCACAGCAAGTCCAAGCCACGTAAGTGGGCATTCGGCGTATGTCGGATTGTCCAATGGTAGAATTTTAATAAAGAAGTTTGAAAAATTTACCCAGGAGAAACAAAACGTTCGGGAACTTACTTGAGCGACATTATTGACAGGCTTGTTATCAATAGCCAGTACAACGTCATCTCTCCGCAGATCAGCGCGATAAGCAGGCGACATCGGTACAACAGTGTCGACCAACACGGCGCCCACGCCCTGGCAACACACGAGGCCAAGCGGTCCAGCTACGGCTGGCAACACCACGTCTAGGACGAGAACGCCGCGGCGAAGCGATACCTTTGGAAAAAAAGAGATAAGAAATAGTTAATAAACCATTCAATACTTAAACATTGTTATGTTTAAGTTTAGTTGTCGGTCTGTTAGAGCCGGGGCATACGATGCGTTGCGGCGCCGCAACGCCCCGCTCGTACGGCCCGCCAATTCGTCGAAATATTTGCGGTGCGGCGCCGCAAGTAGTGAATACTCTGGCTATACAGAGTAACGGATCGATGTGCTTTTTCGCATAGTGTTAGTTTATAGATTAGAGGGTGAGCTATAAAAATGTACTTCAAACAGCACAACAATAACACAGTACAGTTGGCAACACTACTCACAATTAGAAACCTTGAGGAATAGATAAGAGGTTGATGTTGTGAATAATAAATGAGGTGTTGGAGTAAATTAGTATTTGAAATTTTAATGTTTCCTGGAGTCAAAATACTTCCGTGTTAGTAAACTGTAGCAATTAAGTCTTTTGAAAATAGAATGCTGTTTTAAATAGTATTTAAGTTCCATTTGCTATCTGTTATACCCATTTATTTTAATCTCCTAGCTCTTCTTCGCCTCTTTGTAATGGCACAGAATAAGAAATAGTACAAGTAATGGTGGAAAAATATCGTGTTTTTTTTTTATTTCAAAATTAATAGGTATTTTTATTATTTGTATTAGATAATCTTAGCCAAACATGTTTTTTTTTATAACAATCCAGCGATGCATATTCAGTTTTTATCAAAATCGGGCTCGAGATTAGTTTCGAGTATTTTTCGCTATTCCTCGAAACTTCGGATTGGGACATAAATGCCGATTTGGAAAATTCACTCTGCATGGGGTATGGCATTTATAGAGTGGATTTTTCAGTTGGCGGATGGATGGGAGATCCATGCGAATCTTCAGCTAAGGCCGCGTGCACAATGGAGGTTCTACCAGACCACTACAGTCGCGTGACCTGGCCCTTCAGTCAAGCAGTGGTAGCTCAGAGGGCTACAGAGTATTCTCTGTAGCCCTCTGAGCTACCACTGCTTGACTGTGTAAATATGATAACTCACCCATCCGTGTGAATCAACAGCTAATGCCGCGCGTACAGTGGCGGGCCCACCAGACCACTGCAAGCGTGTGACTTCCATCAGTCGCACTGTCAGTCGTCCGTGTGGACAGGGCCCTTCATCACCTTCTGTGCTTCCAGGGTCTGACTTCGGGAAGAATGGTTTGTATCTGAAAAAAAAGGTTTGTACCTTTCAGATGTTTAATAGAATTTCCATATATTTCAACTAAAAATAACAACTGTATACCTAACCTAACTCAGTTTGTACTCAGGTTCAACTTATAATTTATTTATTACAGAAACTTCACGCCTCTGTTAAAAGATAGCCCTCTAAACGACAGTTTCCCATTTGCAAATTAGCAACATTTCACTAGTGATGATAGCGTGTGGGTTGCAAACTTAAAATTACCAACTTTAATTTCTTACTAGCATAATTTACGCAAATTCAGTCTTTAAATCTTGGATATTTTTACGTCCGTTTCCAATCTAAAAGGAAACTTACTTTTAACAAGTTTAATGTGCAGATCTCCAATGAAGAACTCAAAAATCCCGGACAGGTTAGGTTAGAAGGCTAAGGCGGGAACGGAGCGGAGCGGAGCTCCCTACAGCCTTCATGGTTATTTTTTTTATAGCTGCCCGGAAATAGGAGCCTTCCCTTAAACCTTGCGGAGAAATAGATCCTGAGTATACATATTAAAATTAACGTGAAATAAAACAACGTGGAACTTACCGTATTTTATAATTAGGCAGCGTATGTCTCTGCGCCACAGCTCTTCTAATGTGTGCAGCAACTAACGAAGCCAGTCTAGGCTTGATCTGCCTGCCCTGGAACCTCCCTCGCACTCGGAGCTCAAGCTTCGGTGGTGACTCGAAGGCAAGAGCCCAATGAGTGTATGGATTGCGACGGAACATTACTCTAACATTACCGCTTATGCTTTCCACTGAAAACGAAAGAAAATAGGCTCTTAGCTCCTCACTATAAACGACTGCATACCATTAAGTGGGATCGCAGTCAAGCTCTAGTTTAAATATTATTATAAAAAAAATCTGGTAGTTTTATTCAATGAGCTAATAAAAACTTTTTAACTTTACAGAACTTCATAAAAATGGGATCTTAAGACACGGTCAAAAATCTTCCCTGGAAGGCAAAATTAAGTTAGTGGTTGTTTCTGAATCAGCTTGACTGTATTTTACAAGTTTGTAAAGGAAAAAAAGAAAGTTCTTTCAGAAGTTTCGAAGATAGCATTCGAGGTTCATATTATAAAGTTTGCATTATCTTGGATAATTTATGACTTCGATTTAAAGTACTATTGGCAGAATCCTTGTGTTAATTTAGAGCTTTTATTATGGATAACTAATTATTGTGAGTATGTTTCCTGCTACAAAATCGATCAAACATACCCTGAGCTACAGTTTTGTAATGCTACCCTACTATTCATGGGTTCATTTGATACCCCACTTGGTCATATTTGCAAACATCTGGTTGTAAAGTCACATGCAAAAGTGACTGAATAGTACAGAAATAAAATCGTGTGAAGCGAGAAATGACGCCATCTAGCGTAAAACCAGATTCAAATTTCCATTTCCATTCATTTCCACTTTCACCCCAATATATCTTGTAAATGGCTGAAACGATTTAGATCAAACATGTCTCAGGACTAGCAGAAAACTTCCTTTACAATAAAAAATACCTGTACCGGCCTTAACATCAGTCATATTGATTTTTGTTTTTCACATAAAATCTTGGAAATGAATTATGAGTTGACGTAGTTGCGTAAAAAGGATGATGTCAAATTTTATGTAGTTGCTATAAATTAGTGTATAGGAATACAAGCGCTATCTGTCAGTATTTATTTAGTCAGGTTTTAGTTTTTAACTAAATGTGTAATTCGATTCTTACCAGTAATAGATATGTTAGCGATCTTCCCCAGCAGCATGACGGCATCAACATCGATCCTGAAGTTGCCGTCATAAGCCAGGTCGAACTTCAAGTCTAGGGCTCTAAGACGAGCCCCATCCTCTTCTAATTCACCAGACTGGAGACGCAGGTTTGTGATGGTGGGGAACTCGGTGCCCACTTCTAGGGAGCGAAGCTGTGGAAGAAACGTGTAATAGTTAATAAGGCAGTCACTGTTTCGATTTCAGCTCTGCTGCGTGTTAGGAGACTGAAGGTTGCTTGAAATGATAGGCGACACCAGGAATTGCTTTCAACTTGAATATATTGCGAGTATTACATGAAATAATGGATGAAATGTATATGGTATAGTGCGTGCGATGCGATGATAAAGTGGTGATTGATCACAAAAAAGGGTGATTTTGAAGAAGACGTTGATGCGTAGCTCGGTGGTGATTGGTCGATGGCATGCGTGGGTGACCAATCGCTGTGAGGTAGATGGCAGCTCCAGTCGTTAAGGCGATGACTGTGTATTTAAGGCGATGTCTTAACAGTCACTATAACATGAGGATTAATAATAATAATTTATTTATTTCAAGTAACATTGACTCGTATACAATATAAAAAAAGAATAGTAATCAAAACAGTCACAATTAAAATCATAGTTTGTAAAGTTAAAAGCCAATATTGTGCAATGCAAATAATTAAATAAAATTGAAATTATTGATATACAATTAGAACATAAAATAAAGTTGTAAATATTTAAAAATCAATAAAAATTAAATAATAAAATCAAAATTCTATTGGACTGCAGTATTATGATTATTAAGTAAGTCTGAGCTGGTCAGTGCCGATAGGTTATCATCGATCTTTTTTACATTATTATAAAATAACAAAGTCGCTTTCTGAGTCAGTCTGATTCTCAGCTGCTTTTATACCACGCTTCCCAATTTTAACGAGGCTTGTCGCCCACTAGTATTACTAAAAAACAGTAATTTTATCGGGTGATGCTGAGGATCCAATTAATCCCTGCCTTAGATATTTACCTACTGTATAATTTAGTGATCACATTTTGTTTGAACTGTATGTACAGGTACAGTAGGATGTTGACGTACGATCCAAATATTTTACCGTAAAATATAACTATCGTATTGATCACCGTTGTGTGAACGAAGCTTGGCAGTTCTTTGTTTATGAAGTGGTAAGAGAACGCGACAAAATCCGCTGAACCTAAGATAAAGACAATAACATTTACAATTATTTATATATATATATATGTATATATATATATATTATATATATATATGTAGATAGGTAGTTTATTAATTTGTATATGTATTGTATAATTGTATAATATTTATGGTTTATTAGTATATCTTTTCTTGTACCTTTTCGCCTTTTCTCTCTCTTTTATTGCACCTACCACTATTTATCTCTGCATCACCCTAAGGTTGACTGGTAGAAAATGCCTAAGGCATTAAGTCCGCCGCTGTACGTTTGTGCATGGAGTATTTAATAAATAAATAAATAAATTTATGGCTCACAATATGTTATCCGGATTTAGGTACTTGCAGACTGTACCCACCAGCAGCATAATTTTTCTGTTAGGTATATATATAGGGGTATCTACAGCAGATGGCCAAAGGAATGTTAGCGGCAATAATATGGAAATAAGATGCCACGGTTCTCCCTCTTGCGATCCATCACATCATTCACGTCGCAAATATCAAGCGAATATTATAGGTCTTTTTAGGGTTCTGTACCTCAAAAGGAAAAAACGAAACCCTTATAGGATCACTTTGTCGTCCGTCCCTCCGTCTGTCTGTCTGTCTGTCAAGATCCTTTATCTCGGCAACGCATGGACGTATCAAGTCGAAATTAAAACTCAAAGCTTAGTGCCCTTGAAGCTGTGAAAAAAATAACCTTCAAGTTAACGGAAAAAAAGATCTGGCCGTTTATGTCGCAAAAAATTTATATTTCGACATTCATGGAACCAAAATTCTGGAGTACTTCCCGTTGACCCAGAATTCTGAAATCCTTGCATAAAGCAAGGTCTTATAACACAAGTATAGGAATAAATCTGAAAACAGAAAATTTGTTGTTACGTCACAAAAAAAAAAAAAATATTTTGTGATTTGGAAAAAACTTCGAGACTCCAATCAGGAATTGAACTCTTTACATAGGTAACTTTGTACGGAACCCTCAGGGTGCGAGTCCGACTCGCACTTGCCCAATATTTTTTAATTATTATTAAGAGGCTCGCGCAGTCGCACTTAACCACAGTCTCACTCACCTGTTACTAAGCGACGGATGATGTGGTCGACGATGGAGCACACTTTTCTAAAAGTAACCTTTTCACTCAGACTTAAAGTCAGAGTTTTTACCCCAGGATGTCGCTATGAGGAAACAGACTCCGGCAGGGAATTCTATTCTTTAGCTGTACGCACAATGAATGTGTTCTGAAAAGGTGTTGTGCGTTTGGGTGGGATCCATCTCCACCAAGTACCGGTGGCTAATCACCATACGCCTAGTGGACAAATGATGGAACGGGCTTGGAGGAATTAGTTATGCAATTCCGACGTACTCCTCGAAATGTAACCGATAGAAAACCGACAGGCTACTAACTCGGTGTCGATGCTCAAGAGTCAAGAGCGAGATGAGATGTGCTTTTAATACTCGCTTTATGTATACCTATAAATATATATTACCTACTTTAAGCAGTCGATCCACGAGTGGATTACCTATACACGAGCTACACGAGACGATATCCCATTAAACACGAGTCTATGAACTCGCGAACATTCCCCTCAACAACGTTATGTTGTTGTATTACCCAGTAACATGACGTAAATATTGTTACGAATTTTCTAATGATTCATGTTGCCCTCGGGCGTACTACACTTACCTGTTACAAATGTGGCCCAAACTATAATATGTATTTTTTTACGAAGATCGGTGCCAAGGAGCTTGAGTAAATAATTTCATATTAGGTTAGTTTTCAAATTGACTTGCATAGAAATGTATGCAAAAGAGGATCTAACTGTTCCCCAGAAACGTACCTAAATTAGATTTTATTTTCTTTTTCAAGCTGTAAATACTTCTGTTTATGTATACGGGTCAGCTCGTTTTTTTTACGATCGCAATAACGTATATATAAACAATAAATAAAAAAAAAAACAAAAAAAATATCGTACTTACTTTTCTGGGAACTGTTAACCAACTCTGATATAATTTTCTACGCAAGTCAATTTATAAATTAACCACATAGACCAGTAATAGAAGCTACTTGGCACGTCCTATCCTCATTTAAAAAAATACATAGATGACCTTTATAAGTTTGTGTATTCACAATTTATGTCCGCGTTCGTTTGACTTAGGCCACATTTGTTTGTGCCGAGTGATTTTAACTCTATATTTCTTGAGAAGACGCTAATAAAATGAAAACATTATTATATACATGTTATCCTCTGGGGCTACATAAAAAGAAAAGATTTAGCCTTCGGGACTTTCGCATAAAATCACTGCTGAACATTGTAAACACGGCAAAAGTTTTTTTTTTGTCGATAAGTTACTTAAACTGCTGAGGGCGAAATACGGAAAACTGAACTCTTATGAAGCTTAAAACTAATTAATTTATGAGCAAGACGCTCTCGTTACCTTCTTTTAGGGCTATATTTCACCGGGATACCATGGCGGCGCGACCAATTACCGCTACCAACAATATGTGTCTGTGTGTGTGTTACTCACCTGGTGTCCGTTTGGTTGCGTCACCAATTTGGCGGCGCGACCAACTCGAACGCGTGCACTAAGTTTTGATACTATCTCAGTGTGGTGTAGTGACTTTGGTATTTGTATGGTGTCTAGTTTGGTAGCTTAAAGACACCATGGCGGCGCGACCAGTTGCCCTTATACCTGTAATAACAAGACTTAATTCTTGGAGTCAAATAATAGGAACAAAACTTCTAAGTGCTGAGAAATCTTTCTTGAGTAAGGTATTTTATCTTCTTTGCGTCCCGTAGCAACAACATATTTTATTCAAAAAATGTTGAAGAGACTTATTTAGCCCCCAGAGAGTTTTCCGTAAAATGTTTTTGTCTAGTCTAACCAAAACTTAATGCATAATTTATATCAATGTAGATTATTCAAGAAATTTTAGTTTCTAAAAGCTACACAAGAAAGGTGTTCAAGACGTACTCGGCGACATACTCATTGATTGGAATGTACCTAATGTGTATTTCTACAAATTAAACGTTTATAAAATGTTTTAAACCCCGGCAGTCAAGTGGCATACCTAAAAAAAACAGGGCAAGTGCGAGTCGTACTCGAGCGCTGAGGGTTCCCTACAAAATACCTATGAAAACAGTTCAATTCTCGAATTGAGTTTGGAAGATTGTTCCGAATCACAACAATGGTTTTTTTTGTCACGTTACAACTAATTTTCAGCTTTCAGATTTTCTCCTATACTTGTGCTGTGAAACCTTGCTTCATGCCAAATTTCAGAATTCTAGGTCAATGGGAAGTACCCTATGAATTTTGATTTCCTTAAGAGTGTCGAAATGTACGTTCGTATCTTTTTTTCATTAACTCAGAAATTTGATTTTTTCACAGGTTCAAGGGACCGCAGGCTTGAGTATATAGTTTTCATTTCAACTCGATATCTCCACGCGTTCCCGAGTTAAAAGGTCTTGACAGACAGGCAGACGGACGGACAACAAAGTGATCCTATAAGGGTTCGGTTTTTTCCTTTTGAGATACAGAACCCTAAAAAAACTTAAGTGGTCCTTTATAGCGCGATAGGCCACAAAAGATATGGACCGACTAACTGGGTAGGTTATGTTAATTACTGACTAGAAAACATGCGGCCATAGTGAAAGATGGAAGAAGTGCGATTAGGTATTCTGACTAAGAAAGGGCAAAAAACAGCTTTTTGTGAACCAGGCGTACCTACAATGTTCTGTTAGTACTAATTACTTTGCAGGTTTTAACAAGCATTGCAATTTTATTATTTGTCGGCCCTTATATAAACCCGTGCTTGACTGCGATCCCACCTGATGGTAAGCAGTGATGCAATGGTTAATGGTGAATCGCACTACGAGCTTATTAACTCAATGTATTTGATATTACTATTACTTAATTACTTTATAGATTAGTAGGTACAATTAAATTGAGAAATTATTGGTATGTCAAAATTAAATGTCAATATAAATAAATTATTTATTATTATTTTTTAAGTTGTATCATGTTTGTGCAACTGTTTTTCTTTCTTTTCTTTCTAATATAATTATTTAGCTATATGTTACCCTTTTATGGTAGTATAAATTATAATTTTAATTTTGAATGCTAAGTTAAACAGAATAAATGTAATCTTATCGTTTGTATAGGACCAATCGCCACTTATGTACATAAGAGAAAATGTTCTATTAAGATAGTCTACAAATATTCTTTTACTGAGTGGAAACTTTTTTGAATAAGGCATTCTTTTAACCTTTTTTTGAATACTGTTACTGATTTTTCAGTTTTAAAAATGTTGAGCAACTTTTTTTTTTGCCATATAATATGCGCTATTTCAGTTAATGTACTTACTTAACATTTTGATTCTTGAAGTTTTTTTTATGGTGGGAAAACATCCAATGCCTTGGGCGGAGCGAAAGGGCGTGTCAAACTTTTCTTGACTAAAACCCACTTCTGTTCTTTCTTTGCCTTTGTTCCAGGGCCCCGGGGTTCACTTTCACTTAACCCATAGCCCCAGTAGGCTTTGACCCTGCTGGGCCCCTACTATTTGCTGATATCTCCTTGAGGTACGCGTGGAACACTATGCGCCGTCGACCGGACGGCGTGCTACCTATTGCTCGCCGTCCCCAACCCTACGCCTACGGCGGCTAGAATTCGGGATCCCGGCGGCTGGGACGTGAGGGCCGTTCCCTCACGCGTGCGGCCACCTCCTTTGCTAGCATTACTGCTTCGCAGAAGGAGGCGACCGCCTGCTATTCTTCCTCGCTTCGGACTATTGCCTGTTCCAGAGCCCGGGAGGTCGGTGTCAGCCACCATTGTTTGGATCGCCCCCACGAGGACACGGCGGTGTACTGCCCAAGCGGGGCACACCTCTACCATATGCTCCATCACCGTACCCGGGCATTTGTTCCAGACGAATCCGGTCTAGGAACCTCCCGAACTTCCCATGTCCGGTGAGGACTTGCGTCATGCGAAAGGTGAGGACGCCGATATTATAATATAATAACGAGGAATGATATTATGTTCATGATAAAAATGAAAAAAAAAAATGTAATCTCGTTTTTACACTGTCTCGGATTTTTTTTTAGAGCAGATATTGAAGTTACTCTCTCGACTTTCATAAAGATATTGACAACGATAATTTTAGCACTCTTGAGTTCATAACGGAAAAGCTTACATTTTTTTTTGACAGCCATGAAGTTAAAGAGCGGTACTAGCTAGTGGGCTAGGGGCAGTTTGCGCAGCTCCTTGTCTGCTACCCCGAGCACCCTTGTATCCTGGTTCTCCTATAAGTCTTAGGGGAAATCTATATATTTAAAAGAAAGTCGTTTTAGTCACACTATAACTCAAGAACGGTTGAACCGATTTGTCTAAAAATTTGTGGTTGGTCGATTTGGTTAATTTTATTAAGGCATTGGCCTAATCGACCTCGATTAAGATTATCTACTGGCGTGCCCACTGTGTCCAAGATGCTAAAGCCGCTCCTGAAATCCGAGTCGCTTACGGGCTAAGGCTTGGCATACATATTTTCAATATCGGTTACATGATCGAGTCTGCATTTGCCTCTAGCATTGTATAAGCATAAGTAGCCTTATAATGTTCCCACTAGGATCCATCAAAGGAGCCTGGCAGGGTTGGTATTGCTTATAACTACTGGAATACTATTATAAAATATACTTATGAAGCTAACCGGACGACAAAAGCGTTTTAAGAGGGTCCTTTTTCACTCGCGTATCGTCAACATCGAGCATGATTTAAAAGCTTGTTATTTCATCATACGCAATCCAACGCGATGTTTGACGAAAAGGCAACGTGAAAAAAGAGAGATAACGCCTGAAAACTCTGTTAGCATTCGGTAATTCCGTGACTTACTCGAATATTTTACAAAACTTGTACCAGGAAACACGTGTTTTGTTTAAACCCTTTAAAGTTTTTGAATAAAATTGTCATCCTTCAGAATCTTGATTAAATTTGCGAGGCTATTATTGTTATACTTTTTTAATTTTTGGGTAAATAAGTAAGTTCATGCAAAATAGCAGATTTTCAAAGATCTTTACTGGATTAGTTTTACACAAATTTATAAATTGATTTCAATAGAAGCCTAGATAATATCCAAAAGACTAACTGTGTTTCCAAAATATCTAATGAAAAATGTGTGATAACGTCATAATGGCGTAAGAGCGGTTGTATGAAAAACAGTGAAAATGTATGTCGAGTTGCATTTAAGGGTGCCCTTTCTGATCCGTCTATCGTCAACGTGAGCTTGATTGAAAAGCTTATTGTTTCATCCGACGCAATGTTTTAAAAAGAGGCAAGGCGAGAAAAGAGAGATAACGCCTGAAAATTCGGTTGCCATTCGGCAACTTTCTTCGCTCACTCGAATATTCCACAAAACTTGTTTAATGAAATACGTGTTTGTTTAAAAGGCGCTAAAGAGCACATTATAGAGCAAAAAAGTATGTGGGCGGTCCGACAGGTTTTTGTTTTAAATAGAAACCTAGATAATAGCCACTAGACATCTATGTTTCCAAAATATCTAGAGAATGGTGTGTTATAACAAAATAATCACGTACGGGGGCGTGATGAATAGTATCACGAGTTGAGCGCCTTTAGAGAAAGAAAGAAAAATGAAAGAAATAATAAATAAAGAAAGAAATAATACACGTTTATTTGGCACACAGATACTCAAAACGAAGTCTTAAAGCCTGTTATCCTGTTGTGCTGAATCGTGGGCGGGTCTACCGACTCCACATCGGCATAACCTTTCAGTCATAACACTTAAAGCAATATTGATATTTAACGTTCCATATGTACGTGTTGACGGTACGATAAACATTATATTATCCGTAAGCGGTTTTTATAATTCGTTCGAGTCGGGCAGAGCGTTTTCACATCGACGGTCACGAATCGTTGGCGCCGACTGAACCGCAAATCTCCGGCCATTGGAGCGAATAGTTTGCTAGTCAACTAAAACTAACTAACCATGCTATATTACAGGGATAACGGACCTTTATTATATAATGTACCACTAAATATAGATATGAATCATGACGACGCCGTCAAAGAATCTTTACTTTGTGATTTAAGAAACAAAAAATTTAAGTAATGCTTCGGGGTGATTCAGGGTTTTTGAAATTTCCAGCTCAATATCGGCTAGTATGGTTACAAAAATTATATTTGCGGTAACGACATGTATGTATTTATACAACTATATTCATAAACTTACCACAGTCCTCACTTCTTTTATTCAAATGTCAAGATGTGGACATTGGTGTGGGTTACATGTTTGTGCATCTAGTTTTATGGACTTTTTTTGTATTTTCTCTAGCATGTAACTGTTTTTTGAATAAAATAAAAATTAAAACCATCATCATCCATAACTATAGAAACCAGACAAAACGTCAAGTTTTTATTAAGATGGCAGGTACATTTTAGCTCATCTCCATGTTAAAGAGTTATATTAATGGTTTTAATGAGTATAAATGTGTAAACACATACATGTCACTACCACAAATATAATAATAATATTTTTTTTACCTTACTATTCTATACCTGCAAATGGTAAAAAACCTAGGAAAATTTAATGTCGCGGGTTACCCCGAAATTGAAAGCTCCATCACCTTAACTTTTAACTTGCAACCCAAAATTCTTAAATTTTAATGTTTACAGTTGTTTGTCCATTTAATTAAATAAAAGAGATTAATGTGATTAACTACAGCTGTTTCAAACAACCTAGAAGCTACACTGACGTGCCTGTATTATTTTTCCACGTGCTACCTATAGCACGCGTGCCTTAGATTACGTCTACACTGAAGTGGAGCTGGGCTGATTGGAGAGGAGCGGACCTTGAATTAGTCAAACACAGTGCTTGAAATTCCCGCTCCGCATCAATGGAAACACTTGTCACTTTTCACTGCTCTTCTGCACTCAACTACTCTTCAGTTGAAACGCACCCTTAGGTTCGCCATCCCTGTTATATAATATTGTAAGGTCAGTTTGCTTAGGATATACTTGAACATTTATAAGCAACTTCAAGTAGCTCTCAGTAGCCCTTTATCCTGTTGAAATTCAGACCAAAAGCCTCTTTCACAGAATACGTTAAATCCTGTTGCCTACTAACATTTACTCATATTAAAACCGATATTGTACCCAAAAAAATATAATAATAGATGTGTAGTTTTAATCAATAAAATTAAAATTTCAAAGTATTCTTTTTTTACTAAATGCATATGACACTATATTCGATATTTATAACAAAACAGACGATTTTTTAATTTTTAGTCCGGGCTATTTATAAAATGGGTCCTCGCGAGTCCCTCAGAAATAAATTCAAAGAAATCGATATACTTACTCTGCCTTCTCTTTATATCTTGGAAAGTATTTTGTACGTTCGTAAAAACCTAGGACTTTTCAAAATTAGAAGCGATTTTCATAACATAAATACGCGCAGTAAACACGAAATTGTATTACCCAAATGGAGATTAGCTAAGACCAGCAAGTCATTTTTAGTAAACAGCATACGCTTTTATAACAAGCTACCAAAGGCGGTGACTGAACTTAGCGAGGGCAAGTTCAAAACCCATATTAAGCGTGTCCTAACTAAAAAAGCGTATTACAAGGTTAAAGACTATGTCGAAGACACGCTTGTTTGGCAATGACTGCTTCTGCACATGTGGCCCCCTGGTAACTCATAATATTGTGTACATCTATCTATTAACTGCTCCACATTTGTTGTAATATATACATTTTTTCTTTTCTTCCTACACATTGCTTTTGCAATATTTTTTATATTAGTAGACGCCAACCACCATAAATTCGTTAGTAATTTTCTTTTTGTTGACATGTCATTTATTGATAATTGTAATTACTTATTGTTCTTGTTTTTTTTTTTTTTATATAGCTTCTTTTTTTTTTAATGTGAATGTGTGAACACCGTGGACTTCGCGAATTCTTAGGTTACTTCCTATTACGACTCACTTTTTTTTTTTTAAATATTATTATTTTTATTGTGCTTTTGGCTACAATATCGACTGGTCTACACTGTTCTTACATAATGTCTATTAATACTGTAATACGAAAATATTGTAAACAATCATTTTTTTAAAAGAGTAACCATGGAGTTTCTTGCCGGTTCTTCTTCATAGGAAACGACCAATTTGGAACCGTGCACTAGCTTCTGACGTTTTATAAGTGCCCATGTAGGCCTATGTGAAATAAAAAAAATTTGACTTTGACTTTGACTTAGCTGTTTGTCGGTCTGTCTGTCGGCCTATTTGTTCCGGCTAATCTCCGAAATGGCAGGGCCGATTTTGACGAGAAATGGCAATTTCAATGGCAGATAACTGATGTTGTAAGGAATAACTTAGGCCTTTAGTTTTTTTTAGTCTTTAGGACTTTATATGTCGTTCTATGTCGACTAAGGCAATTGCAAGGATTGTGTTACAAGCTGAAACCACAAGGAAATTGCACAATTTTGGCAATGGTACAAGTAACAGTCATCGCAATTATCAATCCTTTTCAGGAAGAAGTGAGCGAAAGTTTGCGCTTTTTGCAGGAAGGTTTATGATAACAACTTAATGGCTGTAGTACGAACAACAAATTATAAAATTTTAGAAAGATATTATCACAAATAATTTTTAAAGAAGAAATTAAAATCCGTTCCTGTTAAAAGCACGCATTATCGTTTACGATGTTTTTCCTTTAAGAGGGTTCTTCCGGAGCCGTCTGTCGTCAACGTGAACATAGTTTAAAAGTTTGTTGTTTCATTCAACGCATCCGTCTATCCGCAATATCCGTCATTTAGGGCGGAATTCATTAATAAAACTAATCGCGTTTTAACTTTGGCTCGCATAATCGCGTTTAGCCGCTGTCACTAGTGTCACTTATAAAAATACAACAAAAGAAACATACAGACAAGTGACACTAGTGACAGCGGCTAAACGCGATTATGCGAGCCAAACGTTAAAACGCGATAAGTATTATTGGTGAATTCCGCCCTTACTTGAATAGGTACTTAAACAGGATTTCCGCTCTTAAGAGGAGATGCATTTTCATACAACCGCTTCTCGTGATTATGACGTTATTACACATCTTTCTATAAATATTTTGGAAACACAGATATCTTGTAGATTACCCAGGTTTCTATTCAAATCAAATTAATAATTTGTGTAAATTTAATCTAGTAAAGACCTCTGACATGTACTCATAAATGCAAAGATTTTACAAATATATAAGTACATCAATAGAAACCCAGCAAATTGAATCAAGATTATGAATGACGAAAATTAACACGTTCCTGGAACAAGTTTTGTGAAATACTCGACAGAGATATGCCAATAGAGAGTTCAAGTGTTATCTCTCTTTTTTCGCGTTACTTCTTTAACTTTGTACCTATTAAATTAGATTGTGTTGAATGAACCAACAAGCTTTGGAACCATGCTCAGGTTGACGATACAGGTCGGAAAGTGCCCTCTTAATGGTTCGATATAATTAGTGCAACACAGCTACGCAACATAACTTATGTACTGACCACCGATCACGTGACCTATATTTACTTCATCATGGATACAGGGCAATGTAATTTATCAGTCATTATTAATAGTACTTCTGGAATAATTACCGTTTGACTTAAATAATGATGAGGACAATCAATGTTAGCTACCAAGTTTTAGTGCTATAAACCATCACTGGCGACACTCACTGGGCCATAGACACCGTGGTATACATATACCACAGAGTCTCAAGAGGAAAAGAAATACCAGAGAAGAAATACACGGTGTCTTGTCTTTTCACATGACAAGACAAGGTATCGCGTATATTAGTGTTTCTGTTCAAAGTTCTTCGTACCGCATTTGGCAGGAAGGCCAAATAAACTTTGAAGGCGAGTCGATTCTCTCCTTCAAAATTAATTTCGCTCATATCAAAGCTAACACCAGTTGGTGTTTAGGAACTTTCCTGGTTTGACGTTAATAACAAAGTATTATGGTTCTATCTCACCAAGGCGGTTTGGTCTTTTTTTGTGGGAAATCATCCAATGACATCCCCCGCTCTTGGGCGGAGCGCGAGATAGTGTCAGACTTTTACTGACTAAAAACCCACTGCCGTTCCTTCGTTGCCTTTCATACCAGGGCCGAGCCTTCTTTTCTGAATCAGACCCTAGGCCTTAGTAGGCTTTGACCCTGCTGGGCCACTATGGTTGCTGACATCTTCTTGAGGCGTGCGTGGAACAGAACACTACGCGCCGTCGACGACTTGGGCTCGGTCCAGACGGTTACCGTACGGTCGGACGGCGAGCTGCCCATTGCTCGCCGTCCGCAAGCCCGTACCTACGGTGACTGGAAATCTGGGATCGGAATCCCGGCTGGGGCGCGGGGGCCATTGGTCTTGGATGGGCGTATAGGTTCATGTACACTGTTTTTATTCGGGTGCGTAGACTTAGAGTACTCTGTGTCAAAGAAAACCGCTTACGCACACAAAAATAATTTGCACGAAAATCTACAAATACATCCAAGACTAAGCCGCCTTCGGAAAATCTATATATATAAAAGGAGAGACTGACTGACTGACTGACATATCAAGGCAAAGTCGAAACTACAGGACCTAGGAGCGTGAAATTTTGCGCAAGGTTTCCTCTTAGGGAGCACTAAGAGAAAATTATACAAAATTCACCCCTAAGGGGATGAAACGGGGTTCTAAAGTGTGTATGGAGAAACCTAGTATAACGCGGGCGAAGCAGCTGGCAGAAGCTAGATAGAATATATTATATGAATTTATATTTATTTCAGGTATGGATGTTTCCATATGTGTTAGTAGTCGTACAACTTAGCCTAATATTAGTATTAAATTAAATTATAATAATAAACAATAGTTCAATGGTACATTAGTATATTTGGATAAGTGTGTCTGGACACTTATCCACATTTGGAAGAGGTGAGAGTCCCACCTGTCTGAAAACACATTCAGGATGCAGGATGGAGGACGAGCGCGCGCGCCAACATGGAAACGCATCGCTTCTACATGATCGCGGCGAACATCCCTGACGCATTATATCCCCATGGCAACCCCAAAACCACCCTGAAAGCGCAGGCCACCGGCTTGCGAATGACAAGCAATGGATACCTCGTCATCCGCTCGTTCGGTAAAAACTATGGCCGAATTGACGGCGCGTGGAACACGAGTCAGCAAGCTGAAGGGACAGATATTTGTGGCACATTGGAGTAACACTTGCCACGTGATTTAAATACGACTAACTCACTTTTTTTAGATTGATGCTTACAGAAATAAAATAATAGACTGGTATTATTATTACTATTCCATAGTTGATTTTATCCCCAATTAATCCTCTTCTTCCTTACCGTCAATGACTCGAAGATCTTTCCCGAAGACGTCTTAGCGAGCAACTCGGCAAGCTCGGTCGCCATGCGCCGGCGCAGCCAGCGGGTGTCGGCCGTGCTCTGCTGGAAGATGAACTGCAGCATCGTGTTGAGCGCGCCTTCTGGCGTACTGCCGAGCCCGCGTGTTAACTCATTGAGAAGTTCCTGTTGGGTAAGAGAAAAGATTCATTTTAAGAAATCTGCCATAATTGACATTTAAAGAACAATCAATAATTTTATATGGAATTCATACCCAGTGATAATAAAACCTTCATGTTATTGTACTTTACCAATACAATTTAAAGTAATGTGGATGAAGCCAGGCAGGGCAGCTCTGCCCATACTCTTAGGTGATTATGTTTGATATACAGACATCATGACAAGTTTATTCCTGGTTCAAAAAAACAATGAAATATGTGGGGAAAAAAAATTAAAAAAAAGAAAAGCGATCAAGTTCAAGGAAATTTTCAGCGGGTAATTAAGTTGTAACGACATAGTAAGTTAATGACTCGATTGGCAAAGTGGCAGTGTGATCGGCTGCTGAGCTGTGTGCCGCAGCGTCCCACGCGGAAAAACAATTCTAGATTGTTATTCCGAGTCTGGATGTCTGTTCTATGATCTACCAGTGACGTTACGAAGGTTTGAGTCCGATTACGACATTTCGGTTCGGAACTTCCGATTGATTTTGCACGTCACGATAAATTTTAATGACAAGTTACATCGGAGGTTGATGCACAGCGGCCGCAGGCAGCGCGTAAAACAAGTTTATACCGCTTGTATATATCGCTATTCTGCTTTTTGTCGATACTCTTTCACTTATTGTTTTGTTTCTTATTTGGCATGTTGTGGTTAGTGTTTCATTTATATTTATCTGAGTTTTTTTATTAGTTTTAGTATTTTCATCTGACACTTCTGTCTCCGCATACGATTCCGATAAAGCAAATTAAAAAACTCCGCTTCCGAGATAAAATTTATTTTATTATAATCACTGCCGTAACATCCCCAGTATCTACTAATAAGAAACCGATCCAATTAAAGGATCTTGTGATTAAGTAAAGATCTCTAGAGTCTCTCTTGTCCGTTTCAGTTAATCACTGTGTTCAATTTGTCTGTGTTTTCGTTCTATTTATGTCTATCGAAGTTTTTACAGCATGCAGGGCTTTTTTCACGTGGGTAATCATACAATGATTTCTCCAGCTCTAGGGCGGATCGAGAGGGCGTGTCAGACTTACTAACTAAAAGCCACTCGTATATTCACGCCTTCTTTGCCTTCGTTCTAGGACCCCGGGCCGTGGCCGAATATTGGACCAGGCAAGAAATTTTAAATTAGTTTTGCCATCGACACGCTAAGAAGGACCCCGGTGTTCTTCAAATTCAAATTCAAATTCAAAACATTTATTTCAAATAAACCGTTTACAGGCACTTTTGAAATGTCAAGAAGTCAGTCATTCAGAAAAAAATATGCTAAGTGCACATTCCAAAGCGTAGATCTCTATGGAGAAGAATGTGCAAGAAACTCCATGGACAATCTTTTCAATCGTGTTTTGCAATTACAAATATCTCTGTTACATGTTTCTTGTCGCTATCATGTGAGAACAATGTCAATAAAGTAAAAATAAAAACTAAATATAGATATTAAAATAGCAACTGGCAGCTAAGAGATGACCAGTCTCAACTGACAGCGCCCGTTCACGGACCTGACGCGAATATTAGCACCACTCAGCTCAACCATTTTAAAGGGAACCGAATAATCCAGCACACGCGCCACCATCAGTGAGACATTTGAGTGAGCATGACAAACTCTCAACTGCCATGCTCATTTATGTCAAACAGGACCAATAATAACCTAAAAACCATAAAATAGCTCCATGGTACTCACATTTACAAACTTTGAAAAAAAAAAATGCTTCTACATTATACAATACTAAATAACAACAATAATATTTTACAGATTAAAAAAAAAACATTAAAGAATAATAATAATAATAGTTTCAAAACTAATCAATTTGTACACCCCGGTGGTAGTGGAGCCGGACCAGCATTGAGCCAAGCATTTTTATCTTGAATATAATCCTCCAACTTATAATATGCTTGCCTGCATAGTGTGCGTTTAATACAAGATTTAAATTTCGTTTCATTGAGTTCTAATATTTGTGGAAGTATTTTGTTATAACATTTCAAACAGTACCCCATGAAAGAAGAGGCCACTTTAGCCAGTCTAAAACTTGGTTGAACTAAATTCTCTTTCGTACAACACAACATGGCCCTAGTAGGACAGCATCCAGGGCTGTGGCATTGTTCGAAAGAGTCACCGCAGCCCTAGAACGCAAAGGGTAACTGAAGGAACACAGGTGGGTTTTAGTCAGTAAAAGTGTGACACTCCCTCTCGCTTCAGGTGTTCAAGAGAAATTATATGATAATTTCCCACCTTCAAACAAGAAACGTTTGACAGCACAAGAGGACTGTCTCAAAATAGAACAAAGTAATCATACAATATTATATAAAAGCACCGAAGGAAATTTAATTTGATCCTACCAGTAATTATCTACCGTAAAATACACGTACAGTGTTTTATACTCCCACGCCAAAATCTTTATCACTAATTTATAATAATAATAGGGTACACGTCTTACATATTTATAGAAACTTGATTTGGTTGGCAGTAATATCTTTTTTACCCGACTGCCCTAGAAATAGGATAGAATAGAATAATATATTATGTAACGAAAATAAAATGAAATGATTTTTTATTGGATGATAAAGTTTTTTTTGCCTCTCCTGGAGAGGAGGCCTGATTATGGCTATGCTTATTTATGTCATCTAAAGGTTGTGCATGTTCTTAACATTTTCACATCAATTAATTTTGAGGATAATCGTCTAATAAGGGCCATCTATACATATAATAAATCTGTAGAAGTTTTTAGCTGTGCGCGCATTACGTAAAATGTACGAAATTGATGTAGATAACTTTTATACATTAAAATTGTGTGTAACTTGATATATTACTTAGGCTTTGCTTCATCGCAATCGGTTGACTATACCGAAAGATATACTACATTCATTGACTGTTAGGCGGTATGAATTTTGCCGGGTCAGCTAGTCTAAAATATGACTATAAACATGATCGCCGCAGTTGAGTGAAAAGGACTCGTTAAAATAAAAATTAACCAGGGGCGCCGACTCTGTGGGTGCTCGGGAGCTCGAGCACCCTTGAGAAATAAACAGTGGGTGCCGAGTACCACTGAGAAATGGCAAGAAACAGATCAGTAATAATATTTCTTGATACTAAAAACTAGTTTCATTTTATATTTTTATCAAAATTATGTAATTAAGTACGCAGTATGTAAGTACATAGAACATTATTTTTATTTATCGCTCGATCAGTGTGCATTTCTCTTCTCACACTTCGCCACTTTTTCGGGTCCATCAAATGACCATGAGGTTTTCTAAAAGCCGGCGCCCCTGAAATTAACCATAATGATACGAGTAATTATGAAAACGGGAAAAAAAACATGTGATACCTAACTGCAAGAACGCGGTGTTGTCACCGCGTTTACATAAAATACAGCAGATTTATATACATTTCCTTTGACTAGTTGTACAACTAAGTTTAGTAGTTATTAGTTAAGTTTTCCTATCAGAGAGATTGCCTAGTGCTAGTTTGATTTACGTTAGACGTGATTAACACGTTTATGGCCAAGTTACGACCGTCCGTTCGACGCAAGAGAATCGAAACGAAACGGTCGTAACTTGGGTAGACCTGCAGAGAGCCAAACGCGGCATTAACGTTAAAATAAAACAACTCGCATTAAGCGTGCTAAATATTCTTTAATAGCTTCCACTTCCACATAGCGGTGGCTGAGGACACAAGACGAGGTGGCGAAACGACATAGATGACAATTGAAAGAGCTGCTTTGAATTAGCTTAGGAAAAGGATACCTGGGTTATATAATTTGGCTATTTTTGAGGTGAGAAATTATTAATGAACTCTTCCCACTCTGGGCGAAGCGTGAGAGATTGTCAGATTTTTACTGACTGAAACCCGCCCAATTGAAGGATCAATAGTGCTGCGTGTTTCAGAGCCACGGTAACTCTTTAGAACCAAATCGCAGCTCTAGGCTATTGCCCGGCAGTGCAACAGTGTAGATAAAGTAAAAAAAACCCGAGCAAGTGCGAGTCGGACTCGGGCACTGAGGGTTCCGTACTAACTTACCTATGAAAACAGTTCAATTTTCGAATAGAGTTACGAAGATTTTTTCGAATCGCAAAAAAATTTTTTTTTTTGTGACGTCACTACAAATTTATAGTTTTCGGATTTTTTCCCATACTTGTGCTATTAGACCTTGCTTCATGACATATTTCAGGATTCTAGGTCAACGGGAAGTAACCTATGAATTTTGATTCCCTTGAGAGTGTCGAAATGTGGTTTTTTTGCGACATAAACTGCCGTAAGCAAGCCGTAAGTATCTTTTTTTTTCGTTAACTCATAAGTTTGATTTTTTCCCAGCTTCAAGGGACCGCAGACCTGAGTACATGGTTTTAATTTCAACTCGATACCTCCACGCGTTCCCGAGATAAAGGATCTTTACAGACAGACGGACAACAAAGTGATCCTATAAGGGTTTCGTTTTTTCTTTTTGAGGTACGGAACCCTAAAAAACTGTATAATCTGGACACATACTTAATCTCAGACTGCGCCAACACACGATTCATATCATAATTAATGGTTATTGTTGCAATTAACACCGTTACCGTACAATAAATCACATCCCGACCTACTGTTTGCGCGAGTTACGCAGCAATTATGCAGGTGTGCCCAAAGTTGCCACGATTAATCAATTAGCTGTTATTACGTGCCCTCCGATGAGAGATAATGTTCCATTTACCAGATATATAGTTTCATATCGATCTCTGATTATGTCCCATACGGTTAGAGCCCGAAGCAGAAATTACTATTTGAAACATGGCGCTTCTTAAATGAGTTTACAGAAACTGCATCGCAAAGTAGGTACCACTAAGGAGTTGACATTAACATATGTGTTTTTTTGCCTTACACACCTAACCTAACACTAATGACTAAATAAATAAACTAATTTTCAACCGTACACTCTTAATAAGGTTCAGTTGAAAACTAGCGTCAGGCAACTACCACGTAGTTGTCTGGCATTTTTGTTGAACTGGACCTATTTAGAGCAGCCGTGGAGTTGACATTAACCTATATGGTTTTTTGCCTTACACCTAACACTAATGACTAAATAAACTAATTTTCAACAGTACGCTCTCAATGAGGATCAGTTGAAAAAAAAAAAAAAAATGAGGTTCAGTTGAAAACCAGCGCCATTTTTGTTGCACTGGACCTATTTGACGCAGCCGTGACACAATGTTAAAGTTGTCAAAAAATAAAGGCCCGTTTTGACATTTGTATTTTGACTACCTAGCGGCGTGTCCGGAGGGTCTGGCCACGATAGCTACACTACGTGGCCAGATCATTGAAATTCATCACTTCATGATATGGCCAATTAAAACAAGCCAGATCGTATAAACATTAACATTTGGTTGATATGTCAATCCTCGTTTGGCCAAAAAAAATAATGTAGGATTTCAATGATAATAAAAGGTCTAAAGAAAATAGGCCAAACGAAGATTGTAATATCATCAAATTTTAACGTTTAAAACGATCTGGCCAGTTTTACTTGGTCATTTCATGAAGTGATCAATTTCTATAATCTGGCCACGAAATAGCTACTACTAAAATAGCTACTACTACACCGGTCCCTTAATTATTATTTAATTGTTTCTTTCCAGTATCGTTTTAAGTTACATTCTATGGTTTTTCTCAAATGTCAAAACGGACTTTTTATTTTTTAACGAGTTTAGTTTCTTTTTTATCTATATTTTTACAAAGTGTGTAGTGAAGTTTAGGCAAACTAGGTAACCTGAAATAACCTATTAACAAAATATTAGAAAGCTTTTTTTATGAATTAATAAATCATCCAATGACTTCTCCCACTCTAGGGTTTTTTTTTTTTGGGTGGGAAAATCATCTTATGACAAATCCCGCTCTTGGGCGGAGCGAGAAATAGTGTCAGACTTTTACTGACTAAAAACCCACTCCTGTTCCTTCTTTGCCTTCGTCCCAGGGCCCCGGGTTTCACTTTCCCATTACACGTGGCCCCAGTAGGCTTCGACCCTGTTGGGCCCCTACGATTTGTTGACATCTCCTTGAGGCGCGCGTGGAACAGTACGCGCCGTCGACGACTTGGGCTTGGTCCGGACGGTTACCGGACGATCGGACGGCGAGCCACCCATTGCTCGCCGTCCGCAAGCCCGCGCCTACGGTGGCCGGAAATCGGGATCAGAATCCCGGCGGCGGTTGGGGCGTGAGGACCGTTGCCTCACGCGATCGGCCGCCTCCTTTGCTAGCATTACTGCTTCGCAGAAGGAGGCGACCGCCTGCCACTCTTCCTCGCTCCGGACCATGGCCTGTACCAAGGCCCGGCGCGAGAGATCGCCGCCGCCGATCGCCCTCACGAGGACACGGCGTTGCTCTGCCCAAGCGGGGCACACCTCTACCGTGTGCTCCACCGTGTCCTCCGGGCGGTCCACACAGTGGCGACACCCGGGCGTCGCTTCCGCACGAATCCGGTGTAGGAACTTCCCGAACTTACCGTGTTCGGTGAGAACCTGCGTCATGCGGAAGGTGAGGACGCCGTGAGGTCTTTCCAACCACGCCTCAAAGAAGGGACTTATCGCCATAATTGTGGCGTGCCCAGCACTGGGTCGCGATAGTCGCTGTCGCCATTTTTCCATGAGAACCATGCCATGCTGCGACTTGTCGCGGCAGCAGAGTATCGCCCCGGCGTTGCATCTCCATGCGCAGATCGTGCATGAGAGCAAGGCCTGTTGCTTCCAGATCCCATGGTGGCTGGCAGGCAAGGCTCGCCGCTTCGCGGGAAATCGTCCGGTATCCTCGCACCATCCGTATGGCCATGACCCTCTGGCATGCGTTCAGCCGGGCCGCCGGCTGCTTCCGCAGCGCCGGCGCCCATATCGGTGCGCCATAAAGGACCATGGACCGAGCGATTCCTGCGTAGAGCCTCCGGCAGGAGGCGTCTGGACCCCCCAGGTTGGGCAGGAGCCGCCCAAGGGCAGCCCCAGTCCGATTCAGTTTGGGAGCCAGACGTCGGAAGTGCTCCTCGAAATCCCATCGGCTGTCGAGAACGAGTCCCAGGTACTTCATCGTCGACCCGACGCCGATGTGGACTCCTCCTACCGTTAGTTGGGCCCACTCTAGGGTGGAGTTTGAGCGCGTGTCAGGCTTTTACTGACTAAAACCCTGTGACCTTCAGTTGCCCTTTTCGTTCTAGGAGCGTGGTTTCCCTTTCAGGGATTCCCCGTGGCCCTAAATATCAGTATCCTGTGGATACTTTTACTAGTTATTATACTTCCTTTTCTAAACTTACTGATCTAATACTAGTTACCCGCCCTGGTTTCTTACGGATGCTAATTATATACACAAACCTTTCTCGTTTATTGCTCTTTCTATTTATGAAAACCGCATCAAAAGCCGTTGCGTGGTTTAAGAGCAGTTTGAGCATAAAAATATAGACGTGGAAAGCGACTTTGTTTTATATACTCGTAAAGAGACATACTGTCTTTATATAAAACAAAGTCGCTCTATATTTTTTAGTGTCCGACCAAAACTGGTTTTACGACCGAAACCGAAACCGAATTTCGGCAACACTCTCAGTTTCGGCCGAAACCGAAACTTTCTTACAAGGACCATGTTTTGAGGGGAAAATAAAGAAAAGGTTTTTAAATATCGAAAAACATTTTATTTCAAAATATTAATATTTTTATACGGTTACTTAGGTAGGTACTGTAGCACTCTGCGACGGTACCAGGAATATATATTACGTTATAATAGAAATACTTCTTTTATGGCTTAAATCTTCGCTTTACTCGACTTCAATATTATTACATCGCACTACCGCGGCGGTTGCGTCCGGACTGACAAAATTGGACATTATTTTGTTCTATTCAATTTTCAAACCTATTCTAGAACATACAAAATCCTTAGAAGTACATTTAACATGCCAGTTCGTTAACCTACCTCATGCGATCTCTTTTCGATACCACATGAGCTACGCCCCAATGAATAGAAATGTGGAGGCAACAAACATTTATATTCTAAAAAAACTTTCGAAGGATTAAGCATGACCTACCTATTACCTAACACAGATGTCGAAAACTTATGTAATGGCGTACGTCTTTATAAAGCGAGCTTTAGTCAGAGCCAACGATAAATAATTATCATACAATTCTTACATGATTACTGTGTGTCAATCCACACTCATTAATCAACGTTGGTTTGACTTAAACCCCACTGCAGTAAAACCACACTAAAAGCCACAGCGCACCGCCCTGCTAACCTAGGATGCCAAAGTGACAACCACCCAGACCAGGGTTACACTCTAAGATTCAACACCGTCATGACTTTAGTTCCAACAGGCGCTTATCGGGCCAGAGGACAAAGAGCCATAATTGCATTGGACCACCTATAGGATCTCATTATTAGAATTCACTCCAGAGTTGATAAGTAATAAACATTAATTAAATAACTCATCATAGCTAAATCACTAGAGTCAACTAGACTCTCTTTGCAAAGGCTATGCCTCATTTGCAAAGTTGATATTAGCTCAAATTGATTATTGAGCTATCCTCTCATAAGGGAGGACCGGAGGGAATCTTACTCTTACTAATAAAACTAATATATTATTTCTGGAGTAAACTCTAGCCTAAGTTAACTTATGCAAACACTTTCATATTTGAATTTTCTGGCTCTGTCTTCCGAAGTCGCCCGGCTGCGTATACACTTGGCCGTGCTCGCTGGGCGTGCTCGCGTGGCAGCATTTATCTAATATTCATGAAACAAAACACCTAATAATAAACAAGTTTTAATTAGGTGTTTTTTAGAGTGCTATAAGTGGTGGATTACCCGGCGCCTCCACCACTTGTGACACACTCTGCGACAGTACCAGTAATATATATTACGTTATAATAAAAATAGTTCTTTTATGACTTAAATCTTCGCTTTACTCGACTTCAATATTATTACATCGCATTATCGCGGTTGCGTCCGGACTGACAAAACTAGACATTATTTTGTTCTATTCAATTTTCAAACCTATTCTAGAACATACAAAATCCTAGAATCATAATCATAGATCTCCTTTCGATATCACAGTACCTATGTGATTACCTACTCATTTAATTATAAGTGTGTTAATTTTATAAAACGGACGTCGGTAAGTATCTAACTGTACTTGCCACTTGAATACCTTGGTAATAAGTATTAAAATAAATTTTGAAACTCTAAATCTATAATATTATCACTAATGAACTATAGTAAGTACCAAGTACCGAACTAATGTTAGTTTAGGTATACGCGGCAAAAATGTCTTCGTCGCTTACTCGCTTGAATAGAATTTCACGCGCCGAACATGACCGATCACAGCGCCAGAACTCCCGCACGCAGTTTCGGTTTCGGTGGTAGTTCGTCGGCAGGTTTGCCGCCGAAACCGCAACTAAACCGAAACTCGTTTTTTTTTGCCTAAGCTCGACCGATACCGAAACCGAACTTTCGGTGGGACACTAATATTTTTATTAAAGATACCGAGTGTAAAATTTAACCCCCGGCGTCGGGGGTCGCGGACGACTACCGGCCACCGGAGGCGCGGGTTTGCGGACGGCGAGCCATGGGTAGCTAGCTGGACCCGAGGGTCCACCCATCCGGTGAGTACCAAGCCCAGGTTAACGGACGGCGCGTTGTGTTCTACGCGCGTCTTGAAGAGATATCAGTAAAATTAAAGGGGACCAAAGTTCGAAAGACTAACCGCAGCCCTCGCAATAAAGGGTAACTGAAGGAACACTGTAAGTTTTAAAGTCTGACACTCCTGCCTGTTCCAGCCAGAGCGGGAGTCGTTATTTTATGATTACCCAAATAAACAAGTTTTCAATGAAAATTATTTTTTCATAGCAAGCAGCGCGGTATATACCTATATAGTTAATACTCATCAAGACCATTCCAAAAAGCTTAAACACGATAGGATCTGAGCTCCTACGGCCATCTTCCGATTCCATCATCAGATCAGCCCCTTGTCATAATAATGCATTGTCATCTGATTTACATGTAAAATTTCAGTTCAATCGGTAAACAAGAAGTGGATCAAATTTAAATCGCAAGATTTGATTACAGACATACAAACATCGGGACAGGTAAAACTAAATACAAGCATGTAAAGAAAGGTGTAAACTTTAGGTAAAGATTTACCCAAAATGCTCATTTCAGTTCAGCAGTGTTTTGTAGCCTCCTGTTGGTCTAGTGGTTAGTGGCCCTGACTGCTATGCCGGAAGTCGTGGGTTCATTTCCCACCCAGGAGAAATGTTTATGTGATGAGCACGATCATTTGTTCTGTGTTGTGTGTAATTTATCTATAATATGTATGTATTTAGAAATATATAGGTATGTTTATCAGTTGTCTAGGACTCATAACACAAGCTCTGCTTAGCTTGGGACTAGACGGCGTTGTGTGATAGTTGTGGAATATTATTATTATGTGTCAATATATCTCAGAATCCTGAGGAACTTCCTGGACATTTGGAAGGCGTTCGAGGAGCCGAAACCAACTCTCAGAGGCCCTTTAGACACTTTTAATGGAACGTGGTACCAACCGACGATTATCCCTGTACTATTATTATCATTATAATCTACACACACATCTTTCTACACTCCTTTGTAAAGATTAACACCTACCGTGTTACAGTATAAATGACGCGCTAAAACCCATATTAACGGGAGAACAAAGACAAGATAACTGAATGCTAATCTCCCATCATTAGCATCTGCCACCTTCATAATTCCCTTTGATGAAGATAGCTGAGAAAATAGCACTTGATTATGAAGATCCTCTCTTTGATATTAATACGATTTTTTTTAAGGTGGGATATCATCCAATGACTTCTCGCGCTCTAGAGTGGAGCGTGAGCGTGTTTATTTATTTATTTAAGGACAACCAACAAAACATACAGTATTATACATGCTAAAGATTTAGTATTCTTACATTATATAGTGTAGCCTTAATTAAAGGCTGACACGGCATGCATTGAGTATAAAAGGAGTTATGAACCAACGTATCTTTTCACATTAAAAAGAAATATAACAACAAAAACAAATACTGAATATTTGAACATTTAAAAATTCTAAATATTTATTTATTTATGAGAAATTTGTTCTGTGTTAGAGTTTTACTGACTAAAACCGCTCCTATATTCCTTCAGTTTACGGGTTTCCCTTTGAGAAAGAAGAAGAAGATGAACCATGGTCCCAGTAGGCTTCGGCCCTGCTGGGCCTCTACGGTTTTGGTGACATCTCTTTAAGACGCGCATGGGCCACTACGCATCATCGACGACACGGGATATTACTACGGTAGCTCACACTAACATTATACAGCCGAAAGTTTGTGTTTGTATATCTGTTACTTCTTCACGCTCGAACGGCTGAACAGATTTTAATGAAACTTAGTACACGGGTAGACCATATCCTGTACGGTACATAGGCTACTTTTTATCCTAGTAGTATGTTCCCTTGGGATAATTTTTCACTATCACGCCTCATATCACGCAGGCAAAGTCGCAGGCAGCAGCTAGTACTTTTATTTGAAAGAATAGTCTAGTAGAATATAGAGTCGTTGGGGCCCGGCAGGGTCGAAGCGTTGGGGCCCGGCAGGGTCGAAGCCTACTGGGGCCACGGGTAGTGTGAAAGCGAAGCCCGGGGCCCCGGGATGAAGGCAAAGAGGGAACAGGAGTGGGTTTTTAGTCAGTAAAAGTCTGACACTATCTCTCGCTCCACCCAAGAGCGAGATTTGTCATTAGATGATTTTCCCACCTTAAAAAAAAAAAGTAGAATACAGAGTAAAACTTGTTTTATTTAAAAACTTTTTATATGAATTCAAGAACTAAAGCACTTTATAGCCAAGTTATTGAAAACAGAGAATTATATTAAAATCGATTCGTTCATCGCCGTTGTTACGTTTTAGTAAACTTCCGATATAAAATACAAACAGAGTCGTTCTCATGTCTATGAGAAATAAAATTGACCGGAGACATACGCAGTTACTCGTATTTTATTTATTTCCACCCTTCGTTCCTTTGGGGTTGGGGTTGAATTTTCTATAACAGGTAAGGGAGACTTATCAAGCTCTACGAATGTCGCCTGTCAAGTGAATCATTTGATTCTAGCTTCCGCCTACCTCCTCGTTCGTGTGAATGTCAGTTATAGTGGCCTTTTGGTCTTGTGGCTAGTGGCCCTGACTGCTATGCCGGAGGTCGTGGGTTCAATTCCCACCCAGGACAAATGTTTGTGTGATGAGCACAATAATTTGTTCTGTGTCTAGGTGTAATTTATCTATAATATGTATGTATTTAGAAATATTTAAGTATGCTTATCAGTTGTCTAATACTCATAACACAAGCTCTGCTTAGCTCGGGACTAGGCGGAGTTGTGTGATAGTTGGGTGAATATTATTATTGTAGTGGACGCGAAGTCAAAGTGTCAGATAAATAAAAAGTAATTTAATTTCATCAAAATCGGTTCAGTACTTTAACCGTAAACGCATAACAGGCAGATTTACTTTCACAATTATAATAGTAGCTTTCGCCTACGACTTCGTTCGCGTGACTGTCAATTATTACGGACGCAAATTCGAAGCCAGATAAAAAGTAGCTTAGGGTTAAATTTTACTCCCTACCAAATTCCATCGAAATCAGTTCAGTAGTTTAACCGTGGAAGCGTAAAAACAGACAGTTTTTTTTTCACATTTATAATATTAGCATGGATTTAACTACGACCTCAAACAATCGAACAATTAATCGAATACATTTTCAATTTGTACATTCTGAAAATAAATAATTAAAAGGTACGTTGCCGTCACGCAACTCATCAACCGGTCATTTATATCGACGCGGTTTTATTAATTATATATTTCGCACTGAAATTGAGGGCAAGGGGCTTGATTAAAGGGCAGTAAAGCTGTAATTGAGACTAATGATCGACGTTTGCTGGTCAAATGTACGACAGTACGACATAAAAAACGAAAAAGCCGGCCAAGTGTGAGTCTGACACGCGCACGAAGTGTTCCGTACCGTTTGAAGCAAAAAACGGCATAATAATCACGTTTGTTGTATAGGAGCACCATTTAAATATTTATTTTATTCTGTTTTTAGTATTTTTTGTTACAGCGGCAACAGAAATAGAAATACATCATCTGTGAAAATTTCAACTGTTTAGCTATCACGGTTCATGAGATACAGCCTGGTGACAGACGGACAGACAGACAGATGGACGGCTGTGTTTTAGTAATAGGGTCCCGTTTTACCTTTAGAGTACGGAACCCTAAAACGTCGGTAAATAATAATAGTAGAAATATGGTTAAATCATAAGCTAGATAAGTAAAGGCCATCAGGGCGTTCGGGATCTAAATGGGTACATATGTTTACCGGACGATAGATAGCAACTGTGTGTACAGGTCCACGCGAAACGTTTACAGTTTTACAGTACAGTGATCAATAACGATTTCATGATAGGACGCGCCCAAAAATAGATCTGTCAGTATAAAGGCAAAAGTTCGTGAGTGCGTATGTTTGTTAATTCTTTACCGTCGAAAGGCTAAACGGATTTGGCTGAAATTTGGCACACGGGTAGTCTATGTACTGGAATAGCATATAAACTTTTTTTACCAAGGAGTATGTTCCCTCGGGATTAATTGTCTACGTTCACGCGGGCGAAGTCGCTGGCAGCAGCTAGTTGGGTAAATAAAAGTAACACACTTAGTTCGTATTAAACGAGGCTGCAATTACTTCAAGCAATTAAGTATCTAGATACGAGTACAACCTATCTGTATATGTCTGTTTTAAGCCACTGGTCTCCGGGAACAAGTGGTTTAAAACCAACGACCTTACAACCACTAGACGTCTAATAACAGGCGACGTGTGTTGTCATTTCTGTAAATAGATATGATTATAGATCTGATGTTTCGACCTATCAGAACGCAGTACCCCGCTCTCCCGTACCAATCAGAACTTAGTACCCGCTCCCCGTACTTCGGCTAGTTGACAGAATTGTTTTGGTGCGCTAGTTCAAGCATGAGGCGTCTAGTAAGGTCGTTGTTTAAAACAGATAACGTAAGTAGGTATAAAATTTTCGTATTCTTAATACTTTTTAAAGGAAATTAAAACGCAACTTACGTAAGTTACATTTTATGTAAATTAGTTTCCGAAATAGACGCCCGATTTTATTAAATTGCAACCATATCCACCCATACGCACAAAACGTTTTGGGAACACATTAACTCTGCGTACAGTTAGCTGTACGCAGAGTTAAAGAATGGAATTTCCTGCCAGAGTCTGTGTTCCCTGATAGCTGCAACCTAGGGATCTTTAAATCAAGAGAACCTGAGAGAGTCCGATATATCACGAGTGTTTATAGAATAGGTTACTTCTAGGCAAGTGTGCTTCATCGTAGACCACATCGTCCCTTTCCATCAGGTGAGATAGTGATCAAGAGCGAGCCTATCAATAGTAAAACCGGGCAAGTACGAGTCGGACCCGCGCACTGAGGGTTCCATACAAACTTACTTATGAAAACAGTTCAATTTCCGAATTGAGTTACGAAGATTTTTCCGAAACGCAAATATGCCTTGCTTCATACCAAATTTCAGGATTCTAGGTCAACGGGAAGTAGACTATGAATTTTGATCCCCTTGAGAGGGTCGAAATATACGTTTTTTGTCTACGTAAACAGCCGTATCTTTTTTTTTTCACAGCTTTAAGGGAACGCGGACCTGAGTAAATGGTTTTAATTTCAACTCGATACCTCTACAGCCATTCGATTCCGAGATAAAGGGTCTTGACAGACAAACAGACAGACGGGCAACAAAGTGATCCTTTATGGGTTTCGTTTTTTCCTTTTGGGGTAAGGAACCCTAAAAACCTGTATATTATTTTTCTTCAAAATATTATTACAACAGCAAGCTCAGTTCTCGGTGAAGGACCTCACAGGAGTGAGAAGTCGAGTCGTGGGGATTGGAATTAGGGAGCATGATTGGATTGACTAGGCACGTGCCGGTATCGAGGGTTGAAACAGGGGACGAGGCTCCTTGAGGGGCCTATTCACTCCGCAGCAACGAAAATTGTACGTAAGATTTTCAATACATATTTATCGACAAAAAACCGGAGGTAAAAAGCTTCTGACTTTTAAGAATATAGATTACTGTCTAAATCCATACTAATGCTGGCTGACCCGGCAAACGTTGTTCTGCCATATAAATTATCATAGAAAAAATGGAGGGTAGAAAATAGCCTACAACCTACCAAATATACACAAAAAAAAACATACAAATCGATCAAGCCGTTTCGGAGGTGTTAGATAACAAACACGCTGCTGAAGAGTTTGTTTATTTCTTAGGCCGCGGTAATCTCAAGTTTGAATTGGAAGATTATTAGTATTGGATCGAGGAAGGCTATACGTGGGACACTCAGAAAGTTTTGAGAAACTAAAAAACTAACCTCTATGGATAAAATATTTTTATTAAATCTTTTCAAAGAACTTTCCACCGGCCTCTATACAAAGTTTCAGACGTCTGAACCAATTTTCGAAACATTTTTTCCAGTCCGCCGCAGACAGCTCTTCCATGGCCTTCTCGACCGCTGCTAGCGCGTCTTCCGGCGATGAAACCTGTATCCCTTTCAGCAGATTTTTTATTTTAGGAAATAAAAAGAAGTCGCGCTATACCAGCGGTAGTTGGGTGCCGATAAAAGCAATTTGAAGTTGATCAAATGACTCATCAGGTTTTAGGCCACATTTAAAATCGTAGAAAATCAATGCACGAATATATTATGTTCATTTTTAATTGAGACACGATAATTTGATTGGTCTCTCGAAAAAATGTGGAAGGGGAAATTTAAAATTCGAACAATGGTATTTTTACTTTTAAATGACCAAAGTTTTCAAAATACTTACAAATGGCTAGTGCCTTATACATAAAAACTTTTTCGCAAAACTGTCTGAGTGGCCTGGTATAACATCACGCTACGACCCAAGGGAGTAGAGCAGTAACCAAAGACGCGGGTGAAACCACGAGGGACAGTTAGTAAATAATATTATCCTCATTCTTGGGTAGCTGGATAACAATAGTTTTCATGAACCAATAAACACGTGTATTGAATTATTTTACACCTCGATGAAGCTATAAACACCGATGGAGAAAAACGACGATTCTTTATATATCGGAAAGCAATATTTGTGAGATAGTAAAACACATTTGTTGCTGAGAAAAGGTGAAGGTAAAACTACTTACAGTGTGCATAGCATATATTAAGTATATAACACAAAAATATTTATACCTATATTCATTTAGGTCCGTTAAAGACTTTGAAATCATTTAAAATTCAACCGATGAGCCCCAAACCGGTTTCATTAAAAAAACAATAATGTTAACATGGTTTTAGACCTTAAACCATTAAAATTTTCTTTTTTCCAACAAATAAACAACTATGTATTTCATTTTTAGCGTAGTAACAAACCGGTAACCGCTAGTTGTTCTATAAAAGCGGTGGTTTGATCAAACAATCTAAACATGTCAAAGCTTGATGTGTTTGAGTAGGTACACTTAACCACAGGGTGTCGAATAGCTCAGCTGCCAACGCCTTTACTAATGTGCCTTTACTTACCACAGTTTACATAAACTCGCAAACTACATTCCGCATTCCATCTTAACACATATTACTATAAATTAACACACATTTTACCGATTACATTAATTAAAACTACGGTCTGTTTTCGTAATTACACTTCATAGAAACGAGGAAGTGTACTAACTTGGCTTCCGATTCCGACCTTGGCTGGCGATCAAGTCATGTGATATGGGAATACTTTTAAAGGCATTTTTTAAGGTGTTGGAAAATGAAACGTTTTATAGGTCAATATAAAATTGATGAGTTGGAGGAGGCCCAGCGGCCACAAATAAACGGTGAGTGTTTTTATCTCGGGCTATACATTTACTTAGGACTTAGGTACATCTCTGGAGACGGTCTTGTAAGATCAGCCAGTGTTTTGTCAAGTACCTTCTTATGTAGATTCATAGGTTGATGTGGAAAATCTCAGGAAAATAATCAGTTACTGCTTAAGTACAATTTTGAAACCTTATGTGTAGGTCTTTGGTACTAATAATGCTAAAGGAACGCAAAATGGAACTTCTGTAACATTTTACACCTTATAAAATCACGGTATTTGTAATCAGAAATCAGAAACGTTTATTTCAAATAGACCTTTTACAGGCACTTTTGAATTGTCAAAATGTCGGTCAATCAAAAAAAAAAGCAGAGCTAAATTGCACGTTCCAAAGCGTAGATCTCTATGTAGAAGGACGTGCAAGAAACTCCATGGACACTCTTTTAAATCATAAGTTATATAAATCTTGGTTATATATTCCTTGCCGCTTCTATTATGTGAGCACAATGTTAATAAATAATGAAAAAACGAATGTCCACAATATTATTCCAATATCCAATATTCTAGCAAAAACAAGCACGGACTGATTGAAAAATAGAGCCGAACCTGTAATTTTCTCGTCAACAAAATCACAGTCGGAGCCAATCATAACAACTCGTCAATGTAGTCTAACTCTGAAAGTGGCACTTGTTTATTTTTCTATCCGACTAGCCGTAGCTCAAACAAAGTAAATTGCTATATTCAAACTGAAATGTATTTTTTTACGCTTCCAAGAACGTAATAACGACGCCTCTTCTATCATGAAAGTCTAGAAAATATTCAAAATAGAAAAATCTTACTTTACATATTTTGGACGCTTACATTTTTTGCATCACTGTATAGGTAGTTTGTTTAATGCTTCAAATGCTAAACAACCCCATGTCATGAAAGATTGATGTGAAATGTAATTTTCCAAGAAAGCTTAGCGAGTAAGATTACACGAACTTGCTCGTATCTTCCCACGCAAATGATAACTAAGACGAATATTCCTGTAAATGATGAAGCAATATATCATACTAGTCACTTAAGTATTTTGGTTTGCAGCATAATTACCATATATAGCATAATTAGCCTTTTAATGTTCTCACTGCTGGGATTCAGGCCTCCTCTCTAGGAGAGGGAATAGGCTGTAATCCACCACGCGGGCCCAGTGCGGGTTGATGCCGGTTTTCTCACGATGTTTTCCTTCACCGTTTTGAGAGCAGTGGTGATGAAATAAATTACACACAGTAATGGGCCTGGCACAGTCAAGCTATAGCTCCAACCTTAGATTTATTGGCTTTCGAACTCGTAATAATGATTCAGTAAACTTTGATGATTATACTCAGTGGTTCGAGCTGTGAGAAAGCTATAAAGAAAATCTTATAAATTCTACAAAAATTAGTAGATACTTACAGGTGGCAAGGTGATAGGTAAGCTGTAGTCTTCAGGAGTCTTTGCCTTCTTCTCGAAGGGTCGCACGAAGTAGATGAGCAGTGCCAGCGGTACGGACAGGGCCGATACAGCTCCAAACACGGCCGCGAACACCAACCACGTCCAGTCCGGCATTTTGTTCTAGCGATATTTTACTGTGGGACAGACGAATTTCATGAGGACAGATTTTATTAACTACATAAGTCTGGGATATACTTGAGGCACGATATCAAAAGACAACACTTCAACGTTTTTCAGACCAATGACAAGATGAGAACACTCGATAGGATGAACGTACACAAACAAGGCCACAAACTAAGCTTTAGCAATAATAAACAAGAAAATACAGGGATTATATTGCGATACGCTTCGGAAGTATGATCTCGGATAAACTGTACTGTTCCAGGTATTAATATAAATTTAGACAGGTATATTTGGCGCTAAAATCGGTTTTAAAAGCGGCGTTTTGGCACAGCTGTTTGGTATCAGGTGAAGGTTAACGCTGCTATATAGAATAATCCTTTAGTAATAAACCTTTGCAGATTCCGCGAAGAGATAAGCTAAACTATTCCTATTTTTTCCGAATCCTGTTGATATACTAAACGAGATTTGAATAATATATTCTGTTATATCTCGGCAAGACCCGTGCCGTAACATTTGTACGCAAACCATATTCGCTCAGATGATTGGGCCAATAGGATTACGGTCAGATCGACGGCCGGTAACTTGTTTACAACACCTGACCTCTTTTGTGCTTGGAAGAGCTGGTCACACGACCGTTTACGGTTCTGAAATTGCCTCAAATGGGTTGTTGCCGCAACCCTTAATAAAATTTTCAGAAGTGTTAGCTGTGAATGTCCAACTCGAAACAAGTATTATTTATTTAGGTTCTGGAAACTTTTGTTCTGATGTAAAGTCGACGTGAGCTCTAATAAATTATGGAGAAGGAGAGTAAGCACTTTCTGTGTATTTGTTTTACTCTGAATGTTCTAGTACGTAGCTATGTAATGACTAGTACAGTCAAAGTAAAGCAAACAATGGCTATATTTCAAATCTTTATAGCAATTCATAATGTACATATAAAAGGAAACTCGTGGTCTTAGAACGCAAGGGCAACTGAAGGACACAGGTGTGGTTTTAGTCAGTACAAGTTTAACACTGGAAGCCTTATCCTAAAGCAGCAGAAGTCATTGGATGATTTTCTACTTCAAAAAACGGTGGTATAAACGTTCTCCACGCTCGAACGGCTGAACGAATTTCGATGAAACTTGGTAGGTACACAAGTTGACCATGTCCTACAATAGCACAGGACCTTTTTATCTCAGGAGTATGTTTTTAATGGGATAATTTTCAACTATAACGCGTGCGAAACTACTAGCAGCAGCTAGATTTTGATAAATCTCTATCACTGTGAATCATAACAGTTCCTATTTAATTGGCCTATGACGTAAGCAAGCAAAACTGTCCTTAGCACGTTATTGACAGCCGGTAAACTGAAGCTGAAACCTATGATTGTCGCTTACAATTTATGTCTATTAATACTGGCTGAATGGACGGTTACATCGCGTAACGTTAACCTTTTCTGAAGCTGAATTTCGTGACCCTTTATACACTTTTTGAAAGAGCCCTATTTCGTAACCGTTTCATCATACCATTAGCTTCTAAAAGGCACATAAAATGCCTTTTATCAGACAGCATAGATTTTCCTCAATGCTTAAAATTACATGATTGAAGACTCATCATAATTCACTTTCCTTTCCACCCGACCCTTCGTTCAATAAGTGGTAATAATAATGTCATGTCTTCACAACATTTATTATGTTCAAAGTGAATCTTTTTACTGTCGACAGCCATTACGGAATTTCATGAATAAAATAGCAACTAATGATATAAGGTCAAAGTATTGCCGGTGGTTCCATTTGTCATAGCAATGTGGTTTTAGCAGTTCATCTATTGGTTATATTTAATATTTATTACAGTTTGATGACATAGTTTGAATTTCGAATTGTTTGGTAACTAAACAATATTGAACTCACGAGTTTGTCCAAATAGAGTTTCTTATGTAAAATATTTTCGTGTCCCTGAACTTTAATACCTTTTAAATCAGTTTTAATCGCTAAATCAGCTTATGAACACTTAATCCTCATTGGTTAAATATGGAAAAAATTAAGGAAAACCTTTGCCTAGCAGCGGGACACAAAAGGCTCATAGAAATAGAAAGAAACAGATTGTGGTATTTCTCTTAGATAAAAAATAATAATATGAAATATTTTTTGTTATACGAAATATTTATTACAAAACAAAGTCCTCCACAGCATCTGTCTGTCTGTATGCTTACGATAAACTTAAAAACACTAAACCGATTTTCATGCGGTTTTCCCCAATAGACAGAGTGATTCATGAGGAAGAAAAATGTCGAGAATTTCAAAGATTTCTAACACTCGTGCGAAGCTGGGGCGGGGCGCTAATAAGAAATGTTTAAAAATTTAAACAGTACATATTGTTTAAATTTTTATAAAACTCAACAAACGTTTAATAAAGTATCTACCACAGTTTAATGTTATCTATATAAAAAAAAAGCCTATAGCTGCAAAAAAGCACCAACTCCTAGTTTACTAAGCGTTGTAACTATAAAAGTAAGTCGACATAAAGTATATTGGAGTCCTGGTAATAAAAGAACGATTCAGACAACATTTATTGATGTCACAAAACGTTTACTTACTATCAGATCGGTCAACGTTGTAAGGTCGGATAGAACATGAAATTAAAGTGCTTAGCAGACTCATACATAGGATTGCCAGGTTTTATTTTCAGAGACTTGGGATAACAAAAGTCGGGGCAGAGCATTTTAACGCGAGATAACAAAGAACAGTAAAGCTAAGAAACTTTGAAGTAAGTAGGTACATGATTTTCGTATTTTAGTTAATTTTTGTATTTTTTTTCTTAACCAATTATGTTTCTCTTGAAGAAACTACTGCACCGAGTGCACTCTATCTCTGTCTCGTTCCAATTTGTCGTTTTCTATGGAGCAGAACCGGAAGAAATTTTATGTAACTTTAAAAAAAAATACGGGACAAAACACGGATTGATCACATAACCCCATGGACGCCCACAAAGTAATGCAACTTGCATGCAATTTTCTTGCAGGTCTAAATAGGGACTAAACATAGTGAATGTTTTATAAATTCCCTAAAACAGTCTAATTGACATTTTCTCCTAGTTGAAAATGCAGTTAAATAATATGTATACCATAGCATAGCATAGTCAGCCTTATAATGTTCCCTGATGGGGCTCAGGCCTCCTCTCTAAGAGAGGGAATGGCCGTAATCCACCACGCGGGCCCTGTGCGGGTTTGTAGATGTCACATGTTTACGAATTTTTTGTTCTAGGACATGCCGGTTTCCTCACGATGTTTTCCTTCACCGTTTTGAGAGCAGTGGTGATGAAATATATTACACAAAGTAATGCGCTTGGCTGGGTTTGAAACCGCGACCTACAGGTCGTAAGCCGAGTGGTAACGGCCCCCGTTACCACTCGGCCACCACTGCTCAAATAATATGTAGTTGATGCAAAAACAAAAGAATCTAAAACCCAGTGATGTTAAAGTTTCTGAAAGCTATCTGATGCGCTTTGTGTACAGAATACAATCAATCACGATTTATTTTGTTAGAAGGGTCACTTTCAAACAAGATATGTATTGTATTCTTTTACGCAACAGATTTTCTCTTACAGAATAATGTTTTCTGAAATACCTGCAAAAAGCAAATAAAGGATCGGATAATAAAGATGCTGAATATTACTGGGGATAAACCTGGATATACATAACATTCAGAAATACCTAACCTTAAATTTTTTATATATGTAATTTATCTATAATATGTATGTATTTAGAAATATATATGTTTATCAGTTGTACGGTGGCTTGCGGACGGCGAGCAATGGGTAGCTCGCCGTTCGACCGTCCGGTAACCGTCCGCACAGAGCCCAAATCGTCGACGGCGCGTGTTGTTTCACGCGCGCCTCACGGAGATGTCAGCAAAACCGTAGAAGCCCAGCAGGGTCCAAGCCTACTGGGGACATGGGAGATGCGAAAGAGAACCCCAGGGCCCTGGAACGAAGGCAAAGAAGGAACAGGAGTGGGTTTTAGTTAGTAAGAGTCTGACACGCCTTCCTGCTCCGCCCAAGGGCGGGTAATGTCATTGGATGATTCCACCTAAAAAAAACCACCTATAATTTGAATATCCAAAAATTCCGTCTTAGTGCGAGCCTACGTTCCTAGGCCCAATAGTCTCATGTCTGGCAGTCTGTCAGTTTCTCCTTTTATATAGGTAGGTATATAGATTGATGAACTTTACACATTTGCGGTTCCCCTGTAGAGCGTTTTGGCGAAATGTTATGTTATGAAGCAGTATAACAATTAATAGACATGCGTATGCAGCAATCCCGGAAGGTTTGCTATCATTTATTGAAGGGGTCCATGGTCTATCTCGAAAGTTCTTCATCAGATCATCACAAAATTTGAAAAACAAAATCTAAATAAAAAAAAGAATTGTCAAAATCGGTTTACATAAGGCGTACTTAGACGTCGCTGAACAAGAAACAAACAAAAATTCAAAACCATTTTGAAGAAAAATTAATCTGGGCCACTATCACTAGATAAGGTGAAGAGGATTAAAGTATACACTATTGGAGGACTTCTTTACTAAGCTCTCCGCTTTTATTACAAAACAACTCTCAAGGGCCGCATTTGGAGCGGGAACAATGCCACACAAACACAACAAAATGTAGCTACAAAAGCAGAAATAGAATGAAAATTTTCTAGGGAAGGTACAGTAATTATTTCAAGTTAAGACACGGGGCAACTCCAATATTGTTGCTACAAAGAACTTTATAAATAAGTTCTTACAAAAAACTGTAGGTACAGTATCTTCGGAGTTAAAGTAGGTACGCAAATGCTTTGTATATGAACATCTAGTGATGGGATCTATTCGGAAATGATAAATACATATCAGTTGATACAGATATCGGACTCGCGCTCTGAGGGTTCCGTACAAACTTACCTATGAAAACAGTTCAATTCCCGAATTGAGTTACAGAGATTTTTCCGAATCGCAAAAATATTTTTTTTTTGTGACGTAACAACTAATTTACAGTTTTCAGACTTTTTCCTATACTTGTGCTATGAGACCTTGCTTCATGCCACATTTCAGGATTCTAGGTCAATAGGAAGTACCCTCTGAATTTGGATTCCCTTTAGAGTGTCGAAATATACGTTTTTTGCGACATAAACGGCCGTATCTTTTTTTTTCATTAACTTAGAAGTTTGTTTTTTTCACAGCTTCAAAAGAGCGCAGACCTGAGTATATGGTTTTAATTTCAACTCGATACCTCCACGGGTTCCCGAGATAAAGGGTCTTGACAGACATACAGACAGACGGACGGACGGACAACAAGGTGATCCTATAAGGGTTCCGTTTTTTCCTTTTGAGGTATGGAATCCTAAAAATCAACACCTACCTGTCCAATTACAATGCATAGTCATTAGTATACTAAGTATCACCAATATTATATGTATGTTATACTTATCTAAAGCTTATGTATGCAGCATGATGCAGTTGGGCTATGATTTCCTCCCCAGAAATTACATTGTAAACTGCTTACAGTGTAGGTGGTACGCAGTTGGTACAGTCAAACAAACAGATAAGTTCACAGGCAACAGTTTGCAACTGCTACTTTAAACCTTTGAAAGTAGGGGCAGGGGATAGGCCTCAATCCGCGAGCTGGGTTTGAAGATAACGCCTCAAAAAACTGAGGACACTGCTCGCCCATGGAGTGATTCAGTGAAGATGGTGGCACTGAACACGTGCTGCATGAAAAGTGAGGCTCAGAGAGGAGATCGTGCTCAATAAATGATCGTGCTCATCACACAAACATTTGTCCTGGGTGGGAATGGGAATCGAACCCACGACCTCCGGCATAGCAGTCAGGGCTACTAACCACTAGACCAACAAGTCATCAATATAATATACATTGGAGGATAACAATGTTTGCCTCTAGGTCAACGGTTGACAGGAAAGAATGAAAGAAAAATACGAGTTGCGCAGACTCCATGTAATATGGGACAAAAGCAGGAAGATGATGAACAATATTTACCTGTACTACTAATTCTTTTGTCAGCTGTACCTAAAATACGTGTTGCCGGGGTGTGGGTCGTTATCCCATCTCCCTTTCCCGCCCCTTGCAGCCCGTAAGCCCGTGACCCGAGCAGTTTCGCTCCGCTCAGCACGACACTGCACAATGCTTTGTTATAGGACGACGCGCGACGTGGAGCGAAATATAGGTAATGTTTTGGTGGCACGAGCAGAAGTACGTCATGACGATAATTGGGTTCGAATGTTGTGGTAACGGTGTGTCAGGTAGAGTTAGTATATTTGTTTGTTTTATCTTACGTTGGTAGAGAATGAAGTACCAGACCTTGTATATGGGTTGCGGAATTGTTCAAAATAGTTACTGCGGCTTGAGAACGTAAGAGGCAACTAAAGGAACTTTTTTTATTATTGATAGGCTCGCCAAACTTAAGTGGCAACGGAAAGGACACATTGCTCGCAGAATAGATGGCCGTTGGGGCCGAAAGGTTCTGGAGTGGCGACTGCGTACTGGAAGACGCAGTGTTGGAAGGCCCCGTACAAGGTGGACCGATGACCTGGTGAAGGTTGCGGTAATCCGATGGATGCGAGACGCACACAAATGATGATGATGAGGCTCGCGTTTGACCACTATCTCACCTGATGGTAAGAGATGATATGGCCGACGATGGAGCACGCTTGCCTAGAACTAACCTATTCACTCTGGACTTAAAGACCCCTAAGTTGTAGCTATCAGGAAACACAGATTTCGGCAGGGAATTTCACTCCTTAGTTGTACGTACAATGAATGTGTTCCCAAAACGTATGTACGCGCTAAACGTTTTGTACGTATGGGTATCCCCACAAACAAAGCGTTTCGTCCACCATGCACATGATGGGTTTTAGTCAGTCAGTAAAAGTCTGACACTCCTTCTCGCTTCACCGAGCGGTAGAAGTTATTTAAGGAAAACACTCTTTTGAAGAGTGTGCTTTCAGTTAATTTGAAACTTAGGCAAAATCTTTTTTACGGTGGGAAACCATTAAAAAGGTCCTTTTCCACTCGCCTATCGTCAACATCGAGCATGGTTCAAAAGCTTGTTGCTTCATCTAACGCAATCCAACGCGATGTTTGACGAAGAGACAACGCGAAAAAAAGAGAAAACGCCTGAAAACTGTTCGGTAATTCCGTGATTTACTCGAATATTTCACAAAACTTGTTTCAGGAAATAAGTGTTTTTTGAAACCCTTAAAAGTTTCTGAAAAAAAATGTCGTCATTCAGAATCTCTATTAAATGTGCAAGGTTTATATGGATGTAATTTTTTATATTTTCAGTATTATGAGTACATTATGAAAGGGCCAAAGTTCACGTAAAATAGCAGATATTCAGAGGTCTTTATTGGATTGGTTTTAAACAAATTTATATTTCGATTTCCATAGAAGCCTAGACAATATCCATAAGATATTTGTACATCCAAAATATCTGGAGAAATATGTGTAATAACATCATAATCACGATGAGCGGTTGTATGAAAATGTACCTCGAGTTGGCCGCTCTGTAAATCACAATCTACTTGCCTCAGTTTATATTTACGTCATACTTACAAAGGTATGAGACGTAAGAGCTTTCAATTCACTGTCAGAAACAATTGACACATTTCATGAAAAAGAACACTTTCTTTGTTGTATTTCAGAGCAGGTTCATTGTTAGAGGAGACCTATTACGTAGGCAACCTACCGTCACGTTTGTCAATGACGTGACATCATTCGCGTAGCACGTCGTAGCCATGTTTTTGCTACGACAAATTTTCCGCTACGAGCGCTACGGCCGGCTCAAAAGCAAATTGCTATCAAGCGTCTGTATTTTTCAATTTACGGCGGCGTAAATAGACGAATGAAAATGTCAACTCAATCAGTGTTTTCAATCAAATAGAATTTATTCGTATTTGAGTGAATCAATCATTCGGCCACGTCTCTTTCAAATTAAAATTTTCTGATGCTTTAGAATTGAAAAAGTTCTTGATGAAATCTATTGATGTGGGGTTTCTGATTTGATTACCATTTCATAAGGGAAAGTTTTTCCGAGATTCTTTATTTTTTTAATGACAGAGGATCTCAATTTTAATACGTAACACGGAACAGTTTTATAAATTCACAAAAAAACATAAATTATAACGTAAGAATCATGCTACACTGAGAAAAAAATCCTAGTCTAGGAAAACAAAACTATTAACTTAAAACACAAAAGCTACGCTTAAGAATAATCGATCTTAATACCGACATTATTAAGTCCATTTTCATAAATTACTGCATCGAAGGCGCGACTGCCTCTCTAATTTGATATGAACTCTGATGGTATTACGACTCATTAGTTTAATTAATTTCTGCTATTAACTAAAATGCTGTGTCACGTGTAGGTGTTGAATACAAAACAGAAATATTAACAGAACACGTTTCAGTTGATTTAAGTACCTATTTAGTCAGATTAGATCGAATTCGGTTATAGTGTATTGGGTACTTTTACTTTGTTATTTTTGGTACAATATTTTATATTAACCATAAATAACACTAGAATTAAACCATTTTTTGGAAAAAAAACCCCAAAGAGTTAGAATTAAATAACGCAGTAATTAACATTTTAAATATTGCTATGCGGAAAAGTTGGGGCGTGGTAAGAAAATCTAGCTATCTCTTTTTTGTACACACGTAACCTAAGGCGATGACGTCACATTTCAGTGTGTAATTCATTTTTCTATTAATTGACAGTTTTCCTGTCCACTACATTTGAAAGGATTCTAATTTAATTGATTTTGAATGGATTTGAAATGTTTTTATTTTTTGTTTTTAGATTTTGAATAAGTTATCTACTTAACGATCCAAAATTAAAAAAAAAACAACAACAGTCAACTAACTAATTGTGCCCGATTAATATTAGTTTGGCCTATTTTATGGGAGTTGAACATAATCGATATAGTGCGGGGGAAGAATGTTTCCAGCCATCCTTTCCCACGCCATCGCCAGCTCTTGGGGGAGGCCTTTACTCAGCAGCGAGACAGTAATGGCTAGAAAAGAAACCTAACCAGTGAAATGTGTGAGTAGGTACTACAAGCCTATCATATCCAATTATATTACATGCCTGAAATTACTCAGAACGTTGGAACTTATTAAATTGGGTGCTAATTAAACAGACTTCTTTTTAATAGAATTATTCACTTTTAAAAATCTACACTGCCTTCTAAATTACTATGTCAGCTACAATTAACAAGCGTCTAAATGATACTATATTAGCTACGTAAGCGGACTTTTGGGTGGTTAGGTTAGGTTAGGCAGTTTCGCTCCCTTCAAATCAGAGCTCGCTTCGCTCGCTTTTAGACTAAGAATATTTAGTTGTAAAAAAAGACGAATGGTTTATTTATTTATTTATAAAAACGTCATGCAACAAAAAGTATAAAGGCGGACTTAATGCCTTAGGCTATCTTATTTTCCCGTTGCTTAGTTATAAAATAAGAAGTTTGATCACGTGGCCAATAAAGAAATGTGTGGCTTGAATTATAATTTCTCAATCAAAATTGTTTAAAAGCGAGAAAAATCTGTAAAAGTTTTAAAAATTTAAGATCACTGGTGTCAAGAAATAAAATAGCAATCAGCTTAAGAAAAAGCGATTATCTTACGTAAGCCTTATGAAATCAGATCAGAATATAGTTCAAAAGAAAATCGAACATTTTAACCTATTTATGTAGGGTGAACTACAACAGCCTCACCTTATAAAAAAATTAACAAGCTTTCAAGAATTTATTATTATAATAGATTTAGTACCGCCTCCTCTAAGTAATGTTACCAACGTAAAAAGAAAACTGAAAATGTTATTACAGTATTAAAATTTTCTTTGCTTTTGATTTTTAGAGGTTATAGCAACATTGTTTTCTAAGAAAATTTTGATCATAACAACTTTTGAATTAACAAGCAATTCTGAATAATCTCGTGTTTCTGACAGGGCTCTAATGAGCGATTTCACATACGTATTACAAAAGTTTAATGAGTTTCAACCTAATTTCTGAGATTTAAAGGTCGGATTTCCAATGTCGATGTCTACTATATAATTTAATGGCATCAAACCTTGAATATTTGAACACATGCAATTGTAAACGACAGGTAATAATTAAATAGTCGTGATCAGATTTTATGTTTTACATATTTTGCACTTGCATTACCTATACCGAGTAACATATTCAACAAAATGACCTTCTGTGCCATAAGTACTAACCGTACCAACTTTCATAACCTTGGACCGAACTCGCGACGAAAATTGCTGCTGAAACTGACCAATTTAAACCTCTATCCTGCACATTTCATTCTGTCGTAAATAGGTAGGTAGGTACTGCTGTAGTCAGTCAAATTGACCTCAGTCAGTTTTCTATCGTTTACATTTCGGGGAGTGTGCATCGATATTGCACAATTTGATTCCGCCCAGCCCGTTCCCTCATTGGACCACAAGACGGACGGCGTTGCGCCTCTAGTACATTATGGACATCCCACCCATACGCACAAAACGTTCTGAGAACACATTCATTGTGCGTATAGTTAAGGAGTGAAATTCTCTACCGAAGTCTGTGTTTCCCGATAACGATAACCTAAGGGTCTATAAGCCAATAATGAATAAATTATTTCTAGGCAACCGTGCTCTGAGAGCAGTGGTGGCCGAGTGGTAACGGCCCCGACTTACGAGTTGTAGGTTGCGGGTTCAAACCCAGACAGGCGCATTACTTTGTGTAATTTATTTCTTCACCACTGCTCTCAAAACGGTGAAGGAAAACATCGTTGAGGAAACCGGCATGTCCTAGAACCAAAAATTCGAAGACATGTGACATTCACCAATCCGCACTGGGCCCGCGTGGTGGATTACGGCCCATTCCCTCTTGAGAGAGGAGGCCTGAGTCCCAGCAGTAAGAAAATTAAAGGGCTAATTATGCTTATGTAACCGTACTCCATCGTCGACCACACCATCGCTTACCAACGTGAGATAGTGATGAAACCAATCAATAAAAATTTTGAAAGAAAAATCACTTTGACACGGAGGAAACCGCTGTTATTTCACTATTCTGATATCCGAACCGCAAGCCAAGCTCAACAGGCAGCAGTATAATGAAACTCCGTGTCACGGGCTCACGGCACGATAAATCATAGCTAGAAGGAAAATTGAGGCCTCCTGTGGATTCTCTTTACGAGATGAACATGCTTGTATAGTCAACGCTGCATTATAAGCACTTAAATCTTAAGAATTTCAATCTGTCTAGCCTTTGAACAGTATCCAGCTGTATGCAGTTAAACTAAAAGCCAGCCCGCTTCTAGTTTAAACGAATAATATAATAAAATATTCTTTGCATAAAACTGTAATTCTTCTGTGTGTTTGTGAACGGCTTGACCAACTTAGAAGAAATTTTGTGTGTAAAGAGGTATCCGGTAGGTGGCGGTGTAATCGGGTTCTTAATTTGTATTCTTACTACAATGCAGTGCTTCGTTACTGAAAATTCAGGCTTCTGGTTTTATACACAATGAAGTTATCGGTCGAAAATGGCCAGAGCTGTTTCGAGAAAAGGATGGTACGGCCGCCGCCCGTGCCGCTTTTTTCTCGCCTTGGCGGGGGCACTATGGTGCCCCCTAATAGCAGGTAGCAATTCCGGTATGTATTATATTGTAAGAGACTGGTGCCTTAGCTAGGCTTTAGGTAGGTACCTATGTTTCAGGACACCCGGTTCCCGCGAAACTATCCAATGACTTCTCCCACTCTAGGGCAAGACGGCATGTCAGACATTTACTGACTTAAAACACATCTGTGTCATTTAGTTGCCCTTTTGCGTTCTAGGACTAGTTTCCTTTTTAGAAATTCCTTGTGGCCCTAGCGAGCCGCCTCTTAACATTTTAATTTACAAGATTATGTAGTTACTACAGCGCTGAGAGCGAAGTGAGAAACCCAACCACTTTATATAAAGACAATAAGCATGTTTTTATTTTAAATAAATATAAAGTGTTAGTATTTAGTACAATCTAGTAGTGACTTAATTGCTAATACGACAAAACCGCTTCGCTTTGGTGATACCAGGTCTGTCGTGTGTTTTTTTTTAATTTGAAGTCGGTTGTATTTTTTTTTGGAAACGTTTTTTTTTTACACTTTTTAGTTATGGTACCACCACTAAAAAGTACCCCTCAGCCAAATTTAAATACCTTATAGCCAGAGTGCATCTCATGACAATTCTAATAATCCCAAATACGGTTAGATTACATTAATTTGTTACAGAGATCCGGTGCCTAACTTCAGGCTTCATCATCAGATCACTGATCAGTTCGATGTGGGGAGTATATCGAACTGATCTGATGAACTACTTTCAGTCAGTCATCGACTACACGTATAAACAAAACAATTTTACTTTTTACGACGGTTCTGCTGTGATCCTATGAGGAGTTCTGTTCCATATCTTCGCTCCACAGCCTATTCTCACAAACTATTACTCTCAATTTAGTTTTTTTTTTGACATTGACATTTTAAAAGTTATTTTTTAATTATAATTTGTAGGTAAGCTATACTTAATGATTTTTAATTGACTATTTATTTGACAATTGACTTATTTAATTGAATTTTGATACCTAACAGTACTAAATGTATTTATTATATTTTAATGTATTGTAACTTCCAAAAATAGTGATTTTGCATTCCGCAAGGCAGATTGTAGCGGAAATATCAAATTCTGTACCATTATAAAATGGTACCTACATTGCTTACAAATAAATGATTCTGATTCTGATTCAATGGGGCAAGAAATAATTCTGCCCGACAAAGTAAATTCCAGAAAACCTTGACTCGATGTTATCACGTTTTCCCTAATAGGTAGTTGTTAAGTAAATTACGAGGACAGCGCAGAGTAGAGCCCGGTAACAGTCCGATAACGGTAGTTAGATGAATTTACGATTCTGGAATCAATATGGAAATTAATTTGGAACAATGAAGGAGCAATATTGATGCCTTTAATTGGTCGAGAAGCGAGTTGTTAAAAACGATGGATCGATTACGGATTATCTAAAGATTATATTATTAATAAATAAAGAGAAAAGATTTGTATTTTTTTTTTGTAATGAATAAACTCAAAAACTACTGAACCGATTTAAATTTTTTTTATCAGTCGAATTCTACTTTATCACTGAGTATAGACTATAATCATATTTTCTACTTTCACGCGGGCTAAGCCGCAGGCAGAAGCTAGTTAAAGATAAATTAACAGTAAAAAAATGAGCTTTTATAATGAAATACGTAGGTAGACACAATTTGGAATGGCACAATTTAAGCCCGTTCCATCATTGGACCACTAGGCGTAGGTACGGTGTTGCGCCATCGGATTCGGTATATCCCACCCCGTACGACGGGTACGTATCAAAATCCCGAATTTTATGTTACCTACCGATGGCCTACTGATACCGAAATCCACGAAATTAAAACGCCGAATGGTTGTTTGGTCGAAAGTTTAAAATCCCGAAAGTTCATTTACCCAAAAATTTAAAATACCGAAGTTTAAAATTCCGAAGTTCAAAATTCCGAAATTGTCACCGTTTCCGAGAAAAACGATTTTTGTAAACCTAACGTTAAAACATTTAAAAGTTGCCTAAAAAGCGCAGTCGGAGGTTTACAAAAAAATAATCTGTCCGTGTCCCCTAAGGTCCCTAAGGTCCCGAGCTTCAACAGGTACAATCACACCAATAGGCTCTTAATAAACTAGTGCGCCTCACCATCAATGATTGCATCACTGCTTACCATCAGGTGGGATCGCAGTCAAGCACTGGTTTATAGTGAATAAAAAAAAAAAAAAAAAACCACCACCACCAGTAACACCAGCCACTGTGTTAAGTTCATCATAGGGATCAATCTGCAAGCAACTTGAATGTAGCGTTCGCCGGCCGCTGCCGCGGCACCGTTCGCTTCGCTAGCTCGGCTTACGCGCGGTTCTCACAGTTCTAACCTAACCTAACCTCACCCAGTTCAAAGTGAAGAATCATGCAATCTACTTGCGACTAGACAGACAATGGTGAAAAAAAAAATTATGGGAGATTATAGGTATGATTCGTTATTTTGAACTGGGTGAAATAGGTTAGGTTAGAATTGTGACCAACCGCGCTATACTTCTCAAAATAAAACAGATCAAAATTTTTTCGAACTACGTCGCCGCTCTAATTCATCGGTATTTTGTCCATTCGGGCAATTGAACATCGGTTTTTGTGTTTCGATATAACGACTATAGGCATTTAAAACTTTCGGTGTTTCGACGGTATTTCAATCATAGGTATTATGAACTTTCGGGATTTTGATATGTACCGCGTACGAGGGGGTACAAAACGTTTTAGGAACACATTCATTGTGCGTACATGTAAGAAGTGGAATTCCCTGACCGAGTCTGTTTCCATATACCTATAATCAGGGGGTTGAAGTCAAGAGTGAATAGGTTACTTCTAGGCAAGCGTGCTCCATCGTCGACCTAATCATCGCTTACCATCAGTTGAGGTAGTGGTCAAACGCAAGCCTCAATAATAATAATAAAAAAAATATAGGGAAAATAAAAGTTACAATTATCTTGATATGAATAATGTAGGGAAGGACTTGTCCTTGTTTGAATACCTATCGACATTTTTATTTATCGATTTAATATATTGTATCCGTGACCTCGGAATGGAAACAAAGAATTGCATCGTCTTCGTGGCAAGCTGGCAAGTACACTTATTTGCGTCCTTATAAAATAGAAGGTAGTTTATTAAACTCGACAATCCCTAGAGATATAACATTTAAGGAATGTTCGCATTGTAATCTCTCTATGATTTTGACAAGTTTATATCACAACTGTCTCTATTTATTTAGTTTGAGAATTGGCCTTCTAGATTCTAGCTTTTGCCTGCGACTTCGTACCTATGTGTGTGAATGTGTGTGGATATGATATTCGAAGTCGAATTCAGATAAAAGGTAGCCTATGTTCTTCCTTAGGGTCCAAACTTCAAACTTACTGCTTCCCAAATTTCATCAAAACCGGTTCAGTAGTGTAACCGTGAAAGAGTACCAGACAGACAGTCTTTATTATATTTCATTTATAATATTAAGTATGGACTATCGGGCACTGGAAAGTAGGTACCCAATACAGTAGCGCATCTATGCCGAAACACCCCGACCCGATACGTGCACTATTGACCGAATAGCCGAGTATACATAATATACTACATATATGTATGCACTTTCGCTTGCATAACGAGAGTAATTATCTACTTAGAAACTTACTACTGTTAATCTATAAGTAAAGTCGATGCAGATCGTTTAATATGGTAATTTAAAAGAGATCTAGTTATCCGAACATGTATTAATTGTTACGCTTAAATGAAAATCGTTTATTAAAACAGTAATTTTCTTGTTCATAATCTTTTTCACCGTATTATGTACTAAGCTTAGTGAAAGAACTAGGTTCCATTTTCACAATTTATTCATCGATTCCCTTTTCGAGTTAGGTACACAAAAATCCATCCATTAATATTAAACAAGGGATAGGATAAAACAGTACATTTAATTTATTAATACGTACATATAAAAAGTTAAACGCGTATGACCTGTAGCTTCACTTACACAATTTTTATAGATATGTTTTTTAGAAAACATTGTGAAAGAAAAAGTGCAAACAAAAACCAATTCACAGTGGGAGATAAAAAACAGGACATGTACGTCATGTAAAATATGTCTTATTAACTACAACCAACAAATTCTCATCTTGAAACTTACCAACATAAACTTAAAATGACTTTCTAAAAGAGACACCAGAGGAAAAAAAATATAACAAAGTTTGCAAACTCAAGCAAAAGGTACATACAACAATCATAAAAGTAGCAGGTAACATTAAAAATAATCAGTTCAAGTAAAAACAAATATGGAACAAGAAACACCAATCACTTACCTGATAATAAATTTACCTAAAAACAATGATATCTCTACGTACAATCGATATACACTATAACAATTGACATTAAACGCTTCACTAAACTTATCGTATGTTGTATTTCAGTGAGACTATCTTTTACTACATTTTTTTACGCCAGCCGGTTCGCCCGGCGGCGTCAGATGTCCTTTACATCACTGGCACTAAGTAAAATTATTATTTTTTGATAAAAAGCACCTTTGCATCCACTGGGCATGCGCGGGCCCTCGCCAATTGGACCAGAGCACACGTATTGGAAAGCATTAGACCCCATTGGTATGCAACGCAGAAACGGCTGTATTTTCCTAACTAAGATCATTTCCTAACTACTAAGTCCTTACTTAACGTCTGTCTAGGCATTGTTAACGTATTCAGGGTATTATATACTTTCATTGACGATATTGTTTCAATCTTCTGCAAACCGTATCACCTTGCATGTATAGAGACGCTTGCGCGAAGCAGCGATCGATAACACCCACATGTTCAGCTGCAATAGGGCTGGTAACAGAACAGTCAGTACCTGAAAAGCAATCTTATTACGTAGAGATAGAGTATGAAATAAACTGGATCAACATTGAAAAGGACAGCGGCTCATTCATGAAAGTAAAACAAATTGTTTACACGGCAGATAAATGTCAATAAAGTTCAGATTGGTCGTAGATACCCACCGATATAAAGCTGTTGATATTTACGATTTATAGTGTCCTGTACCCTTTTGGATAAGGTTACAGGTAGAATTAAAATAAAATATAACAAATATGACCCGAAGATGTCTTTACCTGTTCTCCTTTAAAGGTAAGGAGAGACTATACGAAGCTTGGGTACACAATTGTTGTTCAGACCCTCATTTCAACATGGAATAGAATGTAAAAATAAATCCGAGATAAAGACGGATAGACCGTACTTTATCGTCGAGGGTGATCGAAAGTCGTAGGTTCAAAGCGATAGTTAGATTGTAGAGGTAGAATTATTGCAGTCTTGTGACTGAGAAAGTTATTTTTTTTAGGCTTCAGTTGAAAGTTTTATTAGCATAATTAATCATATTTTAGGAGCTGACAGCGTTGACACCACAGAAAATAGATAGATGACTTTCTTTTAATATTTAGATGATTAGCAAGCTTTGTGATTGACTATATATAATAAAGACAATAAATAAGATTATCTATACTGAATTACACGATACAGTTGAATAACTAAAAGCAGTTCGTTTTCCATCATCTCATCATCATCACCATTTCAGCCGAAAGACATCCACTGTTAGACATAGACCTCCCCCAAGTGTAGCCTTAACGTCCGTTGCTGTGGGTCCTGTCCATATTAGTATATGTATATTTGAAAACAGCACTTTATTTTAAATTATTCCTAAAATAAATTGCACAAGAGTCGACCTGAAGTCAAAAGCAGCATTAATCCAAATGAATATTTGAATGGTGAATAATTTTAACCCTAATGGCGTCGGGTAATGGCCTGGAAGGAATGGCTTGCTTTTATAATAAGTTCATCCGATCGTACACGATACAGAAATAAAACTAGAAAACTTTAGAGATTCATTTATTCTTTCTACGTGTAATGCTTTAGCTGTAATCTTTTGTACACGAGTTATGTGGAAATTGCCTGCTGATAAGAACCTAACAGTTAACAGGTGACTGAAAAATAGTTCGCTATACAGGTGAAATTCCAGTTTGGGGAAAAATAAGAAGAGAAATGAGATTAGGCTGGGTTTCCGCACTGCTCATTCGAATTTAGAACTCTGGGATAGAGAGAAAAATAAAAAGTTAAGATGGCAATTGGGTAGTTGGCTGTTTTTTAGGGTTCCGTACCTCAAAATGAAAAATGGATCAATTTGTTGTCCGTCCGTCTGTCTGTCTGTCTGTCTGTCAAGACCCTTTATGTCAGGAACGCGTGGACGTATCGAGTTGAAATTAAAATCATATACTTAGGTCTGCGGTCCCTAGAAGCTGTGAACAAATCAAATTTCTAAGTTAACGGAAAAAAAGATATGGCCGTTTATGTCGCAATAAAATGCTTAATTTAACGATAATACATTCTATTTCAAATATCTGTTATTTATTTATTGTGCACATCTACCACAGTGTTCTCTTTTTAACCCAATGGTTGACTGGTAGAGAATGCCATGTGACATTAAGTCCGTCTATGTACCACCACTGTACAAGAAGTTTAAATAAATAAAAAACGTATATTTCGGCACTCAAAGGAACTAAAATTCTAAAGTACTTCCCGTGGACCCAGAATCCTAAAATGTTGCATAAAGCAAGATCTTATAACACAAGTATAGGAATAAACCTGAAAACAAAAGATTTGTTGTTACGTCACAGAAAAAAAATGCGATTTGGAAAATCTTCGAGACTCCAATCAGGAATTGAACTCTTTACATAGGTAAGTTTGTACGGACCCCTCAGGGCGCGAGACCGACTCGCACTTGTCTAGTTTTTTATTATTTGTATCAAAAAATAACTTTACCCTAAATCACAAATAAAAAGAATTGTTCGAACCCGTCCAATATTAAGTACCTAATCTGGTGGAAAGGGGGAACTGTCAAGAAACAGAATAAGGACGTATATATTGAAATGTGAAGTCACCGCCTTTAAGTTACACGTGTGTACATAACAGGTAGCGAGATATACCCACCACCCACGACACCAATTTTCCTTTATACCAATATTTATCTATAACTAGCTTTTGCCCGCGGCTTCGCTCCCATCAACTGAATACTCTATTTTGCTCTACCCAACTCTACCCTACTCTACCCTACTACCAATTTTTTTTTTTTCTTTCATAAGAATTTTCTCCTGACAATAACAAACACAACAAAAAAAGTAGTAAAATCGGTCCAGCCGTTCACGAGTGATGGCGTAACCAAAGGAAATAGGGATTCATTTTTAATATAGATATGTATGTATTTAGAAATATATAAGTATGTATATCTATCAGTTGTCTAGTACTCATAACACAAGCTCTTCTTAGCTTGGGATTAGACGACGTTGTGTGATACTTGTGGAATATTATATTATATTTGACGATTGCTGTTCCATTTAATGGCAAAATTTAAAGGAAGAAAAAGATAAGAATTATTATAACACACACACACACATATTTTACATAATGTTTTTGTCATCGATACTCAGACGCATTAGCTTGCAGACGTTTTCGTACGATGCAAAAGTAATTATTTTACACGTAGAAATAATTATGGAATACGCATTTCCTTTACTATTATTAGATATCCGATTTCCAAGATAAGATACATGTGGCATGGATCTAAGAATGTCGCTCTGAAATTGGTCTAGTTGTAGACCAGGCGCTTAATACGTTTTATCCTGTATTTATATAGGCCTGAAAATACTATGCGGGCTTCTTGCAGGCGCCATTTTTTTATTGAAGAAGAAACGCTTTTTACTTTGCTTTTGTATAGAATTCTTTGTTAGCTGTGGTTCTTATAAAACCTGTTACAAACGACCTCGCGTCATTCGAAGGGGCGTGAAGGCTTTTCTTCTTAGTTATACAGTTTTCTTACTTTTAGGGTTCCGTAGAAATAGGATCTATATTATTTTCATCGTACTCACCCTACACTACCTCTATACATCTACACCAAAGTTTTTTTTTTTCCTGTGGGAAAATCATCTTATGACATCCCCCGCCCTTGGGCGGGGCGGGAGATAGTGTCAGACTTTTACTGACTAAAAACCCACTCCTGTTTCTTCGTTGCCTTTCGTACCAGGGCCGAGTCTTCCTTTCAGAATCAGACCCTTGGCCCCAGTAGGCTTCGACCCTGCTAGGCCCCTACAGTTGCTGACATCTCCTTGAGGCGCGCGTGGAACAGCACGCGCCGTCGACGACTTGGGCTTGGTCCGGACGGTTACCGGACGGTCGGATGGCGAGCCACCCATTGCTCGCCATCCGCAAGCCTTCGCCTACGATGGCCGGAAATCGGGATCGAAATCCCGGCAGCGATTGGGGCGTGAGGACCGTTGCCGTTGCCTCACGCGATCGGCCGCCTCCTTTGCTAGCATTACTGCTTCGCAGAAGGAGGCGACCGCCTGCCACTCCTCCTCGCTCCGGACCATGGCCTGTACCAAGGCTCGGCGCGAGAGATCGCCGCCGCCGATCGCCCCCACGAGGACACGGCGTTACTCTGCCCAAGCAGGGCACACCTCCACCGTGTACTCCACCGTGTCCTCCGGGCGGTCCACACACCCGGGCGTTACTTCCGCACGAATTCGGTGCAGAAACCTCCCGAACTTACCATGTCCGGTGAAGACATGCGTCATGCGGAAGGTAAGGACGCCGTGACCCCTAAGGGGTAAAACGGGGGTTGGAAGTTTGTATGGAGAAACCTACTTTTACGCGGGCGAAGCCGCTGGCAGAAGCTAGTGACTTTATAAAACAAATACTTAATAAGATAATTCATCATCATCTTCCTGCCCTTGTCCCATCTTATTTGGGGTCGGCGCAACACGTTTTTTTCTTCCATTTTGTCCCGTCACCCGTCATGCTATTACTAACTCCCTGTTCTTTCATATCACTCTTCACACAATCCATCCATCTTTTCTTTCGTCTCCCACTTCCTCCATCCACATGTAGGTATACTCATAACTCTTTTAGTAACTTGCGTTTCATCCTTCCTCCTTACAAATAATAAAATAATTGTTATAAAACAAGCTGTTATAATACTCGTTGCTGGTCGTCCCCCGCCGGGTTTCCTCTAGGGGTCTCACCTGGCGGGGACTGACCGCCAGTATGCCGTGAAGAGTCGGCGCTGTGTGCAGCAGCGTCGTGACGTGCCTACAGTATACACATACAAACAAAAACACATAGAGCTGCGCTCTTAAAACGTCATCGCCTACTAGGCACCCCGACGACGGGTTCGTTGTAACGGGCCCCGGTTGGACTCCGCGGCCAGAGGGCGAAGCCCTGAAGCCGCCTGCCACGCCCCCTGACGGGGACGTAGCGAAAGCCACAGCGTGTTATAAAATAAAAATACGAGTACGGAACCCCACTGATCCAGACGAGCTGCCCGTCACGCACTGGCAGGTTTTCTTTTGATTAAGTTTGCTTGGGTTTTCAAGAGTTTCGCGTTCCCAGGGACTTCTCTCCCGCTGATTGTTGTTAGGTTTTATTTGTATAGCAGGAGTGGAATGTATTACGTTTGCAATTGTGTGAGTCTGTAGGTAGGCTACAAGCCTATTTGTGTGAATATTGAGCCGACATAAAAGGCCTTGATTACTGATGTTGGTACGGGGGAACACGCCAGTCGCTTGGAAAATATGCTGAATACATCGGTTATTTATTTATTAAAAGTGTCATGCAACACAAAAGTAAAAAGGTGGACTTAATGCCTTAGTCCTTTGGGCACGCCATAATTATGGCGGTAAGGCCCCTCTTTGAGTGGTGGCTGTAAAGACCTCACGGCGTCCTCAGCTTTCGCATGACGCAGAATCTCACCGGACATGGTCAGTTCCTGAAGTTCCTGCACCAAATTCTTGCGGAAGTAACACCCGGATGCCACCACTGTGTGGACCGTCTGGAGGACATGGTGGAGCACACGGTAGAGGTGTGCCCCGCCTGGGCAGAGCCGTGTCCGATGTGTCCTCGTGGGTGAGATCGGCGGCAACGATCTCTCGCGCCGGGCCTTGGTACAGGCCATGGTCCGAAGCGAGGCCCCATCCGCCGGGATCCTGATCCCGATTTCAGGCCACCATAGGCGCGGGCTTGCGGACGGCGAGCAATGGGTAGCTCGTTGTCCAATCGTCCGGTAACCGTCCTGACCGAGCCCAAATCGTCGACGGCGCGTACTGTTCCACGCGCGCCTCAAGGAGATGTCTACAAACCGTAGGAGCCCAGCAGGGTCAAGGCTTACTGGGGCCAAAGGTTTCTGAAAGGAAAACTCGGCCCTGAGACGAAGGCAAAGAGAAGTGGGTTTTTAGTCAGTAAAAGTCTGACACGCCCTCCAGCTCCACCCAAGATGAGGGGATGTCATTGAATGATTTTCCCACCTACAAAAAAAAAAGCCTTAGTCCTTGTTTACGGAGACGCGGGGCGTCGCCAAGCACTTAACTAAGGGTTTTTTGAGACGACTCCACTATTTGTGTAGAAAATAATAGGTGTTATGCGAATAGATTGCGTTAAAAACACAACGCTGCGCTCCACAGCTCAAGTAGCAGATACAGAGGAAAAAAACAGCCAGACTGAAGTGGAGTGGGATGGCTATGTCGGACGAATGTACCCGGACTTTACATTAAAAACTTAAAAATTCGCTCGGGAGTATATAAAATGATTAATTTAAATTTTATTCCGTCTATACTATAATTGCTTACCTTACCCTACGTAAGCATTATTTTCATGACTAAAAACTTTCGAAACATTTATTTAATAATTCGATATTTCTTTATTATCGTGCATCGACGAAATTTATAGTAACGTAACGTTACACAAACAAGTAAAAATGTAGGAATGTAAATGTCACTTCACTCGCCTGACAAACTCGAACATCTATCGGTAATGTATTACATGCGGATCCCACGTACTCATTCACCTACATATATTGAAACATCCATTCGAAGTTTTGGAGCAATATTTATGACGTCAAATTCTGTGACTGACATAATGAAAATAAGCATAAAGGTAGAGCTACACTGCTCACACGTGTGCCACACATGCCGATCTGGGCGCGTCGGTTTCCATACATTTTTTTAGGGAAACTAGACTTGTAGAGCTATACTTGATACACGCCACGCGACGTCGTACTACATCCGACGTATCAAGCAGCCCCACCTAGCCAAATTACAACCGTTTCGTTTCGATTCTCTTTTCGTTGATCGCCTCGAGTCGGTCACGCCTCTTATTCCTTTGTTTTGACCACGTGACTGAGCCTTGATATGACGTCAGAACAAAGGAATCGGAGGCGTGGCCTACTCGAGGCGATCGACGAAAAGAGAATCGAAACGAAACGGTTGTAAATTAGTTAGGGGGGCTGGCGTTTTACACGTTTGCGTCGGTCTAATGTAGTTCTAGCTTTATACCATTGATGCGAAGACACATTAAAGCAGCCTCTGGGGCCTTACCATGACGTGTTAGAATGTCAGTTAGGTTAGTTAGGGTCAGTTTAGGTCGTGAAGCGGTTTGCGTTAAGAGCTCGTGATAGCGTATCTCACCTGATGGCAGGTACCTAAACAATGATGTGGTCGACGATGGAGCACGCTTGCCTGGAAGTAAACTATTCATTCTTGACTTAGAAACCATTAATAATGAATGAATGAATGGGTTATGATCTGAAATCTGAATGGATGCCCTTATATCCTATAGTAGGTATATAAGCAGTTGCGGATTAAGCCAGCGCGGAGCCTGTAGCAAATTCGACCAAGGAGCCCCTGTGTAGAACTTTTTTCTTAGATACATATTTAGTACAATTATTCTCATTCTTATTCTCAATAGGATCTTTTAGAGTATTAATCGAATAACAATATAATTTGTGTATATGTGTAAATTACAATGGACACCAATAAGCTCGTGGGTTTTAAGATTGGGGGGAGAATTCTAAGAGATCTTCTATTCTGTAGGCTTTTATAAAAGTTTTTTTAGGAAAGTCTGAAGTCTTGACTATCATATTCAAATAAATCAGCTGTATTTGGATTTCAATATTTTTGTTTTCTTTTTTATTTGCGTTCTAGTGGAAGATCCCCAAGCTTTAATTTAAGTACAAAACTTTGCAAGTAAATTTAAAAAAATCTAGATAGATATTGTCACTAATTTTAAATTTAAAAGTACTCTAATACAATAAACATCTAAATAAAATTAAAGTTCTGAGTCTACGCCTTATGTATTTTTTTAAATTTGTATTAATATACATATACAACAATACAATACAACAACAACACACAACAACAACAAACAATACAACAACTTGTATTTGTATTTGTATTTTTAATTATTCAATTTGGGTCTTATTTTCATAAGACAATAAAAAGTTGATGAAAAAAATATCCACAGGGCATAAGAAGTGTTTAGGGGTCTGAAAGGATAGCAGATGATGCCTCCCGTCGTCTCCATTTCAATTTGACACACGATGCACCAAACAACCTGTATATTAAGTATCCAACTAGCTCGTAAAGGTAGTTAACTATTCAAGATTAACGCTAAGGTTATTCCTTTTTATTTTAAGTTTTTACAGTCCATCCTAAAGTTGTCTAGGAGATATCAGTGGTAGCGATAAGACCGCCATTATATCTTCCCATAGATTTATGTTAGTGTAAAAGTTTTGTAACGTAAAGGGCTTTGCTCGGAATTTTCTTGCGTGATCACATCTGGAACGAGGTTATCACCAGAAGAACGAAGGTTACCGATAGCCCGAAGAATTGCCAAACTTAAGTGGCAGTGGGCAGGGCAATGTGCTCGCAGAACAAATGGCCGTTGGGGCCGAAAGGTTCTGAAATGGCGACCGCGTACCCGAAGACGCAGCGTTGGAAGCCCTCTCACAAGGTGGACCGATGACCTCGGTCGCGGGAATCCGATGGATGTCCATCCGAGACGCATAGGACTGTTTATTGTGGCGACAGTTGGGGGAGGCCTACGTCCAACAGTAGACGTCTTTTGGCTGAAATGATGATGATGAAAAGTTTTGTTACTATTTTGGTGTTGGTACAATAAAGATTTTATTGTACCAACGTATTTTCTATTCTATTCAAGGATAGGTTCATCATTTTCAAACATTATATTACGTTCATTCTGTTCTGAAATAGCACATAGGTACATCTCGCTGTAAATACATTTAGAAACCTACATAAAACTCAATATTGCATACATTACCGCTACGTAAATCAATTACCTGACGGTTTTGGCGTCAACATTCACCTTTAAGGCGTATAGTCCCTTGAACATCTGGCCAGAGTTAAATGCACACATACTCGTACTGCCGCCTGCGCCCGCATAGAACCCCGCTGACCTTTAAAACCATTTTCTTTGCGAAATATTCATTGATTTACATATGCTATGTACATTCTGAAGAACACTTAACCAGCAATTTTTTTGTGTAAATATATTTCTAACGATTAAATCCGTTTGAAAGGATAAGGGAAAACAAAGAAAAAAAAAACATGTTGTTAAAATATTTTTTTGGCAAAAGTATTAAAATACTACTGAAAACACAAGACCTGACTTTTTCAGATCTATTACACCCAAAAATAAATACATTCTACCAAAAACCAACAATGTGTACGGGATGAAGGTTGCCAAATATTTATATAGTGCCTTACTTTCTTAATAAACTTCCAGAAGATTAATAAACATTATATAAAACAAGTTCGAAAAGTTATAAGTAAGTATAAATCAAATCGTTTCTTTACACAAAAGTTTAACGTATAATCAGGTAATTATTGTTACATTTATAACATTACTTACATATTAAATGAGCGGCTCGCCATCACACAGATAAAACCTGAGAGGTTTTAGCTGTATGGCAAAAAAAAGATGTAATATAAATTAAGAAATTTGGAAAAATAAATAAATAAAATAAATCAAAAATTAGTCATACAAAAAAATCATATGTTGAGAATGTTATTTATGAATCTTTATTAAATATAGGTAAGTACTTATATTTTTTTTTCAAATCTATTAACCCAACCGTTACCGAGGAGTACACTTCAGAAAGTACCTATTTTATGTCACTAAACGGGAGTAAGGGCCTTAAGGGTACCTCATTTGTATCTTCGCTCAAGATCGGCTTTATAGGTTTATGATTGAGTTACGAAACATTAATAATTCACTCTACCTCCTCGTGAGCCTTAGGATAACGTGGAAGTAAGGCCTCGTGAATATTGTAGCAGGCTTTCCTTACACATATGAAAGACGTACGTGAGATCTTTCTGGTTAACCGAGTTTTCAAACAAAAAAAAACCCTTAGCCAAAAAATGAACAATAAAATTCCTGAAAAGGAAAAAGTATTAACTTGATATTGTACTAAAAAATATTTACTTTATTATTTATATACGCGTATATATTAACGTTGTTACTATGCCGTGTCGGATTTAATTAAATCAAAGAAAACTTTCAAAATCGCTCCATCTGTTCGCAAGTTACGATGCCACAGGCAGACCTATAGGCAGGTGCATAGACAGACAGGCAGACACATAAGTAAAGATAACTTTATTCAGAGCCTACTGTCAAAGTTTATAACCAGTGCCCTGTGGACCAATTACACGCAGTGGGCCTATAATGCTCTTAGAGTCCAGTTCAACAACGCCTTTAGGGTTCTGGTGCGACTTCCTCGATTCTGCAGTGCCTCAGGCATGTTTGCGGACGCGGGTGTGGATGACTTTTATGCGATAATGCGTAAAAAGTCAGCCTCGCTTATGCGTCGAATTAGGGGCAGTGGTAACGGAATCCTAAAGATGATCGCTGAAAGCCCAGAGTCACCAGTGCGGGATAGGTTTATAAAACTGCATGTTTTTTAAACTATGTATTTGTTGTGTGTTATGTTTTGACAATTATTATGATTATTGTGTTTTTGAAGTGACTTATTTTAATTTAATTTAATTTGTGACTATTTGACTAATATTTTAATGCATTTGAATATTATACTAACGTAGTTTTAAGTTTCACTTACTAACATAATATGGACATTGGAATTAGTCTGAAATAAATTTATTTTATTTTTACGTTACGTTTACGCGAGAAGGGTAAAAAGTTTTATAAAATAAAACTTTTTACCCTTCTCGCGTTGGTTGAGGGTTAAAAAGTAGGTATATCGGACGGGTCAGCGCAGATCCATCAGCTTATCTTGATTACGTTCACGCGAGTGTTAATGAAATCGATCATGATGGTCATTGGGGGTAAACAATAGGTCAGTTAGAAAGGTCGATTCATGAAACACATTAACATTGATGGTAAACACATTTTATTTGGTAGTTCTTTTTTTATTTACCCCTAAGGGAAGGCTATAGTCAGACGCGTAGCGTGAACTAAATTAGACGTGGGCCAAGGCGCATCAGCGAGGCCTTTTTCTGTCATAAATTCACGACCTCATCTTAGCTTACCATTAGGAGAAATAGTGAGCAAATTAAAGCCTATCAATTATAAAAAAAAACCCTCGCTCTTTAACAGCACTCGCTTGTGCGAGGCCCCTTTGGGTGCGAGGCCGTGGGCGAGGGGTCGCTTTGCCTACACCTAGGTACGCTACTGGCTATAGACTTTCGAGCATTTTTATTGGCATGCGGCGGCTGCAACACATCCTAATGCTTTTACAGTATTTGGCAGCATATGTATTGTGTCAGCTTTCTCAGCAAACTACGCTGAGGTAGTAGTTGGGGAGCCCACGATGCTAAATTTGCAGTTACTAAAGCGTCATGGGGATCTATTGGGTTGTGAAGATTAAATTCTAAAACGAAAAAATTTTGTCAAGTTTTCCATTTTAGTGAAGGCGTGAAGCGTGTAAGAATTTTCAAAAATATAAATAAAAAACAGTCAAATGGAAATACTCAAGCGCGTCAGACATTCATCGTGTAGGTATACGCACTTTGTCTTTCTTATAACCGATAGTTATTATTAATCTTACGATTAGTAGTGAGCGGTGGCTGTTAAAAGGGGTAAATAAAACGAAAAAAAAAGTTATTCGAGCGTGTCAGATGTTCAGAGTGAATTTTAAGTGAAATCAAAAAAACGACCTATTTAAATGACTGACTATTTGGACGTGATCAAAAAGCAAGACTGATTTTTGAAAATGTAAAAATAAAATGTGACCTTGATATACTTGAGCGCGTCAGATTTTTATACACATGGTTCAACTTGATGTCTTGAGTCTTCCTAAATGATAATCTGACAATTAGAAAAAAAAAAATATTAAAGCAAAAAAACCAAGCGACATTTCGAAAATGTAAAAATGGTACATTGTAGTATGGTCATTAAAGATTAATATAATTTTTTCAAGTTTCAGGTTGTGAAAAACTCAACAGTTTACTATCAAAATTCAACTAAACGCGAGCGTGCTATTTTAAGATTTTTGTCCAACTTTACGTATTTTTGTTTTATATACAAAAATACAGATCGGCCGTTATATCTTGGCGACCCTGAACTTCGCGCAGAAGGCTGCGCACGAACGTTTTTTAGGAACAAACTGGTGGCATGAGGCGACGTGCGCGGGGCGGAGGTCTAGGCTAGAGGTTGACTCTATGTAAACACAATCGACCCTTTATTTAATCAAATATCGTAATCGATTTTTATCGATTTGGAATTTATTAATTTTTGTTTCTATGAGATATTGAACGGAATAGATTTACATAGTAATTGTTGTCGTTAGTAAACGAGATTTCGACTTTAATGAAAAAAAAAACGAATAAAATTTTATTTTCTTGGTTGAAAGACATGATTTAGTTAAATATCAGTTATTTATGAACGACTACTACCATAACGACTGTTTGAGAATATTTTAAACCTCCTTATAAAATTTAATCAAAAATATTTTTATAATTGGATTTTAATCGATTTGAAAAATAATCGATTAAACAACACCCTCAGATACGCATATTGGACATCCCTTTTTGTTTACTCCGTAAAACTTCGTGCATATTCGGTAATGCTCGGGACGCGGTATTGTGTCTCAGTCACACGTTAGCATTGGTGTCGTGTAGAGATGGGTCGTACTAGGCAAATCTTGGACTAGGTGCACCTAGTCCAAGTCCGTACAAATACTCGATCCAAATACCTGTTCCACCTAGTCCATGAAATACGCATACTTAGATTAGATGCTTAGTCTTTGCGTAACAACGATACGTGTAGTACGTACGTACGCAGTAATGAATTGTAATCTTCCCTTCATACTTTGCACAGGCTTAAGACTGTCAACGTATAGATTTATCTAATTGTTATAATTGCTTTTTGTTTTGTATTTTTTAAAATCACGTAACTATAATTATACAATCATTGCTTTTGTTTTTTTTTTAAATCACATAACTATTTACAATCATTGTTTTTTTTTTAAATCACGTAACTGTTTACAATCATTGTTTTTTTAAGATACACGTAGAAAATCAGTCTTTGGAATTGACACTACTTCCTTGGGGACCCATTTTTCAAAACAATAAACACATTAATTAATGTCTTATTAAAAATAGATCTAAGTTCTTTAACAATATATTAAAACTTCGTTACGAAAACCGATCACTAAATAAGTCCCATAGAAGTTAGCGACGTCGAGCAGGTATTATACGTCAATCGAGATCACATTCGCACGAGTTCGTACTTGATACTCGACTGCATCATATAGTCTTCATTCGCATCGAGTATTGTCAAAGTATCTATTCTTACCTATTCTATAAAGTCTGCCTAGTGCCTAGTCCCGACTAGTCTCGATCTCGAGTATTGACAGACAAGGATGGAAAGACTGCGGAATAGTGTAGTTAAAAAAGGACAGAATATATTCTTCCACAACACGGTGCGCGTCGCGTAACTTTTATGCCATTGATATATGGTTCAAATTCAAACGACTGGCACACGTATAATCTATGTAAATACGAGTGCGCATTGCGTTACTTTTATGCGTTTTGAATTAAGGTTCAAATTCAAGTGACTGACTCATGAATGATTTTGGCAAACATGGATGAGCTAGGACTATGCTGCTATCTCGCTTCACCGCGTCACGACGACGCGGTGAAGCGAGATAGCAGCATAGTCCAGTACAGTCGGTACTTCGATTCGCGCGGGCCGCGGGTGCCGTGCACTGCGTAGGCACAGTGAGACTAGGTGGATCAAGTATTTTAAAAGTTAGAATAGGTGCAGCCTAGTCTCGTTAAATACCTAATCCCTGGATCTGTTCTAGTATATACGCTTCATCTCTAGTGTCGTGTTCGTGTCGCTATCTCTATCTTGAGTACGGGCGGTTACAAGTTTTCGTTGATCGTTGTTAGTTGTTATTATTTTCTTGTTAAGTTTTTTGTTTAGTGTTAAGTTTTTTGTTTGTGTTTATTCGATCATATTATTGATGAAATGACGGAACAATTCGTCATTAATACAGGATCAGACTCAGAAAATGAATCTGAAAGTGAGAGCGACGACAATTATGATGACGATGACGAACCTATACCGAGTACCTCACAAAATACGCAAGGGGCAGATGACTTTATGTTAGGGATTTCACCCCTCAGCGAAAGTGATTAAATAATAAAAAGTTTATCAAACTGTAAATAATATTGTGTGTGATTGTGACAAAAAATTGCTACTATCGAAAGGTGAGTGAATTTTTAATTCATTAGGTACATTATTTTTTTAGCTTTCTGTCTCATAGCGTTTTGATATTTATTTTATTTGTACTTGGTCTCTGTTTCAGGAAATTTATATTCGAATTTCGGTTTAAAAAAAAATGAATTCCAATAGCACTTTTTTAACGAGTGCGTTTTTTACATGCGCGAAAGTTCGCAGAGCCTATGTTCAGAACCGTCAAGTTACAAAGGCCGATCTGTAGGTACGTAACGTTGGACAAAAATCTATACGATATTTTATTTTATTTTTGCCAACTGTAATCGTTAACATATTCATTGGGGTGCTCATTACTGTATATTGTTTATGGTAATTATGGTAATAGCATTGATTATACTGTGATGACCGTTATGAAATATTTTGGTCGGCAGTCCTAAACGGCCCATATTTTTCATAGTGGGTCGGTGCGAGATAAAGAAAGAGTGAGAAGGAAAGAGAGGCTCGGAGTGGGAATACACAGTTCTCAGCATCTGTACGCTTCATCCTTTATCGATGGGTTTAGCCACATCGCCCCATGAAAACAGTCAGATTATGTTTATCGTAATGCTGATAGGATTTACATCAAAATAAAAAAAAATTGAATCGCGCTCGAGTATTTCGAGGTGCCGTTTTTTTTAAAAAACTTTGTGACTCATCCATTTCCTTATACCAAGCTAAAATTATTGAAATATACACTTTTCTGCATGTACTTAAGTTTCCTTGTCTTAACACACGTTTCGACACGACACGTTCGAATTGTTCTGTGGATTGATTTTTTTTTACTATTCTGACGGGCTGCCCTCAACATCATCATCATCATTTCAGCCGAAAGACGTCCACTGCTGGACATAGGCCTCCCCCAAATGTCCCCACAATGAACGGTCCTGTGCGTCTCCTATCTCCCGCAACCGTTACCAAGTCATCGGTCCACCTTGTAGGAGGCCTTCCAACGCGACGTCTTCCGGTACGTGGTCGCCATTCCAGAACCTTGCCCTCAACATCACTATATTAAAGGTTCATATATGGTAAAGGTACATTACAGGGTGCAAGGTTTCTCCCCATATAATTTTATGACTCGCTCGAGTAACGCGCAAAATCCCCGCTTGGGCTCCACTACTGAGTCAATGCTACAATTTTCTCAGTTGATTTTGACCGAGATCGCGCCTGTTTCAATGATTCTATATATTGCTCAGTTGTACAGACAGACGAGATACAAATCCACATCAATTTAAAATCACAATATTCACTAGGAATCAATTTACGGTTTTTTTTTTAAATTATCCGTTGAATTAGCCATTGCACTTTATAAAGTCTGCCTGGCCTGTTGGTCTAGTGGTTAGTGACCCTGACTGCTATGCCGGAGGTCGTGGGTTCGGTTCCCACCCAGGACAAATGTTTGTGTGATGAGCACGATCATTTGTTCTGTGTCTGGGTGTAATTTATCTATATACATACATTTATAAATATATAAGTATGTTTATCAGTTGTCTAGTACCCATAACACAAGGTCTGCTTAGCTTGGGACTAGACGACGTTGTGTGATAGTTTTTTTTTTGGTTGGTTTTGATCCTATAATCAAGCATCATCCATGATTGTCTATAAAAGAAATAATACAACAAAATTTAAACAACATTTTATATTATTTGTGTTGGTAATAAATTATAACACTATTCGATCGATACACATGACACTTTCTCTTGTCTAAAACTTAAAAATAATGTACTATACAATACATACATATCACTTAAAAAGATAATTTCAAGATTTCCACACTATCAAATAGGATAATTATTTCACATCACTAAAAAGCATTTTAATATTGTATAAATACTCTTTGCTCTATGGTTTATGCGTCAGACAGAGCCGCAACTCCTGGCAGCACTTTACCTGAAAAACCGTTACCAAGTCATCGGTCCATCTTGTAGGAAGCCTTCCAACGCGACGTCTTCTGGTACGTGGTTGCCATTCCAGAACCTTGCCCTCAATATACAATATGGTAGGGGTACATTACAGGGTGCAAGGTTTCTCCCCATATAATTTTCTGACTCGCTCGAGTAACGCGCACAATCCCCGCTTGGGCTCCACTACTGAGTCAATACTACAATTTTCTCAGTTGAATTTGACCGAGATCGCGCCTGTTTCAATGATTCTATATATTGCTCAGTTGTACAGGCAGACGAGATACAAATCCACACCAATTTAACATCACAATATTCACTAGGAATCAATTTACGGTATTTTTGTTTAAATTATCCGTTTAATTAGCCATTGCACTTTATAAAGTGGTTAGTGACCCTGACTGCTATGCCGGAGGTCGTGGGTTCGATTCCCACCCAGGACTTATGTTTGTGTGATAAGCACGATCAGTTGTTCTGTGTCTGGGTGTAATTTATCTATATATGTATGTATTTAGAAATATAGTACGTTTATCAGTTGTCTAGTACCCATAACACAAGCTCTGCTTTGCTTGGGACTAGACGACATTGTGTGATAGTTTTTTTTTTGGGTGGTGTTTGGTGGATTGTCTATAGAAGAAATAATATAACAAAATTAAAACAACATTTTATATTATTTGTGTTGGTAATAAATTATAACACTATTCGATTGATACACATGACACTTTCTCTTGTCTAAAACTTAAAAATAATGTACTATACAATACATACATATCACTTAAAAAGATAATTTCAAGATTTCCACACTATCAAATAGGATAATTATTTCACATCACTAAAAAGCATTTTAATATTGTATAAATACTCTTTGCTCTATGGTTTATGCGTCAGACAGAGCCGCAACTCCTGGCAGCACTTTACCTGAAAAATGAAATTTGAAATTAGAACACTGTTTTTTTTTCACTTTCCTCTAGTTCAGTGTTCCGCAAACTTTTTGTGTTCAAGGCACATCTAAATAATTGCAAAATTTTGGAGGGACATCATAAATCATTTTTATATTTGAGGAGTGGCTGGAGAGGCACTGCGGCGTCCTCGCTTTCCGCCTAACGCAGGTTCTCACCGGATATGACCAGTTCAGGAGGTACCTGTTTTGGATTCAGGCGAAAAAAACGCTCAGGTGTCACCACTGTGCGGACCTCCCGGAGGACACGTTGAAGCATACGGTGGAGGTGTGCCCCGATTGGGCAAAGCGCCACTGTGTCCTCGTTGAGGCAATCCCCAGATAATGGATTTCGAACCCAATCCATATATTGATCTACATTTTTTTTTCAGTCTGTCTTAAGGTTAAGAGATAGATAATTTTTCCAAGGTACACTAACTAATAACCACGGTACACCAGTGTGCCGCGGAACACCCTTTGCGGAACACTGCTCTAGTTTACTTACTAGTTATACATGTTTACTAAGCTATAGATTTAATACTGAAAATTAAACTACGCCAGAGGTCTGGGTCTACTTTTCTAGGGAATAGATGAGTTCGATATTAAGGTAACTATAGCGGACGTACGTTTCGTGGACGGACTTGCAACGCCCTCTACCAAAATCTACCGTCGACATGAATGAAGGTTTGCGGTCTACTGAGTAAACTCATGCACGTGTGATTTATAAACTGACAACTGCAGCTTTTAGTTTACCATCAATTTTAGCCGACTTCAAAAAAAGAAGGTTCTCAATAGCTTGTGTTGTATTTTTTTAATGTTAGTTAGGTCATATCTCCGTCATTTGTATATATTTTTTTATTTCCACTTTTCTTTTATATTGAAGTCGGTTTTGTTTTCTTGTGAAGTTTTTATTAGGATGTGTTTTGTCTGCTATCATCTTGCTAAACGCACATAACTACGTACAAATTTAACATAATAATTAGGTATAAAAAGGCTAATGTCTACTCTGCATTTGACAAGTATACTAATAACATGAAAACAGAAAATAACAACTACTAGGAAATATATAACGTATTTAAAGCTACTAAGAAATTAGGTAAAAAAAAACATAATTACAATTAAGTTTTTATTCTTCATTCTTCAAAAATCATCTAAGACGATTTGACCCGTAAAAACAGATTATAAATGGGAATACTGCAGAAAAAAAATGTAAAACAAAAATAATAAAGTTTCAAGAAAAGCTGTTTTCGATCCTACATTATCGTTAGGACTTCAAAGAAACACTTTTAAACGTTACACACGAACTGTGTAGGTACACTGCTTTGGTGCTGACCAAGGAAAAATCTTGTCTGCGCTAGACACGACGCCTGAAGTTGCTATGGTGATGTAGGTGGGCGGGGAGGGTGAGGGGGTGCCACGATACATTTTTGTGCCTAAATGCGACAAAGTTCTTCACGTGTAATTGATTCATTTGTCCTATCTGCCACAGACACCGTGAAATTTCTTAGCGTGTACAAGCGCCTTTATCTTATAGTGAAGGCGATTGTTCACTCAGTCGTATTTGATTCGTGATAATGTATAAGAATTATATTTATGTTCTCATTTATTATTTTTTTGTATAATGAGTAATTCAAAAAATTATATTGATTCTTCAAACGCCCTAACTCATTGATTTATAGTATCAGTTCACAATAGTTTGACGTAGGTATCGTAAAGTTCATCGTTGTTCATCAACAACGTTAACCAATATAAACATAGTAGTGTTCCATGTTCCCAAGTTTAATAAACTTAGGTCAAAGTTACACTTCTGAGCCAAAGTAATCCAACTTTACTTACACAAATATTCGGGTCATTTCGTTAATCCAACTTTGAAATTTGCATAACTAAAGTTAAGGTATATTTTGAATTTCGAATATTGTGTCAATACGCCAAATGAGGTGCGAGGATAAAGTTTGCCTTTTACTTACCCTCAAGCAGCTCCAGGGATGCACCACCACCGGTGGAAACGTGGGAGACTTTGTCTTCTGTTCCCCACTTGGCACAGCATGTGGCTGTGTCACCTCCACCTAATGGGCAAAATTCGTGATACAAAACAACATGTTGATTGAGATAGATAGATATATTCGTTATTGTCTGGGTGTAATTTATCTATATATGTATGTGTTTAGGAATAGATAAGTATGTTTATCAGTTGTCTAGTACCCATAACACAAGCTCTGCTTAGCTTGGGACTAGACGGCGTTGTGTGATAGTTGTGGAATATTATTATTATACTCTTTATTCGATCTTAAAACGTATTAAGTAAATTTTTAAATATTTCTTAAAAATTAAAAAAAAAAGAACATTTCAAAATATAAGAAATAGTGTCCCACCGGTATCGGGAACAGGGTCCAAGCTACCGGCGGTCAGGGCTCCAGAGAAAGGAATCTCCTAACAATACGAGCCGTGTCCAGGAGTACCGCTTTCTGGATCAAGCCCTTGATCCAGCCGCCTAACGCGAGCCTCCTAAGGTGTTGGTCGAGGCTCTTGGCTATTAAGCCATTGGCTGACACGACTATCATTATTATTGTACACCAAAAATACAAATTGAGTATGCTAAAGATTAGATTTAACTAGAATAGATATGCATATTCAAGTTAAATCTAATCCAATTAGCCCTTGTTATCCTCCTGGCTTATTAGGTCCCTGGGCTATAGGAAAGGGAAGAGTTACAGTGGCTTATAGTGTGGTTATTATTTATTAATTTAAACTTCACGTACAGTAGTGGTATACAGGCGGACTTAATGCAACATGGCATTCTCTACCAGTCAACCTTTGGGTTTAAAAAGACATGTGATTAGTTTAAATACAGATTATTATCTATCAGAGAATTTAAATTAAAGATAGAAAGAAGAATTTTCTCCTACACAAATAAGATAAAGGAATAAAATCTTAGATAAGAAAAAATGAACTCAGTTTACTATAAAAAAAAAAACTAGAAAAAGGGCACTTACCAATAATGGTGATGGTTCCATTGGTAGTGGCTTTGACAACACCGTCCATCAAAGCCCTGGTGCCACCAGCGAATTTCTCAAATTCGAAGACACCAGCAGGTCTAATTAACAAAAAGTAACCATTAAAATTTCCCATAATTATAATCAACATTGCAAAGCTTCAATGAGAATAGTTTGAAGACATACCCATTCCATACAATAACTTTAGCTCTCGCGATGGGTTCGGCGAAGATTTCCCTCGATTTAGGTCCGACATCAAGACCCATCCAGCCTTCAGGAATACCACTGGCAACATCAGCAGTGCCAACCTTACAAAAAAAGAGAACCATAAAAATATAAAAAAAATAAATTGTCCATGTTGGGTTTTTATGGCTTGTGTTTGTGGCCAGCAACAATTTTGTTCTTGAGTCGATTTTAGTTATAAAAAAAATCTAGTTAGTTGTAAACTAGAATACTATGGTCTCTGTATGTGAAACATACTATTACTACTATTATTATTTATTCGTTATTTAAATTGTCATGTCTGTGGTAATATTTTCTTTTTAGAACATATTAAATATAGTGCAACCTTCTTGTAGACCGACTTTTTAAACACACACTATCTTGATGCTTTTAAGGTTCACAAACTAATTAATAGATTTGTATGCTACCTGTGCTTTCTCATCAAATTTATCAGCAGTAATGAAGTCCACTGGAAGGTGTACTTTGACATTGTTCTTGGCGGCCTTTTCCAATAGTTTAGCCACAATCTTTGCACCCTCACCATCATATAGGGAGTTGCCGATCTGAAATGAAGAAAACCATTTCATCAATCAACTATGCTTCATTTCTGTATATTCCGTAGAGCTGACTGGATGATACCAACAAAAAAAAGTTAGTTTTAACAATGAAAGCTGGATTTTAGTCAGAAAAAAAATTGAGAACCCGACTGCAGCGCCACCTACCCCAGGTTCAATTTTATTTTCAAACCATCCAGGGTATACACACTAAATTTCATCCAAATCGGTCAAGCCGTTCAAAAGAACATAATTGACCAACACACATACAGGAAAATTATATGTATATATAAAGATATTTTATACTTACAGCCATACCCTGAGTCTCTTTGAGGAAAGTGTAGGCCATGCCACCACCAATAATCATCTCATTGACTTTGTCCAATAAGTTTTCAATCAACTGAATCTTGTCAGCAACTTTAGCTCCTCCCAAGATGGCAAGGAAGGGCCTAAAATAAATACAAAACCATTTATGATTTTTTATCTTTATTTAAGAACCATACAAGAGTTAAGTTAAAGACGAAATTGAGCTCATGCAATATATTCAACGTTATGATACTATTGAACATTGTGTTGTTGGCACTTCATCAACAGTTTCATAGTTAGCTCAATGACTAGAGAAGTATTATTTTGACACAATACATTATATAAAAAGATTTCTTCTAAGGTAATAGGATAATTTACCTCTCTGGCTCATGTAGAGCCTTTGCAAAGTACTGCAGCTCTTTCTTGAGTAAGAAGCCACTGGCTCTCTGTTCGAAGCCCTCTCCCATCATGGAGCTGTGAGCTCTGTGGGCTGTGCCTGTAGAAAGAATATTTGTTTATGGTACAACATCAATATAATTTATAAACATAATTATCTATGATGAATGACTATACCAACCTAGAGGAAATTTATTATTCATATGGAAAAAGTTAAATTATAAATATTATATTCGTAACCATAATTTTGTGGACACTACAAAACCATGGAAGTTTTATACATATTTTTTTATTTATTTATTTGGAAAATACAAACAATATGTTTTACAATAAATTATATGGTGTGACATTCACAATGTTTCCACAGATAACTTGTGTACATTAGAGACTAGGTAAGTATGTACAATTACATTTAAATACTATATTAATTAGCTTAGATACTAAGCTTATTTTCTTGGATATAGTGTATATGGAGGGGGAGGATGGAGGATGGATTCATCACAGGGGTTGAGAGATGGAAGCTCAAAACTAAAAAGATATATTTTTTAACTATTTGGATGACCAACAGCATTTCATTAAAAAAAGATTACAGATTACTGTATTTTTTTTAGGTAGATGTATTTCCTCTTAAAACTTACCAAAAGCATCATTGATGTAAACATCACCTAGCTTTCTCAAACTGGCTCTAAATGCCTTGACCTTCTCTGGGTCAGCCTTAGCCTTGGCTCCAGAGGCATCAATACCCTTGCCTTCCTCCTCAATGTGGAACCGGAGGTTCTCTAACAAAATAATAGATCCAGGTGCAGGGTCAGCACAGGCAGCTTCAACTTCAGGGCCCGCACAGTCAGAAAGAAAGGTCACATCTCTGTAAGTGTAAGTTTGGTTATGTTTACCAACATGATAAAATTATTAGAGAAGTGATAATAGGTGATAAATATAATAATATCTGGATGGAATGGATCTGCCAAAATGGTTGAGAAAAATGGTTTGGTGATAGTATAAAACAAATGAATGTCATTTGCACAAGATATGAAGTAAAAATTAATTATTATCAGAATATAAAAATAAAACTGTTTTTTATTGGATATTACTCTGTTATCAGTTAGCCTTCACTTGAATCACAACAAGGAAAATAATACCTACACATCAATTGCATTAGAATTTTAAACATTAATAACATAGGAAAAATGCAAGTCTTACTTGTTCAAGAGCTTCTTGAGCTCTTCCGCGACCGGCTTTAAGGTGTACTTAAGGTTTGCCTGTCCATCCGGCCTGCCCAAATGTGACATAAGCACCACCGACTTGGCACCCTTCTCCAAGGCATATTTAACGGAATCAAGAGCAGCGACAATACGCTGGTTGTTGGTGATTACTCCTTCTTTCAGAGGAACGTTGAAGTCCACTCTATAATCAATCAATTAATTTTATTTCAAGTTAAACGAAGGTCGGTACTGTCGATACCAATTTTAGTGCGTAGTTATACAGGAAAACTCACCGCATCAGTACACGCTTGCCGGCCAAGTTAAGAGCATCAATACTGAGTTTGTTTAATGCCATTTTAATTTTAGTTTTTATAAACTTTTATTAGTAATTCTTCACTTGGTCAGCTCAGCGGCGAATTTCAAATGTCAAAAATAACCTTGGTAATGTCAAAGAGGTCATTCTTTCCTGCCAACAAAGAAAAATTTCCAGTTTTTTTATTTAAGGCAACAATAATACAAAATATATATTTTTTTAGTTAAAAATTTTAAATTCTTTAGTGCGACAAATAATTATGTCATTCCTTTGTAGAAAATATTTTTATTTATAAATAATGAATCTTCAAAATTTTCTGAACAGAGACAATACGCTGGCCAGCTAGAGTATTGCAGGAGGGAATAGTTTAAAAGTAGGTTGGCACCACTGATCGTCTTCGCGAAATATGCACGCATTGGGACGCCCGGATTTAGAATGTTCTTTGAAAATCTACGTTGAAATAAATGTAAAAACAGGAGTGAGTGACAAGTTCCGTGTGTTACCTTATCCAAAGTTTAATTTAGATTGTTTTTCATTGTGTAATAGTGACTGTGTTGGGTGACGAACAAAGTAAAGCGTAGTGCGTCGAAAGTTGAAACATGGTGCCGCTAGGTCCCGGCCCAGGCCACCCTGCTGCACACCAAACACACGGTGGGCCATCCGCCAACCTTTCCGGACCAAATTCGCTATCACAATCCGCTCCGCAATCGAACAAGTCTTCAGTGGCGGTAAGTAGCATCCTGTCGTTGCATTTCATCGGTTTGCGTCAGTTAGTGGCGGGCGGCACATGTTTATGTAACTTCAAGTTGTGTGAGCACGTGCGATTTGGCGCTAATTTTGATGTCGGTTTCCAGAAGCCGAATTATACGCTCAAATTCACACTTGCGGGGCACACGAAAGCTGTGTCGTCGGTTAAATTCAGTCCAAATGGAGAATGGCTGGCAAGCTCTTGTGAGTATCAGATTTGACATAAATTATTGTACATATTTACTTATTTACATTCGATGGTTCTATACTTTTTTATCGAACCTTAGAGAGGTCATGATTTTGTCTGATCTTAATTTATTATCAGCATCCACATTCAATTATCAACCTTTATTTTTAATAGATCAGAAATAACTATGCATTTAATTTTATACCTTATTTCATAAGTTTAGTATCTATTTTGATAAGCTTTGCATGCTGAAAATTACATCTTGATTGATTGCTGCACTTTACTCATCATTCCTTTATATTGACACTTACTAAGATTGAAGCCTGACATTTAAACCACAATTTGAGTACCATTCAATAAAACTAATAGTCATCATATAAGTTAAAAAATCCTTGTTAATTACTACTTCCTATTAGAAACAAAAAACTCCTACACTACATTAGTTTTTTTATGTAAATGCCTGCCCTAAATCATGATTAGGACTCTACCAACACAACTGGACAAATGACCTACTTACAAGATTATTATTATACTTACCTAATAAAATCAGTTTGAATTTTTTAAGAATGATTACTTAGCAATATAGAGGTAACAGTTTTAGTACAATGGCTGGCCTTGAATACTGGCAGCCAATAGGTGGAAGTAACATTTTAAGAATACTTTACATCACCATTTTTTGTTTAGTTGAAATAGTGATGTAATGTGCTGTAGTCACATAATTAAGAGTTTAGTCAATTACATTTGTCTTAAATAACTCACAATTCAGTTGGTTATGAGTGAAAATATGTTGAACATTATTATTGTTCTACATATTTTAAACAAGGTCATATTATGTATTATGATAACAATGTTGTTATAAAAAAAACATTAACCATTTCTTGTAAAAATTTTCTAATAATAAAGATCAGCCACAAAAAATAAACTTATTTGAGTTTGTTGACCTTCAATTCAATTTACAATTTAAAACAGCTGTTGCTAGGCCAGCAACTCTGCAGTATTTATTACCTAAATATGTTAATTCCTTTTTGTCTACTTCACACATGAAGTAATGATATCATTCTCATTTCATTTTAAGATTTATTGATAAGGATAAAATGTGAAATAAAACTTAATTTTCTACTTTACAGCCGCTGACAAACTTATCAAAGTGTGGGGTGCTTATGATGGCAAATTTGAAAAAACAATATCTGGACACAAAATGGGAATCAGTGACGTGGCTTGGTCCTCAGACAGCAGACTGATTGTGAGTGCCAGTGATGACAAGACTTTAAAGGTAAACTTTTATGTATTTAGGTACCTACCTTATGCTTTTAACAGGCTATAAATGTTAATTTCTGTCAAAGGTCTTGTTAAGAAAAATTGCTTTATATTATCGTCAAGTAAAACCCCTAAATATTATTAGTAATGGACATATTGACGAAAAAAAGTACATACTGGCTGTACTTTCTAATTAGAAGTACCCAATTATAGTATCCGTCATCGCGCGGCAAATTCAAATGGCGAACCAACGTTCGCCATTCGAATTTTAACGTACAGGGGTCGCGCAGGTGCGGCGAGGGATCTTTGAGGGAATGGGGAGGGGGAGGGGTATGGTGTGAGGACCTTTTCACACACGCGAATTCGTGTCGCCATACTCATGAATACCATTTCTATGGGAAAGGGTACCGCCGTTAATTGTCGCAGTTGTAACGACAAAACGTACGAGAATAATGGGCATACATTTGTTTAAATAAAATACGATCATATTTTCATTTGTAATCTAAGCAACTAGTAATTCTGTGAGATGAATTGACTACCTATAGAAACATATGTTTTGAGCTGTTATTACCAGCCATTGTGACTTAGACAGTTAAAATCTTTTTAATGCATTCATTAACTCGTAGATGTATAAAAGAGGCACTTTTGTTTTTACATAGACAATACATCCCTTCAAAGAAGAGCCTGAAAATATTCAAAAATACTAAGAGAAAGAGTTATAGTGGCTTTTAGTGTAGTTATTATTTATTTATTTAAACTTCATGTACAGTAGTGGTACGTAGGCGGACTTCATGCAACATGGCATTATCTACCAGACCACCTACCACAGCATTGTCAAAGGTTGACCCTTTGACAATGCTGTGGTAGGTGTGCATAATGAATAAATACTAGATAAAACATGATTTATCATGATGGGTAGCCATTATTACCCCTTGCTCTCATTGTCAGAGGTCAACTACTAAAGCTACCTTTATAGAAATAGTCTGGGAAAGTAAATAAAATATTTCTCACTGTTATCTTTCAAGATATCAGCTAGTTCAGTGAACTAGCCGAACAAAAGTAGCTGATATCTTTTATGATAACAGTGTATGTTTGTGTTCACAGCATTAATAGATAAGAATCTGGGTTTTTTAAAACTTGATTATGCATAATTGACTAACATTATGTTAAAAAAAGGCATAATTCTTGGGTGTTACAAAAACATCTGCTGAGTAAGCTTGAGTTACTGCAGATGTAAATAGAAGTTATTTTTAGACTATACTATGCAAATTAGTCTGGCAAACATTAAAATTATCAAATAGCTTCTCTACACATGACTGTGTTAGAACAAAGATTAAGCTTAATTTGAATCCTCAACTCCCAAATTATAGGCCTACCCTAGTCTAAATGGCACAATTACAATTCCTTAGTTATGATTAGGTCCTGAAGCTGTGACTAAGAATTTTGCAATGAAAAAAAAAGCAATGAATACTGATTGTTCCTCTTAATACCAAATGAAATAATCAAACCTGATTTGTATCCTATTGATTTTAATGTCTTATGAAGTTATTAAATAACATTAAATTGGTGTGCACATAAGATAGTTATCCTTTGACCTCAGTATCTGGTGTTGCAATAGTAATTTATTGTATAATTATTGATGCTTTATTACAATCAATGTATTTGGTGTCAAAAGTTATCTAATCATTGCAACTTTGGTACCATTTGGTCTGCCCAATAAGGACCAAACTAAGACATTCATAATTTATTGTATTTAACTGGCACTATAAGTACCTAACAGCTGTACTTATATCCATGAAGTTTGTCATCACGAAACCCCACAATGGAATGTCCTGACATTAACTAGAAATTGCAAACTGATTTCCTGAACGAAAATTTATGGATCAAGGGCCTGATTATTAAAATTAGGGAATCTTCTATTTATGCCGACTGTGAAACGCAACATTTCCGCTTCATTTGAATAACTATAACATCGTAAAACTCAAAATAGAATGGAAACACCCACAACAAAATTTTACGACCCATTTTCATGTTACAGGTATGGGAACTGAGTTCGGGCAAATGTTTGAAGACACTAAAGGGACATAGCAATTACGTTTTTTGCTGCAATTTTAATCCACAAAGCAATCTTATCGTTTCGGGCAGTTTTGACGAGAGTGTACGGATATGGGATGTAAGAACAGGTGAGATTTCTACGCTTTTGTAAAATGGTTATTCAAAATGTGTGCCCCTTAAATTATTTACCGTTAATGGCACTAACGGCATTCCAAACATTAAAATTTTGACTACTATTGAAAGTACTTTCTGGCTACATGTTTTTTTTTTTCGGCTATCGTGATGAATTTATTTTTTGTGCAACAAGTTTATGATATTGTTAATCAGGGACATTACTGACTCCCGTGCCTCGGAAAGCACGTAAAACCGTTGGTCCTGGTGGTTATTTGTAGATCTTAGACAGTATTTACTGGTAGAAAGACACCACAAGATCTGACAATCAGTTTATCCAAGGAGTATCGTGTTGACAATTAACTAGGTTGTGGAAGTCTGATAGGCAATCGCTCCATGTAAAACACGTATACTCAGTCATCGCGACGCTACTATGTATTAGATATTTTCGAAATACAACAGTTTGTTGTTTATTGATATAATCGTGACCATTCAAATTACCACACGCGTCAATATCGGTCAACGGTCCACATTTTGTAACACATATTAAACGTACCTACCAACCGAGACAACAATACATCTCTATTACGTTAAACAATGAACCTAAAACTAAGGCGTGACACAGAGTCACGAGTGCAGTACTTTAAACCAAACAGCTAATCCAAAACTACATACTTCGTAACACATCATTCGTTATGCATGTTAACACCATACTGTGAAAACATTTTCACCATTTGCCACACGATTTTCGACATATTTTCACGGCGATAATTACTTCTAATAATAGCCACACGAAACAATCTTAAATGTCACGCTGGCTACTCCTGTAGAAATAGGTTAGTGCACTATTTATACTATTAACATCCTGGCCAAATCGGTATTAGGTACGTCTCTTTGTAATACGGAAATCTATTGATCAAAGTGACTAGTTTAAATTCCTATCGAGTTCTCTACACTATGGTCCGTTATGTCGCTTCTTTTTCATCGAAATTGCTGAAGGTCGTAATCGTAACTCGTCGAAATATGTTGCCTCCCGAAATCTGGCCTTTTTGAACGCGTTGTCGAGATGATATAATTGATAATGAAATTTATTTATAATTTTTTTGCTTCCAGGGAAATGTTTGAAGACACTACCAGCGCATTCGGATCCAGTTTCAGCAGTACACTTCAACAGAGATGGCAGCCTTATTGTATCGTCGAGTTATGATGGATTATGGTAAGAGCCTCTTTAATTATTATACAACTAGCTATGCCAGCGGCTTCGCTAGCGTGATACTGGGTTTCTCCATACAATATTTGGACTTCCGTTTTTGTTTTCGTTTTTAATTTTGGAAAATCCTTTCTTAGTGCTTGCCTACATCATAAATTGGAAACCCTGTGCGGAGTTTTACGCTCCTAGTCTCAGTAGTTTCGGATATACGTTGATATTGTTACGAACGTGAGTAATTAAATGCCAGTTTACTAGCAGAGAACTTTATCCACCACAAACAACAAATTTGTCCAATCAACAATAATCCAAATTACAATTAACACTAGAATTCCGTTACACTATCGCTTAGGTTCGCTCTTGTATCGCTGTCGTAATCTAACTGACTCACTTTCGGTCGGCTGCACGTATTTATACGCAGAGCCAGGAAAATTCTAGATACAGATGTTTCAAGGCCATTCCAGAACAGTACAGTCACATCGCGGGGCCATAAATAATCCTTTCGCGTGAATTTCGACTATTGTCAATTACGGAAGGAACAATTTCCCTTATCAACTCCCTGCTAAACCTTATTTAATAATAATAGTGGTAGGTATTTTATGGCGGACTTTTCTAGAACTTGCCAGGCCTGGGTACGTACTTCCATTAGAAGTTTCGCGTAGCAATGCATTTTAATTATTTGATGCTACTCTTGATTTCACCGAAGATATGGCGTGTTCAAGTTTCACGGCGTTTTTTTTTTTTTCGGTGGGAAAATCATCTTATGACATCTCCCGCCCTTGGGCGGGGCGGGAGATAGTGTCAGACTTTTACTGACTAAAAACCCACTCCTGTTCCTTCGTTGCCTTCGTCCCAGGACCCCGGGTTTCGTTTTCACACTACCCATGGCCCCAGTAGGCTTCGATCCTGCTGGGCCCCTACGATTTGCTGACATCTCCCTAAGGCGCGCGTGGAACAATACGCGCCGTCGACGACTTGGGCTCGGTCCGGACGGTTACCGGACGGTCGGACGGCGGGCTACCCATTGCTCGCCGTCCGCAAGCCCGCGCCTACGTTGGCCGGAAATCGGGATCGGAATCCCGGCGGCGATTTGGGCGTGAGGACCGTTGCCTCACGCGATCAGCCGCCTCCTTTGCTAGCATTACCGCTTCGCAGAAGGAAGCGACCGCCTGCCACTCCTCCTCGCTACGGACCATGGCCTGTACCAAGGCCCGACGCGAGAGATCGCCGCCGCCGATCGCCCCCACGAGGACACGGCGTTGCTCTGCCCAAGCGGGGCACACCTCCACCGTATGCTCCACCGTGTCCTCCGGGCGGTCCACACAGTGGCGACACCCGGGCGTCGCTTCCGCACGAATCCGGTGCAGGAACTTCCCGAACTTACCGTGTTCGGTGAGAACCTGCGTCATACGGTAGGTGAGGACGCCGTGAGGTCTTTCCAACCACGCCTCAAAGAGGGGACTTACCGAAGTTTCACGGCGTAACAATATGTCAGTCAGTCAGTTTCTCCTTTTAAATAATATAGATAATGTCTTTTAATATTAAGTTTTTTCTCCCAGCAAACTTTACTAAGTCAGACGCCTTATTTACTAAACAGTGTCATTTTTTTAATAATATCAAATTTTAAGGCCTTGTGTAAGTAACCTAGCCTGCTCCAAGTTGATATCATCATACATAACATGTTACATTTAATTTGGAAATCTTGAATTTTTTCATTACTAGATGACCCGGCGAACTTCGTACCGCCTAATAATAAGGATAACGCCATCTACTGACATTACCAGAACAGCGTAATTCATTTTTATAATGACATTTTAATTAGAGCTGGCGTTGTATTCGGTTTTTTTTTCGTGAATTTTACATTTTTTCTCATCGTTTAAACCTTCCCTGTACTATCACGAATATTTCAAGACCAAAATTAACCAAATCGGGCCAGCCGTTCTCGAGTTTTAGCGAGACTAACGAACAGCTATTCATTTTTATATAATTATATAGATGTATAATACAGAACGACAGATTTGTTCTAAGTTTTGCCTTGAGATGTAAAACGAAACTGTTTTTTACTTTCAGTCGAATCTGGGATACCGCATCTGGACAATGTCTAAAGACATTAATAGACGACGACAATCCACCGGTTTCCTTTGTGAAGTTCTCTCCAAACGGCAAATACATCTTGGCTGCGACGCTCGACAACACCCTGAAACTGTGGGACTACAGTCGGGGCAAGTGTCTCAAGACTTACACGGGACATAAGAACGAGAAATACTGTATCTTCGCCAACTTTAGTGTTACTGGCGGAAAGGTAAGATTACTTGCACTAGCATCTACGTCGAAAAACATCTACTGTTAAACAAAGGACTTCTCTAAGCCACATCCCCGCGTCCTTCACCTCTTATGCATAGAGCTCTTATGTATTTAGTGCTTCTAAACCCACAGTTTTCAATCTCGGACATTTTATTGGTAACCTTAGGTTTATCCTTAGCCAGCTTAGCCAGGAAAGTTGCAAGCACTGTACGGCCGCTATTCCCACTGGCGTTTTACGAGTGATGGAACGTCTGCGCAGCGCCAACGTCACGGTCAGAGGTGTACGCAAGAAACTTGCAACGATAACGTCGCGTCTGCTCAACGTTAGCGCTGCGCAGACGTTGGAGACGCGCCAACGCTCGTAAAACGCCAGTGGGGTAGCGGTCTAAGCCCTCCAGGATTATATTATTTTTTTAATGACTTGAAACTGAGCTCCTAATGAAGCACATTTTCAAGTAAACCCATGGTTGATTATTTATTTTCTTTTCTAAAGTTTACATAGTTGTTTCGTCGCATCGAAATCACTATTTCATCAGATTTGTAGTTTATCAGTTTACAATGCTCTCACAGATTTACTAAGCTTTATCTTATGGCAGCTAGCTGATAAGCGATTGTGAGTGTGCCAAGGGGAAAGTTCCCACGATTTATTTTTGCTAGTTACTACTCAATAATGTCTTATTAGTCTATGCTGTTTTTTTGTCTCTTCAATGAATTAAAATCATTTAATAAGAAGTAAGATGAAATTGGTTGTCTTACTTATGCAATCAGTTATGTTACGCGTATAAACGAATAGCGCGTCTGAGATCGCCACGATACGTTTTGATAAACAAATGCGAGCGAGGATAAACATAAGTTTTTGCAAAATATCGAACTGCTACACTGATACACCGATGCACAAAAATCTACCCAAAATCATGTCGGTTCTACTATATCAAAATCTTCATTTAAAATTCTCGAAAGATTTTATTTTTCAATTATGATTAGGAACACTCCGGTTGAGGCACGGCTGTCATGACATAAATTGTTTTTTTTTCATCATTCTTCGTTATGCTTTGGGTTCAGTTACTGTATCGATCTTTCGTCATAAATTGAAAATCACGAATTCAAAAGGTGTGTCCAGACCTGGCAAATGCGCCGCTCACGAGCTGGTTGCGGACTGCAAGCGTGTTGCTCGCGTGCGGTTACAGCCTAAGTTTGGTGAGCCGCTCTAGTGCAGCTCCAGCAAGACTCGAGTGAGCCTCGCGTGCAGCGAGCACGTAGCTTTCGCGTTTGAACTATGTATGTGTACCGCGGGCGGCACGCGCGCACCTGTTGCGCCGCTCGAGTGCGGCGTGAAGCTTGCGCGCGAGCGGCGCGCGGGCAGCTCAAGGGCTTCATACGAACATGGAATGCACGCTCGCAGTTCACAAGCTGCTCGCGAGCGGCGCATTTGCCAGATCTGGACACACCTCAAAACATCGTGACAGCTGCACATACGGCCGTGTGACATGTAGTCGCCATCTAACAAACAAACCGACTCAAAAATATAACCATCTATCTTCTTTGTCCACAGTGGATAGTATCAGGTTCGGAAGATAACCTGGTTTACATCTGGAACCTGCAATCAAAAGAGATCGTACAGCGATTGTCTGGCCACACGGACACCGTTCTATGTACTGCATGTCACCCCACCGAGAACATCATAGCGTCGGCAGCGCTCGAGAATGACAAGACTATCAAACTTTGGAAGAGCGATACTTAATGTAATTTGTGAGTAGTTTTAGCTGAATCTTAGGGTCGCGACACACCTGCAGAACGCACGACGCCTACACTATAGTATTCGGTTGGCATGACACACATTAAACGCACCGAACAGTCGAAAACGTGACGGCGCGGCGGCACCGGCGACGTTTTGTCAAGCCTAGTCGTCAGTCGATGTCTTTGTGGTGTGCGGTTACGACGTGTTGAATTGCCCAACAAAATGGATATTATTACAATATTGGCTATTATTTATTGAGGGCTTAGAAGGAAAATGCAACAGGCACTCAACTTTCGGATGCTTAACGCGTCGCCGAAATTTGGTCGCTACGCGTCTCGTGATGTGTCGCTTTTACGAACGTGACGTAATTTCGGTTGATGTGTCATAGGGAACTTATTAACACTGCGAGCGTATTCAACCGAACGTTCAGTACCTTACGTTCCGCACATGGTTCGCGATCCTTAACATCGTATCTTTGTAAAACATGGTTTTATTTTGTAGCTATGAGTGTGAACGATTTATTTTTTATTTTTAAGTTCTAAGGTATGAATAAGGTGTGCAATAACGTGATAGCAAGAATGCTACTTTGTGTAGTAGGGATTAACGCAGCGTGAGAGTGAAGATAGACTGGCATTGTCTGAAAGATAACTAAAAGTGTAACTCAAAACCTTCTATTGCAGCGTAGCTACAGTACCCGGGCGTTATATGTAGCACATAGAGAGACTGATCCAGGTATGTCTCGGTATGACATGGATGACTTTACAAAATCAGATTTTTCTATAACTTTGTGTCATATCGCCCGTGTAGTGTGCCAAAACACATTCTACTGCATGCTTTATCAGTTACTTTCAATCAAGGTGCAGTCCGTCTGTGTCCGTTTTTTTCTTATTGAGCACACTGTTTTGTTGCAGACTTGTCAACCAGACAGTGATCTGTACATCGTGGCTTCATATTGAAAGTCTGCGCCACTGGCTTGTGAATACATTTTCTATTAAGATACTAGTCGAGTATCCCGGACGATGGACGCTGAAATTATGAGTGCATTGTTTTATTTTAATAAGTTTAGTGTATCACATGGTATGAGTGGATTTTCTGTTGATATAAGATATAAATATTTTTGTATCTGACATACAAATGAGAAAGATTCGAGTTTTAACGATTATGTTTAGTTATGTATGATTTAAAAGATTCGCTTAAGAGTACTTGTTGGATATAATTAAAGATTCAGTAGTTGTATGTCGTGTTGTTTTTATTGAACCCTCGCATTTCGATGTATTTCGTTTGACTAATGTATAAAAGGACATGCCAAGATTTTTTGTTAAATGAATTAATAATAATAACACACTCTTCCTTCATGGAAATTAAGAAAAAGTGGTTTAATTTACCATTCCTTACACTTATCTAAATGTTGAAATACCCTAATGTAATCAGGCTACATCACAGCAGTTTTTGCACAATGTCAAACTCAAAAGATGAGTTACACTATCAAACTGAAGATGGTCCATTTAAAAGATGGGTACGCTAGAGGAGCAAGCACGAACGGCAATGTCGCTCGTGCTTGTCTCTAGCGTCGGTCCACACTACACGAATTTGAGCTCGGCTCCTCTAGTGTAGACCCACCTAAATACTCATTGCGACATCTATTTTCACGAAGTCCTTGCGGGTGCCGCATATATTAGCGACAATCATGTCACGTAGTTCAGCGGTACCCAGTCTTGATTCACCGAACTTTGACCCAGGTACCGTAACTTCTGCACTATGAAAGACCGAAGACCGTTGAACCTCACCCATAAAATTCAAAAGTTTTTATTTCATATAGGCCTACATAGGCACTTACAAAACGTCAAAAGCTAGTGCACGGTTCCAAATTGGCCGTTTCCTATGAAGAAGAACCGGCAAGAAACTCCGTGGTTACTCATTTAAAAAAAAAGAAATTATCCTTACAATATTTCTATATTACAGTATTAGCAGATATTATTTACGTAAGGACAGTGTAGACCAGTCAATATCGTACTCAAAAGTTGCCTTAGTTAACTATTGTCTTTGTTATTATACCTTTCGAATACGGATTGAAAGAGACTGGACCCCACAACACGGAATCCTAGTGTGAGGTTCAGGGCTTCCATCTAAATTTATAAAATTTAATGAGACAATAATTTTTATTTTAAGTGCAATAAAAATAATCATAATAAAAAGTGAGTCGTAATAGGAAGTAGGTACAGTGTTCTCACATTCACATAATAAAAAAGAGGCTATATAAAAAAAGCAAGAAAAATAAATAGGTACAACTATCAATAAATGAAACGTTAAAAAATAAATTACTAACGAATTCATGGTAGTTGGGGTCTAATAATTAAAAAATATTGCAAAAGCAATGTGTTAGAAAAAAAAAGTATATATTACAACAAATGTGGAGAAGTTAATAGACACTATATTATGAGTTACCAGGGGCCACATCTGCAGAAGCAGTCATTGCCAAACAAGCGTGTCTTCGACATAGTCTTTAACCTTGTTATATGCTTTTTTGGTTAGGGCATGTTTAGTATGGGTTTTGAACTTTCCCTCGCTAAGTTCAGTCACCGCCTTTGGCAGCTTGTTATATAAGCGTACGCTGTTTACTAAAAATGAATTGCTGGTCTTAGCTAATCTCCATTTGGGTAATACAATTTCGTGTTTACTACGCGTATTTATGTTATGAGAATCGCTTCTAATTTTGAAGAGTCCTAGGTACAAAATACTTTCTAAGATATAAAGAGAAGGCAGAGTCAGTATATCGATTTCTTTGAATTTATTTCTGAGGGACTCGCGAGGACCACCCATTTTATAAATAGCCCGGATTGCTCTCTTTTGCAATATGAAAATTGAGTCTACATCAGCTGCAGATCTATACCACTATACTACTATATCACACAACGCCGTCTAGTCCTAAGCTATGCAGAGCTTGTGTTATGAGTACTAGACAACTGATAAACATACTTATATATTTCTAAATACATACATATTATAGATAAATTACACCCAGACACAGAACAAATTATTGTGCTCATCACACAAACATTTGTTCTGGGTGGGAATCGAACCCACGACCTCCGGCATAGCAGTCAGGGTTACTAACCACTAGACCAACAGGCCAGTCAGATCCCCATAGTAATGCCATAAGACATAATACTGTGGAAATAAACTAGCCTAGCTGTGGCTACATCTGTCAATTGCCTTATTTTTCTTACTGCATATGCGGCTAAGCTTAATCTATCTGAAAAACTTCTAATATGAGCGCCCCACTGCAGTTTAGAATCGATAGTTATACCTAAGAACACAGTTTCCGTAATAACATCAAGTTTGTTGCCATCGAAAATTAGGTTGACGCCAACTCAAGGGACATTCGGTAATGAGAACTTTATACATTTAGTTTTATTCGCATTTAATAAGAGATTATTAGCTGCGAACCATTTTGAAAGAACATCGAGACTTCCGTTGACATGCAAGACATCCGCATCTTTCCTATCTACATTAAAAATAATGGAAGTGTCATCAGCAAATAGAATTATATCGGATAAATTAGCCATCATGTAAGGAAGGTCATTAATATAAACTAGAAAAAGGAAAGGGTCAAGAATTGAACCCTGAGGCACGCCCATCTTTACTAAAGACCCTGAGAACGTCGCCCCATTAATGGTTACTTTTTGAAGCCTGTAAGATAAATAGTAAAAAATAACAAGATCAGCACAGCTCGTCCACGAATTCCGTTAAGATGTAATTTACAATTTAGACTTGATTAGAGTATTATGGTCAACGCAGTCAAATGCTTTTGAGAGGTCACAGAATATGTCAATAGCATCCTGGAACTTCTCCCAGGATTCCAAAATGTGACTGATGAATTTCACTCCTGCATCCGTCGTTGACCTTCCTTTCGTGAAGCCAAATTGATGACTATGCAAAATCCTATTTGAATTAAAATGAGACAACATCCGATCAAGCATGATTTTTTCATATATTTTACTCAATGCTGGAAGCACGGATAAAGGTCTGTAATTAGAGGGATCATTATTACTACCTGATTTGAAAATTGGTGCTACTTTACTATGTTTCATTAAATCAGGGAATGTACTGCTGTCTAAGCATTAAGCATTGATTAAATATGCCTGTTAGGACAGGAGCAATTGTTTCAATAATATCTCCAAGAACCTTAACGGATATACCTCATAAGTTCTCAGTGTTTTTTTTATTTAATATTTTTTTAATTGAGTCAACAGAGATACGCTTAAATTCAAAGGTACATCCTTAGTGAAATTTTCTTTTAAAAAAGATTCAGCTAACAAAGATGAAGGGAGAGATTTCGTAACTTCTATTGGGATGTTGGTGAAGAAATTTTCTAACGTCTCAGCCACTTCAGTCATATCTGAGATGGTTTTATTTTCAATTTTAATGGATAATTCATTCTGATCTTGTTGGTTTGCCTTTCCAGTTTTCTTGTTTGTGTCGTTCCAGACAGCTTTTATTTTTCGTTTATTCATTATAGTAACTTATTTTATAATTAGAATTTCTAATTTTCTTACTAACTGACTTAGATTTAGCTTGGGCGCAAACTCTTTTGAATATCTTTGACGATAATTAAACTTTATATCAGCTATACCATGGACAAATTCCATGGTATAGCTGATATAAAGTATCTCTGCTTTATCTAATTCCAGCAGTAGGCCATTCATTAAATTTGGATTAATTACTGATTTGAACTTTTTTAACTGGACACGCCTTATTAAATTCTTGACATACTGTAGAAAATAATGTATCATAATTTATATTGAGGTTTTGCGAATCAAAATTGGGTGTTAACAGACTACTAAGAACATTATTATTAAAATAATTTAATTTATTATTAGTTAGCGGTCCAAACTCTGCAGTTGAATCTAACTGTAACTTTTTGACTAACTTGAAAGATACGAGTTGACCAGTATGGTCAGACCACACGCCACTAATTAGGGATGAGTCTTTTATATCACAATTAGTATAGTACATTTTGATACAAGTGCAGAAAATTTGTCAATGCGACCGAGGCGGAATTGTTATGGAGCCGAGGGCTACAGTGACAAATTTGCACGTGTCTCAAACGACTTTTTTCAATACACTTACGAAGAAATGAATAAACGGGGGGGGGATAAATGTAATAACATTGTGGTGGGGGAGAGCACGCGCTATTTCTGCACTAGTGCGGAAAGCAGTCGCGCAGCGGTGGGATAAGAGCGGGTTTTCGAGTAAGTGTATTAAAAAATATATTATCAATGCATGAAGCTGAAGCAAGTGTTATTCTTGTAGCTTCTCTAAAAATACATTTTAGATTAAAAGAACTAAACAATGAGAGAAGTTTACATTTTTCTGGTAAATTTATTAGTAAATCAATATTTAAGTCGCCACAAGTACCTATACAAGAGATAATAATTTATACTAGTGTTGTTGTTGTGCCACTCCCAGCCGACATCAATATTTAGATCACTTCCACTACAATGAGAACATTGCTTTTTTAATTAGTTAGGTGCCACATTCTGGAAGTCTGACGTGTTTCTGATGATTTTTGAATGGATTGGGGTTTCGCAAAATGCTTTTGTGCAGTTCATTGAGGCGATGCTTCTTTCTCTGTTTTTAATATTCTGAACGGTATTGGAATCTCATACTCGGAATACTGCATATTTTCCCGAGAGCCTTCTTGAGTTTGATTCAATTTATTGGATGGTCCAGGTTGATCGATAGACTGCTGTGTATCTAAGAACGTTTGATTCGTAGACGACAAATGTGCACTTCTAGACAGCGTGCTTCGTTTTCTTATGTTCATCAAATGTTTGAATACAAGATTATCAATTTCATTCATTAACACAAGTCTGTCTTCTGCATGTAATGGCTTCATTTTTTGAGCAAGAAGTTGGCCGTACAAATTACATTCTGCGATCACATTCACCATTACTTCCTTATCACTACAATTACACCTATCTGTATGGGAAAATGTTTCCTCTGTTTGACTTTCTTCAGTCTTATATTGTACTTGGCGTTGCCTTTTTGAAACTGGAGAAGAATCAGAAAGTGGGTCAGCGTTCGATTCCGTACGTTTTCGACTGTTTGATTCTCGTGATAGTGGCCTCTCAGTATGTGTCTCAAGAGATTCAGGACTTTCAAGTGGTTGTTCTTCTATGCTTTCCTGTAATAAAAAAGTAGTAATGGAAAGTTATTAGAAATACTAGAATCATAGTGATTCCAAGTAAATAATGTATTTTTTAGATACCCGAATCTTGGCGAAATGAGGTCCAGTCCCTTGGCCCGATTCAGATTGCTCTAAGTCATCCACGATCAACAATTCCTGCACAGAATATTAGATATTAGTCCACCGAGTCGAGAATAGAGACAGCCACCTTAAATTGATTATGAATGTGTTCGAAAAATAAAAAGAAAAATGTCAGGCACCAGGCATCACCCACTATATTTAGGTACATATTGCCTACAGCAAGAGGTACCTAAATAGTGGGTGGCCTTGCGGTGCTATGGTGAGGTGAGAAAAGTTTGTTTGCGATCTATTTTGTATTAAAGTTTTATTGCGAATCACTTCTGAGTCTGCAGTGAACACATGTGAAATTAAAGTTTCGTACACTTAAATGGAGTGAATTCGATACTGGCGCCACCAAGTGATGATCAAAGTGAGAGGAACTAAGACGGGTGAGTATTTTTACGATTTTGTATTCATAAATATAATTCGCTTGTCATGTCGAAAGTCTTCTCGCATCTCACACACGAATTCATCTGTCAAATGAAAAGTTAACTATTAAAAAGAAATAAACGCAAAACAAAATGAACAATTATATTGTATGAACCTATGGGCTATTGTGCTAACCCGGTATCAGTTGGTGAACTTCACATGTATATTAACTAACTGTACCCCTTAAACCCGGACCCTGGGACGAAGGCAATGAAGGAACAGGAGTGGGTTTTTAGTCAGTAAAAGTCTGACACTATCTCTCGCTCCGCCCAAGAGCGCGATTTGTCATAAGATGATTTTCCCACCTAAAAAAAAAAAAAAAACTACCCCTTCAAAAGTAAAATAAAAAAAAAAAAGATTTTTGTAAGCCGTTATTTAGATGTACCTACTTATTAAAACACTATTTTAGGTTTTATGAAAAACTAGCTTTTGCCCGCGGCTTCGCTCCCGTCAACTGACTACCCTACTCTATTCGAATTTTTCTCGCCGTAAAAACCATTCTTGAACTTCAACGAACATTTTAAAAAAAGATTTGGCCAAATTGGTCCAGGCGTTGTTGAGTTATGCGCTTACCAACACATTTTGCGATTCATTTTTATATTATAGAAGATTTAATATACCAATATACCATGTATCGGATGTATAGATGGCACATTGGTAGCTATGATAAGACCTAAGGAGAATGAAGAAAGATATTGCTGTCGCAAAGGGTATCATGCAAGAAATGTTGTATTGGTAAGTTCAGTCAAAAAAAAGAACACTTGTTTTTTTTTATTTGGTTATCAAACAGTAGGTATAACAAATTGGTACATTTAAAAAAATATATCATCTTTGTTATTAATGTTATGATACCAGCACCAAGGGGGCGTTCAAGTAATATGTAACGCAATTTGGGGGTTCTTGTAAAACGTTACGATGCGTTACAGGGGCGGGAGGGGGTTCAAACAACGCGTTACGTAACATTGCTTTTTATTTAAATTAAAAAAAAACTAGGGTATTAAAATCTCCCAAGTTGGCAACCCGTTGGTTCGAAGAATACTGGCTCAAAACAGGGTTAGACACAACCAATAAAATACTCTTTGTCATATCCATCATCAGTGTAACATCATCTAGCCAGAACTCTTAGTGTCTTAGTAACAACCACCCTACTAGGTAAACAATCTTTTGAACCCTTGCACCGTATGTTACATACTCAGATATTACTCATAAGAGTCGGTAAGATTTAATAATAATAAAACATTTATTTCGGACGAGGTCCATAATTTGTTAGTAACAATTATCTTAAAAAGTAATATTAGTAAGCAATAACGACACAAATTACACAACTATACTGTGGCATGAAGCCGCACCCATCTTTGCAGCATGGGGGACTCCCACCTATCTGCAAAAACACTCAGTATAGTATTGGTGCTGCCACGAACGCGAGCGAGTAGGGAGGCACATCTCTTCCTGATTATGGCGGCAAAGCCATCAAACCGCGCCTCAGCAAACATACCTGACGCACTGCAACGCCACGGCAGCCGCAATAGTACCCTGAGTGCATTGTTATATTGGACACGCAGGTCGCTGTATGCCCGCTGCGAATATGCGACCCACAGGCTGCAGGTGTAAAGAGATTGACAAAATGCTTTAAAAAGCGTGATCTTTACTGATTTCGTACACCGTGCAAACCTGCGATTAAAGACTGCGATTTTGTGATTTAAGATGAATCACGGTATAATTAAAATTGTTCAGTTTTAGGGTCTTCTTTTATTATATTTTGTAACTAGCTTCTGCCAGAGCGGCTTTGCTCGCGTGAAAGTAGGTTTTTCTGTACAAACTTTGGACCTCTGTTTCACTCCCATAAAAGTTAAATTTCCATAAATCCCTTCTTAGTGCTCGCCTACGTCATAAAAGCAAGCTTTGTGCATAATTTCATGTTCCTAGTTACAGTAGTTTCGGCTGTTTGTTGATATGTCAGTCAGTCAGTTTCTCACGGTGTGTGTGGAGTGGTTTATACACGGTTAAATTTTGATCGTTTTAACCCCGTGGAGGGTCGAACCGGTGCATAAAACACTATCGATTTATAGAGATAAAATTAAAAAATAAAGTACTTTTTTTTTAATAATTTGAATTAATTTACGCATGAGTGATATAGAATGCGAACCATTAGTAGGCAATATTCGATAAAATAACAATGACGCGCTCGCCTAGTCAACGTGGACTCACAAAAAATGGCCAATCCTAGACCAAACCCCGCCCCCAAACCCCATTTGATTGGCAATGCGAAAGGCGCGTGCCCCGCGCGCTAAGTGCAACGCAGGAATGACACGTCATTGAATGAGTTCAGTTTCTCTAAGACGTCATCGTGCATCGGTGTGTTGTCGCGCGAAAACAATGACGTCTCGGAATTACGTGTACTCCAACCAGGAGTTCGTTGCCATGGTGCAATTTTACGCAATCGCGGGTTTTGATGCGCAGGCGGCTCGACGTCTACGTCTGTACAGTGAACCAAACCACTTGCAATCTTTGCGACTGCGTGGTATACCCAACCCGCAAATTCCGTCTGGGCAAACAATTGTGGCGGCTACGTAGCGTTTGTTAGACCACGGACAATTCCGGACACCTTCACACGCTCAGGGCCGCGGTCGCCAACCAGTCTACACACCTGAACTTGACGAAGAAATTTTTAATCATCGAACTTTTTTTTTTTTAATCATCGTACATAATTTTGAAATTTGACTCATTTTTAAATAACCAGCAGGGCTGAGATTTTATTTTTACATGTAGGTACAACCTACCGCTTTTAGCATAATTATTAGGTATGTCTTAGGCATAAAGCAATTATGTCGGTCCTAAGCCCGTAAAAGTATGAAGGAAAATTTGGAATCATTTAATTTGTTTACGTGAACATCAGCTGAGCGAGTCAATAACCTTTAGCTACGACCGCCGACGACGTAGGTGACTATCTCGTGGCGCTACTATTTGTTTCATGCATTTTGCGAGTATTACACCACTTGCTATTTTTTATATTTAAAGTTACATCGCTGTACAAGCTTTTGATGAACAGTATTTTGTATGTGAAACCACCGGTCCAAACGATTAAAACGATCAAAATTTAACGGTGTTTATATACATTAGGATTTTTTTAAATCATTCACAACTCTACTTTCTTTGTGTTTAAAAACTTGACAGCCTATCATCACCTACATTATCTGAAACTCTGAAGCTCCTTCATGCATGGGAGGGGAGTGTATATATTAAAGTCTTGGATCTCAGCTGTTGTTATAAAATGACAGTAATTAAGCCAAATCAGTGGTCTCGAGCCAGCTTGAATACACTGGTCTCTGCCTAGCCACAGTGAGGCAGCACAGTGAAGTAAGCCCGAAGACATTTTCATTGAGATCAGATCTTGACAGTGGAATGAAGAAGAATATTTTTATAATACTAATATTCAAATCACTTACTGGTATATTTGTTGGGCACGCCACAATTATGGCGGAAAGTCCCCTCTTTGAGGCGTGGTTGGAAAGACCTCACGGTGTCCTCACCTTCCGCATGTCGCAGGTTCTCACCGAACATGGTAAAAGTTCCTGCACCGGATTCGTGCGGAAGCGACGCCCGGGTGTCGCCACTGTGTGGACCGCCCGGAGGACACGGTGAAGCACACGGTGGAGGTGTGCCCCGCTTGGGCAGAGCAACGCCGTGTTCTCGTGGGGGCGATCGGCGGCGGCGATCTCCCAAGGCCGGCCTTGTTACAGGCCATGGTTCGGAGCGAGGAGGAGTGGAGGCGACCGCCTCGCCTCCTTCTGCGAAGAAGTAATGCTAGCAAAGGAGGTGGCCGATCGCGTGAGGCAACAGTCCTCACGCCCTAACCGCCGCCGGGATTTCGATCCCGATTTCCGGCCACCGTAGGCGCGGGCTTGCAGACGGCAAGCAATGGATGGCTCGCCGTCCGACCGAGCCCAAGTCGTCGAGGGCGCGTATTGTTCCACGCGCGCCTCAGGGTCAGGGATGTTAGCAAATCGTAGGGGCCCAGCAGGGTTAAAGCCTACTGGGGCCAGTGTGAAAACGAAACCCAGGGCCCTGGGACGAAGGCAATGAAGGCACAGGAGTGGGTTTTGTAGTCAGTAAAAGTCTGACACTATCTCGCGCTCCGCCCAAGAGCGCGATTTGTCATAAGATGATTTTGCCACCTAAAAAAAAAACTGGTATATTTGTGCAAGTACCACTGGACTGTCCCACTGGTGCTAGTATAGTGGGACTATTGTCCTGTGAAGGTTCCTATAAAATCAATTTTATCTATAAAAGGAGAAACTGACTGACTGACATATCAACGCACAGCCAAAACTACTGGGACTAGGAACATGAAATTTTGCACAAAGTTTACTTTTATGACGTAGGTGAGCACTAAGAGAGGATTTTCCTAAGGGGATGAAATGGGAGTTCAAAGTTTTTATGGAGAAACCTACTTTCACACGGGCGAAGCCGCTGCCAGAAGCTAGTAAATTATATACCTTTAGATGAGTAAACTATGAAACCAATGTAAAAAAAAATAACATACATTAATAGGTTGTATCTGTAAACGGGTGTCGCCTGTAGCAGAACCTCCATAATCCATTAACACTAGTATACGCTCTTCTATATTTGTAAGATCTGGCATGTCATCTTCTACCATTTCTAAGCCTGTGGAACTTTTAAAAGCGGCGCGTGCAGCGGCTTTCTTTTTTACTGCACTTCTTTTGTCAGACCAATACTATAATGGGAAATACAGAATTAATTATTATTTCACATAGGCAGAGGTGCAAATAACATACGCACAATAAAATAAACTAAGTATTTTGACCAACTCACCTTAATCCATTTTTTTGTTGTCTTCACCATACCTCCATCCATACTATTTAGTTTTAGGGTGATACGTTCCCACTCTTTATTAGCTGCCTGTTTGGCACTTTGATTTTTGGCAAATCCTTTAGCCAAGCTAGGCTTCTTCTCTAAAAAAACTATTAGCGTCTCCACTTGGGCCGCAGATGGACGCTCGGCACTAAAGTAGAGAATTAACAATTAAATATGAATATATCGATACCGGCAGTAACTAATTACTAAAGAAATCGTACTTACTTCATTTTGTCAAACAATTCACTGAAAAATCGCGGGGAAATAAAAATAATTTATACTGCTTGTTTGTAAACAAAAATGTACAACGTGACGTGATACAACGATTGGCAATGAGGATTGGCATTTATTTTGACATATGAGCCAATATGAGGTACGAAACGCATGCGCAACGCGAGCGACTATTTTTTTTCTTCCTTCCTTAGTGAAGGCTATAGTCGTTCCACCATATCGCCTAGTCTTTCGTCCATGTTTTCTTATAATAATGTCTTTCGTACTCGAATATTGTAGTTGTTTCTTTTCGTTTTACATTACAATGCGAGTGTAACACATTATAATTTTTTGTAGTATTCGGCAGCAAATGTATCGATTTAGCCTTCTCAGCAAACTTCGTTGAGGTAGCCAAAACTACAATTAAATTCTCAGCTCCATTTTACCGAGATCGCGCCTATTTTAATTTTTTTTTTTTTTTTTTTTTTTCCCTGGTCCTAGGGTACATCCAAAGAATGGACCCTATTTTTATTACAATCTAGCCATATATACAGACTAATAAGTAATTTAATTATATCGTAAACTAATAAATTGTCTTTACTAAGAATGTGTCCAATAGCACTTTTCTTATTGTCTCTATTAAGGCGAATACACTTCGTTCTTGTGTTTATTAAGTAGCAATTATGCTACATTACACTATTCACTATCACTAAACACTAACTCGAACGGTTTTGTTCTTTTTAGTCTTCTCACTATATTTGTGTGGTCGAGAAGCTGGATTGCCTCGATGTTCACATGCTGATGAAGTCGCTTTTCGTGAGCTTCTGCAGATTTTTTTATCACTTTTTTGATGAACTCAACTTTTAGATCCCGATGGAGGTCATCATTTCGTATGTACCAAGGTGCATTTACAATTTCCCTTAGTACCTTGTTCTGAAATCGTTGTATGATACTTATATTGGTCTGTTTGGTGCAGCCCCACAGCTGAATACCATAAGTCCAAACTGGCATCAGGACTTGTCTGTATAATAACAATTTGTTCTGTACAGATAACATGGAATTTCTTCCAAGCAACCAATACATTCTTTTGAATCGTAAGTCGAGTTCATCTCTTTTCTTCTTGACGTGGGCTTTCCAGCGTAACTTAGCGTCAAGAGTCATACCCAAATATTTGGCTGTATTCTCGTATGGGACTTGTTTATTATTAATATAAACTGGAGAATATTGGTGTTTCTTGTTACTAAAGTCTATGTGTACAGATTTGGATTCATTCAATTTAATCCTCCATTTTTTGGTCCAGTCATAGACTTGGTTGACAGCCATTTGAACCTTTTTAACTGCTTCTTCGTGGCTGTTTCCTACAGCCATGAGGGCTGTGTCGTCAGCGAAGGTCCCAATGGTATTGTACTCTGTTTCTGGAATATCGCAAGTGTAAATGAGGTACAGGATCGGACCTAATACACTTCCTTGCGGTACGCCGGCATTTATTTGTTTCAATTCTGAGTAGGCATCTTCTTGCCTTATTCTAAAGACTCTGTTTAAAATGTAGGATTCCAGGATATCTGCAAACTGCTTAGGTAACAGGCTCTTTAATTTATATATTAGACCTTCATGCCATACTTTGTCGAAAGCTTGAGCCACGTCTAGAAACACAGTAGAACAAACCTTCTGGCCTTCAAGGGCGTGTTCTATTACGTTTGTGATTCTATGCACTTGATCAATAGTTGAGTGCTTTTCTCGAAAACCAAACTGGTGCTCTGGTATTATGTTCTTGCTATGTATTATTGGTTTAAGCCGTTTAAGTAACAACTTTTCAAATAGTTTTGCCATTATAGGTAGCAAGGAGATAGGTCTGTATGACGTTGTTTCATGTGCAGGTTTCCCAGGCTTTGCTATCATTTTTTGTAGTATTCGGCAGCAAATGTATCGATTTAGCCTTCTCAGCAAACTTCGTTGAGGTAGCCAAAACTACAATTAAATTCTCAGCTCCATTTTACCGAGATCGCGCCTATTTTAATGATTCCACATATTGTCCAGTTGCGCCGCGCAGTTGCCAGATACTTGAGATACAAAACTACAACAAGTTAGTTATATAACAATATCCACAAAAAAACAATTTGTGAATAATTAAAACAGTCGCTGAATGACTGGAAAAAATCCCGCCAAAAACTCACGCGAGCGACTAGCGAGTGAATACTACCTATTTTAATACACAGGCATGAGTCAAAAGCGACACTGCGTTCAGCCTAGTTTTTGCATTTACATCGCATTTATGGCTGAAATAAACCGTACCGCTCAGTATTCGTCCGTCCTAGACATAAGTAAGGACGCCAAAACAAAAGGATGATTTATTAAAAGGATGGAGAAGGATATCTTGCGACAGGGATATGTTGAAGGAACTTGGGGAGGCCTATGTTAAACGACAACCTAAAAATACTTAAGATTTACCCCCCCCCCCCTCCCTTGACACTTTTCATGGGACATGGTAGGCACCGACGATTAGCTTTGTGTAATCTACCTACGCGTTATGCTAGTGCACCCAAGGCTAACTCTCGGTAATTGGGAAACTATTGTGAAATATGGAAAACGAAAGATGATGATTTGCAGCTAGGCTTAATTGAACCGGTTACCAAGAACTTTGTAAAGACAATGATAGTCCCTGCCTGACTAAAAACATTAAATAAAAATGAAAAACTGGGCAAGTGCGAGTCAGACTAGCGCACTGAGGGTTCCGTAGAGACTGACTGACGTTGAAGACTTGGAAACTTGAAGACTTTTGTGCGGTAACAAGAAATATACTGTTTTCAGATTTATTTCTATACCTGTGCTATAAGACCTTGCTTTCTGCCAAATAAAAAGAGACACGCACACATTACATGGGCAAAAACAGAAAGGGGCAACATATCCTGGGAAATGAAGAGGCGAGGAGTGGTAGGATATTACGGCTATCAAGCCAGCCAATGAAGACAAGATGGGTGGAAGAACCAAGAAGACAAGGTGGGAGCTTTGTACTTCCTTGGTGTTTACTATGCCCAGCCAATCCAATATCTAAAGGTAAGCTGGAGATGACGAACAAGAATTTTCCCGAGTGCCCTGTATCGGAAATGGCGAAAAAATTTTACTTGCTACTGCCACAGCCTCAACACCGACTCCCTCAGTAGCCAATATAATATATCTATTAGGTTAATGTTAAGGAATGATGTAGATATTGTTTAATACAATGGGTTTGATATGTCCTACAAGGAACAATAAAAACCTAAATAAAAAAAAAATAAAAAAAAAATCCCGAGTGACCGGGTATGTGGGGTGTCTTTAAAGCTAAAACTGTACCATAATTTTTAATTAGATTCATTAAAGTGACAGCTATAGCAATGGTTTAATGTCATCGGGCATTGTACATTGACAGCTAGGCATTGTCCACTGCTGTCAGTTTAGTACAGCTAATTAAAAATCAGAATTATACATCAGACCGACGCACACGTGTAACACGCCTGATTTGTACGTAGAACGACGTCGCGTGGCGTGGATCAAGTGTAGCTCGGAAAGTCGTTTCCGTATAAAATCTATGGATACCGATTTTTTTTTTTTTTTTTTCGTTATAAACCAGTGCTTGACCGCAATCCCACCTGATGGTAAGCAGTGATGCAATTATTGATGGTGAGGCGCACTAGTTTATTAAGAGCCTATTCACTCTAGCCTTGAAGGCACCTAAATTATAGTTGGACGGAAAGACCGCAGCAGGCAAATTATTCCAGTCCCTCGATGTACGCGGTATAAACGACGAAGCAAATTGCTTAGTTCGGACCGTTGGTGTTTCAACAACGTAAGGGTGGATACTCGCCGTACGTCGGTTTGTCCGATGGTAGAAAGGAGATGGCGGAATCAAGTCATGCAATTCCCGCGCACACTCTCCAAAATGCAACCTGTAAAATACCGATAGGCTGGCTACCCTGCGCCTGTGCTCGAGGCTTTGTAGATTGGACTTAACCAAATCTGGATCCCCAATTAGCCTCTTCGCACGTCTTTCTACTGAGTCCAAAGCTGCCAGATGGCTTTTGCAGAACCAGCCCATGCTTTGTATAACATTAGAAGCTGACCCGGTGTGAAGTACCGCCGGACCTTTGCAAGAACGCCTAGTTTTCTAGCAGCTACCTTGGCTTTGGACTCAATGAACCGCCCGAAATTGAGGTCAGAAGAAATTTCGAGACCCAAGGGGTCAAGGCGGTCGGTGCACTCAAGGGATACATTCCGAAAAGCAGGAGCCAAGGTGAACGGACTCCTTTTGGCGGTGAACAGACATGCTTGTGTTTTGGCGGGATTGAATTCTACCAGATTGGTTTCACCCCACTTGGAGACTGCCTGAAGAGAGACATTCGTACGCTCCACCATAGCCTCTCGTTCGGACTGGATTAGTTCCTTACTAGCCCGAGCACCCGGAAGGTATCTCTCTACAACTGTGCTATCATCTGCATACCCATAGATACCAGGCATCAGCAGATCATTAATATGCAGCAGGAAAAGAGTTGCAGAGAGAACTGACCCCTGAGGAACTATTAGTGGTCATGGGCTCTGATGAGCATCCATCGACAACAACTCGGAGAGACCGTTCACTTAGGAAGTCTTTTACCCAGTTAATCAGACCAGGGGAAATGCCGTACGCTAGAAGCTTACTCAAAAGACTGGCGTGCCATACCCTGTCGAAGGCCTTCGAAACGTCTAAGGAGACAGCAATTGCTTCTCCATTCTTCTCGAGGGCCTCGCCCCACATGTGAGTGGTATACACTAGTAGGTCCCCAGTAGACCGATTGTGGCGAAACCCGTATTGTCGGTCACTGAGGAGATCGTTACCTTTCAGGTATGCCATCAGGCGCGAGTTCAATACACGCTCCATAATCTTGCAGAGTATGGAGGTTATTGAAATCGGCCGATAGTTGGCGGGATCGGCATTTTTGGGCACGGGTTGCACGTTGGCAAGCTTCCAGGATTTGGGCACTATACCAGTCCTAAATGAGAGGCGATACAAGCGCGTCAATACAGGAGACAACTCGGGTGCACATGCCTTGAGAACTATTGCTGGTATACCATCTGGTCCACTAGCTTTATTCACGTCTAGACGACACAGTGCTCTCAAAACTTCTCTGTTCCTTATGCGAACCTCGGGCATCGAGGTGTTGCAGTGAGGTAGATTCGGTGGAGTAGCACAGCTAGTATCAAGACGAGAATTATGGGCAAAGTGACCTGCTTTCTCTCTCGCCGAGTGAGCCAGTGTCCCATCAGGTTTAACCAGCGGAGGCAATGAGGGCCTACAGAAGTTCGCTCCGACCGACTTGGCAAGGGACCAGAATGCTCTACTGCCGGACGGCTGTGCAGGGAGCTTTGTGCCAATATGGGTAATGCGGTCGAACCAAGCCTTCTTCAGTGCCTTTTTGTAGGACTTGGCAGCACGGTTGAAAGCACTCTTCTTTGAGCTCAAATCCGGAGCTTTGCGGTCACGAGCGTCAACCCAGGCGAGAAACGCCGAATGTTTACGCTCTTCAGCTTGAACCCAATCGGCGTTGAACCATGGGTGAGCTGAGCCTCCGATGGGTACGTCACTATAAGGGATGAAAAACTCCATAGCTTGACGTATCACATCGGATATAGCATCCGCACAGCTCGACGGACTTTCAGAAGAGAAGCAGACCTGCTGCCAAGGATAAGACGCAAAGAAATGTCGCATCTCATCCCAATCTGCTGACCTGTAACGCCACATTCGCCGTTCGCCGCGTGAGTCGCAGTCAGGTGGGGAGAAGCACGAAACAGACTTCACCAGACAGTGATCTGAAGTTCCAAGTGGTGAGGAAACTGTTACGATACATCTGTCCGGATCGGTGGTCAGCAGAAGGTCCAGACAATTGGCAGTATGACAAACTACATCAGGCACCCTAGTCGCTTGTTTGACCAGCTGGGAAAGGCCCATCGACACTGCAAAGTTTCGCGCTTCTCTCCCAGCGAGGTCGGTCCTCTGGTATGGGAAAAGCCAGTCTTGGTGGCAGGCGTTAAAGTCCCCCAGAGCGACGAACTGCGCATCATGGTGCCGATGAAGAGCCTTATCGGCGGCCTCACTGAGGTGGTCGAAAAACCGAGTCGTCTCCTGATCACCGCTGTGCGAACGGTAGACACAGGCATAAACAATTTTGTCCATACCAGTGTCCACCAACAGCCAACGCGTGGATAAATTAGGGTCTTCAAGGTGACGGAGACGCTGGCAGCAGATGTCATTACGGACGTATACACAGACCCCTGCACGCTGATGCTCTAGTGAGTATCCCGGGTAGTTGAGGTACGCCGTATCAGACGGACATCTAATTTGGGTCTCCGTCAAGAAAAGCAAGTGTGTCTTGCCAGTCTCAAGATGGTGGTGGACCGCAACGAGATTGGAGTGCAGTCCTCTAATATTTGAGAGGTGCACTTGAAATGAGAGGACGTGCATCCGCTGTTGACACTTGCCTTTCTTTTTACCTTTCATATAGATGAGTTTTGGAGTGAATAGGAGAGATGGAAGATGGCAGTTGAGCGAGGTGATGCGACGTTGAACCCAATAACACAACCAGAGTTGCTGCGCCAATGGAGGGTTAATCTGGAGACTGCGGGGACGCCCGAACCCCCCCAGGGATCGCCATCGGGTCCTCTCGCCCGGTCGCCAACCGGCACGATGGGGCCACCCTGAGATTTTTCACAGTTGGCGGAGCAGCCTTTTGTGCGTGGCTGGCACACTACTTGGGCCCCCAACTATCTGCGATCGGCCAGCGGAGCACCGTGCTTCGGATCCCGCTACCCTCCACGATCAAATGTCCGACACAACAACAGCTGGCGCATCATACCCAGTATACGTCGCAACACAACTGCTCAGACCCATCTTCCACCATACGGCTTCACCAGACATCACGCCGGAACACGACGAATCGCTTGGCGGCATGGCTTTGTCTGATGGGTGGTAACTTTAAAGCCGGCAGCCAATGCTATGGCCTACCACCGCCTTTACTGCTCGTTTAGCACTACCCAGGGGACACGTGTAGGGTGTTCAGAACTAAGTAAATCCTACGGACGCAAGCAGTTCATCCTCCAACCGACAACCCAACCGATGCGCCCAGATCAGCGTACGTGGCCGTGTTCGCAGTGTAGTGTGTACCTTAAAAGGGATATCATCAAATCACTCCTCCCGCTCTGAGTTGAGCGAGAGGCAGTGTCAGACTTTTAATGGCTAACACACACCTGTGTTCCTTCAATTACACTTTGCCAGGCTCACGGTAACGAAAGTACATAACATTGCTTTCCTCCATCCCCTCCTTGTTGCCCATAGCTTTCTAAATCAGGACAAGGTGACATATTTCTTGGGAATTCATTACAATCGCTGGAGGTTTATCCATTTGGATAAACCTCACTGTCACTGTTCAAGGTTCAGTTTTTTTTTTTAATTCCAATTCAATTTTTCTACTCTTGGAATGTGCAATGACAAGTGAGAGAGGAAAGTCATCAGCAAAATTTGTTGCAGACTTCTATCTGTGAGACATCAGAAAACCGTCATGAAAAAATCTTTTTGATTTATATGAGCAAAAAAAAAAATTCGGTCCCCAAAGGGGCTGGACCAGATACGGCCAGAGGTTTTCAATGCCATGGACAAGATTATTATTTATACTAAAAATCTTGATTATTACTAGAAATAATTATTAAAATAATATCACGTCAGTTAAAGTTCGGAAAAATAATATTAAACAATAAGTATATTCATTTATCAGTGTTTCCTTGGTACCTGCAACCATTTTGAAGTTTTTTTTTTTCAATTATTTCTTGACCATGGATACAAAGTACTTTAGGCAGAATAATAAAAATAAAGATTGCATAGAATTTTCATTTTAATAATCGACTTCCGGTCGATCATTGTTTTTAAACATCATTTATTATATCAATAATATGCATTTGCTAAAAATGCAAATGTTTGGGTGTTTTTAGCGGGATTTTTTGAGTGAAGTTCAGTGGCTGTATGGTCTTAAGACCTTAGCCTACCCAAATGGGGCAAAAAGTGGCGGCAAAAAGTGTCACATTTTGCCGCGTAGCATTTGAATTGCGACTATTTGTTTCAGTTTGTGACTATTTGCTATTATTACTATTCGCTTTCATAATGAACTCTGCACTCCCTTTTCCTAACGACCTCAGCCTGCCTATGGATTCTGAATCTGCTATGTACGACAATGACCCCGGCCGCTCTATCTCGGACTGTGTTTCTACTTCTTTGAATAACTCCAGCGTCCGACAGATGGAAACCGACATATTTCGACCCGCAGAAGCCAACGCTGTGTTAATTGTGCTTTAAATATTACTCAAATGAGACAACATTTTTGGAAGTTGCTGAAATCCGTGATCTGTGATACAAGAATGGATTTATCCACGGCAGGTAAGAACTATTTAATTTGTACCAATACTTAGTAACAAAAATAAAAATATGTAAATAAAATACTACAGATGTTGATGTTAAATGATACTAGTTGATGAATAACTATGCTAATACTTAGAAGTCACATACATAATGTTTTTAGACGTTGTTCTAATTTTAAACGACGAAGAAAATGATTAACCAAATGAATAAATAAATGTTTGTTTATTTTGCTGTGCTACAGCCGCCATTTTGACTCTAGCATTATAAAAATTTAAACTGATTTAACTCATTTCCCCCAACTTTTAGATAAACCTGTAATAGTTGTAACAGGTTTACTATTACATAAACTATGAATTGAAGTTGTCTTAATATATGTCCACTGTTGCTATACCGTGGCCAAAGTTTGTATGAATGGTGGACCATACCCTTTGCCGCCCTAAGCTCAAGCCTACTCAGCCTGCTGGTAAATCCGCCACTGGTGTTTCTAAAATACCTAGTATACTGTATATGTACCTGTTAGATATATATGATCATGCATTAAATATTTCGTGAACGCACCCACCATCGCACTTCCTAAAACAAGTGCTCATTTATCAGAGACACAATTGGGGTACATAGACAGAAAAACCATTAATTGTATCGAAAACTTACCATTTGCGAATCCATAGCTTTGCGATGTTTATTTCTGCATGGTAAAAATAATAAAGATTTGTAGGCAAACCATTTCGAAGTAAACGATTCATTGAATCCATTCTTTTTGCTATCTTGTTCTTTCTTTTTTTCCCTTAAAAAATGACTTTGCAGGTTTTTAATTTTTCTTTCAACTTCAACTTTTTCGACTTCAAAGTTTGCAGCAATTTCCAGTAAAACGTTATGTCTCTTAATTTTATTTTTATAGAATTCGTGTTTTGAATCCCATAGAAATGGGTAAGACCTATAACACTCGATAAATTGAAGTGTTTTTTGCTGCGTCCACTCCATTGTACGTGTGTTGATCTAATGCGGCCAACTCCATTCATTAGAGTCGATGCCGCGAGGAAGAGAGATGCTTGACGCGACGTGATCAGTCCCGTAGGAACTATTGATCGGCACAAGCCGAACGATGCCGAACCTAATTTAGGGTCGGCTTTTTCATCCCACAAATGCTTCCGAATGTAATGATGTACCAAGCCGAATGAACCACCCGTTAGCACAGCCGATTGAAGCCGAACAAGTGTAGTAAATCAGTAAAATAATGCTTAGGGCCGGCTTTGTTTTTCTACAAGTACCGAATAGACAGATTATTCACAGTACCTACATAGACCTACTACCGAATAGACAATCGGCCGGCCCGCTTACGTGTGTACTGTGTAGTAACCCTGAATGAGGTCGGAATGTGAAAATGTGAACCGGGTTTGTGCCGAATTGCCAATTATATTCGCTCTCTCTCTTACACTAAGCCCGTTTCATTTATTCTTTTAAGTTGGTTTATGAGCGTTCCGATAGATGTCGCTGTTGGAGATAACTGAGATAAAAAGTGGGATATTTTACATTAAGAGCATTACTCCAGAGCGGCGCGCTTTGATTTTAGGTAAATTTATTCACACTGCTTTACAATTAGCGTGCACACAGCTGTCTGTATTGGAGTGCATTATAACCGCGTGTCGTACACCGCATTGATAATTTTGATACTTTGCCAACGTTTTTAGTAGGTATGAAATTGTCAGTATGAATCGTCTATTATATAGTAATTCTAAATAATTCATTGTAAATTAAATAAATAAGTTTTTAGAAAAATTATTATGCCATGTCTAAGAACGTAAATGTGTTCAATTACTAGGTCTAAAAAAAAACAAAAATGCCCCATATTTGATCCTAAACTAACTTGTTTAATATCTCGAAAAATTGCTAAATATGACAGTTTTGAGTTTACTTTTCTTGAATGAAAACTTACAGAAATCGTGTTTTTTTTTTCGGCCATGCATTAATCAATGTTAAATATTTTTTTTAAGTAAAATTGTCGTAAGTTTATCATACAGGGTTTTACTACTATCTCGTATCTACGTAGACCATCGACCGCTAGTTTTAAAAACGGCTTGGATAAGAACTGTTCTAATGGGAAAACGATACGACTATTTGAAAATGTTTTTAGACCATACACTAGATTATGAAATTCCCAATAATATGTTGTCAATATCTTATCTAGAAATTAAAGACATTATTGTTATACTGTCCATCGGAAATCATTGATTTAGACTTCCGCGTGGTTTTAACGGATGAATGCTCTTAAATTGTTAAATTAAATCATTGACATATTTTTTCCAACGTTGTTTTTGTTGCACTTGTGTGTGAGGTCATCTGGCGTGGGAGTTAATAAACCCTGAGCTATTGGTTATTGAGGGTGACGAAATTAGGTCGACCAACCTTTGGGGAGTTAGGGAGACAACCTAGTCTACTTCATTGCCATGAAAGTAATATGGCGTGTTAAGATTTTAATAAAGTAGTTTATATAGATAGGCTAGCTGGTGACCGCGACAGCACAATGCTGCAATCTGATGGTAAGCAGTGATGCAATTGTTGAAGTTTAAGTGCACTATAGTTTATTAAATTTTTCACTCTAGGCTTGAAGACACCTAGATTATAATCGGACGGGAAGACCGCAGCAGGCAAATTGTTCCAGTCCTTCGATGTACGCGGCGCAAACGACGAGGCGAAATGCATAGTCCGGACTCGCTGTACGTTGGGTTGTCCGATGGTAGACAGGCGATGGCGGAATCAAGTCATGTAGGTAATTTCCGCACACCCTCTCCAAAATGCTTAAATTATTTGTTTGATTGAAAGGTTATACTTCCAAGTTGGTCCCATAGAAATATTGTTATGATCTGATCATGAACTTTGAAGATATGAACAAGAACTCCTCAGAATCACAGCAGAACTGTCGTAACAAGTAAAATTGCTTTGTTTATACGTGTAATCGATGACTGAGTGAAAGAAGAGGGCGAGGAGATATATCGAACTGATCTGATGATGAAGCTGGAAGGTGGGCACCGGAACTCTGTAATAAATTAATGTAATGTAAGCGTGTTTGGGACCATTAGAATTGTCATGAGATGCACTCTGGCTATAAGGTATTTAAGTTTGACTGAGGGACCTTTTCTAATAAGCCCTTTAAGTATTTGTACTAATTAAAAATAGTGGTGAAAACATAATAATACTTTGAATGAGGACTTGTAATTGGATTTCTAGTGATTATGGTTTCCTTTTTTTTGTCTGTTTTTATTAGCTGTAAGTCCTCCATGTACTAAATAAATAAATAGTTTTTTTACGTCCAAGTGCGGGGCCTCCAAATAAGCGGGGCCTGTAGCATTTGCTAGTCTTGCTACTTGGCTAATCCGCCACTGAATTTGATTAAGATTTGATTTGATTAATTTGATTTGTTTTGGATCAATATGATTTGCTTTTGTTCCATTGCAATTTTAATTGATATAATAACTACTATTGTATTTTGTATCACTACTTATTTTGAGAATGCTGGTTGACCTGTAATTGGCGACTGTGTAAGACTTAGGCCAACTGTTATCCTTGCCTGTAAAATGCTGTACACAGAAGCTGTTGGTTTTATCTTAAGAAATAAAAAAATAGACCTTCGAGACATCTAAGGAGACAGCAATCGCTTCACCATTCTTCTCGTAGGCCTTACCCTACAACTACTTAGTAGGTCCCCAGTTCAAGAAGTTTTTTTTTGTTCAGAAACCTTTTTCTTAAATAAATGTAGCTTATTTTTCTTCTTTGGCAACTGAGCCGGTGTCGACTATTCTGCCAGTTACTCCTTGTAAATAACATGTCATATGTCAGTGAAACAACTGTCAAAAAACGACGTATTATTATTTAATATTTACCTAGTCTGATTTTTGCCGGTTTGCAATTTATCAGGCGTTTGAAACTACGAGCTAGTTATCGGTGTACCTATCTAAAAGTATAAAAAAACCCAATTGTACCTACCTAACTAATTAGGTTCTTAATTATCTACCTATTTTTTTTTTACAAAGATTCTTGAACCTTAAGCTTTGAACATAAACTGCGTTATGGATTTAAAAGCAATTACGGGCATCTCTCGGATGCGTTGAGAGCCAAGCGTTTACCTCGTCTGACATTCGATTAAGAATTTGTACTCAGCGAAGCAAAATAAACGCGGCTATGACTGGGTGAGCCTCATCACTCGTATTCAGTCGCCGCACAGTGTCTCTTCTAGTACAAGCTAGCGAGGCATAATTAAACAGATCGGACTAACTTACCTAGTAGCGTCCGATCCTTAATTATGTGAAGTAGTCTCATCCTCATTATGTAGGGACTATACAGGGTGTAAGTGACAGATCACCGCAAACTTTAAGGGCTTGCTCAGTAGACGAGATGGAACAATCTTCCACAAAATTTTTGTTCAGGTATTGAAAAATATCGGCCTCCATACAAAATTATAAACTTCATTGGACAGTTTGTATGGAGAGGCCGATTTTTACCTGCCGGCACGCTAGCTTCGCTCGCTCGCCTTCGCGCTTCAATGGTCACTGTTCTAACCTAACCTAACCCACATGATCGCTTCGTTCGCTCGCCATCGCTTTTTAAAAGTGAACTAATCTATCCTGACCTAATCTAGGCGCGCTTTTTAACTTTTCCTATCCAAATGATTCGCTAACATTAGAAGGAGATCTTGCACTCGGCGGTCACTGTTCTAACCTAACCTAACCTAACCTAACCCACGTCATTGTCATTTTGTCTTCCTCACCTTCTGTGTCAATTTGATTCAAAAATGATAGAAATTGTAGGCTATAGTGTAGCCTACAGCACAAGGAATTTAACTTTCACACAAAAATGCTTTTTGGTTATACATATAGTGGATAACTTATTCTGTGTAAGTATTATACGGAACTCAACAGAGGATATAATAAATCTAGATAAGGCACTGTTATTTTGGTCGTAGGCAACTTTGTCTTGTACCATAATAATATTATAATAATTTCAAACATATTTTGTGAACCCTTCATATACGCCAGCATTTATTGGGTAACTAGTGTAAGAATGCACCAGATACTATAACTGGTATTCCACAGTTGAGCACTTTAATTAGGTGCCATAAAGCACCTAAATATAATAATTTAAATATAGAACTAAGGTTGGTTTCCTTTTTAACCAATGTTCTGGTGCAACACGATTTGTATAGGATCATTAGCTGGAGTCTAGAGATATGGAAAAACCTTTCCGTCCCCTACCCATTTATGTACAGTGGGATTCGTGTTTTTACTACCCACATGGCACAATATTCGGGTCCAAGAATCAGCCTGATCTAGGAGTCGTTAGGTCGCAAGGACCTAAGGGTGGGAAGGATAATATTCTTCTGGCGGAATCTCACTTGTGACTAACTTGTTAAAATAATTTACGTTTTATTTGACCTGTGATTGTTGTGGGCTCAGTAGTATAAATTTATTTTAGATGTTTTTTGTTGAGCTGGAATAGTCTTCAATTTCAGTCCTGATTTTATGACCACTTTAACGACGTTGAGAGTCAACATCGTGTGTATATAATATCTTGTGATTTGTGTCCAAAGAGGTATAGAGATAGTAGGCGAGCGAACTACCGGGTATATTGTACCGAGACTTATTAATAGTCTACCCTGAGAAATAAAAAAAAGATTACACACAAAAATATTAAATGCAAACTTAAGCAATATTACTTAAGTATTATTTAAGAATGTTTTTTACTTGTTTGCGGACCTAAAGATTTTTTTTTTTATAAAATTGTTATCGACAATAACGTTCAAATAAAAAAAACTCTTTGTATAGTTTCGATGTTGAAATGGATTCATGATAGCACACGTTTAAACTTTAGTAGTTTTTGGTTGCTATTGGATTGGATTGGATAGTCTAAGTTAACTATCCTGTATTCTTTTGTATTAATAATAAATAAATTAAAAACAAAAAAAAAGGCATCTCCATAGTAGAGTGATCTTGATATAGATCATTAATCTGTATCGCAGGTGACAGCTCTCTTCCTAAATATATTGCAAACAATTTGCTTCCATGCTACATTGCTAATTGTAATGTAAAAAAAGAGGTTCTACTATAGACAATTATAAATTAATTCATTTAGGAAATAAACAATTAATATCTATTACATTTGATGAAAACCCCGTTACGTGCTTAAAAACCTTAGTCTTATAATATTAGACGTATTAATAAATAGATAATTAGTAAAAAAGTGGGTAGTCTCAAGCATTGTGACATAATGTATTTGACACGAGTCAGTAGCCATAGGCGTCCAGTAGGTACATGGTCATGCAAGCGTCAGTCAAAACCATCAATCATGAATGAAGTTCATTCATTATCAGTCAAGTTTCATTCATGATTGACGCTTGCATGACCGTGTAATGGAGCCCATACGGCTATTGACTAGAGCAGTTGTGTTGTCCGAATAAGTGTATCACACTCTTGGTGAGCCGTAAAATACTCCAGAACGCAGTACTATACAAATGGTTCTTTCATTTTTAATTTTATCCCTCTAACTTGTACAAGATGAAACACTGTGCATCGTATGGGTTTAATGGTAGCTAGGTTTAACTAGGTTGTTAAATACTAGTTAAGACGTTTCTTTTGACGTGGAAGGTGTAAATTGGAACTGACTGGCAGTTAATTAGAGATCTAATAAACCGTTTTGCATTTCTTGTGAAGTAGCTAAGGTGATGGTGATGGAAATTGAGAACTTATTCAATATTATGGCGATATAGCGATAGCGACTATTGCAATCCAGCGCTGGGCGCGCCATAATCATGGTGATAAAACCTCTTTGAAGAGTTGCTGGAGAAACGTCACTACGTCCTCACCTTCAGAATGACGCAGGTCCTCGCCGGACATGGTAAGTTCGGGAGGTTCCTGCACTTCATTCAGGTGGAAGATTATGGCGTGCCCAGTAACGGAAGAACCTACGATTTTAAATCGTAGAATTATCTACGATTTAAAAACGAATATGAACGAACCATTTAATTAAAATGTTTATTCCCGTAAAGTTCAATGTTCTTTATTATTTATTTTGCCTCTAGCGACCCTCGGTCGAAATGCGAAGACACTGAAATTATTGTTCAAACGCCGCATTTATATTATTAAGTTATTAAATTGGGCAAAATGGGTTTGCGTCTTAGATAATTCGGGATCCAGTTGCAACGAAGTGAGTGAACAAAGCCGTCATCCATTTTTAACACTACATTGGTTTTCAGTTGATAATTTTACAAAGAAATATGAGTCAATATTGTGAAACTTGAATCAGAACGAAACAAAGGATATGAAGAGGAATGGTAACAGGTTTGGAATACTCGGATATTTATACGAATTACAAGAGTAGGTACTTATGACTATCACGCTAAAGGGTTATTCCCTGAGGGCCCCGATCCCCGAGAGCCCCGTACCGGAGGCACCCGAATGTGATAAATATGATTACATATAATTTTATTGCTTTATCTGTTGTTTTCAATTTGTACGGTCTACATAAAAGTGCTTAAATTTGAGTTTATGTTGAGTCTATGTTTAAAGTTAATTATTATATCAATATTGTAACGATGTTTACAATATTGACGATTTTGTATGTTTTTTTGAAAAGACTGATTGAAAACTTTTACTTTTGTAACTACTGTTAATTATTTTTATAATTGATTTTTTGCATGTTTTGAGACTTAAAAGTTGATAATATAGTCTTTTAATAAGCATTTTTGAATTATGTGTGATGTAAAAATAGTGAAATTAATTTTCCACGTTAAAGTTTATTTTTGAGTTTTCTATTTAATATGCTACATTAAAAAAAATACTTACTTAAGAAATAGTCCATGTAGAGTAAGTATTAGTAGTATATAAACAATATTTTTCCTAATTCTTAAAGTTAAGTATAATAATTTTAGTAAACTAGTAATACAATTTTGTTTAATATCGTCTGCTGATGGTACTTTTAAGCTAAACTGACTTTTATTTGAGTTTATCAAGATACAAAAAAATCGGGTGCCTCCGGTACGGGACTTTCGGGGGATCGGGGCCCTCAGAGAATAACCTACGCTAAATGGGCGCACCTCCACAGTGTGCTTTACCGTGTTCTTCGGGCGGTCCGCACAATGGTGACACCCGGGCGTTTCGACCTCCTGAATTTACCATGTCCGGTGAGAAGCTGCGTGATGTGGAAGGCCACGAGGCCGTGACACCTCTCCAGCCGATCCTCAAAGTGGAGATTTACCGCCATGTTTATATGGCGTGCCCAATTTGTAGAGTACGTGTAACCCACATGGGTTACTATATTTCATACTAGAAAATAAAACAAAAGTAGTAGTGTAGGGACTTATACAACATTAGTTTTAGTATATGCGAAACTCGGAACATGTGTTTAGTATTTTTATGTAAAGAATCTATGTATAAAATTTCATAACTGTATCTTGACAAAACGCAATGTTATAAGCTTGTTACCTGGTTGTCCGCACAAATATATGGTCACCGTGCCATCTAGGTGACTGAGTGATTGTTTTGCTCCTGCACCCAGTTGTGCACCGGTACCTAATGCTTGCTATGACCTGCCGTGACCTATGTTGTACTTAGTGTCCAACTTGTGATCTTTTTTAAACTATTTTTGGGAAATATATTCAGGTTAAGGAACTTAAGGGGTGTTTTTAACATCGTGCGGTTTTGATCACGCATGCGGGATTGCTCTGCACGCGTAAATATCCATTTCATACAAGTATTTATTGTAATACGTGGAATACGCACGCGGGACGCATTTTTTGCATTATGAAATTTTCTGCATGCGGAGCAAACCCGCATGCGTGATGAAATCCGCACGATATTAAAAACACCCTGAAGAGGTCAGACATGATATTAAGAAGTACATATACATATCTAGTTTCATAACTTTCAATAAACAACAGGAAACTGAGCTTTGTCTTTTATTCTTCCAGAAACAACTTTAGTTGAAAGTTCTTTCTTGTCTAGGTAAACCGTCGACCTACTAAGTGAAATACTTTCTAACTTAAGTATGTAGGTAAGCACTTTGTGTGATTGTTTATAGAGCTACCGTGGTCCTGGAACGCAAAGACTAAGTGAAGGAACACAGGTTTAACCACTGTTTCACCTAATGGTAACTAAGCGACAATATGAACTACCCCCCTAGCCAAGTTACAATCGTTTCGTTAGTAGTGGGCCATGCCTCCGATTACTTTGTTCTGACCACGTGACTGAGCGTTGAGATGACGTCAGAACAAAGGAATCGGAGGCGTGGCCTACTCGAGGCGTTCGGCGCGAACGATACGATTGTAACTTGGCTAGGGGGGCTGTTTCGAGAAAAGGATGGTGACACTATATTGCTCGCCTTGGTGGGGGCACTGCCGTGCCCCCTAATAATTTTGATTGACCAATTGGTCTAGTGGTTAGTAGCCCTGACTAGGTACTAGGCTTGAGGTCGTGGGTTCGATTCCCACCCAGGACATGTCAGAAATGACAGGGATGTTTGTGTGATAAGCACGATCATTTGTTCCGTGTCTGGTTGTAATTTATTTAAAATATGTATGTATTTAGAAATTTATATATAAATATGTTTATCAGTTGTCTAGTTCTCATACAAGCTTAGCTTACTAGACGGCGTCGAGTGATAGTTGTGGAATATTAAAAAAATATATATAATAAATTCCAATGTCTTATTCACAATAATAATAGTTTATTAGCACAAAAAAAAAATTGTATACAATTACAATACATTTTACATAGTTTTTATTTAAGCAAAGAATCTGTTTTATATCTGGCCGTTAGTCTGTTAATTGTCTAGTTAATGTAAGAACTTAATAAACATTTTTTCCAATTTTACGGACACAATCAGGTTAACAATCGTAAATCAGTTACGAGTGCAGATTAACGCACTCTAACTGATTTACGAACATTAACGGTAATATATGTATATATATTATATAATAATGGTAATTAAGTGGATTTTAAATACGTTAATAATTATAAACCAGCAAAGTATACAGGAAAATTGCTCGGAAAAACAATAGGTGAAGAAAAGTAAAATTTATGATGCTCTCAGTTTTTATCGCTTTGAGCATTAAGATGACGATCGAGGCTAAATATTTTACGATCACTCCGATCCGAGTTATAATTTCCTAATGAAAATTGGAGCTCATATTTAATAGCCCATCGCTTAACCTGTATCAAAGAAATTCTAGAACTTTTATCATTCAAGTTCGGTTTTGCTTCACTGCTGTGCAATCGGTTCAAAATTCATCCTCTTCCCATACACTTTGCAGCTCCATGGTGAGAAGAAAGAAAGAAAGAAAAAAAAATTGTTTGCGCTAACAGACGCTATCTACAACAAGGTACAACGCCGCGTCTCATCATCACAACAGCCACCACTTTTCTAACCACACCACCTTGCACACAAAATGTTTGTGGAATACATTCATTGTGCGTACCAACAGTTACAGAGTACAATTGTTTGTCTTTAAGTGAAGAGGATATTTCAAGGTTTCTCCTTCAAGCGTGCTCCAACGTCGGTCACATCATCGCTTACCATCAGGCGAGATAGTGGTCAAGCACAAGCCTATAAGCCTATCAATAATAAAGATACCGGGCAAGTGCGAGTCGGACTTTTAGTGACGTAACTACAAATTTAAAATATTGAGCGTTTTATTTATAGGGTATTTATCCAAGGACGTAACTAAGAAGTTCGTTATAAAGTAGTCTGTACTTCAATATCGAAAATAAGCAAACCTTTCCGTTATTCCCTATTTATATACAATTTCTAATAATAATCTAAAGTTTGATGAAATTTTATGAATGAAGAATTTACATATTTTAGGGCACCCCGACACGGATAGGTTGGGTTAGAAGGTTTTTTTGGGTACATTACCACTCGCCAGCGATGCGGAAGAATTTTTCGACGTCATACCTACTTTATTAACAATTACAAAATAATTTTCTAACTGACTTTGACTAGCTTTTTAAAATTACTTGAGGATCTTAAGCACTTAGCTTATAGTTCATATGTCTACAATAAACTTGCCCGCTTTGTGAGTTATTTCATTAGCAATTTTTCAGGTGGAAGCCGAGTCATGAGTGTGAACAACTTACTATTGTAAATACGAGTTTTTTTTTCAGAGAGATATCATTAATGGACTGCCGCTTTGTGTGAAGCGAAAGCGGGTGTCGGACTTTTACCTGTGTCCTTCTGCTGCTCTTAGCGTTCTAGGACCGCGGTTACTCTTTCGAGCTCTGAAATATGAAAAATATTCGGTGTATTTAGTATAACGGATACAATAATGTAAGCTACATTATTTTTCTCTGTTTCAGACTCTCACTCCTTGAAAAAGTGCCAATGAACTAAAAACACAATATAATTGCTAGCGAACTATATTCCGAAAGGTCACCAACGTGGTGCACTTAGTTCCGCAGAGCCGGACGTGCCCTACAAAATGTCAGGGGATTATGCTCTCCGCAATCTGTTCCGATATTGTAGCAGCTGATAGAACCGTGCGAGAGTACCTACATATGAGATGTCTATTTGAGGACTTACACGTAATAACTTCCACGAGTCAGTTGTTTTTGTTGTCCTCTGCTAGAAAATTATAAACTCGTTACGGCTAGGCAAATAGTTCGGACTTTTTTACTCGAGCATATTTGCTAATGGGCTGAGGTCCTAATTGGTGGATAATTATAATAATAATATTTCACGACGCTATCTAATCGCGAACTAAGCATAGCTTGTGCTATGAGCACTAGACAACTGATAAACATACTAACAATATGTTATGTTGCTGTTTAAGCCTCAAATAGATTAGAGAACAAAATATCCCCCGACATCACGCAAAACGCTCAATCTAGGTGACGTTACAACGTTGCCCAGGGGCCCAAGTCTGCTATTTTTATAAATTCGTCATTCCAACATCATCATCATCATTATTTCAGCTGAAAGACGTCCACTGTTGGACATAGGCCTCCCCCAAGCGTCGCCACAACGACCGATCCTGTGCTTCTCGCATCCACCGCACTCCCGCGACCCTCACCAGGTAGTCGGTCCACCTTGTGGGTCTTCCAACGCTGCGTCTTCCGGTGCGCGGTCGCCACTCTAGAACCTTTCGGCCCCATCGACCATCCGTTCTACGAGCAATGTGCCCTGCCCACTGCCACTTTAGTTTGGCGATTCTTCGGGCTATGTCGGCGACCTTGGTTCTCCTGCGGATATCTTCATTCTTTATGCGATCACGCAAGGAGACTCCGAGCATAGCCCTTTCCATTGCCCTTTGGGTGACTGTAAGCCTTTTGATGAGGCCCATTGTAAGCGACCATGTTTCAGAGCCATATGTCATCACTGGCAACACGCACTGGTCATAGACTTTCGTCTTGGGATACTGTGGTATGTTGGACGAGAAGATACCGCGCAGCTTCCCGAACGCCGCCCAGCCGAGTCGGATTCGACGATTGACCTCTTTCTCAAAGTTAGACCTACCCAACTGGATTGTCTGTCACAGGTAAACGTAATCGTCTACAACTTCGAGTGCAGAGTCTCCGATCTTGATCGGAGTGGGTGATACATGGTTATTTACCATGACTTTGGTTTTGTCCATGTTCATTTTAAGACCCACTAGTCCCCACTAGTGCCTAGTCCACTCAAATCCAGAACCTTGAAGACATCCTCCATTGCAGCCGTGAACAGTTTCGGAGAGATGACATCTCCCTGCCTCACGCCCCGCTGCAGAAGGATAGGTTTCGAGGTCCGGTCCTGAAGTCGGACTGACATTGTGGCGTTTTCGTACAAACATTTCAGCACTTCGATGTACCGATAGTCAATCTGGCACCGTTGGAGAGACTGCAGTACAGCCCAAGTCTCGATTGAATAAAAAAAAAGCTTTCTCGTAGTCCACGAACGCTAAGCATAGAGGCAAGTTATACTCCTCGGTCTTCTGTATAACCTGCCGAAGCGTATGTATGTGGTCTACGGTGCTGAAACCTTTTCGAAAACCGGCATGTTCGGGAGGCTGGAAGTCGTCGAACCTGCGCTCGAGATCCAACATGATTCCATTGTAATTTTGCTAAAAGTTCGTAATCTGATAATTTATAATGATCGATCATTGATCGATCAATGGTCTCGTACTAGAGTTGTGATAGAATGACAATATCGAGCTTATTAAAAGCAATGACGTTCTAATGGTAGGTCACTCATCAATGGAACTGTAAAAATTTTAGCAGATTACCGCATAAATCAGATATTCATTTGTCAGTAGGTATGTACGAGATTACCACTTCGTTCAATGTAGTGTCAGTGGTTGACCATTGGAAAGTCAATGACGCCATTATATTAGTAGACTAGCTTCTGCCAGCGGCTTCGCTCGAGTGAAAGTTGATTTCTCCATGCAAACTTTGAACCCTCATCATCTCCCCTCCCCCCCCCCCCCCGACGCGCGAAGCTGTCAAATTGACCAACAACATGTCCCGCGTCACGTAAATGCGTCGTAAAATGTTGAGGAGCAAGTGCCAGGACACTGGGTCTTAAGTCTGCTATTATAATAGTGTCACAATAGTCTATAATTGATTTAATAATTGTTGATTTTGTCAAATTTGGTAATTTATATATATAAAAGGAGAAACTGACTGACTGACATATCAACGCACAGCCGAAACTACTGGGACGAAGAGTGTGAAATTTTGCACAATGCTTCCTTTTATGACGTAGGCGAGCACTAAGAAAGGATTTTCCAAAATTCACTCCCTAAGGGGATGAAGCGGGGGTCCAAAGTTTATATGGAAAAACATACGTTTACGCGAGCGAAGCCGCGGGCAGAAGCTAGTAAACAATAAAAAACAACATTTTGTTTCCTGGCAAATAAAATTCAAACTACCAATAGTTGTACAGTGAGTTTCATGCACACTGAAACAACTTCACCACCGCAGGCACGAGCAATGCCGGTGGCGCGAATTCGTGCGTCCGACACAATTCATTTTTGCTGTATTGTATTTTGTTTCATGAATACGTAACTTCGTTTCAGAAGCTTTTAAAATGTAAACCTTTAAGCGATAAAGCATTTTTATGTATGCAACGCTATTGATTTCATATTTTATTGACAGAATTCCAACTATCATTATTTTTGTTCATAGCATGTAATTTTTTTTTTGTCTAAGGTTGGTAGACTGTGTAGGTACTGCCATTTGTACCTAGCCAACGCTTGTCCAAGACTGCTACTTTTAGGCAAGCGTGTTCCATCATCGAACACACCATCGCTTACCATCGGGTGTGATCTAGGCCTTAGTACAGGCCTGTCTCCAGAGCCCAGTCCTCTACCATCCGACCCCGCTGGTTCGTGTACCGGGAACCCCAAGACAAGTTCTTGGCATTGAAGTCCCCGCAAACGACAACGGGGAGGGAACCAAACCCAGCGACGACGGCATTCAGCTCCATAAGGGAGATGTGAAAATCGGCGAGAGTTTTGTTCGGGGACAGGTAGACGCCTACCACTGCAATGTCCCCGAACCGTGCTGCCACGCAACCGCGTCCCCTCGTGACGGCCTCGAGGGACGGAGTACCGGCGGCGGCCGACGAAATTAGGGTCACCGAGCCGTTCAGGTCCCGCACCCAGTCGGCCCTGGGCTGGACGTAGTACGGCTCGGAGACTACGGCGATGTTTATCGACCACTGCGCCATGCTCTGGAGCAACAGATCCTGAGCGGCGGCGCAGTGGTTGATATTCGCCTGGAGGAGACGTAATGGAGCAATTATTGACAGTCCATTACAGTCTCATCCCGAGGCCCTCGAGAGGGCCCTGCCGCAGTGGTTGCAGCGGCGGCATCTGTGGAAGCGATGGCGGCGGTGGCCATTTTAGCGGCCGCAGCGGCGAGCACATATGCGGGGATGGGCCTCGGGACCTTGCCCTTGGCCTTGGCGGGGGGATCACAGGACCTGCCCCCAGCACGATGATCGGCCGGCTTGCCTGCCGCCGCACATGCGTAGCAGTGCGGCGCTGCATTGCAGGACACGGCCTTGTGACCGGGCTGACCACACTGAAAGCAGCGGTCACTGCGATCCACCTCTGCTGAGCAACAGGCCCCCACGTGGTGCCCCACATGGCAGCGATAGCAACGCAGAGGTCTGGGCTCCAGCAGTTTTACCCGCGCGGAGACCCAGCCCACCAGAAGCCGTCGGCCCTCCCCGGTGATGTTCCTGGCCGCTGACACGGGGCAACTCACCGTCACTGCCCCCATGCCCGTGCCGTCAGCACGGATGGCGCCTGCCCGGACCTGGTCAATAAGGCACCCTCCCGTCCTGACGACGGCGGCCACGACTTCATCCACCGTCACGGACTCGTCCAAGCCCATAATACGCATATCAATGCACTTGGTGGGCCTGGACACTCGGGCCTCCTCTGCATCCAAGGACGCCCTGATCTTCTCGGCCAGGGCGTCTGCGGTGGGGCCGCTGTTTGCCCCGGGGACCTCCAGCATAAGGGCACCGGTTGCGGTATGCCGCATCCGGAAGCCCCCGGTGACTCCGAGCTCGGTGAGGTTCACCGCCCGCCTCGCCTTCCGGATGACCTCGCCGTAGGTCGCGCCCTTTTTCTCCGCAGCTGGCTGCAGTGTAATCACTACAGCCGTAGAATCTGGAGCGCGAAACCTGGCCGCGATGGCCCTCTTCTTCCGCTGCCGCCACCGCTCGCGTTTCTTTTCGGCTCGAGCCGCCTTACCCGCCTTTTCCTTTGCTCCGGCCACTTGCCATTCGGCTTCCACCGGAGGTTCCGTAGGTGGGAGAGGCGGCATACGCTGCCTGCTTGCCTCCACGGCAGGAGCTCCCACTGCCTTAGTAGCCGGTGCAATTTTGCTCTTCTTGGGGGCGGCAGCAGCAGAAGCTGGCTTCCCCTGCTGCTGTTTTTTAGCCAAAGAGGCTGACTCCGTGGACTCCAATACCACGGTCCCATGCCTGGCCTGCCCCGAAGGGCCCGGCTTGGGCGCAGCAACCGTGGCCGCAGCGGCGGCGGCATACCACGCCGCCTTTCGCTGGCCGGCCGCAAGTGGGGGACGCAGAACAATGCCTTCCAGCACGGAAAGCTGCTGCTGCATCCGCAGCTGGAACTGCTCTTGCTGCTGCTGCTGTTGCTGCCGGAAGGCAGCCAGCTCCTGCTTCACCAGCCTCAGCAGCTGGCTTTCCGGCTCAGGCTGGGGCTGGGGCTGACTTTGCCCCTGCTCTTGTGTGCGCTCCCCTTTCGGCGACTCCTGGCAGCATGCTCTCCGAGGACCCATAAGTTCGGCCCGGAGTTTTGCCGCCCTCTTTTCGAAAGAGGCGTCGATAGCCTCCGCGATGGAAATGGCCAGTTCTTGGACAGTCCTCTCTTTAGAGGACTTTTCCCTCTTCCTGCCCATGGTCCTTAGTGCGGAGACTATCAACAGCCCGAGCGACTTGCGCGACTCCTCGGCGGAGTCCTCCCTGGCACTTCGGTCGCTGCCAGACGGCCCCGAGAGGTCCAACTCAGCGTTGGCCGCTTTAGGGTGACGCCCTTCCGCGGCAAGCCTGTCAGCTCGCTGAGCCGATTCTTGGGCGGTGAGGCCCCTCCCACTGCCACGTGCACGACCCGCACCCCGCCCACGTGTGGGGATTTTTGGGGCCGAGCCCTTCTCTGCGTCGGAGGACGATATGTCCCCCGATATGGGGCGCTTCCGGTAGAGACGCGAATTTCTGCCGGAGTCTCCCACAGCCTCCTCTACCTCCGAGCCCTCCAAGCTCCCTCTGGATGCCGCGTCGGACTCCGACCGCGCATCACTCTCCATCGGTTGTCTGAAAAATTTTGATTTAGGTTCCATATTGTTCCCACGAGTATTTTTCATTCTGTACTTGCTCAAAGTCAGTGGTTCGCACTAGAGACTAATTAAGCTACCCATTAGTCAAGCTAACAACCTCCCTCGCGGTGCGCCGCCGCTTGGAGGTTTGGGGTAATTTTTTATAGAGGTTGTCTTCCTCGCGGCCCGGGCGGTTAAGCCAGGACCCTCGACCCCCATCAAAAGTCAGAAACATGACCTTGGACAATCTCTGGGGCTACGAGACTAACGGTGGCAGAAGGAGGAGCAAGTCTTCCTCCTGCCTGCCCGGTGGCAGGGTAAGTGCACACCGAGCCCGCTCTTACTTCGCCACTGTGCCCTCTGCTGTAGCAGAGGGACACGCGTTGAAGTGATCCTTCGGACAGAACATTCGCAAGCGGACATCGGGACTCCTTAGGCAGAAGTACCTAAGGTGGTCGTTGGCCGCCTCCCAGGGTGCACCGTCCCGCAGACTGGCCTTCACTCCGGACGTATCCGCAAGGGAACTACAGCCTGCGGGCACTCGTGGAGGTTTTCTGTCGTAGCACCCCTTGCGATAATAGTTACGAAATGGTTTAGTACAGTTTTGACCAATTTGACAGTATCCTTGAAACTGTCGAAATATTGTCATAGTAATCAAAATATCCATTAGACAATGTAAATCAGGTCCCAACTTAGATTATGCTGAGTTGCTCATCGTTACCTGGCTAGCTGGTAAATTCAAATCTGTCAAGATCTATTAATCATAAAAGTTTGAGGTGCATCCAAAGTAGTATTTGCATAGTAGGTAATAGGAAGCAGATTCTGAAGGTTTAAAAAGTTCTGATGGGTACTAAAGGTGATGATAATGTGCTAACACAATTTTTGTTTTTTTCAAATTCAATGTACCTACATACTTGCACAAAACGGAATTTGCAATTAGGCTGTTGACTTAGTTTTCTGCTAATTACTACGTCATTAAATAATCTATTTTAAAGTTTTTTTTTTAATTGTTATAAACTAGTGCTTGACTGCGATCCCACCTGATGGTAAGTAGTGATGCTGAGGCACACTAGTTTATTAAGAGCCTATTCACTCTAGCCTTGAAGACACTTACATTATAATCGGACTGGAAGACCGCAGCAGGCAAGTTGTTCCAGTCCCTTGATGTTGTTTTTAAAAAAGTTTTTTTAAGTATTATTTGTTGTAGAAAATATATAATGTAAGTAGCTTATGTCACTCAGTAATAATGTAGCAGTAAACGGGTGATAGCATTTTTAATGCAGTTCCAGTAGTTTTGAGTTCATTATCATCATCATCATCATTTCAGCCGAAAGACGTCCACTGCTGGACAACCTTGCCCAAGTGTCGGCACAATGAACGGTCCTGTGCGTCTCGCATCCATCGGACTCCCGCAATCGTTACCAAGTCATCGGTCCACCTTGTAGGAGGCCTTCCAACGCTACGTGTTCCAGTACAAACATTCATTGAGTTCATTCCATTAGAAACAAAAATATAAAAATATAAATCTTTATAATATTATTTTTAATTATTATTATAGATTGTACAAAATGAAATGTAGGTCGCGGGTTCAAACCCAGCCAGGCGCATTACTTTGTGTAATTTATTTCATCACCACTGCTCTCAAAACGGTGAAGGAAAACATCGTGAGGAAACCGGCATGTCCTAGAACCAAAAATTCGAAGACATGTGACATCCACCAACCCGCATTGGGCCCGCGTGGTGGATTACGGCCCATCCCCTCTCCTAGAGAGGAGGCCTGAGTCCCAACAGTGGGAACATTATAAGGCCGACTATGCTATGCTATGCTATGTACAAAATGAACACAGGAAAGTACTTAAAAGAAAAAAATCAACGTCAACGAATAATTTTGCATCCGAAAATGATTTCCCCATTAGTTGAAGGAAATGGGACACGTTAAATAAGTTAGCCTAGAACAAATAGATTTTCAATGCTCTAAAAGTCAAAGAACTTACAAACTGGTGCCCAATTAAAAAAGGCACGTAGTTCACAAAGCGTCACCATAAACCCAAGAAGTGTTGTACAATATGTTTTAAAACATCCTTAGTTACGACTGTAGCAGTAAATAAACTTATGCTAAGCTTATGTCCTCCTACTTTATGTAGTGGTTAAAAACGAGACAGTGTTATCAACGCAACCGCTTTTATATGTTTTATATGCGAGGCTACAATCATTCTTCACGTTTCTTTTACAACTGAAGTGAGGTTCTGTCGTATAGCTCTGGAGATTATAAAAGCTGACAAGTCCTTGCTTTTACGTTTAATGGCGAATTCAGATGTTTATTTTTAGTTGGGATGCTGATGCTGCCTGGAGGCGCTAAAATGATATCAGGGTTCTTATCAATCTCAAAGGAAGAGTCTTTGGTCAACTGGACCCACTCGAAATAGACCCGCGGGTCCCCATGACCAATAATTTATTTCCTGAAATTTTTATTGGTCAGAAAATTAAGAACAACGAACACAGACCCCGCCATCGCCTTCGTGGTTATTGTTAGGGACCTATGTAAGGACTAGATTTAAAAACTGTGGACTGTAATTTGAAATAAATATAATACAGAATAAGGTACAATCATACCTTTATCTTCCATTTGCAACCATTTCATGATAGGCACTGATTTCGCTTTGTTTTCGTGACGTAATATGGCGATAGACATTTTTTACTAAAAGGGAATAACAACTTTCAAATGGTGATATGGCCGGTCATATCATGAAGTGATCAATTTTAAGATCTAGCCACGACATATATACTAACGTTCGCCTGTATAATATTAGTGTGATTTGGTATATTATGTTTTGTGTGTGATTTGTCTGTAATCTAAATGAAAATTGTTTGTTAGTTATGTAACGTAAGTAAAGTCTATACATTGGGCACGCCATAATTGTGGCGATAAGTCCCCTCTTTGAGGAGTGGCTGGAAAGACAACGCGGCGTCCTTACCTTCCGCATGACGCAGGTCCCCGGACATGGTAAATTCGGGAGGTTCCTGCACCGTATACGTGCGGAAGAAACGCCCGGGTGCCACCATTGTGTGGACCGCTCGAAGGACACGGTGGAGCATACGGTAGAGGTGTGCCCCACCTGGGCAGAGCACCGCCGTGTTCTAGTGCGGACACGGGAGCGATCGGCGGCAGCGATCTCTCACACCAGGCCTAGTTACAGGCCATGGTCCGGAGCGAGGAGGAGTGGTAGGCGGTCGCCCCCTTCTGCGAAGCAGTAATGCTAGAAAAGGAGGAGGCCGCACGTGCACGTGCGGGGCAATGGCCCTTGCGCCCCAGCCGCCGGGAATCCGATCCCGATTTCCGGCCACCCTAGACGCAGGCTTGCGGACGGCGAGCAATGGGTAGCTCGCCGTCCGATCGTCCGGCAATCGTCCGGACCGTTCCACGCGCGCCTCAAGGAGATGTCAGTAACCGCAGGAGTCCAGCAGGGTCGAAGCTTACTGGGGCCATGGGTATGAATGGCAAAGAAGGAACAGAAGTGGGTTTTTAGTCAGTAAAAGTCTGACACTATCTCCTCCTCCGCCCAAGAGCGGGGGATGTCATTAGATGATTTTCCACCCGAAAAAAAAAGTAAAGTCTATACCTATAGTAATAAAAAAAGTTTTCATAGTTGTGTTGACTAAACGCTTCAATTCAATTCCCACATCGGCACTAAAATTGTGCTTCGTTTCTACATTCGGACCAAAATAAGTGAATGAGAAAAGTTAAAAAAAAACTTGGTTATGCAAGGAACGATAGATGTTTGCTACATATGCTAACGTTATTAACATGTGCTAGAAATATGAATTTAGTAGACTGATGAACTTTGTCGGCTTCAGATTGAAGTGATTATTTATTTTTAATAGCTTCTGGCTTCCTCGTGTGTTATATATCCGCATGTGTTAATCGATGATATACCTAAGCTATCCTGGTACCAAATTTCAATGCACAAGATGCCTTTCATCATCTTGCGATCTCAGCAATATCATGGTAAACCACATAAATTATGGTGGGACGACTTAATTGACTCCCAACGAAAGTTCTGGCTCGCACTATCAGAGGGCAGAATTGGGTGGAAAAAGGAAAGCGAGGCCTTTGTTTATCCACGTGACAATGCAAGCGGGTTGGATAACACTGAATAATGAAAAAATAGTGGCCTCAATAATCACACTAATATTAAAAAGGCGAAAGTTCGTGAGTGTGTATGTTTGTAACTTCTTCGTTGAACGGATTGCGATAAAACTTGGTGCACGGGTAGAGCATATCCTGGAATAACACATAGGAGAATTTTTATCCCAGGGCTTTGTTACCTTGGGATAATTTTCTACTATCATAGAATTCAGTGGTGGCCGAGTAGTAACGGCTCCGACTTACGAGTTGTAGATCGCGGGTTCAAACCCAGCCAGGCGCATTACTTTGTTTAATTTATTTCATCACCACTGCGCTCAAAACGGTGAAGGAAAACATCGTGAGGAAACCGGCATGTCCTAGAAGCAGAAATTCGAAGACATGTGACATCCACCAACCCGCACTGGGCCCGCATGGTGGATTACGGCCCATTCCCTCTCCTAAAGAGGAGGCCTGGAGGCCTGTGTCCCAGTACTGGGAACATTATAAGGCTGATTATGCTATTAATTATGCTATTATATATCATACAAGCGAAGCAGTTAGCAGCAGCTAGTTTAAAAAAAAAAAATTGAATTTGGGTAAGAGAAGTAATTCGCCGCCATCTTCTAAATACCCAAATGATCTCGTCCTTTAAGAAGCCGTACAAAATACCGTCATTTTTTCATGAAGCTTCAACAAAAAGTAACTAATGAGGGTTACTTGACCCAATTTGTTTGAGCTTTTCAATTAAAAGTTTTGATTTAAAGGGCGAAAATTAATACCAATCTTTAATTAAATTTTTATTCAAGCAAATAATAAATAAAATAAGAGTAGGTTTACGAGCAGTTGTGGCCGTTACGAGTTCAAACCCAGCCAGGCGCATTACTTTGTGTAATTTATTTCATCACCACTGCTCTCAAAACGGTGAAGGAAAACATCGTGAGGAAACCGGCCTGTCCTAAAACCAAAAATTTAGAGACATGTGACATTCACCAATCCGCATTGGACCCGCGTGGTGGATTACGGCCCATTCCCTCTCCTAGAGAGAGGAGGCCTGAGTCCCAGCATTGGAAACATTAAAAGGCTGATTATGCTAGCTTATGCTAGGTATACGAGTTATGATACTACGACTTTTTCATCTATTTGACCTTAGGCTTAAAATTCTTGCTCAAGTACAATAAAAACCAATAGATTAAATTGTATCGCTTCAACACAAATGTCGATATTATATTTCAATCAGACTGCCTTTTTCCAACTTTTAAGTTTGGGTCAGCTTCCAGATAGGTCGTCAGATTTTTGGATTTCTGACTACTTACTAGTAAGTCACACATACACATGCCTGAGGCCCGACCACAGACTGGCACAAAAGTATGCAAGTAGCTAGCATACCGTAGTGACATCCACCAATCAGAACTTGTTAAGGCCCATTGGCATGCGAGGTACTTGCATTATTTAGTGTTAGCTACAAGCATATTATGTATTTCGGCCTTTAATGACTGTCAAAGACCTATAGATGACTTCGATACCTTCGTAATAACGAACGACGACGTTTTAGACGTTGCGCTTAAGATGGCCCTTCTCCACTCATCCAACACAATCCAACGCAATGTTTAGTAAAGAGGCTAAACGAAAAAAAAGAGATAACACCTATACGCTCTTTTGGAATTTAGTTTATTTAATATTTCACAAAACTAGAACCGAAATAGCTCGAAGAATGGCCAAACTTAAGCACTGGGCAGGGCACATTGCTCTCAGAATAGATGGTCGATGGGGACGAAAGGTTCTGGAGTGGTGACAACGTACCAAAAACGCAGCGTTGGAAGGCCTCGTACATTTTTTTTTTAAACAGATGACCTGGTGAGGGTCACGGGAATCCGATGAATACGAGCAAACAGGATCAGTCGTTATGGCGACACTTGGGAGAGGCCTATGTCCAACAGTGGACGTCTTTCCGCTGAAATGATGATGATAATGATAATTTCACAAAACTTGTTCCCGGAAATACGTGTTTTTTTTTTAAACACGAAAAAGATTTGAATAAAAATTTCGTCATTCGGAATTCCGATTAAATGTGCAAGGTTAATGATATATATTTTTAAAATTTATGAGTATGTTATGAAGGGCCAAAGTTCACACAAAACAGTAGATTTCAGAGTTTTTTACTGGATTAGTTTTACACAAATTTATGTTTTAATTTCAATAGAGGCCTAGATAATATGCACAAGATCAACGTTTCCAAAATATCTAGAGACAGATGTGTAATAACGTCAAAATCACGTAACAGCGGTTATATGGAAATATATCTCGGGTTTGCCGCTCTTAAAACCACTAGATTAACATGCTTTTTGGGGTACAGATGGATGGATATAGTATGGGGATATCTATAGACATTAGTATTCAACCAAGTCACTAGACGTACGGCATTGCGCCAACGGTATATGGTAGACATCCCACCCATACGCACAAAGCGTTTTGAGAACACATTTATTGTGCGTACAGCCAAGGCGTGGAATTCCTTGCCGGAGACCTCTTTAAGTCAAGAGTGAATAGGCTACTTCTAGGCAAGCGTACTCCATCGTCGACCACATCATCGCTTACCATCAAGTGAGATGGTGGTCAAACACGAGCCTATCATTAATAAAAAAAAAAGAAAAAGATGTCGCTTTCCTTGTCGCTCGTCTATCTTTTTATCTGCTAACTCGTCCTAAACCACGCAAAAGATTTTGATGCTATGTTCATAAATAGAATATGCAATAAACGGGTGGGTGTGTGTGTATAATTTGCAACCATGCGAAACCAGCTAAGGCGGGTCGTTAATATACAGAGTTGATATGACATAGGGGCATTAAATTACAATACGTATACTATAGTATACTTTGTATACTTAGTATTAATTCGATACGGTAGAAAATAAAATATAAATAAAAATGAGTTTTTTTTTTTTCAAACAATCTAAATAGCTTACAAATCAGAGTAAAACGCAAACACCCTTTGTAAATAAATTTAACTGACCTTAGGTACCTAGGTATTAAAGCGGCAACGTCGCACGCGCGCGGCGCGCGTGTTCTCTCTCTCGTATCGGCGCACTAAATTTTTAAATTCTCGATGTGTCCTCCATTCACATTAATGCACAAATTATACCGACGGAGAATATTGTTATTTATTTTTCTAATTAAATCACTGTCCATCGCTAAGCACTTTAATTTGTGAAATGCTAAAATAATCCTATTTTTTAGTTCATTAATTGTATTTACCTCTGAGGCATACACTTCACCCTTAATGTACCCCCACAAAAAGAAATCCATGGGAGTGAGGTCTGGAGACCGTGGTGGCCACCAAACAGGTCCGAATCGACCGATTCATTGCTGCCCAAACATTTCTGTGAGCCGCTCCCTGGAAGCCATCACAGAATGTGGAGGCGCTCCGTCCAGCTGGTACCACAACTTGCGATAAACGGCTAAAGGCAGTTGATCAATGTACTCGGCCACAGGACCACTTAACAATTCTACAAATTTCGCCGCTGTAAGGGTGCCGTCAATAAAAACTGGGCCAATAATATTATTATTATGGATACCAGCCCACACATTACTATTAGTTTATGTGTCGTATCACGATAAAAGCAGTCAATCACAAAAAAACACTAACACTAAATAATAATAATCCCAAGTTACTTGTCCTATCACAATAAAAAAAAGAAATACTGTCTGTCTTAAATTTATTTAGTGTCCTATCACAATAACAAAATCACAATTGTTAGCGCGCGAGTTCGAAAAAACGAAAGCGGCGCGGGAGCTTCCGTGTTACGTAACCTAAGTACGTTCCCAAAGGGTTGCGTCGGCGAACTGAAAAAACAAGTTTTTAGACGCCCCACTTACCGTTCGCAAAAATCTAAGATGCAGTAGCAACATAATGACCTATGTCTATTCCTTTAACGCGCGGGATGTTTTGCTATGGTTGTCACTCTCGTAATGAAAGTGCAAGTGTGTGTATTTATCGCTTCCCTGTTTGCATTGAAATCTTTTAGCGAAAATATTTGTTTGTACTTGTGACTTGCGTCAGAGCGGCAACAACGCATCGTAGGTTATACTCCGATTTATCGTTTTAAGGTGCATGACCTATGCGTATAGACATAATCAGCTGTTAGGAAAAATACATCGTGTTCAAACGGAGCAAAAACTTACAAAATCATTTGCGACTAAACTACTGCTCCTATTTAATTGATTTTTGGTACAGAGCTTGAAAATGGTACCTAGTATAGGCAGTTTAAAGGAAAGTCTATCTGTCGTATCAACTTTGTATAATGTTTTTAACTTTCCACTGCCAGGACGTAGGCTTCCTCTGTGTGAGATCCAGAGTGGATGATCTCGGCGACGGTGACCTGTCGCGTCCAGTTTTGGTTCGGGCTATGGTACCGAGTGAGAGGGACTGGGAAGCTGTCACTTCTGCGAAGCAGTAATGCGAGTGAAAGTGGTGACAGAGGTGATGAGGGAGAGGAAATCCTTATGACCAAGTCGCCGCCACAGGAGACTCCCCGTACGCCTGTCCAGTAAGGACCACATGCCCTTCAAAAAGATGTCAGCAAAACAAAGGAGCCCAGTAGAGCTGATAGAATTGAATAGCATAGAAATGATATTATTCGGGACGGACACAGCACAACGGTTATAAACACAAAGTAAAAAAGAACAAAGTACAAAGTGCGCCGAGCGTGCCCGCACCGAAAGGGTGACCACCTCGGCATTTGTTAGGCGTTAGACACCCAGCGCCGATGCCTGCTAGGGCTACGGGAACGTTTGAAAGAGTTAAAACACAAAGAGCAAATTAAATATAAAGCAAATTACTGCAAATAATTATGTATTAAAACGTTCGTGTGATATTATTAAAACCGAACCGTATTAATAGGATCACTAAGCAACTGTTTCTTAAATTACTATTAAATAATACTTAGTAGAGCAACTTTCCGACCGTGTCAAATATTGTTTTTAATACTACGTAAGATAAGATGAATGCGGGGACTGCGGGGAACGCGGGTACGGGCGCTCGGCGCGTAGATTGTTCGCACGCGATTCTTATATTGTGAACTAGAAGACTAAGCCCTAAAGTTAGCAAAAGCCCGACACGCTCTCGCACTCCAGCCTAAAGCGAGAGAAATCTTTTGATGATGTTTACACCTCAAAAAAGTGGATGATCCACCATTCGGGTTCAGAGTGATGGATGAACTTAATGATGTGACAAAAATGAAAAAGATATCCAGTATTATTTTAATTATGTAGATACTACATAGGATCAATTCGAATCTGAAATACTACGTAGATATCAATTTTGTGATCATTATTATCTACTAAAATATTAAAGCTCAATTTACTGGAAACAGTTAATTAGTTTTATCTCGTATCAATCATACCTACATTAATTGGGCCTGTAGCTTTAATTACGAGATAGCAATTAGTATGTGAAAATTGAACTGGCAGACATGGATATGTTATGAAGTAGCACCATAATTGGGGAATCAATTATTTTTTGGATTGAATCACCTTTTTAAGGTTCTGTACCTCGAAAGAAAAAATACGGAACCCTTATAGGATCACTTTGTTGTTCGTCTGTCTGTCTGTCTGTCTTCAAAACCTTTTATCTCGGGAACGTGTGGAGGTATCAAATTAAAATTTAAACTCAGGTCAGCGATCGTTTAAAGCTGTAAAAAAATTGAGCTTTGAGTTAACGAAAAAAAAAGATACGGCCGTTTAAGTCGCAAAAAACGTATATTTCGACACTCTCAAGGGAATGACAATTCATAGGTTACTTTCCGTTGACCTAGAATCCTGAAATTTAGCATGAAGCTAGGTCTCATAGCACAAATATAGGGAAAATCAGAAAACTGTAAATTTGTAGTTACGTCACAAAAAAATCTTTTTTTGCGATTCGGAAAAATCTTCGTAACTCAATTCGGGAATTGGACTGTTTTCATAGGTGAGTATGTACGGAACCCTCAGTGCGCGAGTCCAACTCGCACTTGTCCGGTTTTTTTACGCGGTAGAACATCATCAAATGACTTGTCCCGCTCTGGGTGGAGCGAAAAGAAGTGTAAGACTTTTTCTGACAAAAACCTGCAGGATCCGTTCAGTTGCCCTTACTGTAACGGACGGTAATTCAGCCGAACATTTCTATGTTCGTTCCTCCTTCTTTTTGAAGTCGTTAAATGCTAATAAACATTTTGGTAGGCTATGTTCGTGATAAAGTATAAACAACTCTCCAAAAAGTTGGACGTAACACATTTATTTGGATGATTATAGTCACCATTGGATGTCTTGTACTTTATTTCTGTTTATGAAAGGGCGAAAAACTTTGTTGGAAACGCTGGAATATTATTGTTTCAGAACTTTTGGTATTATGGTGAGAGATATAACTCTTTTGGGTAGCCGTTTTAGTTTGATTTGTAAAATATTGCTATACAGGTATTTACAAAAAACTTTCTCCAAAAAATGTATTAGATACGTTTTTAATTTCATTTTTTTTATTGTACGATAACACAATTATAATAAGCCAAAAGACGGCTAGGATCTATGATTTAAAGATTTATGATTCAAAGATTCAAAGCATTTTATTTCAAATAAACCATTTACGGGCCCTTTTGAAATGTCAAGAAGTCAGTCAGTCAGAAAAAAATGATGCACATGCAAATTGCACATTCCACAGCGTAGATCTATGGAGAAGAATGTGCAAGAAACTCCATGGCCGCTCTTTTCAATCATGTTTTGTAATTACAAAAAACTCAGTTACTAGCTACGATATGGCTAGCAATCCTAGCTAGTAATATGGCTCTATGGCTAGGATATATAGTTTGTTTTATTACGGAGTACCCGTGATTACCTTTCGGCTTCAGCGTCAGATTAAACCGATGGTTTCTTTATTTTTGTTAATTACTTAATAGCAGCTTTCCACAAAAAGTATATTCAGTCTTATAATGTTCCTACCGCTAGGAATGGGCCTTAATCCACCATGTGGACCCAGTGCGAGTTGGTGGATGTCACACGTCGCCTAACTGTTTTAATTCATTAACCCCAAGCGAACGCGTTCGCTCTCTCATTGTCTTTCTATTGTGTCTCTAATTACGGTATTCGAAAGGTTAATATGAAATATTGACCCAACATAAATACAAAAAATACCCAATTGAGAAACAACTACGTCTTCTCCTCACATACTCTATCAATACATTTTATGCATAAATCTAGACTTTAGAAAACAGTGCACGTATTAATAAGTTTTTAATATTTTCTCTCATGAACGTTGTCTGAGTGCGAAGGAGGTCTTATTTATTTTTGCAGTGCGTTCTTGGAATGCATTTCATTTCAGTTCGGTTTCCACTAGGTAGCTCCGGCACGGCAGGTAGCTGTATTTCTATCGAGCCATTTAATTGCTCAATCAAATAGAAAATGTTTGCTATTTTATTTCCTAGTTGTTTATTGAGTTGCTAGTTGATTGAGAGTACGTTTCTGTGTTCGACTTGCTGAGTTCTGAGCTCAAAGGAGGCTGCCATTTTATTTTATGTTCTCTCTGAATGATTTCTTAAAGTTAATAAGCAGTTCCTTTGAAAAATATGGAGTAAGTGGATGTCGACTTTCTTGGTAATATTTATTTACGATAATTCTAAGATTTATAAAGGTTTTTACCTCATTGGATATCGCCGACAAAGGTCATAACATGACTCCTGTAAACAAAGCCAACTTTTGTGTTACAAAAAGCTCAGCGTGTTCTAGACAAGTCTAAACGGTTTTGTGAGCCTGTAGCGATATTAATCATAGGAGACAAAATAAGGAGCGGAGAAGAAAATCAGTTTTCACTTCATTTTAAGTGAAAGAAAATAGATAAATTTAAAGTGTGCAAGCAAGCCAGCGCCAGCGCTAAATTGATAATGTAGTTATCTAAGTTTTGTTTTCTTTAAAAAATACGTTAATTGAGCGGTGTTTTTTTCTTTTTTGGCAACTGAGCCGGTGTCGACTATTCTGCCAGTATTATGTGGTAACGGCAGCGCCCATAAGGTGAGCCGTCGAACTTTGCACTTTGTGGTAGATCTAAGGTGTTAGTGGCTGTAAGGACAACACAATTTTTTGTTAGTTAACATGGATTTAAAATATATGATATGACAACACAAACATAGATATTAACAGATTGAATTGGGCGGCCAATCTCAATTGAATTATTTAGACACCTGTCACTCTCTGACTGCTGAGTAAAGGCTTTACGATTTCTAGAGGTTTCGGTCTAGGGTGTCTAGTGGTCTATTTTGCGTAGGAGATACAAAAAAAAACTAGATAAGACAGTATTCAGTAAATTCTCATTTTATTTGTAGGAAAAAAATATTGTCATGAAAAAGTGCATCATCTATTTATATAAAATGAGAAACTGACTGACTGACATAGGTATCAACGCACAGCCGAAACTATTGGGCATAAGGCCATGATATTTTGTACAAGGCTTCCTTTTATGACATAGGCGAGCACTAAGAGAGGATTTTCCAAAATTCAACCCCTAAGGGGATGAAACGGGGGCCCAAAGTTTATATGGAGAAACCTACTTAAACGCGGGCGAAGCCGCTGGCAGAAGCTAGTTGATAATAAAAGATGGCTAATACTATTGGAGCTACTAAAATCATATAATGAAAAAAGCATAGATGTACCAAGTGAGAAACTCAGGTAGGTGTACACCAACTCTTATAGTAACTGCACTATAAGAGTTGGTGTACACCTACCTGCCATGTCTGAGGTAATCCAACACCACTAATTAAAGGTTCGATCGATACGACACAGCTTCCTTGAACCCGCTTTAAACCCAAGGATGAGCGAGGTAGCGAAGCGGCGCGAGGATGCATAGCGATGCTGCGATGTGTGAAATGCTTGACAGTTTCCGCCAAAGCTGCGCGAGACAGCACGAGTTGCGTAGGAGCAAAACGGAGTGTAGATGAGTTACAGGAGCATGTGTGTTGTGGACTTGTTTTTACCCTGTACGAGATCATTACTACTGCGTTTGCCAGCTCTGCCAGACCTTGCTCATTAGAGATAAGTTAATATTAATAATAATAACCTCAGGGTCCTGATACAAATGAATGTAGAAATATAATAATAATAATAACTCTTTATTTCAGGCTACTAAGGCCCATATAAACTATACATAAATAACAATCTTAAAAATTATAAACTAATAAAATAAAAATAAAGATGAAAAAAAAAATGTGCAAAAATGTGTGTCGTAAAAGATGTGCATCCCTAGTGCGCAGGGTGCGAGCCAGTCCCAGTGGCATCTTGGGCATGATTGCTGGCAGACTGGACTGCTGTATTTTAAATCGTTACTCCAGTATCTCTGCTGGGGTGCTGAAGCAATGATTGTTCTATTGTGTGTATGTAATTTTTTTTAAATTGTATGTCACTAACATAGTTATAAGTTTGTTTTGTTTTTTACTAACACAATTTGAGTCTTGTTGCTCCTAATAAATAAATAATTATTATAATTATAATAATAACATTCTACTTTTATTTATTATTAAAACTAAGTTGAGTTCGCAACGTATTGCGCTGAGTCATGGTGTCATGTAGCCTTCCGCGAAAGCGCCGATACGTACACGACACCCGTTGGCCAAAATTCTTCCTTCTTGAAAGTGTCCAGATGTTGAGTCAGTACCCGTACAGCAAAAGATTTGAAGTTGATCTTGTGACGCAACTCCAACCTTTCAACTCTCAACCATGGCTAAGAAAATTGGTGGATTCTTTCCTCGAGCACCGTATACCGTAGCTACCTCACACATCTTTGATAAAAATGATCCCTTAAACTATAGTTAACTGGTTGTCTATGGCAGACGGTCGACAGGAGAGAGACGTGGGCGAAATAACAAGATTTATTCTACGAACAAAAATAAAATTAAACAAGATCTTCAAATGGCAATAAAACGGATATTGCTGTTTTAGGGGCCCTTAGGATGTTTATTAATGTTGTGAATAAATTATTTTAAGGGGAGATGAAATTGATCTTTGAATTACAATGATTGAATAAATCATAAGGGACTGCTGCGGCTGCTTGCCGTTCTGTTTACTAAAAAATGCAATCTCATCATTTAATTTTTTCTCCCGATTTACGTGGAGTGAGAGGAAGCATAAACTTTTACTTATTTTTTCCTTTGCGTTCCCGGACTACTAGCAGGCTCGTGGGCTTGCGGACGTCGAGTAATGGGTAGGTCGCCGTCCAGTCGTCTGGTGATCGTCCGGACCAAGCCCGAGTATTTGACGGTGCGTAATGTACCACGTGCCTCTATCTATTTATCATGGGTGAACTTCCGAAGTGAAAATCCAGGGTTCTGGAACGCAAGGCAAAGAAGGAACATAGGTGTGGTTTTAGTCAGTAAAAGTATGGCACAACCTCGCGCCCTGCCCTAGAGCGGGAGAAATCATTGGATAATTTCCTACCTTAAAAAATTAAAATAATTCCCTCCAAATAAACGTGCCATCATTGTAAGAAAAAAACGTACATAAACAGACAAGCAATCACGTTGTCACGGAGTGAGAATTTTCAGGCAAAACTTTTCCGAATAAAAAGTTTATCATTGGCACTCCATATAAAAAAAAAAACTTGAATCTCGTGCGTTGTTCCGCATTTACAAGCAAATTCGTGGAAATACTTCGTTCATTTTCTGTATTTTACCTAGGTAGGGATTTAAAATAATATTCTGTTTATTTTAATAGAGTTTACGATTTTGTTAATTAATTTATTTTAAGCTAAAAGCTTAAAACAAATTAACTGCTGTGAGGGTGCTATGATTTTAGTAGAATTTTGCTTTACTAACATTATTACTTTTTCATTATCAATCTTCATATTCATATTCATAAGAATTTCCCTCCACATTTTTTCGAGAGCCAAATCAATTTATCGTGTCTCATTTAAAAATGGATCAGTTTCGATAACATTTTCGTGCGATGATTTTCTACGATTTTAAATGTGGGCTAAAACCTGATGATTCATTTGATCGACTTTAAATTACTTTTATGGATGAAGGGCCTTCAAAAGCATCCATCTACCGCTGGTATAGCGTATATATAAGGTCAAGCGCGGTCGCCTTACTTTGGGGGATGAACAAAGGAGTGGTCGTTCTATGACGGCTGTCACGGAAGAAAGTGTGCTGGCACCTGGCAGTAAAATTTTATTCAAGAAAACAGGCGAATTACATACGAAGAGATTCAGAATACACTGCAGATTGGTTCGAGAAGCGTTCACAAGATTCTACACGAGCACCTTTGCGTGAGGAGGATAGTTTGCTGCTGGGTGCCGCACAACCTCACCGAAGCTCAGAAGCAGGCCCGTGTGGAGTGGTGTCGAGATATGATAAAAAAATTGAAGCAGGCTCGTCTCGGCGCCTTTACGACATTGTGACAGGTGACGAATCCTGGAAATTATCAATACGATCCAGAAACAAAGCGTCAGTCGGCAGTTTGGCTGTACAACACCTACGAAAGTGAAGTGATCGAGAAGCGCAGGGATAATTTGCAGCTGAAAGGGTTACAGTTCTCATCGCCGAAAGACGCGCTAGCAGCGAAAAAATGTTTCGAAAATTGGTTTAGACGCATGAAACTTTGTATAGAGGCTGGTGGAAGAGGAAAAATATTTTATCCATAGAGGCTAGTTTTTTAGTTTCTCAAAACTTTCTGAGTGTCCCACGTATGTATGTAATATTCTTTATTACCTCATATCTTCCAAACTGCTTGACGGATTTTTATAATTAAGATATCATTAGATTCGTCTTGATATCCCAAATGTTTTTAACTTAAAAAAAAAACTAACATAACGACTGTGAGACGCTATAGTAAAAAAATAAATGATTTTTGGATACTGCGACATGGGTATCAAATTAAAGGACTCATCATGAGGATTTCAAAATAGTATATCATGACCATATATAAAAAAATACAATAAGAAATATGTTATTTATTATCTGCTTACTGTTACTCGCGAAATCGCAACTTCATTATAATATTAGCTACATCCCAATGAAAGTTCCGTCAATTTTACTTCAAACATTTCGAAGATACTTTCCCATTTTGGGAATCAAAATGTCCGCCCACCGCTGGTAGAAAGTCCCGATCACGCAGGAATAAAATCAAAGCTTAAGGTTCTCGTTATAACATTAGCTATATCTCAATTGGGCACGCAATAATCGGCGGTGAGTCCCCTCTTTTAGGATTTTGGATCAGTTATTTTGATATAAGACTGGCCATGGATAATAAGTGTTTAACGGTATTAGTTTTACTAGACTACAGCACTGCCTTTAACTCTCAGTTGACTTTGACATCCTCTTAAGAATCCTTTCGTTCCTTAATACCTTCCAAAATATTACCCATTACAATAATCTAGACTAAAATCATTCCATCCAGTATGGGTCCCGACTGTTGCAGTCAATATGTTCCGTAATAGAATTTATTATTTGTTTTATTTTATGTGTGTAAATTAATGCAATTGAATTGCTTTCTATGCTACTGGACTAAACTTTTTTTTTTCTTTTCAGTTTATAATTTAATTTATTTTTTAGCAGTCGGGTTTTTTTATTTATTTGATGTCGGATAAGCTTGGGGTCGGCTTCCAGTGTAACCGGATGGTGAATACCTGTGTTTTACAAGAAGCGACTGCCTATCAGACCTCCACAACCTGGTTACTGGGCAACACGTTACTTCTCGGATATACTGATGATCGAGTTTTTACCTTTTTTGTTAACCTTATTCATTTATTAAGGTAAAACCAACCGCTTCTGTGTATACCATTTTACAGGTAAACATAACAATTGGCATAAGTCTTACGCAGTCACCAATAACAGGTCAACCAGTCCTTATTAATTAAAAACAAAAATTTTTCGGTAACAACAAAAATGAAAATAAATAAAAATATCTAAGTATTATAAATGTAAGGAACCCTTCAATGCACTACAAGTACATCATTTTCTGAATGCATTTTTAATTCAAATCGTGATCGTGCCGCCGGAGGGTTGTGGAGACAAAAATAAAAACAAGTTCTAGAATATTATAAAAAGAACGTAAGAGGTGAACGCCGAGAAGATACCGAAGATACAACCGGTAGGGTTGCCTGCTACAAGTGCAACACTAAGAAACTTATGCAGGGTTCTAACAAAACGTGATTCGATGATAGTCTTGGTGTTGTGGTCAAACACAATTTGAGTGTAAATTAAGAGGAGGGATCAAATATTTTCTGTGTTTTAATGGAATATTTGATAAACATGGTACAGACGCACCGGTACATGCTGGACATCAAATTTAGTCGCACGAAACTTTTTGGGTACACATTCATTGCGCGTATAGCTAAGGAGTGGCATACCCTGCCTAAGTCTGTGTCTCCTCATGGCTACAACCTGGGGGTCTTTAAGTCAAAAGTGAATAGGTTACTCCAAGGTAAGCGTGTTCCATCGTCGACCACATCATCGTTTACAAACATGTGAATTAGTGTTTCTAACCTACTGTACTAAAAGAAAAATAAAACTTCAGCAAGTACAGGTGGGCTTGCGGATGGCGAGCAACGGGTAGCTCGCCGTTCGACTGTCCGGTAACTGTCAGGACCGAGCCTAAGTCGTCGACGGTGCGTTCTGTTCCACGCCCGCCTCAAGGAGATGTCAGCAAACCGTAGGGGCCCAGCAGGGTCGAAGCCTATTCATTTTTATCCAGGACAATGCAAGTGGTTATACCACAGGCATTGTAAATGAATGCCTGAGCGAAGTCGGTACGGGTACGGTTATAGGCTAGCTAGCAAGGCGCTGAATCCCTTAGAACACGTATAGGATGAGTTGAAGAGAGGAGCTAGAGATTCTGCTTCGGAGACACTTGTTGTCCGTCTGTCTGTCTATCTGTCTGTCAAGACCCTTTATCTTGGGAACGCGTGGAGGTATCGAGTTGAAATTAAAACCATATACTCAGGTCTGCGTTTTCTTGAAGCTGTGAAAATATCAACTTTCTAAGTTAACGAAAAAAAAAAAACGTATATTACGACACTCTCGAGGAAATAAAAATTCATAGGGAAATTTGTAGTTACGTCACAAAAATGTTATTTTTTGCGATTCGGAAAAATCTTCTTAACTCAATTCGGGAATTGAACTGTTTTCATAGGTAAGTTTTTACGGAACACTCAATGCGCAAGTCCGACTCGCACTTGCCCGGTTTTTTTTTTGTAAAATGTAAAAATAAGAATCGTAAAACTCATTCAAAACCGAGAAGTGTATCTAAGTACTATCAGACGAATCAAACGTCTATTTATCTGTGTAGGCTCTCAAAGGATAAATAAACAACTTCAACTCGATTAATTTAACTTTTGATTAATTTTAGAATTCAAGGTAGATAAATTTAGAGTTGGTAATGTTGGTATCACTTACAAATCAAGATTTCTGGAAAGTTCTTGTCCCAATGTATCTCGTTGAAGCATTTCCATGGAACATTGAGGCATTTGCGACTACTAGAATGTTCCATTTAACTTAATTGATTCTTAGAATTTGTGAGAAGCTCTTCGATTTAAATAGGACTACGTGGGAATTGATCTGCAGTAGGTAATGAAATCGATTTCTGATAACAATAGCTGTAATGTAAGCTTATTAAAATTTGTAATGAGCTTTTATAAGTCACTTACTTAGTAAATGGTATGACGGATTTTGCAGTCAAACAACGTCACTTTGCTCAGCATAGCTCTCGACAAAACGGCAATATATGATGTCAACTTGGTTAGGGGGGCTCCTAGCCAAGTTACAACCGTTTCGTCTCATCGATCGCCTCGAGTAGACCGCGCCTCCGATTCGTTTATTTTGACGTCATCTCAGGCGTGGCTGACTCGAGACGAACAAGGAAACGAAACGGTTGTAACTTGGCTAGGGGGGCTGTTGATATCAGGATATTGCCGTTTTGTCGAGAGCTATGCTGAGCAAAGTGACGTTGTGTGACTGCAAAATCCGCCATGACGTTACAAGAGTGACAACCTTAAAGCGCTACTGAAAAATGGCTACATTTTGACAGATCAAAAATGTACGGAGTTTTTGCCGCGATTTTTTCGAGTGAAGTTCAGTGGCTGTTTTAATTTAAATTCGCAAATTGATTCTTAGTAGATATTGTGATGTAAAACTGGTGTAGTTTTGGATCTGCGCAATTGGACAATATGTGGAATAATTGAAACAGCCGTGATCTTCATCACCATCATGATCATCATGTTCGTGATTATAGTGCTAAATAAACGTTCTTTCTTTCTTTCTTTTATCTTGGTAAAATGGTGCTGAGAATTTAATTTTAGTGTTGACTACCTCAATGAACTTTATTGAGAAGGTTCACTTTATACCAAATATTTCAAAACAAAATTAGAATGTGTACAACCATATTGTAATGGTAAAAAATAAAATTGAAAATTCTTTGTAATTTCTATTATTCTGACTGAAGGACTTTGTACCTATCCATGGTCAAGAAATAATTTAAAAACTGGATAAGTGTGAGTCGGACTCGCGTACTAAGGGTTCCGCACAAACTTTATACCTATGTAAATAGTTCAATTCTCGAATGGGGTCTCGAAGATTTTTCCGATCAGCAAAAAAATGTTTTTTTTTTGTGACGTAACAACATATTTACTATTTTCATATTTATTCCTATACCTGTGTTATAAGACCTTGCTTTCTGCCAAATTTCAGGATTCTGGGACAACAGAAAGTAACCCTTTGAATTTTGATTCCCTTGAGGGTGTCGAAATATTCGTTTTTTACGACATAAACGGCCGTATCTTTCTTTTGTCGTTAACTTAGAAGTTTTATTTTTTCATAGCTTCAAGGAACCGCAGACCTGAGTATAGGGTTTTAATTTCAACTCGATACCTCCACGCGTTTCTAAGATAAAGGGTCTTGACAGACAGACAGACGGAAAACAAAGTGATCCTATAAGGGTTGGGCCAAGAGGCCTATCCACAAAACAATAACACATAGGGTATACTTTTTATCTCAGGGGTACGTTCCCTTGGGATAATTTTCAACTATCACGCGGGCATAGCCTCCTGCAGCAGCTAGTTGAAACTAATTTATGACCTACTAGATTTTGCCCGCAGCTTCACCCGCTTAAATAAAATATATGCCTATGTCACTCAGGAATAAAGCAGCTTTCGACTAGACTTAGGCTCGGTCCGGACGATTACCGGACGGCTGAACAGCGACCCATAAATATTTGTTACGTGTGGGAATCGAACTTGTAATACGAAACGCAGCAGCCAATTACGTAATTACTGCGTCTCCCGAGTGTCGCCACTGTGTGGACCGCCCGGAGGACACGGTAGAGGTGGGCCCCGCTTGGGCAGAGCAACGTCGTGTCCTCGTGAGGGCGATCGGCGGCGGCGATCTCACGCCGGGCCTTGTTACAGGCCATGGTCCGGAGCAAGGAGGACTGGCAGGCGGTCGCCTCCTTCTGCGAAGCAGTAATGCTAGCAAAGGAGGCGGCCGATCGCGTGAGGCAACGGTCTTCACGCCCCAACCGCCGCCAGGATTCCGATCCCGATTTCCGGCCACCGTAGGCGCGGGCTTGCGGACGGCGAGCAATGGGTAGCCCGCCGTCCGACCGTCCGGCAATCGTCCGGACCGAGCCCAAGTCTTAATTTTTACGGAATTTTTGTTTTAATTTTACACTTTTTAGTTATGCTACCACCACTAAAAAGTACCCCTCATCCAAACTTAAATACCTTATAGCCAGAGTGCAATTCATGACAATTCTAATAATCCCAAACATGGTTAGATAAATAAGTAATAAATAATAAATTAATGTATAATTTACTACAGAGTTTCGGTGCCTAACTTTAGGCTTCATCATCAGATCAGTTCTATATTATTCCCCCTCTTCTTTCAGTTAGTCATCGACTACACGTATAAACAAAGTACTTGTTACTACGGTTCTGCTGTGATCCAATGAGGAGTTTTGTTCCATAACTTCGAAGTTCATGATCAAATAATAGGAATATTTCTAGGGGACCAATTCGGAAGCATAACCAAACAATAAAAAAAAAAACCAAAATCGGTGTTCAATTGACTGAGAAATCGGTGAACATACACATAAAAAAAATACATTCAGCCGAACATAGAACCTCCTCTTTTTTGAAGTCGGTTAAAAATACCTTTCGTTTGTGCGAGAATTCCTCCACTGCTATAATACTTTTACGAAGGTACCTACATGGACGACGCCGGAAATCAATATTTTATGATAACAAATTCCTACCCTTAGCTTATGACAAATACATTGTTGACGTGAAAATAAAATTATTGGAATACGCGTTATCGACTAAGGGTGTAAACTCGTGTATGATGACACCTTTCGATAACAATGTTGATAAAATAGAATTGTTGAGAGCTTCCGTCCTCCATAATTATTTATTGATTACAAGCTGCTGCTAGCGTCTTTGCCGTGAAAGTAGAAAATTGTCCCAAGGGAACATATTCCCGGGATAAAAATATCTTAAGTGCTATTCCAGGACATAGTCTACTATTGTACCAAGTATCATCGAAATCCGGTCTGCCGTTCCAGCGTGAAGAAGTAACAAACATACACACACACACAAACTTTTGCCTTTACAATATTGATTTTTAGGGTTCCATACCTCAAAAGGAAAAAACGGAACCCTCATAGGATCACTTTGTTGTCCGTCCGTCTGTCTGTCTGTCAAGACTCTTTATCTCGGGAACGCGTAGAGGTATCAAGTTGAAATAAAAACTGTATATTCAAATCTGCGGTGCCTTAAAGCTGTGAAAAAATCAAACTTCTGAGTTACTGAAAAAAAAAAGATACGGCTGTTTATGTCGCAAAAAACGTATATTTCGACATTCTCAAGGGAATCAAAATTCATAGAGTACTTCCCGTTGACCTAGAATCCTGAATTTTGGCATGAAGTAAGGTCTTATAACACAAATATAGGAAAAAATCTGAAAACTGTAAATTTGTAGTTACGTCACAAAAAAAACTTCTTCGTAACTCAATTCGGGATTTCAGCTATTTACATAGGTAAGTTTTTACGGAACCCTCAGAGCGCAAATCCGACTTTTTAATTCAAAAGTGAATAGGTTACTTCTAAAGTAACCTATTCAGTTTAAGATGATTATTATTATATTTAAAATACTAACTATAATTACAATAAAATAAAAAAATAAAAATAAAAACCATACACCAATTACAACTAACTAAAATCCAACTAAAATATGCCACGCTGTATGGCAATGCTTATCATCTGTCCGAGATAAAAGCCAGCCCTTGGGTCACGCGAAGTGTCAAATTCACTTTTGAATTAAAAAAAAAAAACTACTAGGTTGTAGTGGCTACTTAGACCGGGTTACATACCGAATTGCAAAAGTTTCGCCTTGGAGTTTGCCAGGGAGCTAAGGAGCGCAGCATTCTGAATATAAAAAGAGCAGACCGAATACGAAATAATACGCTGTACTAAAACGGGCATAATAGACGTGGGCAAAAAGGTTGCCAGACTCAAATGGATTGGGCGGGTTACGTTAGCCGCATGCACAGAGACTGATGGACAATAAAATAATAAATAATAACCATTTTATTTTTAGGCATCAGAGGCCCATAGAAAAAATAAATAAAACAAACAACAACAATGTTGTCGCTACGCGGTGTGTTCTTACAGAGAGAAAGCGTCGTCGAGGCCGGCCTAGAAAGAGGTGGTGAGATGATCTAGACGCATATCACGTGGACTGGCACGAGACGGGAGAAGAATGTCTGGTAAGACCTGGGAGAGGCCTTTGCCCAGCAGTGGGACAGTTATAGCTAGGAAAAAGTAAGGTTGTGGCTATCAGGAAACATAGACTCCGGCAGGGAATTCCATTCCTTAGCTGTACGCACAATGAATGTGTTCACGAAACGATTTGTGCGTATAAGTGGGCTATTCACTCATAAGTACTTGTACTCAAGTAGTATTTGTTCTTATAAACAGATTGGCCTACCTACATCTCAATAAACGCTATACTGACATGTTAATCGATTCAACTCCGATTCTGTAGTAAACAAAGTTCCAATCGCCACTTCAGAACTCGATCTTACATCCAGATTCGGAACTCTAAGATTGCACCCTACATATCCCAGATCGTCGGTCCATTTCTTGCCGACTACTTTCGTGACCCATTTCTTCAGTTTACTTTCACAAGTTGCGCGGAAAATAATCAGCTGAAACTATGAAACACTTTCTTAGATAAACATTGAGATCTTTTAATGTTTACGTTGTATTTTATGTTAGAGTTCGTTTTTGTGGAGATTCGATCTGTTAATTAAAGAAGTGTGGAGAGTGAATCTGACTCGGTGATTTTCGCTTCGTTGTTTATTTTTCGTCTAGTTGCTGTTATTTTGATTTCACATTTCCCCCTTAATTAGTCAATGTATTTTGTCCCTACATTACTTCTTGTTCGTTCTTTATGATCTACAGCTATACTAAATTATTATATCTCTATGAATATGATATATATATATCCACAACACTAATATTATGAATAAGAACAATTTGTATTTTTGTATGACTGTATTTTAGTTTGCAATTAATTCATTAAACCACGAGCGAACGCCGGCGTTCGCTCGGTCACTGTCTTTCTATTGTGTCTCTAATTACGCTACTCAATAGGCTCTTAATAAACAAAACCCTACTATAAAAAAATCTATTTTTTTAAAATAATTTTTAGTAGTTTACACTGAGTGACATAGGTATATTTTCTACTTTCACGCCGCGTAATTCCATCTGAGATATTAACAAATAACTTGGTGAACTTATAGAGACACCACACACAGACTATGATTACCCTGATGGCTACAACCTGGGAATCTTTATATTAAGGAATATAGGTTACTTCTAGGTAAGCCCGCTCCATCGTCAAGTGAGTCAGCCTTTTTTCACCTAAATTTATATATAAATATTAAATATGTGTGTTGCTATGAAAGCTTGGTTGTGTGCAGATTCTAATGTTTATAAAAACACTAAAACTAAAAACTAAACTCACTCCTGTTCCTTCTTTGCCTTTGTCCCAGGGCCCCGTGTTTTACTTTCACACTACCCGTGGCCCCAGTAGGCTTCGACCCTGCTGGGCCCCTACAGTTGCTGACATCTCCTTGAGGCGCACGTGGAACAGTACGCGCCGTCGACTTCTAGGGCTTGGTCCGGACGGTTGCCTCACGCGATCGGCCGCCTCCATTGCTAACATTACTGCTTCGCAGAAGGAAGCGACCGCCTGCCACAGCTCCTCGCTCCGGACCATGGCCTGTACCAAGGCCCGGCCCACGAGGACACGGCGTTGTTCTGCCCAAGCGGGGCATACCTGCACCGTGTGCTCCACCGTGTCCTCCGGTTCACGCTATGGGTGGAGCAAAAGGGCGTGCCAGACTTTTACTGACTAAAACCCACCTGTGTTCTCCAGTTACTCTTTAGGTTCCAGGGCCAAGGTAACTCTTTCTATGAAGCCCGTAGACTATCTTTAAATTCACCTTCAATCTCTCTTTCACAGTAACATAAACAATTATATATCCGCGATAGTAAAACAGTCCAAACATTCTATCTGCTGGCAACTGTGCCCGTGATTAATATCCTGACCAGCTCATAAACAAAAAGGTGCGTTGATAACGTGTTTATTTTTATCTTTTATTTTGATCGCGGCTAAAACAAGGCGTTATTATGTAAAACATGTCTGCCGTGATTCATAAACTGGGCAGTAATTCTTTTTGGCGGGAAAGCATCAATCACTTGAGTCAGTGTTGCTATTGTAGAAAAACTGCTTTGATGGTAGAAAAAGCAGGAAAAAATCAATCAAACAGTCGCTTAATCCCTTGGGAGAATTGTATTGAAATTATGGTACTTTCAGGTAAATTAATAAAAGTAAAGAAGGGTTTCAGTAATACTCGTAGATTAGGCTGCGGCGTTAGAGCATAACTAATAAATTAAATTACTTCTTAAAACTTTCTTAATTACTTCAGACACTTTGTTGTGTATTGATCTTGTAAAATTACTTTAATATTACAGTCAGTTTATCGGCAAAGCCATTGGATATTGAAAGTTGAATATTGAGTCAACAACTTTGGAGGAAGTAATAATTTGATTCAGTAGGTATAGGTACACAGAGGCAGGGACAATATTTCGCTTCGGCTGGCAACATTAAGCTATGAAACGCACTCGACACGGTACACCTGGGTTCCGTCGCTAATTTACGTGTAGTTACGCGTAAAATTGGGTTACACAGATTATTATAAGATCTATGCGAGGAAAGGGGCGGCGGGCGAGTTTCACACGCACCGTGTTTCCGCTGCTCCGTTCTGTAAAAATAATCTATATGTTTCAGGCGTGTGAATTTATAATGCCAAAGTAATTTGGGAGTGTTTGAACACACAATTTCTTGTAAAAAGCTAATATCGATATTTTTTCTGTTATATATATATAAAAGAAGAAATTGACTGACTGACATATCAACGCACAACCGAATCTACTGGGACTAGGAACATGAAATTCTGCACAAGGCTTCCTTTTATGACGTAGGCGAGCATTAAGAGAGGATTTTCCAAAATTCAAAAATTCACGGGCAAAGCCGCTGGCAGAAACTAGTCATAAATAATGGAAAGGAAGTTTTGAAACACAAAACTAATAATGTTCAAAATAGTGTTATTTCCTATGTACCTACCTGATGAAATAAGCTACGTATCTCAGTAATCAGTAGGTATATTTATAGTGACTCACTGTTAGCAATTTCTATCTGAAATATTGGTATATTCCGATATTTTATACAACATTGTAGCATATCCAAACTGATTTTCATCAAATATGACGTACTTGCACAACGTAGCGTAGTAGTACGTTACCTGAAAAGTGTTTTTGACGCTTTATGTAAACCAAAAGCAACAGTTGTGCTATGCATATAGTGCTCACACGGGCATATCACAAGCGACGTCTGAAAGCGAATTGTGAACACGGCGCGAAGTCTGCGCGAGAAGCAGTGGGCGACGCGAGGTAACAACGTCAGGACGCCTACCGCGCAGGCTGTACGGAGTCAACGCCTTGGCTTTACCGCGATTATTTAAAAAAAAATCGCATTACTGTTCCTTATTTAAATGGTGGGTATTTTTGTTTTTTAACTATCAGTGAAACGTGTCAGTGAGTTTTATAGTGCCGTGAATTTTTTTTGTGGAGTTTTACACAGATTCTGGATTTTTAGTGCGGGTATGTATGTTTTATGTTTCAACTATGTAACAATTCATGACATTACGTATAAAAATTTCATCATTACTAAAAATACTACTTTACTATTTAAAAAGATTAAAGTTAATCCTCTACGTATTTCTTACACATAAAAGCGGATCGGAAAATGATGAAAACGAGATTTGAAACCAACTTTCCGCTAATGTTAGACGTAAAAATTTGAATTTATCTGTTTTTATGTCTCTCTGTTTATTTCGTTTTGTTTATGGGGCATTTGGGTCTTCATTGCATTTAGACAAAGTACGGTTTTAAAACGAATTGCTTTTGAAAGTGATTCTATTTTGGAAATGAACTCGGTTTCAAACAAAGAAAACATATATCCGGCATCAGGGGTACCGGCTTTCAAAAAAACCTTATAGGTGCTCATGCTCATTTGGTGACACAAAAAGTGACGAATTGTGAGAAGAGAAATGCACACTGAACGACCGAAAAATAAATAAATGTCCTACTTACATACTGCGTACTTAATTACTAATTATGTTTGATAAAAATATAAAATGAAACGATTATATAAAAATGATCTGTTTCTTGATGACTATTCTCAGGGGTGCTCGGCACCCACTGTTTATTTCTCATGGGTGCTCGAGCCCCCAAGCACCCACGGAGTTGGCGCCCCTGCCTGGCTTAAAAAGATAAACCAATATTTTCAGAAACCTTATAAGGCCCAGTTACCTTCTTAAAGTTAAGAACCCGAAAAGTGGTTTAAAATATTATTTGATAAATGCTATATGACAGATATAAATTTCAAACATAGAACAGTTGGAAACACACAAAACAGCCGAAAAGTTTATCTAGATGCGATCATAACCTCGGCAGTGATTCGGCGAATCAGAACTTTTAAAAAGTTTCTTTCCATAGAGAATTAGAATACGAATAATAATTAGGGGCTAAGCAAACTGATGTTAAATACAAACTTTGTTTCGGCTTCCTTTCACCAACTTATGTTTCTACATTATGGGCGAGTTCCGGAATTGAGTATTTTGAGTTAAGAACGTCTCGAACTCTACATAAATACCATATTTGGACAGGTTTTCAGGGTAGAGTTTGAGAAATACTGATCTTCAGAAATCGGGGGATAACTACTGACAATAAAAATAGGTTTTTCGATTTTCAAACATGTATGTATCGACAAGGAAATCATCCATCCGCACTATTAAAACACTTTGTTTAAATATCGATGTTCTGTTCCTACAGACAAACTGTTGGAGTGGTTTTGTGAGGTATATTTTTTAAGGGCCGACGCAGCGTTACGCGGGCGCTAGCGCGGTCCTATATAAAAGTTCTCCGTCGCGGCACGCCGCGCGGTCACCCGTCGCGAGCAGCCGCGCCCCGCGCTCGTTTTGCTACGTAATAATACATTAAGGTTCTCCATCAACACGACTACATGCACACCGTTAAAGTTGAACTAGCGACTCTGCGCAGGTAATAATCCGGTTTCAGCTACGGGGACCGCCGCACAAGACACACGCGCGATGCCACGCGACGGGTGCACGTGCAGGCACCCATGTGGGCCCCGCTTGACGTAGCAATCGCCCTAAGTGTTAAGATTGTTTTCAACTTTGTCTTTAATAACAAATGATAGTAGATTATTTGAATAGGGAATAAAGCAGTGTCTATGCCAATAGTTTGTATTGGCTTTTCACTAGTAAATTGAACTATTGTATTTCGAACTATTATATTCTGTAATGTTCCCGCTGAGAGACTCATCAGTACCCAGATTTTATTTTTCTATTTTAGTTAGTGGCCAGTTCGATTTTCGAATAACCTCGTTTGATGTACGTACGTTTTAATTCACCTATTAAGGTCTTTTTTTTACAAATGGTTTTCACATTTCAAATTCAAATCACATTATTTCCTAGGGAACGCCCATTCTACATTAGATCCCTAGAAATAATGACTGGCTTTAGGTGAGGGTTGTATGTCATATAAAAGTGCATTATCGAGCAAGTGGAGTAATAATAATAATTATAGCTAAGTAATAACCACCGCGCGGGGCAATCTACATCAAAAAGATGTCAACAAAACCGAAGGGGCCCAGTAGTTCTAGTGGTTCTAGAATGCAAAGGGCAATTAAAGGAACATAGGTGTGGTTTTAGTCAGTAAAAGCCTGACACACCCTCTCGCATCGCCCTAAAGCGAGAGAAGTCATTAGATGATTTCCAATATAAAAAAAGAACGTAGCAATCTCCAAAGTTAAGCAACACTTCACGAGGCCAGTCTATGGATGAGTGATTGTCTTAACATACTGAGATTCCTCTTTACCTCGGAAAGCACCCTGACCTGTAGGTCCTGGCTTTCATTTGTAGATCTTTGACAGTCGTTACGGATAGTCAAGAGACAAGAGGTATCGTGAACCCATTTGCTCGGTTTTGGAGGTTAGATAGGCAGGTGCTCTCTGGAAAATATTAAGATTCAGCTGCATCCCGTTTCACTGGAAGCCGACCCCAACATATGGATGGTCTGATTTTGAGCAATAAAAATCTGTTTTTAACCGACTTCAAAAAGATGGAGGATCTATGTTTGGCTGAATGTATGTTCACCGATTTCTCGGTCGATTGTGGACCGATTTTGAAAATTATTTTTTTGATTGAAAGTTTATGCTACCAAGTTGATCCCATAGAAATATTGTTATGTTCTGATTATAAACTTCGTAGATATGGAACAGAACTCCTCATAGGATCATAGCAGAACTGTTGTAACAAGTAAAATTGCTTTGTTTATACGTGTAGTTGATGACTGACTGAAAGAAGAGGGGAAGGGGATATATCGAACAACTGATGATAATGTCGGAAGGTTGGCACCGGAACTCTGTAATAAATTAATGTAATCTAACGGTGTTTGGGATTATTATAATTGTCATGAGATGTACTCTGGCTATAAGGTATTTAAGTTTGGCTGAGGGGTACTTTTTAGTGGTGGTACCATAACTAGAAAGTGTAATTTAAAAAAAAAAATTACAAAGAAAATACAACCTTATTACACCAAAAAGTGCAAAATAACTTAAATTTCGGAAGTCGGTGTTAAATAACGAAGAGACAAAACTATTAAAGAAACACCGACTTCCGAAATTAAAGTTATTTTGCACTTTTTGGTGTAATAAGTTTTTTTGCATCTAAAGAAATAAAAATCAACTACCGCATGTGAAAGATCTTCATTTAAGAACAGCTCGACCTCATAAAGTATCGCCACAACGATCAGTCCCTGTGCGTCCATCCATCGGATGTGTCCATCCATCGGATTCCAGCGACCCCCACCAGGTCATCCGTCCACCTTGTCTTCCAACGCTGCGTTTTGCGAGCGATCTGCGCTGCCCATTGCCATTTACATGATCAATTAGTTTTTTAAAAAGTTTAATGCATCCGCGCAAAGCCGTCACTAGTAATTTATAATACCGTTCTCGATACTGGGTGGAATGAGAAGCAGTGTTAGAGTTTTAGGGTGAATTAATATCGTGTGGATTTCATTACGCATACGGATTTGCTCCGCATGCAGACAATTTCAAAATGCAAAAAAAAAAAAAACGCATCCCGCTTTCGTATTCCACGCATTACTAGTATGAAATGGACATTTGCGGGGGTATGCGTGCGGAGCGAACCCGCATGCGTGATGAGATCCGCAATGATATTAAAAACACTCTTACAAATGAAAACCTACCTGTGTTCCTTGAAAGTCTTAATTTCACTTCTTTCGAATTTCAAACACGTGTGATTGACCGTTTAATTTTTTTTTTAATCTCGAATTTAGATTTTTTTTTCAAGTTTCAAACATGTTTAGTATGACTGGAAAGTGTACTAGGTGGTTTTCGGTCGGATTTTTTCGAATGAAGTTTAGTGTCGCCACACGTGGTGCACATGTCACAGCCACAAACGTCGCCAAGAGAAACTAGAAGCAGCCACAAGCCCACTGGCCACAAGCCGCTTCTAGCTAAAAAGTAGCAGCCACTGCTGCTATTTTTTTTAACCCATGTGCGCAGTAGTGTAATGGACTCTGTAGAAGAAGGTTTAAATGCACGCGTGTGGCAGCGTTTTGTATCGGCGTTTAGTGGCTAGTGCGAGCAGCGGCGTTTTGTAGTGTATGGTGGCTTCCGGCGTCAACCGAATGCGGGGCGAGTCCATATAAAATGTATGAAACCTACAGGAAATATGCCGGTGGCGGCGTTTTGTGGTTGTGGCCGGGCCTGTGTGCGGCGACCCTAAATTATTCGCAAATTGATTCGTGATAGACATTATGTTGTAAAATTGGTGTAGTCTTGTATCTCACAAGTGTCTACGCGGCTCAACATTAATCTAAAAGAGCTAAGAATTATTGTAGTATTGACCACCACAGCGAAGCTCAGCGAGACGGCTGACCCGCTACATTTGTTGCCAAATACTGCAAAAATATTAGAATGTGTTACACCCGCGTTCTAATGGAATTCAAATTAACTTGAAGTGACTGAAACGTTAATTCTAAACTTGACACTGGCTAAAAGCACAAACCATGCCTAGCCAAAATAAAAACTGGGCAATACACTTACTCAAAAACCCGCTCTTACCCCACCGCTTTTAGGCACGCAATAGACTGTTTTTCGCACTAGTGCAGAAAAGTGCGCGTGCTCTCCCCGCCACAATGTTATTACATTAATCGTATCAGCCTGGGCGCGCGTCGACCCCCGCTAGTTGCCAGTCAACCCCCGTTTCTTCATTGCTTCGTAAGTGTATTGCAAAAAGTCGTTTGATACACGTGCAAATTTGTCAATGCACCCCTCGGCTCCATAACACACTTGCCTACGGCTCGTGCGAATTCCGCCTTGGTTGCAATGACAAACTTTCTGCACTTGTATCAAAATGTACAATTCTTTCTTTCTTTTCTTATATATTTAACGAACTTCAAGTAGTTTTGCTATTAATCCAATAGAATTTCATGAAAATAAATCGAAACGTTATGATTTGGAACTAAGTACTACAATTACCTACTTGTTGACAGTAGAACCCTAGTTTTCCATGACTCATTTGATAGTAAAGCCGATAAAAAATACTTAACTATCACACTGATATTAAATAGGCGTAAGTTTTTATGTACTTGTGTACGTGTCTGTGTGTATGTTTGTTACTGCTTCACGCTCAAACGGCTAAACCAATTAGGATAAAATTTTGCACTCTGGTAGACCATGTCCTGAAATAGGACATAGAATATTATTTATCTCGGAAGGACCTATATCCTCTTGAGATAATTTTCTACCTAAACACGTACGAAGCCACTGGTAGAAGCTAGTCATGAATAAACCATTTTGACGTAAACACGAAGAGGTTTACTTACCCAAATGGGGTATGAAATAATTTTACTTATCTGAAATATTTCTGCAATCCATGTCGTGGCATTTACGACAACATTCCAATATGGAAACCGCGCCCTGACAGAATCGTGTAGCACACGTTGTCACCTAATCAATACTTATTATAGGTTAATAAGGCATTACCTTTGTACAACACGTGGACTAGGCTGTATGACAAAATTCCATTGACAAGTAAAAAAATCATTCGTATAATTTATAGATGTGTTCCAAGTTTGAAAATGTATTTTTTTGGCGGGATTTTTTCGAAGGAAGTTCAGTGGCAGTTTTAATTATTTGCAAAATGTTTCTAATTGGATATTGTGATGTAAATGTTGTGTAGTTTTGTATCTTAAGTGTCTACACAACTGGACAATATGTAAAATCATTGAAATAGGCGCGATCTCGGTAAAAAAAGTAAATTTAATAATTTATTAATTTGTTTAATATAATAGAATAATTAATGACTCTCTGCACTTGTTAGTTTCGAGTGTTAGGAAACTACCGAATGTTTGCAATTAAGGTCAAGTATGGTATCAAATTAAAGGATGTACATTACAGAAATGTATTAAAAATGAAAATCGGTTTAAAAGTTATATTTGAAAAGTTAATTTGTCGCCATCAACTCAAGTATCGACTGAAGTGTTATTTATTTAAAGTTGATAATAGGTAACCATTTGGATTTAAGAGGGCTTAAAAACGTATAGGTTGCAATAGAATTTGAACCTTGCCTTATTCATTTTCTCGAGTTCTAAATTCAAACAAAAGAACGTACATTTGTTTATTTTGTAGACTTTTAATGTCATACTCATACTACAATACTACCAAATTTAATTTACAAATCTTTTTGTTGCAAAAAAGGTTCACAGGGTCCGTGACTGGTGGAAAATTATTTGACAAGCATTTTTCCAGCCTTTACAAATTGGAGGGTTATATGATCAAAAGAGAGTCATTGGAAATACTGGCTTGCTTTTGTTGTTAGAATAAACTAGTTGCTGCCTGTGGCTTCGCTCGCAAATTATCCCAAAGGAACATACTCCCACGTTAAAAAGTATCTAATGTACTATTCGAGGACATGGTTCACACGTACCAAGTTTCATTGAAAATCATTCAGCTGTTCGAGCTTGAATAAGGAACAAATATACAAACACACAAACTTTCCGCTGTATAATATTAGTGTGCTAATAGCCGTTACACCCGTAAAAATAAAACTTTTTTAATTCCTTTTTTTATTTATTATTGACTAGCTTTTGCCTGCGGCTTCGCCCGCATGCATAAAATATAGCCTACGTCAATAAGGAATAAAGCAGCTTTCTATCGGTGAAACAGTTTTCGCAATCGGACCAGCACTTTCCGAGATTATCTCCTACAAACAAAAAAAAACAAACTTTACCTCTTTATACTATTAGCGTAGATGTAGATAGGCTCGCGTTTGACCAGTAACTCACCTGATGGTAAGCAAAATATATATTATCACGATTAACAATTAATATTACTCGTAATAAGTACTTATGGAAGTATATCACGACCTGACCATCAAATCTAGGAACTAGCGGCGTGCAGGTTCGAGCATATGACACCAACATATTTTGTCATCCATCTGCCATTATGCTGAGTTCCTTTTGACTCAATATTGTTTTTTTTTACTGTTTTTCGTTTTTAGGGTTTCGTACTTCAAAAGGATAAAACGGAACCCTTACAGGACCACTTTGTTGTCCGTCTGTTTGTCTATCTGTCTGTCAAGACCCTTTATCTCGAGAACGCGTAAAGGTATCGAGTTGAAATTAAAACTATATACCTACTCAGGTTTTCGGTTCCTTGAAGCTGTGAAAAAATCAAACTTCTAAGTTAACGAAAAAAAAAAGATATGGCATGAGAATTAAAATTTATAGGGTACTTCCCGGTGACCTAAAACCTTGAAATTTGGCATGTACATGTAGCAAGGTCTTATAGTACAAGTATAGGGATACATTTGAAAACTGAAAATTTGTAGTTACGTCGAAAAAAAAAAAACTTTTTCTACACGAAAAAATCTTCGAGAAAAAAAACTCGATTCGGGAATTGAACTATTTACATAAGTTAGTTTGTTCGGAACCCTCAGTGTGCGTGTCCGACTCGCACTTGCTCAGTTTTTTTTTTAATGAATGCATCAATAAATTTCTTTTTTTCCTGGACTTCGTGCTCAGCAATAACTATAAACCGACGAGGAAATATTGCAGTCTGTCAGAAAAGTAACATTAATATCAATATTTAACTAACTTTTACACCTTCCATAGACATTGAACCTATATCTCCTGAAGGGGCTTCCCATGTAATGTACGTTACGATCGGATTTCGAACTCCAAATAGTTCCCGAGTTCATACCCCACTTGTTGAGTTATGGTTTATCTAGTTTACCGAAGGCTTATGTATTAGACATATGAGAACAGGCTTAACCATAAACTAAGGGGCTGCCATAAGTATACTGATACTTATGGTATGGCAACTCCGAAGTTTGGTGTTGCCCGTGTAGAATAACATTGTAATGGATGGTAGAAATTACTCGGGAAATCGTTGCGCAAAAATAATAAAATTTAATTTCAGGTCGGAAAATTTGAATTGCATTACAGATTGAAAATTTTTGTTCATGTCTAATCAAGGAGAATAAAATCACAGCTTTAAATAATTATATCATTATGATAATTAAAGTAGTAAGTAATTGTTGTCAGTCCGAAGGGTTTTGAAGGAAACTCCTAAATTATGTATTAAAAATTCGTTTGCTCAACAACGCAAATGCAATTTTTTTCAAATGATATAAGAAACTTCAATATCATTCTTGAAGAATACACCTACTAAGTTTCAACAGTATAATTCTTATAGTTTCTGAAAAAAGGGGCTGTGACATACGGTCGGACAGACAGACATGACGAACCCGAAAAAAATTAATGGTAAAAGTCCTCTGAGTCTACCCGTCTGCCGAATTTCATTCGAATCCGTTCAGCTGTTTGAGTGTGAAGAAGTAATAAACATTCACCCACTAACTTTTGTTTATTCAATATTAGTGTGACATATTTGTATATAGATAACATCTCCGAATGGTGTACATATAACCTGGATAAACAAACAAAAAGCATTGCTTGCTCTTTAGGACAGTCGTACAAAAAAAAAAAACTGTTCTCGATTTACCAGTTAAGTGGATTACTGAAATTACTCCCTTATTGGAATAAGGTTTCGTAAAAAGAACTCATTTTATTTTAAAATAATGGGTTTGTTAATCTTCTCTGAGCGTCGAGACTGAGTCTGTAAGTGAAACTTGTAATTTGTCGCTTTAGAACGCTCTTTGTTGCTGGCTCGCTTCGATCTTGACCAACAGGTAGTTCCTGATTCTTCAAGTTTTATTAGTATAAGGGAGATATATGATTTTTGATGATTTTAAATCCAACATCACGTCTAAACGGCTAGTCCGTATGTTTTGAAATAAATATATGTTAAACTAGACTATTTATCTAATGATTTGATATACGAAAATGTACTTTTTTTTTCATAGAACTTGTTGTGATTTATTTTAAAAGTTATGCCTAATACAGACAAAAGAGCGAAGATCAGGTAAAAACCATTGAGTGTATTTTTATGAAACTTTCACAAACTAAAAGATTAATTTAATTACCAATCATTTGATATACAACTTTTATTCATATTGTGTTTAATAAATGAAGGACATATTCGAATAATCTTGATGCTCAATACTCAATTATTCATTGCATTCCACAATGTACATGACTAGGTGGTAGGTGAAAACATTAGACACAATTGTGGACCCTGTTGAGCACAGCAAATACAAAAGTGCTCGGGGAGTGACGCTAGCTCCTCGTTTGCTTGCTCAAGGTCACTGGCTTTTAGTGTCGCCTTAACTTCCTTATACCCATGCCAATTTCATGGCATGTTCTGACGTTACGCAAGTACGTCACCATCATACCTGTATACTATGTAGGGAGGTAGGCAAGGCAGTATACCAAGGTATGGAGGTCTGTCCCGCTTGGACGGAGCACCCGTCGTGTGCTTGAGAAGGCGATCGGCGGCTGGGACCTCTCCCGTACGGCCCTGGTTCAGGCCATAATATGAAGTGAGAGGGAAGGCATTCACCTACTTGTGCGAAGCAGTAATGCCAGCAAAGGAGGTAGCCGAAACCGTGACGGGGAGATAACCGTCACGCCCCGACCCCCGCTGGAGACGCTCCGGGAATCACAAGACGATTTCTAGCTACCACAGACAGGGGCTTGCAGATGGTGAGAAAGATATGGGTAGTTCATCGTCCAACCACCCGGTAAGAACTAAGGCCAGACCGAAGGCGTTTTGTGTTCCAAGCGCGCCTCAAAGATATATCAGCAAAATTGACGGGGCTAGTAAGTGCCTGCTAGGGCTGCAGATTGTTCGAATAAGTACCTAACCGTGGCCCTGGAACGCAAAGGGTATTGGGGGAACACAGGTAGTTTTATTCAAGAAAAATCTTACAGATCAGTCTCTCATTGTCTAGTACCTATAGTTGAAAAATAAGTACGATGATCAATAATATTATAAAGGCTGTAGTTTGTTTGTATATCGCAGGAATTCGATGGATGCGAGACGCACAGGACTGATTGTTACGGCAACACTTGGGGAAGGCCTATGTCCAACAGTGGACGTCGTAGTTTGGATGTAGGTATGTGCTTGTTTGTTACTCTTACACGCTCAAAATGCTGAATGAATTTCGATGAAATTTGACACACCGGCAGACGGGTAGTCGACCTTCTAGAATAGGACATAGAATACAGTTTATCCGAGGAGTATGTTTCTTAGGGACACACGGGCAAAGCAGAAGGCTGAAGCTAGTTTAAAATAAATTATAGGAATGTCACGTAAAGTAACACGAAATGGCAGAGTATAGTAGGCCTATTAGCTTCCTAGGCTTTAATTTCAACCTGAAAACTTTAGAATGAACTGGAAAAATAACACAGACGCAGTCACGGTTACAGGCTAGTGAAAATAGAAGACTGTATTTTTAGTACTTGAGCGATGAAAAGCTTTAGCCTGCTCTCAAAGTTACAATAACAAGGGGGTCTGGTATCTCATCGTTCATTGAACTTTGACCTTTAGTTTTTCCAAATCAAGCACCTACCTGATATTTTTTTTTAGGTGGGAAATCCTCACAGACGTCTCTCGCCCTTGGGCGGGGCGGGATTCGAGGGCATGTCAGACCTTTACTGACTAAACCCACTCCTAGTTCCTTTGTTGCCTTTCTCCTTATGGATCCTTTTTCCATATGGGTGCTCAACATCCAAAAAGACATGCCAAAAGTGGCAACATAATGACGGGTTCATATTCATGGACCACGGTCGGACCCCGCGGCCAGAGGGTGAAGCCCTGAAGCCGCTTACTGCGCCCCCAGACGGGGACGTAGCGACAGCCGCGGCTCGTTGCCTTTCATGCCAGTGCCGGATTTTCCTTTCAGAAACGAACCCATAGCCCCAGAAGGCTTCGACACTGCTGGGCCCTACGGTTTGCTGACATCTTGAGGCTCGCGTGGAACACTACGCGCCGAAGTACCTACCGGTAGATTTAAAGTGTTTCTTAAAGGGCAATGAGCACTGGTCTGGTCAAAGAACTGTTTGGTTTGATTTTATGATTGAAAAGATCCAAAGTGTCCAAAGTACAGATGTCTAGAGATTGATGTGAAGATTTTTAAACAAATGGTTTTGAATGATGGATTATTTTATTATCAGTATAGTCAGTAGTAGAGTTTGTAAGTGTAATACTTTAATAGACGCCCGGGGCGTCGGGAGTCACAAGATGATTTCCGGCTCCACGTAGGCGTGGGCTTACGTACGAGCAATGGGTAGTTCGCCGTCCGGCCATCCTTTAAGGATTAAGCCTGTGTCGACGGCGTGTTGTGTTCTACGCGCGGCTCAACGTGATGGCAGCAAAATTGATGGGGCCAGTTAGGGCCGACGCCTACCAGGGCTGTGGATTGTAGAGTACAGCTACAGTGTTAATTCAGTTGCCCTCACATCAGGACAACTGAAGGAATACTGTGGCTTTTAGTCAATAGAAGTTTGATATTCCCTAGCGCTCCACCCAGAGCGAGAGAAGTCATTTGGTGATTTTCCATTTAAAAAGAGGTACATTACTAGCAAAACAGATGGTCGATAACATTAGTAAAATACATTAAAGCAGGTCGAGTTTAAGGAAAAATACTTAGCTTAAGACCACTTAAAAGATCTCTAAGTTAAAGTATGTGTGCTTGCAAACGGCGAGCAATGGGTAGCTCGCCGTCTGACCGTCCGGTAACCGTCCGGACCGAGCCCGAGTTGTCGACGGCGCGTATTGTTCCACGTGCGTCTCCTGGAGATAGCAAACCGCAGGGGCCCATCAGGGTCGAAGCCTATTGGGGCCACGGGTAGTGCGAAAGTGAAACCTAGGGGCCCTGGGACGAAGGCAAAGAAGGAACAGGAGTGCGTTTTTAGTCAGTAAAAGTCTGACTCTTGCTCCGCCCAAGGGCGAGAGATGTCATTGGATGAATTTCACACCTGCAAAAAAAAGCTTAGCAGGTGACTTGCACTGTTGTAAACTACTAGACGTTAATACTGGTCGCCCAGGAATGACCATCGTATTCCCGAATTTCTTATTATGTAATACTCTCAAAGCTTCTTAAAATATAAAGACCAAACAGATGAGTTTTTCTTAAGAGTAATTGAAAATGGTTTTCGAAAGTCTTCTTCGGCTTAGAGAGGTCCTAAAATATTGCGAATTTAATCACGAAATAAATTAGATATGTGGCCTGGTTCCTTTTGTATGCTACTTCAAACGCTTCAGCTTTATATTATTATTAGGGTCGCCGCACACGGGCCATCGGCCACAACCACAAAACGCCGCCACCGGCATATTTCCTGTAGGTTTCATACATTTTATATGGATTCGCCGCACACGGTTGACGCCGGTGGCCGCCACATGCTTCAAATTGCCGCTGCTCGTTTCTTGTGGCTCGCACTGGCCACTAAACACCGATACAAAACGCCGTCACACACACATTTAAACCTTCTTCGTCCGAGTACATTATGATACTGCGCGTATGGGTTAAAAAATCTCCTAAATCTCTAGTAATTTGATTACCTTAATGTGTGTCTGATATTATTTAGTTTAAATAATTTGGGTAAATATCTGTTTATATTTCTGTTTTATTAACCGTTAAAGTAACTCACAACTATCTAGAGTTCTACTCTAGATAGTTGTGAGTTACTTTATGTTACTAAAACACTATCGACTAAATATTTGCATGCCATCACTAAATGGCGGAATGTGTCTTTGCACTTAGTCTCCTTTATGTAACATATTTTGTACTTACCACATTTTACGCAAATAAATGATATTATTTAAAAAGTAGCAGCCCCCAGCCACAAGTGGCTTGTGGCCGCTTCTAGCTCCTCGTGGCGCCGTTTGTGGCTGTGGCATGTGCACCATGTGCGGCGACGCTTATTGTTTCACTCACTTAGTGGCAGGTAATAGAGCAACTGTAATATTGTAAGTTTTGGAAGCTGTTGGGTTGGTTTGTTATTGTTTTTGGTAAATTGTAGGTGGTTTGGGTCTTGTTGTCTGTGTTTACGAATAATCTCTGAAAGTTTTAGGGCACGGACACTTGGAGCAGGCAACTGCTGAGGCAGTTTTCATAGCTAAACAATGTATTTTATCCACGAAAAGTAAATAACAATATATTTACATAAGAAACTTAAGTATCTTACTGGCTGTTGGTCTTGTGGTTAGTGGCCCTGACTGCTATGCCGGAGGTCGGGGGTTCAATTCCCACCCCACCCAAATGTTTGTGTGATGAGCACGATCATTTGTTCTGTGTCTGGGTGTAATTTATCTATAATATGTATGTATTTAGAAATATATAAGTATGTTTATCAGTAGTCTAGTACTCATAACACAAGCTTTGCTTAGCTTGGGACTAGACGACGTTGTGTGATAGTTGTGGAATATTTTTATTATTATATTATTTACAAACAGTTTTAAATACTAAACTTAACTACGTACATATATAGGGAATCAAAACACACAGGCGTCGAAGTATTCCTCCAAATAGCTGTCATCTAGAAATATGCCGAAAATACTGACTGCAAAATAAATTGATATTTAATTGCCCTGAGGCCTTACCAGGAGCTCTTAACGCGATCCATTTAACGACCTAAACTGAACTGTTAAAGGGATGCAGCTGTAGGTTGTATAACCACAAAACTCCATCGACCATCCCTCTTTGTCGCTCGCACGGCTGTCATTTTAATACGACATGGTAAGACTCCTGGTTGTCCAAGCTATACCCATGTAGCGACATCTATGGCGTCATATAAGAACTAATCCTGCATCGCAATTTGACCATTATAGAACAGGTCGAAATCATCTATAGGGCAGTTGCCCACCAGACATAACACCCGTCTGGTCGGAGGATCCTTCCTTTTCAAAGGAGGTATGTGGGACTATACTATCTGTTCTGCATACTTCCAAACCCCTTATGAAATACATACTAATTACTCGTGAAGGTTCCTTAATTTATTTAAGTACGTACAGTCAGGGGTCAAAAGTGCAGTTCCACCTTACCAATGCTAAAATGTCTATAATTTCTTTGTAAAAGAGGGTCAAAGTTTCATGAATGATTTATTTGGTAGCATAGGATGTAAAGTATTGAATAAACTAGTTGTGGACTATTGAACTTCTACAACAAAGACATTTTAGACACTTTAGCATTGGTAGAGTGCAACTGCACTTTTGATCACTGAATGTACACACAAACACTTAAAATCGAAAAGAACAAATACAGATAGAAGAGTACAAAGGCCTTAATATTAGTCTGACGGATTTAAAATAGAAGTACTGGTTGTAAGTAAGAAACCCATATAGTGCTGGTGTCCTTCACACCTTTGTTTTCGTAGTTTGTGAGCATTATTATATTTCAACCCAACGGTTTCTTTTTCTGAATCATTTGAAATTCGGAATGTCATTGTTGGGGCGTGCCGTCGCTGGTTCAGCGAAGAAGGATATAATATTTATACTTCAGTGGATTGGATAACTAATATTATATATTATACTAGCTTCTGCCAGCGGTTTCACCCGCGTTAAAGTAGGTTTTCTCCATACAAACTTCCAACCCCTGTTTTACCCCTTTAGGGGTGGAGCATAGTAAAATCCGTTCTTGGCGTATGTCTTCACCCTATAAGGAACCTACTTGCTAAATTTTAAATTTGTAGGTGTTATAGTTTCTGAGATTTCGTGTTTTTTTTTTTCCACAACTATCACACCACGCCGTGTAGTCCCAAGCTAAGCAAAGCTTGTGTTATGGGTTCTAGACAACTGATAAACATACATATATATTTCTTAATACATACATAATATATGTATAGATAAATTACACCCAGACACAGAACAAATGATCGTGCTCATCACACAAACATTTGTTGGTGGTACCATAACTAAAAAGTGTAAAATAAAAAAAATGCTACCAACTTCAATGTAAAAAAAAACACTAAAAAGTGCAAAATACCTTTAATTTCGGAAGTCGGTGTTAAATAAGTAAGCGGTCGGCATCGCTGATGCGCAGGGTGAGGGACAGTTCCAACAGCTACCTGAGGGTAATTGCTTGTAAATTGGATAGTCCTATATGGAGGCAGTGGATACGAATCCATCTTAAAAAATAATTTATTTCAATATTATTCTTAACTTTCCTTTTTTATGTATTGTTATAATATTGTTTGAATTCAATAAATAACGAAGAGACAAAACTAGTATAGAAACACCTACTTCCGAAATTAAAGTTATTTTGCATTTCAGTGTTTTTTCTTCATAATATATAGATTGTATGAAAGAACCGAGCTTGTACAATAAGAAAATAGTCGCGTCTACGGAACAGAAAAATGTAAGTAATCAAGTCAAGGTGTGGAACATTCTGGCGACTGGCCGGGCGGTCGTCCTCGTTTGGCTGCAACAGGCAGGAACAGCTGACTTTGTTCACACCCTTCGTTCACTGCCGCCAGCGGGCGGCGAAGTTGTGGTGCAGGTCATGTTATCGCAAGTACCTTTCAATGGATAGTTGCAATGGTCTCTGGCGGTTCACTTTTCCCCGTGCTCTGTCTATTACCACCAAGTGATCATAATCCCTATCATGACCCAGTTAGAAGTCCCTGAACCGCCTCTGATCCAAAGTATCCAAAGTCTTTACTAGATTAGTTTTACACAAATTTATTTTTTGATTTCTTTAGAAGCCTAGATAATATCCACAAGATAGCTGTGTACCCAAAATATCTAGAGAAAGATGAAAATGTACCTCAAAAAGGATGCTTTTAATGGGACGGAGCTATAGAGGGTATATAGCACTATCTCTCTTTCTCACTCGAACGATTGTCACTGACACGCCATGGTAAGTCCCCTGTACCCCAATACCTGCAGTTAAATCGACCTCTGTGTTACCAACAATCATGTTGTAATAATAAACTAGTGCGCCTCACCATCAATGATTGCATCTCTGCTTACCATCAGGTGGGATCGCAGTCAAGCACTGTTTTATATCAACTAAAAAAAAAGTGAAGCCTACAAAATTTGACAAACTAGCCAGCGATACGATTATTTTTTTCAAACAGAAGTCTGCTCCACACTACGAATTACTCCGGTATCGTGGGTTCAAAGGTTCAAGATTCAAAGCATTTGTTTCAAATAAACTATTTATAGGTACTTTTAATTGTCAAGAAGTCAGTCAATCAGAAAAATTATGCTAATTGCACATTCCAAAGCGTAGATCCCTATGGAGAAGATTGTGCATGAAACTCCATGGATTTCAATCATGTTATGTATCAATCGCTCAATTACTGTGCCGACGGTTGTCATCAAAATCAAGAACCTTCACTAAAGCAATTATCATAATTTCTCCTTCGCATTCGTTTTTACTGGGATACATTAATATTATCGGGTATCGTATGGTATCACATAGCGTAAAAACAACATAACAGTTTTATGACGATTGATTAATTTGATAAGTCATTAACGTAATTCTAATTAATGATACTACCTACTAATGGCTTCACTACACTACCTATTAATGTGATTGATGTCTTTCATTTATTTCTCTGTGACTTGATTTGTTTCTTCTTGATTTTGAAGCTCGCGCTTGACCAATATCTCACATAATGGTAAGCGATGACATTGTTATTAACGCCCAAACGTGTACGGTGAATAAATCATATATCATTAATTTCTTTATGTATGTACCAATCACCCATGTTTTTTAAATAATGTGTTCTTCCATATTCTACCGTCGTGTGTACATGGATCCAGTACATAATTCTGGATCCCTCAATAGTGGATTTTTTCGTTGGCGTTTTCTTATTTCTCCATAACACCGACAAAAAATTCCACCTCTGGGGCCACCAAAATCAAGTATTGAATCCATGGTACACATTTGTGTGTCGATGTCTGACGCACGATGCATTTAAAACTAGCTGTCGCCCGCAGTTTCACTCGCGTTCATGTTATATGTATGTATATTCTTCCTTGTTAAATGGACTATTCAATACAAAAATATTTATTTATTTCCAAACAGTAGTTCCTGAGATTAGCGCGTTGAACCAAACAAAGTCTTCAGTTTTATAATATTGAGTATAGAATTTGTCACATAGACCAATCAACTTTCATCATACACAATACCTATTTAAGATCTGTGCCCACTGAGATATCTAGCTATGTCAGCTAGAAGCGTCCATTGTCCGTAATGGCTACTCCCATTCAATAAGGCCATTAGTTCTGAGGTATATCTGCCATAATTACCTTTACTAAGCTGGTAGGTTGAGATTTGTGGACGCAGATTTTTATGTTGATATCTTTATGGAGTCAAAATAAAATAGCTTGAGAAGCTGAAATGTGGTGGGTAGGTACATAAGTACCGTATGACTACAAAATTAAAACTCTCTCGCATTTGTAGTGATCCATAGGGCAACTGAAGGAAAACGGGTGGGTTTTAGTCAGCCATTTCAAAAGATATTCACTCTTGTTTTAACCAGAATCTATTTTATTTTTAGATGTGTATATGGGTCGTTGTTGCTCGGGGTGTCGCTTCGGAATGATGGCTTTTCAACCCTGGACTTCTTTTCAACCATGAAATTTATTGTTAACGTTAAAAGGTGCTCTGCCCCCCTAGCCAAGTTACGACCATTTCGTTTCGATTCTCTTGCGTCGAACGCTTCGAGTAGGCCACGCCTCCGATTCCTTTGTTCTGACCACATGACTGAGCGTTGAGATGATCGTAACTTGGCTATAGGGGCTGGAGTGACGCGAATTGCACGTGGAGTTGCCCAGAAGCAAAAAAATTATTACCAACAAACAAGGGTACGGACGTCATGTCTGTTGTTTAAATGTAAGACAGGAGTGTGGTTCTTGTTAGTCAGTAGAAGTCTGACACTGCCCAGACTGGTTTATCTATGAGGCAGCCTGGGCGTCCATGGGGATATCCGACTCCTCCCGAAAAAAAACCCAGAATCCATTAGGAATCAATTTGCGAATAATTAAAACAGCCACTGATTTTCACTAGAAAATACTCCTGTCGTCGGTTCTATTGATTTATTTGCTAACGTCAAAAAATTTACAAGGCTACAGGATTGCTGATGCGTGTTACCACTTTATTCGTCAATCAGTCCACAAGGAAAGATGCGGAATTCATTTTTTATTTCTTCTTTATTGAATTGTTCAAATATAAGGCATTATGTTACTTCAGATAGGAATATTGTGCTTCAATTGGCTATCAATCAATTGTATCGAGAATCCGAAACAATACGATCGGATTAATAAAAGAATTTCAGTAAACAAATAATGTAACCTAAATGATTATGTTATATGTCTCCTCGCTTTTCATTTCCGAAGTAAATAGGGCGGAAATCAGGGTACATGTGTATGGCTGCTTTATTTGTATTGTTTTATTCTTGTAAAATAACAAAGCTTCTGTCTTTCATGAAGAGATAATATTTCTTCCTTGAGGATTTTGGTTTTCACTGACGTTTGCCAATATGTTTATATTTTGAATAATAATTAAATTGTTTAAATGTTGTTACAAGTACCTATGTATGTATGTTCTATCTCCCTATCCTATTCCCAACTAGCTTGGGGCGTTTTTAATATGCCCCGCATGCAGAAAATTTCAAAATGCAAAAAAACGCGTCTCGAGTGCGTATTCCACGCATTACAATGAATACTTGCATGAAATGGACATTGGTCCCCTACGCGTGCGGGGCAATCCCGCATGCTTGATCAAAACCGCCTGATATTAAAAACACCATTGGCAATGACTTTCATTATTACCGGATGTATATCCGTGTTTTACATAGGCCTGTAAAACCCAGTAACTGGGTAACAAGATTCACCTTGGATAGACTGATGGTCAGACTTTCAGGCGTTAGCAGTCAGACGCTGGAAAGTCTGACCATTATCATCTTATTATCCAAGAAGTATCGTGTTGCCCAGTAACTGGGTTGTGGAGGTCTGATACGTAGGCGCTTCATGTAAAAAAACGAATATTCAGCCGCATCTGGTTAGACTGTTAGTTGGCAAAAGGCTGAGGAGATAATGATGACAATGATCACAGCGGTTCTGAAACTAGGCGGCACTTGCATCCGAATTATAAACTATCCCGTTGCTGCGCTCCTGTTGATTTTGCAGAATAAATAGCCAGTACATTGGTTGGCCAACCTTTAGTAGTAGGCAGTCGTCATTCATATTACATTAGAAGTATGGGTCAGTTATCGACGATCTCGAGAACGCTCGCCAAATCCTCCAAGACGACTCATGTTATGGGCCCGACAGTTTATAACCAACTGCCTGTCTACTTCTGATGCCCCGACTATAGAGAGCTACAAAGCTCGTTTGAAAAAATGGCTTGTCGACCAATCTTTTTATTCTTTTGACGAATTTATAATTTAATTTAATTTAATTTAATTTAACTTTGACGATCAAATATTAATTTGGACTGAATATTATTGCGACTTTTATTATGATTTATTTTTATTTTTATTTGCAATTTGACTTCTATTTGTTTGTATTCTTGTATTTTCTTGTATTTTTTGACATTCTTTATTATTTGACATTGTATGTAATAATTTGTTGACTAAGCATAATGTAACATTCTGTATATGACTTGTAAGCATCCCTTACCAATAAACTACTATGACTATGACTACTATGAAAAACTCGTCGTGTCAAAGCTTCAAAGTCTTAAGCATCGACGATGGGTTGTTAGCCGGTTGGTTAGAGTGTGCGTCGGAATTCCATCACCGGACCACCACTCATACGGCGCTGCATCATTGGTAGGTACAAGGTGGACATCCCATCCATACGCGCAAAACGTTTCGGGAATACATTTCTTGTGTGTACAGCTACTAGTAAGGTGTGGAATTATGTACCGGAGTTTACATAATTATGTTTCCTGATAGCTACAACCTAAGGATGTTTAAGTCCATAGTGAATAAGTTACTTCTTGGCAAGCGTATTCCGTCGTCGACCACAGGACCATAAAAGCGCAATCTTGCCAATAATAACATTACTGAAAAAATAATTTAATAAAGACTGATGTCCGCAAATTGCATTAGGTACAGAAAATTTGGACAAAATTTTTAAATTAATCACATAGAACTCCAGCAGTTGACACAAACTGACATGGACTTCTAGCTCGCCGTTCGGCCGTTCGGCCGTCCGGTAACTATCCGGACCGAGCCCGAGTCGTCGACGAAGCCTGGAGTCGTGGAGATCTCAGCAAAACCGGAGGATGCCCAGTAGGACCGAAACCTACTTAGGGCCTTGAGTTGTCCGAAAGGGAACTCCGGGGTCCTGAGACGCTAGGCAAAAAAAGGAACATATGAGTGGGTTTTAATCAGTAAAAGTCTGATACGCGGAAGAAGACATGAACTTTTTCAATTTATGCGTGCCCATGGTTACGTCAACAGGATTAAATGAAGAGGTTCCTGGGTACACAAGCAATATAAACATTATTGACATTAATATCAATCTTTGTAGTTCAAAGGGAACTTCTTGTCTTTTCATATCCCTGACTCAAGTAAAACATATCAAAATGAAGAATGTGTTTTACATTTATTGATCTGAAAGCGTCTCAGAGTTAATGAAACAGGCATTTTTGAAGCGTTTCAGATGACGAGAAAGTGTTTCTTTGTAATAATAGTTTCCAATTGTGTTGGTTCTGTAAATATTATTTATTTCTTTGAACATTATGTACATACAGTGGTGGTAGCATACCATAGCATAGTCGGCCTTACAATGTTCCCATTGTTGGGGCTCAGGCCTCCTCTCTAGGAGAGGGAATGGGCCTTAATCCATCACGCGGCCCCAGTGCGGGGTTGGTGGATGTCACATGTCTTCGAATTTTTGGTTCTAGGACATGCCGGTTTCCTCACGATGTTTTCCTTCACCGTTTTGAGAGCAGTGGTGATGAAATAAATTACGCAAAGTAATGCGCCTGGCTGGGTTTGAACCCGCAACCTACAACTCGTAAGTCGGGGCTGAGGGACAGTGGTTGATATTTAGGTGGATTTAATGCAACAGAACATTCTCTACCAAGTAAGAACAGTTTTACAAAAAAATACTACCGACTTTACTACAAAAAAACAAACACTAAATCGTCGGTTGTTTTTGTTTAGTTAAAAGTTTTTTTATATCACACTTAAAAAAAAATCTTAATAGTGTGCAAATATCCCGCCGGCTGACTTTTTCGGCAGCCAACTGTGTTTACAGTTGGCTGCCGAAAAAGTTTGTACCTAAAACATAATAGGGTTAACTCTTCCAGAATAAATACATAATAACAAACCCCTTTTATAAAAGTGATAGGTACTTATGCGTTGTTTCATGAAGTTATCTATATAAAAGTTATATAATGGCCCTTTTAAAAGTTGATAACTTATACGAAATGGCATATCACACTCTCTAGCATGAGTGCGATTCCTTGGAAAACGAATGGTTCTCAAGGGTTTTGAGTATCAAAACTTGAGCACATTTGTCGTATTAAAAACGATGTCTCTCAATTTCTAAGGGGTGGTAGAATGCGAGATTATTTGGGAGGTACATAAGCATATTTTGGAGGAAACAAAATCAATATTATAGCATGGAGTCAGAGGAAACTGTCGCGCCACGTGCGCGACAGTATCCTCTCACTCCTCGAGTGCATAGCCGTCAACGAAATAAGAACACGAACCTTGGGAGCAACGAATTCACTCATAGATGCCCTGAGCAAACTGAAAAGACTCATCTGTTTCTGGAGTGAGGTGGGCTGGTTGGAGTGAATGCCGCCATGGCTAAGGATGGACTAAGTGCGGAAACCAGACTACCATAGATAGATAGATAGTACAAAATCAATATAAACTTTTTTTTTGAGCTGAGAAAGTATCAAAAAAATTTTCACGTTCTGGGTGGAGCGAGATTTTTACTACCAATTTCTCACCTTTTTTTAAGGTGCAAAATCATCTAATGACATCTCCCGCTATGGGTGAAGCGAGAGGGCCCATCAGATTATAATGACTAAAAACCACACCCGTGTCCTTCAGTTGTCCCTTGCATTCTAAGACCACAGGTTTACTTTTCAAAAAATCCACACGGCCTTAGCGGGCATCGTACCGTGTTTCTTTAGATGCCTTTGCGTTCCAGGGCTACAGTAATCCTTTCAAATATTCTGACAGCCCAAAATCAATAACACCTTTAAGTTGAACAATTTGCTATAGTTCCAACATCTACAGTTAGAAGCTTTCTTAGATATGCTTCACCATTAACGATTGCATCACTGCTTACCATCAGACGGGATCGTAATCATCATCATTATTATTTCAGCCAAAAGACGGTCCTGTACATCTCGCATCCATCGGATTCCCACAACCCTTACCTGGTCATCGGTCCACCTTGTAGGAGATATTTTTTATTATTTTAATTATTGTTCTGCACTTAAATTGTAATCTAATCGAAGTCTAACTTAAATTAAAAAATACTGTGAATGATGTGCATGCTTGTAATTGATTTGTTTGTACTGGACCATCTTCTAGAAGTTAAACGAAACAAAAATGTAAACAAATAGTTAGATTAACTATTTGTTTACATTTTTTTTTCGTTTCGCCTTAGTAATAAAATAAAAATAAATAAATAAAATAATTTTTTTGTCAACTGATAGAAAGCGACGTTGTGATCGACGATTGAACATGTTTGCCTAGAAATAATGTTTGTGTTTTCTTCATTTTAATCAAATGTAAAGTTTTAGACTCATTGTTTTATTTTATTTCTTATTTCTTATGACCGACAGAGTGTGAAGTCTGTTGACATTCTCATATCTTCCAAAGACAGCACAATATCCAATATCATATAAAAAACTTTTTACAAAAAAATACAACCGACTTTAATGTAAAAAAAAACGCAAAAAAGTACAAACTTTAATTTCGAAAGTCGGTATGTCTATAATCATTATGCCTCTTCGTTATTTAACACCGACTTCCAAAATTAAAGTAATTTTGCGGTTTTTTTTTTACATTGAAGTCGGTTGTATGTTTTTGTAAAAAGTTTTTTATTTTACACTTTTTAGTTGTGGTAACACCACTAAAAGGTACCCCTCAGCTAAACTTAAATAGTGTGCAAGTTCTATAGTATTAAGTAATAACAATTATTATATTATATGAAGAGTTCCGTTCCATATATTCAAAGTTCGTCATCAAATCATAGCAATATTTCTATGGGACCAACTTGGAAGCATAACATTTCAATAAAAAAAAATAATAATTTCAATATCGGTCCAGAATTGCCCGAGAAATCGGTGAACATACATAAAAAAAAATACATTCAGCCGAACATAGAACCTCCTTCTTTTTGAAGTCAGTTAAAAAAAAAACAAATCTAATGATACCTCGTCTATTGCCTAAATCGGTTGCGTGAAAAAAACCCTTGAGGTTTCAACAGTAATATTAAACCTAATGGATAAGGTATCCACGTTACAGACACGAGAAAAACATTACCTTCCCTAGGGATTTACCACATTCAACGAAACCTCACCGCGATCTAAAAAAGAAAAATGGTTTACCTCACCTGGCGTCATGTTTAAGAAAGAAAATAAATCACTAAACTTCGAGTTGGAAGATGTCACATAAAATATACAAAACATTAAATTATACACGAGGAAATATAAAGTTATATTAGTAAACAATTTGGATTTATGGAGTCGTATTTGAGTTTTGAAAAGCAATTATATTGTGAGCCGCGAACGGAGGTTACTTGTAGACGACAGATTTTTTATAGGTTCCGTACAAGACAATTTTGAGCATCGTTGCAGAATACTATTGTAAATTTATTCGTGCTATGAATTAGATATTTTACGAAAAACTTTTACTCGATGCTTTGTTATACGATTGTTTTTTTTTTCTAAACAATTAAATATCTTTATAATTAAAATTAAGTAGAAATATTCCACCTAATTTTGTTAAATTAGTTTTAATATCAACGATTTTTAAAGACCGCAGGAAAGTAAATTTTGTTATTTTTCAGCCCGATGTTCAATTAGAGTGAGTGACATTTACGTGAAAATAACAATTTATTCTAATTATTTATTCTGGTTTATTAGCATGGCCGGGTTTGGTTTCTACAATTTACGGTTACCATCATAAATAATTATTAAAACCGCGACCATTAATATGAAACATTTATAATAAACAAATAAGGTTTTACTACGCCACTATCACGTCAAAACGTAATTGACAACCACCTTTCAGCAGCATTTTTGGTAAACGAAATACTTCCCCCTACTTATTTTCTACCAACGCTTGTCAAAATCTAATCGCGGTCGTCGAATATTGAAAATATTTTTTTAGGCCCGATAATTTAGGCTTAAAGTCCCCCAAAGGACAATGAAAATGGCTATGCTCGGAGTTTCCTTGCATGATCGTATCAGGAATAAAGAAACCCGCCGGGGAACCAAAGTCACCGACATAGTCCGAAGAATCGCCAAATTTAAGTGGCAGCGGGCAGGGCACATTGCTCGTAGAACGGATGATCAATGGGGCCGAAAGTTTTTGTCCCCCTAGCCACGTTACAACCTTTTCGTTTCGATTATTTTTTCGTCGATCGCCTCGAGTAGTTTTGACGTCATCTCAATGCTCAGTCACGTGGTCAGAACAAAGGAATAGGAGGCGTGGCCGACTCGAGGCAATCAAAAGAGAATCGAAACGAAACGGTTGTAACTTGGCTAAGCGGAGTGGCAATCGCGCACCGGAAGACGTAGCGTTTGATGGCCTCCTACAAAGTGGACCGATGACCTGTTGAGAGTCTCAAGAATGCAATGGATGCGAGTCGCACAAGACCATTCGTTGTGGCGACACTTGGGGGAGGCCTATGTCCCACAGTGGACGTCTTTCGGCTGAAATGATCATGATGAAAGATAATGATTTAGGAAGAATCCGGCCTCTAAAGGAATAAACTTGACTAGCGGAGTTTATCCGCTAGTCAAGTTTATTCCTTTAGAGGCCGGATACATAACCCACAATTGTAATTTTTTATTTACACGGATCCCAAAAAATACATAGACAATCATTGGCACGTTTTTTCCATAAAGAATACATAAGATGCGTGAAATTTTTCGTATTTCATTTTTATGATAACTTGAGTTACTTGAAGACGTATGTTATTTGTTGTTTGCGCTTTTCCTTCAGAGCAAAATAAGGTATTTTTTTGACAAATACAATAGAATCAACACATCTGGGAGATGTAATGTGATCAGACACTTTTATCAAAGTAGTAGGTAGGTAATATCGTCTTTGTAGCGTTCGTATTGGTTTCATTTGTACTTTTTTTTTTACTGAAACTGACGTCAGAATTAGGATTAAGTTATTTAGGTCACTAATTGTCATGTTGGTAATATTGAGCTACGGGAATATATGAAAGAGTTACCGAGGTACTAAAATGCCAAGGACCGTCTGGACCGAGCCCGAGTCGTCGACGACGCATAGTGTTACACGCGCGTCTCATGGAGATGTCAGCAAAACCGTAGGGGCCCAGCAGGGCCGAAGGATAGGAAAACCCGGGGTCCCGGGTTGCAAGGCGAATAAGGAATATAGGAGTAGGTTTTAGTCAGTTAAAGTCTGTTACGCCCTGCCGTTCCGCCCTAGAGCGAGAGAACTCATTGGATGAACTTCCTGCAAAAAAAGTGTTATATGAAGACATACAACGACAAAAAAAAAATGGTAATGTTTCTTATCGAAGATCGACAGCGCAATTGTTATGAAGAAAAAGTTACAGAACTGTTTCAGTTCCACTTATTAGTCTAGTGCGACTGGCATGTTCGTTGAGAACAGAGTTACTGATTTTCACGGGCTCTTGAGAAGACTTAAGGCATCTTTCCTGACTCGACTGACCCGGTGTAAGAATAGGATAGTATCTAAAGTGTTCCATGGTGTGTACCTGCTTAGGCGTTGTTAATTTTATTGATTTATTGATGCTAATCGGTGGCAATGATAATAATTTACAATAATTTTATCAATGTTTCATGAATTTATATAATCTAATGTATTTAATTTAATTATTATGTTATAACAATTTTATTTAATTCTATAATATTACTATGGGTTAATAAATGCCTGAAATAAAGAATAATAATTAGTACATGCTCTGTTCTGAAGGTTCTGATCTTCCGTTGGTTCAGGACATTATCTACTTTATTATTTATTTTATCTCAGGGACGCGTGAAGGTATCGAGTTGAAATTAAAACCATGTACTCAAGTCTATGGCCCCTTGAAGCTGTGAAAAAATCAAACTTCCGAGTTAACGAAAAAAAAAGATACGACCGTTTATGTCGCAAAAAACGTATATCTTGACACTCTCAAGGAAATCAAAATTCATAAGGTACTTCCCGTTGTCCAAGAGTCCTGGAATTATCATGAAGCAAGGTCTTATAGCACAAGTATTGGAAAAAAACTGATAATTGTAAATTTGTAGTTACGTCACAAAAAAAAAAACATTTTACGATTCGGAAAAATCTTCGTTACTCAATTCGGAAATTGAATTGTTTTCATAAGTAAGTTTGTACGGAACCCTCAGTGCGCGAGTCCGACTCGCAATTGCCTGGTTGTATTCTCGTGGGATATCATCTAATGACTTCTTTCGCTCTAGAGTGGTAAAGTCACGCCTGACACAGGCGTGACTTTACTGACTAAAACCACACCTGTTCTTCAGTTGCCTATTGTGTTCTAGGACCATGAGTATCCCTTTCATACGTGTTCCCATGGCCCTAGCAGCACTTTATGGTGTTTGAGTTTTGCTTAAAATTGTTTTGGTAATTAACTAGTTTCATAATTAGAAAAATACTAGATAACTGTTGCAATGCAACTGATGCAACTCGACATACATTTTCACTGTTTTTCATACAACCGCTATTACGCGATTATAACGTTATTACACATTTTTCATTAGATATTTTGGAAACACACTATCTTGTGGATATTATCTAGGCTTCTAGTGAAATAAATTTATGAATTTGTGTAAAATTAATCCAGTAAAAACCTCTGAAAATCTGCTAAGTATTTTGCATGTACTTTGACACTTCACAATGTACTCAAAAATTTAAAAAGTCAAAAAAATCTAACAATAGAAACCTTGCAAAATTTAATCAAGATTCTAAGTGACGACAATATTCTTTAAAAACTTTTAAGGGTTTAAAAAAACACGGAACAAGTTTTGTAAAATATTCGAGTAAATCACGGAATTACCGAAAGCTAACAGAGTTTTCAGGCGTTATCTTTCTTTTTTCGCGTTGCTTTTTCGCCAAAAATCGCTTTGGATTGCGTTAGAAGTAACAATCTTTTAAACCATGCTCGATGTTGACGATAGGCGAATGAAAAAGGACCCTCTTAAAAGAAAAATGTTGAAAATATTGAATTTATTTAAAGAAGCGAAAGGCTTTATATAAAATCAAAGATGACAGGAAGAAAGTAAAGAGAAACTATAATTTTTTATACACTTATTAAGTATGAATATATAATAATAAATTACTTACATTCTTTTCTAGAAGCTTTGAAACAATGTAATAAGAAAAGTCTGAAAAAATACTATTTTTCATTCCGAATAGAATATTTGAGTAACTGAATATACCGAACAATTGGCAAGAATATCACATAGTTATGTTTGTGAAGGACTAAGCTATAAAGATTGCGCCACACCCCGGTAGTTTGCGGGATCTTAGCCGCGGGCAGAACTACGTGTACATACATAGATCCTTTTATAGCCCGCATATCGTTGATAACATGTTCGGGAAGTTCCTGCAATGCAGTTCAAGCAATGGGTAGCTCGCCGTTCGATCGTCCGGTAACCGTCCGGACCGAGCCCAAGTCGTCGACGGCGCGTACTGTTCCACGTGCGCCTCAAGGAGCTATCAGCAAACAGAATGGGCCCAGCAGGGTCAAAGCCTATGGGGGTTAAAAATTTCCATTATGGCCCATCGATTTAAGGTCGGAGAGGGGGGAGGGAGGGCTATACCATCCTCACCCCGTGGAGCCCCATGATTATGGAGATTTCCATTTTTAAAGTTTGAGGTTAGGTTAGGTTGGTCTTCATCAGGACCCCGGGTTTCCTTTTTGGAAGTCAACCCTTGGCCCCAGTAATCTTCGGCCCCGCTGGCTGTTCACGAGGACACGGTAGTGCTTCACTCAATCTGTATACACTTTCACCGTGTCTTCCGAGTGGTCCGCATAATGGTGACACCCGGGCGTCTTTTCCGCCTGAATCAGGTGCAGAAACCTCCCGAACTTACCATGTCTGATGAGGACCTGCGTCATGTGGAAGGTGAGGACGCCGTGCCCGCCACTTCCTCAAAGAAGGAACTTACCGCCATGATTATGGCGTGATCGGGTAAGTTCGGCTCGAGTCGGCTGCCGAGCCGAATGAACGTTATATGGTCGAGCGGGACAACACAGTCGAGTCTCATTCAAAAAAGTTAAATATTGTATTTCACCGGTTCACCTTCAATAAAAATCGATGGTCTATTAATAATATACGCGAATCTGTATCACAACTTGTCACTGACATTTTTATCAATGTTTGCGAGATATACTGATAAATTAACCAAGCTTGCCTGTTGTCGTGATTGTTTTAGTATGTAACATACTCGTAGAGTATAGGTATGAAGGGAGTTTGCTAAAATGTTTGCTGTTTTTTTTAGCGAATATTTTATCACCTTACCTCGTCTCCGGTCCCCATCACGCTATGTGTGATTCAGTACCTCAAAAGGAAAAAGCAGAACTCTTATAGGATCACTTTGTTTTCCGTCTGTCTGTCTGTCTGTCAAGACCCTTTATCTCGAAAACACGTGGAGGTATCGAGTTGAAATTAAAACTTAGGCCTGCGGTACCTTGAAACTGTGAAAAAATCAAACTTCTGAGTTAACGAAAAAAGTTACAGCCGTTTATGTCGCAAAAAACGCATATTTCGACACTCTCAAGGCATCAAAATTCATAGGGTACTTCCTTACGTTGACCTAGAATCCTGAAATTTGCCATGAAGCAAGGTCATATAGCACAAGTATAGGAAAAAGTCTGAAAACTGTAAATTTGTAGTCACATCACAAAAAAAAAACAAAAAAAAATGTAGTTTTGGTTTGGCGTCACACGGTCTGTGCCTTTAGCCAGTGTCCAGTTTTAAACCCATGATCCTAGAACGCAAAGGGCAACTGAAGGACACAGGTGTGGTTTTAGGCAGTAAAAATCTGACACACCCTACCGCTCCACCCAGCGTAAGGATTTATTTGATGATTTCCCACCTCAAAAGGGTGAATTTTAAGATAGTAAAAGCTAATATTTATAAATGGAAAAGATGAACGAAGAATGGACAAGAGGTATTCCCAACTGAAAAAAATAACAAAAAGTCAGTGTCAAGTTTAAGTATTTAGTTTTTACAGTCACTTTGAGCAAATTTGAGTTGCATTAGAATGCAGTTATATATGTCGTGGCTAGATCTTAGAATTGATCAGTTCATGATATGGCCACCTAAAACTGGCCAGATCGTTTAAACGTTAACATTTCATATCATTGATGTAGTATTTCTATGATAATAAAAGGTCTAAAGAAAGTAGGCCAAATGAGGATTAAAATATCATCAAAATTTAACGTTTAAAACGATCTGGCCAGTTTTGCTTGTACATTTTATGAAGTGATCGATTTCTAAGATCTGCCCCCCTAGCCAAGTTACAATCGTATCGTTCGCGCCGAACGCCTCAAGTAGGCCACGCCTCTGATTCCTTTGTTCTGACGTCATCTCAACGCTCAGTCACGTGGTCAGAACAAAGGAATCGGAGGCGTGGCCTACTCAAGGCGTTTGGCGCGAACGATACGGTTGTAACTTGGCTAAGGGGGCCGGCCACGACATAATTATTCTACTATTTTTGCAGTATTTGGCAGCAAATGTATCGAGTCAGCCTTCTCGACAAGCTCCGCTGAGGTACCTAGTCAATGTTACAATAAAATGCTCAGCTCAATTCTTTCAATTTATTCACACTAATTTTACTTTGCTTTGGATTATTTTAAAAAGGAATAACGAGAAAGTTAAACTGAATTTAATTGAATTTAATCAAACGGGATTACCAAAAACAAAAAAAATAAAAATTGTTAAATTAAAATAAATTGTAAAATATAATTTCCTTTAAAAAAAAAACTCCTTTCTACATTAATATTAATTCGTAAAACTTATACCATAATAAACGTTAGTTCATCAAAAATAAAAAAAGTACAAAATATGTATTTGCAACTATCGGCCATTCGCACTTTGAATGTACGAATAAAACCAAGGTCTGAACTGCTTCGAGAAAAGGAGGGTACGGCCGCGCCGCTTCTTTGCTCGCCTTGGCGGGGACACTGCCGTGCCCCCAGAGTTTGTGATAGCTCTTAATACGAGCTCTAAAAGTGAACGGAGTAGGTAATATCGGCAAGTGTTTTGTTTATATAAGTCCGCAATCTCGATGGTGTTTCAGACCCCTGTCAAGAGAAAGTTGGAGTGATCGTCAATACTAAAGACAAAGAGGTACTAAGAGTAATTATGTCTGGTAGGGTTGCTACGCTACCGTTAAGTAATAACTATTAGTTTATAATTGTACCTGGGTAAAAGAGTCTTGAGAAAAGAGTTATGTACACATTATGATAATGATCATTTTAATGATAATGATTTTTATTAATTGAGTTACTTTTTAATTTTATTTTTTTCTTAATCTTATATTGTAATAATGACTATCTGCACGTGTTGCTTTCGACTGTAAGTGCAGAGAGTACCTGTCATAAATAAATAAATAAAGTCAAAGTCAAAAGTTTTTATTTCACATAGGCCTACATGGGCACTAATAAAACGTCAGAAGCTAGTGCATAAATAAAGGATGCTTAACGAAATAGTGCCTTTGGAATTTCTTGCACGTTCATCTTCATAGAAATCTATACTTTGGAACCTTCGTCTTTTATGACTGAGTGACCATGACAGTTCAAAAGAGCTTATCTCACCTGATGGTAAGCGATGATGTGGACGACAAAGGAGCACGCATCGGTCGTGTAGCATAAGAATAAGCATAGCATAATCAGCCTTTTAATGTTCCCATTACTGGCACTCAGGCCTTCTCTCTCAAGTAGAGGGAATGGGCCGTAATCCACCACGCGGGACCAGTGCGGATTGGTGAATGTCACACGTCTTCGAATTTTCGGTTTTAGGACATGCCGGTTTCCTCACGATGTTTTCTTCACCGTTTTGTGAGCAGTGTTGATGAAATAAATTACACAAAGTAATGCGCCTGGCTGGGTTTGAACCCGCGACCTACAACTCATAAGTCGGGGCCGAAACCACTCGGCCACCACAGGTCTATCACCACTATCAGTGATCGTATGGTTTAAAGAAAAAAGTAAATGGTTTTGAGTTCCTTCTTCCCCATGTGCCACGACCAGTCCTGCGGGTCTCATATCCGTCGGAGTCCCACGACCTTCACCATTTCATCGATCCATCGTCTGGGAGGCCTTACAACGCTGCGTCTTCAGGTACGTGGTCACCACTTCAGAACCTTTCGTCCATATCGACCATCTTTACTGTAAGCAATGTGTCCTGCCCACTGCCGCTTAATTTCGGTGATTCTTCGGGCTATGTTGCTTATCTTAGTTTTCGTGCTGAAATCTCATTCTTGATTCACCACGCAAGAAAAGTCCGAGAGTCGAAAGCACTCCAGCTATCAACCACCAACACAAGCTATCCAGAGAAGCAGATTTGTATACTCTTTGGTTTTCTGTATAACCTGTCGCTGTGTATGTATGTAACCCACGATGCTGAACGCTTTGCAGAATCTGGCTTTTCAGAAGGCTAGAAGTTGTCAAACCTGCGCGTCGTTTGTGATGCCTCCATGGAAAATGGCTTATAAATATAAAGACGGTTGTTTCACCCGTTAGACTTTAGGCCAAGAGTCTTCTAGGTTCGCTCGTCCTTTTGCAAACCTCATATTCCGTCTGACAAGATCCGGGTCAAAATTTGGTACTGAACAAAAAAAAAAAAATATACCATAAATGACGAAAAGAAAAGTTTGTCCTTTTTTCACAATTTTAACTGGAATTGAGTGGTGTCTTTAATGTAGAAACCAGAGAAAACGGTACATAAAGTAAAAAAAGCAATTTTAAACAACCAAACCCATAATTGTAAAATGGATCCTTAAACTCGACAGCATCCTTAAAGTTTTATTTTACAGGCATACTAAAAAATGCTACTCTACAGCTTCGCTATTCCTACGTTTCAATGGTCCTTGCAACGCCCGATATTAAACGTGAAACAAGAGTATATTTTTTCAACTGTATTTTTTTTGTTTTGTTATTTCTATCCATGGGAACTCGTAGTCAGTTAGGTCCATTTTGAGGTTCGTGTTTTCTTTAAAAAGAGCTATACACCACTAATTTTTAATTAGTACAAAAACTTAAAGGGCTTATTAGTAAAGGTCTTGTTATTATTTAAGTAAAGTCTCAATAAATAATATTCATAAACAGCAAAGTTATAAGCGTTAGTTTATATCCCAAAATGTCACTCAATTTATGGAAATATTGTACATTGGCTACTGATTATGAATGAATAATTGACGATCAAAATGGAAAAACACTGCGCGTAGTATTTCCAAGTAGGAATTGTTATGAATTCTATTATGAATTTACCAAATAAGACAAAATTTCGTGGCCAATTTTGGGATTTAGTTTTTTTTTTTTTTGACGACATAAATATGATCAGTAGCGGGTACGGATAGAGCCCCATTTTTTTTGTACTAATTTAAAAATAGGGGTTTAGTTCTAAGGTATACCTATATGGATACTAGCTTCTGCTGACGATTTTCCTCGCGTGAAAGAAGAAAATATATACTCTAGGTCACTCAGTGATAAAGTAGCATTCATCTGGTGAAAGAATTTCTAGAATCGGTTCAGTAGTTTCAGAGATTACTAAACTAACCAATTTTACCTTGGTATAATATTAGTACAGGTAGATAATATAATATCTAGTATTCTAAATAATATTAATTATTATTTAGAATACTAAATATTCGTCGTTTTCTAATTATAACATTTATTAGTTAACTTTTAGTAATTCAATTTGATTCAAGACGTTTACTTTCTTAAGAGATAATATGGTTAATTAGTCGTTGCTTATCTTTTTTCTTTTTAAACCAGGGTCCTAACCCGGAACAACTATCTTTAGGCCATAGAATATTTATTCTGTACGGGAATCGAACCCGCAACAAACAGCGCAGTAGTCAATCGCTCAACTACAGCGCCAACCGTGCATTCAAATTGTTTATAACACTTTTATATTCAGAAATATAGTCTCTAAAATAAATGCAATAGGTAGATTTTATTCCAATAATCTAATTTCGACCTAACATTAACCTTCACCTACTTGACTACAAGCAGACATCCGATGTCTGTACAAATATAAGCAGACAACGTAAAAATAGCCGACCAATGTTTTTTTTTTTTTTTTTTTTTTTTTTTTTTTTTTTTTTTTTTTTTTATAATCGTTTATTCACAAAGCCAAAATACAATTTGTCCGTCTCAATCGAACATGTAAACAATTTAGTACAATACAACGTTATGCATTAATTGAGACAGAGTGAACGTCTGTGTCTGTGCTAGTATAAACTGTGTTACAGACACAGGCGCCTTCCCCTTACGTTAATTCACAAATTTGCTGCACCTTTTAGTTTTCACAAGCCAAAACTTAGTTTAAATAAACACTAAAAACATTTAGAAGACTTATATAAGATTGTAAGCAAGAAATGGGTGTGTGTGGAAGTGTGTGTAAGTGTGTGGATAGGTGTATGTGATGTTTTGTAAGTATTCGTATATGTCTCAGTATAAAACAGACAGCAAAGGACCGTTTTATATACTTAAGTTTTTTTTTCTTTTTTTAGAAGCGGCGTTCGTAAGTTTTTCCTGCAAATAGTTTCTCAGTCTCGTCGTACGATGTTGTGGCAACCCTACCCAAAAGCCTTTATTGCCTCACCTAATAATATCTAATGGTGATTGACGGAGCAAAAACCCGATGTCAACCGAAGTTTTCCGATTAAGTGCCGATGGTAGTCTTTGGTAAATGGAGGTTTAGATACACTTTATTTGAGAAACAAAGACTATTTGGTACAATAAGAATTTCATTTGTTACAAAAAAGGTATTAAACTTTATATTATTTAATCATTATATTGTGTAACTTTTTTGAAACCTAGTTAAATTTCGATAGTAGTCCTCAAATGAAGTAGAACCTGTATCTTAAGGACCTTAGAACGATATGACGATAAATAGAATTATATGATTAAAACTAGCTTCTGCCCGCGGTTTCGCTCGCGTAAATGTAGGTTTCTTCATACAAACTTTGAACCTTCACTTCATTCGTTAGGGAGTGAATTTTGAAAAATCCTTTTCTTAGTACTCGCCTACGTCATAAAAGGAAGCCTTGTGCAAAATTTCACGCTCCTAATCCTAGTAATTTCGGCTCTGTGCGTTGATATGTCAGCCAGTCAGTTTCCCCTTTTATATTTATAGATTACTTAGTGAAACGTTAAACTACTGCTGAAATTGCAATTTATTAACTGAATTGATTGTATTTATTTTGCAAATACAAATAAACGAAATTATTTAATTAACAAAAAAAAAAATTGCTTACACTCAGTGTACGCCGTTTACCGTGTTTGATTTCATATGCGACAAAAAGTTCACAAATAAAATGACATTCTGTCAGCCATAACGATTTTCTAAAAGTCCAAAATGTACGGGATGGAACCTCAGATACATTAAGAAACAAAATGTCCCCAACATGAAGCGCAACGCTCAATCTACGTGAACGCTGCAACGTTGTCCACTATCCTGCAACTGGCCCCCTAATATTTTACAACACATTCACATGACGTGGGACATGTTGTTGGAGAATGTGGCGGCGTTGCGCGTCATCTTAGGGAACATTTTGTTCCCAAACCTTTGGACATTTCTATTTTCGAGTATTTTTAGGAATTTAGCCCCATCCCTAGCCAAGTTACAACCGTTTCGTTTCGATTCTCGTTTCGTTGATCGCCTCGATTCAGCCACGCCTCCTATTCCTTCGTTATGAACACGTGACTGAGCGTTGAGATGACGTCAGAATGAAGGAATCGGAGGCGTGGCCTACTCGAGGCGAACGACGAAAAGAGAATCGAAACGGTTTCAACTTGGCTAGGAGTACAGAAGCTACATAGCAAGTTTAACACTCCGCGCTTCCAAGCACACAGCCCTATACTGACCACGTCATAACGAACTACTTTCGTGTAACGTCAGCTGTCAGAATAAGTGAGCCCAGTGTAGTGACTACATAACTGCAGTATGTTGAGGCAGGGTAGTGATGTAATTATGTTCCGTGTCGGCGCGCGCTTAGTGTTTAGATTAACTGCGACTGTGAACTTTGCATATGTGGTTAGTCTGCGTGTAGCCTTTTATTGACTAGCTAGTGGTTGAGTCTGCATGGTAGTGCTGCAAGACCAATAATTTGTGATAATTTAAGGAGCTGGTAATCGCTTAGTACAGAAAAAACTGGGCAAGTGCGAGTCGGACTCGCGCCCTGACGGTTCCGTACAAACTTACATAAGTAACCAGTTCAATTCCCGGATGGAGTCTTGGCAGACAGGCAGACATACAGGACACACGGACAGACGGACGGACATCAAGGTGATCCTATAAGGGTTCCGTTTTTTCCTTTTGCGGTAGGTTTATAATTCTTTATCAACTTATTTATGTATACTCAAAATAATATCTAATAAAAACAAAAAATAATAAAAATACATATATAAATTTAAAATAATACAAAAATATACCTACGTACATATTTATATATTAATCTATAATATAAAAATGAATCGCAAAATGTGTTGGTAAGCGCATAACTCAACAACGCCTGGACCAATTTGGCCAATTCTTTTTTTAAATGTTCGTTGAAGTTCAAGGATGGTTTTTACGGCGAGAAAAATTCGAATAGAGTAGGGTAGAGTAGAGTAGAGTAGGATAGAGTGGTCAGTAGACGGGAGCGAAGCCGCGGGCAAAAGCTAGTTCATTATGAAATTAAATGCTCTTTAATTTGCCCTTTTCTTTGTTTTCTCCGCACCTTGGCTGGAAAAAAAAACCTTATTTTATCAAAATACAGTATAAACGAACACCGTTAGAGAACCCTTCGTCTTGTGTTACATCTTATGTTTGAGAATAACAGGCTAATTTATATTTGAAAATTAGCTTCTCTCATGCTATCGCTTGAAAGTAAAAAACTAACCCAAAATCCCAAAAGAACTTAATCATGGAAAAAAGTATTCTACGTTCTGTTCCTGAATTTGGTCTACTCGTGTGCCAATTTTAATTCCAATTCGTTCAGTCGTTTCAGAGTAAAGGAGTAACAAAAAACATACTTACACTATTTTTTGCGAAGACACTGCCTCCTAAGATACAGGATCTTCCTAGTTTAGGAGTCAGGGTATTTAAATTAAACTGACTGTTGTATTGCTTATTTTTTTGTGCTTACATTTGGTGTCAAATATGTTCTTTATAATAAATAAATATTATTATTATTATTATACCCACATACAAAGTTTCAACTTTATAATAGATATTAGTGTGATCAAGACGAGTTCCTGAATCAAACTAAGTACTATGTATGTACTTCTTCATCATGCTCACAAACCTTGGCAGCCAACACCTGTGGGCCTAGTCAATTCTTTCTTCTGAATTGGTATTCTAGTTTACACCGAACTATTTGTCTGTCCTATCTATATTACTGGAGTACTCAAGCTATTATGCCGTAATCAGACATAGTCGAAATTTTGAGTTGAGAACAAAAAAGCCATGTTTAAATTATGGAAATCAAGGGAGTGTAGTGTTGACTCCATTAATTTATCTCGGAAGCTAATAATACTAAAAAATAGTGTTAAGACAGATTGATAGAAAATTTCTGACTGACATAGACTAATATTCTAGAGATAGATAAGCACGTTCATGGAAAATATTTGTCAAAATAATGAAAAGTTAAAACAAAGGTTCGCTGCAGCGCTAGATTGGCTAATGGCAATCAAACGGCATAATTGCCGTTTAACAGAACTATTAAAACATACAGCTCTAAGATAGCTTTTAGAGGATACTTTTTTCGCGACCAAAATGTCTTAAGCGCCATGAATTTCGTGGCATTTACGCGTTTCGTTCAACATAGTGTAATGTACAAGGTGTTTGGATTACACTATACCTGAGTCGATTGAAATGAGTGTTTGGCACGCGTTATCTAGTGCATAGTACATATATATTGATGCTGGCTGATAACCGTGGCATCTAAAATCGAAAGACCAACAAATGAAAAAATCCCGATCCGTCTATCTTCAACGTGTTGAAAAGCTTTGGTTTCGTCCAACGCAATATTTAATAAAGAGGTAACGTAAAAAAAGAGAGTGCCTGAACGCTAAGTTGGCACTCAGTGATTTCCGTCACTCACTCGAATATTTCACAAAACTTGTTGAAAGAAATACGGGTTTCCTTTTGAAAACCTTAAAAAAAAATATGATTCAGAATCTTCGTTAAACGTGCAATTTGTGAGAATAACAGATCTTCAAAGGTCTATTGAATTGGTTTTTCATAAGTTCTATTTTCAACATAAACCTAAATGAAAATTTTTATTTTTATTTTACATGGACCTACATGGGCATGGAGCCAGTGCACGATTTCAAATTGGTCGTTTCTTATGGAGAAGAACCGGCAAGAAACTCCATACCTAACTACTACCTAACTCTATACCTAATCTTTAAAAAAAAAAATTTGTTCTTACAATATTTCTATATTACAGTATTAGTACATATTATGTAAGGACAGTGTAGACCAGTCAATATTGTACTCAAAAGTACAATAAAAATAATCAAATAAAAAGTGATTCGTAATAGGAAGTAAACTAAGAATTCGCGGAGTCTACAGTGTTCTCACATTCACAATAGAAAAAAGAACCTTTATAAAAAAAGCTAGAAAAATAAATAATTACAACTATCAATAAATGAGACGTTAAAAAAAAATTACTAACGAATTTATGGTAGTTGAGGTCTAATAATATAAATAATAACCACAAAATAAATGTGTTTCCAAAATATTTAGACAAAGATGTGTCAATGAATGCATCACTGCTTACCATCAGGTGGAATCGCAGTCAAGCACTGGTTTATATCAAACTAGCTTCTCCCAGCGGCTTCGCCCGCGTGAAAATAGGTTTCTCAATACAAATTTTGGACCCCTGCTTCATCCCCTTAGGGTGTGACTTTTGGAAAATCCTATCTTAGTGCTCGCCTACGTCATAAAAGGAAACCTTGTACAAAATTTCACGCTCCTAGTCCCAGTAGTTTTGGCTGTGCGTTGATATGTCAATCAGTCAGTTTCTCCTTTTATATATAAAGATAAAAAAAAAACACGTAAGAGCAGTTGTGTGGGAAATATCACGGACTGGGCGCTCTTAAGTGTGGTAACTTACAAGACTCTTAGATTCTTCACATGAGATTTATGTATCTACAAAACTAGTTTTACTCAACTGTACAAGGTCTAAAATATGAAGAAGTGGATACGTAGGTACATAGACTAGCAAATGTCAGGAAAATAGCCTTTTACTCCGGTCGGAATGTAATATCGTGGTCCCCAATGCAATTTGCTAAAGGAAACCTAAATGTTTGAAGATGATGGACTCTGTATATCTGAGTAGGCGTGGGCAGTACCGACTTTATTTTGAGATATTCAATGTGGAGTAGCATCATATATCCATGAGTAATAGGTACATATTTTTTGTAGGGGTGGATATTTTCGACTGAATGATGAATAGAAATGTACGAGTGACTTATAGTGAGAGTATTTGTATTTGGCATACACATGTATGGTAATATTATAATGGTAAGAGAGATTTTGAACGCACAAACTTCAGGAAATACTAGATCGAATTGAAAAATTATTTTAGTGATGAATAGCTCATTTATCGAGGAAGACATACTATCTATTAGCGGATGGCGAGCAATGGGTAGTTCGCCGTCCGGCCGTCTGGTAACCGTCCGGACCGAGTCCAAGTCGTCGACGGCGCGTATTGTTTCACGCGCGCCTCAAGGAGATATCAGCAAACCGTAGGGGTCCAGCAGGGTCGAAGCCTACTGGGGCTACGGGTAGTGTGTAAGTGAAACCCCAGGCCCTGAGACGAAGACAAAGAAGGAACAGGAGTTGGTTTTTAGTCAGTAAAAGTCTGACATGCCGTGGGAGATGTCATTGGATAATTTTCCCACCAAAAAAAATATAAAAAAATCACATCCATCACAAGAAGCGGGGGGCTGCGCATCAGGAGAAGCAAATAAGTTTGCTTTCTCTTCAGCGGTGTGAGCCAGCAACTCATCAGGTTTTGGCAGAGGAGGTAGTGGCGGGCGGCAGAAATTCGATTCAACCGAGTTTACCCGGGACTAAAACGCTTCACCATCTGCTGGGTATGAAGCAAGTTTTGTTCCCAATTCGGCTAATGTGGTCAAACCAAGACCTTTTCACCATCGTACAGGACTTGGCAGCGTTATTGAAGGCCTTCTTCTTTTGACTAACGTCAAATCCTTTGACAAGCGTCACGCTTGATACGTTAGCGCGATTATATTTACTGCCAAACCATGGTCGAGCTTCCCCAGAAATTGTAACATTAGAGAGTGGGATGTAGTACTCTATCTGTCGCAAATCACAGCGGCCTAAAGGTTCTGGTATGATGACCGCGTACCGGAAGACGCAGCGTAAGAGGTGGACCGATGACCTTGTGTAAAAATCTGATGGATACGGGACGTTCAGGGCCGGTCGTTGTGGTGGCCTTTGACAACTGTGGACCTCTTTATGCTGAAATAACGATGAAGATCTTATATATACCCTTATCAATTTATAGAACGGAGATATATCAAATGCCAAAAGAGAAGCTGATTGATAACAAATCAATGAAAGCAATATTCAGTTTAGTCAAGAAAGGCGTTCCTTAATTACTTAGCAACGGACGTCGAAACTTAATGATTCCGACAGGATTTGTCACAAAAATATTCAATTAACAATCTCCTTCGTTCTTAGCATTGTTTCGATAGGCAATTATGATCAAACTTCACGTTTAAAGAAAAACTTGAAGATACTTTTAGAAAAATATTTTTAAACTTGAATCAATTTTAAGCTGATGTAATTAACAGTGAATTGTGCATATACATATTATATTAATAAGTAATTAATATCATGCTAGATGGGAAGACGACATCAAAAAGTTTGTCGGAATAAACTGGAGACAAACATCGCAGTCTAGAGAAGACTGGACCTCCTTGGAGGTTATTTTTCTGGGTGGGAAAATCATCTAATGACATTCCCCGCTTTTGGGCGGAGCGAGAGATAGTGTCAAACTTTTACTGACTAAAAACTCACTCCTGTTCCTTCTTTGCCATTTTTCCAGGGCCCCGGGGATCTTTTTCGCATCACCTATGGTCCCAGTAGGCTTCGGCCCTGCTGGGCCCCTACGGTTGCTGACATCTCCTTGAGACGCGCGTGGAACACTATGCACCATCGACGACTTGGGCTCGGTCCAGACGGGCACCGGACGATCGGACGGTGAGCTACCCATTGCTCGCCGTCCGCAAGCCCACATTTTTAGAGGTGACCTTCACCTATAGTGAAAGTTTTTTACAGTTTAAGATTAAATCTAATAGTAAGGAACTTATGAATAAAAAAAAAATTAAGACACATTAACATACAGATATAGAAGTACTAACACCTAGTGTAAGATTTATTCTTGTAAGTTAATTTAGATTGCAAGAAATATAAGACTTTTTATTTATTCGGACTTGCGGACGGCGAACAATGGGTAGCTCGCCGTCCAGCCGTCCGTTAACCGTCCGGACCGAGCCCAAGTCGTTGACAGCGCGTAGTGTTCCACGCGCGCCTCAAGTAGATGTCAGCAGAACCGTAGGGGCCCAGCAGGGTCGAAGCCTACTTGACTAAAAAGTCAGTAAAAGTCTGTCAAGCCCTCCTGCTCTGCCCTAGAGCAGGAAAAGTTATTAGATGATTTCCCACCCAAAAAAAGTATTTCTATCTTTATAAAAAAAATCATTTTTAAATCTATACTTTATAAGTCTATTTAAAAACCCTGGTTTGAAAATGGAGTGATTTCCTGTTATCTGCTGAACTCTCCGATGTTTTATCGGAATATTTAAACTGCAGATAGTCTATAAATTCAATTTTTGTATGACCAGTCACGAATGGATGTCATTGGTTGAATAGTTCCACTTTTAAAGGAGATTAGTGTTTGCCGATTTTTACTTTTTTACTTCCTGTATCTAATTTTTAAAAATCTCGTGTCACAGTGTTTGTTATGAATGGCTTAACTGTCTTTATGAATTTTTTTGTCTATATTTGGAAGCTCTGAGAATGGGTCGTAGGCAATATTTTACCTCTCATTTTTTTTTTTGACAATTTATATGGCCGAGAAATGTTCAGCTAGTTTGTATATTATATAAAGGCTTATTGACTCATCAACGCCCAGGCCAAACCCTTAGACCCAGAACGCAAAAAATAAATTTATCACTTCATAATATGGCCAAGTAAAATAGCCAGATCGTTTAAAACGTAAAGTTTTATGATGTTTCAATTTTAGTTGTGGCTTTGGTTCGTTTTGAAACAGCCAAACTGTCGACTGACACTTTGTTTCTGGATCGTACTGATTTGACTCTCGAAAAAATGTGAAGTTCAAAATTCGAACAATGGCATTTTTTACTTTTAAATAACCAAAGTTTTTAAAAAAGTACAAGTGGCCAGCACCTTATAGATAAAACCTTTTTTCGCAAAACTTTCTGAGTGGCCTGGTATATGTTACCGAGATCGCACCTGTTGTGTAGGAATGTTCACTAGGATCAATGTGTCAATAATTAAATCGGACTGTCAAGAAAATTTGTCTATAACTGCTCCATCTTTAATTTTTTTAATTTTTTTTGTGAATGTGAAAACACTGTAGACTCCGCGGATTCATAGATTTACTATCTACGAGTATTTTGACCCATTTTTTTAATATTATTATTTTTATTGTACAATAATAACTGGTCTGTCCTCACATACCTAATAATTGGGCACGCCACAATTATGGCGGTAAGTCCCCTCTTTGAGGAATGGCTGGAGAGACCACATGGCGTCCTTACCTACCGCATGACGCAGATCCTCACCGGACATGGTAAGTTCGGGAGGTTCCTGCACCGAATTCGTGCGAAAGACACGCCCGGGTGTCGCCACTGTGTGGAACGCCCGGAGGACACGGTGGAGCATACGGTGGACGTGTGCCCCGCTTGGGCAGAGCAACGCCGTGTCCTCGTGGGGGCGATCGGTGGCAGTGATCTCTCGCGCCGGGCATTGGTACAGGCCATGGTCCGGAGTAAGGAGGAGTGGCAGGCGGTCGCCTCCTTCTGCGAAGCAGTAATGCTAGCAAAGGAGGCGGCCGATCGCGTGAGGCAACAGCAACGGTCCTCACGCCCCAACTGCCGCCGGGATTCCGATCCCGATTTCCGGCCACCGTAGGTGCAGGCTTGCGGACGGCGAGCAATGGGTGGCTCGCCGTCCGACCGTCCGGTAACTGTCCGGACCGAGCCCAAACCGTCGACGGCGCGTATTGTTCCACGCGCGCCTCAGGGTGATGTCAGCAAATCGTTGGGGCCCGGCAGTGTCGAAGCCTACTGGGGCCACGGGTAGTGTGAAAGCGAAGCCCGGGGCCCCGGGATGAAGGCAAAGAGGGAACAGGAGTGGGTTTTTAGTCAGTAAAAGTCTGACACTATCTCTCGCTCCACCCAAGAGCGAGATTTGTAATTCGATGATTTTTCCACCTTAAAAAAAAAAACATACCTAATAATAATGTAATGTAGAAATATTGTAAAACCAATCACTTTTTTAAAAGAGTAACCATGGTGTTTCTTCCCGGTCTCCGCTCCATAGGAAACGATCAATTTGGAACCGTGTACTAGCTTCTGACGTTTTATAAGTGCCATGTACGCAGTGAAATATGTAAAAAAAATTGAATTTTAGACACTTCACTTGAAAAAGTCTCGTCAAAATCTTCTAGTCGCTTGTTAGTAAGAAGGAGCTATCTTATTAAATGGAAAACCGTTTTTAATGAGTGAATTTTAATGAGGCTCTGGTTTAGGGTCCCTGAAATTACAAAAATTATAGGACTTTTTAAAAAAAATTATTAGATAGCAGTGGTGGCCGAGTAGTAACGGCCCCGACTTAAGAGTTGTAGGTCGCGGGTTCAAACCCAGCCAGGCGCATTAATTCGTGTAATTTATTTATTCATCACCAATGCTCTCAAAACGGTGAAGGAAAACATCGTGAGGAAACCGGCATGTTCTAGAACCAAAAATTCGAAGGCATGTGACATTCGCCAAACCACACTGGGCCCGCGTGGTGGATTACGGCCCATTCACTCTCCTAGAGAGAGGAGGCCTGAGTCCCAGCAGTGGGAACATTAAAAAGCTGATTATGCTATGCTATACTATGCTAAATGTCGCAATAGTTTCCTACCAACCAAGGGTGGTGTCCTTAGGTGCAACTAGCATATACAGGGATGAACGTCGGTGGTACCACGATGCACCACAAATTTTTAATTAGTACAAATACTTAAAGGGCTTATTAGAAAAGGTCTTGTTATTATTTAAGTTAAAGTCTCAATAACATAAACAGCAAAGTTATGGGCGTTTGCTTATATCCCAAAATGTAACTCAATTTACGGAAATATTGTACAGGCTATTGATTATGAATGAATGAATTGCGATAAGAATAGAAAAACACTGCGCGCAGTATTTTCTAGTGGATTATTATTGTTATTAATTGTTATGAATTATTGATTATGATTCAATTATGAATTTACCAATTATGACAAATTTTTGTGGACAATTTTAGGATTTTGTTTTTTTTTTTTAATTTTTGACAACACAAATGTGATCAGTAACGGATACGGATAGAGCCCCATCTTTTTGTACTAATAAAAAAATAGGGGTGTCTAGGTATAATAACACATACATACTACTATGAGGAAATAGAAAGATAGTGTTCTTTCACTCTTTCTTTAGAAACTAATTTTGAGTTCAAGTACAACTACTTACTATAAGTACCTACACAATTTTTCAGATCAAAAAGTAAAATCGAACTCAATAGATCTATTATTATGTGCATAATTAGTTAAGGGTCTGTACACACGAGATATGGGAACGAACCTTCTCGGTGAAACGCATGATTGATGGAAGCTGAACTGAATTTCAAATCAATCTTTGTTTTTTATCGTTTTGGGTTTCCGGAACGAGGCGGAACTTTTAGGAGGTAATCATGGCACGGCATTTGGTTTTTTTATTATTATTAATAGGTAAATAATAGTAGATTGTTGTACAAGGGGCTAAAGAGGCAAGGGAGTAAGTAGAAATTGTGTTATAATTGGTTTTTATCGCCATGTTACACTCTACTTTTCACAAAAAATACAAGAAAATAAATGAATCGAATGCTATGTTAAAAATAAAAATAAAAAAATTAAGTTCAATGGTTTCATATTGAAAACTAGCTTCTGCCAGCGGCTTCGCCCGCGTGATAATAGGTTTCTCCATACAAACTTCCAACCACTGTTTTACCCCCTCAGGGGTGGAGTTTACAGAATTTAGAGTCTACACCCTATAAGGAACCTACCTGCCAAATTTTCAGTTTGTAGGTTTCTGATATTTGGTGATTAATCAGTGAGTGGTGAGGCATCTATCTAGAGACAAGGCGGTGCTCTGCCCAAGCGGGGCACACCTCTACCGTATGCTCCACCTTGTCCTCCGGGCGGTCCAAACAGTGGTGACACCCAGGCGATTTTTCCACACGAATCCAGTGCAGGAACCTCCCGAACTTACCATGTCTGGGGAGCACCTGCGTCATGCAGGGCGTGCGACCTAAGTTGTTTCATTCTCATTCTAAAGCTCTCGCGGTGTAAACGTGTCTGGGCTGCGTTTACTTACTGATACTTGTGTTTTGTTACATAAAAAATTATAAGGATACAACAATACCTAACTTAATATTAACGTTATCTACAACTTTTGGACAAGTCTATGGCCAACAGCAAATTGAAAGCCAGTGTAACTACACTACAAGTCATCCATTACAAGGCATTCTGGCATTACCTCAATGTATCACTTACTCAAGGGACCATTAATACCTCCCTCGATAATTTTCATCCGTATATCACATAAAACTGTACAGAAACTGTAACATAAATTTATATTATTTGTTTCACGAACAGAACAAATCCGCCGGTATAATAATAAATCATTTGGAGGCTGGTTTCCGCGTCAGAGAGTGTATGCTTCGCACGTGCGTTTTGCGGTGACAGTAACTATATGCCTATGGAGTGAACTATTTATATTACCGCTGGGTGAAGGCCTTCTCTGTCTTCTTCCAAAACTTGTCTTTAGTAATTTTTGGCGAAGTTTAAAAAGATCAGCACACCACCTTTGTCGCACTCGACCTTGATGATGTCGTCTTCCTTCAGGCGTCCAGTGAGTGACGACCTTCGCCAACTTGTCCGTGTGCATTTGTGCAACGTGGCCAGCCCAATCCCACTTCAGGCTTTCTGTTTTATCTATAACTAGCTTCTACCAGCGGCTTCGCCCGCGGATAAGAGGTTTTCTCCATACAAACTTTGTACCCCTGTTTCATCCCCTTTGGGGGTGAATTTTGGAAAATCCTCTCTTAGTGCTCACCTACATCATAAAAGGAAACCTTGTGCAAAATTTCACGGTCTTAGTCTCAGTAGTTTCAGCTGTGCGTTGATATGTCAGTCAGTCAGTTTCTCCTTTTATATATATAGATAATAACATTCCACAACTATTATTATTACACAACACCGTCTAGTCCCAAGCTAAGCAGAGCTTGTGTTATGAGTACTAGACAACTGATAAACATACTTATATATTTCTAAATACATACATAATATAGATAAATTACACCCAGACACTGAACAAATGATCGTGCTCGTCACACAAACATTTGTCCTGGGTGGAAATCGAACCCACTACCTCCGGCACAGTAGTCAGGGCCACTAACCACAAGACCAACAGGCCAGTCCAGTCTGATACTGAGTTATGGAGCAAGGCGGTGTTTCTAACGCGATCTATTCGCTTAATACCTATTGTGCTGCGCTAGATTACTCGTTGACAAGTCTTGAGTTTGGACTTTTGTTGTTCAGGAAGTGACCAACTTTGTGCACCGTAGGTTTAGACGGGCAGAAAACACATGTCAATAACCTTTCTTTTCAGAGTGAACAATATGAACTGTTTTACAAATGTTGTTCAATATGTACATTTCAGCATAACCTGTTTTGTATGAAGGTGTAATCCTCCAAAATAATTTTGATTTGGTTTTAGTCAGATATCTCTTAGAGGTCTATTTCGAGAGAATTCAAAAGGTTGTAATCGAAAGTTTCATGTCTGTGTATGTTTGTTGCTCTTTCACACTTCATATTTCTACCCTTGTCCCGTTTTATTTGGAGTCGGTGCAACGCGTTTTTATTTTTAAATTCTATCCTGTCACCCATCGTTAATGGATTTGGGTGGATACACAGGTAGACCATGTCCGGGAATAGCCTATACAATAAATTTTACCTTTCGAATAATTTTCTACTTTCACCCGGGCGAAGCCGCTGGCAAAAGCTTGTTAGATAATAATGTAATACTCACAGAATAATGGTATTTTTCATGATCCACTGTATCCATAAGTAACTCAATGGCCATTATCATCATTCTACGGATCTTTTCCTTTTGACCATGGGTTTACGCAGAAAAAGATGTCACTAGTACGTACTAGAACTATTTATTTATTTAGACACAAACATTTTAAAATAATAATAATATTCCACAACTATCACACAACGCCGTCTAGTCCCAAGCTAAGCAGAGCTTGTGTTATGGGTACTAGACAACTGATAAAATGAAAAGGACAATAACGATTTTTATTAAATAAAGAAAGTAAGAAAAACATTTGTTTGTAATTCGCACAGGACAAACAATAAAATAAAATATAAAATGTTAACTTATCCGTAAATAACTTAAAATAAAATTACAACATTAACAGAAAAAAATACGAGAATTATGCGAGACTTCCAGATCTTTCGATACCTTTCCTTTCTGTCTCCACCTTCATACAATGTAAAACATTATTATTTCCTGTCGAGAATGTTTTATGATCAAACAACGCTGTCTCTCAAAATTATGAACCATAATAAAAACGACTCTTCTAAACATAACAGCTCTCGAAAAATAATATGTGACGCCATTTCTTTGTTATTACATTCTTCAAAGTCGAACAAAACTTGCTATTTATGCTTATACGAATAATACTTTGGCACATAGGGTCAGACAAAAATCATAATAATTCATTGGAAAAACTTCCTAATTCACTTCCTTTTGTGTTTCGAGCTAGTGTTAGCACCACGTGAGGTTAATTGACCACGCGATCGCATTTTGAGGGTTGAAAAAAATATTAATATTTGGTTTCAATCAATTTTCTTTCCACTTCACGCTGTTATAATAAGATTGCTTTTTTCTTTATTGCTTTTATGGCTATGACGCCTTTACGGTAAAAAAATATACTGCTTCGTCAGATATTACTGGACTTGGCGTGGAAAATTACGACGTGGCGGTAAATCTAATTATAATCTTAGTCAGGATACAGGCCGGATGAATTTACGATGCCGAAAGAAAAAGTGAAGCATTGAAAATGAGTTTATCATAGTTATTATGTTGATGATTCATATTAGTGATGAACATGACCTAATCGGTGAATGATTGGTTCTGGAAAATTTTCTTTAATCTTGTAAATATGTATGTGTTAGCAAGATTTTTGTTTATAATTTTAAAGAAATGATAATAAACCTAAAGAGAAATACTGGCCCAAAGGTAATATCCCCGACATATGAGTGGTCGTGGGATCAAACTCAAGCAGGCGCTTGGTCTATTTTATTTCATCAACACTTCACTGTTCAGGGTTGCGTACTTCAAAAGGAAAAAATGGAACCCTTATGGATCACTTTGTTGTCCATCTGTCTGTCAAGACCCTTTATCTCGGGAACGCATGGATTTATCGAGTTGAAATTAAAACCATATACTAAAATCTGCGGTCCCTTGAAGCTGTCAAAAATCAAACATCTGAGTTAGCGGAAAAAAAAAGATACGGCCAACGAGAGAAATGCTGGACCGATTTTTTAAATTTCTTCACCAGTATGCTACTTTGGGACATAGACATTAGGCAATAAATTTGCTAATTACACGCGGGCGAAGCCGCTGGTAGAAGCTAGTAATTTTTAATTCAATTTTTATTTATTTAATAACACATAGAATTGTTTTTACAGGTATACCCAAGGTAACAAATGTAGTCACAAAATAGCCTCACTCAGAGACGCCACCCACAGATTGATCAAATATCCATTAGTGTAGGGCAACATACATACATAATAGTCGATGGTCAGTCTCAAGCAGTGCCTTGGAGAACCGGCAAAAGTTACACAGAGGACAACACACTTATTGTCACCCTCTTGAATTCCGCCAATGTGCAAGAAAAAATGTCTGATCGCAGAGAGACGCTTGTATTTCAACCGCCCGAGTCACGGGTGTGAACTTAAATAGATTTATGCGGGCTACCGGAACTTTCAACAGCCAATAGTAATAAATGAACTCAAAAACTACTGACACGATTTAAAAAAAAAACCAGTATAGCTACCTTATCACTGAGTGAAATAGGCTCTAAATTCAGGCAGGCGAAGCCACTGGCAGAAGGTAGTATAGTAGGCGCAGGCTTGCGGACGCCGAGCAATGGACCGTGCCCAGTGTCAACAGCTCGTAGTGATCCATGCGCTCCTCATCAAGAGATGTCAGCAAACCGTAGGGGCTCAGCAGAGCCGATGCCCGCTAGCTAGGACCGCGGGGAATTCCTGAAAAGGAAACCAGTAGTCCTAGAAAGCAAAGGGCAACTGAAGGACACAGGACTTTGACCCTGACTGTAATTATTCCTACGGAATTCATGTTAAAACGAGCCTTTAAAACAAAACATCAATATATATTTTTACCCAAGTATAAAAAATAAAAATAAAATTGTCTGCCATATTTAGTTTATAGTGAAGTATTTTTTTTCGTGTTCAGGATTAAAGATAATCTATTCTAAATAATAAAAAAAAAACAACAAATCGCTTACTTGAGAATAATAAATTGTTTCGACGGCATCTGTCACAAACTTTTTCTCATAAAATCCTATTAATTGAGACCCATGTCCTAGAAATGCATAAAAAGGTAACTAGTCCGCCATCTTTAGGAGTTCACTATGTTGTAAGTATTTAGAGTGACGTCACTCAGCTAAACAGGCATTGCCATCCAAACTGAATCCGTCTGCATCATTTCAGCTCAACCGGTGACGAGTAACGGTTTTAAAATTCATTTGCATGATTTGACCTAAACAAAAATGTAGATTTAATATCTTAAGAAATAGGTTTTCTAAATGTTAAATTGGTATTGCCTTAGGATACTTCATAAAACGTACCTATGTCATACACATATACACGTATTTCGGTAGCCAACGACAAAAAATATTTTTAGTAATTTTTAACATAATATATTTTCAGTTCACAACAGATATGTGTTTTAAATCGCAAAGGTTAAATCCGTACATGGAGAACTTGTTGTGTATTCATTATTTTAACTACTTTCTGACAAAATTAATTTGATTAAAATACCAAAATACAAATAGGCATGCATCAAATTAAGTAAACATTATAACATTTTCCAACGTCAAATTGATTACGCTTAAAAGCGTTCATAATAGCAGTACTAATAATAAAAAGCCCATGATATTTCATCATTACATACATATCAAAAGGTTTCTCACTAATTGACGATCCGACCGCGGCCACATGCTGTTAAAAGCACTCGTGCGGTATGTGGGCTCGACTTGCTGTTGTCATGTTATACGCTTCAGTTTTTACAGACAGATGTAGTGCGATATTTTGAAGCTATTCTCTTGTTATATTTTGGAATAAAATAGTACAATGACTGATAATATGAAAATAGTTCGGAGGTGACGAATCCATAATAGCGATGGGAGAGTAGAGTTATTTTAAAAGAATTACTCGAGGCAACTCGAGTTGCTTTTTCCTTCAACTCAAGTTGACTCGGTCGGTAACTCGGTAGTGGTTCAGTGAAACGACGCGAGTCGTTACGATCTGCCGCGAGTCACCTCGGTAGAAAGTAGTTGTTAGCAAAACGACGAGATAGTGGTCAAACGCGAGCCTATCAACAATAAAAAAAAAACACGATGCCAAACGATTTAGGGAGGCTTAAATTTTTATAAAATAATCTTATTCCTTGTGTTTATAAACCGTAAAGGTTGACTCGGCGAAACGATTTAAGCCGACGGATCGAGTTGACTCGGTGCCACGAGTTGACTCGGCGGACCGAGTTGACTCGGCCGAACGATCTGGGCTTTTGCCCCCCGAGTCGAGTTGATTCGAATTGCAACTCGAGTCAGCTCTCATTCCAACTCGAGTAACTCTAGTTGTCAAAATACGAGGTAGCCGTCGCTAATCAACGATAATTAACAGCTACATGCTGTTAAAATCACTCGAGCGGTATGTGGACTCTATTTGAAGTTGTTATGTTATAAAATTCTTAGTATTTTTATTATTACATGCAGCGTGATGTGTCGAAGTTATATAATAAGTGCGGTGTGTGGATTTGATTGGTTTTTGTCATGTTATTTACGTTTATGCTTTACGCTTTAATTTTTACTAACAAATGTAGAGTGATATTTAAAAACTGCTTGTTTCGCTCTGTTTATATAAACATCATATAAGGTACCTAAAGGCAATAATATTTTGGAAGCAAGCAGACTGAATCCAATATTAAAATGAGTAATGAGTAGTAATATCTGTCTCAATATGACGACGAAAAAGAGGAAGAAAAATTTTGTTTATAATATGTTTTTTTTTTGTTTGTAGGAGGTAATCTCTGAAAGTACTGGTCCGATTGCTAAAATTTTTTCACCGATAGAAAGCTGCTTTATTCCTGAGTGACATAGGCTACATTGTACATGGGTGAAGCCGCGGGCAAAAGCTAGTTGACTATATTCAAAAAAGTTTAATTTATGGGATTGACATGTGCTACTGAATTTGCGAAGAAAGAAAAGTCAATTATTCTAAACATTTTGAATGTAGCCAGTAATGATCGTGTATACATAAGACTATTCTTATGAGTATATATATAGAGTAGAAAGTGACATTATAGAATGTCACTGTACTTTTTCTATTTTCTCGGACACACTGTAAAAATGTTGAAATTGTGCGATGTCACGATGGTAATACCAAAGTTTGCCCTAAGAGCCAAATATCTTTGAATTCTTTCTATTCAATCACATACTGACTCCAATATCATCATCATCATTTCTTCCGAAGGACGTCCACTGTTGGACATGGGCCTCCCGCAAGTGTCGTCACGCACGTTCCTGTGTGTAGCGCTGTCATCGCATTCCTGCGACTCTCACCAGGTCATCGGTCCACCTCGTGGGAGGCCTTCTAATACTGCGTCTTCCGGTACGCGGTCGCCACTCTAGAACCTTTCGGCTCCACCGACCATCCGTTACGACTAATGTACCCTGCCCACTGCCACTTAAGTTTGGCGATTTTTCAGGCTATGTTTTTTTTATTATATTTTGATATAAACTAGTGCTTGACTGCGATCCCACCTGATGGTAAGCAGTGATGCAATCGTCGATGGTGAGGTGCACTAGTTTATTAAGAGCCTCCTCACCCTAGCCTTGAAGACACCTAAATTATAATCGGACGGGAAGATCGTAACAGGCAAATTGTCAAATGTGGCAAATGTCGGAATAATTACTTAAACACTCCATTTACTTGTGTTATCTATGTGTAATGAAAAACCTAAAACTTCAAATAAGTGTCTTTATATATTATGTTCGTAGACAAGTTTGTTGCTTTTTTTTCTGAGGTGAAAATAATTAATAATATAATAAGATAATATAATAATAATATTCCACAACTATCACACAACGCCGTCTAGTCCCAAGCTAAGCAGAGCTTGTGTTATGGTACCAGACAACTGATAAACATACTTAAATATTTCTAAATACATACATATTATAGATAAATTACACCCAGACACAAAACAAATGATCGTGCTCATCACACAAACATTTGTCCTGGTTGGGAATCGAACCCACGACCTCCGGCATAGCAGTCAGGGCAACCAACCACTAGACCAACAAGCCAGTTATTAATTAAATGACTTCTTGCGCTCTAGGGTGGAGCGAGAGGGCATTTCAGTTTCATTATTACTGGCTAAAACCCACCCGTGCCACGGCCACGCAAATTTTTGCGAACTTTTCCACAGCTAGACTTATACATATAATGTTCAAAAGTGAATGATTACACCTATTTCAATTCAAGTGATTCTCCATAACCCCGATCTTATCACCTATCTGACCGACCGAGGGTGAACTTAAATACAGGTCACTGACAGTGTGACAAGGGGCCTCAAACATTTGGATATATTCAGTTTTGATACGTAAATGTAATGGTGCAGGGATGGCAAAGTCCGATGAATGAATTGTTTTTTTTTTATATTGTTATAAAGCGCAGCAATATAATTCTTTACTATCGCTAGCCGTAGTCCGTATCCTACAGTTGGGCAAAGACCTCCCTCTCACTCTCGTTCCAATTCTTATGGAAGAAATCGAGGTCGTCCCGCCATCTCCTTCGTGGTCTGCCGTGGCCCCAAGTCACAGTGTCTGGGCACCAATCCTGTGTTTTACGGGCCCGCAGGTCGTTAGATATGAGGCAGATATGACTTGCCCAGTTTCACATAATTTGGACAGCTTTTTGAGTAGCAATATAACAATACATCTATATATATAAAAGGATAAACTGACTGACTGACATATCAACGCACAGCCGAAACTACTTGGACTAAGAGCGTGAAATTTTGCATAAGGTTTCCTTTTATGACGTAGGCGAGTACTTAGAGCGGATTTTCCAAAATTCACCCTCTAAGGACATGAAACGGGGGTCCAAAGTTTGTATGGAGAAACTTAACTTCACGCGGGCGTAGCCGCTGGCAGAAGCTAGTATAATTATATTTGTGTGGCCTACAGATAGTTATTTTGAATCTGGGTATCTTTTGTACTTGAGTTTACATATGTGTGTGTATACGCCCATACCCACAATACAGGAGACTGCCTAGTGTGAGGACAAATTTACAAGATTTTTTTTGAAATGTGTTAGATATGAGAGCAGCTCGCCCCTCAAATGATTCTAGGGAAGACGGTGGCATAGTGTTCACGTGCTGCCGTGCACAGTGAGGTTCAGGGGAGATCGTTATACAGTCTCTTCAGGGATGTGCTGAATCAGGCGGGCACAGAGGGGGTTCCGGAATGGTCTTTTGAGAGGTAACGGGGCCCCTTCTACGTGTTGATGGTGATCACCGAGGTGGTTTTAGTGAGATAAAAATCCCACACTCCCCGGACTTATCTCCAAATTCCAGGCGCCTTTTAAAGGTTTCCCCACAAAAACAAAAAAAAAAAGGTATGAGAGCAGTGGTGGCCCGTTAGTAATGACTAGTGTTGCAACAGAACTCTGCTCCTGCTTCTGCAGAAGTTCCGCAAGTTTTTCCACTTCCATTTCCGTTTCTGGTTCCGTAAACTTTATAACAGAACTCTTAACAGAAGAATACAACGAGGGGATGGGGGGCCCGTAGACAACTGGACACGACGAAAAAGGAGGGGGGGAGGAGTTTCTTGTTCATTCTGCGCATCACCGCGCCTTGTGACGTTTTGCGTGAGCGGTTAAATCTTCTGTTGTTTTTTTTCTTGTTTGTTGTATGTTTCGTTCTTCTGTTGCCAATAGTTTGCTAATACTTATCAGCCCCCCCCTCCAGCAGTGTAGTCAGTGAGCAATTATTTAGCGGAGCTGGTTTAATATATGAAGAACACCGAAACAGACTCAAAGGTGTAAAAGCAGTCAAATTACTTTTTATGAAATATAATTAACCTCAGTTTAATTTCGAGTACTGTAGCAAGTACAAAATACAAGTATAATTAAACAAATCTTAAAAAATTTAATTGTATTTTTTCTTCATAGTATTAACTCTTTCGCTTCGGCTTTCGCTAAGATTTACTTTTGACATCTGTTTCCGTTTCTGCTTCCGTTAAGCAACAACTTCCGTTGCATCACTAGTGTGACCTACAAGTTGTACGACGCGGGCTCAAACCCAGGCAGGCGCTTTGCTGTGTATAATTTATTTCATCACCACCGATCTCATAACTGTGAAGGAAAACAATGTGAGGAAACCGGTACGTCCTAGAACCAATAATTCAAAGATATCTGACCAATTCGCACTAGGCCCGCGTGGTGGGTTGCAGCCCATTCTTTCTTCTTGAAAGGAGGCCTGAGTCCCAGCAGTGGGAATATTATAAGGCTATGTCAAGTAAGTGTTAATTATTTTTTAAATAAATCTTACATGTAGGAACGGTGTAAAAGTTATATACTCAGCATCTACACACCACAGGTTAAAACGAAGATGGAGTAAAGCATCTATTTAACTAAACACATCTATTTGACGGCACGGCTGGCGCAGTTGTTGAGCGATTAGCTGCTGCGCTGGTCGTCGCGGCTTCGATTTCCGCATGGAACAAATATTTATGGGTAATTCTTTGAAAACGAGAAAACGTCTCATTCATCTGGCATAGCTTTCGTACCTATCTGTTTTGTGTCGTAAGCCACTGGGCGCAAATGAGTGCCTTAGATACATTTATTGATCGGGGAAAACTAATATACAAATAAAAATATCAAATTGTAAAGAAAAATCTAGGCCAGACGAATGAGACACCCTCTCGTTTCAAAGAATTATCCTTATATGGCCTGCAGATAGCTGTTCCAGGTTTGGTTGTCTTGAGTATGTGCATCGACGATAAAAGAGGTACTAGTGTGAGGCAGTCTTTTTTAATACTTTTTCCCTTATTGTAGGTGTACATCAATTAATTCCACGACAACATATTTTGCCTCATATTATCTAAGGCACGCACGCCACTGGTTCACCAACCCTGAAGTAGTGGCAAAAGAAAGGTGGAACTATCAGAAGGTGGCGCTAATGATCTGTGCGGTACACGCAACGATCCGATTAGATCGACCCTTGGCTTGGGGGCGCAATTTCCGCTAGATACGCCCGATAGCTGCCTTTCACCATTGTGGGCTTATTCTGAACTCCTTGGACGATGTTGCTCTTGAAAGGTTTATTTATTTATATATACTTTTTACACCACCTGCTCCGGGCGGCGGGACCCGTTAGAGCCGATGTCTGCCAGGGTTGCAGATTGTTCGAAAGAGTGGCCCTCGCAAAATGCATCACTCATAAACATCATCGCTTACCATCAGGTGAGATAATGATCAAGCGTGCGCCTATCAATAATGTAAAAAAAATATACATATATCAACAACAAAAACAACAAAAATGGTTCGTACCATTCGCAATCTATCTTACGAAGAACTTGACCTTATCACATTGGAACAATGTAGACAAAGGGGCAGGCTTATTGAGACTTATAAAATACTCATAGAATATTACGATGTGCCCAGCCTTCAAGACCTTTACACACTGAATGCCAACAAAAATTTACGAGGACATTTCTTTAAGTTATGGGGAAATGCATCCAAAAAGAAGCCATTGAAGCCATTACTACCTACCCGTTGTAACGGCATGGAACAGGCTCCCGGAAAGTGTTGTGAAAGCTCCCACATTGAACTGCTTTAAAAATTGGTTGGACGGACTAAACATCTCCAAACTATATGAAACACCCGCATCAGCTAAATAGCTGCTAGTGTGTCTTACCAAATAATAATAATATTTATAGTATTTTCATTACGTTTCCTACCTGTAGCGTTTTACGACATAACATTAATTAAAGAACTTAATACACTATGCGCCAGCAATAAACCATGTCTGGACGATAAAAAAGTAATTTTGTTGTACTACTTTAATAATACTTTGGATCTACGAGTATTACAGAATACGCCTGCTTCACCCCACTACCACTGGATACCACGAATTTATATTACAAGATGGAAATACGCACACCTTTCTTTTGAATTGTTTTGGTATTGTGAGTAAAAGTGAGTTGGAAAGTTTACAAAATTAGGTATATTGTTAGGAAAATTACCATAACGACTGGTGGCCACGGCTTTAAGTGAATAATTATTGTAAACAGGTTCAGAAAATTGGAACAACTACACGCGGGCCCAGTGCGGGTTGGTGGATGTCACACGTCTTCATGTCTTCGAATTTTTGGTTCTAGGACATGCCCTCACGAGGTTTCCCTTCACCATTTTGAGGGTAATGATCATGATCATGTACGTTAGAAAAAATCTTCATCTTTTTAGCAAAAGAGGCGATAGACATAACACAACATATAATAACATATAATTGGTCCATATTTCTTACAAGAAATAGGGACCAATTAGTTCAACCAGGTTTTAGACTGACTAAAGCGGCCTCTTCTTTCATGGGGTACTGTTTGAAAAGTTATAACAAAATACCTCCACAAATATTAGAACTCAATGAAACAATTTGGAACCATGCACTAGCTTCTGACGTTTTATAAGTGCCCATGTAGGCCTATGTGAAATAAAAATTTTTGACTTGACTTTCACTTTGAAACGAAATTTAAATCTTCTATTAAACGCACACTATGCAGGCAAGCATATTATAAGTTGGAGGATTATATTCTACCACCGGGGTGTACAAATTGATTAGTTTTGGAACTATTATTATTATTATTCTTTAATGTTTTTTTTTTTTTTTAATCTGTAAAATATTGTTGTTATTTAGTATTGTATAATGTAGAAGCATTTTTTTTTCAAAGTTTGTAAATGTGAGTACCATGGAGCTATTTTATGGTTTTTAGGTTATTATTGGTCCTGTTTGACATAAATGAGCATGGCAGTTGAGAGTTTGTCATGCTCACTCAAATGTCTCACTGATGGAGGCGCGTGTGTTGGATCATTCGGTTCCCTTTAAAATGGTTGAGTTGAGTGGTGCTAATATTCGCGTCAGGTCCGTGAACGGGCGCTGTCAGTTGAGACTGGTCATCTCTTAGCTGCCAGTTGCTATTTTAATATCTATATTTAGTTTTTATTTTTACTTTATTGACATTGTTCTCACATGATAGCGACAAGAAACATGTAACAGAGATATTTGTAATTGCAAAACACGATCGAAAAGAGTGTCCATGTAGTTTCTTGCACATTCTTCTCCATAGAGATCTACGCTTTGGAATGTGCAATTAGCATCATTTTTTCTGACTGACTGACTTCTTGACATTTCAAAAGTGCCTGTAAATGGTTTATTTGAAATAAATGCTTTGAATTTGAATTTGAATTTGAATGGTGATGAAATAAACTACACAAAGTAATGCGCCTGGCTGGGTTTGAACTACAACTCGTAAGTCGGGGCCGTTAACATTCGACTACCACTGCTCCCCGCCACGTGGTGGATTACGGCCCATTCATTTCATTAAAGAGGAGGCCTGAGTCTTAAAAAAAAGTAAGGCTGATTATGCAACGTAGTTTAAAACAAAGTCTTTTCCCGCGTCTGTCATATTTATTAGTAAATTCCTCCTAAATTACACAACGAATTTTGACGCGGTTTTCATTAATAGAAAGAGCTATATACTCGTATGAGGCAGGTTTATTATTTTTTTAATTAAGCTCGCATTTGACCTCTATATCACCTGACGGTAAGCGATGCTGTGGTCAACGATGGACTACGATTGCCTAGAAGTAACCTATTCACTCTTGACTTAGAGACTCCTAGGTTGGTAGGTGGTAGCTATTAGGAAACGTAGCCTCCGGCGGGGAATTCCACTCCTTAGCGGTATGTAGGTACGGCCAAATGCGAAAGTGCATAGGAGCTACAGAAAAAAAATCGTGTGAAGCGAGAAATGACGCCATCTAGCGTAAAACCAGATTGAAATGTTGCTATCGACAACATTACATTATACTGTTAATAGATGGCGCCGCTGAGCTTCAAATGATTAATGCTTAATTAATGCTTATTTTTGTACTTTCTTTTTGTTTCTTCATACATTGAAATAATTTATAATTTCTTTTAAAGAGATGAAGATATTAAAATTGAATATCAATTTATAAATATTTGATTATCTATGTGTTAGTTTTCAAACTTGAGAGGGTAGGTTGAATATGGATTTCCGTTGAAGTCCATAAGAACGCTAAAGATTACATTTCTACGAACCGAGCGAGCACGATACTTCCGTGCGTATGTGTGCGCGTGTATGAGTATCCACATTCCACAGATAACACACACTAAGGAACTGTCGTCGCACTGAACTTAAAACGCATATCAATATAATACGCATCACACAGTCACAGAGGCGACTTTTTCTTACCATTGCATTGATAAAATTCACGCAAATATGTCATGTGCTGGTAGCCGTATGAACTAAGTGTTGGATTCGCAAACAACGTAGCCCGAGTTCAAATCATGGTCGGTCCGTTGCGGTTATTTCTTACTTTGAAAATTCCCAATCTATATTAATATAGTTGTTTTTTATATTGCTATGAAAAATACTATTGTTTTTTTTGCACTAAATAGTTGCAAATTACGAATATGATCTATTAACCACAAGAAGAACACATTCGTAATTTTCAATTATTTAGTTGTTATATCTTTTCGATGTTGTAAGGTGGAAATAAAAAGACGTGTTTAATAAAAATCTTTATTCTTTATATTTACAAATTAAACATTTATGAGAATTGTGACGTCGAATTGTTACTTAAACAAAAAAATTATCTTGTAACCGATAACTATGTTACGTGTAAGATTGTTTGTTGGAAGTATACCCACTTAGACCATTCATAATATGAATAACGTAACAATAAAAGGATATTAAAATTTTAATAAAATAAAATATAGTTGTATATATCCAGTTATTTATTGAAAAGTGATATATGATTTAGACTTTGTAAACATTTTATTTTTATGTAACGTCACAATGAATGTATTGAGGTCATAGCTTAATTGTTCATTTTCTTGACGAAAAGAAGATTGAAACTAAACCTCAATTTCTGTTAAAAGAACTTTAGTTCTCACAAGATAATCGTCAATTAGATGAGAAAAATAAATTGAACTAATATGTTAGAACAGTGTGGGTAGAAGAATAAAAAACGAAATAGAATCATTGTCGGTAGTTAAACCTTGTTTAAAATGTTTAATCAACTGTGTACTGTGATTACTAAGTTAAGTTGTTATTGTAAAATTAGGTTAGGTTATGATGGGGCTGACATGCTCTTAGAGATTAAAGTCCCTAAAAAATAAAGAGAAAAAAAAAAAAAAAAAAAGAAATAGAATCATGATTATTGTCAACAAAATTGATAGCGAGTTCACTGCATTCTTAAGATAAGGCGATGGCACAAGTTAAAAGATATAGCTGTTTTAAACGAAAGTAAACACAATATAATACAGTGTTTGTTAACGAATAATCATGGATATGTTAAAATAAAATGGCCTACTAAATATTTAATTACACCGACTGATTTCACTAAAACTTAATATTTTGTATAACCCCCATTATTTTCGATACAGTCAAGTAGACGTTTGCGCATGGACCCAACCATATTACCGCATATTTCGCTCCCTCTAAAACTTTCCCACACCTCCATGCAATGGGTTTTTAATTGTTCCGTAGACCTCTCATTTCGCGAGTCCCACCTTTGCACCATCAAACCCCATAGATTTTCTATGGGGTTGAGGTCGGGTGATCGCGCTGGCCATGGAATAACAATTACTTCCGGGTGATTGTGAAACCACTCACGCACAGTACTCGCTCGGTGAATAGGACAATTGTCCTGGACAAACGGAAATTGTGCTAACTCATCAGCTGGGTAAATGTTGCGCATAGTAGGTAGCATAATTGAGTCTAACACTTCCACATAAGTTGAACTGTTTGCGCGTGGAGAAATGAAAGCCAGTTCTCCTGGTCCTGCTGCACTCATCCATCCCCACATATTAATTGTGATTCGACCTGATTCGGTGTTAGGAATAATGTTGTTATCACACCAGCGAGTGTTATTCTTGCGCCATAAGTGAAGCCTGCCCTTTTGACTGGATTTAAATGTTTTTTCATCTGAAAATACCGCAGTATTCCAGTCAAAATCTAAATAATCACGTGCGAAACGTAATCGTTCTTGTTTATGCCTCTCTGTCAAGTACGGCTTTTTAGCAGGTTTTCTGTGATGCACACCTTTAGCGTGAAGTGCACGGCGAACAGTATCCATCGAGGTGTCATATAATTCCGCAAAATGTCTCGTTGGTGCGAAACCATTCGTTTCGTATACGTCCACCATATGTCGTCGCTGCGCCTCGCTAATAAGCTTCGGTCTCCCACTTCTCTTTCGACTAGCAAGGCTACCTTCGTCCTCATATCTTTTTATCCAAAGACTTACAGTATTTTTCTAAAACAAAAAAAATATATATTAGGCAGCTATACCTACTTGACTTCATTTTCATTATATAAAATGTTAACAATCATAATGATTGAATATAATTTTAAAATAAAACTGCATTTATAAATCCAATAACCAATCCAATAAACCCAACGATTTATGTATTTCTCTTTTAAGCCTCATAAAGATACGATGGATGGATTCATAAATGGCATACATTTTAATTAGAAGATTAATTTATAATAAAGTTACAATTCATTAATAGCTATTATACTCACATTCAGTCCGGTTTCTTCAGATATTTGTGTTTTATTGAGACCGCTTTTATGCAGCCCAATGATAGTCGCCCTCACTTCAATACTAATATTAGCCTGCATTTTGCGAATTACTATACTGTTAACCACACGTCACTAACCAACAATTACAACCAAACGACAGTTCATTTCGGTCAAGTTAAACTTATGTCTACCTCGCAGAAATCTAAATCTTTATTTAGTTTTTTTGTGATCATTTTCGACCTCTAAGAAATGTGTGAACAAGTTAAAGAATAATTTAATATATGTAATGCTAATCCATAACTTCCAATCGGGTTCCGGTTCCAACTTACAAAAAGTCAACCATTGCGTGGGATTTGAACTTGCGGCACATTGATTTGCGCTTCAATCTGTGTCAATACCACTAATCCATCTTGACTTATGCTAAGTTGATGAAATTATGAACTACAATCAGTTGTTGACGACAATGATGACGCATGTGTCTATTATTTGTTAAACTAAAAGACAAGTTTATACTTTGTGAGATTGCCTTTGCTCGCCTCTTAGCTGTGAAGAAACCAACGCCATCTAGTTTAATTTTCGAAAACTTGAACTCTAACGTGCAAGGGATAATAGGCGTTAAGGTATCTAAGCACTTTTATTGGGTCATAGTACAATAAATGAGTTCGCAAAATGTTTTGAACATATAGGTGGGATATCCAGTTGTGTTTATAAATTGCCACCGCGTGAAGCCACAGGGCGTGTTGCTAGTTAATAAAATAAAAATGTAATCAAGCTTCTAGCAAGATAGCGTTACTCCGATATTGACATTTCCCTAAGGCTTTTCTTATACCACTAGATGATTATGTTTTAGGTTTTATCTTCTAGTATATATCTTAGGACTTAAAAACTTTAATATTATTTAACTTTAAAAAATAAATGTTGCCCTACTCTAGGAATCATTTCTGTATCATGCGTTTACAAACAAGTAAAAACTGACATAATTTTCCACATCAAACTTTTTAAATTTTAATTCAAACACCTATTACATTTGTGCGGCAGAAAAGTCATTTTATTTTAGTGGCTACTTTTCCAATCTTTTTCATTTCAGATTTCAATAATAGCTCGGTGAAACTTGGCAGGATAAAGTAACCTGTCAAGTAGGAAACTCAATATAGGGAGCGGCAGGTAACCATTAGTTACTTGCTCCCGCCTGAATGAAGCAATGTAATGCACCTTGTTTTTTTTTTTTAATGATAGAAACTAGTGCGTGACTGCGATCCCACCAGTAAGCAGTGTTTCAATCGTTGATGGTGAAGCGCACTAGTTTAGAGTCTATTCACTCTAGCCTTGAAGACATGTAAATAATAATCGGAAGGGGAGACCGCAAGACATAACCCGAAGAATCGCCAAACTTAAGTGGCAGTGGGCAGGGCACATTGCTCGCAGAACAGATGATCGATGGGGACGAAAGGTTCTGGAATGGCGGCCACGTACCGGAAGACGCAGCGTTGGAATGCCTCCCATAAGGTGAGCCGATGACCTGGTGAGGCCCGGAGGGTCGCGGGAATCCGATGGATGCGAAACGCACAGGACCGGTCATTATGGCGAAATTTAAGGGAGGGCTATGTCCAACAGTGGACGTCTTTCGGCTGATATGATGATGATGATTTGACCGCAACTGGCCAATTTTCCAATTCTTCGATGTATGCGGTATAAAAAGCGAGGCGAAATATAAAGATATAATACTCGTATCTTAACATGCAGCAAGTAATATTACTACTTGCTTCATGCTATGATACTTCACCTTCAAGTTTTTGTTTGCAACAGAAACAAAATCGATGAAATAATATAGGCCGGTGTTTATTTTTAATCCCCGACGCAAATAAAGAGCGTCACAAGCTTAACTGCTATGTGTGTGTATCTGTGTGTCTGTCTGTAGCATCGTAGCTCTTGAACGGATAAACCAATTCGGATGCGCTTTTTTTTATTTCAAAGCAGGTTTTCTAGTGATGGTTTTGGACATATTTTAACAAAATTGATCCAGCCATTTACAAGATATGGGGGGTAAAATTGGGAGTAAAAACATTTTCTGCGTGAACCTCAGTAAAACCTGGTTATGTTAAGGCGGCTTACTGTACTTAAGGGCAGTTGGTGGTGGGAAATCATCTGATGACTTCTCTCGCTCTTGGCCGGGCGGGAGGTCGTGTCAGACTTGACTGACTAAAACCCACACAGTTCCTTCTTTGCCTTTGTTCCAGGGCCTAATAGGGGTTCACTTTCACTTAACCCATGGCCCCAGTAGGCCTCGACCCTGCTGGGCCCCTACGATTTGCTGACATCTTCTTGAGGCGTGTGTGGATCACTGCGCGCCGTTGACGACTTGGGCTCAGTCCCGACGATTACCTGACGACCGGATGGTATACTACCCATTGCTCGCCGTCCGCAAGCCTACGCCTACGGTGGCTGGAAATCGGGATCAAGATCCCGGCGGCTGGGGCATGAGGGCTGTTTCTTAGCGCGTTCAACCGCCTCTTTCGCTAGCATTACTGCTTCGCAAAAGGAGGCAACCGCCTGCCATTCTTCCTCGCTCCGGACCACGGACTGTACCATGACTCGGTGCGAGAGGTCTTTACCGCCGATCGACCCTACGAGGACATGGCGGTGCTCTGTCCAAGTTCCACCTCTTCCGTATGCTCCACCTTGTCCTCCATGCGGTACACACAATGGTGACAACCCGGCGTTTATTCCGCACGAATTCTGTAGCCAAATACAGGTCAGAAAAAATTTAGTTAGAGTACATCGACACGAAAAAAGAAAAAGAAGATCCGGATGGCAAAGCGTTTAGCCTGACCGCCAATCGTTTTCGCAGCGACGGATGGCTCCCATATCCCATGGACTGAACGATTCCTGCGTAGAGCCTCCTGTTGGGTAGGAGCCGCTTGAGAGCAGCTCCAGTCCGATCCAGTTTGGGAGAAATACGTAGGAAGTGCTCCTCAAAATTCCATCGGCTGTCAAGGACGAGATCCAGGTACTTCATCGTCGATTCGACGCCAATGTGAACTTCTCCAACCGTTATTTGGGGTGGTGGTTCCGAGGGCCGTGAATACATATGGAGTCGGATTTGTGCAGTGTCCCCTCGAGTTACAACTGCTGGATCCTCTCCACGGCTGTCGCAACCCTGTGTGTCGCTAGTTCGACTGCCGCGTGGTATAATGGCACATAACTACGTTTTGAATATAAATAGTTTTAGTCTAGCAATGTGTGTGCGCATTTTTGGAAACTACCTAACAATAAAAGCATAATCTACTTTTTAATGTTCCCACTGCTGGGACCCATGCCTCCTAGGAGAGAGAATGGACCATCATTCACCCCTTAGGCCTAATGCAAATTGCTAGATGTACATGTTCTCAAAGTTTTAGTTCTAAGACATGCCAGTTTCCTCACGATGTTTTTTTACAACCCTTTTTTCTTCTTTCTTTCTTCTTCTTTCATGTTCCGGGATTTCTTCCCCCTAATGAGTCTGAGATTATAGAATTCTTACGATGCAAAATTTTCAAGAAAAATCAGCGACAGACAAATAGAGATCTTATAAAGATTTCGAAACCGTAAAAATAAAAATTGTATTGAATTTTTCCACTGTCTGGTTAAGGCTTCATAAAGTAAGAATAAATTCAGGTCTATTTATAAAGTCTTTGGCGCACCGATAAGCGTGAACTTTAACATTTTATCAGAGCAGCGTGAAGGGCGGTGGTTGAAAGTAATTTTGCATAACGGTTTTAGAATTTAGTCTTTGAAGGTATTAAAATTAAGTCATTAATAAAATTATTTACAGTAATCTATTTTCTTTTAAAGGATTTTGTTAAGGTTCTCGTGGCATTCCAGTCGAAATTTGTTAAGGACTTTTTTTAATAACGATGGCACCGTGGGCGTTGTGGTTGAGCGATTGACTGTGGCGCTGTATGTTGCGGGTTCGATTCTCGCACAGAACCAATATTTGTATAGCCCACAGATATTTGTTATCTGGTTTTGTGTCTTGTGTTTTTGTGTGTGTGAATTCACATGTTTGTAAATGCACTCATGATACAGGAGACATTCTTAGTGTGAGGTAAAGATTAAAAAAAAAACTGGGCAAGTGTGAGTCGGACTCGCGCACTGAGGGTTCCGTACAAACTACCTATGAAAACAGTTCACATCCACTAGCCACTAAAACCAAATTTTTAGTCTGTCTAAGACAGTCTTGTCTCAAATATGCGCAGGCCCTAACACGCGAGCGTAGCCGATGGCAGAAGCTAGCATAATTATGTATATAATTTTGTAAAAAAACTGGGTTTTTTATATTAGAAAAACTGGAACCTTAGAACTGGAACTGAAATCTTTCAAATTCAGTTCAGTTGTAGCTATAACAAATTAACTTTATCAAATCCTAAAACATTCAACGAATTTTATTACAATACTAAAACTAGAACTAGATTATATTTCCACGGTTAATAGGTAATAACATTTTCTGCTCATAAATATCATACTTAAGCTAATGTGTGGCTGACCTTAATCGGTCCTAGGAAGGTGTTTCTCGAATGCCTAGGCACTGAATATAATGAGTTATGCCTAGAGTGAGCCTAGTATAACTCATTGAGAGCTGTAATAAAATAGATGTACTTATTTATAGAAATTAACTGACCACTACACTCGGGTCTAGTGGCTATGCCGAGTCGATGACTGACTGAAATAAGACGAGGAAGGGATAGCCGTAAGGTAGGCACCGGAACTCTGTAATAAATCAATGTAACCTAACCGTGTTTGGGATTATTAGAATTGTCATGAGATGCACTCTAGCTAAAAGATACCGTCGAGTTAATCTGATGATGGAAGGTAGGCACGATAACTCCGTAGTAAAACAATGTATCCTAGCCGTGGCTTGGCTTATTGAAATTGTCATGTATGTTTAAATGATTATTATATTTTATAGGTATTTCCTATACACTTTAGGTTAAACTGAGGAGTACTTTTTAATTGTGGTACCGCAACTAAAAAATATAAAAGAATAAAACTTTGTACAAAAAAATACAACCGACATCAATGTAAAAAATACTAAAAAGTGCACAATAATCTTAATTTTGGAGAGACAAAAATATTGTAGAAACATCGACCAAACGTCGATGTTTCTACAATATTTTTTTTTACATTAAAGTCGGTTGTATTTGAGAGCAGTGGTGGCCGAGTGGTAACGGCCCCGACTTACAAGTTGTAGGTCGTGGGTTCAAACCCAGCCAGGCGCATTATTTTGTGTAGTTTATTTCATCACCACTGCTCTCAAAACGGTGAAGGAAAACATCGTGAGGAAACCGACATGTCCTAGAACCAAAAATTCGAAGACATGTGACATCCACCAACCCGCACTGGGCCAGCGTGGTGGATTACGGCCCATTCCCTCTCCTAGAGAGGAGGCCTGAGTCCCAGCAGTGGGAACATTATAAGGCCGACTATGCTATATGCTACGCTAACCGTTCGAACACTTTTGACAGCAAAATTCTAGTAGTTAGGCATTGTAATTACGAGTATTATTACACAGTCTGCAGTAAAACCATTTGAGATAATGAATCTGTCTATTGGTTACTATCTCTACCTTTCCAAACCAGTCCATGGGCCAGACTAATTTGAGGCTCAGATAGTGGTCATGTGAAGAGGAGGGATGAAACGCATGTTACTAAAAGAGTTATGAGTTTACATGTGGATAGATTGTGTGAAGAGTGATATGAAAGAAAAGGAAGTTAGTGTAAGTATGACGAGTGATAGGGCAGAATGGATAAAGAAAACGTGTTGCGCCGACCCCAAATAACACGGAACAAGAGCAGAAAGATGATGATAGTATAAAGCTTCGTCCCTCTGTCAAATTCGTATGCCAAAGAAACGTTGTTTTTGAATATCATGAAGCTAGTTCGGTTAATGTTTCAAAAGCTGTTCAACGTGAGACAAAGAGAAATAGAATATGTCTTTTTGAAAAGGTGTTAGAAAAAATCCTATTCAAATTATGGTTAACTGGATGTTGACTTGGATGGAGAGCAGTGGTGACCGAGTGGTAACAGCCCCGACTAACGAGTTGAAAGTCGCGGGTTCAAACCCAGTCAGGCGCATTACTTTGTGTAATTTATTTCATCACCACTGCTCTCAAAACCGTGAAAGAAAACATCGTGAGGAAACCGGCATGTCCTAGAACCAAAAATTCGAAGACATGTGGCATCCACCAACCCGCACTGCGCCCGCGTGGTGGATTTCGGCCCATCCCCTCTCCCAGAGAGGAGGCCTGAGTCCCAACAGTGGGAACATTATAAGGCCGACTATGCTATGCTATGGATGTTGACAGCGGTTACGCCCGCTTTACCGGAATAAAAAGTATTGTATGAGCTTGGAATATCTCATACGAGTAGGATACTTCTTGTTCCGAGGGGGGGGGGGGGGGGGGGTTTGTTAGTAATATATGGTATAATTACAAAATCTCTAATATTTACAAGATATAAAAACTGAATTTATAATTTTATTTGATATAACGATCAGTTACTATAATAAAAGATTGACATAATTTTCAAATAACTTATTTTTATTAGCATAACATACACTGATAATAAAATCTTTAGATATACCACTCAAAAGACATAAAACGTACATTAACAAATGGCTGTGTTTTTATTGATCAAATTTTTGAGCAAAATCACGGTTTTAATTCACGCGTTTTTCAATTTATCTAATACTCTCAAAATAACACCAAATACGCAAACGTGAGTGTCGAAGGTCGACAAATTGCCTTTTTTTAGGGTTCCGTCCCTCAAAAGGAAAAAACGGAACCCTTATAGGATCACTTTGTTGTCCGTCTGTCTGTCTGTCTGTCAAGGCCCTTTATCTCGAGAACACGTGGACGTATCGAATTGAAATTAAAACCATAAAATCAAGTCTACGGTCCCTTGAAGCTGTGAAAAAAGAAAACTTCTGAGTTAACAAAACGAAAAGATAAGGACGTTTATGTCACAAAAAACGTGTATTTCGACACTCTCATGGGAATCAAAATTAAGACCTGATATTTGGCATGAAGCAAGGTCTCATAGCACAAGTACAGGAAAAAATCTGAAAACTGTAAATTTGTAGTTACGTCATAAAAAAAAATGCGATTCGGAAAAATCTTTGTAATTCAAATCGGGAATTGAACTATTTTCATAGGTTTTACGGAACCCTCAGTGCGCGAGTCCGACTAGCACTTACCCGGTTTTTCATATAGAACCTCACTGAATATGAACAGCTCTCATTTATTATTCAACGGAGCCATTTTAAATCAGCCTGAGTGAATTCTCGAATTACGAATGACTTTTCCATTAATCGCTTGAATCAATGGCGGGTGTCGTTTTGAATGTGCGTTTGGTTTTTTTTTTAAATAAAGATGTTTTTAAGGTTCCTTACCTTAGTTGGCAAAAATGGAACCCTTATAGGATCACACCTGTCTGTGTTTTAGGAACGCGTGGAGATATGAAGATTTTTTTTATAGTAAAAAATCATCCAATGACTTCTCGCGCTCTTGGGCGGGGTGGGAGGGCTGGTCAGACTTTTACTGACTAAAACCTACTCCTCTTCCTTCTTTGCCCTTGTTCCAGGACCCCGGGGTTCACTTTCACTTGACCCATGGCCCCAGTAGGCTTCGACCCTGCTGGGCCCCAATGATTTGCTGACATCCTTGAGGCGCGTGTGGAACACTACACGCCGTTGAAGACTTGGGCTCGATCTGGACGGTTACCGGATGACCGGATGGCGTGCTACCCATTGCTCGTCGTCCGCAAACCTACCCCTATGGTGGCTGAAAATTCGGATCGGGATTCCGACGGCTGGGGCGTGAGGATCGTTCCCTCGCGCGTACGGCTGCCTCTGCCATTTCTGCACGCTCCGGACCATGGCCTGTACCAGAGCCCGGCGCGAGAGGTCGTTACCGCCGATCGCCCCCACTGGAAAACGCGGAGGTCTGCTCAAGTGGGGCACATCTCATCACCGTATGCTCCACTGTGTCCTTCGGGCGGTCCACACAATGTTCACACCTGGGTGTTTCTTCCGCACGAATTCAGTGCAGGAACCTCCCGAACCTACCGTTTCCAGTGAAGACCTGCGTCATGCGGAGGGTAAGGATGCCGTGTTGTCTTTCCAGCCCTTCTTCAAAGAGGGGACTTACTGCCATAATTGTGACGTGCCATGCCACTACTTAGCACGGCAGCGGAGTGTTGCCCCGGCGCGGCGTTGCATCTCCACGCGCAAATCGTTCGCGCGTGCAAGGACTGTTGTCTCCAGATCTAATGGTGGCAGGCAAGCAAGTAGGTTAGCCGCTTCGCGGGAAACCGTGCAGTATCGCCGCACCATCCGAATGGCCATGACCCTCTGGCATGCGAGCTTGGCCGCCGGTCTCTTTCGTATCAACGGCGCCCATACCGGCGCCCCATGAAGGCTCATGGACTGAACAATACCTTCGTAGAGCCTCCGGCAGTGGAGATATGAAGCTTAAGTTAATATTACATACTGAGGATTGCTACTTCTTGAAGCAGTAAAATTAATAAAGTAATTAAAATATTCCATTTTTTACATGCCATGTTTCAGGGGCGTGTATTAGAGGGGAAATATATGACATATAATTTATCTACACCTATTTACGTGTAGGTGATATGATTTCGGATACACTTACACGATTGAAAGGGTGAATCTGACTGGCAGAATTGTTGGAATGAGTCGCCACGACCGTGAAACGCAAAAAGTAACTGAATAAACATGGGCAGGTTTTAGTGTGTAAAAGCCTGACACTCCTCCTCACTCCACCCAAATGGGGAAAAATTATTTCATGATTTTGTGTGGTAGTTGTGGAATAGAATCTATATATATATATAATAGGAGAAACTGACTGACTGACATATCAACGCACAACCGAAACTACTGGGTCTAGGAACATGAAATTTTGCACAAGGTTTTCTCTTATGATGTAAGCGATCACTAAGCGATGGTTTTCCAAAAATCACCCCCTAAAGGGATGAAACGGGAGTCCAAAGTTTATATGGAGAAACCTACTGTCACGCAGGTGAAGCCGCTGTTAGAAGCTAGTTATATTATATTATATTTCACAACCAACCAGACGTACGGCGACACGCCACCTGTACATGGTGGCGTGACGTACCACCTATATGCACAAAACGTTTTAGAAACACATTCATTGTGCGTACAGATAAGGAAATGTATTGCCTGCCGGAGTTTGTGCTTTCTGATAGCTACAACCTGGTGATATTTAAGTCAAGAGTGAATAAGTTATTTCTGGACAAGCGTGCTCAATCATCAACCACATCATCGCTTTCCATGAGGTGAAAAAGTGGTCAAGGGTGAGCCCGCTTTTAAACGATCCCGCAGCCGTAGCAGGACATTTGAGTGTACGTGTTCATAATTGCGCACATGATACAGAAAAAATCCTAATGTGGGATAACGGTAAAAATAGAAGAAATATATATCGTATTCCTAACCTGCCCTTATTCCGTTTTATTTGGGGTCAGTGCAACACGTTTTTTTCTTCCGTTCTGTCCTGTCACCCCTCATGCTATCACTAACCCCTTTTTCTTTCATATCACTTCTCACATAATCAATGCGACTTTTCTTTGGTCTCTCTCTCCATCCATCCACATGTGTACTCATAACTCTTTTCGTAACATGCGTTTCATCCCTCCTCTTTACATGGCCATACCATGACAAATGATTCCCTTTCAACTTTTCAGTCACCGGCGCCACTTTCAAACTTCCTCTAATATACTCATTTCTCACTTTATCCATTCTTGTCATACCACACATCCATCATATCATTCTCATCTCCGTTACTTGCAATATTTTTTCATCCGTCTTTTTAACAGATACATATCGTAAACCAGTGCTTGACTGCGATCCCACCTGATGGTAATCAGTGATGCAATCATTGATGGTGAGGAGCACTAGTTTATTAAGAGCCTATTCACTCTAGTCTTGAAGACACCTAATTTATAGTTGGACGGGAAGATCTAAATTATAGTTGCCGCAGCAGGCAAATTGTTCCAGTCCTTCGATGTACGCGGTATAAACGATGAAGCGAAACGCTTAGTCCGGACCGTTGAAGTTTCAACAACGTAAGGGTGGATACTCACCGTACGTCTAATGGTTCTAATGGAAGAGTGTTCTTAAAGGTTGAGTTAACAAAAAGGATGAGATTTTCCTTAGTGTGGGAACACTTGTTGAATAACTGGTTCATTAAGATGTTCTGACAAGGATGTTTACATTCTTAGGAAAGGATCTTACAATTCTAACGTAGCCTTTTCGTGGCTTTTACTAGAATAAGAAGTTTGTTTCGGAAACCGGCGAGTTACGAGTACTTACGGTCTATGAATGAATATTGTTTTGCACAATTTATTATTTTTATTTGAAAGAGTATGATATTAAATTAGTAATTGGGTATTTGTCTGTGGAAATTATTGATAACAGTATCAGCAATTATCATTTCAAATATTGTTATATAAACTGGGCAACTACGAGTCGGACTCGCGCACTGAGGGTTCCGTGCAAACTTACATATGAAAACAGTTCAATTCCCTAATTGAGTTAAGAAGATTTTTCCGAATCAAAAGAAGAGGTTTATTTTGTGACGTTCCTACAAATTTACAGTTTTCAGATTTTTTCCTATACTTGTGCTATGAGACCTTACTTCATGCCAAATTTCAGGATTGTAGGTCAACGGGAAGTACCCTATGAATTTTGATTCCCTTGACAGGGTCGAAATACACGATTTTTTGGGACATAAACGTTTTTCGTTAACTCTGAAGTTTGATTTTTTCACAGCTTTAAGGGACCGCAGACCTGAGTATGCGGTTTTAATTTTAACTCGATACCTCAATGCGTTCCCGAGATAAAGGGTCTTGACAGACAGACAGACAGACGGACGGACAACAAAGTGATCCTATAAGGGTTCCGATTTTTTCTTTTTGAGGATACTAGATGAAACTAGATGAACTTAAGTGGCAATGGGCAGGGCACATTGCTCGCAGAACAGATGGCCGTTGGGCCCGAAAGGTTCTGGAGTGGCGACCGCGTACCGGAAGACGCTGTGTTGGAAGGCTTCTTACAAGGCAGACCGATGACCTGGTGAAGGTTGCGGGAATCCGATGGAAGCGAGACGCACAGGACCGTTCATTCTGGCGACATTTGGGGAGGCCTATGTCCAGCAGTGGACGTGTATCGGCTGAAATGATGTTAATGATGATGAGACTAGATGAGGATGGTGTTTTCTAGCTGACTACCCTGAGAAGAAACACCGAAAAAAAATCATGGCTCAAAGTCCATACAGCAAATATGCAATGGACAAATCACATGAGAAGATTATTAATTATAATAGTTTTTTTTTGTATGGTCGGATTGATTTTTGAATGCATTGATTCGCAGTGCATCGACACATTGACTAAATAAACATCACAAATCGAAGTTGCTCATATATATTTAAGCTTAATAACCATTTCTGGTACACAAATCAAATTATAAGTAAAAATAAAAATGGCAGTCGTTCAATTTCCAAGGATCTCTTTGAAATTTCTGCTACAGGAAATCCGACCTTATACCAATTACTTTTAAGAATTTAATATCAAAACACTCATTCAACATTTCCTTTGATTTTAATTCCAATTAGTATAATACTCTTCTAAAACCTCAACATATGCGTGTACTTTGTAAAGGGGAGCTAACAAAGATGTAATTATTTGAAGCAGCCGCAAAGGACACCTGTTTCTTTGTAAGTGAACGAGTGTCACAAGAGCTAGTAATTATTTCCGAGATGCGAACGAGAATGGCAGTGTTGTGGTGACGATAGCGGAGACATTATTTTGTAAATGTACTATATTTATTAAGACCTTTGGTATAACTTGTTATTACTTGCTACTCAGAGAGCGTTATTTTTTTTTTACAGCTTGTTGTTCATTTAACAAAAACATTACCCTTCTATTAGACTTCTGCACAGGAAATATGCCGGTGGCGGCGTTTGTGGCTGCGGCGTGTGGCCATGTGCGGCGACACTAAGCGACATAGAATTTACGCACGTATTCAGAGTGCTACGCAACGTGCTACGGCGTAGCGGTTTTGTGCTACGAGCCATGGTTGCTACGATCTAATAGGACCTCAAGTTTAGCCACGTGAGGAGCATATTGATTATACTTTTCTTCGAAAATTAAAATGCATTTTCATCGGTGCTTTGTAGCAGCAGTATCAGCTTCAGATATTTTTTATTATATTTCTTTGAAGAAGAACAAACAATATCACAATAAGAAATAGTCATAATTTCTGTTCACTGTCTTGGGACTAATATCAGCGTTTTGAAATACATAAAACGAGTATAATTATATATAAAAAGTTAATTTGCGTACATTATTAAATAACCAAATAAAATTTTCTTCTCATAAATTGAGTAAGAATTATTGGATTCTTAAAAAATACTCCCTTACATTTGATTCTTGAAAACCAGTATGACACCGGCAACATACGATGATAACGTATTCCAACAAGTGCTATGCATGGTGAGCCTTAGACCGATGACAGCTGAAGGCCAGAAAATTAATTGAAATGACGGCTCCTGGGTGCACAAATTATTGAGTGAACGGAGTTTATAAAGAATATAAAGGTTACGATTACAAAAAAAAAATGTATCAAAATAAAAAATCCATTAGAGTTACTTTTCGGTTTTTTACTCAACATTTCAGGTTTTAAAATCATCAATTCTTATTTTATTAGCGATAGCGATTGTCTAAAAACAAGCTTTTATGAGATTGTCATGTACTACTAAAATGCCATGTGGCCAAAGTATAAGTGTATCGCAACTCGCAACGCAGGCCTTAACCAATAGGCCATCACGACACTCCCAAAAAAGCACACCTATAAATATAAAAATGTCATTCAAATAAATTACGACCTTTAACCATCCCTGTAGGTCTATAGGTTCACGAATCTCGTGCACAAAAGGGTAACCGGCCATTATTTACAGAATGACTTTCAAGTAACCGTCTGGATCGATCGATCAACTCACTGCGTCACCGCTGCATACATTTTATAATATTGATTACTCTATTATCTACAGACATTTTTAAGTTTACGCTTGCTTAGCAATTTTATAGTGGACATTTCGTCGCATAAGTTCTAACACCACGCAAGTCATGTTTTGACAAAATATGGTATGTATGTCATTCGATAGGAAATTGAACAACGCAGCGTTTGACAAATAAAACACGAGGATTTGAAACAATGGTGATGCGTCATTTAACATAAAAGACTAGGCAAGTGCGAGTCGGACTCGCGCACTGAGGGTTCCGTACAAACTTATCTATGTAAATAGTTTAATTCCCGAATGGAATTTCGAAGTTTTTTTTATAATTGTAACGTAATCAGCTAACCTACGCACCATCACTCCATATCGCCGCCGTTTGACTATAAACTACTTATAATGTAGGCACAGTGACGTTTACCATCGAGACAAATAATAGTACATGTAGTTACATACAATAATTAATAAATTCGACAGGCCTGTTGGTCTAGTGGTTAGTGGCCCCGACTGCTATGCCGGAGGTCGTGGGTTTGATTCCCACCCAGGACAAATGTTTGTGTGATGAGCACAATCATTTGTTCTGTGTCTGGATATAATATGAATGTATTTAGAAATACTTATGTATGTTTATCAGTTGTCTAGTACTCATAACAGAAGCTCTGCTTAGCTTGGGACTAGACGGCGTTGTGTGAATATATTATTATTATATTAATGTAATAATAGTATAGTAAGTTTATTTATACTACAGGTAGTTTGTTTTGCCATCTTCTTGGGCAAAAGCACTTCTTCCATCATGTGGGAGACCACGCTTCCCCTATTCAGGTCGGTGTTATTGTATTAAAGTTTAGACAAAAACGACCGTTTTAACCACATTATTAGGTTAAACAATGCACTAACACTAACACTAATAGAAACTTATTCGACACACTTGACGGCAATCAAGTGTGTCGAATAAGTTTCTGTATTTCTTACAATTTATATTCTCTTAGTGTACCTCGGATAAAACTGATATCAAAGAAGGAAAATATCATAAAGGAACCAGGAGTTATAAGTCTGACATTGACAACTCGCCTTGAGAGGACGTGATGATTAATGACTGTGCCTGCTCTGTATGAGAGGCTTTTGACCGCCAGTGTGTCAGATACATGTTGATATGATCACAATAATATTATAAAGGCGATATTTTGTATGTATATATGCGTATCTGTATGTTTCAAACGGCTGAACGCATTTGGAAGAAATTTTCCAATTGGACACACAGAAAACGGGGGTAGTGCGGGGGAGGGAAGGGCTCTCATTGCCCCTGTTGACCCGACTGGTATTCCAGAATATGGTCAACTGTCTCGTATTGAGCATTTTTTAACGCGTGAGTTGCCAACGTGAAAAAAGGAATAAAATCTTCTATTTTATATTGTATTGATAAATAATTATAATTATTGGAGAACTTTACTATTAAGAATCAGTCTTAATTATATAACTAATGTAAAATTTTTCATGTAGAAAACAATTAGTATTTCTTCATTGTTCTAAAAATAATAATTGACCAAGAAATCCAGTCACAGACCACAAAACAATTAATTTGTAGCCACAAGCTCCCAACTTAAAGTACCTACGTCTGTTAAGGCGATTGTGGTCTTAGTAATAGTTTCGAAGTCTGAGTCTTTATGTTTTCGCTGAAACATCTCAATGTTATATTAACCCATTTAGCGCCGCTGTGTATTCAACTGAGTACCTACGACAAAACAATTGAGAATAGTTACATTTTTAAGGCTCTTTTTGTTATTTACCACTTCTATTATCAAGGAATTAGCAGTACATTAAAAAAAAAAGACAAAAGTGTGCGTAAATTCAAAATAGATGACATTAAAGGCATTTCAACTTAGCAATAAAAAAAAATGTGACCGTCAGTGTTTTTTTTTCGGTGGGAAAATAATTCTATTACATCCCCCGCTCTTGGGCGGAGCGATAGTGTCAGACCCCTACCGACCAAAAACCCACTCCTGTTCCCTCGTCGCCCTTAGTACCAGGGCCGAGTCTTCCCTTTACAATCAGACCCTTGGCCCCAGCAGGCCTCGACCCCGATGGGCCTCCACAGTCGCTGACATCTCCCCGAGGCACGCGTGAACTAGTACGCGCCATCGACGACCCGGGCCCGGTCCGGACGGCCACCGGACGGCCGGACGGCGAGCCACCCATTGCAAGCCCGCGCCTACGGTGGCCGGAAATCGGGATTAGAATCCCGGCGGCGGGTGATCGTCAGTGTAAAATTATTTTTTTGAGTTCGTATTTTTTTGATCGCATGAATTGTTATACTCGTAGAATGAATCACTACATATGATCTTAAGGATTACTTTTTAGATTTATTGTCTATATTTTATAATAAATGCCGACTGAAATACTATTATAATAGATTGCTGTACTCAAATGAGTACGTAGTAGAGGAGCATGAGTTTATTTCTCCGTCTTTTTTATTACTTTTTTTATGATAGAAAAATAATTACCTATTTCATAAATAAAAGTCAGTCAGTTTATGTTTGTTGCTTTATGGATAAAATGATTACTAACAGGACCAAATTAACCCTACAAACTCTTTCTATTAATAAAAACCCCATTAAAATCAGGTTTAGGAGATAGTAGATAAATAGAAAGACAGACGCGGTAAGTGACTTTGCTTAATATCTATGTGTGCAAGGGGCAACTGAAGGAAGAAACACGTCATGTGGGTTTCACCCATTAAAAGTGTAACACGCCCTCCCGTTGCACTCTAGAGTAGGAGAAGTTTTTGGAAGATTTCCCACATCAAAAAAAGGTGGTTTTAGTCAGTCAAAGTGTATCTGAGACATCCTCTCGCTCCACCCAGATTGAGAGAAGCTATTTGATGATTTCTGACCTCAAGAATCTGATAATAAAACTACATGATAACTTCCTAAGATCCGTATCAAATGCGAGTAGGTACATGAACCCGCAAGTCACCATGTAATGTTCGTTGATATTTCAGCATACGAGGGTGCTCGCTAGATCGGAACTGCGCTGGCCCGACATAATGCTCCACCATTAATAATGTCAGCGCTATACTTATAGTTTTAGATTACATCTCCGTGATTGTTAGGTTTAATACAATTTTGTAGTTTATGCCTGAATGTTGGCTGGCTTTTAATATGCAATCATTGTGTTTTTTTTTTTAAATATTCCACAACTTTCACACAACGCTATCTACTCCCAAAGTAGGCAGAGTTTGTGCTGATGAATTGTTTGGGGGTAGGCGGAACAGAGTGTAAAGTCCTGCAAACCTCCGTTGAAAAGGGAGGATCCTCCGACCAGACGGGTGTTAAGTCTGGTGGGCTACTGCCCGATAGATGATTTTGGGCTGTTCTATATGTTCTAATCGTGCGGAGGACTTTGATTGCGCGATGCAGGATTAGTTCTTATGTGACGCCAAATATGTAGTCACAAATAGGTAGTCAGTTACTGGTTAACTGGCTACCATGAGATCACCTGGCAACTCGGGTCGATTTTATTCTGACAGTCTGTAGCAAATCTACAGTAGGAATCAATGGTTTATTGGCTAAAATATTGCTTAGTCTCAAGAATCGGCCCATGCGATTGTCATTACATAGCGACGAGCTTTCACTTTGTAGTGTTTGAGAGTTTTAAGAGTTGATTGTTTTAAATGTCAGTGACATGACGCGTTTGACACCTGTCAGTTTCTTATTAGCAAAGGAGGCGGCCGATCGTGTGAAGCAACAGCCCTCACGCCTCAACCGCCGCCGGGATTCCGATCCCGATTTCCGGACACCGTAGGCGCGGGCTTGCGGATGGCGAGCAATAGGTAGCTCGCCGTACGACCGTCTGGTAACCGTCTGGACCGAGCCCAAGTCGTCGACGGCGCGTACGCGCGTGAGATGTCAGCAAATCTTAGGGGCCCAGCAGGGTCGAAGCCTACTGGAGCCAAGGGTCTGATTCTGAAAGGAAGACTCGGCCCTGGTACGAAAGGCAACGAATGAACAGGAGTGGATTTTTAGTCAATAAAAGTCTGACACTATCTCCCGTTCCGCCCAAGAGCGAGGGATGCCATAAGATGATTTTCCCACTAAAAAAAACCTGTCAGTTTCTATCCGGCGATTGACCGGAGCAGTTGTGTGGTGTGAATAAATGCGTTTCATGGTGTTGGTGAGCCAAACAATACTCCAATAAGCAAAACAATAAACGCTTGATTTGGAACCATTGTATTATGTGAAAAAAAATTCAATAAGAGTAAATCATTCTTAGCCTTACAAAGCGCCTGTGATGAGGAAGTATTACACCCGTCTGACCATACTTTTCGTCTTGGAGAGATTAAGTGTAGAAGCATGACATTTGGCAGGGCTTTACTATGAGTTTATGTTTCTGCCCTTATCACAGTGGACCTAATAAACTGCCAATCATTTCAACAAGCTACAAGAAAAGGTCTTTATAAGATTACAATAGAAAAATGGAATTTTCCCTCGGCGAAAATGATCTTCCAACCACTCTCATTACACCGTAGGCGCGGGCTTGCGGACGGTGAGCGATGGATGGCTCGCCGTCCGGTCGTCCGGTAACTGTCCGGACCGAGCCCAAGTCGTCAACGGCGTGTAGTGTTCCACGCGCGCCTCAAGGAGATATCAACAACGGTAGGGGCTCAGCAGGGTCGAGGTCTACTGGGGCCATGGGTGATGCGAAATTGATCTCCGGGGTCCTGGAAAAATGGCAAAGAAGGAACAGGAGTGGGTTTTAAGCCAGTAAAAGTCTGACATTATCTCCCACTCCGCCCAAGAGCGGGGGATGTCATTAGATGATTTTGCCTACCCGAAAAAACAAACTCACCTTAAATCCATTTATGGGATGATGATAGGACGCAGCTTTAGTAACATAATGCAATAAATGGTTCTTATCATTTATTGATCCTCCTCATTATTAGGGTTCTGTACCCATAGGACTGGACTAAAACGGGACCGTCTGTCATGAACCATGATAGCAAGATAAATGAAATTTTCACAGATGATATATTTCTGTTGCTGCTATAACAAAAAATACTAAAAACAGAATAAAATAAATATTTAGTGGGGCTCTCAACAACAAACGTGATTCCGTCAAAGGGTCCCTTCGTACTTGGCCGGTTTTTCTACTATATGCTTGCTCAAAGTCTTTGTCTCCACTGAGATCATAAAAGAGCTATAGATTATGATAGTGAAACTTTGGAAGAACTTCTCAATACTTATACTTGTTCAAAACACGTAAAATAGTTAAGTCTTTTTTTGAAGTGGAAAATCATCCGATGACTTCTAACGCTCTAGGGCGGAGCGAGAGAGCGAGTTAGATTTTTACTGACTAAACCCGCTCCTATATTCCTTCTTTGCCTTTCGTTCAGGACTCCGGGCTTCTCTTTTGGGAAGCAAACCCATGGCTCCAGTAGGCTTCTGTCCTGCTGGGCCCCTACGGTTTTGCTGACATCTCCTTGCGGTGCGCGTGGAACACTACGCGCCGTCGACGACTTGGACTCAGGTCCGATGGTCTAGTAGCCGTCCGAACCGAAATCAGAAACGTTTATTTCAAATAGACTAATTACAAGTACTTTTGAATTGTGAAAATGTCGTTCAGTCAAAAAAACAAGTGAAGCTAAATTGCACGTTTCAAAGCGTAGATCTCTATGGACACTCTTTTAAATCATATTAAGAGTTACATAAATCTTGGTTAAATATTTCTTATCGCTTCTAATATGTGAGCACAACGTAGATAAGTAATAATAATTTAAAAAAAAACTAATTAAAAATAGAAATTGAATTAAGCCACTGGCTGCTAAGAGATGACCAGTCTCAACTGACGGCACCCGTTTACGAGAATGACCGAGGCGGGTCGACGAAATTCAAATTTTCTTAAGTTTTTTTGGATTATGTAGGTTAGTGTCAAGTTAGCTAACTCTATTGAATGATTGTATTGATTATTATTCCGTAAATAGACACGTGTTACTGCTGCCATTCATTTTTTTTTCTTCTTTGGCAACTGAGCCGTTGTCAACTATTCTGCCAGTGTCATGTGGTGACGGTAGCGCCGTAAGGTGAGCCGTCGAACTTTGCACTTTGTGGTAGATCTAAGATGTTAGTGGCAGGCTACAGATTGATGTTATTGTCATTTAGGAATTTTGATAGGAGTTGGACAACTTTAGGAGAGAAATTCGTCAATAGGGAATGGAAGTTAGTAGGAAGGTAGGAGGTATTTTAATTTTGGTAAGCATTTTGTACAAGTCGAGGGAGTGGGAGTTTTAAGGACAAGAAAAGCCCTCATTCATATTCTTATCAACATAAAACTTACCACCTTTCAAAATGCCAAAAAACATGTCATGAAATTATCATCAAGTTTTTCTTCTGTTTGGACTTAAGTATTAAACAAAAGATGTTAACCTTCAATCGAGAAAACAATATTAAGGTCGTATTGAAAATATACCTAAAAATAGCCACTATAAAAACCCTTTGGTTTTGTACTGTATTATCTGTTCTCCGATACAAAGCTTTTAGCGAAACGAAAGAGTCTCTCAGGAACTCTTCAAATGTGTGTTATCTCCGAGATTACAGCTCACATAGTGGAAACATATCGCCTTCAAAAACTGATATAAGTTAGTTTTATTTCTGACTGATCTGACTGGCCTGTTGGTCTAGTGGTTAGTGGTCCTGACTTCTATGCCGGAGGTCGTGGGTGCGATTCCCACGAATATAGGACATTCCCGAATTAAGTTACGAAGATTTTTCCGTGACTTGACTACAAATTTACAGTTTTCAGATTTTTTCCTATATTTGTGCTATGAGATCTTGCTTCATGGCAAATTTCAGGATTCTAGGTCAACGGAAGGTACCCCATGAATTTTAATTTCTTTGAGTGTCGAAATATACGTTTTTTGCGACATAAACGGCCGTATCTTATTTTTTCGCTAACTCAAACGTTTGATTTTTTGACAGCTTCAAGGAACCGCAGACTTAAGTATATGGTTTTAATTTCAACTCGATACCTCCACGCGTTCCCAAGATAAAGGGCCTTGACAGACAGACGAACGGACAAAAAAGTGATTCTATAAGGGTTCCGTTTTGTCCTTTTGAGGTACAAAACCCTAAAAAACACATTGCAACAAAAATAACAGCTATTTCATCCAACTATTTAGTTTATGCATAGTTAATGACCGTGATGACATTAATTTACCGAAACATGTAGTTCGGGGATAATCAGTAAATCGATGTGTCCCCTCAGAGGCGGACCCTTTAGTAGCTACCTGTCTACATTGTAACATTGCTCCCAAGGTATTAGGAGAATTAGGGAAATTAAATTACTAGTTCAGCAGGATTGTTGCGGTTATATTGGGTACGTTAAATTATGTATATTGAATAGGTGTGTGTTGTTGAAATTGTTTGACAAGTACATAATACAGGTAAGTAATATAATAGAACCCTAAAAACTTGTTAGATATCTCCACGTTTTTAGGGTTCAATACCTCAAAAGGAAAAAAATCGGTACCCTTATAGGATCACTTTTTTGTCCGTCCGTCTGTTTGTCAAGACCCTTTATCTCGGGAACGCGTAGAGGTATCGAGTTGAAATTAAAACCATACACTCAAATCTGCAGTTCCTTGAAGCTGTGAAAAAATCAAACTTGTAAGTTAGCGAAAAAAATTAGATACGGCCGTTTATGTAGCAAAAAACGTATATTTCACATTATCAAAGGGAATCAAAACTCATAAGGTACTTTCCGTTGTTCTAAAATCCTGAAATTTGGCATGACGCATCTCAGAGCATAAGTACAGGAAAAAAATCTGAAAAATGTAAAGTTGTCGTTACGTCACAAAAATAGTGTTTTCATAGGTAAGTTTGTAAGCGGAACTCAGTGCGCGAGTCCGACTCGCACTTGCCCGGATTTTTTTTTAAATACCATTCATTTTTCACTGCATTGAAGGTAGGAAATTACCAATTAACTCCCGCTGTGGGTAAAGCAAGATGGAATGTTAGACTTTTAATGACTAAAACTCACATTTCTTCAGTTACCCTTAGCATTACAGTGCAAATAGTAAAATCTCGGAGCACCATTCATACTGAAATCTCTTTAAGACGCGCGTGGAACACATTCCACCATCGTCCTTATATTTGTTTATTAAAACTTCATGCAACACAAAGGTACTCGTACAAAGGCGGACTTAAACCCTTAATGGGTGACCAGACGGTTGCAAACCAACGTCCCAACTAAGGTGACCTTGCTAGTTTCAATCCGTGTAGACAGCAGCAGTTGTAATCCATGATCTTCAAAGCCCTTGGTTGGGAGGCGAGTTTTCCCAACCACCGAACTTGTTGGCGCGTGGTTTATATCCGTCTAGCCGCAACACAAGCCAAACACATAAACCAAAGTCACCTTGGTTGGAACGCTATTTTGCAACCGCCTGGTCGCCCCTTTAGGCATTCTCTACTAGTCAACTAAGGGTAGCGAAGAGATAACATGGTAGGTGCATAAAAAAAAAGAAAATATTTATAAGAAAACAAGGGAACAAATGCTCATATATATATCGACGGTTGAAAGGCTAATTGATTTAACGACACTTTTTCAAAAAAAATTGGAACCTGACTCAAACGACGGAGAAAAATTGGCTGATTCCGAATATGTATATAACTCAATATTGAAAAAAAAAGTCGTTTAGATCAATTAGCCTTTCAACCTTCGATATAATAAACATACATAAATATTTAATATAATATATACCTACATATATATAAATATATTTGATACACCTATTGAGATCATTTTCATAGTGCGTACAGGAGTAGATTCCCTGCCGCAGTCTGTGTTTCCTAATAGCTACAACCAGGGTATCATTAAGGTCAAAAATGAATGGATTACTACTATGCTAGCAAGCGCGCTCTATTGTTGACCACATCGTCACTTTCCTTCGGATGAGATACTAGACAAGCGCGAGCCTATTAACAGTTATAAAGAACCTTGAGTTCAGCAATTTCCAACTTTCCAACAGCTGATAGACCAATCTTTGCCAAGAAAATAATAAGCTACTCCTATAAAACCTAAAACAACATATAACATCCATCTTCATCATCTTCGGCCACATCATCGCTTACCATCAGGTGAGATAGTGGTCAAACGCGAGCCTATCAATAATAATAATAAAAAAAAAACGTCTGTATTTCTTAACAGGTCAGGCTGAAGGCAACACGGTCGTCAACAATTTTATTCATATATTTAGTTATTTATCAATAGCAATCTATAAAGTCTATAAAGTCATCATCTGCCTACCCTTTTCCCGTGTTATTTGGGGTCAGCGGACGTTTTTTTCATCCATTCTATCCTTTCACCTGCCATGCTATCACTGACTCCCTTTTCTTTCATATCACTCTTTACACAATCCATCCAACAGTCTATGAACTAAAAAAAAAAACAGACATTGATCACAGATTTATTGTTGTATAAAAGTATGTCAAATTTTGGTTTCTAAGCAATTAGGGCGTTGAGCAGATTGAGCGTCTGGGCTGTAGGGGCATATCGAGCCGTTAGAGTACGTGACGGTGGGGCCATGAACAGGCATCGTGAGGTACAGGCGCGTGAGACAAAACATACATATAAGATGATTTAATTTTAAAAGTGTCCATGGAATTTCTTGCACATTTTTCTCCATAGAGATTAGAGATCTATGCTTTAGATGTTTTCATTGATATAAGCTAGTGCTGGACTGAGATCCCACCTAATGGTAAGCAGTGATGCAATCGTTGATGGTGAGATGCACTAGAATGTGCAATAAGCATAATCTTTCTTACTGACTGAAATTTTGACAATTCAAAAGTGTCTGTAAATGGTTTATTTGAAAATAAATGCTTTGATTCAATCACTATTATGTAGTCGAAAATTTATTTAATTAGCAATATTTCAAAAAGTTCTTCAATAATTTAGTAAACTAAGGCACCTAATTACTCACGTTCCTTGGCCACTGCCTAACTTCGTATCATTCACTTTCGAAGGGAAAATATACGGGTTCAGTAATTACTTTATTTTGTTGTTTTCGAGATTACAAATAACTTATTTGGACGGTGTTGGCACGTAAATCGAACTTTTAGATAAGCTTTATTACATAACCCGATAACGGTAATTTATTTTATTAAGAAAGGGGAGACTGAATTGCAGCACGCTCATTTTCACAAAGCAGAAATCGGTTTGCCAGTGCTCAAGTTTTTTTTTTGTAAATACTGGTATTTTTTGTTTTGTTCTAAGTCCAATTAACATAAAAATTTGGTTTTCTGAAAATGTTACTTCGTTGCCTCTCATACCAGGGCCGAGTCTTCCTTTCAGATGCAGACGCTTGGCTCCATTAGGCTTCGACCCTGCTGGGCTTATGGGTCTAGTTACCTGAAATAAATGAATTGAATAATTTCCCATTCCTTCTTGCTCTGTACCATGGTCTGAACTAGACCCGGATGCCCTCGCCAAAGTAGGGCAGTTTCAGAAATCGACAACAGGCGTATAAAACAGGTAGTTACGGCACTGATGAGGACACTCTTTTATTATCTCGCTGAATAGATAAGCTATATATTGTATTATTATTGGCAATACATAATTCTTTGCAAGTCAATAACCCTGCAGCAGTTTATTACGTCGCTGTTTCTATGTGCACCCGTCGGCACATTAACGACCTTATGTGCCAAGACAATATTATGTGCACAAAGATATTGTAATAGTTTGTAAGCGTCTCACGTATCTGCCCTATGAGATGTCACTCAATTTGCGGTATTGTTACTGTAATACGTTTTATTCGAGAAAAATACGTTACTGACGTTGTGGTGGAAATTCTATTTTAATTCTTAATTTTAGGTATATCAAAACAAGTTATATCACATTGAAAATAATAGAGGCCATTTTTTTTTTTAATGTGAGTCATCAAATGACTTTAATCGCTCTAGGATGGGGTGAGAGGGCGTGTCAAACTTTTACTAGCTAAAACCTTCGTGTGTCCTTCAGTTGTCCTTTGCATTCCAGGTTCATGGTATCTCTTTTGTAAATTCCTGTGACAGAGTTCATATACATTAACGTAAATGTATGTCAATTGGGTACTAGACTGATGTTTTTTTTTATAGTTTATATCAAAAAGCAACTTTATCTAAAATCGTATATAGTAAGAAATTTTCAAATTCGATCAATATTAATCAAGTTAGAAATATTTCAAATCCGGATGGAAGGGGAAACTGTCAAATAAAAGTATAAAGATGCACATTGTATACTGAAGTGTGACGTCACCGTCATTAGATTACGTGTGCTCAAAAGAGATACCGAGATCTTCCTTTCACGCTCCCACTCTTTAAACAAATATTTGGAATGCCAATTGCTACATCATTTAATAGCCAATTGTGATGTAGTTTTCAGAAAAAGATTTCTTTTTAGTGTTATTAAAGTGGTTTAGTATAGAATATTGCACAAAAATAAGCACAGGAATTCTTCTTCTTCTTCTTCCTGCCCTTACCCCATATTACTTGGGGTCAGCGCAACACGTTTTTTTCTTCCATTCTGTCCTGTTACCCGTCACACTATCACTCACTCCTTTTTCTTTCATATCACTCCTCACACAATCCATCCATCTTTTCTTTGGCCTCCCTCTCCCTCTCCATCCATCTACATGTATACTCAGAACTCTTCTAGTAACCTCAGTTTCTGCGTTTCATCCCTCCTCTTCACATGACCATACCAAGACAAACGATTTCCTTTCAAAAATAAACACAGGACCAAATGTCTAATTGTTTTTCATTGAAGGATTCAATTCGTTTAAAACTTTATACGTTACCAACTGCATGTAGAAGGTAAAATCGATATCACGTAAAAGTTTAATGCATTTGATTGAGCAGGGACCGACTTAAATATTTTCTTTTCCTTTATCTGAATATAAAGTGAATAAAATAGTACCGACCTTTTTTTAGGGTAGACAATCATCAAATAACAATACTTAATGAAGTGAAGTTGTAGGAAGTACTAGGCTGTAATACCAACATATTGTAACACTTGGCAACTTATATATATATATTTTTTATTATTGATAGGCCCGCGTTTGACCACTATCTCACCTGATGGTAAGCGATGTATAGTAGTTTTATAGTAGAAAATCATCAACTGCGGGCCCTAACAGAATACCAGCGCTGCGTTATTTATCGTTTTAAATATCGCAGAATATGCTGAGTTAGGCGCCTTTTTGGCTTTGCACAGATTGTAAAGTTTTTTTTTTTTTCATACTTAATTCTACTGTATGTGTGAGGTATGAATAAACGTTTTTTCTTTCTTTCTAACAAAAGACTTCTTTCGCTCTGAGTGGAGCAAGCTTTGGGAATGTTAGATTTTTACTGACTAAAACCCACCTTTGTTCTTTCAGTTACTTGATGCGTTCCAGGTCCGCAGTGACTTTTCGATAGTCCTGGCAGGCAGCGGTCCTAGCGAGCATCGACAGTTATTTTTTTTACGTTGGCTTTCGTCAAATTATCCCTCCCGATCTGGTTGGAGCGTGAGGCAGTGTCAGACTTTTACTGAGTAAAAATCCAACTGTGTTCCTTCAGTTGCCATTTACGATCCAGGGCTATGGTAACTCTTTTGAATATTCCCGTAGCCCTGGCCCGCCCGTCAATTATGTTGCCATCTCTTTGAGGAACACGTGCATTACAACGAGCCGTCCGCGTCCGTCGACCCGGGAAACAGCTCGTAACTACGCGAAACAGTTTTGTTTTACTCTTTGCATATGCAATGTTCGTTATCACTTCATGTTATGTAATTTTGCAAATTGTACTTATTATAAAATTATAGCTTCAAAAAGCTATGTTAGAACACTGTTTAAAAAAAATCGATAATGTGATTATATTATTAGATATTAGAATTGTCATAAGATGCACTTTGGCTATAAGGTACTATCGAACTGATCTGATGATGGAGCTGGAAGGTGGCAGGTACACACAAGAACTTCATAATAAAACAATGTATCCTAGCAGTGTTTGCGTTAATTGGAATTGTCATGTGAAATAGGTACTCTGGCTATAAGTGAAAATATATATTAACAACGAAAAAGCGTGAAATAAAAAACTTTTTAAAAAAAAAAGTAACCGACTTCTCTACAAAAAAAAAACACTAAAAAGATAAATAACTCTAATTTCGGAAGTCCGTGTTGAATAACAAAAAAACAATACCAGACACAGACTTCGGAAAGTGAAATCGGATATATTTTTTTTGTTTTGTAAAAAGTTTTTTCTAATAGTAGTATTCAATTAAACTTGTACATACCTAAAATTATACTTGCACATCCGAGCATTTTTAAGGTTCCATAGCTCAGTCGGCAAAAACGGAACCCGTATAGGATCACTTTGTTGTCCCACTGTTCGTCTTGTCAAGACCCTTTTTCTGAGGAATGCGTAGAAGTATTAAACTGAAATTAGTACCAAATATTCAGGTCTGAGACAAGGTGGAGGTGTGCCCCGCTTGGGCACGACAACGCCGCGTCCTTGTGGGGCTGATCGGCGGCGGCGATCTCTTGTAACCGTCCGGACCGAGCCCAAGTCGTTGACGGCGCGTACTGCGCGCGCGCGTGAGGCGCCACGCACGCCTCAAGGAGATGTTAACAAACCGTAGGGGCCCAGCAGGGTCAAAGCCTATAAGATAAGATATAAGATTCTGAAAGGAAGATTCAGCTCTGGTACGAAAGCCAACGAAGGAACAGGAGTAGGTTTTTAGTCAGTAAAGGTCTGACACTATCTGACGCTCCGCCCAAGAGCGGGGATGTCATAAGGCGATATTCCCACCAAAAAAAAAAACTTCTGACACCTCTTTAATCAAATCAAACTTCGAAGTGAAGGCAATTCGTTATCCGATAAGGCCGTTTATTATAAGCTCAAATACGGCTAAGATACATTGATTAATTACGGAGTTCCTGTGCGTACCTTCCGGCTCCATCACCATCATCAGATGACTTCTATGATACTATTTTCAACATTACTATTCAGAACTATTTATGTAATTGTATTGTCATAGTTGCTTTACTATCTTCACTGTGATATCTATGTGAGTGTGAAGACCATTCCTGGTCTTCTTCACCAGTTTCACTGCATCAAAAGTTACTTTTTGACTGTAAATGTTTGAGTTCCCGATGAAAATTCCAACATCACCATATGGTTGCCTATAATATTTGAGGAGTTCCCTCGATTCCTCATGGATTCCAAAATAAGAACTAGATTTTGAAAAAAAAAATGACCAAACTGGAAGCATATCCTTTTGAAGAAGAAAAAAGTTTGCAAATCAGTCCATAAACGAAGGAATTCTGAGGTAACAAACCCAAAAAAGAAAAGATATAAAAAAAAAGAAAAATACAAACGAATTGAGAACCTCCTCCTTTTTTGAAGTCGGTTAAAATATACTCAATCACCACAATATTTAAAACACACACTAACTTCAAGAAAACGCTCAAACTAATCTATACTATCTTACTATATCAGAATCTATACTTTTAATAATATAAAACTGAAGAGTTCGTTTGTTTGGTTGAACGTGCTAATCTCAGGAACCACTGCTTCGAATTAAAAAATATTTTACTTTTGGATAGCCCATTTATTGAGCAAGGCTACAAATAATAAAAAGAAGCGGTAACGAGCGACGCAGGTGAATCCGCGAAGACAGCTAGTTGTAGTATAAACAATGCACTCGCCATCTGCCCTTCTTCACAAGTCAGTAACCAGAAGTGGGTCACAGCTATGGCCATGGTGTCAACAGTCAGACTTCGTTGCTAATGCCAGTTATTTTAATGACACAGCTTTGATTTATTAGTGCCATGATTCACGGCTGACAAGTCACTGATAAGTTTCTGGTTGCAGCGTTGGTGCTGATTTTCCGAAATTAGATTGAGATTACGACAAAAAGTGGCTAGAGTGAACAGGCTTTTAATAGACCAGCGCGATTTACCATCAACAATTGCATCACTGCTTTCCTGTGAAAACTGCATAATCTGTAAAAAAGCTGTTTGTGATAAATGTATAAAAGATTTAAATAAACTATTATTTGATAAAATTTTTACTCAGTTACTAAAATGGTTTATTATTGGTAATAAAATAAATTTATATTATTTTTATTTAATTTTAAACCAATATACGCAATAATTTCAGGAGTATTCTAACTGAATGTCTAGTCCCGTCAAATTGACGGCTGTGGTTTTTGAAGGCATAGTATGATGACCTTTTAGTGTGAAACTTCCGTTTTAATATAGTTTACATTGCCGTCATACTTATAAACTAACCAGATCGGCTCGAATAAGTATCAAATTTTAAATGCGTGTCTTAGTTAAGCATACATGTCCCAGTCGATGACGTATCTCTACCGACTGAGGCATATATCCCTGATTTACCATATACATACATTAAATCCGACTTACAAAGTCGCTTGTGTTGCACGTAGTTTTAATAAAAAGAATAATAATTGAAAAACCTGTAGAGGTAGGTAAATTACAAGTTTTATGAAACTTATCATTATCTTTTTATTTATTTACTGACTTCTGCCAGCAGCTTCGCCCACGTGAAAGTCGGTTTCTCTATATACAAACTTTGGACCCCCGTTACATTGTAATGAATTTATATAATATCTCGGAGCCCTCCCAGGGTTCTAAGATATCCTGGACCTATGAAAGGCGCACGAGGAGTCAAAACCAACTCGTAGAGGCCCCTCGTACGTTTTTAATGGAACGTCATATCAAACGGCGATTATTATTATTTATGGGCTACTATTTCCCAGAACCCGGGGGTCCTAGACCTTTGGAAGGCATACGAGGGGTCGAAACCAACTCGCAGAGGCCCCTTTGACAATTTTAGTGGAACGTGGTACCAACCGACGATTATCTCTGTACGCGCTATGCTAGTGCAGCCAAGGACAACCCCTGATTGGTGGGAAACTATTGTGACATATGCAAAACAAAGATATAGGGCTATGATTTTGGGAGGCTTAAGTGGACTGGTTACCAAGAACTATGGTAAGACTATGGCCGAGGCTTTCACTACGTCCCCGTCAGGGGGCGTGGCAAGCTCACACGTGTCAGGGCTTCGCCCTCTAACCGCAGAGTCCAGCCGGGGCCCGTTACAACGGACCCGGCATTTTGGTGCCTAACTAAGCTCGACGGTTGTAGAGCTGTGTGCTCTATGTGTATAGGCACGTCACGACGCTGCTGCACACAGCGCCGACTCGTCAAGACATACCGGCGGTCAGTACCCGCCAGGTGAGACCCCTAGGGGAAGCCCGGCGGGAGACGACCAGCGACGAGCATGCCGGCTTGTTACGGACCTACAGTAGGAAGTGTGACCCCCGCCTAACCCGCTTCCAGAGCGAGCCGGTTACGGTTCAGACCGCAGGGACGTTTTATGTGTGTGTGTGAGCGGCATTGTATTGTGTTACATCGCTCAGTGCACGTGCACGTGACTTAGACTATGACCTGCCTAAACAATGCTATTATATACATCGATAAAAAAGGTAGGGGGCGACTAATTGCAAACTCAATAAATGAGCCCCCCATAAACGGTCGCTAGCACAAAGTGACGTAGCAACAAGAGGGCAACATATATTCTCTTTATTCCTTGTAAACACATATAAATTAAATTTTTAAATATTTTTTTTAAACAAAATCATAAAAAAAATAAACATTTAAAAATATAAAAAGTAGTACCCCACCGGTATCGGGAACAAGGTCTAAGCTAAGGTCAGGGCTCCAGAGAAAGGAACCTCCTAACAATGCGAGCCGTGTCCAGGAGTACCGCTTTCTGAATCAAGCCCTTGATCCAGCCGCCTAACGCGAGCCTCCTAAGGTTTTGGTCGAGGCTCTTGGCTATTAAGCCATTGCCCGACACGACTATCGGCACAATGATCGCTGAGTCCACATCCCACATGTCGACAACCTCGCGGGCCAAGTCGATATATTATTATTAGCACAATTTATTAGTGTCGCTCTTCACAGTCGATAAGTTCTTAAGATTTTTTCCAAGCTTTCATATAACTTGTTATATTTAGAGTATCCTTGCGTGATAGCATCACAAATGAAGATATCCGCAGGAGAACCAACATTACCGCCATAGTCCGAAGAATCGCCAAACTTACTAACTAAACACATGGACCACTAACCAATAACTAAATACATAGTGTATTTAACACTAACAGGCGTAAATGTTAAACCATTAATTGGAAACTGTTAGGTCGATGGATATTTCATTAGTTTCGTTAGGCTAGATCACTAGATCAGTTTCGGCATTTCAGCCTACATTTAGTCGTAGTGTTCGGAAATTATGTTATAGGCTGCGGGAACGTTTCAACACAGGTAGCTTTTAGTCACCGTAGGCGCGGGCTTGCGGATGGCAAGCAATGGGTAGCTCGCCGTCCGACCGTCTGGACCGAGCCCAAGTCGTCAACGGAGCGTAGTGTTCCACGCGCGCCTCAAGGAGATGTCAGCAAACTGGAGGGTCCCAGAAGGGCCGAAGCCTAGTGTTGTATTGAAATATCTTTTTTTTATTGATATAAACTAGAGCTTGACTGCGATCCCACCTGATGGTAAGCAGTGATGCAATCGTTGATGGTGAGGCGCACTATTTTATTAAGAACCGTAGAGGTTACAACAACGTAAGGGTGGATACTCGCCGTACGTCGGGTTGTTCGATGGTAGAAATGAGATGGCGGAACAACTAGTTAAGAAAGTAGGGTAGATGACTACAATCTATATAGTAGTAAGTAATTGGATTTACCCACGTGTATTAGACGTTATTGGTAGTAATAAAAAAGAAAATGGATGAGTTATTAGATTTTGGGCTGTTTCGCTTGAGCTTTTACGATAATAGTTTCCTATAAAGAATAATTAAGTTTCAGTTTTCTTGACATTTAGATACGGAACCCTAAAAGTTCCGTATCTAAATGGCATTAAATGGAACCCCTATGGATTCGTCATGTCTGTCTGTCAGTCCGTATGTCACAGCCACTTTTTTTCGAAACTATAAGAACTATACTTTTATACGGTATTCTGTGAACCGCATTAAATTTTCACACAAAAATAAAAAAAAAAAACAATATGTTTTGGGGTTTCCCCATACTTAGAACTGAAACTCAAATTTTTTTTTTCATCAACCCCATTTTACCATGTGGAAATGGATAGTTCCTTAAAAAATTATATTGAGGTTTCTAATATCATTTTTTTGTTTTTTTTTGTTTTGTTTGCGCGAGAGACACTTCCATAGTGATAAAGTTACAGGGGGGGCCCCTGTAACTTCTAAAACAAGAGAATGATAAAACTAAAAAAAATATATGATGTACAATTATCATGCCAACTTCCACCGAAAATTGGTTTGAACGAGATCTAGTAAATAGTTTTTTTAATACGCCATAAATCGTAAACCGCAAATAACCTTTCAAGTTTGTACGGAACCCTCAGTGCGCGAGTCCGACTCGCACCTGCCCAGTTTTTTTTCCTGAGGTAAAATATTTGGCTACGCAACTAAAAAGGTTCTTTTAGAAATCAACTTTCCCAGATGCCTTAAGGTAATTCAGAAAATCCTTTTACAGTAAAATTTGTTAAGATGTACGCACGACTTGACGTACCGTCCTAATTCTAGCTTTTTGTTTGTCCAATTAATAATCAACTTCTAAACGAAGTTATACTTTCAAAATAAATCAGGTTTGTAATAATCTATAACTGTACGAATCGCTAACAATATAGTTGAAGTTACTGTTTCATCATCATCATCTTCCTGCCCTTGTCCCGTGTTATTTGGGGTCGGCGCAACACGTTTTTTTCTTCTATTCTGCCCTGTCACTCGTCATACTATCACTAACTTCCTTTTCTTTCATAACACTCTTCACACAATCCATCCATCTTTTCTTTGGTCTCCCTCTCCATCCATCCACATGTAAAATCATAACTCTTTTAGTAACATGCGTTTCATCCCTCCTCTTCACATGACCATACCAAGACAAACGATTCCCTTTCAACTTTTCAGTCACTGACGCCACTTTCAAACTTCCCCTAATATACTCATTTCTCACTTTATCCATTCTCGTCACACCACACATCCATCTTAACATTCTCTTCTCCGCTACGTGCAATCTTTTTTCATCCGTCTTTTTCACAGCCCAACATTCTGATCCATACAGTATGACAGGCCTTATCAAGGACTTCTAGATTTTACCCTTTAACTTGAGGGGCATGAATGTGCTAAATGGCCATGGCTTAATGTATGTGAATATTCGATACCTGTAATAAAAGTGCAATTTTAAAGTGTTTACTGCCTATAATCTATAACTATATATGTCTATACGTAGATCTAATACTCTATACATATAGGAATAAATATAATTGAAGTGTCTGTTTGTAATATTATTATTTTTTTTTTATAAAAGTACAAATGAAGATATATTCGACGCCTCTAATAAAAGTGCAATTTTAAAGTGTATCTGTTTGTTCCACTGGTAGACAGCTGCTGCTATAAGGAATAAATTAAATTTTCTTTAGAAAAATACTTAAAATTCGCGCAAATGTTAGACATGTTCAGGGTCCTATCCCGAAGAACGAAAGCAACTATTTTGAAAGAAAAAAGAAAGAAAATATGTTTATTTGGCACACCATGATACATTAATCAACAATTAATTGATTAAGAAACTAAAATTAAACATGAAAAAAAATAAGGAGAAATAAAAATTAACAATGACAATACGTCTCACGGCTACGCCAAATAGGTCCAGTTCAGCATAATGCCAGACAACTACGTAGCAGATGCCTGACGCCTCAATCTAGAAAACAAATAATTACTATTAAATCAGAAAACCTAAGAATTCTTGGTTGAACTACATTGAAAAAGAAATGAGAAAGAAGAATAAAAGCTGCGGGTTTTCTGCAGGATTGTTCGAATGAGTTACCCTGGCCCTGGAAGGCAAAGGGTAATTAGAGGAACACAGATGAGTTTTTGCCTGTAAAAATCTAACACTTTCTCGAACCACCCAGGGCGGGAAATGGCAATTGATTATTTACCACCTTAAAAAAGTTGCTTAGTGCTACAATAATAAGCAATAATTACAGCCCACATTTTTCTACGACTTTGCTTCTAAAGAAATTCCCTGCCAGAGTCTGAGTTTCCTAATAGGTTATTTCTAGGCAATCGTGCTCCATCGTCGACCACATCATCGCTTACCATCAGGTTAGATAGTGATCAGACGCAAGCCTGTCAATAGTAATAAAAAAAGGATTTTTTGTAATCAGGGCAGTTCTTCTAAAGATTACAACCTTTTTTTTAATTGATATAAACTAGTGCTGGCTTGCGATCCCACCTGATGGTAAGCAGTGATGCAATCATTGATGATGAGGCGAACTAGTTTATTAAGAGCCTATTCACTCTAGTCTTGAAGACACCTAAATTATAGTTGGACGGGAAGACTGCAGCAGGCAAATTGTTCCAGTCCTTCGATGTACACGGTATAAACGACAAAGCGAAACGTTTAGTCCGGACCGTTGAAGTTTCAACAACGTAAGGGTGGATACTCGCCGTACGTCGTAACGTAACCAACAAATAATCAATTTTGGTCTCTTTTTGTAAAATTTGTTTTAACGGGCGTTTATTACTACTATACATATACCTACGAAAAAAAAAACAAAGAAAAGATGAATGGATTGTGTGAAGAGTGATATGAAAGAAAAGGAAGTTAGTGATAGTATGACGAGTGATAGGGCAGAATGGAAGAAAAGAACGTGTTGCGCCGACCCCAAATAACACGGGACAAGGGCAGGAAGATAATGATGACATATACCTACAACGGCTGCACTGGTTTATTATCATATATAAAAAAAAACCGGGTAAGTGCGAATCGGACTCGCGCACTGAGGCTTCCCTACAAAATTACCTATGAAAACAGTTCAATTCCCGAATTGAGTTAGGTACGAAGATTTTTTCCAAATCGCAATAAAATTTGACTGGCCTGTTGGTCTAGTAGTTAGTGGCCCTGACTGCTATGCCGGAGGTCGTGGGTTTGATTTCCGCCCAGGACAAATGTTTGTGTGATGAGCACGATCATTTTGTTCTGTGTCTGGGTGTAATTTATCTATAATATGTATGTATTTAGAAATATATAAGTATGTTTATCAGTTGTCTAGTACTCATAACACCAGCTCTGCTTAGCTTGAGACTAGACGGCATTGTGTGATAGTTGTGGAATATTATATTATTATTATTATTATATATTACAATTATTTTTGTTTACCCACATGAACTACGAGATACACGTGCTCTAATTTTCCTTAATCTCTCCTATCTGACCTTTACAACAAAATATGACTAAATGCCCGTACGCTTGTGTTAACACATTATAATAAACGCCGGCGGCATAACAACAGAAAATCTGAATTAGAATTTGACGTCGTTTTAAATAAACAAAGACGGGCTAGGCAATAAATAAATCTTTAGGCACATCATAAATACATTAAAGCATTGTTTAATATATCAATACTTCAACAATCAGCACCTTGGTTAAAACAACTGGCTTTTTCACACTACCCACGGCCCCAGTAGGCTTCGACCCTGCTGGGCCCCTACGGTTTGTTGACATCTCCTTGAGGCGCGCGTGGAACAATACGCGCCGTTGACGACTTGGGCTCGGTCCTCACGGTTACCGGACGGTCAGACGGCGAGCCACCCATTGCTCGCCGTCCGCCTGCGCCTACGGTGGCCGGAAATCAGGATCGGAATCCCGGCGGCGACTAGGACGTGAGGACCGTTGCCTCACGCGATCGGCCGCCTCCTTTGCTAGCATTACTGCTTCGCAGAAGGAGGCGACCGCCTGCCACTCCTCCTCGCTCCGGATCATGGCCTGTACCAAAGACCGGCGCGAGAGATCGCCCCCACGAGGACGACCCGCTACAGGTAAAGTTCCTTTATAAGCGAAATACCACTTACTGACTAAGCACGAAATCTCAGAAATTATACCACCTACATGCTTAAAATTTTGCAGGTAGTTTCCAAATAGGGTGTAGACATCCGCTAAGAACGAAACTCCACCCCTAAGGGGATGAAATGGGTGTCCAAAATTTGTAAGGAGAAACTTATTTTTACGCGGGCGAAGCCGCTGGTAGAAGCTAGTAAATTATATCAGACATATCTGATCCGGGTATATATATTATTTTATTGAGACTACCTGCCAAGGTGGTGGTACGGGTATTATGACACCCGTCTGATTGCAAGTCCATTCTGGTCCCTTTTCAACGGAGTATGTGGGGCTGTACTCTCTGTTCCCTTCTTCATACCTCTAAACAAGGGCTGAAGCCTACTAGCGCCATGGGTTTACTTCCGAAGGGGAAACCCATGGTCTTGCAACGCAAAGGGCAAAGAAGGAACATAGGTGTGATTTTAGTCAGTAAATTTCTGCCACGCACTCCCGATCCGCTCTAAAACGAGAGAAGTCATTGTATGATTTTTCAATTTAAAAAAATACCTCTGAACCAGCAACTGCCTGATACGTGTTTTCGGGCAGTTGTATAAGTTCAAATCGCGCGGAGAAATCTCGCAATTAGATTTCGTTTCAGGATTTTGTAGTTTTTAGTTCTTTTGTTGCGCCATAGATGTCGCTACATCAGGATCTTAACTTAAAGTAAACGCACTGAAATGAAAAGTCACTGAATACCGTTTAAACCAAAATTATTATTACACGGAATCGCACCCGCCTACATCAGCTAGAAAAATAATGTCTGCAATTCTGGAAATATTCAAATCGTCAAAAAACATAAACATTATGATTGTTGTTATTTTTTTTTGTGAAACTTCTTTTATTTATTTTATAAGTAACTTAGTACTAAAACAAGAAAAGTACAAACACTTAACTAATTAAAACTATATTATTATGCTCATAATTAAAATATGGTGTCAAAAAATTTCTCCGCGTAGCTGTCGACTGGAAGTGTGCCCAAAAAACTGTCAATTATTTAATTTATCTTTTTTATATAGATTTCTACTATCACAGGACAACAACGGCTCATTCCTTAATTGCAGCTATAGCAAATCTTGGCTGAAAATTGTTTCACAAAATACAAGTAGCCCCAATTTGCGAGGTAGTGTTCATATATATTTATTTATTATTTATTTATTAAATATACACACACTATCTTTACAGGCTGAACCTAATACAATAGAGGTTACCAAATAATAAAATAAAATAATAATTGAAAAAGTCATCATTATACACTAACTCTTAAAAATCTAAAACAATACTAACTTCTATTACAATTTAGACTACTAACTATAAAAATAAAAGAAGTACTTACATAAAAAAATAAAATAAACTTAACGTAACCTTTAAGTAAATACAATATAAAATCAGACTTAGTACAGTAACAGTAACTAATATTTAAATAAAACTAACAAAATTTAATAAAACTCTTGCGATTTCACACTCATGGCTCGAAAATAGGTCGAAATGTATGGCTATGGTCTTTGGAATATAAATAATTGTTATTTAAATCACCATTATAAACAAACTAATCTCAACATTTAATTATTATTAATTTATTAATATTTACACGCTTTTACCAACATGCAAACCAATCCAAATCATTTATAAAGTTATACCAAGAAAATCACATACAACATCTGGCTTGACGTTTGTTCAGACCCAAATTAGGTATTAAAAAATTGGAAATCAGAGTAAAGTTGTGAAATGTTTTTTTTTTTTTATTTAGTTTCTGGATTATTGTACACAATTATTATACACGATGTCTTTGACATCGACGCACAAACGAATACCACGGATCCAGTACAAGATTCTGGACCCCCAGTGGTGGAATTTTTCGTCGGCTTTTACCTAATTTAAAAAAAAAAACTTTTTTAAATTAAAACTATGCAAAATCATTATTATATCCAAACCCGAAGATAATTTTAGTAAAAAAAAACAAAAAGAAAATTGAATTAAAAATCAATTAATTAAAAAGTCATCAGGATAGATAAAATCGTTATTTTTATTAACCGCGATGACATTTTTGGTTTTGAATGTAATTAATAATGTTAGAATAACGATTTTATACAGTTTAAATTAAAAAACGAAAAAATTAAAAAAAATAATTTAAGAAAAAACCGACGAAAAAATCCACCACTGGGGGGTCCGACTCGGCCCTGGTACGAAAGGCAACGAAGGAACAGGAGTGGGTTTTTAGTCAGTAAAAGTCTGACACTATCTCCCGCCCCGCCTAAGGGCGGGGGATGTCATAAGATGATTTTCCCACCGAAAAAAAAAAAAAAACCACTGGGGGTCCAGAATCATGGTATTCGTTTGTGCGTCGATGTTAAAGACACCCAGTACACTAAAACATTCATCAAAACCAAATATCTTACTTTTTAAATCTTCAGTCATTTAGGCAATGCATTGCCTATCTGTCAACTGTACATAACTCAACGTAGATAGACATAACTCTCTAAAAAGTAAATGTGATTTCAAAGCAATAACAAATGATGGTCCAGGTAAGCCATTTTCCAATAGCAACAGAGCTATTGGAAACCTTCGATGTCCTTCTGAGAGTATTATTTTTGGCGCGAGCGGGAACGGGACGATGGATCGGGGCGGTAAGCTTCAGTGTGGGACGCGACCTGTTGACGCGAGGTTGCCAGCCGCGTCGTGCTGTGTTGCCATACGATAGAATTTTTAATGGCGGGACTTTTGAATTGAGAAGCAGTTTTTTTGGAACGGTAATTTATTAAGTGCAGTGCGGCCAGTTTTGTTTTTTTTTTTGTGATGGGTTGTGAGTTTTGAATTCGTATGCTGGATTTGTGTGTGTAGGTATGTTTTAGAATAATAGTAATATTTCCTTCAGATAATAATCAGGTAAACTCGAATTTAAAAATAATACATCTCGTATTTTATTTCGTATTTATATTAGAGTTTTTCTAACGATAAACAGGTGAAAAGAAAACGAGTTAGATATAACAGTTTCCCTTTCAGAATTTTACTAAAGCAAATGTAGTTCATCTGTACTAATTACGCTATTTACTGATAGATACAGACTACAAAATCAATATTGCTGGTACGAAATATTGATATTCAATAAAAGTCCAAACTTTTCTTTGTCTCAATCAAGTCAGGCACATATCATTTTCTTCAAGTAATTTGAATGCATTATTGTAAATTGCTTACTTAAAGCCTAATGACTTGGAGTTGTAAGTGATCCGTGGCCTACGATCATCAGCCATGCCAGCCATTTGCTACAAAACCACTTAACTGACTTGGTTAATAATCACATTATAATAATAGACAAACACACATTCACAAACTTTCGCCTTTATGTAGTTTGTGAGTCTGTGTGTATATATGTATGTTTTTTACTTCTTCACGCTCGAACGGTTGAACGGATTTAGATGAAACTTATTGCACGCGTAAACCATGTTTTATTCTGTTTTTTTTTGTTACTGGCCAGTTTGACTTTCGAATAAACTTGTTTGATGCACGTACATATTTTCCCTTGGAATCGCCCATACCGCATTATCTCCCTAGGGGCATAATGACTTGCTTTAAGTGATGGTTGCATGACATATAAAGTATTCTATTTTCTTTTCCAGGACACGGTCTACCCGTGTACCAAGTGTCATTGGAATCCATTCAACCTTTCGAACGTGAAGAAGTAACACACATACAAACGAACGTTTATCTTTATAAACTGCCAGTGACTTGCATGATAGTAGTGAATTTTACCAAGGGAATTTTGGTATTTCTAAAATCTGTACCATTACATACAGTACCCAAATAAAAAAAGATTTCCCGCACGAAAACAGATTATCGAGTTATTTCCATATGGCTAAGTTAATAAATAAAACCTCTTTGTGGGTTGTTTCCGCCTGGGAAATTATTTACATCGCCATTTGTGTTACAATTTATTTCGTTATTCATTCTTTTTTTTGTTTGATAACATATTATCATATAACATATTTAAAGGACATTGCCAATCTTTTAGGGAGTTGGACCAAGTGCTGCGCAGAAATAACTATGGTGCATTCGTTTCGGCAGTAGACTGAACCACTTCAAAATTTCGACACCCGCATCGAACAAGGCAGTATCTCGGATTACAGTCCAAACAAAATTCAAACATGGCACTATCACTTATAGGTTCATTTTGAAAAATTACTGAATTAATGTTACGACCTTGTACGTTGCGGGTGTCGATTTTTCCGAGGAGTCAAGAAAAAATAAATGTTTTGTTTTGAATTATTTTGAAAACAAACTAAATAATTATAGTTATAATAGATTTTATTTATTACTCGCTGATTTGATAGACGTTCAAATTGTGTTCATACAAAAGAGCATAATTATCTTGTTCATCCTAATTTTTTCGCGTAACTTTTTCAATTTCTTCGCCTCTGATCCTTTTTCAGATCGTTGTCAAGTGATTTTGTTTTTGAGAGATGAGGAATAATCTAATTACTTTTAATACTCTAGGGTGAAGCGAGAGGGCGTGTCACACTTTTATTGACTAAAACCAATCTGTTTTCCTTCAGTTACCCTTTGCGTTCTAGAACCATGGGTTTTCTTCTTTTCAGTAATTTCCCATGGCTCTAGCACACCTCTTTGAGGCATGCCTGGAATAATACACACTACGCGCCGTCGACATCTGGGCTCAGTCTTTACCGGAGGGTCGGACGGCAATCTACTTATTGCTCGTCATCTACTAGCCCGCGCCTACAATGGCCAAATATCGCTCTGCGACTCCCAATATCCATTGCGTCTCCTTCGCTAGCATTACCGCCTCGCAAAAGAAGGCGATTGCATGTTTGATGTGTACTATTTACATTTGTTTGGCCTGTTGGTCTAGTGGTTAGTGGCCTTGGCTACTATACCGGAGCTCGTGGGTTCGATTCCCACCCATGACAAATGTTTGTGTGATGAGCACGATCATTTGTTCTGTGTCTGGATGTAATTTATCTACAATATTTATGTATGTTTATCAGTTGTATAGTACTCATAATCATAACACAAGCTCTGCTTAGCTTGGGACTAGACGGCGTTGTGTGATAGTTGTAAAATATTGTATTATTATTTAGTGACGTTTACTATTTGATTTTATGTTATTGAATTTAAGCTTAAAATATGATTTATTTGTCCTACACATTATGAAGAAAAATTCCAGTCAATATTTTCCCTCACACATGATAAGGAAAACTTTTAACGGACCAAGGAACAAAGAGTAACGTATTGTTCCCTGGAGGACCTATTGTCGGATGATATGCGCTTATTATGTACCTGCTGGTAAGGGCATTTACCCTTCCGGTAAAACCTCTTGATACTACTAACCTACATCGTCCACAACTTGATATTATTACTGTATTTAAGAGGGTCCTTTTTCACTCGCCTATCGACAATATCGTGCATGGTTTAAAAGCTTGTTAGTTCATCCAACGCGATGTTTGACGAAAAAGCAACGCGAAAAAAGAGGGATAACGCCTGAAAACTCTGTTAGAATCCGGTAATTGCGTGATTTATTCGAATATTTCACAAAATTTGTTCTAGGAAATACGTGTTTTTTTTCCCAAAAAATTTTTGTAAAGATTTTTCATCATTCAGAATCTTGATTAAATTTGCAAGGCTTTTATGGTTATAAATTTTTTACTTTTTTAATTTTTGAGTAAATTATGAAGTGTCAAATTTTATGTAAAATAGCTGTTTTTCGGACGTCTTGACTAGATTAGTTTTACACAAATTTATAAATTGATTTCAATAGAACCTAGATAATATCCACAAGATACTGTGTTTTCAAAATATCTAATGATAAAGGTGTAATAACGTCATAATCGCGTAAGAGCGGTTGTATGAAAAACTGTGAAAATGTGTGTCGAGTTGCATTCCCTTAAGGCAAAAATATGAGGATAGTATATATATGTTAGGCTAAATTTTTGATTTTTGACCTTACTCGGATTCTTGATACCACACATGCACAGTGCTCTTATACCAAAAAACACCATAATCGGTTAATATTTAGAGATTGCACAGGGTCAATAAGTACGTCAGTGCAGTGTATGAGTGGTATCTGCTGTCAGCGGCTTTGCCACACACACACACACACTCAAGAAAAATTAAATAAAAATGTATTTAAAAAAAATATTTATATTGAGACTTGTAAATGTATTTTTTACCAAAAAATATCTTTATCCGTTAAAACGTATCCTATGTGCTATAACCGTACATGGTCTTCCTATATGTTAAATTCTATCCAAATCCGTTCAGCCGTTTGACGCTGAAGCAGTAACAAACAGACACACATACACTCACAAACTTTTGCCTCTATAATGTTTGTGTGGTGATAAATATGTGATTCGCGATCGAGTAAACCAACCGTACGTGCCCCAGTTGGTAACGTGCCCCACGTGCAAAACTAAGACACGTATTTAAAATGACATAAACTATACGACCTTATCAGAAGGCTTACAGTCACCTAAAGGGTAATGGAAAGGGCTTTGCCCCGAGTTTCCTTGCGTGATCGCATCAGGAATGAAGATATCTGCAGGAGAACCAATGTTGCCGACATAACCCGAAGAATCTCCAAACTTAAATGGTAGTGGGCAGGATACAATGCTCGTAGAATGCTCGACGGGGCCGAAAGGTTTTAGAGTGGCAACCGCACACCGGAAAACGCAGCGTTGGAAGGCCTCCCACAAGGTGGACCGATGATCTGGTGAGAGTCAGGGGAATGCGGTGGTTGCGAGACGCACAGGACCGTTCGTTGTGGCAACACTTGGGGAAGGACTATGTCCAACAGTGGACGTCCTTCGACTGAAATGATGATGATGATGAAACTAGTTTGCGTTGTGTAGTTTATAAAATAACTACAACGTTACAAAAAAAAACCATTATAATTATATATATATATATATTATACCTATATATATATTTTAATCTATATATATAAAAGGGGAAACTGACTGACTGACATCAACGCACAGCTGAAACTACTGTGATTAGGAGCGTGAAATTTTGCACAAGGTTTCCTTATATGACGTAGGTGAGCACTAAGAAAGGATTTTCCAAAATTCACTCCCTAAGGGGATGAAGCGGGGGTCCAAAGTTTGTATGGAGAAACCTACATTCACGCGAGTGAAGCCGCGAGCAGAAGCTAGTTTGATATAAACTAGTGCTTGCCTGCGATCCCACCTGATGGTAAGCAGTGATGCAATCGTTGTTGGTGAGGCGTACTAGTTTATTAAGAACCTATTCACTCTAGCCTTGAAGACACCAAAATTATAATCGGATGGGAAGACCGCAGCAGGCAAATTGTTCCAGTCCTTCGATGTACGCGGTATAAACGACGTATAGGTATATATATATTATTATAAATATATTATATTAAATACATTATTATTACATGAAATAGTAATTAAATCATGCGATCTTAACTAAAACAGTCGTACTGATTGATGATAATATTTTGGTGAATAAAATACCTATTTATAACGATTGCATACCACTTGTAAATAGAATGATCGATCCTTTTATTTGCAAAAAAAGGTAAGCTACTGTGGGTCATCCACGTTTTTCCGTCTAGCGGATACATTAATGTAAAAATAAAACTAAAAAGGTCAAGCTAAAAATGGTCTGATTTTGTATTTTTAACTATGATCCTAAAACAATACAACGTGTATAATGCTGTAATATTTGTATATACTTGTTGTAGTACTAAAAGAAAAGTACTATTAAATGGCGTTGAAATGACTTTAAAATTGAGTTCAAACTACCCTTTACACTATAGAGGTAAAAAAACAAGAGTTAAAAGGTTAACACGAACATTAGCTGTGTCTGGTTCAGATATTACCAAGTCGTGGAAGATTTTTTTCGTTAATATGTACAAAAAAGTAATATTAACACATTAAACTAAGAAGATCCAGAACAAAACCTAAGGGAACAGAAGTTTCATATTTTAAGGTGCACAACTCTTTAATGGCTAGACTGGTGAAATCTAATATTTTGAGCTGTTAGGTAAATTGAAAACAGTGTTGAAAATATATGCTTTCTTTTCTTTGGGGATAAGATAGGGTGATGTGGTTGTATCCTTCAACCCAATTGCTTCCTTGTACTTTATCTATCCTAGCCCAGTTGATAATCTGCTAAACTACTACAGAAACATAAGTCAAAATTTGCAATTTACATTTATAATTTTGAAATTGTAATATTCGTAACCGAAACTATCCGAAATTAGGGAATAATCCAAAATAATTTTATATCCGTAACCGGGATAAGGTTAGTCCTATATTCGTATGCTCATATCCGCAACATGTCCGGTATCTATAGTGATCTTTTACAATCTCTAGAGGATCCACTGTAACTATCTATGAGAGCTTTAAAACAACATGCTTGCTTGATTAACTACAAGCACTCGCATGGAGTAACGAAAATCTGGATATGGGCATTAGCATGCATTTAATTTTTTTATACTACGAGTACATTCAAATTATTTACTTTTTTCCTTACTATAGTAGGTATAATATACCACACCTATATGGGATTTTCCCTATCTGTCACTGACATCCATACCCAATGTTAGATTATTTAGGTTTAGAAAATTTATTAATTCATAAAAAAAAATAAAGTCTCCCTTAAAATTAGTTTATATTAATAACTTTAATTACATCAACGATTATGATATGTTGCATGTTTATGAAATATTGATTGACCAGCAAGTCATTCTTAGTAAAGAGCGTACGCTTTTATAACAAGCTGTCAAAGGAAGTAACTGAACTGACCGAGGGAAAATTCAAAACTCATATAAAGCGTGTCCTGACCAAAAAAGCGTATTATAAGGTTAAAGACTATGTCGAAGACACGCTTGTTTGGCAATGACTACTTCTGCACATGTGGCCCCCTGGTAATTCATTATTATTGCTGCTCCATCTTTGTTTTAATATATACACTTATGAGACTTATGTTTCTGTAGTAGTTTAGCAGATTATCAACTGGGCTAGGATAGATAAAGTACAAGGAAGCAATTGGGTTGAAGGATACAACAACATCACCCTATCCTATCCCAGACAAACCTTAAAATAACGCACCTATTTATTTCTTAAAATAATCACACTGTTTGTAATTGTAATAATACTAATTAGTACAAAATGTAGACTGTCAAGTAGGTAACTTATCGTAGTCACCGCAAGCATTTACGTCCGGACCGAACCAATGCCCAATTCCAACTTCAGATTCTCCGACGTAGTGCTTACTGTCTCCCCCCTTTAATATTTTAAAACCGTACTGTAAACGACGACATCAAATAAACTTGGAAATTAAATCAAATACTAGACTTTTAATGAAACCTAACATTTTTAGTCTAAACTCATTTGTTTAGCCGGGAAATTCAAACAAAAAGCTCTCGTAACCTGTCATTTAGATTCCGCTTTTATCCGAAACTATCCGAAACTTTTACATGGGTTTCAATTGTTTTTTCGGATATCCTATAGTTTCGGTTAAAGTTACGGAGTTCCATAATATCCCTGATAGATACTCGTATAACTTGTTTATTTTATACATTTATGTCTTTTTTTTTTATTGGGTAGGAAAATCATCTCATGACAAATCCCGCTCTTGGGCGGAGCGAGAGATAGTGTCAGACTTTTACTGACTAAAAACCCACTCCTGTTCCTTCGTTGCCTTCGTCCCAGGGCCCCGGGTTTCGTTTTCACACTACCCATGGCCCCGGTAGGCTTCGACCCTGCTGGGCCCCTACGATTTGCTGACATCTCCTTGAGGCGCGCGTGGAACAGTACGCGCCGTCGACGACTTGGGCTCGGTCCGAACAGTTACCGGACGGTTGGACGGCGAGCCACCCATTGCTCGCCGTCTGCAAGCCCGCGCCTACGGTGGCCGGAAATTGGGATCGGAATCCCGGTGGCGGTTGGGGCGTGAGGACCGTTGCGTCACGCGATCGGCCGCCTCTTTTGCTAGTATTACTGCTTCGCAGAAGGAGTGATGAGAGTCCTCCTCGCTCCGGACCATGGCCTTTACCAGGACCCGGCGCGAAAGATCGCCGCCGCCGATCGCCCCCACGAGGACACGGCGTTGCTCTGCCCAAGCGGGGCACACCTCCAACGTGTGCTCCACCGTGTCCTCCGGGCGATCCACACAGTGGTGACACCCAGGCGTCGCTTCCGCACGAATCCGGTGCAGGAACTTCCCGAACTTACCGTGTTCGGTGAGAACCTGCGTCATGCGGAAGGTGAGGACGCCGTGAGGTCTTTCCAAATTACGCCTCAAAGAGGGGACTTTTTGAGGCCATAATTGTGGCGTGCCCATACATTTATGACTTGTGTATTAGGAAATAACAAAATATATACAGTACAGATATGACTTAAATTTTAACTAACTATAAGTATTTATCACGTAGCTTCGTACATAATGAATACGAAAATAAAATATTCTGTTTTCGTTGACTGAATGACTGCGATATATCCCTATCGTAGTCATCCGGAAACGTGTCTAGAAGACAGCAATGCCAAGTTTTATAGCAATGCTAGGTAATTCTTTGGGCAAAGAACTAGCTAGCCCTCTGGTCACGCAGATCAGTCCTCATGAAAAGTCTTTGCAAACATGACTTGTACTCGAACCTCGAAAAATTAATGTTAATGTTAATTTTAACAATATTTCCGAATTAAAAAAGGTGATTGGAACGATAAATATGAGTTTCTGGAGTCCACAATCTGTGTATAAGAGTACATAAATGATTAAAAAAAACATATTTTTTTCCGCTGTCTAAATTTGATTATATAAGTATTACAATATTATGATACAAGTAATAATGATCAAGTTTTACAACTTCCACTAAACAACAGCGCTTCATGCTCTTCAGCCTTGCCAGCAATCCACCGTAGACGTGGGCTTGCGAACGACGAACAATAGGTAGCCGGTAGCCATCCGGACCGAGTCCGAGTCGTCCACGGCGCGTAGTGCTCCACGCGTGCCTCAAAGATATATCAGCAAAACCGCAGGGGAACAGGTGGGCCGAAGTCATGCCGAAGCCTACTGGAGCCATAGGTTGACTTCCGAAAGGGAAACCCGGGGTCCAAGAACGCTAGGCAAAGAAGAAACGTAGGTGTGGTTTTAGTCAGTAAAAGTCTGACACGCCCACGTTCACGCAATAGGGTGGAGAGGGACCTAGACCGGGAGAAGTCATTGGATGATTTCTCACCTAAAAAAAAGACTTAATTACCAGCAATAATCATTACGAAATATCCACTATATAAAGGTATTTTGCAATGTTCATTACTGGCACTGGTATGGTCGTAGGAACTTCGTAGATAATAGACTTGTATGATAAGTTTTAATGTAAGCTTTATCTAGAGTGGTAACTGAAATCTGCAGTGATACAACAGTACATTAATGAAGCAAGTGATAGGGCATGTAATGTTATAACACCGTGATATATGTTATCTGTGGAGTGTTTGCATTAAGGGCCTCACAGACAGGTGCGATGTGACGAAGCGTTTATTGTTTAAGGAAATCACACTAAATGCACTAGTATTGTAAAACATAACATTATTTGTACGTATGTGTAAGTTTAATACTCCTTGGATTTGAATGAAATAGACTATGTCCTACCGCCCTAGCCAAGTTACAACCGTTTCGTTTCGATTCTCTTTTAGTCGATCACCTCGAGTAGTCATGTGGTCAGAACAAAGGAATAGGAGGCGTGGCCAGCTCGAGGCGACCAACGAAAAGAGAATCGAAAAGAAACGGTTGTAACTTGGCTAGGGGGGCTGGAATGACCACTGGCGGAAGCTAGTTGTGTTCTATATCGTTTTGTTATGAAAAAGCGGTTGCATGAGAATTTTTATGTACGTATTTGTATCCAAATAGAAAAAAAACTGGGCAAGTGTGAGTCGGACTCGCGCACTGAGGGTTCCGTACAAATTTACCTATGAAAACAGTTCAATTCCCGAATTGGGTTACGAAGATTTTTCCGAATCGTAAAAAAGGTTTTTTTTTGTGACGTAACAAAAAAATTTACAGATTTCAGATATTTCCCGGGTCAACAGGAAGTAGGTACCCTATAAATTTTGATCCCCGTGAGTGACGTTTTTTGCAACATAAACCGTATCTTTTTTTTTCGTTAACTCAGAAGTTTAATTTTTTCACAGCTTCAAGGGACTGCAGACTTGAGTATATATAGTAATAGTCTGACACACCCTCTCGCTCCGCCCAAGAGCTGTGGATGTCATTGGATGATTTTCCCACCTACAAAAAAAAAACCGTATAGTGAGAGGAGTTTTGCTTTTCAATGTTGTGTTGTACATTTGACTCAATTCTGGTCCGACCAATATGTAACCACCTGTATATCTGTGTTATTGGTCTCGTTGAAGTCGTAGAAGGTGCAGAGGGTTGTGTATGATGCGTGTCTTAGTTTTGCTAGTGCGACACATTACCGACTGGGGTACATATGTCTGGTTTACCCTATGGGTCCATACACACAGCGGTCTTGTACGTATGTATGTTACACATACAAAATTCCTAATTTGTTAATATTAGTTTAGATTTAAATTCCTTTTGCCTTCCTCTAAACGACGGAGAAACTAAATAATCACTTCTTCAAATTTATCTATTAACATAAAAAAAAATGTTTTGTTGAAACCAGACAAATTTTTCAGCCTCTTCCAACACGTGTTTCCTAAAATACATCTCAGAAAAACAGCCTTTAACTTGTTCAACTCAAATATTATTGAACTCAATAACAACAAACTTATGAAAGTATTCCATACCATTGGAATAAATTTCCTTCTTCCATGTTCATTAATTCGAAGCGATCGCGCGATCATCTGAAAATTATTTTCCAAGTGGCGTTGTCGACATAACTGTCTCTTACACTACCTATAGTTTAGGAGCTAGGTTTTAAAACAGCAAAGCCATTGGTGGCGAACGACACTTTATTAATAATATAATAATAATATTCGACAACTATCACACAACGCCATCCAGTACAAACTAAGCAGAGCTCGTACTATGAGTACTAGACAAATGATAAACATAATTATTTTATATTTCTAAATTCATACAGAATATTGTTACAGATAAATTACACCCAGACACTGAACAAATTAAGTAAATCGAACTATCTAGATCAATAAGTCTCATCTTACTACCTAAATGTTGCGCATAAGAAATTCTACCTCTACGGTCCGGACTAAGCGTTTCGCCTTTGCGCATCGCAGGACTGGATCAATTTGCCTGCTGCGGTCTACCCGTCCAACTGTAATTTAGGTGTCTTCAAGTGAGTGAATAGGCTCTTAATAAACTAGTGCGCCTCACCATCAATGACTACATCACTGCTTACCATCAGGTATCGCAGTCAAGCACTGTTTATATCAATATAAAAAATAAAGATCGTGCTCATCACTTAAGCATTTGTTTTGGGTGTGACTCGAACCCACGACACGGCACAGCAGTCAGGGCCACTAACCAAAAGACCAACAGGCCAGTCAATTGGACATTCGATGAGGGTTTTCTACTTTTGGAAATGTGTACATGACGTTGACGTCAATTTAACTAATGTCATACGCACATAAGCGTTTTGACAGGTGCTAGGACCTGACGACTCGGTGCTGCCACCTAGTGAACGCCATTTTAGATAACTCTCATTGGACGGACAACAAAGTAGTTCTATAAGGGTTCCGTTTTTACCGACTGAGTTACGGAACCCTATAAATGAGTCAAGTATCCAATTTTATCATTAACTTCCTCTTATAGTTTATTTGGTTTTAGCCCTGTACGTCTTCTTCTTTGTTGTGATCATCTCTGTAGTCACCATCTTTCTATTATTATGACTATGTTGAAGATGATGTTTAATCATCTTCAACATAGTCCTTCCATTATTTCTTTTGTTTTTCCCACTCTTATATTTGTCCACTTTCAAATGACTAACTTCATGTATGGAAATGGAATATTTCAGAAAATAAATAACGTTTTTAATTTTTATATAGAAAAAATGGTACGGCGTCTGTTTATTGAATACGATAAAAGCAGAACATCACACGTTGTTTTTTTTATTTTATGGTAACATTTATCAAAGCATTTTGTACACATAGTAAGTAGGCTATTAAAATGTAAATTCCCAGGTGTTAAATCATACAAATACAGTATGATTTGCGAAACATCATACTGCTATTAAAAAAGCGAAAGTTTGTGTTTGTCTGTCCGAATTTTATTTAGTACACGGGTAGGCCATGTCCTGAAATAGCCCATAATTGATGTTAGGGGTAGGTATGTTAATTTGGAAAAAAACTTGGCAAGTGCGAGTCGCGCACTGAGGGTTCTGTATAAACTTACCTATGCAAATAGTTCAATTCCCGAAAGGAGTCTCGAGGATTTTTTGTTTTTTCTTTGTGACGTGACAACAAATTTACTATTTTCAGATTTATTCCTATACCTGTGCTATAAAACCTTGCGTTATGCAAATTTCAGGATTTTGGGTCAACGGGAAGTATTCTATTAATTTTGATTCCTTTGAGAGTATCGAAATATACGTTTTTTGCGACATAAACAGCCGTATTTTTTTTATTCGTTATCTTAGTAGTTTGATTTTTTCACAGCTTCAAGGGACCGCAGACTTGAGTATATGTTTTTATTTTAATTCAATACCTCCACGCGTTCGCGAGATAAAGGGTCTTGACAGACAGACAGACAGATGGATGGATAGACAGACAGACCGACAGACATTCGGACAACAAAGTGATCCTATAAAAGTTCAGTTTTTTCCTTTTAAGGTAAGAAATCATAAAAACACAAAATTTTGTTTTTTCCTATTAATAAACAAAATGTATTTCTTTATTAGAGTAGTATCGTATGCAATGAATAAGTTTATTTCATACTCAGCGATGCATATTATGTTGACATCATAATATGGAATCTACATATTTTTTTACAAATACGTTTTAGATCAAACGGCAATCGAAGTATCAAGCTCCTTGCCTATAAGTATCGTGCCGTGCAATCGTTAGGTACGCTAATGCTTCGCACCTTCTTAGTTCGCATATCGCTAAGACGTTCTGTGTCATTTTAATTTGTGGAAATTGAATAGAAATGTACTTTTCAATACACTTACTTGAAAACCAGCTCTTATCCCACCGCTTTTAGGCACGCAATACACTGTTTTCCGCACTAGTGTACAAAAGTGCGCCTGCTCTCCCCGACACAATTTTATTACATTTATCGTATCAGGCTGGGCGAGCATCGACCCCTCGAATTGCCGGTCAACCCCCGTTTATTTATTTCTTCATAAGTGATTAAGTTCTTTCTTCGTTTGATACACGTGCAAATTTATCACTGCAGCCCTCGGCTCCATAACACCCTCGCCTACGGCTCGTGCGAATTCCGCCTCGGTCGCAATGACAAACTTTTTGCACTCTACTCTAACTCAGAGGTCAAAGTCACTCTAGAGGAGACGCTACCGGCCACCGTAGGCGCGGGTTTGCGGACGGCAAGCCATGGGTAGTTCGCAGTCCAGTCGTCCAATAAGGACCAAGCCCGGATTGACGGCGCGTTGTGTTCTAAGCGCGCGTCAATATTTATTTTATTCTGTTTTTAGTATTTGTTATTATAGCGGCAAGAAAAAAAATCATCTTTAAAAATTTCAACTGTTTAGCTGTCATGGTTCATGAGATGCAGCCTTGTGACAGGCAGGCGGACAGTGGAGTCATGGCCCTTTTATTAAGACGTGGGGTCTTAATAATAGGGCCCCGTTTTTACCCTTTAGGTAAAGAACCCTAAAATCATACGACCAATGAAGCATTTTTTACACATTTTCAGTACCTAGAATCCCCTAGCATCTGTGTCACATTTCAACATATAAATTATTTACAAATAAATTCTTTCTAGGCCCGTTGACAGCATAAATTAGGTAGCTAAGTCGTTTAGCATAAAAAGTCTTCAAAATTTCATTCTCATTCCGTCAATCTTGTAATATTTTTTCTGAAATCATTTTTATTATTTTTTGTTTTTTACACTTTGACATGAATCCGAGTCCGAAGTCCGAGTCGCGCTTTGTCAATTCTTTTATCGTTCCGTCGTAAATACGTGAATAATTCAGTAATGTAATGATTTCGCCTATGCTTAGAAGCGGGACTAAGTGCTAAGGGAGTATAGAACATAATTAAGATGCGACAGTCGAAAACGCCCTTTTCATGTACCACATTTAAAGTCAAGGATAGGCATATTTTTAGGGCACAATTCTAATGTTATTTCGAGGAACGAATCAATGTGACTTTGTTACTGAATTTCAGTACACTTTGTTTGAAAACACATGACTATAATGTTTACCTCGTAAAATGGTATAGAATAGGTACTGGAAATCATATTAATACGAGTATTATAAAGGTAAAAGTTAGTGTCTGTGTGTGTATATTTATATGTTTGTTACTCCTTAACGCTGAAACTACAAAGAGGTTTGGATGAAATTTGACACACGGTTAGATTCCGGACTAACTGCTGCCAGCGGTTTAACCCACGTTTTAGTGGTAAATTGTCCTAAAGGAACATAATCTCGGGATGAAAAGTACCATATGAGCTTTTTTTTTTTTTCTTTTCGGTGGGAAAATCATCTTATGACATCCCCCGCCCTTGGGTGGGGCGGGAGATAGTGTCAGACTTTTACTGACTAAAAACCCACTCCTGTTCCTTCGTTGCCTTCGTCCCAGGACCCCGGGTTTCGTTTTCACACTACCCATGGGCCCCAGTAGGCTTCGACCCTGCTGGGCCCCTACGATTTGCTGACATCTCCCTGAGGCGCGCGTAGAACAATACGCGCCGTCGACGACTTGGGCTCGGTCCGGACGGTTACTGGACGGTTGGACGGCGGGCTACCCATTGCTCGCCGTCCGCAAGCCCGCGACCATATGAGCTAACAAAACTAATTTTTGTAAAGGCAAAAGTTTGTCAGTGTGGGTATGTTTGTTACTTCTTCAGGCTCGGACGGCTGAATGGTGTTTTAAAGCCGCTGGAAAAGCTAGTACTCAACTAGTTCATTCACGAATGAAGTTGTATCTTCCCCGGTGTCAAAAAATTCAGTGTACGAATTTTCGTGGAAAATTAAAACTAGAGGCAACGGTAAAAGCTTTTACGCAAAATCAAAGTGCAATACACGGGGAAAGTGCACGGGCATATCCATTTATACATACATATATTTTGGTTTGTGACAACCGTATCGGAACAAAAGATTTTTTGGTTGTTAGTGCAGAAATAATTAATTGTTGAACTAAAGTGATACTAGATTTTTTTTTTGAGTTGGTATATCATCAAGTACCGGACGGATCGGAAGACGCAGCGTTGGAAAGCCTCCCACAAAGTGGACAGATGACAAGGTGAGGAGAATATATAATAGACATGGCTTTACGTGATAAAATATCTGACTTAATATTTGTATTGGACTATAATTGACACTACCAGGTACTATAATATAATTGACATTAGACACGCCGAATTTTAGAGACATTAAAATTCATCATTATCATCATCATTTCAGCCGGAAGACGTCCACTGTTGGATATAGGCCTCCCCTAAGCGTCGCCACAACGACCGATCTTGTGCTTCTCGCATCCACCGCACTCCCGCGACCCTCACCAGGTCGTCGGTCCACCTTGTGGGAGGCCTTCCAAAGCTGCGTCTTCCGGTGTGTGGTCGCCACTCTAGAACCTTTCGGCCCCATCGACCATCCGTTTTACGAGCAATGTGCCCTGACCACTGCCACTTTAGTTTGGCGATTCTCGACATTAAAATTGAATTATTATTATTATTAAAATACCCATTCCTTCTCCATTTCTATGTATAACTTCACATGCCATACGCAGGCTAAATAGAATATAAGATTAAATAATGTAACATAAAAACCATCAAATGTAATTACTTTATTTAAATGTGAATAAAAGAATTTGAAATTTGAATTTGAGGGTCGCGGGAATCCGACGGATGCGAGACGCACAGGACTGGTTGTTATGGCGACGCTTGGGGGAGGCCTATATCCAACTGATGAAATCAATGATGATGATCATCAAGTAACTTCTCTCGCTCTGGGTGGGGCGAGAGGGCGTATCAGACGTTTACTGACTAGAAACCACCTGTGTTCCTTCAGTTGCCCTTTGGCTTCCAAGGCAAGGTAACTCTTTGGAATATTCACGCAGCCCAAGAGGTACTAGAACTCAGAACTTGACAGATTTTTGAGATGTATATTTTCATTTTGTAAACGGTCAAGATTTGTCGATATCTTACGTACCTTTACGACACACTATGTATATAAAGTTACGGTATTTATCGGTGACGGAGAAGTATTATCGTCATTTCAGCCAAAAAGCGTCCACTGCTAGAAACAGGCCTCTCCCAAATGTCGCCACAACGAACAGACGTGTGCATGTCGCATCCATCGGATTCCTGCGAGCCTCACCAAGACATCGTTCCATGCTTATTGCGTGGCATGATTAGTTTAGTAAAATGCCGATTTCTTTTAATATGACCGTAATAAACTTATTATGCTCATATTGAACGATCCTGCTGATGCGAAACAGGTCTTAATGTGAGAGCCAGTGGGCTTCAATCGACTATGAAGTGAAAATCACAGACAGCATTTAATTTTTTCAAAAAGTATGAGGAAATACGCAATGACCTGTTGGGCCTCGATCTGCCGTTGTGATCTTCATCCTACAGCTGATCCTATTGGCAGCCAGCCAACCGAGTGATCTTACAGCGTTTTATTGTAAACCATTTTTACGACTACCGCGCAAACATTCTTGTTCAATGATTGTGTTTATCGATTGATTCGAACACGTCTAGTTTATATTATCAAATAATTTCTCGAGCATTTCGTGTGGTGGTCACCATATAAAATATATTGAAGTAGACAGACAGGCAGTACAGTATATGCATGATATTCAGAAGAGAGCCAAGGTTACCGACATAACCCGAAGAATCGCTGTGGGTAAGGCATATTGCTCGCAGAACAAATGACCGTCGGGGCCGATAGGTTCTAGAATGGCGACCGCATGTCGGAAAACGCAGCGTTGGAAGGCTACCCACAAGGTGGACTGATGACCTGGTGAGGGTCGCAGGAATCAGATGGATGCGAGACGCACAGGACCGTGCTTTGTGGTGACGTTTAGAGAAGGCCGATGTCTAGCAGTGGACATTTTTCGGCTGAAATTATGACGATGATAATGAGTTTGAATTATAGATATAAACTTCTGAAATTTAAATCAGGCTTGGAATATTTAGACTAGCTTGTACGACTCGCCAAATCAAATTTATTGCAATACATAAAACTATTTTCTAGTCTTTTGAATCAGCTTGCAAAAGTAATTAAAAAATCATTGTTGGAAGTGACTCGTCTTGCATGCTTGCTTTAATGTATCGACTGCGCCTAACGTAATAAAGGTTCTTAGTAATGAATAAAAATAACATTTGATCGACTAATAAAATCACACAGTAAATAAAGCTGTAAAATCACTAATAACTTCCCACGCGATGGCCCACCTCAACTTCATGGCGAATCGTTTCATTTCGGCTTTATGCATCTATTGATTTTGCGCTGAAAGCCTACCACGGTCATCAAACTCGATTGTTATCTCACTTTAAGACCGTAAAGGTGGTCAATAAAGTTGATATTATGATATAAGGACTCGATCGTGTAATGTGGCCGGCTATTTCGAGTTCGGGGTTTATAGTACCACCCCATATGATACATAGAGTACATCCTATCTACCTTTACGAACCATTTATGACTGTCATATTGTGAGTTATGTTTTTTTCTGTAAATAGATGTTTATTGACGTAGGTACGTAGACGAAATTATTTTTTTTTATTATCAACTAATTTGATTGTATGTTACAAGTGTAACGAAGTAGATTTTTCTTTGAAATTTTGTTCAACGAAGTACAAATGTCACTGCTTTTGGTTCGTTATTTCAAGAATGAATACATATTCATTGTACTTACGTCGAGTTTTTGATGAATATTAAGAGCCGTCTGCTTTTTCAGAATCATTCATGCGAATTCGCTGAAAAAAGTACATCGATGCCACTGCAAATTGAAACGTATGGGGAAACAAACGGTCCTGAAAAAATAATTATCTTCTGTTTTCGTTAAAATAATTTTCTGTTATACAGAATGTGTTCTGTATTTTCATTATTATGACAAAATAATTGTCACACATTTCGTTACAGTGCAACACGTTTTAATTAAAGTCTTTTGTTTTCGATGTGCTGTTACGAATGAATATCGAAATTGAATAATAATATTTGTTACAGATTTTGGTGTCTTCACAGTTACGGTTTTTATTCCCACCGAGTTAAAGACTATTCATTAATTTGGTCGAAAGACGTCCACTGTTGGACATAGGCCTCCCTCAAGCGTCTCCACAACGACCGATCCTGTGCGTCTCGCATCCACCGCATTCCCGTGACTCTCACCAGGTCGTCGGTCCACGTTATGGCAGGCCTTCCAACGCTACGTTTTCCGGTGCGCGGTCACCACTCTAGAACCTTTTGGCCCCATCGGCCACCCATTGTACGAGCAATGTACCTTGCCCACTGCCACTTTAGTTTGGCGATTCTTCGGGCTATGTCGAAACGACATGGTTGCAGCAAATAAACGCTTATATTTTGTAATATTGCCTTTCAGCAGCCTTAAAGAAATCTTTAAGGCAGCGTTTTCCTCGTTCAGTTAGGGCGCGTGACTACACCAATCCATCGGTCGATCGGTGTGGTAACTTAGGCTTTGATTTGGTGTAGTAGGAATCCATTCTACCATCGATCGACGATTGATCGATTGATTAATCGATTGTTTTTTTTTAGTGCGATTTGACTGGCCTGTTGGTCTAGTAGTTAGTGGCCCTGAGTGCTATGCTGGAGGTCATGGGGTCGATTCTCACCCAGGGTAAATGTTTGTGTGATGAGCACAATCATTCGTCCTGAGTCGGGATGTAATTTATCTATAATATGTATGTATTTAGAAGTATATAGGTATATTTATCAGTTGTCTAGTACTCATAGCACAAGCTCTGCTTAATTATATTATTATTCTTATCCCTTTAAGTAGGTCGAACTATCTAGATCAATAAGTCTCATTTTGCTACCCAAATTTTGCGCATAAGAAATTCTAGCTCTACGGTCCGGACTAAGCGTTTTGCCTCGTCGTTTATATCGCGTACATTACAAGGATTGGATCAATTTTCCTGTAGCGGTCTTCCCGTTTGATTTAGGTGTCTTCAAGGCTCTTTTTAAATTAGTATGATTCACCATCAACGATTACATCACTACTTACCATCAGGTGTGATCGCATTCAAGCACTGGTTTATTATCATATATAAAAAAAACCGGGTAAGTGCGAATCGGACTCGCGCACTGAGGCTTCCCTACAAAATTACCTATGAAAACAGTTCAATTCCCGAATTGAGTTAGTTACGAAGATTTTTTCCAAATCGCAATAAAATTTGACTGGCCTGTTGGTGAAGTGGTTATTGGCCTTGGCTGCTATGCCGGAGGTCGTGGGTTCGATTCCCACCCAGGACAAATGTTTGTGTGATGAGCACGATCATTTGTTCTGTGTCTGGGTGTAATTTATCTATATATGTATGTATTTAGAAATATGTAAGTATGTTTATCAGTTGTCTAGTACCCATAACACAAGCTCTGCTTAGCTTGGGACTAGATGGCGTTGTGTGATAGTTGTGAAATATTATTATTATTATTTATTTTTTGGTGACGTAACTACAAATTTACAGTTTTTTCCTATAATTGTGATATGAGCCTTGCTTCATGTTTTTTTTCGAGTTTCAGGATTCTAGCTCAATGGGAAGTACCCTAAGGATTTTGATTCACTCGAGAGAGTTGAAATACATGTTTTTTGCGACATAAACGGCCGTATCTTTTTTTTCGTTAACTCAGAAGTTTGATTTTTTCGTAGCTTCAAGGGACTTTGAGGTACGGAACCCTAAAAACTAACCCAAACATTTTCTTTCCAGGTACAAAGAAGTGTAGTGATACAGCATAAGTGCGCAAGTGTATGATGCGCACTTGTTCCTGAGTGTAGTGCAGTGCTAGTGCCGTGCCGCGGTGCGCAGGCGCAAGCCCGCAGTTGTCGGCCGTCGCCGCCATGTTGCTAAGTTGACGACGGCGACCGGCCGCGCCTCACGCCGCTGCTCCACAAGCACTACAGGTGAGATTTATTTATTTAAGGAGTAACAACAAAGCATACATAATCAAACATGCTAAAGATCTAATATTCTTACATTTTATAGTGATACCACCACGGCTTGCATTAAACATAAAAAGGGTTACGAAATGTTTCTTCGACGTTATGCCAACTTATAAAAATATGATAAAAAACGAATTCTAAATTTAATTTTAATTTGGTTTGGTATTGATAAACGTAAACTAAAAGACGTCTTGCAGGAGTTGACACATGTGGCTATCATCAGTCTTCTAAACCAAGATTAAAATAAAATTTAGAGATCTTAAAATAATCGGTGTTATTGACAAAAAACAGAACGAAGAATGAGGAGAAGGTTATGCCGAAGTTGTCAGCACTGCCTTACGAACATCATTAACAAATGAAGATTTTTATACGACGATAACCTATGAACTGCTGTTGATACACTTATTACTGCTAGCTGCGGCTATCTTAAATTTTTTTCGAATTAGAATTATTATATAACTTTCCCGCTCTTTACAAAAAAACGTATTTCTATACGTATTTTGTAAAGATTGTATGTTTAAACTACCGATATAGGTTTCAGCAACTTTCACATCCTTAACCTGATAATACCTTCATATTCTTTGGGCCTAAGTGCTACCGAAGTATTCATGTATTACTTTACATTTATTTTATTTTTATTAATTCAGCTCTTAAAACGGTAATAAATACTTGAAAATGGAACATTTTGAATTTGGAGGGATTTGAAAATAACACTTCCGGATTACGTCACTTTCCCGTATATACAATTTCTTAATTAGTAACAATAATTCCCGATAGATGCGCTGCTTATTGCAACAAAAAAACCACTTGACCTCTATGGCAAACAGCCGTAATGAAAACATAGCGTGATCATCGACATAAATACGTAGTACATATATATCGATGAGCGCGATCTAACTCGATCCTAACGCCATCTAGGGAGACAAACGCCTAATTTGCATAGACATATTATTTTAAGTGTTCGCGCTATGATTTCATCCTCATCATCATCATCATCATCATTTCAGCCGAAAGAAGTCCACTATTGGACATAGGCCTCCCCCAAATGTCGCCACAATGACCGGTCCTGTGCGTCTCGCATCCATCGGATTCCCGCGACCCTCACCAGGTCATCGGTCCACTTTGTGGGAGGCCTTCCAACGCTGCGTCTTCCGGTACGTGGTCGCCATTCCAGAACCTTTCGTCCCCATGGACCATCTGTTCTGCGAGCAATGTGCCCTGCCCACTGCCAGTTAAGATTCTTCGGGCTATGTCTGTAACCTCGGTTCTCCTGAGGGGATATCTTCATTTCTGACGCGATCATGCAAGGAAACTCCGTGCATAGCCCTTTCCATTGCCCTTTGAGTGACTTTAAGCCTTCTGATGACAATGAACCTCCATTGTAAGCGACCACGTTTCGGAGCCATATCACTAGCAACACACACTGGTCATAGACTTTCGTCTTGAGACGAAACGTTGTATCGCTTCCTGCTCAGACAAATTTTGATGTTTCGTCGACTCCGCACAGATATGTCTGGCCTTTAACAAACCTGACTAAACTAGTCTCTATAGACTAGTATAGTCTAGTGTTAAGCTAAACAATTTGTATGTATGTAAAATACAGACATCCGGGCCGACTCCGTTAGCTGTCTGACATACCCATTACCGGAACACGGCAACAGATTCTTGTTGCTAATTTAGGCAGTAATTATGTTGTCATCTCCGTTTGTGCCGGCAACTAACCGGATTCAGTTTGAAGTACGGTTCGGTACGGTTATTAGGGATATAGAATTTCAACTCTGGGCTACGGGTGTGCGAGCATTTTGAAGCAATTTGCGTTACAGATATGGGTATGCGAGTTTGAGTTACGTGTACATTTATGGTAGGCACAATGTTGAATTAATAATAATGGGGTGCACGCCGATAGGGGAATGAAAAAAAAATCCGGTTCCGTATAAACTTACCTATGAACAGTTCAATTCCCGAATTGAGTTACGAAGATTTTTCCGAATACAAAAAAAAGCTTTTATTGTGAAGTTACTACAAATTTACAGTTTTCAGATTTTTTCCTATTTTTGTACTATGCGATTGATTGCTTCGTACCAAATTTCAGAATTCTAAGTCAACAGGAAGTACCCTATAAAGTTTTATTCCCTTGAGAGTGTCGAAATATGACATAAACGACCGCATCCTTTTTTTCGTTAACTTAGAAGTTTGATTTTTTCACGGCTTCAAGGGACCGTAGACCTGAGTATGTTGTTTTAATTTCAACTTGATGCTCCCAAACATTCCCGAGATAAAGGTTCTTGACAGACAGACAAACAAACTGACTGACGGACAACAAAGTGATCCGATAGCGGTTCTATTTTTCTTTTGAGGTACGAAACGCAAAAAAATACCAAGTTTCACCAAAAACAAAATTGTTCTAACATTTTGTGACTGCAGTATGAGAACCGTAAAAAAATTCAGGGAAAATACTAGGTACTCGTAGTTGGACTAGCTATGTAGTTTTTTTAGCTGTCCGATACCGTTTCACCCACGTCTTTGCTTTGCTTCTATTAGTCGTTGCATGATGATATACCCCTAGCCTTCTTCAATAAATGGGCTAAAATAATTTTATAATTCGAATCAGTAGTTCCTGAGATTAGCGTGTTCAAAGAAACAACCGAATTCTTCAGTCTTATAATATCTATTAGACAAGTATAAAATTTACACTATAACTTTTACCGATACTGGTAGATTAGCTGACTATGTAATTAAGAATTTTCGTAATTGATGAATATAAACTTCCTTAGATTACTTTTTACAAACTTATAAAAATATAACAATTTTGTCTTTTTATGCGGTTTTTTTTTTAATATTCAAATACACCATTTCATCTAATGGCAGCGATAATATTAATTTTATATTGCTTACTGTTTTCAAGTCCAGTATTATACTGGCATTAAACTGCAGTAAGACCCCTTCTACCTAAATTGCTCCACTTTGTACATTTGTAAAATTTATACGTTCATTTGTAAATCGACCGCGTGCATTATTAAATGCTTAATTCCACTATAAAGCGATTTAACCATGTCGCTTGGCTTGGCAGACGGATGGAGTAGCGTTGTTGTGATCTATTTCGGGAGCCAAAGGCATATATACATCATGTAGTGTGTGCATTTTTAATTATGTATTGAAGTAGCTTACACGCGGTTGTTGACATGTGAATTGTGGACTCGGCTATCATTGTGCCGATTGTCGTGACCACCAATGGCCTTATAGCCAAAAGCATCGACGACCATCTGTCGAAGATGTCGTTGGGCGGTTGGTTCAAGGGCCTGATGCAGAAGGCAGTGCTCGCATTGTGAGGAGGTTCCTGTCTCTGGAGCCCTAAACGCCGGTAGCTTGGACCCTTTTCTCGACACCGGCGGACAACTATCTACACTAATATTATAAAGAAAGATTAGAATTATAATTCTCTCCTTTCGCAGGTCTGCTGGAAGAAATTTCTTTTTGAAATAAGCAGTACCTTTGTACAAAATTTATATTAAGATACCTACCTTCTTCGTTGTATTTGTCTGTACATAAATTATAAAATAAATAAATAAATAAAAAAGTAAAGGTTGTTTTTTTGCTTGTAGGAGGTAATCTCAGAAAGTACTGGTCTGATTGCTAAATTTTTTTCACCGACAGAAAGCAGCTTTATTCCGGAGTGTTTTTTATATATATATATAAAAAAAATGTGATTTTGTTAAAAAAATATATTTAAAAATGTAATTTATGTGTATATGAAATGAATAAAGGGAATAATAATAACAGATAATGAAGCCTCGACAACCATCTGTCGAAGCTATCGTTGCGCGGTTGGATTAGGGGTTGTACAGAAGGTAGGCTTCGTTACGACTCGTATTGTAATGAGTTTCCTGTCTCTGGAGCCCTGTAACTTAAACCTGTTCCTGTAACGGTGGACTAATGGTTTTATATATATTTAATGTTACACACTTTTGTTTAAAAAAAAATATTTAGGAATAGCACTAGCTTCTGACGTTTTATAAGTGCCCATGTAGGCCTATGTGAAATAAAAACTTTTGACTTTGACTTTGACTTTGACTTTGAATACAATTTAAATGTGTACCTACCTAAATAAATAAAGAGATGTAGTATACGGGTTTTAATATAGTACCATTTCAAGTGTCGTGTACTCACAGCTACATAGAGGTACAAAAAATAATAGACCAGGTAGTAGTGTTATATTTTGAAGCAATTTATTTTGCTTTTTTGCAATATTAACATGTTGCATAGGTATAAAACGCTAATCTGTAGTTATTAACTGCAAATTCGACCCCAAACAAATTCGCATAAAGTGGGTTAGTTGCATAATAATCAGACATCCTAAAAGTAGTAGGTATCTAAATATACCTACTACTTTTAGGATGTCTGATTATTATGCAACTAACCCACTTTATCGCCTACTCAATTTCAGCTATTTTTTTAAATAAGTAATTTTTATCCTAAAATAGTCAAAAATTATTTTAGGTTAAAAGAGTTACCTATTTTAATAAATTCTTTAGAAAACTTGATTGCGTCACAAGCGTATTCGAGTGTGCGTACGTAAATATCAACAGCGATGTGTTATAAACGTAACGTCGATTCCTATTTTATTTGCCAATAATTAGGCTAGATCATTTCTTAAAAAACACTACCTCAGTGCATTTAAGTATAAATTCAATGCTTGAATTACCATTATAAGTTTATTCACCGCACTGACTTGCTGTAAACAGACGGAACTTTATTTATTGATTTAAACTTAATATACACATACACAACACATAAGTGTTTTTTTAACCGACTTCAAAAAGGAGAGTTTATATGTTCGGCTGAATGTATGTTTTTTATTTATTTTTGGTCTGATGATGGAACGGACTGGGTGGAATTAAATTGTGCAATTCCAATGCAAACTCCCCGAAATGCATCATTACCGATGATCCTCTTGGCTCGCTTCTCAATCGACTCCAGGGCATCAAGCTGGTATTTGGCAGACCCATCCCAAATATGAGAGCAATGTTCCATACACCATCAAACTTGCGCTTGATAAAAGTTGAGCAACTGTGCCGGCGTGAAGTATCGTCGCACCTTAGCTAAGATCACCAATGTTTTTGGCAGACTGTTGAGCTTTTGCCTCGATGTAAGAGCCGAAACACACAAACATACAGGCGGACTTAATGCAACAAGGCATTCCCTACCAATCAACCTTTGAGTTAAAAAAGACAACACTGTGGTAGGTGTGCACAATAAATAAATAATAGATGTGTAGCGACATCTATGGCGTCACATAAGAACTAATCCTGCATCGCGCAATCAAAGTTCTCCGCACGTTTAGAACATATAGAACAGCCCGAAATCATCTATCGGGCAGTAGTAGCCCACCAGACATAACACCCGTCTGGTCGGAAGATCCTCCCTTTTCAACGGAGGTTTGCGGGACTTTACTCTCTGTTCCGCATACCTCTAAATTGGTGACCCTCGACAAAGAACGTCAGCGCAGCCTTCCTGCGGCCACTACTTCGTGACGTCATCATCACTTCCTCAAGCTTTCGAGCAGCGAGCCATACAGCCAGTACCCACGGCTTTAAAGGGTATCCTGACCACCAGCATGCCTACCTGGTCATACCTGGTCATCACCTTCAGCCTCATCAGCGACCTTGGCTAATCACACCGCACCTTCGGCCAGTCACATGAAGAGCTATGAAGAACCTCTCCTGGTCGACGCAAGCGGTCAAGCCACTACATCGCACAGCACCGCTCCGACTCACTGGAGCCAGCAGCACTACTCCGACTCACTGGAGCCTGCAGCATCATCCCGACTCACTGGGACATCATCACCCCGACTCACTGGGGCATCATCCCGACTCACTGGGACAGCAACACCCCGACTCACTGGGGCATCACCGCAGACAGTTCCGACTCACCGAGAACTATGCGGCATTCGGTTCCGACTCACTGGAACCAACCTACCACTGGCCTGGCACGCATCAAGAAGCATCAAGAACCATCGATCTCCGATCTCCGGAGGGGAGTGATGTAGCGACATCTATGGCGTCACATAAGAACTAATCCTGCATCGCGCAATCAAAGTTCTCCGCACGTTTAGAACATATAGAACAGCCCGAAATCATCTATCGGGCAGTAGTAGCCCACCAGACATAACACCCGTCTGGTCGGAGGATCCTCCCTTTTCAACGGAGGTTTGCGGGACTTTACTCACTGTTCCGCCTACCTCCAAAGATGTTTCAAACAGAATGAAGTATCTTTGATTAAGTTTGCTATAATAATTTTCGAGTAGGTAGTTATGTATCTGACGTCCTATCAATTTCGTTTACATTGCTATAGTGTAATCTGAAACTAATCAAACCTACCTGGCGTATTATGTTTATATATATGTTTATGGCAGGGATGTTATAGAGCTCCATAACCGTAAAAGCAGTTAATTATTTCGGATATCCAATAGTTTCTCTATTGGATATCCAAAATAATTACCTGCTTGCTGCTATTTCTGGTGCTCCTACTATAGGCAGCTTCAAAGCTAGTTTGAAAAAATGGTTTATCAAGCAAGCTTTTATTCCTTTGACGAATTTAAGATAATCTAAATTTTGACGTGAATATTAATTTGGAATGTAATTTATTGTGATTTAAAATTATTTTTATGTGTAAGTAATTTGACATTTATTTATTCTTCTATTTATTGACATATTTTAATATTGTAACTTATTTTATATTTAATTATTAAATTTGTTGACTATGATGTAATATTCTGTATATGACTACTATGAATATGACTATAAAAATATCCGTAACTAAAACCGATATAAAAGTTCCAGATAGTTTCGGATAAAGGTGGAATAAAAATGACAGGTTACGAGAGGTTTTTGTTTGGTCTGTCCGGCCAAACAAATGATAATCCAGACTAAAAATAAACGTCTAATATGCTTTTGTATTTTAGTTTTATAATTTTAAAATTCCAATATCCGTAACCAAAACTATCCGTACCTAGCGGATAATCCGGAATTTTTTTATATCCGCAACCGTATTCGATATCGGTATACCTAATATATTCATATATATATCCTATGAGAATGTTGAGATGGATGTGTGGTGAGACGAGAATGAATAAAGTGAGAAATGAGTATACTAGAGGAAGTTTGAAAGTGGCGCCAGCGATTGATAAGTTGAAAGGAAATCGTTTGTCTTGGTATGGCCATGTGAAAAGGAGAGATGAAACGTATGTTATTAAAAGAATTATGTATTTACAAGTAGATGAATGGATAGAGTGAGGAGTGATGTGAAAGAAAAGGAGTGACAACGTGACGGGTTACAGACAAAATGGAATAAAAAAACGTGTTGCGCCGACCCCAAGTAATATGAGACCAGGGCCGGAAGATGATGATGACGATGATGATAATATTCCTATATCCGTTTCCCAAATCCGAATTTTCATATCCACATATCCCTGGTCTATGGCTAATATAGCACACAAATGCTGCCTTGTTATCTACAGTGTATATGATATTCCCGTGGATGTGTGTTTATGTCTGTGTATGTTTGTATGTGTGCGTTTGTAATATCATTTGATGATGGCTAGTAGATATTCCTGTAGCCTGAATGGCTACATGTCAATACATCGGCACAATATTGTGATGTTGGATGAATAGTGTACGTAAGGAGCGGTTGAAATTAGATTTGTTTCGAACTCGGCTCTTTTGTTAGTAGAATTCTATAAATTGATTAGCGGCTTAGACCGGGGGAAAGCAGAAAATTGCAAGGGGACATGCACCCGGGAAAAAAAGTCCTATGTTCCATTACAGAATATGGTCTACCCGTGTGTAAAATTTTGTCTAAATCCGTTCGTGCGTGAAAAATAACAAACACAAGCTTTCACTTTTATAATATGAATATAAATGTGATTCATAGATAGATAGATAGATATATATATTCTTTATTGTACACCAAAAATACAAATTACATTACGAACTTATTACATAGACCATCTTAGAATAGAGCTGAAGACTCTTGATTTAAAAATCTGAAACTTTTTAAGTCTTAAGTTGTGGGTATCAGGACTAAGACTCTGGCATGGAATTCTAGTCCTTAGCTGTATGCAAAATAAATTAATCTAACAATTAATAAAAATCACATGATAAAACTACATACTACCTGATGGCTACAACCCGGGAATCTTTAAGTCAAGAGTGAATAAGTTACTTCTCGGTAAGCGCGCTCCATCGTCGACCGCATCTTCGCTTTGCATCAGGTGAGATAGCAGTCAAGCGCGAACCTAACAAAAAAAAAACTGCGACGTTCAACTCCATTTTATACAGACGCTTCCAAAACGAACATTTTCGACGCTAGCGGGGTCCATAAAATAATAATATAAACCCTGTTACGAGAACATTGTTACTGACATTTGATGCACGCTCTCAAAGTATGATCACGTCGTATTTCAATAAAATATGTCAGTCATAATGTGACATTCATGTTGCGGAGATTTTGTAGGTAACGCACACGTTTATTTATACTATTTTCTGAGGTTTTTTTTTTTAAGGTGGGAAAATCATCTAATGACAAATCTCGCACTTGGGTGAAGCGAGAGATAGTGCCAGACTTCTACTGAATAAAAAATCACACATGTTCCTTCGTTGCCTTCGTCTCAGGGCCCCGGGTTTCGTTTTCATTTTCTGAGGTGGAAAATCATCAAATAAAGCCTGTGACTCACTGGGACGCGCTGGCAGTGCTGCCAGAACGCGCAGCAAAGAAAACGCATACAGTTCTATTGTGTGTACTTCACCTGGCCACTGTTGGTCACGTAGCCAACCATACGGCGTCCCGGTGGAGCACGGTCCTAACTTCTACCGCTCTGGGTGAAGTGAGAGAAAGTGCCAGATTTTTATTATAGAAAACCTGCTTGAATTCCTTCAGTTGCATTCTGCGATCTTGGGCCACAGTAACTTTATTTTTTAGTAGGTCAGTCGTCTGTTGTCAGTAAAAGTCTGACACATCTACCCACTCTGCCCTAGAGCGCAAGAAGTCATCACCTAGATGATTTACCACCTCAAAAAAAAATGGGTGTTTCTGTAAACTGATTATTCAGAAACTATAACACCTAAAAACTTAAAATTTGGCAGGTAGGTTACTTATAGGGTATAAATATCCGCTAAGAACGGATTTTACGAAACTCTGCCCCTAAGGGGGTAAAACGGGGGTTAGAAGTTTGTATGGAGAATCCTATTTTCGCGCGGGTGAAGCCGCTATAGAGAGCAGTGGTGGCCGAGTGGTAACGGCCCCGACTTACGAGTTGTAGGTCGCGGGTTCAAACCCAGCCAGGCGCATTACTTTGTGTAATTTATTTCATCACCACTGCTCTCAAATCGGTGAAGGAAAACATCGTGAGGAAACCGGCATGTCCTAGAACCAAAAATTCAAAGACATGTGACATCCACCAACCCGCACTGGGCCCGCGTGGTGGATTACGGCCCATTCCCTCTCCTAGAGAGGAGGCCTGAGTCCCAACAGTGGGAACATTAAAAGGCCGACTATGCTATGCTATGAAGCCGCTAGCAGGAGCTAGTATTAATATAATAATAACGTCATGCCGTCGCGTCATTCTCATTTCATCGATAGAGTCAGAGTTTCAGAGTTTTGTACGGAAGCTTCAGTTGGCCTAAATCATTTTTACAGACTACTACGACGTGTATAAAGTGCGCTTACGTGTTCACATTTGTCTTATCATATTTTTTTACCGCCGTAAGCAAACCCAATTTTACTCACCGACTTAGAAAACAATCTCAAAAAGCCTTAAACCACTTTACAGAACCCTCCAATCTACCTGTTGAGTAATTTATGCGAAACCTTCACAGATATCGACGACCGATTGAATCCAACTTGGAGTCTAGTCCAGATAAAATCTCTTGGGTATATTGCCCGTTGTATTAGAGAAACCTGGCAAAGTGTGAGTCGGACTCGCATGCAAAGGATTTCGTACGAGTGATATTATATATCTTTTTTAATTGATATAAACCAGTTCTTGACTAGGATCCCACCTGATGGTAAGCAGTGATGCAATCATTGATGGTGAGGCGCAGTAGTTTATTAAGAGCCTATTCACTCTAGCCTTGAAGATGTCTAAATTATAGTTGGACGGGAACATATTACTTACTAGCTTTTGTCCGCAGGTTCGCCTGCGTACATAAAATATATAAGCCTATGTCACTCAGGAATAAAGCAGCCTTCTATCGGTGAAAAAATTTTCTGGCCAGAGGTCTGGAGGGAGATCTTCCCTTTTCAACGGAAGTTTGCGGGACTTTACTCTCTGTTCCGCATACCTCCAAAAGTTCTTTTGATTGCTATTTGATACAACACTACTTTTTTGGGCGTTTTTCAAAATGTGATTATGTGAAAACTTTTTTTAATTATTAAATTTTTAAGTGATCTAGTGGCTTAATAGATTTGGAAAAAAATGGCTATGACAGACGGATAGGTACACATACAGGCGATTTTACAAGGGCTTTTTTTGCATTTTTACTTACGGAACCCCAGAAAGGCGACATAACGCACTAGTACCTCGGGAGTAGTAATAAATCAACTCTCTGAATATACTTTATAGCCAGTCGTAAACTTTGAAAGCTGTTGTTACTGTTTTTTTTTGTGGAAAAGAACCATTAGTTATTATTGTGATTGTAACTGAGTTATCATTTTCCAGTCTATGTTTGAGGGCTACCTTTCCTTTAAAAGTATACAATTTTGTTAAATCTTTTATTTCACGTATTGAACGGTTTCAATTGGTCGTTTCCTATGAAGAAGAACCGGCAAGGAAATCCATGGTTACTCTTTTAAAAATATGATGGATTCTACAATATTTCCTAATAATAAATTAATATAAAGTATTTTTCTATACTTCTCTAATTGTTATCTTGTTAGGCAACTACTTTATTTATTTATTTAGAAAATGCATTTTAAGCTGACTGCAATGAAACCAAAACGCTTTTAAGCTAGGACATAAAATAATTAATTAAAATACAATCAAAAAGTCCAGAGCAAAAATTATCATACAAAATAAAATTGTCATCTAGAATAAAATTGCCATTTAAAATAAAACAAAATCATACAGAATAATACTTTAAAAAAAAGTCATTTAACATAGCCAAATAGAGACCAATATGTGCCACCTAGATACATACGGCAATGGCCAATCTGATTATCTTTGAACCGATTGCGAGCTCAGGTAGGTTGCTGAAGAAACAATCTGGTCAAATCGGATATCCTTGACCCATTGCAAACACATTGCCAGGGTGCGTCAGGGGTGAGGAACTGTATGTCATAATAATTATACATATTTTGACTATCTTTAGTCTAAAATCTGGTCTGCGTAGCTGAATTCCGTAGAGGTGCTACGGCGTAGCAACGTAGCTGGCGTAGGCGTCTACAAGAAGTAACTTAAGTTATTATGGGCGTTATGGTTCGGGTATTGATTTCTTGTTGTATGTTTTTCGATGACTCCCGATAGTGGGTACCATGATAAATGAAGACGTATCGGTCGATTGCACGATTACTCCATTTTGACCGTCCGAATTGCCGTTCAAACATTTATATTAATCGCCTGCCACTTACAAACTCTAAATGATGGTGGATAGTTGAATTTTGAAATTCAATTTAGAGGGTCGGTCAAATGATAGGATTTGCTTGTAGTTTTGACTTCACACAATATATGAAGAAAGAAAAGGTATTTGTTGTCACAGAATAAAAACAAAATTTATCCACTTTCATATATACGAGTAGGTAACTAAATTTCAAATTCTGCAATTAAGAGCTTTTTTGATAAACTTTGTTCATAGACAACTCGAATAATAATAAAAAAACTTTTTTTAAATAAATTACTCTATGGTCGACCATAAAGTTTTTATATCATAGATTTTAAATGACGCATAATTTTATTATGCAACTAATTAGAGCTCTTTTTATGAAAAAATAGTTATATTTGAATAAAAAAAAAACAGTATTCTTGGCATACAAATATGTAAGACCTATAGATAAATATTTGTTTATTAAAACTTTATGCACTAGTAAGTAAAGGCAAGTCGACCTTAGGGTCCTGCAGAAAAATAACATGGCAGGTGCAACTTAATAAATAGACAAACCGAAAAAAAAATAAGTACAATAATCAATACGAGTACATAATTAGATAAATACATATAAATAAGCAATGTTATTGTGAAAAAAAAAACCAGCCAATCAATATATATCGTTGATATAATTCCGGGTCTTGTGGGAAAATCATCTAATGACAAGTCCCGTACTTGGGCGGAGCGGAAGATAGTGTCAGACTTTTACTGACAAAAAACCCACTCCTGTTCCTTCTTTGCCTTCGTCCCAGGGCCCCGGGTTTCACTTTCACACTACCCATGGCCCCAGTAAGCTTCGACCCTGCTGGGCCCCTACGATTTTCTGACATCTCCCTGAGGCGCGCGTGGAACAGTACGCGCCGTCGACGTTTCCGGGTCTGGATGTTTCGGGTATGTGAGGTGAGTTTACATGTTTGTAAACGTTTGTGTAAAAAAAAATATATGATCGAACCCAAAATAGTTTCGGGCGAAGGAGGGGGCGCTACCACAGCTATATGGTAGCACTTCCTTAAAAAATGTTGGCACTGGTGGATTTTAAAATTCGAGGTTCGGTTCTACGTGTTGCATTGAAAAATACAGCTCCAAAATCTAACATTCCACACACAACACATAACAGGTGCACAAAAATGTTAGATTTTGAAGCTGTATTTTTTACGATATTTTGAATCGTGTTTTTGAGGAGACTAGATAAATAAAGAAAACATGTTTAGTTAGCACACAGACATACGTATGCAGAAACTTAATAAAAAACAACATTGTGTGTCTCACAAATGTGCCAAATAGGTCCACTTTAGCATTATAACAGACAACTACGTAGCAGTTGTCTTTTTTAGTTGGGGAGTAATAGGGGTTAAAGTATGAAATTGCCATGTTTTAAAAAGGGTTGCTTTGATGTGTTATATCTTTGGATTGACTTGGAATTATTGGTTCAAATAAACTTTATATTAAAGGTACGTTAATTTTTTTTTCGAAATTAGGTACTTATTGGATTCTTTGTGTTTTGCATTTTATATGTAATATCGCAGTACTTGTAACTAAAATAATTCCAGTTCCATGTTGTTTAAATAGCATATATTTCTGCACATAATTAGGTGTTTAAAGAATGGTGTGATACTATCTTATACGTTCGTAAATAGTTGGTCACTCAAAGTAGGGTTTACTATGATTATAAATGCAAATTCTTAATATAGAAACCAACTATTTGTCACGTTTTTAGCTTCAAATTCTCAATTTAGAAACCGGTTGTTAGTGAGTTTTGCATCAAGTATCGATCACACAATACACGATCATTACCGACATGCGATGGCCGTTTCTTTTTGCCATAAAAGCCAGTAGCTAAACACGTTACACACAACATTTGCACGTGCGCTTCGGTGAATAGGTATGATAAGTTTTATGGGGTAACAACGACAGTATCGTTCATTCAAGTGAGTTGATTAGGAAAACTTGCTGAAGCTAGGCTATGAAAGAAAGAAAAAGAAAAGAAAAGAAAGAAATATATTTTCTTATTTTTAGGGTTCCGTACCTCAAAAGGAAAAAAACGGAACCATAATAGGATCATTGCCTCCACCTGATGGAAAGCGACGATGCGGTCGACGATGGAACGCGCTTACCTAGAAGTAACCTATTCACTCTTGACTTAAAGATTCCCGGGTCGTAACCATCAGGAAAGACAGATTCCGGCAAGGAATTCCACTCCTTAGCTGTACGCACAATGAATGTGTTCCCAAAACGTTTTGTGCGTATAGGTGGGATGTCCACCATGTACCGGTGACGCATTGTCGTACGCCTGGTAGTCCGATGATGGAACGGGCTAGGCGGAATTAGGTTATGCAATTCCGACGCACACTCCCCGAAATGCAACCGGTAGAAAACCGACAGGCTAGCAACGGCTCTACGAGTACATCATTGCTAATGATCCTCCTGGCTTGCCTCTCAATAGCCTCAAGTGCATCAAGCTGGTATCGGGCAGATCCATCCCAAAGATGAGAGCAGTACTCCATAAACGATCGAACTTGCGCTTGATAAAGCTTGAGCAGCTGTTCCGGCGTGAAGTACTGTCTGACCTCCGCGAGGATTCCCAGCTTTTTTGTCTGTATATTAAGAACCTTTATCTCGAGAACGGGAGGAGGTATTGACTTGAAATTAAAACCATATACTCAAGTCTGCGGTCCCTTAAAGCTGTGAAAAAATCAAACTTTTGAGTTAACGAAAAAAAAAAAGATACAGCCGCCAAGGGAACCAAAATTCGTAGGGTACTTCCCGTTGATCCAGAAACCTGAAATTTGGCATAAAGCATGGTCTTAAAGTATAGATATAGGAATACATTTGAAAACTGTAAATTTGTAGTTACGTCACAAAAAAAACTTTTTAAGTTTCGAAAAATTTTCGTAACTCGATTCGGTAATCGAACTGTTTTCATAGGAAAGTTTGTGCGGAACCCTCAGTGCCGATGTCCGACTCGCACTTGCCCTATTGTTTGATTTTTGGTAAATAGTTATGAAAGATCTTTCTTTCATAGCCATTTATTATTTTGTTTTTATTTTTAGAAAATATATTTAAAATACAAGATAGAAATATATCTTCTTATTTTCTTTTTTGTACACAACTTTTACAAATAATAAAAAATGACACACCATAGCATTAGCATTGGTACACAGGTGAGCTTAACCCACAATTGGGTTTTCTTACAGCAAGCCTTAGGAATTATTATTTACGTGTAAAATAAAATATAAACTCATACAAATGCACAACACTATTTAACCTAACATAAATTAAATAGTACTTTAAACTAAAAATAAAGTTTACAAATATGTGCGAAGCGCAATGCGCAACCTATGCATAGATATTTATGGGCATACATGATTTTTATTTTATTTTATTTACCACAGTGTAGAAACAACATGTAGGATAAAGATTAAAAAAAACACTAACATTATGTGTCACTCGGCTACGCCAAACACGGCTGGTCCAATCCAGCAAAAATGCCAAATAACTAGTTACATGATAGTAGTTTCCCAGCTCTGGTTTTTTAATAAACCTTACTGAGTAAGTTTTGTCCCTTTTAGCTAAAACAGTGTAGGATAGATCAAAACATTATTCTTCTGAGAATTAATTAAATTTCAAACAAAAATTAAAATGCCAAAACAAATACCAAACTAATGGATTATGGCAAAAACGTCAACAAAAAAATAGATAAAACAGAAATTTCAAAAGATAAAGTTGGAACATGTCAATTAACCCAACCCTAGCTCTCGGCCTTTATTTGGGAAAGGCTAGAAATATTGATTGTTTTTCAATTTCATATTTACAAATCCGTCCAATTCACTTGAAATTCAGCTCACCATCTAATTTTAAACTTCCATAAACATAAATATTAATATAAATATAACCAACACTTTAAAATTACAATTTAATATTCAGAGCCGTCATAGGCCCGTGTCGGTTGCGGAAACGTAGGGCCTCACTTCATTAAACACCCTCCGCATTCAAGGAAAAAGGCCTTAAGTGTCGTACAAGCTAAATTGGCCTCTTCGCTCTTCATAATTTAAGCGTAATCCGTCACAATCTGATTACTAGAGTCCCGTATGTGTCGGTAATTAGTCTTGGAAATAAAACAAGCTTCAACAAGTTTGAGTCCGTTTTGTGACGTGCTGAAACAACTGGACGTGCAGTGAAAACGCTTTTATAAGATAAAGTTGCGTTCAGCGAGCAATGGGTAGCTCGCCGTCCGGCCGTCCGATAACCGTCCGGACCGAGCTCGAAACGGTAGGATCCCAGCAGGGCCGAAGTCTACTGGGGCCATTGGTCTGCTTCTGAAAGGAAAACCCGTGGTAACGCAAGGCAAAGAAGGAACATAGGAGTGGGTTATGGTAAGTAAAAGTCTGACACACTCTTTCGCTCCCCTCTAGAGCAAGAGAAGTCATTGGATGATTTCCCACTTTAAGAAAAAAAAAACTAAAGAAAAATCAAACTTGACATTGGAGTGTGCCCATATATCTGCACTTTAGGAAACCTAATCACTATATGAGTGCCACTGATGACAGAAAGTGAAAATAGCCACTTTTTTTTTGTTTTCGGGGAGAAACTTTTAAAAGACGCCTGGACTTTTGGGGAAAAGACCAGGGAGTGTGGGATTTTTACCTCACTAAAACCACCCCGGTGATCACTATCAGCACTTGGAAGAGGGCCCCGTGACCTCTTAAAAGGCCAACCCGGAACCCCCTCTGTACAACGCCTGTTAAGGCACATCCCTGAGACTGTGAGAGGTCTTCCCTTAGCCTCGTTGTGCACGGTAGCACGTGATCACTGTGCCACCGTCTTTCCTGGAGTCACTTGGCGGGCGGACAGACTCCCCACTCTGAGAGCCCGTAACCTCGAAGTCCCGCCTACCTACTGAGCCCAAACAAATGTTGAGCAAATGAATGCTGTGCTGGATGTCGGGGGTCCTGGTTTCCGCATGCACGTTATTCCTTACAGCGGTGGAAAAATCATCATTTATTTCAAAGTGTGTCCACTGTTGGGCATAGACTCTAGTATAGGTTAATAGTATGAATTAGAGAGGAATCGCACCCAGGTTGGGCACAGCAATGAAAATCTTCACAGATGGGGGTTCTCAGACGGTTCCGATCTTCAGTGTTTGTGCGGAATAACTCCGCTTTCCATTCTGCTTCACTGTTACCTGTTCACGTAGGGACCTAATGATAGCGTCAGCGGAAGGCACTGCCGTAGCTGAATACTGGGCCAGGTAAGGAATCTAATTTCGATCGACACGCTAAGAATAAGAGGGGAGGTCGTCTATGTCGTCTTTTTGTACGAGTAGAGATACTGCGATGCAGCCGTGCGTTATTGAATTCACGAAGAAAGGGCTGACCGCCCGTAGTGAACGATTATTTACGCTCTCGATTAAATGTCAGCTGTTATGGTTCGTTGACCTTAAGAACAACTTTTTCTCTTCATTATTAAGAACAAAATTCTTAATATTTGATTACAATCTAGCCTAAAAGCCTGTATATACGTTATAGTTTATGTAAAAACTAAGAATAGCGTCCTTTGGCACTTTTATACAAGTCTATAGCACTTTCTGAGAGTCTAGTAAAAACTCTTTGTTCATTTGTTATATGCTTAGCACAGCATTGCCCACTATTATTTACTAATTTTAAAAACTAGACTATCTCAAAAGTTTGGATATAACGGATAGTCCTCTGTGCAAAGCATGCTTGGAGTCAAAGAAAACTGTCGCGCACGTGCTCATCGAGTGCACAGCCGTCAGTGAAATAAGAACACGAAATTTGGGAGCATCGAATTTACTCATAGACGCGCGCCTTGAGCAAACTGAAAAGACTCATCTGCTTCTAAAGAGACTGCTCTGGGCTGGTTGGAATGAAGGCCATCATAGCCCACGCACGATGGTTCATCAAGGACTAAGTGCGAAAACCAGACGACAAAGATAAGATAGGTCCAAGTTGTCTAGCAGCTGGCTCAACATTCTTGTGTCGATGAAGGCTGTGTTCGTAAGTTTCAACGAATTTTTTAATCATGGTGATATTTGGATAAAGATCAACAAAAAACCGATTAAGTTCAATAGGTATTCAAAAGCCGATGGTTGTTCAATCACAATCGCTTTAGATCATCGATAGACACCTCGGATAGAGACCCTTTTTGCATCACTTAAGACTCGATAAATCTTTTCAATTTCAACAGCTCTAGTTAAAGACGTTTAAGGGACCAGCCCCAAGATTAGGGAGGCTTCGAAGGACAACCTGTCGATCAAGATAATTTATTTTCTTTCTTTGTTTACCGTCTTTATTTTCTTTATACAATCTGTTTGAATGAAACTGAACTGTAGGTATATATTTTGCATAGGTAAGTAATATATAATAAGTCTTTTCCTGCGAAATTGCTGTTTTTTAAACGGGTTGCTTTGAAGTGATCTTTGGCCTTTGGATTGACTTGCAATTATAAGTTCAAATAAACTTTATATTAAAGGTACGTAATTCTTTTATTGAAATTAGGAATTTATTGGTTTCTTTGTGTTTTGTATTTTCTGTAATATCGCAGAACTTCTAACCATTTTTGTATGAAATCTAAGAAAACTCGCATTAATGTGTCTCAAGCGGTATGCAATATTGAAGACGAAAAATTTTTTTTTTATATATTAGGTTTATGGTTATAAGTTCTTCCAGGTATTCTTTTCTCGAGCCACCTCGAACCAGCCCTTGTGGTAGACGTATAGGTCTTAGTAATTAATAAGACTGTTAATCTATCTTCAACAAAAACATAAGGATACGTTGATTTTTGACATAACATAACATATTAATTTATTTCTCATCCACAAAGGTGCCTTACAAACTAAAATTACATACGTAGATACAAGTATTCCTTTGTGGGAGACACACAGGCTGTTTTTTTTTATTATCAGTTAATCTGGAAAAAAATTAAACTACTAAAATAAAATAAAAAAGAGAAAAAACAAAAGAAAAGGAAGTTGTTTTTGTTTGTGGTGGTAGTTATGGTGTGGTGTGGAGGTAGTAGACTTTCACTTCACTTTAACATAATGTAGGAACACTTTCGAATCTGCTACACTAAGCAGCAGTGACTAAATCAAACTTTTAAGTCATCGCAATCTAAAGATAAGGCCGTTTATGCTCTGTTTAGGTGCATATTTTGAAACTAGATAGGAAATCAAAACCTATAGGGTACTTTTCGTTGACCTAGAATCCTGAAAACAAGAAGCAAAGTCTTATAGTACAAGTATAGAAAAAAGACTGAAAACTGTAAATTTGTAGTTGACCTGATGGTACGCAATTACGTGGCCGGAGATGGAGCTTGCTTGCCTAAAAACCCCCTATCCTAGGAGTCTACAACCTTTTTTTTTTTTTTTTGTTGCCGGGGTGGAAAATCCTCATGGATGTCCTTCGCCTGGGGCAGACGAAGGGGTCTGTCAGACTCTTACTGACTAAAAACCACCTCGGTGTTCCCTCCCACACTTGGACCGGGGATTGTGGGAGCTGATGCGCCATCCATGATCCCCGGCTAGTGCCGGCCCGCCTACGCGGGCCACCTCAAGCCCGCGGGGAGTGTGAGGTGTCCTCCCCCCGCGACGTCCAATAGGGGCGCGCGTGGAACACTACGCGCCGCCGCCTCGGGTCTTGCTGGATGGGGGACGGCGGACGACCCCGAGTCCACCATCCCTCCGGACCTCTTTATGGGGGCTGGAAGAGGGCGTTGTCTGCCCTCCGCCGACGCCCGGTTCGCCTGCTGCGGCACGGAAGAGTGGCCACGGCCTCTCTCTCCCTCTCCGCAGCCTCCTTCTGCGAAATTACGGCTTCACAGAAGGAGATCACCGCATCCCACGACTCGACGCCTCCGACCATCGAACGAACGACGGCTGACAGCGACAAGTCGGGGCCCACTTCATATATAAGGACACGGCGCTGCTCCTCCCATGCGGCACACTCTGCCAGTGTGTGTTGCGCCGTGTCCTCCCGACAGTCGGTGCAGTGATGGCACCGAGCGTCCGGCTCCCTGTTTATGCGACACAAGTACTTCCCGAAGCAGCCATGCCCCGAGAGCATCTGCGTCGCCCTAAATGACAGGGAGCCGTGCTTTCTCCCGAGCCATTCGTTGAGCACTGGTCGGATCGCATCGACGGTGGCGAGGCCAGCGGTAGGGCGCAGAAGCCTGTCCCGCCATTCCGCCACCATGACCTCTTGGAGCTGAGACCGACGCAGCTCGACCTCACGCTGCATCGGTTCAACACCCCGCGTCCTCATCTCCTCGCGCCACCGGTACAGTGAGGCGAGGACTCTCGCCTGCAGTTCCCAGGGCGAAGATCCGGCCAGTGCGCAACCCGCCTCGTAGGAGATCGTACGATATCCCCTGATAGCCCTGACGGCCATCGCCCTCTGCGGTCTTCGCAGGATTGCGATGCTGCCGGCCGTCAGGTCAGAAGCCCATACCGGGGCCCCATACAGGGCCATGGATCGCACGATCCCCAAATACAGCCGTCTACAGGCAGTGCTCGGGCCCCCTAGATTGGGAAGCAGCGTTGCGAGTGCGCCTGCTGCGCCCATCAACTTGGGCGTCAGCTGCCGAAAGTGAGGGCCAAAGTCCCACCGGCTGTCGAGAACCAATCCTAGGTACTTCATGGTAGACTCGACAGCGATTTGGACCCCCCCGACCACGATGTGTGATCCCGGCGGCGGCGCCCGTCGGGGGCCATGAAAGGCCATAGCCTCCGACTTGTTGAGAGCCACCTCCAGGCCCAGGCGCCGTATGCGGCTCACCACCCGTGAAACCGCTGCCGTCGCCAGCAACGCTGCCTCCCTGTACGAGCTCCCCCGGGCCGTGACCAGCGTGTCGTCTGCGTAGCACGTCAGGTCCACACCCGGTTGGAGCTCGCCCCTCAGCACCCCATCGTAACCGATGTTCCACAAGGGTGGCCCCAGGACTGAGCCCTGTGGAACACCGCACGACATATCGCGACAGCCCTCGCCATCGCGTCCCCTGTAGATGACACACCTTTCCGACAAATAAGCCCCAATGATGTGGCGGAGGTAGTGGGGCACCCTATGGTACCTTAGCGCCTCCCGGATACAGCTCCAGGGCAGGGCAAACATACAGACAAACAGTTGAAAGGAGTCTACAACCTAGTTCAACCTAACCCAATGCATCGCCTTACATCTAGTTCTTAGTGTGATAATGAAACGTACTTACTTGGAAGTTAGCTGATGACGGCAAGAGGTTTTTCGAACCATTTTGGCTGGCTTGTTGGTCTAGTGGTTAGTGGCCCTGACTGCTATGCCGGAGGTCGTGGCTTCGATTCCCACCCAGGACAAATGTTTGTGTGATGAGCACAATCGTTTGTTCTGTGTCTCGGTGTAATTTATCTATATATGTATGTATTTAGAAATATATAAGTATGTTTATCAGTTGTCTAGTACCCATAACACAAGCTCTGCTTAGCTTGGGACTAGACGGCGTTGTGTGATAGTTGTGGAATATTATATTATATTTTGTAACTATTTTCTTCAAAAGTTAATAAACTAAATGTGAAATTTCTTATTATAATTTAGCAAATAACTTCTACACAAGTTCTTTTTCTTGTTACTACAGCTACTGAAGTGTAAAATTCTTGTGCGTTAATAAGACTTCTTCTGAGAAACAGCTAAGCTTAAGACTGGTCTTATTTTATTTTTCTGTAACGAACAGGACGCCTTGTTGTTGTTGAGTTAAATGAAATAGAGGAAGGTGAGAAAGCACTAAGCTTTAGTGTCCTGTAGCTATGTTACTGCATTATTCTTGTGAGTGGGCGAAACGTATAGTTTTGCAGCGAAATCGGAGAAGCACTTTTTTAATTGTGTAAGTTATTGTATATTTACTGGATTTTTGTGTATTTTTTTTTAATTTATACAAACTAGTGCTTGAATGCACTCCCACCATGGTGGATGGATGGTTAGTAGTGATGGAGTCATTGATGGTGAGGCACACTAGTTTATTAAGAGCCGCCTTGAAGGCACCTAAATTATAATTGGATGGGAAGAACGCAGCATGCAAATTGTTCCACTCCTTCAATGTACGCGGTATAAACGACGTGGCGAAACGCTTAGACCGGACCGTACAGGTTCCAACAACGTAAGGGTGGATACTTGCCGTACGTCGGGTTGTCCGATGGTAGAAATGAGATGGCGGAATCAAGTCAAGCTATTCGAAAATAGTACCCCGCTCCCAGTACGTCGGCTAGTTGACAGAATTGTTTTGGTGCGCTAGTTCAAGCATGAGGCGTCTAGTGACTGTTAGGTCGTTGGTTGACATTGACGCTGGTTTCCAAATCGTCCTGAAATAATAATAATAATTTGGAGCCCTAACCACCTTTAGCTTGTACCCTGTTCCCGACAACGGCGAATAACTATTTATTATATTTTTTTAAAATTAAAAATGTAATTTATATTATGCATGAAATATGAAATGAATAATTGGAATAATGATTTATTTTTACCATAAGCCTTCTGTTACAAAAATTCCTTGACATTAGTTTTACAAAGGTTTAAAACAATTAAACAAAACGCACTGACTCGTAAACTAGGTCTATGGCCCCATGGTCTAGGAGTCAGTGAAATGACTTCGATAACCAGCCATACGAAATCTAGTTTGTCAAAGAGCTTTGTTCGACCCAAGGTTCGTGTAAGAAGCTATTATATGCACATATTCCTAAGCGAAGCTATACGAAGGACCCCGTTAAGCTTGAGAGGGACTTAGCTCAGTTCCACGAAGTCTCGGCAGCTTTGTTTGAGCCAGCTTCGTTCAATATCTAATGTAAGGATCATAGGATATTACGTTCAGCGAACACGGTTGGACTATATACTCTAGAACATACATGTAAATAAAATTGAAATGTCTGTTTATAATATCATTTTTGTTTTAATAAATACCTATTAAAGTACCTACATTTGATGATGACTTATAACAAAAATACTATTTGATCGGTATGATTGTTTGTTCCGCCTAATCTCTGAAACGTCTTGACTGATTTTGAGGGTCTTTTCTCTGACGGACTGCTGATATTACAAGGAGTAATTTAGGCATCTTTTCATTTTCCCGCGGGAACCGGATTACAAACTACGGACTCAATCTGCGAACTAATAAACATTGCTGATAATAATTTAATTAAGTTTATAAACACTCTCTTACATAAAATACTTAAATATTAACTAAACTATATTAAAATCTAACTATGTAAAACAAACATTATTATACACACATAGAGGATCAGAACACTGTTACAAAGCTAGAGCTATATTAGAGTACATTATATTCATCGATATTGTATATTGAAAACATTTGACTCGCCTGTTGATCTAGTGGTTAGTGGCCCTGACTGCTATGCCGGAGGTCGTAGGTTCGATTCCCACCAAGGACAAATGTTTTTGTGATGAGTACGATTATTTATTCTGTGTCTGGGTGTAATTCATCTATAATATATATGTATTTAGAAATATATAAGTATGTTTATCAATTGTCTAGTACTCCTAACACAAGCTCTGCTTAGCTTGATACAAGACGGTGTTGTGTGATAGTTGTGGAATATTATTATTGTTATTATTCAAATGTAACTCAAGGGGGTTGGCGTTGTAAGCCAACATACAGGTTCCTCCTAGTTCGGCTTCAGCTGCTAATTAAATTTATGGCATTTATTTGTAAACTATAACAAGTACTTTTGTGAAAGAAAATATTAAAATTTTATTACTGAAAGAAAATAATGACAGCGCCGTGACATTTTCAATTCTCGGTACAAAGCCGAGCGTTGAAAATATAACATTGAATTCTTATGTAGGCAGTTATTTTAATAGTCATATAATGTAACGTTCAAAATTATTATCCAATCATATTTACTCATGCGTGTACTGTATCTACCTAAGATATGCTTTGTGCGTATATGGCTTTATTGAATAGGTTTCAATACTAATTACCGGATTGAAATCAACACAGTTATGAGCTTCTGTATCTGTAATAATGATAATAGATTGAGATAAACAAGTAGTACTGTTATTATTGTTACTACGCACTCAAGTAGGTAGGCTGTTGCAAACACAACCAGACAAAGTAATAATAATAATAATATTCCACAACTATCACACAACGCCGTCTAGTCCCAAGCTAAGCAAAGCTTGTGTTATGAGTACTAGGCAACTGATTGGAAAGACCTCATGGCGTCCTCACCTACCGCACGATGCAGGTCCTCACCTGACATGGTAAGTTCGGGAGGTTCCTGCACCGGATTCGTGCAGAAGAGACGCCCGGGTGCCACCATTGTGTGGACCGCCCGGAGGAAACGGTAGAGCACACGGTAGAGGTGTGCCCCGCTTGGGCAGAGCACCGCCGTGTCCTCGTAGGGGCGATCGGCGGCAGCGATCTCTCGCGCCGGGCCTTGGTACAGGCCATGGTCCGGAGCAAGGAGGAGTGGCAAGCGGTCGCCTCCTTCTGCGAAGCAGTAATGCTAGCAAAGGAGGCGGCCGATCGCGTGAGGCAACGGCAACGGTCCTCACGCCCCAACCGCCGCCGGGATTCCGATCCCGATTTCCGGCCACCGTAGGCGCGGGCTTGCAATGGGTGGCTCGCTGTCCGATCGTCCGGTAACCGTCCGGACCGAGCCCAAGTCGTCGACGGCGCGTAGTGTTCCTCGCGCGCACCCCAGCACCCCTAGCTAAGTTACAACCGTTTCGTTTTGATTCTCTTTTCGTCGATCGCCTCGAGTAAGCCACGGCTCCGATTCCTTTGTTTTGACGTCATCTCAACGCTCAGTCACGTGGTCAAAACAAAGGAATAAGAGGCGTGGCCGACTCGAGGCGATCAACGAAAAGAGAATCGAAACGAAAGGGTAGTAACTTAGCTAGGGGTGCTGTTATTGTTTAAAATTGTAGCCAGACATATTTTGCAAGAGTTTTTGGGGGGATCCGGGTTTTGGGTGGGGTGAGAGAGAGTATAAAACTTTAACTGATTTAAACCCATCCGTATACCTTCATTAACTCTTTGCGTTCTAGGGCCGCAGTAACGGCGTGAACTTGCGGACGGCGAGCATTGGGTAGCTTACCGTACGGCCGTCCGGTAACGGCCGGCCGCACCGGACTGAGCTGGAGTCGCCGACGGCGCGTAGTGTTCCACGCATGCTTTAAAGAGATTTGAGCAAACCGTAGCTGTAGGTGCCCAGCAGGGTCGAACTCTATTTGGGCCATGGGTTATGCGAAAGAGAATCCTGGCGCCCTGAAACGAAGGCCAAGAAGGAACAGTTGTGGGTGTTAATCAGTAAAAGTCTGACACGCCCTCCCGCTACGCTCAAGAGCCAGAGAAGTCATAGAATGATTTCCGACCTAAAATAAGGACCGCGGTAACTATTTTTCTAAAACCCCGCAGGCCTGGCTGGCAAATGGCGGCCATTTTTCCAATCGTTAAAACAAACCACAACATTCCATTAAAAAAAATCAATAATATTTATTCGTTTCTATTAACCATTCAATTCTTTTCGCTTACTTCAAATAAATAAATCATTTTTCATTCATACCAATAAAGAAATCGTTTTAGCAGTTAAATGAAATTCTATCTTGATATCGAAGCTTCAAGATTCAATTTCGATTATGTCGTGGAAACCTGAATATTCTCAAGCATTTGAATCGGGTGTTATGATGAAATTCGCGTGTTTCGCGAACTTGTCGATGTAAATTTTTGTGACGTAATGTATCTCGTGACATTTTGTCGGTGCCATTTTGTTGTTACGAGTAAGTGTCGTATGTCATTTATGTCGTTTAAATTTTGTTGTATATGTGTAATTTTCACAAGCTTTACATTAATTTACTCTATCCTTATGTATGTCCGACAGCAAATAAGTTACCCATTTTTCAAACACTGCTTAGCTTCCGATTAAGCTGTATATTATTATGATTTTGGCCACAATGTAATATGATTTGACGGTCTAATGATGGTGATAGAGGGTGTTCGGATCTTCTCTTTCAAACATGATAGATCCATCATGTTTGGGCTCATTCTATATGTATTCTTCTTCTTTTCACATCGATGGATTTCTTTTCCCTCAAATCATTATTTTTTCTTTTCGGTTGGAAAATCATCCAATGACATCCCCCGCTCTTGGGCATGTTCTCCGGGCGGTCCACACAGCGGTGACACTCGGGCGTTACTTCCGCACGAATCCGGTGCAGGAACTTCGCGAACTGACCATGTTCGGTGAGAACCTGCGTCGTGCGGATCCCTCAAAGTATTTGGGCTCAGTACCTACTATAGCCACGTCTATAGCGGCGTCAGTAGCATTTTTAATGTCCTCCAAAGTGCAGATGCAGGGAAACTTTAGGCATTCCAGTAAGTGGGCCATCGTCTGGTCAGAATTACCACACTCGCACTGACTGTCAAAGGGGTCTACCATAAAAATCCGTATACGTATCGAAAAGTAATTATACACTAGGTCAGGTAGGTAAGTTCAGGGTCTGATCATGGAGCCGGTGAGAAGGTGGGTATAGAATCTCCAAAACCAAACAAGATACCACCATCGTGTTTCAGCTCATTCGATATATAATGAAAAGTCATTTTACGCCAGGTGATGCCAGGGTCTGATAGGGGTCGGAAGGTCATCATAGGAAGTTCCCAACCAAACATGGCGGTTCTAACGTCTCTGGAGTTTATGTTTAAAATAATAATTAAGTAGCTTAGCACGTATGTTATGTTTTTGTGTACAATAAAGAATTATAGAAACTCAAGTGGAACGGCAGCCTTAAGCTAGAACTACACTGCGCACACGTGTGCCACGCCGATCTGGGCGCGTCGGTCTCTATACATTTTATATGGAAACTACGCTTGTAGAGCTATACTTGATCCACGCCACGCGACGCCACGCGACGTCGTTCTACGTACAAATCAGGAGTGTTACACGTGTGCGTCGGTCTAATGTATTTCTAGCTTTATGCTAGTGACTATTTATAGTTTTTTGCCAAAATGTTTCGAATTTTAGTAGTGTGTGAACTACATAAACGGAATGGGTAGTTATTTAAAAAAAAAAAACAGCTCACTAAATAAATTCGAAGTTTGGGTCGATCGAGTCCTAAGAATTTTACTGATAAGATAACTCAGTAAAATTCTGTCCAATCTGAAAATAGCTCACGGCCTTTCTTTAAACAGTTGTTTTCTTTCTTTCCGTATTTTTCTTTCTTTCTCTTTCTTACTTATTTTCTTTCCTATTTTCTTTGTTTCCTTTTTCCCCTTCATGTCCTTTTCTCTCTTTCTTTTCTTTTTTCTTTTTCTTTCTTTTTTCCTTTCTGACGACAACTAGATCGATAAGACAGTCAATTAAATTTGTAAGTAAAATATGTTTCGTAGTTAACAAAGGGGTTTAAATTATAGCCTTTGTTTGAGTGATGGCAAATGACCGATAATGCAGGTATCCAATTATTTCCGACGCTGTATCGATTGATCGTGATCGTCGTCGTAATTACAAGTCAAACATAGTCTGCTAATTGTTAATCCGAGTAATATTAGACGTCACCGGCACGATGCTTCCTATCCATTAGCTTAAAATCCCTTTGTCACTACCGTTCCTAAGTAAAGGAAAATCGGTCTTACTCGTTTGTTTTGTGAGACAGAACGACAGATAAGCATACAATTTAACGACGTCTATTCTGTAATAGTTAAAAAATAATTATACCCTATGCAGTTACATTTGTAAAAAACTATTTATTAGAGAATACAACTGACTTTTAGAAGAAACGACAAATAAATATTGCAAAATAATTTTAATATCTGAAATTGAAGTTTCACAGCACATTTTTAGTGTTGTTTATGTGAAAGTTGTGTTTAGTTTAATATACTTAATAGATTACACATATTTACCTATTCTATGGCTAATCCAACATAGTGAGGAAGGTTTATAATATTGTATTTTAGATAGGATATAACTATTAAAATTATTTATAGCCAAACGTGACATTTAAACTCAAAAAACTGGGTAAGTGCGAGTCAGACTCGTGCACTGAGGGTTCCGTACAAACTTACCTATGCAAATAGTTCAGTTCCCGAATGGAATCGTGAAGATTTATCCGAATCGTAAAAAAGTATATTTTTTTGTGACATATTAACAAATTTACTGTTTTCAGATTTATTCCTATACTTGTGCTATGAGACCTTGCTTTATGCCAAATTTCAGGAACAGGAAGTATCCTATGAATTTTGATTCCCTTGAAAGTGTCGATACATACGTTTTTTTTTGCGTAAATTTTTTATCGCTTCATAAATGATGGAGATCTTCAGATCTTCAGATGGAGTTTTTACATTACAAATGTTAAAAAATCGTGACGTCATCCTTTTTTAGAAGTCGGTCAAAGAGCACACACGTTGACCTATGATAAATAAATAGCGTGGTTGTAGTAAACCCGATTGCCAGTGACCGATAGCGTATTAAATGGCAAGTATAAGACGGCAACATAAAATATGTTGTAAAATAAAATCTTAACTATCATGGAAAATTTTTCGTTACTAAAATATTTTCACATTTGCTGTGAAATGCCACGGGCCTCGGAGCACGCCACCTCGGCGCTCCCAATTAACGGTAGGAGGAGTTCACATCGGCGTCGGGTCGACGATGAAGTACCTGGGACTCGTCCTCGACAGCTGGTGGAATTTCGAGGAGCACTTCCGACGTCTGGCTCCCAAACTGAATCGGACTGGGGCTGCCCTCAAGCGGCTCCTGCCCAACCTCGAGGGTCCAAACGCCTCTTACCGGAGGCTCTACGCAGGCATCGTCCAGTCCATGGCCCTTTATGGGGCGCCGGTGTGGGCGCTATCACTGTGAAAGCGACCGGCGGCCCAGTTAAACGCGTGCCAGAGGGTCATGGCCATACGGATGGTGCGGGGATACCGCACGGTTTCCCGCAAAGCGGCGAGCTTCCTTGCTGGCCAGCCACCATGGGATCTGGCGGCAACAGGCCTTGCACGCATGCACGATCTGCGCGTGGAGATGCAACGTCGGGGCGACACTCCACTGCCGCGACAAGTCGCGGCATGGCGGACAGAGCTCCGGCGGGGTCTCATGGCGGAATGGCGACAGCGACTATCGCAACCCAGTGCTATGCACTCCATAATTATGGCGGTAAGTCCCCTCTTTGAGGAGTGGCTGGAAAGGCAACACGGCGTCCTTACCTTCCGCATGACGCAGATTCTCACCGGATATAGTAAGTTCGGGAGGTTCCTGCACCGGATTCGTGTGGAAGAAACGCCCGGGTGTCACCATTGTGTGGTCCGCCTGGAGGACACGGTGGAGGTGTGCCCCGCTTGGGCAAAGCAACGCCGTATCCTCATGGGGGCGATCGGCGGCGGTGATCTCTCGCGCTGGGCTTTGGTACAGGCCATGGTCCGGAGCGAGGAGGAGTGGCAGGCGGTCGCCTCCTTCTGCGAAGCAGTTATGCTAGCAAAGGAGGCGGCCGATCGCGTGAGGCAACGGTCCTCACGCCCCAATCGCCGCCAGGATTCCGATCCCGATTTCTGGCCATCGTAGGCGCAGGCTTGCGGACGGCGAGCAATGGGTGGCTCGCCGTCCGACCGTCCGGTAACCGTTCCGGACCGAGCCTAACTCGTCGACGGCGCGTGCTGTTCTACGCGCGCCTCAAGGAGATGTCAGCAACTGTAGGGGCCTAGCAGGGTCGAAGCCTAACTGGGGCCAAGAGTCTGATTCTGAAAGGAAAACTCGGCCCTGGTACGAAAGGCAACGAAGGAACAGGAGTGGGTTTTTAGTCAGTAAAAGTCTGACACTATCTCCCGCCCCGCCCAAGGGCGGGCGATGTCATAAGATGATTTTCCCACCGAAAAAAAAGGTGAGAAATGCCTATTGATTTTACAGAAGAACCCAACTACATTTATATTACTTCATATCAAATGCGCATCTCAAGTTTCCATCGCAGATACACAAAAAATATTTCGGCTTCACGAAACACATCCCGAATTTGGAATATCTTATTTGGTAACAAGATTCACTTACACCATAACAAGATTGGATCGCATGTCAATAATTCGCAAACTGACCACTCCAAATCGCGAGGGATCATGAGATGTATACAGGTTTTGTGATAAATCATATTGGGTCATAGTTTGACAAAGTGGGGCGTTGAGGCACGCTCGCGTCTCTTGGGCACTCCTCTTGAGTACCGCTGATTTTGCATTCGACTCTTGCTGCTTATGAATAGGGATGGATACATTTTCTAGCCGTCGAAAGATAGATAAAGATACACTAGCTGTCATTTTTTTTCATACATATTTAAAAACTAAATAAATAAAGACTGTGTCCTCAGGCTGTTATTTATTTATGTACACACAAACACTTGAAAAAAAAAATACAGATAGAAGAGTAAAAAGGTCCTGCTTATTTCTAACAAAATTTCTTCCAGCAGACCTGCGACAGGAGAGTTGGATGAGAGATGTAGACGCAGTGTGTTATTATTGCGCAGATATTTTTTAAATTAATCAAACTATATTATTATATAAATTAAATCATATATTACAGACATATGTATCTCAATAACAATAAATAAATGTACACGTAAATTTAATTATAAAAATACATATATTTATAATTTCTTTGCGTGATCGCATAAGGAATAAAGATATCCGCAGGAGAACCAAGGTCGCCGGCATAGCCATACTAAATTCGTAGTGGGCAGGGCACATTACTCGTAGAACGGATGGTCGATGGGGCCGAAAGGTTCTAGAGTGGTGACCAGGCACCGGAAAACGGAGCGTTGGAAGGCCGGCGGGAACGCGGTGGATGCGAGACGCACAGGATCGGTCGTTGTGAAGACGCTTGGGGGAGGCCTGTGTCCAACAGTGAATGATGATGATGATGATAATATCGACGGTGGAAAGGCTAATTGATCTAAACGATATTTTTTCAAAAAAAAATTGAAACCTGACTCAAACGACGGAAAAAAATTGGCTGATTCCGAATATATAACTCAATATTGAAAAAAAAATTCCTTTAGATCAATTAGCCTTTCAACCGTCGATATATAACTTTACGAGGTATAGAGGTAATGTTCTTTAACTAGCTTACGTTATGAGATTGTTGAAATTATGACGATGATGGAAATGATGATACTATACTAAGATCCCAGAGCGATCTGACATAACTTATTTACACATGGATGAAACCTTAGGTTTTCACTAACGTCTCATGTGCTTTAAATACCTGTGTGGATGTGAAGCTCCCCCTTGGTGCACCTGGGCAAGTGGTGGGAAAAGGAACTGAAAGTAAGAGTTAGGTACTTCACTTAAATTTTTATGGCTGATTTTTTTAAATATAAAAATAAAAAAAATTAGGTTAAGTTTTGTAGAATATTATTCTAAAGTTTATCATAAGTGACAGACACTTTCCATGGACTAAAACTTCTGTCAAAGGCTTAAAGCTCCACAAAAATGTATGAAAGGGATACTTGTGGCCCTGGAAGGCAAAAGGTAACTGAAGAAACGTAGGTATGATTTTAGTCAGTAAAAGTCTGACACGCCCTCTCGCCCCACGCTAGAGCGCGAGAAGTCATTAGATGATTTCCACTTCAAAAAAAAGAATAATTTGTAATGTGGGGCATTTTTCTATGTAAAGCCATATTGATGGATTGAAAAACAATTTGTTGATGGATTTAGTGTCCTATTTTTAAAAATTATTCAAAAATTATTCACTTTAAATTATAAGTACTTCGTTATAAATCGCTGTGTCATCCTGCTAGGTTGGTGGGACTTTGAACATACGTACGTATAAAAATAGCAAATATAAATGCTGTACTTGATTTTACTTCATTTCATATTCTGCTACGCGACAACCCTAAAACAGTTGTTGAAAAAGCTAGATTACGCGAGAAAACTTGAGCTAAATGTGAGAGTGTGAAAAAAATAGAAAAAATATATCCTTACACAGTATCAAAGGTTGGAGTTTTTCTAGTGAGTAAGCAGTTTCAATAATAAAGGCATAACTTTGACTGCGACATACCTTTTTTCGTGAAACTGGCTCTACATAAATCGCATTTATTATGATAAATGCTATTTAAATACTTATTTATTTACTAAATAAACTGAGGCGGACTTAATGCCTTAGGTATTTTCTACCAGTCAACCTTTGGGTGATGCAGAAAAAAATATTGGTAGGTGCAATAAAAGAGATAGAAAAAGGCGAATACAAGAAATTAATAAACTACATACCTACACTAAAATAGTAAAAAAATTGGTCCAAATCGACAATTGGAAGACTATACTAAAAAAACTGGGCAAGTGCGAGTCGGACTCGCGCACTGAGGGTTCCGTACACTTACCATTTAAAACAGTGCAATTCCCGAATCAAGTTACCAAGATTTTTTTTTGTGACGTAAGTACAAATTTACAGTTTAATTTTTTTTTCCTATACTTGTGCTATGAAACCTTGCTTCATGGCTTATGCTAATGCTAAAGATACGGCCGTTTATGGCATAATCATAAACGACCATATCTTTTTTTCGAAAACTCAGAAATTTAATTTTTTCACAGCTTCAAGGGACCGCAGATCTTAGTATATGGTTTTAATTTCAACTCAATACCTCCACGTTTTCCCGAGATAAAGGGTCTTTATCGACAGACAGACGGACAACTGAGTGATCCTATAAGGGTTCCGTTTTTTCCTTTTGAGGTACGGAACCCTAAAAAACAAAACTACACTACACTAAACATAACACACTCAAACTAACTAAAATAAACTTATTTCAGAGATTTATTTTACTTTGAAACATGAGTAGTTTTTAATGAATGCATATTTTGCCCCTGTTCAACGGTATGTTTGAAATGTTATCTCCATCACAGCCACGCTAATTTAATTCAGAAAATGAAATCGAATATCCTCGCTGGCGTATTTCATTGCTGTATTTTACTTTTAGTTAATTAAAGGTATATTTGAAATATCCAATATTGAGTTTCTCTTTTCAAAACTTTTAGCCATTGATTAATGTGAGTTTTTAAATCGGTTTATCTTCAAAACCACTTCGGAGTTTACAGTCTAAAGCTATAAATCGAACATAAAATGCATTACAACAGTGTTACAATGTTGTTCCGTTTCTAAAACGTAATGAAGTCACGTACTACCCCGTGTAATCCCTTGACTCACTGTAATCCAAAAGCCATGACATGAAGGGCGACTGTTGTGGGTGTAACTTGTGTGTCAAGCGAACCGTGCATGCTACTATAGAGGATGTACTACTTGTAATAAAACCCCGACTGGGCAGAGCACCACCGTGTCCTCGTAGGGGTGATCGGCGGCAGCGATCTCTCGCGCCGGGCCTTGGTACAGGCCATGGTCCGGAGCGAGGAGGACGCGCGTGCAGGCAATGGTCCCCGCACCCCAGTCGCCGGGATTCCGATCCCGATTTCCGGCCACTGTAGGCGCTGGCTTGTGGACGGCAAGCAACGGGTAGCTCGCCTTCCGACCGTCCGGTAACCGTCCGGACCGAGCCCAAGTCATCGACAGCGCGCAGTGTTCCACGCGCGCCTCAAGGTGATGTCAGCAACAGTAGGGGTCCAGCAGGGTCGAAGCCTACTGGGGCCAAGGGTCTGATTCTGAAAGGAAGATTCGGCCCTTGTATGAAAAGCAACGAAGGAACAGGAGTCTGACACACCTTCCCGTACCGCCCAAGAGTGGGGGATGTAATTGGATGATTTTCCCACCTACAAAAAAACAATATAAACACTAAAGACAATAACTCCAAGTTAAAATATGACGTCAAAAAATTCCTCTGCATCGTTGTCGACTGAAAGTGTGCCCAGAAGACTGGCGGTATTGCCAGTTGTATGACAGTGCTTAATCTCTGACCGAGGTAAAAGTCAACCCTTTGGTTCTGCGAGGTGTCTCCTGGGTTTGGATGATGCTTTAAAAAACGTATGAGCACTCGGAACACCACGGCCCAAGAGTGTCAAGCCCAAACGGCTCAAAATATTACTGCCGACAAGTATCACATTGGATATATAAGTAAAATATGGTAAACAGTCTCATCAAGAGTGTGTTTTCATTATTTCACAATAGTTACAGCTAAATTGTATAAAGCGGCCCGCGCTACCACATATCTCCACGTTGTACCATTTTGGTACAAGTGGAGAAAGCTTGTCATTGCAGCCGAGGTGGTATTCGCCCAAGCTATAGCCAAGGGTGTCATGAAGCAGAGTGCTGCAGTGAAAAATTTCCATATGTATCAAACGACATTTTTCAATACACTTATGAAGAAATAAATAAAAGGGGGGTTGACGGGCGACTCATGGGAATCGCTTAGTTCCCAGCCTGATACGATAAATAGTAAATTATGACGGGGGTAAGCGCCAGCACTTTTTCGCACTAGTGCGGAAAACAATAAATTGCGTGCCTAAAAGCGATAGGGATAAGAGTGGATTTTCGAGTAAGTGTAATGAAAATACATTTGCTCACAATGTTGTTTCTTACCTATACATGAACATACAATGGTCCTACACTACCACATCATGTATTACGTTCGCGCCTCAGAAAATTGACAAGATACTCGCCAGAAATGGACACAATTTCTTACGGAGCCTTCGATATAATAAATACACCTCTTCCGCACCCCTAAGGCATTTTTTTAGCGTTTACTTATGTGTCTGTATAGTGGCTTGATGTGAATATTTTATATTACGGTCCCTTTTTTACCACTACTGATAAGCCACAAATTTGGAACTAAACATTTTTATGCTTTTATCTTGGATTAGTTATGAAGGCTCAGTCAGATAGTGTTAGTAGATGTCGTAGGAGTACATAATTTCGGTTTGTTTAAATATAATTTAACACCTTAATGTGGCCTGTTGGTCTAGTGGTTAGCCCTGACTGCTAAGCCGGAGGTCGTGGGTTCGATTCCCACCCAGGACAAAATTGTTTGTGTTACCACGGTCATTTGTTCTGTCTGGGTGTAATTTATCTATATATGCATGTATTTAAAAATATATATGTATGTTTATCAGTTATCTAGTACCCATAACACAAACTCTGCTTAGCTCGGGGCTAGACGGCGTTGTGTGATAGTTGTGGGATAATTAAATTTTAGTGTGTATTTTTCAATTCTTCATATGTACTTTTCTAAGTTTATCTTAGATATTACCGACACCCTGTGCTTCGGAAAGCATGTAAAGCCCGTATCTTTGACAGTTGTTATAGGTAGTTAGATGGCAGAAATTCTGACCATCAGCCCTGCGCAGAACCCGACGTACGGCGAGTATCCCCCCTTACGTTGTTGAAACCTCTACGCCACCATGTACATCGAAGGAACAATTTGTCTGCTGTGGTTTTCCCATCGGATTATAATTTGGTTGTCTTCAAGGTTAGAGTGAATAGGCTCTTAATAATCTAGTGCACCTCATCATCAACGATTGCATCACTGCGTACTATTAGGTGGGTTCGCAGTCAGGCACTAGTTTATATTAAATTAAAAAAATAACGGTATATCGAAGGAGTATCGTGTTACCCAGTTACTGGGTTTTGGAGGTCTGATAGGCATTGGCTTCAAGTAAAACACAGGTATTCAGCCGCATCTGGTTATACTGGAAGTCAACTCCAAGCTAGTTGATAAAAGGCTACGAGTGTGAAATAGAATAAGTTTTGTGACCATGATTCCAGTTACCTAGGTAATTTTATTTTTTCACTAGCTTTTGCCAGCAGCTCCGCTTGCGAGAAAAGAGAAAGTTATCCCAACGGAAGATAGGTAGTCCTAGTATAGCTACTCCTGAGTCAAATTTTATCCAGATCCGTTCAGCCGTTCAAGCATAATGACGTAACAAACAAACACACACGCACGCTTTTCGCCGTTACAATATTAGTCTGATTTTGAGGTCATAAACAAATAACTTCTCCCACTCTGGGTAGAGCGCAAGGGTGTTTCAGACTTTTACTGACTAAAACTTACCTGTGTGCCCTCACGCCGCAGCCGCCCTTTATCGATTACCGGCCACCGCAGGCGCGGGCTTGCGACCGTCCGGTAACCGCGTCCGGACCGAGCCCAAGTCGTTGACGGCGCGTAGTGCTCCACGCGCGCCTCAAGGAGATGTCAGCAAAACCGTAGGGTCTTAGCAGGGTCGAAGCCTACTGGCGACATGGGTTCACTTCTGAAAGGAAGACTCGGCCCTAGAATGCAAGTCAACGAATGAACATAGGATTGGGTTTTAGTCGGTAAAAGTCTGACAAGCTCTTGCGCTTCTCCCAAGGGCGAGAGATGTCATTTGATGATTTTCCACCTAAAAAAACCTGTGTGCTTTCATTTGCCCTTTGCGTTCTAGAGCCACAGTGACTGTTGCACAATCCTGAAAGTTACCTTCTCAATGCAATAAATTGTTCACAAAACGTATATTCCACCATGTTTTTCAAATCTATTCAGTATATTTTTTATGCAAAGTGAATTTATTCTGATGTGCCTCAAGTAATAAACGAAGTTATTTGTGGTGGGTAAGATTTTCCTCTTTGTCGTTAGAGAAAGATAAAATTAAGGATCATCCGGGCTGTTATTAAAATGAGATCTTGTTGAAAATTTTTTAGGAAATGAATAACAAATATTGGCTATGTACGTACTTAATAAAAAAATTAATGAAAGATTTTTAATGGGCTTTTATAAACTGGTTACAAAAAGTCATCTAAGTATTATTTTTAATAACAGGTACAAAGAGTAACATCACACTAACATTTTAAAGGCGCTGGTTTGTGAGTATGTATGTTTATTACTCTTTTACGTTAAAAATGTTGAACCAATTTGGATGAAATTTGGCAAATATTTTAATTTCACATAAAAGGTCAGAAGCTAGTGCACGGTTCCAAATTGGTCGTTTCCTATGGAGAAGAACCGGCAGGAAACACCATGGTTACTCTTTGGTTGATGATACCATATTTCCATATTATAGTGTTAATAAATATTATGTAAGAACAGTGTAGACCAGTCAATATTGTACCTAAAAGCATAATAAAAATAATCATAATAAAAAAGTGAGCGGTAATAAGAAGAATAAGAAAGAATTCGTGGAGTCTACACTGTTCTCACATTCACATTATAAGAAAGAGGCTACATTAAAAATCAAGAAAAAATTAAATAATTACAACCATCAATAAATGAGATGTTAACAAAATAAATAACTAACAAATTTAAGGTAGTTAAAGTCTAAATAATTTAAAAAATATTGCAAAAATGCAATGTCAATCTGTCAATTGCCTTATTTTTGTTACTGCATATGCAGCTGGGCTGAATCTTCTCAAGAGAGTTCTAACATGAGCGCCCCCAGTTTAGAATCGATAGTTACCTAAGAACACAGTTTCCGAAATAAAATCAAGTTTTTTGCCGTCAAGAATTAGACTGACGCCAACTTGAGGGACATAAAACTTTATGCATTTAGTTTTATTCGCATTTAATAAGAGATTATTAGCTGCGAACCATTTCAAAAAAACCGCCATACTTTTGTTGACATGTAAGACTTCCCCATCTTTTCTATATACTTTAGAAATAAGAGAAGTGTCATCCGCAAATACAATTATATTGGATAAATTAGCCATTATAGGAAAGTCATTAATATAAACTAGAAATAGGAAAGAGCCAAGAATTGAACCCTGAGGCACGCCCATCTTTACTAAAGACCCCGAGAACGTCGCCCCATTAATGGATACATGGTCGTTATGGCGATAATTGGGGGAGGCCTATGTCCAACAATAGACGGCTTTCGACTGAAAGTTTTTGTGGGTGAAGCCGCTGGTAGCAGCTAGTTTGATATAAATGTTTCACTTGTTACAAAATGTTTCGTGAATAAAATTATTCATAGTATTTTAAAATGTAATAAAGTTATTCATACTATTTTATTATTCGAATTCTGTTCTCAATTAGCTAGCATATCACATAACCCTTGATGCAAGTCGCTGATGTATCTCGGTGCACGTAACAAAATTTTACTATACAATTTATGTGATATAGTATTGTAATTACATACATAATCTTTGGAGAAAGATCAGAATAAAAATCATATTTAGTTATCCCAGCAGAAAAGGTGATGCAAATAAAACGGCCAAAATGTACACACTCAGTATACTTTTGCTTTGATAGTCACACAATAACAATACCAGGTAAAATTAATAAACATAGCAGCACTTACTTTTATGAGCTGTTGCTTTGTTCGATAACTAAAATGGATTGACTAGGACAGTGCGGCGTGAGGTATTTTAAAAGCATCGTTAATTGTCAGTGTTGCCGCGTTTTCAGTCGTAGTCCATTTGAGATGAGAGTGCAAAGAAAAAAAATCATTTTGGTAATACAGAAAATAATCGTGTGTATAGTCACTGGCAGCTAAGAGATGACCAGTCTCAACTGACGGCACCCGTTCACGAGCATGACGCGTGTGAGAATCGAAACGAAACGGTTGTAACTTGACTACGGGGGCTGCTTATTATTGCCACTTAAGTTTGGCGATGAATGTAACTAATTATACAAATCATTAACATGTGTTAGTGTATAATTAAGTTTCATTAGTGAACTATTGTTGTCAACTTTTATGAAACGGCCTAAGCGTTTACGAACGCTTAGGCATTGTTAGATGAAATTAATTGTATCTATGTTGGAAAATTCATTAGACAAACTTTAATGTTTGTTGTCTATTTGCAATATGTGTTTATTTATTTTGCAACATATTTGCTCACAAAGAAAATCTAAATGCCCAGCTCTAAGCTATATTTTCCGGCCGGATTCCTCGCGATGTTTTCCTTCACCATTTTGAGATCAGTGGTGATGAAATAAATTACACGAAGTAGAACGCCCTCCTGGGTTTGAACCCATGACGTACAACTCGTAAGTCGGGGCCATTACCACTGGGCCATCAATGTTCTTTAAGCTAATGGATGCCTCCATACTTGGATGATCCATACTTTAATATTATAAATGCGAAAGTAAGTCTGTCTGTCTGTTACGCTTTCACGGTTAAACTACTAAACCGATTTTGATGTGACACGGTGTAACCTTGAATTTGTTCTGCGAGCAATGTGCCCTGCCTACTGCCACTTAAGTTTGGTGATTAGATGGGGTCGCTCTGGACGAAAGGTTCTGGAATGGCGACCACGTACCGGAAGACGGAACGTTGGAAGGCCTCCCACAAGGTGGACCAATGAACTGGTGAGAATCGCGGGAAACGGATGGACGCTAGACGTATAGGACCGGAAGTTATGGCAACATTAGGGTGAGGCCTATGTCCAACAGTGAACGTCTTTCGGCTGAAATGATAAACTTTGAATCTCAAGGAAGGACATAGACTACTTTTTATATGAGTTCGAAGTCGCAGGTAAAAGCTGCTAGTAATAGGTAAATAATAGGCCAGCTTCATAATAAATTGAACTAACACTTCTCCCACATATCTGTGATAATATCTGATGCCCATTATAATGTATTCTGTAAGCTTGTGACTTGTGACCTACATGAGTCGTAGATGTTTCAATCCGTCCTTTGTCTTAGTGGCTCAGTACTCCTGCTATTGAAGCATGTCTCCGCTATGTTCCTCAATACATTACATGAACACAATAGATTGTTAAAGCTTATTCATATAAATAATATTGAACATAGAAAAGTTTTAAAATGTTCTTTATTGACATAGGAGTTTTGAACGGTCAGGTGAATTTGAAATTGATTGGACATTGAAATACAATTATGGAAAAATTAAAGTCGCAGTTTTGAAGTTTTTACTTTGTTAATTAAATTCCATGTATGCTCAACTACCTATTTTAATATTTTTTCTATTTAGCCTGCAATGTTCTGCATTTGGACAAAGCCCTTTTCTCAATTCCATTTTTTTGAAATCTCTCGTAATCATACTAATATAATAAAGATTCTTTTTTCAGGCGGGAAATCACTGACACAGTCAGACTTTTACTGACTCACTTGTGTCCTTCATTTAATCTTTGCGTTCTAGGACCACATGTGTGCTTGTTGCCATAAAAATAAAACTAGCCTCTTCAGTCGTTTGTAATTTTAAAGGAATAATAACACACACACTTACATACTATCGCTTTTATAATATAAGTGTGATTAGAGAAACCAAAAAAGGAAACATTACATTTACCAGAAAAAAAAATCAAATGAATATTATTGAATGGGTAACCAACAACATTTTCCTGTTTTATTTAAGTAATAATAATAATAGTATTCCACAACTATCACACAACGTCGTCTAGTCCCAAGCTAAGCAGAGCTTGTGTTATGAGTACTAGACCATTGTTAAACATACTTACACCTAGACACAGAAAAAATTATCGTGCTCATCACACAAACATTTGTTCCGGGTGGGAATCGAACCCACGACCTCCGGCATAGTAGTCAGGGCCACTAACCACTAGTCAGGTCAGTCAATAATCTGCAAGCGTGCTCCATCGTCGGCCACATCATCGCTTACCATCAGGTGAGATAGTGGTCAAACGCGAGCCTATCAATAATAAAAAAAAAAAACTATAATAATTTATCTATAATATGTATGTATTTAGAAATATATAAGTATGTGTTTATCAGTTGTCTAGTACTCATAACACAAGCTCTGCTTAGCTTGAGACTGGACGGCGTTGTGTGATAGTTATGGAATATTATTATATTTATTACAATAAAGTCTATATATAACTTTTAAGTTTTTTTTTTAACTGATTTTAAACTAGGATCTTCTAAACATCAAAAGCCATATAATATAAGCTACTATACCAGCTCAGTTGTATCATTAAGCCAATAGAATGTAGCGGCTTCACATAATTCTGTTCAGGTATCCATTGTGTGCGGCTCGCTGCTCAGTGGACCATGTGAAGCTATTTTCGCCTTTTTAAGAATATATTTTTTCACGAAACGTTCCTTACAGACGGTATTATAACGAGGTTTTGTTAGAACAGCAATCCTGATCGATGATTGGCTGGAATTTCGTTGGTTCTTCGATGTCTAATTTATTTTTGATATTGATTTAATAAGGGCTTTTGAGGTAGGTCTGCGGTAATGATCGAAAGATCCTATACATATTGTGGCCCTAGAACGCAAAGTGCAACTCTAAGACAGCTAGACAATATGTTTAGACGTTTGAACGTGGAGGAGTAACAAAAATACAGGCAGGCTTTTATAAATTTAGTGTAATATTTGGGTGGTAATAAACAATAGGGTGATGCCGTGGCATCACTAGGCCCTGTCAAAATATCCATGCTGCGTAGTTTTTACTTTTTGTTTAAATCGCAGTATATTCTGAGATTTAAACAAAAAGTATTTTTTAGGGTTCCGTGTCTCAAAAAAAAAACCGAACTCTTATAGGATCACTGGTGTTGTCCGTCCGTCTGTCTGTCTGTCTGTCAAGACCCTTTATCTCGGAAACCTTTGGAGGTATAAAGTTTAAATTAAAACCACATGCACACCACTCCGTCACCTCACTCAGGTTTGCGGTCCCTTGAAGCTGTGAAAAAAAGTTTAGGAAAAATAAATATACGGCCGTTTATGTCGCAAAAAACGTGTATTTCGACACTCTCAAGGGAATCAAAACTCACAGGGTGCTTGCCGTTGACCTAGAATTCTGAAATTTGGCATGAAGCAAGGTCTCATAGCACAAGGATAGGAAAAAATCTGAACATTGTAAATTGGTAGTTACGTCCAAAAAAAAGTCTTTTTTTCGATTCAGAAAAGTCTTCGTAACTCAATTCGGGCATTAAACTGTTTTCATAGGTAAATTTGTACGGAACCTTCATTGTGCGAGTTCGACTCGCACTTGCCCAGTTTTTTCGTTTAATGTTACATTTTTATTTTAAGTTATTTATAATAATTTAGTTATCATATTTTTTTTATTGTCGTTGTCCTGTGCGAATCACAAATATGTTTATCTTTCTCCTTTTTTTAGTGTGTAAACACACAAAAATTTAAATTTTGAAATATTGGCGCATTCTAATTATGTAGCATATAGCTAACAATACACAAAAGTGTTTCAAGTTGTGAAATATCATTCTGTGATTCGGCGCAGTGCTAACAATAAACTTCGGACAAATGCTAAATATTCCCTTTGTAAAACAACTTGTAATGACCTGTTTTATTATAAACTGTTATTGTAATCAAGATCAAGGTCAGTCAGTATTTATTGTGATATTAAGATTTTATTTTAGGAAATTTATTATTAGGTTGCCGATAAAAGTAGTTTGTTCCAATCAGATTGAAGTATTGATAGCCAACAGCAATGGCATCTACTTGATTTATTATTGGTAAATACAAAACAATATTATGTATCGTGCATATATGTATATTAAACTTGCCAACGAAGTATGGAGCGCAGTATACTAGGTGTTAAAATAATGGATCGCGTTCCAAACCCTATATTGCGCTCCAAAACGCAGATCATTGACGTGGCTCAGAAGGCAGATTGGGCTGGCCTTGGCTGCCGCATGCCGATCGAGCAGTGGGCCAATAAAACATAAAGTTTGTGCGCTAAAATCGCATGATGGAGTCACGGTTGACCTAGAAGGAGACGGTGAGATGACTTAGATGTCTTTATCAGGAATTGGCAAGAAGTGACTCAACACAACGACGACTCCGGGAACAATGGAAGGAATGGCGGAAAGCTTTCGCCCAGCAGAGGGATAGTATTGGCTAGATTTTAGCTATCGTTCCACCACAATCCCTGCCGAATCACACACAGACACAGGTAGACTTCCAGTTAGTAATATTAGCCAGAACTAGTCCAGCACCGCTCTGATGGCCGCAGAGGACAGACCGTGCATTATTGGACTGTAAAATTAACCGGCGGCTGTGACATGTGGCTTAGAACTTTGGTGGATACGGATGTCCGTTTTTCGCGGTCTGCTCGGCTTTCGACCACAAAATAGCTATGGGAATAATGTTTGCAGTATCGAAAAAGCCTTCTGTTGGTCTCTATTTCGATCTTATATATACAAATTTTATTCGGTCGAAACAAAAAGGATATTATTTTGAAATGTTTATATTGCCTTCTCTTTTTAGGTAAGGTTAGTTTTCTTCATTAAGGGCGGAATTCACCAATAAAACTAATCGCGTTCTATCTCTAAATCTAGTGTCACTTGTCTGTATTTTTCTTTTGTTGTATTTTTACAAATGACACTAGTGACAGCGGCTAAACGCGATTATGCGAGCCAAACGTTAAAACGCGATTAGTTTTATTGGTGAATAACGCCCTAAGCATTGTCAATTTAAACAAGGATTAATCTAAAAAAAAAAACAGTATAGCTAAAAATTATTTTAAAAATGCCTGAGCGGGTCGTTAATACCTGCGTTTACCTTATTGACTATCTCAACGAGGCTTGTCGAGATGAGCGGCCGACTCATTATATCTGTTGTAAACTAAACCAAAAGAACAGTGTTTGTATTCCGTTTCAAATACTAAAATAATACTTTTTGAACTTTACACTTGCTAACCCGACTAACCTTCTTATATATAGAAAAAGTACATAGAAATGCAAAAAGTAAAGTTATTGATCTTTTATATTTTAACATTATATAAAAGGAAAAACTGACTGTCATACCAATGCAAATGACGTAAACGAGCACTAAGATACGATCTTCCAAAATTCACCCCCTAAGGGGTTGAAACGGGGGTCCAAAGCTTGTATGGAGGTAAGGGCCCAGCAGGGCATGGATGATACGAAAGAGAACCCCGGGCACTGGAACGAAAGCAAAAGAAGGAAGAGGCGTGGGTATTAGTCAGTAAAAGTCCGACACGAAGAGCGGGAGATGTCATTGAATGATTCCCACCTTAAAAAAAAGCTTGTTTGGAGAAACCTACTTTCACGCAGGCGAAGCCGCTGGCAATAGCTTGTCCGACATAATTATATTAATTTGAAGCAGAACGTTGAGAATATTTCGTTATGAAATTCGTGTTGTATCATATTTGAATTGTTTAGACGCAATTGAGGCAGATAGGCATTACAATTATTTTGCAGAGTACCTAATGGTATTAGATGAGCTATTTCTGTACGTTTTCAAAATTTAACTGAGAAATAATAATTTTTTCAATTGTATTTTTTATATTTTACTCTGTTTTCACCCACAACAGTGATACTAAAGGGGTTGAAAGGAAACCGCGCTAATTACTGGTTAATTATAATTTGACTGACGCTCAATTACTTTGTTGAGTTGAGTCCGGATTTTAATGAATGAATGAATGAAATGAATATTTTTGTTTGTGGCAGCAATAAGTGAATAGCTTTTTAAATGGCATCATTATTCTTTGATGAAAATGAAAGAAATTGTATTTGACGTAGATATTTATTTCAGGTATTAATTACTGTTTCATTTCTCTCAAATAAATCACAACAATGTTAGATAAACATTAAATTGAACTTCCCTGTTGAAGTCTGTCCCACTCTTCCCACTCTTTCGTGTCAGACTTTAACTGACTAAAAACCCACTTCTGTTCCTTCTTTGCCATTGTTCCAGGGCCCCGGGGATCTCTTTCGCATCACCCATGGCCACAGTAGGCTTCGACCCTGGCGTCGAAGTTTGTGTTTTTTGATAGCTATAACCTAGGGGTCGTCATCAAGAGTGAATAGTTTACATCTAGCCAAGCGTGCTACATTGTCGACCACATCATCGCTTACTATTAGGTGAAATAGTGGTCGACCGCGAGCCTATTAATAAAAACCAGGCAAGTGCGAGTGGGACTCGCGCACTGAGGGTTCCGTACAAACTTTTAACAGTTCAATTACCGAATTGAGCTAATGTGATTTTCCTGAATCGCAAAAATAGTTTTTTTTTGTGACATAATTACAAATTTACAGTTTTCAGTTTTTTTTTCCTATACTTGTGCTATGCTTGTACTTGTGCTTAATACCTAATTTCAGGATTCTAGGTCAACGGGAATTTTGATTCCCTTGAGTGTCAAAATACACGTTTTTTCGACATAAACGGCCGCATCTTTTTTTCCGTTAACTCAGAAGTTTTAATTTTTTCGCAGTTTTAAGGGACTGTTATCCTGAGTTAATTTCAACTCGATATTTCTAGGCATTCCCGAGATGAAGGGTCTTGACAGCCTGACAGAGAGACAGACAGACAGATAGACCGACAACCAAGTGATCCTATAAGGGTTCCGATTTTTCCTTTTGAGGTACGCCACCCTATAATGGTAATACAGAAAATGAGAAGATGACTGTATAAGCATCATTATCAACTATGTTTATGGGGTGCCATTTTTCGTACTTTACTTGCAAACATTAACAAGAAGAACGTTATCTGTTACAATTGTCATGTACCTACTCTTTTTGCTTCATTTACGTTCACAAATTGGTCAGTCTATTCTGTAAAACGAACACTATTTTAAATGTGTGAAATCATCTAGTGACTTGTACTCTAGGGTAGGGTGGGAGGACGTGTCAGATTTTCACTCACTTAAACCACACCTATGTTCCTTCAGCTGCTCTTTGCGTCCCAAGACCACGTGTCCTCTCTTTCATAAGTCCACCCATGAACTTCACTTACGTTTTCACGGTTATTTTTATATTTTTATCAAACAATACAAAAGAATTATATTATATATTAATTAAATGAAACGTCAAACGTCAATAAAAAACCCGTCCCTGATCGTTCCCGGTGCAAAAGTGCCCATAACACTGGCCGCATTACCTCGCTGAATAGCGATGGCCATCCTCTGCACCAAGAACGACCTGGATTGGGAGTCACCCATTGCTTACCCGAGCCTACGGCCCAAATTCTCCACAAAACACTTTGCCTCCGTACTCCAACTACCCAGAGTCTCAACAGCAACAGGCACAAAATGTTTAAGCCGATCCAAGGAAGCGAACTTGAGCCTTTTTTTAGAGCAGGCGTCTTCAGCGGCGGCAGAGGCAGTGTGCATGGTGTGACTCAGGTGACTAGCGGCGACACTGCTGACGCAAGTTGCGTCCCAGATCAGGCACTTTCCGGTTTTCCATGGAACCAAAGTCAGCCCATCCGGCTTCTTACCATCAGACCTGCAAATACCTGAAGGCTCAAGGACACAGGGGATGTTTGCCGATATAAGGCTCTACGGATTATGTCTTTCAGGGCGTATTGACGTTGAAACCTCCCAGTAGAGCGCCGACAGCTCAGTGCGTGATAGCCATCGGCCTCCACCAAAGAATCGCAGGTGCATATAATGAGGTTCGCGCACCTTACAGCCCAGGTGGGGAGTCACCGTAAAATAGCACTGCTCGTCATTACACGCTATATTTATCTAACTCTTTACATCAAATTTGAATTAAACAAACTAGTAATCTAGCGTACCTATTTGTCTTTTACCTGAAAATGCTAAAACTATTCTGCTGTAACTAAATTAATTTAAAGTCCGCGGTCGAAGCGTACATCTGCTGCATTTAAATTATGTTACATACATATTTGCGTTTTCGAAATGCAAAAACCGTTGATAGGAAGTTTTGTACATTTACTTTGCATATGAATGTGGGAATGTGATTTCAATTGAGATTTCGAGGTCTGATGTAGATTGGTACTAATATTAATTAAAATTAAATACGCTTAAATTATTTAGTTCTGTTCATTCATGGGCTGTTAATAACCAGAGGCTGCCTAACCACTGGCAGCCTGCCTGCGAGCCCCGCCAGCGTAAAAGGAAAAAAACCAGGCAAGTGCGAGTCGGAAACGTGCACCGAGGGTTTCGTACAAACTTACCGGTCTATGAAAACAGTTCAATTCCCGAATTGAATTACTGTCTGTCTGTCAAGACCCTTTATCTCGGAAACGCGTGGAGGTATCAAGTTGAAATTATGATCATTTAATCAAGTCTGCGGTCCCTTGCAGTTGTAACAAAACCAAACTTTTGACGAAAAAAAAGATACAGCCGTTTATGTCGCAAAAACGTATATTTCGACACTTTTAAAGGAATCAAAATTCATAGAGTACTTCCCGTTGACCTAGAATCCCGAAATTTAGCATGAAGCAAAGTCCCATAGCATAAGTATAGGAAAAAATCTGAAAATTATAAATTTGTAGTTACGTCACAAAAATTACTTTTTTGCGATTCGGAAAAATCATCGAGACTCCATTCGGGAATTGAACTATTTACATAGGTAATTTTGTACGGAACCCTCAGTGTGCGAGTCCGACTCACACTTGCCCAGTTTTTTTTTATCTCATTCCTAAATGAGAAAAAAAAGCTAGGAAATACTCCTTTGTTTCAACTATCTGTAGGCCATATACATATTGGGTCTGTGAGGGAATCGCCTAACTCAAGAAACCAAAAAAATCGAATAGCCTGAAAAACCAAACAGTAATGAATTGATTAACATTATGAGACAATAAATCATACCGTTATTGCAATAACCAACTAAATGCACTAACATTTTTGTATTATTATAATATGTTATTACTATTACATTCAATCAAATTTGTAAGTTATTTACTTTTTGCCGAAGCTATCTTTGTAAATAAGTGTCATAGCTAATAACCGGTTTTACCTGTAGATTCATCTTGATGAGACGAATGGATGAATGGATTTACCTTTAATTTGGGTAAAAATTGCAGATAATTGGTGTTTGCAATAAGGGTATGAAATAGAGATATTGTCCCCATAATCATACAGCCGTAATTAATAGGTAGGTGCTGAACTATAAATTACATATAATTCCAGTTCTAGTGAACCGTAATCGACTAATGGTTTACCAAATAGATTAGTTTTAACGGTTGACAATATTTGACCATTAAACATTATACCTGAATGTCATGGTTCACGGTCATAATGACACTATGAAGGTCATATTTGTACATGGTAACTTTATTTTCAAACTGGCCTGGAGCACAGGTGTAGGGTAGCTAGCCTCTCGGTATTTTTATTTCTTCATCAGATTTTCACTAATTGTGGCTGGTGCTGCAAAATACTACTTGGCAGCTTTGAACTCGGTGGAAAGGCGTGCGAAGAGGCTAACTGGTGATCCAGATTTGGGTTAATCCAATCTTCAAAGCCTTGAGCACAGGCGTAGGGTAACCATTCTTTTGGTGTTTTACAGGTTGCATTTTGTAGAGTGTGTGCGAAAATTGCATGAGTTGATTCACCATCACTTTTCTACCATCGGAATAACTAACGTACGGCTAGTATCCACCATTACATTGTTAATACCACAGTTACATTGGGGGACTTAAACAGTTTGTCTGCTGCGGACTTCCCGTCCGATTATACTTTAGGTGTCTTCAAAGGTAGAGTGAAAAGGCTCTTAATAAACTAGTGCGCTTCATAATCAATTATTGCATCACTGCTTACCATCAGGTGGGATCGCAGTCAAGCACTAGTTTACATCTTAAAAAAAGCTTTTTTAATATGTAAACTCGTATGGATAACAAGGCCCTGCCAAATCACGACATCGTAAAATATCTTGGTCTACACCTGGATAGAAGACTGACCTGGAGTAATCACATCAAAGCCAAGAGGAAAGAAGCGAATTTCAATCGCTAAACTGGTTGCTTGGACGACAATCTCCTCTGTCTCTTAGTAACAAAACTTGGTATATAAAGCCATCATAAAGCCCATTTGGACCTATGGAATAGAACTGTGGGGTTCTGCAAGCAACTCTAACATAGAGATCCTCCAGAGATTCCAAAACATCGCCTTGAGAACTATCTCAAGCGCGCACTGGTTTGTGAGAAATATTGAGATACATGAATACCTGGAGATACCTACTGTTAAGGAGGAAGTCGGCAATATTAGCAAGAGATACAAAGAAAGACTGAGCAAACACACAAATGAACTGGCAAAGAATTTACTGCAGTCACAGGAAAATATCAAACGCTTAAAAAGATGGCACATACTGGACCTGGACCAAAGAACATGAAAACAATAACATATTTTATATGGTGCCATTCATTGGAATGTCGCTTACAAAGTTAAAGAAAGTGGAACACATCTGATTATGGCTAGATAGCCGATTGCAGATTTGAGATTGGAAAAAAAAAAAAAAAAATGTAAACTAGTACTAGGCTTCGCTCTCGTAGCGTACCTATCTATTTGCCTAGCCTTTTCCCAACTACGTTAAGTTCGTCTTCCAGTCTAATTGGTTGCTATTGAATACCAGGATTTTACATGGAAAGACTGCTTAGCTAACCTCCACAACCCAGTAATTACGAAAACAGGAATCACAAACACCAGGAATTACAAAACGTTTTGAGAACACATTCATTGTGTGAACAGCTAAGGAGTAGAATTCCTTGCTGGAATCTTTGTTTCATGATGGCTACAACCCGGGAATCTTTAAGTCAAGAGTGAATAGGTTACTTCTAGGTAAGCGCGCTCCATCGTCAAGCGCGAACCTAACAAGAATAAAAAAAAATATAATTTGTTAACAGGATATTCCTTGACAAGACTGTTGTCAGATTACCTGGTTTTTGACTAACCGTAACAGCTGTCAAAGATCTATGAATGAAAGCGAATGATCTGCGAATGAAGGACTAAACGTAGTTTCCGAGACACGCAGGCATTCACACTAGGTGTTGGATAATCTATGATATCCAGAGAAAGAATTTTTGATCCAATGGATGAGAAACGCACAGAACCGGACGTTATGGCGACACTTGGGGGAGGTCCACAAAAATCTTAAGAATAAGGCAATAGACGTCGCAAAGACGCGTGACCTTTTCGCCGCGCATGTGTCTCGTAGAACACAAGTGCGCTTAGTGTGAGTGAGCGCGCGATATCATTCTCTGCTTTTCGCACACGTTTATTATTGGTTACAGTGGCCGCGCCTCCTGAGACCATGCGTTTTTTTTTTTTGAAAATATTGAGTAATGTCATCGCTAAAAGTTTAATTTTTGTTGCTACAATGCAAAATGCATGTGTAGGTGATAGTGTGTATTTATTGTTTGTCTATGTATTGGTAGCTCTGCGAACCGGCGACACGCGTCCCAGTATTAAGAGCATTCATCCGTTAAAAACACGCAGAAGTCAAAATCAATGATTTCCGATGGACAATATAACAATAATGTGTTTGATTTCTAGATAAGATATTGATGACATATTATTGGGAATTTTATAATTTAGTGTGTGGTTTAAAAACATTTTCAAATAGTCGTATAGTTTTCCCATTAGAACAGTTCTTATCCAAGCCGTTTTTAAATATAGCGGTCGATGATCTACGCAGATACGAGATAGTAGTAAAACTGTGTATGATAAACTTACAACAATTTTACTTTAAAAAAAATACAACATTGACTATTGCATGGCTACAAAAAAAACACGATTGCTGTAAGTTTTCATTCAAGAAAAGTAAACTCAAAACTGTCATTTTTAGCCATTTTTCGAGATATTAAACATGTTAGTTTAGGATAAAATATGGGGCATTATTGTCTATTTTTAGGCCTAGTAATTGAAGACATTTACGTTCTAAGATATGGCATAATGATTTTTTTAATAACTTATTTCTTTAACTTACAATGAATTATTTAGAATTACTATATAATAGACGCGAATTGCGTCTGCGCTCCAGTGCCGGCCGACGTTGGCAAAGTATCAAACTTATCGATGCGGTGTACGACACGCGGTTATAATGCACTCCAATACAGACAGCTGTGTGCACGCTAACTGTAAAGCAGTGTGAGTAAATTTACCTAAAATCGAAGCGCGCCGCTCTGGAGTAATGCTCTTAAAAGACAGTAGATAGCATTTCTATTGCCTTAATATTATGATTTCTGTCGGGAGGCCTATGTTCGACAGTGGACGTGTTTCGACTATAATGATGATGATAAAAAAAAAAAATTTGCAACCAACAATGTGTTTCCAAAATTAATACAAAAAGATAAAATAAACAAACAGTTTTACTTCTTTACTATTAGTTTCGATTAACAACTATGACCTAATCTCTTGTTAGGAATATATTAGCGTAAGAAAGAGTAATACGTATTTACGGGAAACTGCAATTACCCTTGCCTAGGATTTCCGAGAAAACATATTAAGAACTTTACTATCGTAATAAACTTGGTGTTTGGTTTGTCTAGACTAATATATTTGGTTAGTGTGTATTATCACGTTACTCGTTACGGAGCGGGAGGTTGTCAGACTTTTACTAACTAAAAACTACAGTGTTCTCCCTTTTGGCGAGCGCTACGGTAACTATTTCGAACAATCATAGATGTATAGATGACCAGCAGGCCTAGCCAAGTTATGACCGTTTCATTTCGGTTCTCTTTCTTCGATCGCCTCGAGTCGGCCAAGCCTCCAGCCCCCCTAGCCAAACGAAACGGTTTTACATTTCGTTTCGATTCTCTTTTCGTCGATCGCCTCGAGTCGGCCACGCCTCCGATTCCTTTGACGTCATTTCAATACTCAGTCACGTGATTAGAACAAAGGAATAGGAGGCGTGGCCGACTCAAGGCGATCAACGAAAAGAGAATCGGAACGAAATGGTTGTAACTTGGCCAGGGGGGCTGATCTTTTGTTTTGATCCCGTGACTGAGCGTTGAGATGACGTCAGAACATAGTAATCCGAGGCGTGGCCGACTCGAGGCGATCGATGAAAGAGAATCGAAACGAAACGATTGTAACGTTGCTAGAGGGGCAGATACTCTTGCGCATTAATACAGTCTGAGCGGAAAGGAGTTAAAGTAGGCTATTGTCACGTCTAATACGTAGAATACATCAGCCTCAACTTCACAAACGCATCTACTTCCCACATATATTTAAAGACAACGCAGTGTTAATTATGTTATGTTGTTTAACCCTTTAACTGCCCGCGTCGGATTAGTCCGACGATTGTTTCCACGTCCTGTTCGTCAGGGTCGTGTGTTTGCGACTTGGTACTCCATCTCGTTTAGCTCTTGAATTTCCATAGGTGACAGAAGAGCTGAAGAGATGGAGTATTTGGTCTTGGATGTGTGTCGTTCGACTTTGGCGGAATAAACGCAATAGTGTTTGTCAGATATATATATAGCCGACCGGTTAAAACGTTAAAGTATGGCATACAACTTACTATCAATAGATCGCGCGTAAGCATCTTTTCTGAGCCTTAAAAAACCTAATTAGTGTAAATGTCTGATGTAATTTTACTGGCATCATCATCGTCATTTCAGCCGATAGACGTCCACTGCTAGACATAGGCCTCCCCCAAATGTCGCCACAGTGAACGGCGCCTGTCATCGGTCCACCTCATAAGGATCCTTCCAACACTGCGTCTTCCGGTACGCGGTCGCCACTCTTGAACCTTTCGGCCCAAACGGTCATCTGTTCTGCGAGCAAAGCACTTATGTTTGGCGATTCTTCGTGCGATGTCGGCAATCTTGATTCTTCTGTTCTGGATATCTTCATTTTTGATTCGATCACACAAGGAAACTCCGAGCATAGCCCTTTCCATTGCCCTTTGGGTGACTCTGAGCCTTCTGATGAGGCCCATTGTGAGCGATCACGTTTCGGAACCATATGTCAACACTGGCAACACGCACTGGTCATAGACTTTCGTCTTGAGACACTGTGGTATATGGGTCGAGAAGATACCGCGCAGCTTCCCGAACGCTGCCCAACCGAGTCGGATTCAACAGTTGAGCTCTTTCTCAAAATTAGATCTACCCAACTGGATTGTTTGTCCAAGGTAGACGTAATCGTCCACAACTTTGAGTATTAATAGAGTCTCCAATCTTGATAGGAGGCTATATGGTTGTTTATCATGAATTTAGTTTTGTTCATGTTCATTTTAAGACCCACTCTTTCGGAAGCTCTACAGAGGTCATTTAGCATAAAGATTTTTAAATTTTAATGTAATTTTCTTTTGTTTACATTCTCTTATGTAGGTACTGCAATATTTAAAGCGCAAAATTAACGTCTCAAGGGCCTGTAATTTAATTAAAATGCAAATTATCTCAATCTGACAGCTGTCATATGTCATGAAACGTTATAATTATAGTAGTTAAGTGCCGCAGACATTGATGGAAGAACGTATGAGTTGGTATAATTGCTTGTAACATGTATTCCCTTGCGAGTTAAGGGTAGACAGGGGTACAATTTGAATAGTAGATTAAGTGCTTTTCAGGTCAGTGCTTATTAAAATATCTGGAAACCGAGCTTTCAAAAGAATATTATATTTATATAATAAGCATAATCAGCTTTCTAATATTCCCACTTCTTCTGGGACTCAGACCTCCTCTCTAGAAGAGGGAATGAACCGTAATCCACTACGTGCGCCCAGTGCGTGATAGTGGATGTCATATGTCTTCGAATTTTTGTTTCTAGAATGTCTACTCACGATTTTTTCTTCACATTTTGGTGAGTAGTAGTGATGAAATAAATTACACAAAGAAACCCGTGAGTCATAAGTCGGAACCTTTACCACTGCTCCCTAGTCGGTTGTCGGTTATTATTATAAAATAGTGTAAAATGTCTTACTCAACTGTTTCATTGTAATTATTGAAACAGTTTAGCAAGACAACGAAGTAGTTTCATTCATCAATGATTCATCTTGTATGGCTCCTTTAAAATTCAAAATTAGCCTAAGTGATTCATCATCCTCATTTCAGCCTAAAGACGTCCACTGTTAGATGTAGACCTCCGCCAAGTGACCTCTCACAATGACCGATGTTGTGGGTCTCAAATCCATCTGATTCCCGCGACCCTCCCCTCAGGTCATCGGTCCACCTAGTGGGAGGCCTTCCAACTCTGCGAGAACCTTTAATCAGAAATGAAGATATTCGCAGGAGAATCAAGACATAGCTCGAAGAATCGGCAAACTTAAGTGGCAGTGGGCAGGGCACATTGCTCGCAGAACAGATGGTCGATTGGGCATTGGTAATAAAATAAATCGTTTGAGTTTGTGAAAGAGCCTTTGAATAGGTTGACTTAAGTTGACGAATTGAGAACCTTTTTCTTTTTGACGTCGGTAAAAAGCTGGCATTTGAAATAAAATAGACGGACGAGTCTATTTGAAGAAAATTATTCATTATTTACATTGAAAATGTTTGATGAATTCATAAACTTTTATAAATTGAACGTAAACACTGAATCGTTTCACAAAGTTTTCGTAAGTTTTAAATAAGTTACTCAAGTTGAGAGTTTTTTTCGGAAGAGACATTTAGCTGTTTGTCATTTAAAATGAAGGGGATTTAAACTTTGTTTAGATTGGTGTAGAGGAAGTTTTTGTCAACTTCAAATGGAATGCTTTTTTAAATATTTTAATGTGCGGTTTAGTTCAAAATAAATCGCACCTTTAATCCTATACCGTCACTAAACGAAATTTAAAAAAAAAAACAGTTTTTAACGCAATTGTAATGTTTGAGCAGTGGTGGCCGAGGGGTAACGGCCCCGACTTACGAGTTGTAGGTCGCGCGTTTAATCCCAGCCTGGCACATTACTTTGTGTAATTTATTTCATCACCATTGCTCTCGAAACGGTGAAGGAAAACATCGTGAGGAAACCGGCATGTCTTAGAACCAAAAATTCGAAGACATGTGTCATTCAAAAACCCGCACTGGACCCGCGTGGTGGATTACGGCCCATTTCCTCTTCTAGAGAGGAGGCCTGAATCCCAGCAGTGGGAACATTAAAAAAAGGCTGATTATGCTATGCTTATGGCATGAGGGTAACAAGAAAAAAGTACATATTTGTTGTGCTACGAACTCATTACGTATCGTTTCTTAAAGGCAAGTCGATAGCAATTACATATTTTTATTGTATCTAACTTTTTTATCTATGTTTTGTTATTTAATATTTTTAAAGTGAATATATAACTAAATATTCTGTGAGTATTTCAAGCGTCTACACCTGTTACTGTTATAAAATGAATTGGGTTATTTAATTTTACATCAGTGTTTTTTTGGATGGATGATAGATGGCGTTAAAAACAGTATTTTTAAAGAATTTCGTTTAGTGTCGGTATTGGATTAAAGGTGCGAAATTGTTACAATATTAACTAACTAGGTATAACTATGTACATATAAGTTTTTTATTAACTATAAGTATGCATAGCTTTTATTTTGAGGAGGGAAATCCGTCAATGTAATAACACCCTAGAGCGGGAACTTTTTTTTGCAGGAAAAGTTCTCGCTCTAGGGTGGAGCGAGAGGGCATGTCAGATTTTTACTGGGTAAAACCCACCTGTGTCCTTTAGTTGTCCCTTGGGTTCCAGAACCACGAAAATTCCCGTGGCAGTATGCAATTTACTTAGGTTACTATTTGTGCTAACTTTCAAGTATAAGATGAGGTTCAAGGAATAAGATTTTGCATACAAACGAAATTCCTCCTTTTCACCCCTTTAAAGGTTGAATTTTCAAAAACCCTTTCTTAGTGCTCGCCTACAAACATAAAGGAAAACTTTACGGCCATGTTCGTAGTATCCCAGTAGTTTCAGCTGTACGTTGCTATGTCAGTCAGTCTGTCAGTTTATCCTTTTATATATAACTAGACAAAAAATAAAAAAGTAAATATTGCACCACAAACAGAGATTTCGTGATTTATCAGTGGTATTTCGCTTTTATATATCAACTAGCTTCTGCCAGCGGCTTCGCCCGCGTCAAAGTCGGTTTCTCCATACAAACTTTGGACACCCCCGTTTTTTAGGGGATGAATTTAAGGAAATCCTTTGTTAGTGCTCACCTACGTCATAAAAGGAAACCTTGTGCAAAATTTCACGTTCCTAGGCCCAGTAGTTTCGGCTGTGCGTTGATATGTCAGTCAGTCAGTTTCTCCTTTTATATATATAGATAATAATATAATGAATGTAGATAACAGTTAATTATGCATATTAACTGAACACTCAATCCTCATTAACCCGTGTCTATACTGCGGTACCTATATCATCAGATATGGACGTAGCGGCTTATTACCTTTGACATACTGATCGATTAACTGTACTTATGTTATGGGTAATTACTACTTAATATTAATAGATTTCGACAGATTAGTGATTACTCTATGAAAGTGGGAGTAAGTCATACTTATAATAATTGAAAGAAAAGAATAATATTTTATTTGGCACATGTACGCAGATACACACAATGTAGAAACAATATGTAAACTCTTAAGATAAAAAAAATAAGAAAATAAAATAACTAACATTGTGTGTCTGAGCAAAACTGCCAGACAACTTCGTTAGTTGCCTGACGCTGGTTTTCAACTGAACCTTATTTATATATTTTATATATATCAGTTGTGTGAAGAGAGATATGAAAGAAAAGGAAGTTAGTGATAGTATGACGAGTGACAGGGCAGAATGGAAGAAGAAAACGTTTTGCGCCGACCCCAAATAACACGGGACAAGGGGAGGAAGATGATGATATATCAATGCCTATAGTGAGTTAAAAGATTTTATTTTCTATTTTGGATTTGAGATTCTTAACTTTTAAGCGTTCTTGTATGTCGATTGTTGCAGACGAGAAGTTGAAACCAGATAAAAAGCCTATGTCCTTCCTTGGGGTTCACACGTATTCTTTACCAAAATTTCATTAAAATCTGTTGAGTAGTTTATTTATGAAAGCGTAACAAACAGACAGATTTACTTTCATATTTATTGATATGGATTTGCTTGTGTTTAACTACTATGAGAAAGTAAGTAAATATATTATGTGTTTACCTATCACCATCTTCCTGCCTTTATTTGGGGTCAGTGCAACACGTTTTTTTCTTCCATTCTGTCCTGTCACCAGTCATGCTATCACTAACTCCTTTTTCTTTCATATCACTTCTCACACAATTCATCCATATTTTCTTTCGTCTTCCTCTCCATCCATCCAAATGTATACTCATAACTCTTTTAGTAACAAGTGTTTCATCCCTCCTCCTTACATGGCCATACCAAGACAAACGATTCCCTTTCAACGTTTCTAGTCACTGGTGCCACTTTCATCCTCTAACATACTAATTTCTCACTTTATCCATTCTCGTCACACCGCACATCCATCTCAACATTCTCATCTCCGCTACATGCAATTTTTTTTTATCTGTCTTTTTCACAGCCCAACATTCTGATCCATAAAGTATGACAGGCCTTATCAGGGACTTGGAGATTTTACCTTTCAACTAGTAGATTTCACCTAGTAGATGCCTGAAGGGCATCCGTGGTTCACAAGTTGTTCTCCAGTGACCTGTCGCCATTTCATCCATCCTGAGTTGATCCGATATGTTACGTTTCGGTCTTCCTCACTCTCCCCTTGGATAATCGACTGGAGGTACCGAAAGTCGGAACGGGTTTGCCTATAAGTAATAATAATAATTTGCTGATGCCGGTGGGCTGCTATTTCTTAGTGTGTGACGTGGTCAGAGATGAAGCACGCTTCCCTAAAAGTAACCTATTTAGTTTTGAATTAAAATCCCCCTCGTTGTAGCTATCAGGAAGCACAAACTCTGGTAGGGAATTCAACTACTGTACAAAAATGGATTTCTACCAGGTACTTACTAGTGACTGATCATCGTACTCCTCGTGGTCCGATGACGGACTGATGGTCTGATGATGGTCGTTTCACCCAGAGCGGCAGTAGTTATTAAATTATTTCCCCCTTACTAAAAAAAACATTAAAAACCAATGAACGCAACGAGTTCTGTTCTTAATTGACCAATAACTCATTTATCATTCAATCAAATGAACGCTGAACAGTTCATGATGGTGTTAATTGACTGAATGAGTGAATGGAACTATAATACATAATTACCATTGTTAACGGGCTGGAAACCTGCCAATGAGTACAGTAACTTCCCAACAGTGGTTCGAAGTGGTAATCGTGTTTTTTTTTTTTAATAAATCTGACGGCGTGGTTCCTTTAGTCTCTCGATTGAATGGCAAGCCGTTGCAACCGGGTAGTGATCAGGAACAGTCCTTTTATTTTTGTTATTGATAGGCTTGTACTTGATCATTATGTCACCTGATGTTAAGCGATGACGTAGTCGTCGATGGAGCACGCTTGCCTAGAAGTAACCTATTCACTCTTGACTTAAATATCCCTGGGTAGTAGCTATCAGGAAACAGGCATTCCACTCCTTAGCTGTACGCACTATGAAAGTGTTCCCAAAACGATTTGGCTTCACGTTCTTTCCGATACACGGGGGTAATCACACTACCAATTTTCAAACTCAGAACAGCTACTGAATAATTCCTAGTAGAAAACCTAACATAACCCAACCTGAGAACCAACCTACAAGGCAGGAGAAAAGAGAACAATACGAATTGTATTCACAAACTTGGCTTCATACATCTTTTGTCCGTAGGGGCCCAGCAGGGCCGAAGGCCACTAGTGCTTCGGCGAATTTTTGAAATAGAAACCGTGTACGCAAAGAGTAACTGATTGCCTGACCTATATAGGTGGGTTTTAGTTAGTAAAAGTCTGATACGCCTTCTCGCTCTACCCTTAAGCGCGAGAAGTCATTGGATGATTCCTTACCTAAAAAAAATAACATACTGGAGTTGACAGATATCGGGACCATAGTCTAAAATAATAAAATTACGGCAGTGAGCTAACCACATTGGTCGTTGAAATGCAACCTGAGTGATGCCTACTCTCTCTACCACTCGTAGTTAGTAAGCTACGGAACGTAGGTATTTGCACTGCAATACTCACTTTGATGTTACGTGTGATACTAGTACCGTAGGTTTCACTGAAATTCGTTTGATAGATATCTGGGATTTGTATTCGAGTAAATATAGGTATTTGCATGGGTGCTTGCAAATCAATATTGAGGATATATAGGTAGGAGTTGTTTGGTATACGATTTCTAGTAAGTGTTTACATGTTCTATTTATTTAATTCAGGTGAGATTATGTTATAAGGTTCACGTAGACTCAAAAGAAGGTCGTAATAATATTTTATTCGGTTAATTTTAGACCTAGAACATAAGATTGCGAATCTAGATTCGCCATTGATGTAAAAAAAAAGCTCGTTCCTGTTGCGCTCCTATTGGTCATAGCGTGAATATAGCCTACCTCGATAAATGGGCTATCCAACCTATCCTGAGATCCTGAGATCGACCATCTGGAAGGGCATATTCCGTGCAGACATCCTTTCTTTTTTTTTTGCGTTGAAGCCGAATGATTCTGGAGTGACGACCGTGTACCGGAAGACGCAGCGTTGGAAGGCTTCCCACAAGATGGACCGATGACCGGGTGAAGGTCATGGAAATCCGATGAATGCGAGACGCACAGGACCGTTCATTCTGGCGACACTAGGTGGAGGCCTATATCCAATTGTAGACGTCTTTCGGCTGAAATGATGATAATGACCTGGTCTGCGAGCAAACAAATCAATTTCATATTCCCATTTGATTCAACTTAAATTCCCTATAATACTGTATATTTCCGATACAATTGAAACTGTTTATTGTATTATTTTAACGAGCGTACTGGTCAGGTAGATTGTTGCCAACAACGGAACATCGGAGTTTGAAACTTTGTTCAATGTAATAATATTACGACCTACCTGTTGTCCGCCTCTTTGTTTTACGTTCGTTTTTTAGAACCGTTCCAGGAATTCCTTTTTAATTTCATCGTTAACACTTCGAATGAAATTAACAATGTTTTATGTTGGCAGTGAGTTAATTATACCTTTTTATCTCTCTATTTATATATTAAGTCAAAAGTGAATAGGTTACTTCTAGGCAAGCGTGCTCCATCTTACCATCAGGTGAGATAGTGGTCAAACGCGAGCCTATCAATAATAATAAAAAATATTAAAGGTGACTGACTGACATATCAACGCACAGCCGAAACTACAGGGGCTAGAAACATGACATTTTGCAGAAGGTTTCCTTTTATGACGTAGGCGAGCACTAAGAGAGGATTTTCCAAAATTCACACCTTAAAGGGATGAAATGGGGTTCTAAAGTTTGTATGGAGAAACCTATTGTCACGCGGGCGAAGCCGCTAGCATAAATGTATTCGATGAACAAGGATTTCATATATTAAAATTAAATAGCATGTTAACGTTGGGCTTCCGGACGGCGAGCAATGGGTAGCTCGCCGTCTGACCGTCCAGTAATCGTCCGGACCGAGCCCATTTCGTCGACGGCACGTATTGTTCCAGGCGCGCCTCAAGTAGATGTCAGCAAACCTTAGGGGTCCAGCAGGGTCGAAGCTTACTGGAGCACGGGTAGTGTGAAAATGAAACCCGGGGCCCTGGGACGATGGCACAGGAGTGGGTTTTTATTCAGTAAAAGTCTGACACATCCTTTCGCTCCGCCCAAGAGCGCGAGATGTCATTAGATTAATTTCCCACCTAATAAAGAAATGTTAGGTAACGTTAGTTTTAATTTGCTTAGTATAGATACGTGGTGGATATGGTATATTTACACAAAATGATTTGTGAACACTTTCATTGTGTAGCTGAGGAGTGGAATTCTATCCCGAAGTCGTGCTTCCTAATAGATAGGTCGTTGTTCCTGGGAGTCTATAAGTCAAAAGTGAATTGGTAACGCTTTAAAGCTTGTGCTATAACTTGAATTTGCCTCTTTACTTCAGGGCAAGTGCTCTATCGTCGACTACATGATCGCTTAACATCAGGTCAAACGCGAGCCGATCATATTAAAAAAACCGAGCAAGTGCCAGCACCGAAGGTTCAGTAAACTTACTTAAGAAAACAGTTCAATTCTTAAACTGAGGAGAAAGTTTTTTTTGTGACGTCACTACTAATTTACAGTTTTCTGAATTTTTTCTATACTTGTGCTATGAGACCTTGCTTTATGCCATATTTAGGATTCTTTTTAACTCAGTTTTTTTTACCGTTAACTCAGAAGTTTGATTTTTTCACAGCTTCAAAGGATCGCAGACTAGTGTATATGGTTTTAATTTCAACTCGATATCTCCACGCGTTCCCGAGATAAAGGGTCTTGACAGACAGACAGACGGGCAACAAAGTGATCCTATAAGAGTTCCGTTTTTCCTTTTGAGGTATGGAACCCTAAAAAGTAGGTAAAACCTACTTACTGTAGTTTTTTCCCAATAAAAAAAGGTGCGAGCACTTCTTTAAAGATGTCATTTTATCATTTGAGGGATCAGTACGTTATAGCTCTGAACTTATCATATGAAGCCAATACAGGTATCGTTTTTGCCATAATCGGCTAGATGACGTCATCATCATCATCAAAAATACATTTTAGATAAGCATACGCATGTAAGGCAACCTACACAATATACCTAAATACAGGGTGGGGCAGAAATAATGTCATAATGTGTATTGGCTACTATTTTGTTGGAAATATTAAAAAAAAACCAGGCAAGTGCGAGTCGGACTCGCACACTGGGGGTTCCGTACAAACTAACCTATGAAAACATTTCAATTCCCAAATTGAGTTACGAAGATTTTTCCGAGTCCAATTTTTTTTTGAGACGTATCTATAAATTTACAGTTTTCAGATTTTTTCCTATACTTGTGCTATAAGACCTTGCTTCATGCCTATGGATTCTAGGTCAACAGGAAATACGCTATGGATTTTGATTCCTTTGAGAGTGTCGAAATACTTACACGTTTTTTTGCGACATAAATGGCCGAATCTTTCTTTTTAATAAGCTCAGTAGTTTTATTTTTTCACAGTTTCAAGGTACCGCGAACTTGAGTATATAGTTTTAATTTCAACTCGATACCTCTACGCGTTTCCGAGATAAAGGGTTTTGACAGACAACTAAGTGATCCTATTAAGGTTTCGTTTTTCCTTTTGAGGTACGGAACCCTAAATAAACATCATTTCAACCGAAAGACGTCCTCTGTTGGACTTAGACCTCTCCCAAGTGTCGCCATAAGGACCGGTCCTGTGCGTCTCGTATTCATCGGATTCCCGCAACCCTCACTGATCTAGCGTCCACCTTGTGGGAAGGCCTTCCAACGCTGCGTCTTCCGATCCGCAGTCGCCACTCTAGAACATTTCTTTTCCATTGACTATCTGTTCTGAGAGAAATGTGCCCTGCCACTTAAGTTAGGCGATTCTTTGGGCTATGTCAGTAACTTTGGTTCTCGTGAAGATATACAATCTTCATTAAGAAAAGAAAAAAATTGCAGAAACTTATATAAAGTAATTAATTAATAACATTGCCAAACCTGTCCTAATATTTTTGTTTTTTTTTATGTACTTTATTGTACATATCATAATGTGGACAAGATAAGCATATACGAAAGCAAAATGTACAAAGGGCGGTCTTAACGCACAGGGTAATCTCTTACAGACAACCTCAGGATGGACAGAAGGAAAGGAGATAGATTAAGGCGGCCAGTGTACAAAACACATAAATAATATTATTTACATATAATAATAAAAATACATATTGTACACAATATCAATAAATCTATATATATAAAAGGAGAAACTGACTGACTGACATATCAACGCACAGTCGAAACTACTGGGACTAGGAGCGTGAAATTCTGCACAAGGTTTCCTTTTATGACGTAGGCGAGCACTAAGAGAGGATTTTCCGAAATTCGCCCCCTAAGGGGATATAACGGGGGCCCAAAGTTTGTATGAAGAAACCTACTTTCACGCGGGCAAAGCCGCTGGCAGAAGCTAGTCTATATATATAAAAGGAGAAACCGACTGACTGACATATCAACGCACAGCCGAAACTATTGGGACTAGGAGCGTGAAATTTCGCACAAGGCTTCCTTTTATAACGTAGACGAGCACTAAGAGAGGACTTTCCAAAATTCACCCCCTAAGTGGAGAAAAGGGGGGTTCAAAGTTTGTATGGAGAAACCTATTTTCACGCGTGTGAAGCCGCGGGCAGAAGCTAGTATACTAATAAATATCAAATATACTTCCCACACAACCGCTATTATGGGATTATGACGTTATAGCACATCTTTCTCTAGATATTTTTTATGAAATACAGAGATATCTTGTGGATATTATCAACGTTTCTATTGAAAACGAAACAATTTTGTGTGAAACTAATCCAGTGAAAATCTCTTTAAATCGCCTATTTTGCACAATGTGAACTTTGATCCTTCATAATGTTTCATGGGTTTTAACAACTAATTATAATTTTAAACGCTATGTTAAAACAATAGACCGGAAATTGGTTAATCAAGCAGTAAAAAATAATAACTTGTACGTAGTCGTAAAAATAATACTCGTAAAAAGTATGCACACGCGTGACATGTACATTTATTTTCACACTTTAATTTCGTAAGTCAGTGTTTCTACGAGTATTATTGTTTATTTCTTATTTAACACCGACTTTCGATTTTTTATTTCACACTTTTTAGTTGCGATACACTTATAGTCATAGTACCTATTTCTAATGACAATTCCAATAAACCTACACACTGTTAGGATACATTGTTGTATTATGAAATTCCTGTGTCCACCTTCCACCTTCCGGCTCCATCATCAGATCAGTTCGATAGTACCTTATAACCATAGTGGATCTCATGACAAATCTGATAAGCCCAAACACGGCTAAAATACATTGATTTATTACGAAGTTCTGGTGCCTATCTTCCGGCTCCATCATCATCATCAGATCATTTCAATGATACCATTTTCAACCTAACAAAAAAATTAATAAAATAACTATTCAGAACCATTTATTTATTTGTATTATTATAATCGCTTAACTATCTTCATTGTGATATCCATGTGAGTATGAAGTTCCGTTGGCCATTGCTGGTCTTGTTCATCAGTTCCACTTCGTCAAATGTTACTTTTTGACTGTAAATGCTTAAGTCCTCGAGAAAAATACCAATATCACCATATGGTTTAAAAAAATATTTGAGGAGTTCCCTTGATTCCTCATGGATTCCACTATCAGAACTGGATTTTGAAAAAATGGGACCAACCTGGAAGCATATCCCTTAATGGAAAAAAAAATGCAAATCAGTCCATAAACGACGGAGTTCTGACGTAACAACATAAAAAAAATTGAATTGTTAACCAAGGTACTCCTTTGTTGTAAGTCGGTTAAAAATCCATCAGTACAAAAATAGTGTGATGGAGGCGTATTTCGCTCAAAATGTCGCGCTAAGAAATAAAATATTATTATCCAATTTAAAATCATTGAGTTTAACTTATTATCTTAAAATAAAAGAGAATTGAGAAACTTAAATAATTGTAGATTGTCAATAGAAAAAATGAACGGCTTATAGGTATATAATATATATATATATATGGTTTGCCAATTAATTCAATCTTTTCTTCGGGGAAGACAAGAATGAAATCTTGTTGACCTCGATTATTATGCATGTCTTACATTTTTAACCTATACAACCTAGTAACAGGTTAAGACTACTAGAATGTATATCAGCCTAGACATCAAAGTGAGCAGTTTCCTTTAGCTGACTTTTACATCTTCCGCCAGATGAGAAATGGTTGAATTTCGCTGTTTTTCTTGCGATGCTATTCCTTTGAAAGCAGTTTCTTATTTGTATTTTAAACAGTGCTAGGAAACTTGTAATAATTATTCGTTTCTAAACTTGAAAAAATATTTTTTTGAGAAATAATTATAGTCATTCACGAAATTCCAAATCGCCAGTTCTAGTTCTTACAGGTCTCAATTATATCTATGTCTATATAGATGACTGTCAATGTCAAAACTGATCAAAATGTAGGGATGTTAGAAGTATTTGTGACAGATTGTGTTTACGACGCAAACATTTCTTTAAAACACAGAAACCACCAATTCGTCAGTATTTAAAGTGAAAGTGAATAGACATCTTCTGGGCTGGTTAATTTAAAAAGAGGAAAGTAAGAAAGAAAAAAAAAACAACAAAATAAAATAAATATTTACCAAACAGTAGTAACTAACTAAAATAACATAAAAAATACTACAGCGAAGCCAAAAAGGGGGAATCTTTTTGGCCTCGCAGAGGTTCACAGCATATACATATGCATATGTCGCAGTAAGATAGATAAAGCCGTAATATAGTTATATCCCTAGGGATATAATTATATACGTATGGTGAGCAGTGATGCAATCGTTGATGGTGAAGCGCACTAGTTTATTAAGAGCCTATTCACTCTAGCCTTGAATATTGTTCTAGTCTTTCGATGTACGCAGTATAAACGACGAGGCATATCTGCATTTGGTTGTGACACATGTGGCACAAATTGCTGTCTGGGGCCCTCGTTTCACAACTTATCTTCGTCGGTAAACTTAAGTTATAAGTAATTCACTTAGCGCACCGTTAGGAATCACATGCAAGACTTCGTCCCTCTTTGATTATTGAAGTTAGTTTATATTAAATAGGTACTGGCATTGCATATGGAGGGAAGTAATGAGTGACCTTTACTTATTAAGATTGAGCGTGATATCTTAATCGTATTTTTCGTCAATTTTAAAACTTACTGATACAGTTAAACATACAGACAGTAGCGTACTTAATATTAAATAAAATATATTTAATACTCAGTAATATTATAAATGTGAAAACTAACTCTGAATCTCTGTTTATTACATCTTGAGGTTTGAAATTGAATCTGTTGCCCAAGTTAATAGGTACCTTCCTAGGCTAGCAAAAGAGAGCCGCAAACGTGAGGGAACAAATATCCTCACACTCAGCCGTCGCGGCAGGAGACACGTCTGGCGTCGGAAGTCGAATGCGATCTCCAGCCACCGTAGGCGCGGACTTGCGGGTGACGAGCAATGGGTAGCTCGCCATCCAAGGACACTAAGGACCAAGTCCGAATCGTCGTCGGCACGTAGTGTTCCATCCGCGCTTCAAAGAGTTGTTAGCAAAACCGGCTCAGAGGTCCGATGCCCACTAGGGCCACGCGGGATGCAAAAAGGCAACAGAAGGACCCAGGTGTGGTTTTAGTCAGTAAAAGTGTGACACTCTCGCCAATCTCTTACACCACTCCAGAGCGAGTAAAGTGATTGAATTATTTTCCACTTCAAAAAAAAAGTTAATCCCTACCTACACGCATCCGGATAATACACATACTCACTCAGTTACTTACAATGACGAGTTAAAATGTTAGTCGAGCGAGCGAGAGGGATGGAGAGCACATCCAATAGAGCTCCATTCCTTTTACAGTTTAGTTTAGGTCTTAAAATGGATCGTGTTATGAGCTCGAGGTAGCACTGTTGCTGATGGATCTATTTTTGTTGTTCTACAATTGAAAGCTAACTAATAGTATTTTAACACAGGAACAGTTTTCAATAAAGCACTGGTGGCCGAGTGGTAACGGCCCCGACTTACAAGTTGTAGGCCGTGGGTTCAAACCCAGCCAGTCGCATTACTTTGTGTAATTTATTTCATTACCACTGCTCTCAAAACGGTGAAGGAAATCATCGTAAGGAAACCGGCATGTCCTAGAACAAAAAATTCGAAGACATGTGTCATGCACCAACCCGCACTGGGCCTGCGTGTTGGATTACGGCCCATTCCCTCTCTTAGAGAGAGCCTGAGTCCCAGCAGTGAGAACATTAAAAGGTTGATTGTTTTTTTTTAAGAACAGTATTCTTGATACAGTCATGTTCAAATATTGTTAAGCTACTATCACACTGTTGATTCTAATGAATAATTCGTCACTCTTCATAGCTTTGACTATATTAGTACCGTTATTCCCCCGTAATTCAATTTATTAGTCCTGGTTGAAGGCGACGACGCGACGTCGGACAGTTTATCGCGCTTTATTTAATATTAATAATTTACTTTGTTTTTATTCAGGTGATTAAGGTTATAATGTTTATTTTTTGGGGGAGAAAATCAGCAAATAGTAGTATCAGACTTTTACTGGGCATGCCCACCTGTGTTCGGTCAGAAGTCCTTTGCGATCAAAGGCCACAGTAAGTCTCTAAAGAGTTTCTTTTTTGACTAGGGTCCGCTTTTGCAGTATCATCTCACAGACACTCTTGACTGGCCTGTCGGTCTAGCGGTTAGTGGCCCTGCCTGCTACGCCGCAGGACGTGAGTTCGATTCCCAAGACAAAAGTTTGTGTGATGAGCACAATCTAGTTTTCTGTGTCTGGATGTAATTTATCTATAACTTGTATGTATTTAGAAGTATATAAGTATGTTTGTCACTTGTCTAGGACCCATAGCACAAGCTCTGTTTAGTTTGGGTTGTATGAAAGTTGTGGAATATTATTATTATTATAAATATTACTTCTCCACCATTGGTATTTTGGATAAAAAACTAATAAATAATTTACCAAAAGATTCTCATCTCTGCTTGAAATGAGACCTCTTTCTTATTACAGCTTCGTTCAACTTTGACACCAAAGCGAGTAAATAAACACACCGCTTCGTAATAACACTGGCAGACAAGAAAGCTTTTCATCAACATTATTGACATTACCCTCATTCCTATGTCCATTACCGTTCCGACCACCGCTGACATCAGACTTATATTTTATTTAATATTTCATCATTTTGTCGTTGTGTAAGGTGTAGTCACTTTATCTGTTATGTTTTTATTTTTACAACAAGTTGTTAATAAATAGTTGTTAGAGGATACAACCGCTGCCCTGGAACACAAATGGCAATTGAAGGAACACTACGGTCGGGGTGTGCCCCGCTTGGGCAGAGCACCGCCGTGGATGCGATCGCCCTGGTTCAACCCATGGTCCGGAGAGAGAGTGAATGAGATGCGGTTGCATCCTTCTGCGAAGTAGTAATGCTAGCGAAGGAGGTTGCTGCTAGAGTGAGGGAACGTACATCCTCACGCCCAAGCCACCGTGACAGGAAACGCCCCGAGTGTCTGTCATCGCAGAGCGATCTTCGGCCACCGTAGGCGCGGGCTTGCGGATGACGGCGCATAGTGTTCCACGCGCGCCTCAATGAAATGTCAGCAAATGTCCTGTTAGGGTCATAGGATCGGTTCTGAAAAGGATATACTCATGGCCCAGGGTCTTGGAACGCAACGAGCAACTAAAACTCTAACCGGGTGGCGTGCTCCACCGAAGAGCAGAAGAAGTCATTAGGTAAAAAAAAAATGTTACCTATTGAGTAGCGTAATTAGAGACAATGACCGAGCGTTCGCTCCAAAATAATTAAATTTTTCATTATTTTTATTTAATGTTTTTCTTTCTTTCTTATTTAGTTTTTCTTTAGATGATTTGTTTTTCCAGGTAGTAAATTTTCTAAACCACAAAAACAGTAATAATAAAAATCTTACTTAATTTGGGCATATACTGGATGTTTCACAAAAACTAACTTTGGAAGATGCATAACAAATCCTATTCTGAAAAATAATTACAGTACTGGTTTACTCTTTAAAGTTATACAAAGTAGGCAAAGTCCCACAAACTTCCTTAGAGAGGGAAGATCCTCCAACCTTCCCTTCTTCCCTCCAACGGGTGTTGTGTCTGGTCCATGCAACGGCCCGACAGTTTATTTCCGACTGATGATCTTTACGTCTTCTTTCTTCTTTACGGAGAAATATATATATATATAGATATAGCGACGGAGTTTTTTTTTATGATGATATACAGGATGTCTTTGACGTAGACGCACAAACGAATACCACGGATCCAGTACATGATTCTGAACCCCACGTGGCGGTTTTTTTTTTTTTTTAAATTCATTCATTTCTTTCACAAAAAAATTTAGAATAACGATTTTATATAGTGACCGACTAAAAAGTCCACCATTGGAGGTTCCAGAATTATGTACTTTTTTTTTTTTTTTTTCGTTGGGACAATCATCTTATGATCTATGGTATTCGTTTGTGCGCCGATATCACAGACAACCTGTACACTACGGTTTATACAACTTTGTTTTTTGTTAAATACAATTTTTTTTCACTTGTCAATGATTTGTATTCACTCAATTTAGAATCAAGAGAAATACAACCCTGAAAATATTTAAAAAATATCGGAACTTCATCTATATCATCATTGTTGTTTCGTCATCTTCTTCTTATTTGATCCTACTGTATTTTTTATGGCATGCAATCGATGCAAGAAGATGCAGCTTTGGAAGGCCGTTCACAAGGCAATCCGATAACCTAGTGAATTCGATGGATGCGAGATACAATAATAAAAAAAAAATTACAAAAAGAATACTGACTGACTTCAAAGTAAAAAAAAAACCCTAAAAAGTGCAAACGGGACTCGGTGTTTCTTTAATAGTTTTGTCTCTTCATTATTTAACACTGACTTCCGATATTCAAGTTTTGCACTTTTTAGTGTTTTTGGAACGAAGTTCCTTATCGCGCGTTGTGAAAGGGGGCTAGACGGAAAAAAATCTTACGAAAAGTTGTCACGACACTTTCTTACGAAAAGTTGTCACGACACTTTTTGCTATAGTAAGCTATTGTAAGCTGTGCGGCGTCGCATGTTTCTCTGTCTGTTTCTCTCTCTCTTATCCTCTGGGCTGTAGCCGCCATATTTTTCGAGTTGAAGTTTTCGAGGGTGCTTAAACCGACAGTGAGGTCAAAATGTAAATCCAAGATGGCGGCTATGAAAGTTCTTAAATTTTTTGACATGGGTGTCAATTTCGTGGTTTTCGAAGGTGTTAAAGCCGATAATGAGATCAAAATGTAAATCCAAGATGGCGGCTATGATGAACGTTTTAAAATTTTTGACATGGGTGTCGTTTTCATGGTTTTTGAGGGTGTTAAAGCCGATAGTGAGATCAAAATGTAAATCCAAGATGGCGGCTATGAAAGTTTTTAAATTTTTTGACATGGGTGTCGTTTTCGTGGTTTTCGAGGGTGTTAAAGCCGATAATGAGATCAAAATGTAAATCCAAGATGGCGGCTATGATGAACGTTTTAAATTTTTTTGACATGGGTGTCGTATTCATGGTTATCGAGGGTGCTAAAGCCGATAATGAGATCAAAATGTAAATCCAAGATGGCGGCCATGAAAGTTTTTAAATTTTTTGACATGGGTGTCGTTTTCGTGGTTTTCGAGGGTGTTAAAGCCGATAATGACATCAAAATGTAAATCCAAGATGGCGGCTATAAACGTTTTCAAATTTTTTGACATGGATGCGTTTTCATGGTAGTCGAGGGGGCACAAGCCGAAAAGGTCGGGGGATAGCAGTCCCCCGATAGCACAGATTTTAGTAGGTGCTTGCGTACTATGTACATTTAATCGTTAACAAGTCAATCTACTTAATAAAAATAATAATAGTTTATTTAATACTTATGTCCAATGAAATAAAATTTTATTACAATTCCTTCACTAATCAATCGAAAAGAACTTCATTCCATCCGGGTGTCCCTTGACACCTCTCAAGTTTTTTTTTACATTGAACTCGGTTGTATTTTTTTTGTAAAAAGTTTTTTATTTTACGCTTTTTAGTTATACCACGAATAAAAAGTACCCCTCAGCTAGACTTAAATACCTTATAGACAGAGTGCATCTCATAACAATTCTAATAATCCCAAACACGGTCAGACTATAATAATATATCTTCTAGCTTCATCATCAGATCAGTTCAGTCATCGACTTCACGTATAAACAAAGCAATTTACATATACTTGTTACGACAGTTCTGCTGTGATCCAATGAAGAGTTCTGTTCCATATTTTCGGAGTTCATGATCAATAATATTTCTATGCGACCAACTTGGAAGCATAACCTTTCAATCAAAAAAAATATTTTCAAAATCGGTCCACAATTGACCGATATATCGGTGAAAATACATAAAAAAAATACATTCAGCCGAAAATAGAACCTCCTTCTTTTTGAAGTCGGTTAAAAGTATACCTATCCTAGCTATCTTTTTGTAGCTAACACCAGCGGGCCTAAAAAGGTCACATTGGGCAATTCATCTAAAAGCAATTCATTTCCCGAATTCTTAGCAGATCATAAGCAATTCCTCTAATTTTCGTAAAATGGTTGCACAAATTAGCTGAATCATACTCAATTCATTTCATATCAGAATCATATTGCGTGTAAATATTGCCGCATGAAAAAAATTTAAATTTTGTTTTTACCGGTTTTTTTTTTTTACAGTTTTTATTCATCGGATAATTATTTTGTAATAACTTATTGTATCAAAATATAACTTCCGTATTATATATTAATAATTGATAAAAATAATCAGCAATTAAGCCCTTAAAAATGAGGTATCAACTTTTTAGGCTGACAACACATGTATTTTTGTTTAAGTTTACCAATAAAGGACTTTGTATCCATGGTCAAGAAATAAATTAATAAAAACAAATAGTTATAGTTCAACACTGCGTGCCGGACATTAAGTGGAATCATAGAAATTTTAGATCTCGGTAAAATGGAGCTGAGAATTTTATTGTAGTTTTGACTACCTCAGCGAAGTTTACTGAGAAGGCTGAATCGATACATTTGCTGCCAAATACTACAAAAACATTAGAATGTGTTACACCCGCATTCTAATGTAAAACGAAAAGAAACAACTACGATATTCGAATACAAAAGACATTATTACAAAAAAAAAACGTGGACGAAAGACAAAGCGATATGGTCAAACGATTATAGCCTTCCCTAAGGGGTAAACAAAAGAAAAAAAAGCAACGTTGAACGCAGTTGAACGTTCACAACATTGCGTACCTATTTATTTGTTGCGTAAAATATTTGCAAACAATAAATCGTGATTTCAAATGGATTTCTACAAGTGCAGCGGCCCAAAAATGCGTGTTTTTTTGAATACACCTAAAGCAAACCATTTACGTACCAATAAGTGGTACCATTCCCGCATTTTACTTGTAATATCTTGTGAGTTGGACTGTTTACCTAAAACAAAGTAAGTGCCTGTATTTATTTTATTCTCAAAGTTTATAGGTAAATGAACATTCTGTGTTCGCTAATCTTATGATCTGGTACATGAGTTATTGTATGTTTAAAAAAGGTGAAAGATTTCTGGCGTGATTTTTTAGAGTGAAGTTCCCCAGTGGCAAAATGAAGCTGAGAATTTTATTGTAGTGTAGACTACCTTAGCGAAGCTTGCCGAGAAGGCTTTTGTACCCGTATTATATTATTTAGCGGCGGTATGGTCAGGTCACAGGTCCCAATTGGGTTAATGTAACCTTAGCCTGTTTAAAATGAATGAAAAAAAAACAATTTTTTCCCGCCATAACACAAAACAATTTCACTAGTTTCGCAATTTGTTTGTTTGTTGTGTGTGAAAAAATAACAATGGAAAGGCGTACAGCTAGAGTTTCCGAGGCTCAGTGGAGCATTATGCTTGATTTCCTGGAGCATAACCCTAACCTAGCTAGGGCTCGGGGTTATAATAATACTGTCCAAGGAAGAGCAGAATCCTCTCGATTGTGGCTAGAGGTGGCTGAATTACTCAATGCTGAAGGAACTGGCACAACAAAAACCCCAAAGGATTGGTCTATTGTATGTATTATAAATAATGAACTTCTTTATTCTAAGTGTTATTCCATCTTTGCCTTTATTTTTTACAGTATGTAAGCAACTACAAAAGCAAACTTAAAAAGATTGTTGCTGACATAAATGCCGACTTGAACGGTACTGGTGGAGGACCTTCCCGGGCAAACACCTTGTCTGATATTGAGAGTAGGTTTCTGGCGCTCATGGGACAAGGATTTGGACAAACTGCGCCTCTAGTGAGTGTCAATCCTTTCCCAGATATGGTAATATTTTGTTTTATTACATTACATTTGTGCAGACCTCTGCCTAAACAACAAAGTGTTGTGAATATTCAACCATTTAATTTTTATAGGAAATGCCAGAGCCAATCTCTGTGCCCATGTCTCCGGCATTACGTTCAAGCGCTGAAGAAGTACGGTTAGTAAATTTTCCTACTTACCTCTTAATATAAATTAGATCAAGAGCAAAGTTAACTTGAAGTGAAAAAAGTCCCTATATTTAGTGGTGGAATATGGTCTCCTTACACCAAAATAATTGTTTAGTAAGTAGTACTTTGTAGACTGCCAAATCTTACTATATACATAGGGTATTATGAAAAAAAATTCTTGGCAAAATAGAGTACTATCTACTGTTTAAATAAAATGAATAAATATTGATATAGAATGCTCATTCTAAATTTAATTTTATTCTAATTCATGTTTGTGCCTTTTAGACAAGTAGTAGCGAGTCCAGCTGGGAGCCCTGTAAGTGTTGAACCAACCCAAGCAACCAATACCACGGCCACAAGCAACATACCTCGTCAAACTCGGCAAAGAAGATACCGCAACAGTAAATGTTATTTGTTGTTACACTCCAAAATGATTTCATAAGGTTACAAAGGGTAATGATAATTGAATTGTTTCAGGCCGCCCTCTGGCGCCATTAGATGAGGCTCGAAGAATACTTTCCCAGGTGGAGATGCAACGTGCTGCAGCTGATGCTGATAATGCTCGTGCTCACCACCTGATAGCACAGAATATAGGTCGGCTTGCACATGCAGCAGAAAGATATCTTGCGTACCTTGGGTGTCCATAATGTTCAAACATTGTTTGAAATATATTTTATTTCGATGGGTCACAAGAACAAAATCTTATTAAAAAAATAAGACGAAATGTATTACGTATTCATATTGTACATACTAAAAACTATATGACTACTTTTTTCTTGTTAAATAACCTTTTACTTATGCCTTCCTTTTACTTAGGATACACATTCGTGCCCAATTTCTCATTATGTGGTACAGCTCTAAAAAAAGTCGAACAATTTAAGTATTTGGGCCACTGGGTCACCAAGGACCTTAAGGACAGAGTGGATATTGATAGGGAGCGCAGGGCGCTGTCTGTCCGATGCAACATGTTGGCCCGCCGGTTTTCACGGTGTACGGGGACTGTCAAAGTTGCGCTTTTTAAAGCGTACTGTCAGTCATTTTACACCTGTAGCCTGTGGGTTAACTATACGCAGCGGGCATACAGCGATCTGCGCGTTCAATACAATAACGCGTTCCGGGTGCTGGTGGGACTGCCGCGCCACTGCAGCGTCTCCACGATGTTCGCGGCGGCCCACACAGACGGCTTCGCAGCCATCATGCGCAAACGGTGCGCTTCTATCATGCGCCGTACGCGCGACAGTCCCAACACTATCTTGCGCGCGCTGGCGGACCGGTGGGACTCCCCGATGCTGGCTCGCTGGATACGGCTGCATGCAGTCGTACAATGATTTTCCACCATCATCGGGAGGTTCACCCGGACTGGCCACAATAATATTTTTATTTTATTTTTTTACTAACTAGTTTGTAAGCTCGCATTGTACTAACAAATATGGATGTAGAATCTGAAATAAATAATTTATTATTATTATTCCCTTTATTTCACTTATAAACATATTCCGTTATTCGTTCATTATTATTATTATTATTGAAATATCCGATCGAACAACATCATAATCATCATTTCAGCCGAAAGACGTCCACTGCTGGACATAGGCCTCCCCCAAGCGTCGCTACAACGACCGATCCTGTGCGTCTCGCATCCACCGCATTATAACATTGAACACTGTCTTATTATTTACACAGACCTTCAAAACCTCATACCGTAAATCTATAATTCGTCGTATACAATTTTGTCCTTGGGACACGTCGATTTATTTATTGTGCATACCTACAACAGAGTTGTCTTTTTAAATCCAAAGATTGACTGGTAGAGAATGCATTGTTGCATTAAGTCCCTATGTACCACTACTGTACATGAAGTGTAAATAAATAATTAATAAATGCAAGAAACTATGCAATAAGAAAAATAAAGTACACCAATAAGGAAAACAATATTTGAACATTTAATCAGCATAAAAGCAAAATAAACCTCATAATTATAATATCATCGTGCTGACCAAAGCCGATGTATAAGTCCATTTCGTATCATTTCACCAGCAGCAAGATGGTGATTTCTTCGTGATGCAGTTTCAATTTGTGTGTTTGTTATCTGGAACAATTTTTTTTGCTGTTCATTGGGAATTTTGATAGGTCTATAATTTCAAAATCTTTTAATGTATTAGGTATAGAGAAATCAAAGAATAGTATTGTATAAATTGAAGTGTTTTTACACATTCACTTTTGATGAGCAATTGTAAAATTTATCTATTATTTACATCAATTAAATTGCATTTCTTACTGAAATATCTTACCTGCAAATTCGTTTCATTGTGCTCTTCCTGTGGTGATAATGCCATTATTGGTACCCTTGCAGTATTAGCGATGTTGTGTAATACCACACATGCATTTGTTATAGAACCGGCCATGGTAGGATGGTAATGTAGTTTCCGATCTACTAATAAACACCGCCAACGAGACTTAAGTATGCCGATAGTCCGCTCTACTGTGTTTCGTACCCGACAATGCAGTTCAGTATAGTATCGTTGAGGTGTCTCAGGTTCTGTGTTCACTACTGGAGTCATCAGTGTAGGTCTCAGGGGATAACCGGAGTCACCTGAAATAGTGTTATTAAAACACCCATATTCAGAAAACATGTTAATTTTATTTGTTTAAATAAATAAATAAAAGTTAATAATATATTTATTCAGAGTTAAAATTTGGTAAAATAGTTACATAATATCTTAGGAATAATTACAAAGGTATGGTTATTTTAAGTGCCTGTACTAGGATAAACCTGTATCACAGGCGGTAGCTCTTACACTGAAAACCATAGTAATAGAAAACCGTAGGGACAATAAAATTCATAACAACATTTAACATTCAAAATTTCTAAATAGGGAAAATTAATAATATAGGTAAATGCGTTCATACTGACCTAAAAACCAGGCTGTTTCATTTTCAGCCTGGTGGAGATGTTCCAAGTGTAACTTGAGTGGATGGTGATTCCATATGAAGGAATCATGGTTTGCCCCTCCGTGGCCAGCATCAACACTTATAATGTTTAAGTCCGAATCACAGACCTAAAATAAATAATGATTTTCTTAGATGTTACAAGTGAATAAGTCATTAATTAATGTTGCAGGGTGAATACTTACTATTTGAGCATTTAAAGAGTGGTATCGTTTTCGGTTAAAAAACCTCTCCTCATGGTCAGCAGGCCTAACAATAGCGATATGAGTGCCATCAATGCAGCCTAAAACACCAGGCATTCTAAACTTCTGGTAAAACCTGAAAAAGTACAGTTTATGTTAGGATCTCTGTAAATTAAAAAAAAATATGTATTTATTGTGAATACAATACGATTTTGTAATTCTCAAGAATATTGATCATTTAAACCATTGGCTTCACTGGGAAGTGACTGAGGTACTTGCCCATTTTTGATGACGCTTCGTTCTGCTCGAGTTTGTGGAAATTTTATATATTTCCTCCGGAAGTGGTCATTGTTGAGAGCTATAGTTACAGCCCCCACACAATTAGATACACTTACTTGGTGCATCTTATGATGTGCGCTAGCTCCTATAAACCTCTGGTATGAACCAGATGCATAAAAGCTTAAAGCAGTCAGAACCTAAAATAAAAATAAGATTAGCGCTCATTTAATAAACTTACTATCATAGTTTTTTAAACAAATGAGATAAACTAAGTAGCAGGTAGCTATTATCTCTTAATAGTATATAATATTTTAGCTTACCTTGGAGACAGTACTTATTCCACCATGACGTGTACATATGTAGGGCTCCAGCTCATTTATGAGATCACGACATACACTTTTATTAATTCTATAAAGCCCTACAAACTCAGGGTCCGGCATTTCAAATGCCAATTCCAATTTGCGAAGAGCATCACTTCGTCGGCGATATATTAGGCTCTCCGTAATACGCGCGTGTTCTAAGAAATTCTCGTAAAGTCCTAAATCTGCCATTATTTAAAGTTTTGTTAAATAAAATCAGCGATATGAATTGGAAGATGTTGCTTGTCAGTAACTTCTTATGATTCTGCTAAATGACATAAAAGCAATTCATATTATATGAACCATTTTACGAATTCCCATACAAGACTGTCAAACAGATGAATTGCAGAATATGAATTGTTAACGGATAATAATATGAATTGCCAAATTGTGACCATTTTGTGATTTGTAATATGATTCATATTATTTTCCTATTATGATTCTGCTAAAGTGACCTTTTTAGCCCCCCAGGTAAAATTGCCAAATTAATTCAGTATTAAAGCTGAAACACTGTCTTCAGTACACAAAGCTTTAAACATAGAATCCAAGCTCCTTTCTGGAGTACCCACAATAGATCCATCATAACTGTATCCAATCCATCAGTGTAATCTACCTACACTAAACCAACAGGATCCATTGTGCGCTAAGCTAAATCTTTAGTTACTAGTACATACTGGCACATTATTTACAGTGCATGTTTTTCTTTTGTTTCTTATAAATAAATTAGCTTCTGCCAGTGGTTTTGCCCGCGTGAAAGTAGGTTTTTTTCATAGAAACTTTGGACCCCTGTTTCAAGCGATTAGGGGGTGAATTTTGGAAAATCCTCTTTTAGTATCTTACGTCATAAAAGGAAACCTAGTACAAAATTTCACGTTTCTAGTCTCAGTAGTTTCGGCTGTGTGTTGATATGGCAGTCAATCAGTTTTTCCTTTTATATAATTATACTTATTTTGCAACAACATGAATTTTCTCATTGAGAATACACTGATAGGTTATGCTTATTTTATTTATTTGTTTGCGACTTCGTTCGCGAAAATGGTTTACATAAAAAAATAACTCTCCTTAAACAGTTTTCTGATTAGGATTTGTGCCAAGTTTTAAGTATATCAACCCAAGGAAAAACTTTTTCCCATACAACATGTAACACCCCCTAAAAGGGCTAGTTTTGAAAAACGGTTAATGAATACCTTTTTTATTTACTTGGGTTACTATTTACACTAAATTTGAAACTTAGTGTAAATATGTGAGTCTTAGGCACAAAAATTTTGCATGCAAATGAATTTCCCCCTTTACATCCCCTTAAAACTCGAACCGAACCGAGAGAACTAAGTTGATTTGAAACCCAATATTGGACATTACAAATACACTTACTTACCTTTAATTTACTAAAAGTAAAATACAGACATCGAAATACACAAGCGAGAATATTCAATTTCATTTTCTGAATTAAATTAACGTGGCTATGATGGATATAATATTTCAAACATCCCGTTGAACAGAGGCAAAATATGCATTCATCAAAAACTAATCATGTTTCAAAGTAACTAATATAAATCCGTTAAATTAAGTATCTAAATAGAAGTTATTATATTAAATGCGATTTATATACAGCCAGTTTCTCCAAAACTGTATTTTACAGTCGAAGTTATTTCATTACTGAAACTGGTTACTCACTAGAAAAACTCCCGACCTTTGGTTAATATCGTTTTTTTTTTAGGTGGAAAAATTATCTAATGACTAATCACGCCCTTGGGCGGAGCGAGAGATAGTGTCAGACTTTTACTCTTCGTTCCTTCTTTGCCTTCATCCCGAGGCCCCGGGTTTCGCTTTCACACTACCTGTGGCCTCAGTAGGCTTCGACCCTGCTGGGCCCCTACGATTTGCTGACATCTCACTGAGGCGCGTGTAGAACAGTACGCGCCGTCGACGACTTGGGCTCGGTCTGGACCGTTACAGGACGGTCGGACAGCGAGCCACCTATTACTCGCCGTCCGCAAGCCCGCGCCTACGGTGGCCGGAAATCGGGACCGGAATCTCGGCGGCGCGGCGGCGGTTGGGGCGTGAGGACTGTTGCCTCACGCGATCGGCCACCTCCTTTGCTAGCATTACTGTTTGCAGAAGGAGGCGGAGGTTTGTATCGTGTGACGATGTTACATTTTTAGTAAGTACACTATACTGTGCACTATACACAATACTGTGGAAAAGTTAATCTAATAAGACAAGAAAAAAGGAAAGTGAACACTTAACATATTACATAGACACAATAGCGATCGCCCGTAAGCTTGTCTGATTTTCCCCGAATTATATACCCGTTGTTGAAGTTCGAGTATGACCCTTTTCAAATCTCTATACCGACAAAAGCATTCGTTAAAGTTACTTTACGAAAAAGCTTTTCAAAGACCCGAGACTAGTTTTCTGTTTTCTTTATTCTCTTCTAACAGAGGTATATTATTTTTGGGTTGCGGGATTGTTCAAGAAAGTCACGGTAACTCTGGAACGCAAGGAGCATCTGAAGAAACACGGGTGGGTTTTAATTAGTAAAAGGTTACACTCCCTCTCTTTTCACTCCGAGTGTAAGAAGTTATTTGATGATTTTCCATCTCAAAAAAGTATGTTAAGGCTAGCTTCGGTTAAAGACTTCGTCTACAAGTACTACAAGTAAAAAAAAAAACTTAAAAAAAAAAATATACAACCGACTTCTATGTAAGAAAACAATGAAAAGTGCAAAATAACTTTAATTTAGGAAGTCGGTGTTTATTTATTCATTTCATCAACAAATTTACATTGGCAGACGAGAGGAAGACCAAAATTATTTTTTTAACGAACTTCGTACCGTTTTTATGTATGAAAGTTATCTACATAAAGTATATATGATTTCATATATACGTATACGTGATGTTCACACAACTAAAATCTTCTACAGAATTATTTAAAAACAGCTTCTTAATGTACTTAGACTTTACAAATATTCCCGATTTCTACGCGAACGAAGTCGCGCTCAAGAGCTTTTGATTATAATTAAACAAAATCTATTAGAAACATTTTCTATTTCTACGCGGGCGAAATCGCGGACAAAAGCTAGTATATACATAATATAAGTAAAATGTATGATTTTCTTGTTCTTACATAAGTAGTCCCCATATTATTACGTCTGCAGTAGACGTATAATTTCTTGGAACAATGATATCGGACGTCGCATGTTCTTATGTCTTGAAATATTGATTCTGCATAAGTAAGCGACGCCGACGGTTCACCTAGATCCGGACAAAAGTTTTACTTATGTTTGTTGTCATAGGATATAAAGCAGCCAAGTCTTTGTTTCAGCTGACATCACATTAATATTACAAAGGCGAAAGTTTGTATGAATGTACATATTATGTCACTGTGTCCATGTGTCTATGTTTTTTTTTTTAATATATCAGAATACAGGACTGGGTAAATGCTTATTTCACGTGAGCAAAATAGCGGTCAAAAGCTAGTGTTCAAATGCAGTGTAAAAGAGAAACACGTGTTATTGTACTGATTTGCCTTACGTTCATACTGACAAGTACGACAAAAGTGATTAGTATGATTGATATATTTGTAGCTATCCAAGAAAGGAAAATCAAAGAAAATAACGATGATTATCAAAAAAGCATATTACATGACGAAAGACTACGTTGAAGACAAGCTTGTTTGGCAATGACTCCTGCACATGTGTGGCTACCCTGGGGCTCAGCTGGAGCCAGAAAAGGTAGAAAATTTTGGTGTGAGAACTGCGAGGTGACGGCTGAAGAAATAGACGTGCTCTCGCTCTATATAATTATATTGAAACGAGAATAGACGTGTGACGTAGTTCATGTAATAATTGCAACAATGTTGTTTGTTCGAACAAACATATGCTGAACAGCTCAGCTAAAGTAAGCAACATAATTCAGTTTTAATAGCAACATAAATTAAAATTTAATTAGCAGGCAACATCCCTTTGCGTGTCAACAACAAACCACTGTACAGTAAATTGTGCATAATAAATTGTGTAACAAAATACGATCATTTCATTAAGCACAGCATACCTGACTAATTATTAAAGTTATTAATAAATAAAAATAAAACAATAAATGTACCGCTTCGCAATCCGAGCTATTAATATTGCACCCTAATTGGTTTGGTATTGCATCTACTTTAATTTACAAAACATTTAACAGTAGTCTTATTCTCACAATCATTCCCCAAAAAACAGTGGCATTGTAGAAATAAACACTGTCCAATGCTCTTTAGTAATAACTTGTGATTGCGTGTGCTCGACTGCGTGGAACAACGTAGTAAGAAATTGAGAGGGACGATATTGTTGAAGTTTGATTTAGTACGGAGGCTGCTTGGCAACGCTCTGGGCACCTGTTGCCGCGGCTTCCTCCCTTCCCACCCTCTTTTATCCCTCTTGGGATGCTAGTACTGGTTTCGTCTGTCTGCGAGCGAGGGACTAATATGGAGCTTAAGCTTTGTAAGTTTCGTAACTACACGGAAGCTTACGTCTAGACTCGGTAGCAGCAAGTTTGTAAATGAGTTAAGTGTTCAGTGTTCACTGAGGATTGCAGAGCATGTGATGCAGTGATATTGGCAAGAGATTCACCAATGTATCCGCGCTTTGGAGTTAGTATAAATATTTGATTGTACCGCCGTGATGTTCGTCTTTGATACGGTTTGATTTAGTAGTTCCTAATTGAATTTGTGTTTACTAATGGTTCTTGGTTTCGGATACAACTTTAGATTTAATTGAAAATTTTGTTTGTAGACTTTAAGAGTTAAGGTAATAACATGATGGATGGCGATGATTGGGAAAGAAGTCGTTTCTCGTCGGTTACTAACATAAAACCTATAATTGTAAAATTGATGGCTTTTTGGTTCCACATTCCCAGTAACACTGCAATCATTTTTTGTAGTATATATTCACCCGTTACCATAGAAAAGTGGATTACCTTCCACAATACAATCAAATGCAAATGACAAACTTAAAAAAAATGTTTTCTCTCTTTCTTTGTTTCTTTAACTATAGATTGTACGTTATTCACTGGAGCTACTACCTACCTATGTAAGCACATTTAGCCTAGCCAATATTAAAATACTTTTATTAATTCAATCTCAAATCAAAATTCAGTAGTTTCGAAGATTAAAGACGCGGGTTCCAACAAACTCTTCAGCTTTATAATATTAGTAGATATAGTAATAGTATAGATATATCATTGAAAGCGTTGGAAGGCCTCCTACAAGGTGGACCGATGACTTGGTAACGGTTGCGGGAGTACGATGGATGCGAGACGCACGGGACCGTTCATTGTGGCGACACTTGGGAGAGCCCTATGTCGAGCAGTGGACGTCTTTCGGCTGAAATGATGATGATAATGATCATCGGTGGTCAGTTCTTTTAACAGTATGCTTTTCTGACGAGAAAAAGATTGGCTATAGTAATTCAGTTGTTCATATTCACCAGTACGTGTTTTCATGCTCTGAAATTTTGACAAAGAATCGAAAGTCATCCTCTGTACCTACTGCGATCCTAGTCAAACTATTATAGCCCCACAGTCTAACTCCAAACCTATATACATATGTCTAGGTAAGTGCAGTTGGTCAGTGCAAGTAATTTCAGCATGCAGGGGTGGCGGAATGAAAGGCTGGGGTTGATTGAACTGTGACATAACATCTATAGATACGCACTAGTGCGGATTGATTTCGGATGTGTTGCAGTTATATTTTTGGTGGTGTCTTGGCTTTAGTCAATAGAGAAGCTAGGAGATATGCATACAATTATGTAGGCATATTATTTTATATAGTTTTACAGAGTAAGACTTGAATAATGTAGCGAAATCTCACCAATATATAATACTTATACGACGTTACTTTTGAACACGTTTATTGCAATCGTTTCCCGTATTGTAATTTTGCCTTAATTAAACAGAGTATTATTATTTATTTATTTTAATTCCATTTAGTATTTTTTTTTTTGTTACAAATGTAAATTTAATTTTTTATGTTTATTTCAATTTGTAACATAAAATAATAATTGGTTTATTTTATTAAAAGTACTATCACTAATTGTATGTAATTTTTGATTTATGTCTAAGCTGTGTACTTCTTTAAGTGACAAGTTCATCATAATAACAGTTATATATTATGTAAGCAATTTTTTTTTGTAATATGTAATTAGTGAATAAGCTGTTGGAGTACCTTAATATAAATAAATAAATATTATGTAGGCGAAAGTTTATACGAGAGTAAGTTTGTATGATTGTGCTACGTTCAAACAACTGAACGGATTAGGATGTAATTTGGTTCTAAGATAGCGTATAACATGGATTAACACATAGACTATGTTTATAGTCTATTTTGTGTTATGTGTTAACGTTTGTTAGAAGTTTTTTTTATTATTATTTACTGTTGTTAAATTTCCCAAATTTTTGTAGGTCTCAGATTTTCGCATAATTTTTTGAAATTTATATTTTATAGAAGGTGAAAAATAGGTGCCCGTATCGCGCAGGCGGAGTTGCGAGTCGCAGTTAGTCTCAAATACAACTGTTATATTTTCTATGAAATTTTATGTATGACTTAGGTAAGTATTACCTATATAACATAAAGCAAGAAGAAATAAATACATACTCGTAGTTATAGACTTGAAGAATATAGGTTAGGGCCAAGCGTGCTCATTATTACAGTCTCAGCATTCACTCAGCATTCAGCCGTCACACCGACAGAAAGTTGAAATTTCTAATTAAAAATATTAATCAAATCAAATTACACCTACATATAGCAAATGTAATGTAGATAATTTATTTCACTTAACTGTGACTATTCAATGCCTGAAATAAATTAATTGATTTTTATTAATTACTATGACTGTAATCATTATGAGGATGTACGGCAATTCTCAAACTAATAACTTTCTTGTACAGTTTAGTTTTTTTTTTTTTTACGGTGGGAAAATCATCTTATGACATCCCCCGCTCTTGGGTGGAGCGAGAGATAGTGGCAGACTTTTACTTACTAAAAACCCATTCCTGTTCCTTCGTTGCCTTTCGTACCAGGGCCGAGTCTTCTTTTCAGAATCAGACCCTTGGCCCCAGTAGGCTTCGACCCTGATAGGCCCCTACAGTTGCTCACATCTCCTTGAGGCGCGCGTGAAACAGTACTCGCCATCGACGACTTGGGCTCGGTCCGGACGGTTATCGGACGGTCGGACGGCGAGCTACCCATTGCTGACCGTCCGCAAGCCCGCGCCTACAGTGGCCGGAAATCGGGATCAGAATCCCGGCAGCGGTTGGGGCGACAGGACCGGGACAGTTTAGTGTATGTTGTATTAATTGATTTCTAGTGAATATTGTAATGTAGGCTGTAGTTTTGTATCTCCAGTGCCTACACAATTGGATAATATGTGGAATCATCGAAACAGGAGCGATCTCAGTAAAGTATTGTAGCTATTGACTACGTCAGCGATGCTTGCCGAGACGCCTGACTCAATACATTTGCTGGGAAATACAGCAAACACATTAGAATGTGTTATATCCACATTACAACTCAAAGTACTCGAAGAAACTAAGTCTAAAATTTTGATTAAAAAACTAAGTACTGTTGCTACGTGACAACCCTGAAATCCTTTGCACCTCGTACGAAAGGTGCAACCGTATCGTTCAATATTCCCAGCCTTTAAGTATCGCGACGGAGATTGAAAGATTTTACTGAAACATGAATTCCTTTAATAAACGAACGTCAGAGTGAACGACTGAACGATTCCATGCTGAATGGTAATTTTGTTATTGCTACAGTAAATTCATTCCTTCATATTGCACTAGAAGGGGTCAATTATTATCGACGGTCTCAAGACCGCTCACTGAATCATCCAAGACGACTCATGTTTTTTTTTATGTGGGGAACATTTAGGTATAAGGCTTATTCATCATCATCATCATTTCAGCCGATAGACGTCCACTGCTGGACATAGGCCTCCCCGAAACGGTCCTGTGCGTCTCGCATCCGTCGGATTCCCACAACCTTCACCAGGTCATCGGTCCACCTTGTAGGGGGCATTCCAACACTGCGTCTTCCGGTACGCGGTCGCCACTCCAGAATCTTTCGGCCCCAACGGTCATCTGTTCTGCGAGCAATGTGCCCTGGCCATTGCCACTTATGTTTGGCGATTCTTTGTGCTATGTCGGCAACCTTGGTTTTCCTGCGGATATCGTCATTTCTGATTCGATCACGCAAGAAAACTCCGAGCATAGCCCTTTCCATTGGCCTTTAGGTGACTTCGAGCCTTCTGGTGAGGTCCATTGTGCGCGACCACGTTTCGGAACTATATGTCATCACTGGCAACACGCACTGGCCATAGACTTTCGTCTTGAGACGTATACGTAATACATATAAGGCTGAACATACTATTAAATTATAAAAATATCATGACAGATATTGTTAAACACAAAAATGACCCCTCATTGGCAAGGTGAGCATGACGTTTGATATTCGGGTCGAGCAAGTAACCCTTTCGAACAATCTTGCAGCTCTGTACCTAAAGATAGCTCTCAACACTCAGGGACAAGAATAAATAAACGTGTCCTCGCAGAATATTGAAAATAATCCTTACATTTTTTCTCATGACAACCGAGAATCAGTTATTCGAAACGCTACACACTTGAGTCGGCACGTAAAAAAAAATCGTCTACATCACGAACTTCAATTGAAGTCAATATTATATTATAACGTTATTCCTTTTTGCAAATGGATATAAATAACCTTTTTACTTGTAGTAGAATACTTTTTTGGCTAATCCATCTTTTGTAATGGTCTCGTAAGAAGGATAGAGTAATATGTGTGAATAATTGGCTATGCCGTCTTCATTTTGAAGTAAGCTTTTTGTATTATTGATAAGCTCGAGTTTGATTACTATCTCACCTAATATAGCATAATCAGCATTTTAATGTTCCCACTGCTGGGTCTCAGGCCTCCTCTATAGGAGAGGGAATGGGCTGTAATCCACCACCATGCGGGCCCAGTGCGGGTTGGTGAATGTCAAATGTCTTCGAATTTTTTGGTTCTGGGACAAGCCGGTTTCTTCAGGATGTTTTCCTTCACCGTTTTGATAACAGTGGTGATGAAATAAATTACACAAAGTAATGCGCCTGGCTGAGTTTGAACCCGCGACCTGAAACTCTTAAGTCAGGGCCGTTACCACTCGGCCATCATTGCTCTAATCTATCACCTATAATGGTAAGCGATAATGTGGTCGACGATGGAGCATGCTTGTCTAGAAGTAACCTTCTCACTCTTGACTTAAATACTCCTGGGTTGTAGCTATCAGGAAACAGACTCTGGCAAGGAATTCCACTTCTTGCCTGTATGTACAATAAAGGTTATGTACCATGGGTTGGATATCCATCTTGTATCCGTGGTGCAACGCCGTACGTCTAGTGGTCCGATTAGTAAACGGGTTTAGTAGAATTAAATTTTGCAATTCCAATGCACACTTCCCGAAATGTAAACAATAGAAAACAGACAGGCCAGCAACTCGGTGTGATCTCGCAAGACTCGACAAGATCTTCTTGGCTCGCTTCTCAATCCACTCCAGGGCATCAAACTGGTATTTGGCGGACCCATCCCAAATATGAGAGCAGTACTCCATACACGATCGAACCTGTGTTTGATTAAGGTTGAGCAGCTGTTCTGGTGTGATGTTATGCAAACTCCCCGAAATGTAAACGATAATAATAAAGCTCCCGAATTTCTTTTGTTATTACTAAGAACGTGAGAGATTTTTTAACACTTAGTGTGGTCGGTTCTGTCCGTAATCTGCCTAATATTATATCCAATTTGACGGCATGTGTGCAGTAGTTGAGCATTTGGCTGCTGCGCTGCGTATCACTGGTTCGATTTCTTCACGGATCAAATATTTATATAGCCTCAGTACTGGACTACCTTTTGACTAGTTACAGTCAGCATCATCATCCTGCTCTTGCTCCTATGAAACTTGGGGTCCGCGCTACACGTTTTTTTACGCTCCTTTCATGTCACTATCTTGGATTGAACCACACTAATATTATAAAGGCAAATAATGTCTGTGAGTGTGTGTATGTTTGTTACTTCTTTTGACGCTCGAACGACTGAACGGATTTCGGTGAACCTGGTAGATGTACGGCTAGACCATGTCCTGGAATAGCACGTAAGATATTTTTTTATCACGGGAATACCTATGTTCCCTTTTTTTTAGGTAGGAAATCAACCAGTGACATCTCCCGCCCTTGGGCGGAGCGGGAAGGCGTGTCAGACTTTTACTAACTAAAACCCACTCGTTTGTTCTTTTTTTGCCTTTCGTTCCAGGGCCTCGAGGATTAATTTTCACTTAACCCATGGCTTCGACTCTCCTGTGCCTCTATGATTTGCTGACATCTCCTTGAAGGCGCGCGTGGAACACTACGACTTGGGCTCGGTACGGACGGTTACCGGACGACCGAACGACGTGCTACGCATTGCTTACTGTCCGCAAGCCTGCGCCTACGGTGGCTGGAAATCGGGATCGGAATCCCCGAGGCTGGGGCGTGAGGGCTGTTCCCCCGCGCGTGTGGCCGCCTCCTTTGCTAGCATTACTGCTTACCTATGTTCCTTTGGGATCATTTTCGCTTACAGCAGCTAATGAATAATATAATTGGTCCATGTCTTCTTTAGCCTTTCTTCCCTTCTTTCTTAACATAAGTACGGTATTATAGCAAGCAATTGATAAATAAATAAATAAAGACCAAATAATAACACAAATGTAAGATCAGCAATCTTTTTACATAATATAATTTAATGTAGGTACCTACTTATTCAACGACAATAGGTGTGAAATGGGTTCGTGGAATGGCAGAAACAAACACCTTTTTACTAACTTTTAAATTTCTTCTATATTTCGCAACTTTTACCTTTGTTACAATCTTTTTAGAGTTCCGTACTTCAAAAAGAAGGGTTTATAGGATCACTTTGTTGTCCGTCTGTCTGTCTGTCTGTCTGTCTAGGCCATTTATCTCTGGAAATATGGAGTTGAAATTAAAACCATGCACTTAAGTCTGCGGACCCTTGAAGCTGTGAAAAAACGAACTTTATGTCGCAAAAAACGTGCATTTCGTTACTCTCAAAGGAATCAATATTCATAGGGCACTTTCCGTTGACCCAGAATCCTGGAACTTGGCATAAATCAAGGTCTCATATTAGAAATATAGGAAAAAATCTGAATAATGTATTTTTTTTGTCTTCACAAAAAAAAAATGCGAAATTTTAGAGAATTGAATTATTTACATAGGTAAGTTTGTACAGAACCCTCAGTGCGCGAGTCTGATTCGACTCTCACTTTACCAGTTTTTTTTTAACCTTTGTCCCTAGCCTTTGTATAGAAACATTATTTATGTTGTAAATATGCAGTTTAGAAATGGCACAATCGAATAAACTTACTAACATTATTATAATTATTAAAATTAAATGTTATGCCCACATATAGGCTAAAAGATATTTTCTGTAAACTGTAGGTTGAAGTTTCCAACTGGATTTTTACCACAAAACTTTTGATTCCTGAAAATATTTCGCAGGATTACTTCAATCACGACAAATAACACTGAACTTACGAAGCGTCAACGTAAGATTGACTTCCTGATTGCTGTTTATTTCATTAAACTTGGTCCAGATTAAATAAGTTAGATTTAGTCGAGTCACGGAGTTCGTAGCCTTATGGGACGTTAATGGCTCCTGCAAGATGTCGTCAATTTTGTAGTTGTAATAGGTTTGTAACAGAGTTGGTTTGTTGATTTCTAATAATAATAATAATAATAGTGCTAGTGACAATAGTGTAGTATAGTTTTATCGATGGAAATTAAAAACATTGTTCAAGCAGACCATAATCTTAACATAGTTAACGCTAACCAGTCCATTTAAGAATCCTAAAACCATAGCCCTATTGTTTTTGTTTTCCATATGTTGCAATATTTTCCCATCAACCGGTGGTAGTGCTTGGATGCAATAGCACTTCGCATACAAGGATAATCGCCGGTTGATACCACGTTCCATTAAAAGCGTCAAAAAGGCCTCTGCGAGTTGGTTTCGACTCCTCGTACGCCTTCCAAAGGTCCAGGAACTCAGGGTTCTCGGATATAGTAACCCATATAATATTATTTCACAACTAACACACAACGCCGTCTAGTCCCAAGCTAAGCAGAGCTTGTGTTATGAGTACTAGACAACTGATAAACGTACTTATATATTTCTAAATACATACATATTATAGATAAATTACACCCAGACACAGAACAAATGATCGTGCTCAGCGCACAAATATTTGTGGCCTCCGGCATAGCAGTGAGGGTCACTACCTACTAGACCAACAGGCCAGTCAAATAACCTGAAGAATTGTGACGTACTTTAGTAGCAGTGGGCTTGGTACATTGCTCATAGAACGCTCGTAGCCGTTGGGACCGAAAAGTTCGAGAGTGGCGATCGCGTACCGGAGGACGCAGCGTTGGAAGGCCTCCTACGTGGTGGACCGATGACCTGGTAAGGGTTTTTTTTTTTTTTTTAGGTGGGAAAATCATCTTATGACAAATCCCGCTCTTGGGCGGAGCGAGAAATAGTCTCAGACTTTTACTGACTAAAAACCCACTCCTGTTCCCTCCTTGCCCTCGTCCCAGCGCCCCGGGTTTCACTTTCACACTACCCGTGGCCCCAGTAGGCTTCGACCCCGCTGGGCCCCTACGATTTGCTGACATCTCCTTGAGGCGCGCGTGGAACAGTACGCGCCGTCGACGACTTGGGCTTGGTCCGGACGGCTACCGGACGATCGGACGGCGAGCCACCCATTGCTCGCCGTCCGCAAGCCCGCGCCTACGGTGGCCGGAAATCGGGATCAGAATCCCGGCGGCGGTTGGGGCGTGAGGACCGTTGCCTCACGCGATCGGCCGCCTCCTTTGCTAGCATTACTGCTTCGCAAAAGGAGGCGACCGCCTGCCACTCTTCCTCGCTCCGGACCATGGCCTGTACCAAGGCCCGGCGCGAGAGATCGCCGCCGCCGATCGCCCCCACGAGGACACGGCGTTGCTCTGCCCAAGCGGGGCACACCTCCACCGTGTGCTCCACCGTGTCCTCCGGGCGGTCCACACAGTGGCGACACCCGGGCGTCGCTTCCGCACGAATCCGGTGCAGGAACTTCCCGAACTTACCGTGTTCGGTGAGAACCTGCGTCATGCGGAAGGTGAGGACGCCGTGAGGTCTTTCCAACCACGCCTCAAAGAGGGGACTTACCGCCATAATTGTGGCGTGCCCAACCTGGTAAGGGTTGCGGGAATACGATGAATGCAAGACGCATAGGACTCTTCATTGTGGCGACACTTTGCGGAGGCCTATGATGTCCAACAGCGGTCATCTTTCAGATGAAATGATGTTGATGTCTGTTTGTAATATATATTTTTTTTTTTTAATGCATTTTTTTAAGGTGGGAAAATCATTCAATGACTTTTCCCTCTCTAAGGTGGAACTGGGCGTGTCAGACTTTTACTGACTATAACCTCACCTAAGTTCCTTCTTTATTCTTACTTTCTAAGTCCACGGGTTTCCCTTTTGTAAGTCAACGCATTACAAATGCCTAAGAGAGTATATTCGATACCTATAACAAAACTGCATTTTTTTCTCCCTCTCTGTCTGTTTATTCTGGCTAATTTCCAAAACGCCTGGACCTATTTCTACGGAACTTTCATTGGTAAATAGCTATTGTTTATATTGCATTCTGATCAGGTTGTATATTTAAATTAATTACTCTTTTTTATAAAACTTGAAAACACTTTTTTTTATATTTTATAAGCCGTTCCCATACATGATTCCCCTCTTTTATATAGCGAGGAGAGTAATAAACACAACAATACCGAAAAAGCTAACTATTCTTGTTGCGTCCTTTCAATTTTAACAAAGATACTCGAAAATCGATCCGGCTCGCACGTGAAGGACGGACCGGCAACAAAAGAAACCGACTCCCGGACCGAATCACCGGTCCGGGACGCAATATTCACGACTTTGATTGTACTCGACTGAGTACACGGTCAATAATGCGATGGATTTTAATAGGATCGAGGTACTATTATGTTGAGTTTTTTGTCGATACTCTTAACCCTCGTTTTCATCCACACATCCATCCATTACACTACAAGTTTTTTTTTTTTAATACGTTATCCAATCCTAAAAATTACTCCTGTTTCGTGGATGCGTTCAAAAACAACTGAAACAACTGTCTGTGGGCCTTACAAAAATTTGTTCTGTTTCTTTTTTCGGAGGGAAAATCATCCAATGACATCCCACGGTCTTGGGCGGAGCGGGAGATAGTGTCAGACTTTTACTGACTAAAAACACCCGGCACTGTAGTACTGGTAACGGATACAAAAGATACGGCCGTTTATGAAGCAAAAAACGTATATTTCGACACTCTCAAGGAAATCAAAATTCATAGGGCAAGTCTTAAAAGGTAGGCCTCAAATCAACGCTATAATTATGAAAATTTTTCTTCACTCATAGGTAAGAAAAAAAATTGAGGATTTTAAAAACATAATTTTGCTGTCGTAATTTATTAGACTCTGGGCCTTAAGTCTGTTATTACAATAGTGTCGAATGATCTATCATTGATTTCACAATTGTTGATTTCGACAAGTTTGGTATTCTACTAATATAATGGCGTCATTATGACTTTCCAATGATCAACCACTAACACTCCACTGAAAGAAGTGGCATAAAATGGTAATCTCTTAACAAATTTACAAATGAATGTCTGACGTATGCGGTAATCTACAAAAATTTTGACAGTTCCTTTGATCAGTGACCTATCATTAGGACGTCATTGTGCAGTGATTGTTTTTAATGAGCTCGATATTATCATTTTACCACAACTCTATTACGAGACCATTGACCGATCAATGATCGATCAGAATTAGCAGATTACGAACTTTTAGCAAAATGACAATGGAATCGTGCTGAAATGACGAATTTATAAAAATAGCAGACTTGGGCCCCTGATTTTCTGATAACATAATGCCTTTGCTGCAATTCATGCTGATTTCCCAACGGCACAAGCCACTGAATAACAACAGATATTCGCTTAGTTATGCATGAATCTCCTGAAACAATACTGTGCCTAATTCAGCCTTTCACACTAGCGTGACAAGACACGATCATGCCACAAAATTTGTGACACTAGTCGTGACAAATCAACACTATAGTGCGTAAATATGAATTTATATTAATTACATCTAGTGGTAACTACGTTCGACCACGGGATTTTTTAAAAGAGTTATCGTGGCTGTGGAATCCAAAGGGCAACTTGACTTGAGACTTGGCCTTTAGTCAGTAAAAGTCCGACATCTCCATATAAGTGGAACATTCATCTATTTCAAATATTCAAGATTTTGCTCTCATAAATCATTACTGTCTGTGGAAACGTTCAAAGAGTTAAGAAAGAAACTTAGGTGGGTTTGAGTTAGTAAAAGTTTAACACGCCCTCACACTCCACCCGAGAGCAAGAGAAGTCATTTGATGATTTTCTACCTCAAAAAAACTGGGCAAGTGCGAGTCAGACTCCCGCCCTTAGGGTTCCGTACAAACTCACTTAGGTAAATATTCGAACATTTTTCCGAATCGCTATTCTTTTTTTGTGACGTAACAACAAATGTACTGTTTTTAGAATTATTCCTATATTTGTTCTATAAGACCTTGCCTTATGCCAAATTTCAGGATTGTGGGTCGACGGGAAGTACACTATGAATTTTGATTCCCTTAAGTGTGTCGAAATATATGAATTTTGGCGACAGAAATGGCTATATCTTTTTTTCTCGTAAATTTAGAAGTTTGTTCTTTTCACAGCTTCAAAGGACTGAAAACTTGAGTATATGGTTTTAGTTCCCGAGATAAAGGGTCTTGACAGGCAGACAGACAGACCGACGGACAACAAAGTGATCCTATAAGGGTTCCGTTTTTCCTTTTAAGGTACGGAACCCTAAAAAGATAAAAACCAATTTCACAATACGTATGTAGACTACACTACTATCAATTCATTTTAGGTCTCTTCTCCTGAGAAGACACACCCACCACCTGCCGCATCCAGGTTTCTACCACTGTCACATAGATATACCCCTACCGTTACCAACTCGGCCATTGAGATGCCAACTAATCGTCTTAATAGCTATAGATAATGTGAGTAAATGGTTTACCTGCCTACTGTTACCCTGCATAGGTTTAATCATGCAAATTGGGCTCTCTACAATTGGTATGCACGAATTGAAGATGGATGTCGACGTAATTTGGTTTAAATACACCAGCTATTTATATGTATGAAGGTTAGATGAGAGTAAGTGTTTTAAAGAACAAGGTGTTGAAGTGTGTATTGAAGTTTGTAATGGTTCATTATTTCAGCCGAAAGACGTCCACTGTTGGACATAGGCCTCCCGATGTGTCGCCACAATGAACGGTCCTGTGCGTCTCGCATCCATCGGATTCCCGCAACCCTTATCAGGTCATCGGTCCATCTTGTACGAGGCCTTCCAACGCTATGTCTTCCGGTACGTGGTCGCCATTCCAGAGCCTTTCGGCCCCAACCGCCATCGCCACCCGTTCTGCGAGCAATGTGCCCTGCATATTGACACTTAAGTTAGGCGATTCTTTTTGCCATGTCGGTAACCTTGGATTTTCTGCGGATATCCTCATTCCTGATTCGATCACACAAGGAAACTCCGAGCATAGACCTTTCCATTGCCCTTTGGGTGACTTTAAGTCTTTTGATGAGGCCCATTGCTGCTCAAATGACAGCTGCTGACAGCAGAGCAGAACGTGAACGTGCTTCGTTCATGTTCACTATTTTAAGTCATGCTAGGTATTACAAATATCTCGGTTATATATTTCTTGTCGCTACAATAATGCAAGAGACAAATTGTGCATTCAATCGGTCCGATCTCACAATCGCCAACGGAACAAGAGCGCTATCGCCCGCCATTATACTACATCGACAGCTTTACTTCAGATAATACTCACAAATATGAGCGTTTCTCTATTGCCAGCACAATTAGACGATTGCAGTGAGTAATCGACTACTAAATAAATTAAATATAATCTCGGTTGCAAAAACAAAGTAAATAATCTGATCACGTATCAAAACTTAACACTATTTTATTACCAAATTAATTTGTAGTAAAAACTATTTCACAATTTTATATTCATCTGAAAAATCATATTTTGGACATCATTCGTTTCACTTTATGATCCAAAAGCGCACTAAGCATAAACACAAGTAGAACAGATACAAAGTAAGACCCACGAGGAATATATGATCAAAGCAAACTTTCTTTCCTCTAGAGTACTATCTATGATTAATACGCAACTCACTTTGATTTTTAAAAAGTTATGTAGGTCGAGTAGTTTGTCGTTGTGACGGTTTATGTCCGTGTATCGATTTCTGCAACGACGGACTTTGTTTATGTTTAAATTTAAAATACCATATATTGTATGTGTGTTAGTCTACAGTACATTATATTTTCTTCATTTCCTTTTATCCGTGCAAAACCCTTTCGCTTCTTTCTATTTCACCCAGTTGTCAGCCAGGATCCTCTAACATAATTTATAAATCGTCGTATCCTACGAATAGTGCCCTAACGAACATAGGGGCCTTCTTTTTTTATTGCATAATCCAACTCTGCTCATCATACCACATATAACCAGTTCAACAAAACAATTAAAAACGGTACAGGTTATCAAATAATTAGGTTTTCTAAAAAGCCACAATTTTAAGCACTACGTTTTCATCGAAGAAAAAAGCTACAATCACCATCGCGCCCTCTTTCTTCGCGAGTAGTGGGGGTGCGCGGGCGCGGAGAGAGCGTATTAGCACCGCTCGGCCACTATTCGGCGGAACGCGTTGTAGTATTGAATAAGTTCAAATATCATAACATCAACGAGTTTGTACTTAATTAAGTCACTCTAATTATAAGAAAGACATAAACGTAATTAGGGCTTCGTCTCGCAATATAGCCATTCCATAGAACACGGCCACAATCACCATTGTGGTTTTTTTCTATGTACCCAATATTGAAAATTCATTAACACAACATAGAATAAGGATTTAAGGGACAAAATGCGTTTAAAATATAAAGATAATTTATTGAAAATAATCCTAGCCGAATCTTAAGATATCAATACACATTATATGAAATCACTAATACATATTTGAAAATATTTAATTTAATTAAACACAAAAAAGTGTCTCCTGAAAAGTTGCTATTATGCAGTTACGCCCCTATTCATAGGATACGACGAAATACTCTTTAAGTATTTTTCTCTATTAATTTGTTCCCTGCACCTTACTCTCCACGGCAGATCACGAAGACAATTTGATTCCCCAGGTACTCCATTATAAAGCTGAAAAAAAATTCTGAAGCCATGAAAACATAGACGAAGCTTATTGAGGGGTAACAAAAGCGGTACTTTCAGACACGGCGCTCAGTAAATGAAGGAGGCACAATAGATGGATTATAAAATTGTAGCGGCCAGGAAGATATCCCATCTTCTTTTGTTGTTTTTGAAGTACTGAGTGGTACCTTTGAAGTCTGAAGATGGTTTATTTATGGACACAAATTAGGATAGGAGGAATAAAAAAAAAAACTTACATTTATACAATAATGCGTTCAGGATGTTGTTAAGTCTGCCGTGGCGGTGCAGCGCCTTTGGGATGTTTGCTGAAGCGCGCACTGATGGTTTCCAGGCCATCATGTGCAAAAAAGCAGCTTACCTGCAGGCTCGTATATGGAGTAGCAACAACTTAATTCTGAACGTAATTGCTGTACGTTTTGACTGTCCCTTTCAAAATTATTGGGTCATGTCTTGTATAGGTGTGGCCAGTCATGGCAAATATAATAAAATAAAATTTGTACTAGGTTAAATTTTCTATGGGTCTATGCCACCCGAAATAAAGTTATTATTATTATTATTCCGTTTATTAAATTTATGTACATATTGATTACATTTTTAAATATTTCTAAAACAAAACATTTAAAAATATAAAAAATAGTCACCCACCGGCATCGGGAACAGGGTCCAAGCTACCGGTGGTCAGGGCTCCTGAGAGAGGAATCTCCTAACAATGCGCGCCGTGTCCAGGAGTACTGCTTTCTGAATCAGGCCCTTGATCCAGCTGCCTAATGAGAGCCTCCTCAGATGTTGTTCGAGGCTCTTAGCTATTAAGCCATTGGCCGTTACGACTATCGGCACAATGATTGCTCTATCCACTTCCCACATGTCGACAACCTCGCGAGCTAAGTCAAGATATTTAGTTTGTTTATCTTTCTCAGCTTTCACGAGGTTTTCGTCATGAGGGACCGCTATATCAACAATCATTGTGCGACGCTCTAGTCGATCTATCACCACTATGTCAGGCTTATTATTATTATTAATATACGAAACTAAAGGTGTCTCATAGCTTTTATGGTAATTTTGAATGGTCTGAGTCGGTCAGTCAGGGCACAGGCTCTACTATACTGGTTAGAGAGGCGTCAGGACATCCTCACCTTCTGTCTGACGTAGGACCTCACAAGACACAGTTGTTTCGGAAGGTTTTTGACTCTTTGGCTATCGTTTTTGTATCTTTATTCTACCGTTTTTTTTTCTCTTATCACATTTTTGTTTTATTCGTCTATTATTTATTTTCACACTTTATCTTACACCTATTTATCACACTTAATACATTTAGCTAGTAATTAAAACCATATTTTGATGGTTTATATTATTTAAGTACGTATAACCACTTTAGATGTATATTATATTGCACTCAAGCGTCATAATCACAGGTTCAGTTAAAAACCAGCGTCAGGCACTAGTTGTCTGCCATTCATACTGGACTGGACCTATTTTGGTGCAGCAGTGAGGCACGCAACTATATTTTTTGCTCCTTTTCTTTTGTTTCGTGTTACCTAAATATCGTGTTTGTGCCTTATACTGTACCAATTTTTTTTTTCTTTCTTTTCATCACTGTCCAGGTTTTCTGAACGAATCTCCATCCCTTTTGTGCTGAAACAAGAAAACACTATTTTAATGACGTTAAGTGTTACAATAGTGAAGTCCTGATGCACATTTAGTTATTGTAACAACAGCATTATTAAGTTATTAACCTTATGAATATATATACTTATTTATTTTTCATAAATATAATTACCAAGTTCTATGGGCACATGCATCGGTGGTATAAGCAATATATCTACTAGGCCATACAATTTAGAATCACATTATTTAACCTTAAATATAAAACTAAAATTATAAACTGGACATGTTTATTCAACGAAGAAATATTGTGTAATAAAATATTGTACATAAATATGTATATATTTAATTACATATACTATAATAGCATTTTATTAACGTCAAAAACATCGCTTAGCCTTATTTATATCAAAGAAAACGAATTACTTGCTTCAGAAATCGTCAGTTCAATCATACAATTTACCAAACCAAGTAGAAAAACAAAATTCAATTTTATTAAAATAAATAATAGTTGTGCGATAGTTGGGCGCAGCAAAGACAATCTCCATAGATGAGGGTTCTCGGACGGTTCCCATCTTCAGTGTTTATGCAGTTTCTCTCCGCAGACCATGTCCCACCTTCGATCCTGCATCATGTGCCCTGTTACCTATTCACGTAGGGACCTAATGACAGCATCAGCGAACGGCACTGCCGTGACCGAATACTGAGCCAGGCAAGGAATTTAACTAGTTTTGTAAGCTGTACCGTTATAGAGAAAAAAATCATCAGGATTGCTCAAGAACTGCAGGATTGCTTGAATAAGTTACCACGGCTCTGGAATGCAAAGGACGACAGAAAGAACACAGGTGGCTTTTAGTCAGTAAAAGTCTTACACTCTATCTGGGTGTTTTTAATATCGGGCGGATTTCATCACGCATGCGGAATTGCTCCGCACGCGTTGGCCCCGAAAATGTCCTTTTCGTACAAGTATTTATTGTAATGCGTAGAATACGGACGCGGGATGCGGGGCGTGATATTGGGCAGCAGCCCCGCATGGGGTACTTCCCGTTGACCTAGAACCTTGAAATTTGGCATGAAGCAAGGTCTCATAGTACAAGTCACAATCAAAAAAAATCTGAGAACTATAAATTTGCAGTTACATCACAATTTTTTTTGCGATTCGAAAAAATCTACGTAACTCGATTCGGGAATTCAACCGGTTTCATTGGTAAGTTTGTACGGAACACTTGCCCAGTTTTTTTTCTTTTACTTCAACTTAAAAAAAAAATAAGTTGCCGGGGCTTCCCAGAAAGTAATTCGAAGATACTTGCTATGGGATAACATAATTAACAATTGTTTCGTTGTGCTAATTAGGTTTAAGTTACACATTTTTTTAATGAAACCAATAGTGTCTATGAGTGTGTGAATGTATATTTTGTGTGTATGTGTGTGTGTGTATGAATGGGTGTGTGAACTTTCATTTAATATACCAACAATAAACTAGAAAATAAAGTTGAAACTTAGTGTAAGACTAAAATTACTTCTAGTCTTTACAGTTACAACCCAAGCAGTACCTAGGTATTGACGTTGAAACAAAGGAGTAAATGGACTATATTAATTAAAGTTCAAATGAACCACGCTGTACGGTGATGCCCTCTGTGGGGAACAGCTTTATAGTTTCTCACTACTAAGTTCTAAGCTTGCCTTTACATTATGAGGTTGGATGCATTTAAATCTGTTGTAAATATCTAGCTGGTAGACTGTGCTGTTTTATCTTGAGAGTGAACATATCCATGGTTGTAATGTGATGTATGTTCTAATACAGAAACAAAGAAAAAATTTCGTAAAAAGTCTCGTGAAACACTTGGTTTATTAAAAAGATATCATTTAAAATTAAATAATCTTACCCAAATTCGATAGTGTGCATAATGCACTTCATATGAAAAAAAGCAGTTATAAAATATACTAACTCCACAATGCACAAGTCATAATCATCATCATCTTCCTGCCCTTGTCCCGTGTTATTAGGGGTCGGCGCAACATGTCTTTTTCTTCCATTCTGCCCTGTCACTCGTCATGCTATCACTAACTTCCTTTTCTTTCATATCACTCTTCACACAATCCATCCATCTTTTCTTTGGTCTCCCTTCTCCATCCATTATATCCACAATGCACAAGTCATAATCATGAGGATATAATAGGTACCTTTTTTATCTGTGTGTATGTGTGTTTGTTCTGGAGTGGCATCTACGTACTGACGACCTGGTGAGAGTCGCGAGAATCCGTCTGAAAGGGGACTTCGTCTTTAGGCTAAAATGATGATGATACTATCCGATACAGAGTTACGAATTGCAAAAAAAAAAACACGGGCTACCCTGGAACATTTACCGTAAGGTTATGTTTTGTGTCCTCATTTAGGGCTAAGTTAAGTTTATAGAACCAATAAACCCAGAGTATTAACAAAAGCTAGGACTTTCGTTATATACCATATTTATATACCATTTACAAAAGACTGTAATAAATAATTATGAAAACTTAGACGAGGCTTACATTGAAAGAAAAATGGCCAATATTGTTATCTCTTTAACAATATACCCTTTTTGACAACAGTCGAAGCCATAATTTAATCATCACAAAAAATCAAGATCAGAGACCAGATTCAATCAATCAATCTGCCTAGAAGGTCATTTATGTAATTTTGTTTAAATGTTATAGTATCTGTCGTGGCCAGATCTTAGAATTAATTACTTCATGATATGGCCAGATCGTTTAAACGTTAACATTTGGTGATATATCAATCCTCGTTTGGCCATATCATATATGTAGGATTTCTATGATAATAAAGGTCTAAAGAAAGTAGGCCAAACTTCGATTGAGATAGCTTCAAACTTTAACGTTTAAAACGATTTGGCCAGTTTTACTTGGCCATATCATGAAGTGATCAATTTCTAAGATTTGGCCACGACATATCTATTGATAGATAGATATAGCATCTATATTTATCTATTAATAGATATGTATATATACTATTTAATACAAGTGTAATTTGATGGTGTAGATCCACAGGACTTTTTAAAAGAGTTACCGTGGCCTTATCACGCAAAGGACAACTGAAGAACGCAGGTGAATTTTATGCAGTAAAAGGCTGACTTGCCTTCTCGCTCCAGCCTAGGGCGAGAGAACTCATTTGATGATCTCCCACCTCAAAACTGGCGTTTGGTGGAAAAGTGTTTTTTTTTATGGTTTGGTTTTACACGGTTTGTCCACTATTGGATAATACCATCCTCCAATTTCTTCAAAAATATGAATACACACACTTTTTATATTTAAGTACCTTTATTTAGAACCGTTGACTTTAATTTTCTTTGACAAAATGAAAACTAATTACCTTACTATGTAGTTAGTTCGTCTACTTGTAATGCCTCCCTTTCTTTCAGAGAGGCGCGTCTCCAATTTACTGTCTTTATATTAAGGTTTATGTACTTTAGTTGAGTGAATGGTTCGTGAGATTCTTTAGAATTTAATATATATGAACATAATATACATAGAAATTGCGTCTCAGGCTTATAGACAGGTTAATTTTGGATCTTTATTTGCTTCGGGGTTTCTAGGGGCCTACGGTTTCGTTGAAATATCTTTGAGGCGTGCGTGAAACACTACGCGCTGTTTACGAGTCAAGCTCCTCGGTCCTTAACGGACGGCCGAACAGTAAGCACTCACTGTTCGTCGTCCGCAAACCCGCGCCTACGGTGGTCTGCTGCAAGTCGGACTCGCGCTCTGAGGGTTTCGTACAAACTTACTTATGAAAACACTTCAATTCCCAAATTGAGTTACGAAGATTTTTCCGAATCAGTATTTTTTTTGCTACGTAACTACAAGTTTACAGTTTTCAGATTTTTTTCTATACTTGTGCTATGAGACCTGGCTTCAAATTTCAGGATTCTAGGTCAACGGGAAGTACCCTATGAGTTTTGATTCCCTTGAGAGCGTAATAAGACACTTTTTTTGCGACATAAACGGCCGTAACTTTCTTTTTCGTTAAACTTAGAAGTTTGATTTTTTCACAGCTTCAAGGGATCGCAGACTTGAGTATATAATTTCAACTTGATACCTTCACGCGTTCCCGAGATAAAGGGTTTTGACAAACAGACAGACAGACAACAAAGTGATCCTACAAGGCTTCCGTTTTTTTCTTTTTGAGGTACGGAACCCTAAAAACTGTATACATTTACCATATCACAGAGTAAACCAATCTAAAATAACACCTTACAACACATCAAAGAGAAACCCATGTCACTAAAATCAAAACATCGACCACCCCTAGGTATACTTTCAACAATCCATTTTAATCCACTCCAGCCGTTCGGCGCGATCGGGTACTTGTCAAAACCTTTGAACAGTTCGACAGCTGGTCCGACCTGTTGATAGCAGGTCCAATGTAATAAATAAGTCACGATTTATTGGGAAACCGGCTACGTGTGGAAGTTGGTGACGTCACCGGGAGTTGACCGTCCTACCTCATCTGTTGCTTTGTTTGTGTTTGAATTGGTGAGTGAATGAGTTGGGTGAACAGTGAAAAATATACATAAATTTGTCATAAATAATTGAGGAGGAGTGTGTGTGCGAAATTTGAATAGTGCTTCGTTGGTCTACTAGTAAACCCTAGTGCCTCCAGTACTTACACCAAATATTCAGCTTTTAGGCGCCGTAAAATAGGCGATGAATGTCTATCAATATCTAACTACAAAATCTGACGTAACATCATCCCTTTAAATCTAGAAGCTGTGGTGACATTAATTGAGTTGTGTCTACGTCTACAGTCGTTAGTTGACTTAGTTAAGGCGCAACTAAGAGTGATCCCGCTGGCTCATACCCTGGCAAGTTGACATAAAGTTTTGACTAAACATTACAAATAGCTAAATAGAACTAACACTGAAAATAGCTAAAAAGAACTAACATTAGATTTAGCTAAATAGAACTAAGTAACATTAGAAATAGCTTAATAGATCTAATATTAGAAAATAATTGTATAAATAGTAATTATTATAAATAGCTTAATATTACTAACATTACAAATGCCTAAATAGTTTATGTTCAAATGTGACATTTAATTATTCTAACAGGAGGTAGTAGCCCTAATCAGCACAAGATTAATTACTGATATGTGTGTGGACGTATATGAGATCTGTGTGTGTTCATTTGTGGAATAAAAATATGACGTTACTTATCACAAAAGTGACTACAATATGGTCGGAATAAAGGTCAGACCTTTGGCAATGCAAGTCAAGGGTGAATCGGCTTGCCATCATTGCTTACCATAAGGGTTTTTTTAGGTGGGAAAATAATCTAATGACAAATCCAGAACTTGGACTTGGGAGATAGTATCAGACTTTTACTGACTAAAAACCCACTCCTATTCCTTCTTTGCCTTCTTCCCAGGGTCCCGGGTTTCACTTTCACTCTACCCGTGGGCCCAGTAGGCTTCGACCCTGCTGGGCCCCTACGACTTGCTGACATTTCCTTGAGGCGCGCGTGGAACAGTACGCGCCGTCGACGACTTGGGGGTTACCATTAGGTGAGATAATGGTCAAACGCGAGCCTGTCAATAATCAAAAAAACGTGCTTCTTACCTCATCACAGTTACTTTTAAACTCAAATCTTAACCTTTTTCTTTCGGTCAGACATATAACTTTCTAACATTCCACCTGTAACTAGTTCTGAAAGTATTTCTATAGAATGTCCCAAACTAAAAGAATTTAGGCAATTTATCAAAAGTGAAAAAGTTTCTTTATTTTCCTTAGGGGAGCGTTATTATCTGCGAGCCTTTTATAAAGAAAGAAGATTTTGTTTTCGTATCCTGACCTCGTGAATGAAGTGAGATTCTAACGATGATAATGATTTTAAATATTGATAGGTGTACACAATGAATATTATTATCTGTTCATTGTGTATTTACATCTATAACAGGCTCAACTTCAGGGTCAAGTTAAGTCCGTGATAAGACCTGACATACTGTATGGATCAGAATTTTGCACTGTGAAAAAGATGGAAGAAAAAAGATTGCATATAGCGGAGATGAGAATGTTGAGACGTGTGTGGTGTTGTTACTTATTCAGTTATGTTTAGCGAAAAAAGTAATTTAATATATTATTTATAAAGTTTGTTACATAGACAATGAAATATTCCCGTGTTTTCCGAAATCAAAGAATGAAAGTATCACTACTACCTAACATTCAATATACCTTTTGTTAACGTCAAAGGTTGAGGTAATATATCTACCCTCAGCAATCGAAACCGGCAATAATATCTATCTCCTATTGTGACTACCACCTTTTTGTTTCGTTATTGTCAAAGAGATGTAAGTAGGTACTCTTTTGTGTTTCCATTTGGGGCTTATGAAGAACTAGCTTCTGCCAGTGGCTTTGCCTGCATGAAAAAAGGTTTATGCAAACTGTGGACCCCCGTTTCATCCCCTTAGGGGGTAAATTTTAGAAAATCCTTTCTTAGTGCTCGCTTACGTCATAAAAGGAACTCTTGTGCAAAATTTCATGTTCGTAGTCCCAGTAGTTTCAGCTGTGCGTTGATATGTCAGTCAGTCAGTTTCTCCTTTTATATAAAATAAATAGCTGTCTTGCGTTGCTTTAAGCTGGTTTCAGGGTTCGGTAGGAAAAATCAAACTAATATTATAAGGGCGAAATTTTGTGTGTATGTTTGTTACTTCTTCACGCCCAAATGGTTAAACGAAAGTAGATGAAACTTAATACATGAGTAAGACTTGTCCTGATATAGCACATAGGATACTTTTAATCCTGGGAGTATGATCCCATGTGATAATTTTCTACTATCTAGCAGCAGCTAGTTTTCCAAATAGTAATAATAATAAGTGGTTCACACTTCAACGGTCCGGACTAAGCGTTTCGCTTCGTCGTTTTTACCGCGTACATCGAAGGTCTGGAACAATTTGCCTGCTGCGGTCATCTCGTCCAACTATAATGTAGGTGTCTTTGAAGGCTAGAGTGAATAGGCTCTAAATAAACAAGTGCGCCTCGCCATCAATGATTGCATCACTGCTTACCATCAGATGGGATCGCGGTCAAGCACTGGTTTATATCAATAAAATAAAAAATTGAGAAATATTGTTTCCATTAAAAACTGCAGTGTAATACAGATTAACGACCTCTGGCACCCAAGCTAAGATTAAACTTATGTTATGGGTGCCAGGGCTCACTCATTAAATTCTACTTTGTGTGAACATGTTTGATTATTTAATATAATTATCCATTTCAATTAATCAATTATTAAAAAGAATATTCAATCATTAAATACAATATTCAATTAAGACTAACAATTTGAAATCAATTCATTAAAATTCAATACAATTAATTAAATAAAATTCTTCAATTCAATTAGGTACTAATTAGGTATGAGTCTTCAGTTCAATCAAACATTGAATGGAATTTTTATAATAATGCAATAAAATATAAATAAATTATTCAATTCAATTTTGTTAAATAGAATCGATATTCTCCTCAATTAATTAAATAAGGAAGTAAAAATTATAAATAATATAAAAATACACAGAAACAAGGGAAATTAGTAGCCACTCCCAAATGTGGATGCGAGATGTGTGAAATGTAAATGTGTTATGTGTGTCTGGTATACATATATATTAGAAAATTAGACGAATCGACGACCCAGGCGAATCGATTGATAAAAGCTTTCACCTACCTAAATATAATATTTTATTCCCTTTCGTTCGACGAGTCGACGAGACACGATTTACAGAGCAAGTGCTTCGTGGAATCAGATGTGGATTGAAACAGATTTTACAAACAATTGCTTTACTCAATTGCTTACACTACCGACAATTCAATATCTGTTGAAATATTGAATTGCCGGTTGTGTTAGGTTTCTGTTAGCTCAGTGAGATTAATCTAGAATTAATATTTGTGTTGGATAAATAGTTCAGACAGATATGAACTTGTTTCCAGTCAGGCCAGTCACAGGCTATCATTAGGAATCAAAACAAGTCATACACTCACAAACTTTCGACTACTAGTACTAGCTTCTGCCGGCGGCTTCCCCCGTGTGTAAATAGGTTTCTCCATATAAACTTTAGGCTCACGTTTCGCCCCTGAGGGCGCGAATTTTATTTTGGAAAAACCTGTCTTAGAACGCGCCTAGTCAAAAAAGGAAAATTTCACGCTGCTACGCCCTGCAGTTTCGGCTGTGCGTTGATATGTCAGTAAGTTAGTTTCTCCTTCTATATATATATATGTGTGTCTCATAAAATACTTCGTATTATGTTAAAGCTTTCGAGGTTCCTATAAAACTGTTGAAGGCTTTATTTAAAAGAAAAATAAAAGCGACAGAATGCGATGTCGACGTGTGCTATTCAAAATGGGATTTCATGATTTTTCCTGCATGAAAGAGCAATTACGGGCTGTGCATTTTATTTATTCCTATTTCATTTATACGCGGCAGATTTTTTCCTTTTGTTGTTGGTTTTATGCATGAAGTAAACACGTACCTTTCGGGATTGCTTAAGGTAGTCACCATAGTCTTGATACGCAAAGAACTATTTTAAAGGAACACAGGTGGGTTTTAGTCAGTAAAAGTCTGACACTACCTTTCGCTGCACTCGGAGTGGTAAAAATTATTTGATGCTATTTACCTCAGAAAAAAGTAAACTGGTACCTATAGGTAATGGTTTTTATGAACATATTTTTGTTGGATTCAAATATTTCAAAGTATTATTTCAACTTTTTCTTTGGCTTTAATCGTGATTTCAATTTGAAAATTTCCAAAAGAAGAATAAATAGTTCACTTCTAGGTAAGCGTGCTTCATCGTCGACCACATCATCGCTTACCATCACGTGAGATAGTGTTCAAGCGCAAGAAAATCAATATTAATAAAAAAAAACTACTGGAAAAGTGCGATCTGCTCGCTGAAAAATTCATCTCCTCCACGTGCAACTTTAAGTCCCGCCCACAACTTACTAACTGGGAACCTCTAGGTGGCAGTTAAGACTTACTCTGAAAGTTAGTGTACTCGAGAAAATCTTATTGAAAATTCTGTATACTAAATCAACAATGAAGGTAGCGCCTGGCGTTTAAAAATACTTACACCGACTTTTTACGTGAGCGTTTTGCTGTATTTTTTCCTGTAATCTGTGATTTTTTAGTGAGATAAGTCACGGATGTACTTTCTGCGATTGAACTCAACTTTTTTAATCATCTAATGACTTCTCCCGTTCTGGGTGGAGTGGGAGGGCGTGCCAGGTTTGTTGACTAAAAAACGCGACGGCGGTTTTGAAGCGACCCGCTGTAGTTCATGCGAATTCAACACGACACGGTGGCTCCTCCTAAATGCACGTAAAGTGGCCGCTTTAGCTATCTTATCTATATATAAAACAAATCACCACATCGCAAGAGTTCACGCAAAAATTTCAAACCAACTGAATGCGACTGCTTCGCTTCTTTCATCGCCACACCACACCCACGTTCGGTTAGTCACGAAGCCACCGCAATATAGTATTAATTACGTGTACCAATCGCGCCGCATCGCTTTGTTATCGCTTTTTCCACTTACACAGAACACCGCGTAAATTTGTATTATACAAAGCTCAAACATACAGCGGAAATGGAGTGAGAATAAATAAACTGAGAAATGAGTATATTACAGGAGGTTAGAAAACTGAACCAATAACTAAAACGTTGAAAGAGAATCGTTTGTCTTGGTACGGTCATGTGAAGCGGAAAGATAAAACGCATGTTACATGTGGATGGTTGAAGGGAGACCAAGTAAAAGATGGATGGATTGGACAAAAGCAAAAAGACGATGATGATCTCTGCACATACCTACTAATCCGATTACGAGAATGATTTTAATAGATAAGTTCTAGTTCTATTACTTTTTTTTTAGGGTTCCGTACCTCAAAAGGAAAAAAACGGAACCCTTATACGATCATTTTGTTGTCCATCCGTCGGTCTGTCTGTCTGTCGGTCCTTTATCTTGGGAACGCGTGACGGTATCGAGTTGAAATTGAAACCACATACTCAAGTCTCATCAGTCGTAAAAAACGCATATTTCGACATTCTCGAGATAATCATAATTCATAGGGTACTTACTTCTAGTTGACCCAAAATCCTGAAATATGGCATAAAGCAAAATCTTATAACACAGATGTGGGAATACATCTGAAAACTATAAATTTGTAGTTACACCAAAAAAAAAAAATTTTTTTTTGCGGTTCGGAAAAGTCTTCAAGACTCCATTCAGAAATTGAACTGTTTACTTATGTAAGTTTGTACAGAATCCTCAGGGCGCGAGTTCGACTCGCACTTGCCCAGTTTTTTTGACTTAGAAATCATAAAATATATAAATAACTTCTCTCGGGATAATGAGGGCATGTCAGACTTTCACAAGACTAGTTTAAAACTCACTTATGTTCCTTCAGTTGCCATTTGCATTCCAGGACCACAGTAACTCTTTCGAACAAGCAGCCCAGGTTTTATTTTTATTACTAATATCCCAGAAATATTACCAATACCTTTTGATATACGTCGATAGCGAAGCTTTGAAAGACACTGATGTTTGTGGTGTCTTGTTTTTATTTGTATCTCTTCTTTTCAATAAATTGGATCGGTTTTATGAGGATGTCAGAATTCCTTGAGGATAATATAAGGTATTTTCATCCAATCTATTGAATCTTGCGGAAGTGACACGTGTTCGAGTAAATGTGAGAAGAAAACTGAGAAAAGATCATGTTGATGTTTTTCTTAAGGAAATACTTTTGACAATTTGATGAGAATAGAGATATGCTCTTTTAGGTGGTTAAAAAACAAATAACCACAGAGCGGATACCGGGGTCTGTATTCGCTCGCTTCGCTCACTCACACCCGCCATCCCCTTCTAACTTAATCTGTCTGAGTCATGGTGCCCCAAGTCTAATATATACCATCCTGACCGAGCCCAATTCGTCGACGGCGCGTATTGTTCCACGCGCGCCTCAGGGATATGTCAGCAAATCGTAGGGGCCCAGCAGGGTTGAAGCCTACTGGGGCCATGGGTAGTGTGAAAACGAAACCCGGGACCCTGGGACGAAGGCAAAAAAAGGAACAGGAGTGGGTTTTTAGTCAGTAAAAGTCTGACACTATCTCTCGCTCCGCCCAAGAGCGAGATTTCATAAGATGATTTTCCCACCAAAAAAAAAATAAAGTCTAATATATAAATATATTAAAATAATTGTAAAAAGTCTTTAATATTTGGTGTAAAATATAATTCTTGGTGAAGAATAAGGTTTTTATGCACAGTTACAAAAATATCCTACAAATACGTAGGTATTACTTATAGGTTTTTATTTATTTAGATGTTGTATGATAGTTATATTATGTACTTGTTGTACGCTGAATACACATTTTTATTTTTAAGTAGGTTTTAATTAATTTGGTGTTAGTTTTGATGTGCACTTATTGCGGCCCACTGCATTTTAACAAAAATTGTTGGTAATGAGTGTCACTAAATGAGCATTATTGTTAGTTAAACATGTCTGTTTGCATTCTGAGTGTGTCCTGGATAAAATCTCTGGTTTCTAAAGTTTTTTTGCAGTAAAAAATATAAAGTCAAATAAAATTTATTTATGAAATTCATAGACCGCTGAATTTAATTAGCTTTTTAGGGTTCCGTGCCTAAAGGATAAAAGCAGTGCCCTATTACTAAGACTCTGTTGCCTCTATTACATCAAATACGGGAAATAATATACATTCTTTGTGAAATAATATAGGTTCATTTGACTGGTCTGTTGGTCTAGTGGTTAGTGGCCCGGACTGCTATGCCGGAGGTCGTAGGTTCGATTCCCACCCAGGACAAAAGTTTGTGTGATGACCACGATCATTTGCTCTGTGTCTGGGTGTAATTTATCTATAATATGTATGTATTTAGAAATATATAAATAAGTTTATCAGTTGTCTAGTACTCATAACACAAGCTCTGCTTAGCTTGGGACTAGACAGTGTTGTGTGATAGTTGTGGAATATTATTATTATTATTATTCTTAAACAACAAACGTGATTTAAAACAAAGGTTATAATATAGTGTCTAATGTTGTATAGATAATGGTACGGAACCCTTCGAACGCGAGTCCGGCCTTGGCCGGTTTTTAAAGTAACAATAATATTTGCGATATCGAAATATGAAAACTTCAATAAAATTGGATTATCTATAAACCATCTAAATGTTCTCACATAATTAATTTCTCCGAGTTAGTTATTGGGACATTCAAAGCGTAATATTATTCCTAGGCCTATTTCGTTCTTAATTTATTACGTGATTATGTTTCAGACAGTTATAATTACAGGCCCAGCTATTACGTTCTTGGACGAGGTCTGGTAATTTTTATAGGTGCTTATAAGCAGCGTGAAAATTATAGTACTAGGAGGCGGAAAAACGTGTTCATGTTGTAATACTTTTACGTAAGAAAAGTGACAGGGTGTAACTTGTTTCGTTTACTAACTTACTTTTTACCAGTTCTATATAAGGTGACTGGTAATTAGTGTACGATAGTAAAAGTTGTTGGTTATCATGAACACAATCACGTGTTTAAGCACCGTACACTAATTGCCAATCACACTATATTATTTGTAATGTTTAGGGTTCCGAACCTCAATTGCTGAAAATGGAACTCTTAAAGTATTACTTTGTTGTCCGTCTGTCAAGATCCTTTTTCTCAAGAACGCATGATGGTATTAAGCTGAAATTAATATCAAATGTCCCCGCCCCCAGCCCTAAGAGCGCCCCCTACCCCGTAGGGGCCCAGCAAGGCCGATGCCCGCTAGCTAGGACCGCGGGGAATTTCTCGAAAGGAAACCCGTAGTCCTTGAACGCAAAGGGCATCTGAAGGATAGGTGTGGTTTTAGTCAGTAAAAGTCTGACACTCCCTCTCGCTCCGCCCAGAGTGGGAGAAGTCATTGGATGATTTCTACCACAAAAAAAAACCCTAAGAGTAATGACAAAATCAAACTTCTAAGTTAATGTAATCTAAATATAAGGTCGTTTTTGCTCCGCTTAGGCGCATATTTTGAGAATGGCAAAGAAATTAAAACCTAAAGGGTACTTTCCGTTGACCTAAAATTTGACAAGAAACAAGGCATAGGCATAGTGGCCGGTAATGGCCCTAAATTACGAGACGTGAGTTCATACTCAGTCCGGCGCATTACTTTGTGTAACTTATTGCGTCACCACTGCTCCCAAAACGGTGAAGGAAAACATCTTGAGGAAACCGGCCTGTCCTAGAACCAAAAATTCGGAGACATGTGACATCCACCAAACTGCACTGGGCCTGCGTGATAGATTAGGGACCATTCCTCCTTCTGTAGAGGAGGCCTGATTCTAAGCAGTGAGAAAATTATAAGACTGATAAAACCTATGCCCATAATAAGCCCTCTTTTAGGTTAAGCTTTCCTTCTTTCCACTTTTCACGGTCTTCTGCAATTCCAAACGAATGCTTTAAAAACCGAACGTTCAAAAAGAGAAGGCGGGCGTCCCGGGGGTATTATTATTACGTCATTGCGCATTTTTTTCGTAAATCACCAAAAAAATAAAAAAAACTTTTTCTGGAATTTTATAGGAAAAACAAAAATATAGAAACCAAAATTTTCGGCTTAAAAAAAATCGTACAAACGTGTGTACAAAACAACAATTAAGAGTTTTTCAAGGTCATTCAAGTTGTACAGACGTATGTACAATCGGCACTCGAGGGGTATCATTTAATAAAATAAATATTTGAACTATTTCACAAGGAGCTTCGGCGCTCATATTTCACAACTCATTCATAAACTTAGTACGAGGAAAGGAGCTTATATTTGCAGTCCTGTATACTTCAAAGGGAAATAACCATCGTGGCTTCATCCTGAAACTACGGGAAAGCGGTGGAAGCATGGAAGTCATTAAAACAGGAATCTGAAGTAAGACTTCTTTACAGCAGTTATGAATAAGATGTAGTAGAGTTTTTTTTTATTAAAAAAAATATGTATTTTTTATTAATATTAATGTAATTTAGAATCCGGATTTTATTTTAAATATTTTGTCTGCATAAGAAACATGGCATTTCCTTTAAGGTCTTTTCATAGAATTGTGATCGTGACGAAACGTGCAGCGCCATTTACTAGCTTACAAATGTTTGAACAATTGTTAAGGACAAGTGGTATATGTGTGACTGAATTAACTTATGGGACAAAAAAATTGAATTATTTTAAGTAATTACACATTTTTTTTTAGTTTGTTTTTATTTTAACAAATAATAATAAAATTATTAATCATTGTAGTTAACAATTATTAAATTTAATTGTTTTAGACTAGTTACAATAAATTTTATAGGATTCCTCTTCATAATTTCAGGAGAGAGACGTCCACGATTGGACATAGGTCTCTCTCAAGTGTCGCCACAACGTATGGCTCTGTGCATCTTGCAGGTTATCAGACCACTTCGTTGTTGGCCTTTCAACGCTGCTTCTTCCGGTACGGGGTTGCCACTCCATAACCTTTTGGCGTCATCAACCATCAGCTGTTATGGGATTACTTAAAATTATTTCCATCATTCATCATTTCAGCCGATAGACGTCCACTGTTGGACATAGTCCTCCCCCAAATGTCGCCACATTGAACGGTTCTGTGCGTCTCGTATCCATCGGATTCCCGCAACCCTTACCAGGTCATCGGTCCACCTTGTGGCCTTCCAACACTGCATCTTCCAGTACGCGGTCGCCGCTCCAGAACCTTTCAGCCCCAACGACCATCTGTTCTGCGAGCAATGTGCCCTGCCCATTGCCACTTAAGTTTGGCGATTCTTCGTGCTATGTCAGCAACAGGGATATCTTCGATATAGTGTCGGGTCAATCTAGCTCTTGAGTCGTTTGCTAGATTCGCAGTGGGTTTGGTAATTGACGTGTACAACTGTCCATAAAAAGCCTCGATCTCTTCCAGAAGTTCTAATTTGGCGAATAGGACTCTGCCATCTTCGGTGTTCAGTTTCGTGAGCTGGCTCTGCCCAATAGACACATCTATAATACCTTGGAGCCCTTATTTTGAACTATCGTGTCATTAATTTTTCTGGTATTAAAGTGACGGAGATCGCGTTTTAAGGACTTACAGGTCCGTTTATTGAGCTGCGGATATATGCACGCATCGTCCGAAAACTCTCCTTCATAAACTCTAGAGTTTGATCAGAGAGCCTCTTGTTCTTATTTGAACGAGTCTTAAAGAATTTAGCCCCGACCGTATGGACCGTTTCCACGAACCCATCGTTGTATTCGTCCACGGAGCTTCCTAGGCACTCGAAATTATTTTAAAGTTCGAGCTGAAAACTCTCGGAGTTTTGGATTTGGATCTGTGCTGGACGGAGCGTAGACTCTATCAGCCGAGATCTTTCAAACTTGACATTGATATTCAATGTGCCTCTTACCACACGGTGATCACTTCCTGTTTTCACCGCAAATTGTTTTCAATATTACTTATTTTACAACATAATTTCACTTTGCATCTTATGATAACAATTATCTGTAACAAATGTAAATGGAAATTAATATGCCTAGCAGCGAACATCTCAAGACATTTAATGATTACGGTAACTAAACCCAAAACCGAACCCATTCATTATCATTCTCTAAACCTCCAATTTGCATACAACCATATTGAATGTATTTAAAGACAATCAAGGGTTCGCAAATACAGAACCAAGTGACCTGGAACAGTTTGTTTAAGAGTAATTAAGCTGAGTATTGATTGGTCGGTTGACTGTTTGTGTGATTAAATGTAATCGCTTTTTAGAGACATCTAGACAAGCGAACTCTATCGTTGACCACATCATCACTTACTAGTAGATGATGGTTAAACGAAAGCGTGTAATAAAAAAAAAATACTGTAACACGTTTAGTACCAGAAATTTCCTATAGAATAATTTCTCCTCCATCTCTATAGCTCCATCACAGAACACTAATGTAAATTGAAGTACATACATGAGATTGACTTCTGTACCTATCTATTTTGTGGCTCCATTACTCATTTAAAAGCATTGAGTTTGGACTTCTGAATGTTAATCAAAGCTTGTGTCATTAGGTTTGATAGTTCTCTGTGTACCTTCTATATTTTTTAATTTATATTTGAGTCCTATATCTAAAATAGGTGATGAGGTTATTACCGTTAAGAACTACTTAGAAACTCCTGTTGGAAAAATACAATAACACTTTGTCTGACCCGGGGACAAAACCTAGAATCCGATGCTCTGTGGTAGCACTTGCTTAAAGGTTCTCGAAAATTGAATAACCGTCTTGTAAATGGGTGTTCTCAAAAGTTCGAAGATCTTTTTATACACGCATGATTGAAAACTTATTCTCAAGTAAATTCTGCACTCAATACTAGAGTATCGCGTGTGGATATACTGAGACTTCTAAGTCTCAGTATTTCAATCGAAGCAGTTCATCCCAAACGTAAAAGGTACAAGGCAAATATTCCTTCAGCGGTAGAAAAACAAATAATAACAAACCTTATCTAAGCATTACCAAAACCAATATTTGGCCATGGGTCTGAACAGAAAATAATGTACACACAAAGGAAAAAGTGTGTACAAAATGCCTATATCTTTCATACATTTATATTAGTTTTTCTTTTGTCGTGTCGCAGCTATACAAGTTACTATTAGATAGAGACACACACGCACACACACAGATTACATGCCTAATACCAATGATAATGATTATTTATTTATTTTTTATTTTAAACTAGTACTTGATTGCGATCCCACCTGATGGAAAGCTGTGACGCAATCGTTGATGGTGAGGAATACTAGTTTAAGCATAAGCATAATCAGCTTTTTAATGTACCCAATGCTGGGACTCAGGCCTCCTCTCTCTAGCAGAGGGACTGGGCCGTAATCCACCATGCGGACCCAGTGCGGGTTGGTGAATGTCACATGTCTTCGAGTGTTCGGTTCTAGGACATGCCGGTTTTGTCAAGATGTTTTCCTTCACCGTTTTGAGAGCAGTGGTGATGAAATAAATTACACACAGTTATGCGCCTGGCTGGGTTTGAACCCGCAACCCACAACTCGTAAGTCGGAGCTGTTACCACTCAGCCACCATTGCTCTACACTAGTTTATTAAGAGCCTATTTCACTCTAGCCTTGAGGACACCTAAATTATAGTCGGATGTGAAGACTGCAGAAGGCAAATTGAATTGTTTATTCAATTGTATTAATGTATTCTCACGGGGTTTTTCGAAGTGAAGATCAGTGGCTGTTTTAATGATTTCGTAATTGGATTCCTAGTTGATATTAGGAAGATAGTACTAGTGTAGTTGATATTCTTTGATTGATAAGAAATTTGAAAAAAGCGCCAGTGACTGAAAAGTTGAATGGGAATCGTTTATCATGGTATGGCCATGTGAAGAGGATAGATGAAACGGATGTTACTAAAAGAATTAGGTATGAGTATAGGTATAAAATATGTCCACATGGATGGAAGGAGAGGGAAAGGGAGCCCAAAGAAAAGATGGATGAATTGTGTTAAAAGTGATATGAAAGAAAAGGGAGTTAGTGATAGCGTGACGGGTAACAAGACGAAAGGAAAAAAAACGCGTTGTGCTAACCCCAAATAAAACGGGACAATGGCAAGAATAATAAAAAAAAATAGATTTAGTTTTGTATCTCAAAACTGGAAAATATGTATAATCAATGAAATAGGCGCGTTCTTGGCAAATGGAGCTTTTAATTTGATTGTAGTATTGGCTAACCCCAGCGAAATTTGCCGAGAAAGCCAACTCGATATAGCTGCCAAATATAGCAAAAACATTACAATGTGTTACCAACATCTGCATTTTGATGGATAACAAAATGATTGTTGCACTGGATCAGAACCTAAATACTTTTAAAAGTTGACACTGGCTAAATGCACAAACCATATGTAATAAAATCGCTCATTTCAGTATAAAATAATATGAATTGTCAAGATCGCTTTTAGGGTTAATTTAAATTTTTAATTTTTTTGTGTATTTTTAAGGAATTTTTTTTTTTTCATCGTTGACTGGTTTAGACAATTAATGACACTTTACTCTCAACACATCTGCCCATTAAATATATATATATATTTTAACAGTTTTAATTTTCAATTATAAAAACGTAGTGGGCCCTATATTGATTAGACTAGTTTATTTATTACTCAATCCTTTTAGTTGTTAAGAAGTCAGTCAGTCTTTCTGACTGACTGACTTCTTGACTTCTTTTTTCTGAGTGATGCCAGTTGCACAATCCAAAGCGTAGATCTCATAGAGAAGAACGTGGAAGAAACTCCATGGCCACTCTTTTTAAATTATGTTGTAAAATATGAAACAATCTTACTCGCAAATAGGTACTTGTCAAAATATTTCATCACTATAACACAACATAGAATGTGACTCGAGTCCTCCTTTGTCGTCTTGAGCTGAGTATGGAATTAGAAGGAATTTAAACAATTCGCGCCGTTTCATGTTCAAAAATGATCTTGGGTTGCCACAGATATAAAATAATTTCAATGTCAATAATGAGTGTTGCAACTTGCAACCCACAAATAAATAATTGAAATATTCGATTATTGTAAATACTAACACACTAAGTCACCTCAATAATAATAAAACAAAAATTAATACCTAGCTATTAGCTTCTCCCAGCAGTTTTACCCGTGGGGAAGTCAAAAACGATCCCAGGTAAACATACTCATCATCCCGAGGCTTCCAGACTAACCAGATGCGGGTGAATAGCCGTGTTTCACATGGAGCGCTTATCACACCCCTACAACAAAATTACTAGGCAACACTCTTTGGATAGATTGATGGTCAGACTTTCTGGCGTCTGACTACCTGTAACGATTGTCAAAGATCTACGAATGACAACTGCGATTAACAGGCTTTACGTACTGTCCGAGGTAAGGTCTGTCAGTAATGTCCTATATAAACTTAGAAAAGTACATTTGAATTGGAATATTCACATTGGAAACTTACCCGGTTTAAAGCCCGCATGAGATTTGCATGAAAGACGCCTTAACCACTCGACCATCACAACACACATCTCAGTGAAACATACTATCCCGGAAAAAAAAAGTATCACATATCCTAATCCAAGATTTGGTTTACCAGTGAGCCAATTTCATCCAGACCCGCCGTTAAGACGCAAAAAGGTATCAAACAGAGTTACGTTCACATTTATAATGTAAAAGAAAGAAAGAAAAACAAATTATTTGGCGGAACAAGGCGCAAATTTAGAACTAACAAATATTAAGTATATTTTGTGAAGAATATGCGTCACATCCGCGCAAAATGACCGAACGCTCAGCATAATGCCGTGACTACACGCAAAATGCGGCGAGTCTACGGCGATGGTTTTCAGCGTAGGCCGGTAACGGTATCGACAAGAAAAACACATTATTTGGCGGAACAAGGCGCAAATTTAGAACTAACAAATATTAAGTATATTTTGTGAAGAATATGCGTCACATCCGCGCAAAATGACCGAACGCTCAGCATAATGCCGTGACTACACGCAAAATGCGGCGAGTCTACGGCGATGGTTTTCAGCGTAGGCCGGTAACGGTATCGACAAGAAAAACACATTATTTGGCGGAACAAGGCGCAAATTTAGAACTTACAAATATTAAGTATATTTTGTGAAAAATATGCGTCACATCCGCGCAAAATGGCCCAACGCTCAGCATAATGCCGTGACTACACACAAAATGCGGCGAGTCTACGGTGCTGGTTTTTAGCGTGGACCGGTAACGGTATCGACATAAAGACGTCGGCACGGTATTGTGTGCTATGTACTCGTAGTATGGTTGTGTAGATGGCGATTATACAAATGAAGCTTAATGTGGTTTGTCATATCTATTCTGCAGATTCTCAATTATAAAACTTGTAAAAATTTCTCGTATTTCTCATACTTTACGTTAGCCTGAAAATCCGTCAGAATTCGTCATTAAAATACGGGTTGACACGTTATTAACTCATAATATTCAATTCAGAAACCCTCCCTTAGCGTATACGGTAAGTTTTTTGAGTCGTCAACGGCGGTTGCCTCAACGAGATGTTGAGAGCAAAACCGTGGGGGCCGAGCAGGTTCGAAGCCTACTGGGGCCATAGGTTCGCTTTTGAAAGAGAAACCCGGGATCCTGGAACTCGAGACAAAGAAGGAACATAGAAGTGAGTTTTAGTCAGTAAATGTCTGAAACGCCCTCTCGCACCGCCCTAGGGCGAGAGAAGTCATTGGGTAATTTCTCACCTAAAAAAAGTCAGTCTTAAGTTGTATGTTGAAATTCCATAAATAAAAACAACTTGACAATGACCATTTAAATTTCGCAGGCTACCGTGGTGCTTTTATTGTCAACATACACTGTTCTAAGAAAAATAGTACAGAGCAATTGAGTTTGTCCTCCCCAACCCCCATAATCCCATTTACAAGGGGGCTATTTTATCCATCAGAGAGCTTATTGGCTGTTTACTTCTCGATAGACTTCGTGAGTGCTTTTTTTCGTCTCGGATAGAGGTATCGGTTTGTCTGAGTAGCTATTGAAAATGGGATTAAGTTATTGGACCGTCGTCTTTCTTTTTCTGTTTACATGTCTTTTTTTAAGGTGGGTAATCATTCAATGATATATTGCGTTCTAGGGTGGAGTGGTAGGGCGTGTCAAACTTTTACTGACTAAAACCTGTAACTTTTAGTTGCGCTTTATGTTCTAGGACGACGGGTTTCCTTTTAATAAAATTCCCGCGGCTCTAACGGGCATGGGCCCTTCTGAGCCCCTACAGTTTGCAACAAACCCTACGCACTGTCGGCGAGCTACCTATGGCTCGTCATCCACAAAACCGTGGCACCAGCCACTGTAGGCTGACCACCAAGACGGGGTCAGCGGGGTGAAAACTAAAAAACGAATGGGATTAGGAACATGAAATTTTGCACAAGGCTTCCTTTTATGTCGTAAGAAAGGGTTTTTGGAAATTCCATATGTAAGGGGGTGAAATAATGGAAATTCATTTGTATACACAATTTTATTCGTGGGGTCAATAGACTTAAAAGTTAGCATAAATAGTAATCTAAGTAAATAAAAAAGGTTTACATTATTCGTTTTCCAAAACTAGGTACTCCTAAACAACGATTTAGGAGGTGCTAAAGGTGGTATTGGAGAATTTTATTCCTTGGGTTGATAAATTTAAAACATGACAAATATATACCTAAATAAATTAAAAAAAAAATGCTTTATTCATATTTCAAAAGTACCCTCAGAGTACGGTTTGAGGGGTAAAGTTTTTATGAAAATATTCTCTTGAGCGAAGTTGTTAGCAAAGGTCTAGTTATCCCATAAAGTACGGATTTTTTTGGAATAGTTTACAAGATTTCTCAACACACTGCAGATCATAAAGATTGTATTTTCACGTTATGCAAAATACGCCTATACGCACAACCAACAGTCTACGCACAAAATCGTTTTTTTTTTCTGGAAAAAAGTAGAGCCCAGTGTTCTTTAGGTACAATTTTAATGAAACCACTGCTTTGATATCGCCAACAACATATTAAAAGGAATGAAAAAGAATTCTCTGCATGTGTAAGTTTTATATTTACTTGAAAGTATTGGTTTGTGACATTAGTCGTTGTTGATCTTTTTAAAAAAAACTGCTTGGAATAAATGGTTCTGGAGTGACGAACGTGTACCGTAACACGTATCGTTAGTAGGCTTCCAGCCCCCCTAGCCAAGTTACAACCGTTTAATTTCGATTCCCTTTTCGTCGATCGCCTCGAGTAGGCCACGCCTTTGATTCCTTTATTCTGACGTAATCTCAACCCTCAGTCACGTGGTCAGAATAAAGGAATAGGAGGCGTGGCCCACTCGAGGCGATCGACGAAAAGAGAATCGAAACGAAACGGTTGTAACTTGGCTAGGGGGCAGGCCAGACCTCGATGCGTGTTACGGTACACGGTACGGTACAAGGTGGACCGATGATCTGGTGTGGGTCGAGGGAATTCGATGAATGTGAGACGCACAGGACCGGTCGTTGAGGCGACACTTGGGTGAGGCCTATGTCCAACAGGGGACATCTTTTGGCTGAAATGATAATGATGATGTTTAGAAGTTTTGTTTAAAAAAAAACCTAAGTTGGAAATATCACTGAGTTTCACGATTTTTCCAATAACAATTGCGGCAGAGTTGTAAGTCCCAGCGTAACACATTGCGGAATACTTATTGCCACATATTTTATACGTTTCAAAACTCCCGAGCTGGTAAATGTACCTAATAACCTACGAAGGTAGTAGAGAGACGGCGAGCAATGGGTAGCTCGCCGCCCGGCCGTCCGGTATTTAACCGGACCTAGCCCAGTCGTCAACAGCGCGTAGTAATCCACGCGCTCAGCAAACTGTAGGGCCCCAGCGGGGCAGATGCCCGCTAGCTAGGACCGTGACGAATTTCTGAAAAGGAAATTTGTAGTCCTAGAATGCAAAAGGCAACTGAAAGTGTGGTTTTAGTCAGTAAAAGTCTGACACGCCCTCTCGCTTCACCCAGAGCGGGAGAAGTCATTCGATAATTTCCACCCATAAAAAACCGTTTATCTTCAGTTACCCTTTGCGTTCCAGAGCCACGGTAACTTATTCGAGCAATTTCAAAATTTGTTTGAAAATAAAAAAAACCACTACTATTTATTGAATTTATTTCTAAAATTATAGTCATATAAGACATTCTCACAATAACTACGTCACGAGTCAGTCAAGCGAATTGATGATCACATCAAATTGTTGAATGAAGTGTTACTCAAGTATAAAATTAATTCAAACACAAGTACCCGAGTAGATATCTCTCGTACCTCTGAAGGTTCACTTGAACCTGTAATATACACCTTTGTTTTGTTTACCTGCCCCTTGAAATTCTAAACACAATGATATTCTTAGGCTGAATATTGTATTTCATTTATCATTATTTCGTAAAGGGTACTCATCTATTTCTAAGGTGTTGATAACCGCTTATCAGTTAAGTACTTTGATTCGTTGAATACCTATTATATACCAATTAGTTATTTATAACGCATCTAGCGGATACTTAGCTTATTTTTTTGAGATGAAACATTTAGGTCTATAATTTCTATCTACTCTGTTCTGGAATCGCGGCCGGACGGCGAGTTACCCATTGCTCGTTGTCCGCAAGCCCGTGCAACCGTGGCTGGTAGTCGGGGTCAGGGTCATGATTTGCTGGGGCGTGAGAGGTAGTTTATGAGCTACTTTAGGACATGGTCTACCCATGTACCAAGTTTTATCGAAATCTATTGTGCTGTTCGAGTGTAAAGATGTAACTAATTTTTGTACATTACTTATATACACCATCACACACACTCACTAGCTTACGTTTTTACAATTTGGGGGTGATTTACCACCCCAAAAAAGATTACTACAGAGACATTCCAAATGTATACATACTTTACAATACTTAATTTTTCACACAGACTAACCAAAGACTTCTTAAAGTAAACCCCTTAAGAGGGTCCTTTTTCACTCGCCTATCGTCAAAATCGATCATGGTATTAAAGCTTGTTACTTCATCTAACGCGATATTTGACGCAAAAGCAACGCGGGGAAGAAAGATAACGCCTGAAAACTTTGTTAGCATTCGGTAATTCCGTGATTTACTCGAATATTTTACAAAACTTGTTCCAGGAAATAAGTTTTTTTTAAACCCTTAAAAATTTTTGAAAAAAATAATAATCGTAATTTAAAATCTTGATTAAGTTTGCAAAGCTTCTTCTATTGTTATATTTTTTTGACATTTTAAATTTTTGAGTAAATTATGAAGTGTCAAAGTTCATGCAAAATAGCAGATTCTCAGAGGTCTTTACTAGATTAGCTTTACACAAATTTATAAATTGATTTCAATAAAAGCCTAGATAATATCTACAAGATACTGTGTTTCCAAAATATCTAATGAAAAATGTGTAATAACGTCATAATCGCATAAGAGCGGTTGTATAAAAAAACAGTGAAAATGTATGTTGAGTTGCATCCCCTTAAACAATTCAATTTCGAAGTTTCAACACTTATAAAACAAAAAAGAAGACATCAGTCAATAAAACCCGCCAGTAGCGTTGAAAACCTCATAAAATCACACTTAATTAACATAGAATAGCGTCAATCAACATGAGCTATTAACTCAGAACGTTTTCATCTTCCACGATCATTTGGGACGATACTAAAGGGTGCCGTAAACACTTGGGATTGGTTAGGACTAGGGTTGCACCGGAATCTTGTCTTCGCATTCGCGATTGCGGAATTCCCGCAAAGTATCGTGCCTCCGCATTCGCAATTGCGGAATTTCCGCAAAGTATCGTGCCTCTGACTCCGCCTCCGCGAGCGGAGTTGCAACGGAAGTTTACTCAAGAAATCAGTGTCTGTGTGAACGTTCAAAGAGTAAAGAAATAAACTTTTACTAACTCAAACCCATTTAGGGTTTGAGTTAGTAAAAGTTTAACACGCCCTTTCGCTCCACCATAAAGCGAAAGAAGTCATGTGATGATTTCCCATCGCAATAAACAAATCTCATTGCTGTCGCCAGAGTTTATTAACAGCTGTTTTTTGTAACTGGTGTACCTACTTAATTTAACGCAGTGAAATTGCCAGAAGGTGACAAAGCAACAAAACTGGTTTTTGAGAAATATTATTCAACACCTTTTAAAACTTGTAATTTTTTTTTGGAGGACAATTAATTTACGTTTTCGTAGACGCAAAATTAAATTTTCCACATTATCATTATCATCAGCCGAAAGAAGTCCTCTGTTGGACATAGGCCTCCCCCAAATGTCACCATAATGACCGGTCCTGTGCGTCTCGCATCCATTGGATTCCCGCGACCCTCACCAGGTCATCGGTCCACCTTGTGGGAGGCCTTCCAACGCTGCGTCTTCCGGTTCGTGGTCGTCATTCCAGAACCTTTCATCCACATACACATATTTACCACATACATGGTGGATACATAAACAAAAAATCTGTTTTTCTTTCTTTCTTTACATACATCCCATTCATACACAAAAAACGTTTTATGAACACATTAATGGAGCGTATAGCTGAGGAGTGAAATTCCTTGCCGGAGTCTGTTTCTTGATAGCTACAATTTTAGGGATCTATATGTCAAGTGTAAATAAGTACTCTAGGCAAGCATACTCTTTTGTTACCACATCATCACTTACCATCAGTTGAGACAGTGATTAAGTTCGTGCCTAGGAATAAAAAACTGGGCAAGTGCGAGTCGGACTCGCGACTTGAGGGTTCCGTAAAAACGTACCTATGTACACAGTTCAATTCCGGAATGGAGTCTCGGAGAATTTTTCAGAATTGAAAAAAAAAAAAAATTGTGATATAATAATAAAATTACAGTTTTCAGATTTATTCCTATACTTGTACTATAAGACCTTGCTTTATGCCAAATTTTAAGATTCTGGGTCAACGGGAAGTACCCTATGAATTGATTTCCTCGAGAGTTTCGAAATGTACGTTTTTTGCCACATACACTATTTTTTCTAGTTAACTTACAAGTTTGATTTTTTTACAGCTTCAAGAGTCCGCAGGCTTGAGTATATGGTTTTAATTTCAACTCGATTCCTTCACGCGTTCCCAAAATAAAGTGTCTTGACACACAGACGGACAACAAAGTGATCCTATAAGGGTTCCGTTTTTTCCTTTTGAGGTACGGAACCCTAAAAAAAGGAAAAATTAAAATCTTCAAAAAAATATTTATTTATATTTCGTTCGTCTTCTCCTTTAGCCTCCGTTACATCCCTAGTTAAAACCTCTAGCCATGTTTTATGACGTGCAGACAATTTAAGATGCTCTCTCAGCTTCGTTGTAAGGCTAAGAATAGAGAACTGATTATGACAATGTAAGCGTTTACGTTATCACTTGACTGGATGTTTTGGACATCTTCTTGTTACTGGTCATCTGATCTCAGGTCTCCTTGCTTCAAAAAAAAGTTTATGCATTAATAATTCATTATCCTTTCAGTTCAAAAACGTCCACTGTTAATAAGCCTCCCCCAAGTGTCGCGTTTTTTATAGTTCCGTACTAAAATGGAGAAAAATAAAGCTGTTTTTGTGGCAACTTTGCCTGCTTGTAAAAAAATAAGAGAGAGAGAGAGATTATATTCCCGATAAGGTTGCTCAATATTATCAAAATCCATTCAACAAGTTTTATCAAACATATTATAACATAAACTTTCACCCTTAAAATATTAATAAGTTTGTTAGTATGAAAGATTTTCAAAATAATAAACATTAACTTAAATTACAAAGTGTGTAGAGAAGGACTAATATATTTTCAAAAAAATCCACATTTCTATATATTCGACAGTATGGTACTCGTAAATGTATTTGTGACCATACCATCAATTTTATAGAGAATTAGAGAGATAGTGGTCAAGCGCGAGCCTATTAACAACTAAAGAAACTGAGCAAGTGCGAGTCGGACTCGCGCACTAAGGGTTCTGTACAAACTTACCTATGTAAATAGTTTAATTCCCGAAAGGGGTCACGAAGATTTTTCCGAGTCAAAAAAAAATTTTTTTTTTTAAGTAACAGTAAATTACTTTTATACTATTTTCAAATTTATTACTATATCTGTGCTATAGGACTTTGGTGTGTGCTAAATTTCAGGATTCTGGGTCAACAGCTTCAAAGTACCGCAGACCTGAGTATATGGTTTTAATTTCAACTAAATACCTCCACGCATTCCCGAGACAGACAGGCAGACAGACGGACAACATAGTGATAGGATTACAAGGGTTCCGTTTTTTCCGTTTGAGGTACGGAGCCCTAAAAAAACGTAGCTTATCATATAAAACCAAGACTTATCAACTGTGACGGTGTAACTCCGTAGTATTTAAAAGATTCTAGAACAAAGGTCTAAAGGAAAACCTTCTAATGTTATTTTAATCGCTACTCGTAAAGTTGCGGCAAATGGTCTTTATTTGCATTTATATTATTATGTGATTTGTAGAAGAGATTGTTTTAGGATTCTCGAAATTAACCTTTACCTTAGTGATTACCTGATTTTTTACTTACGGCTATACCGGTAAAAATGACTGAAAATAGCTTTATTTTTTTGTGAGGTATATATGACTGCCATTTGTTATATTATTTATGGTTATTAGCAAAAGCTCAACTGGCTGTCAAAAAGTTTGGAATCCTAGCAAAAGTAGGATGGAGTTGCTTAACCTTTATCAAGAGCAAGTTCGGCGGTGCAGGGAGTACTGATACAAGCTCGATGCGTTTGAGTCGAATGAGGAATGAGCTAAGAAAATAGTTGACTTTGATACTCTCGTCAATTCAAAACAAGTCCTAAGCACCAACGCCGATTCGTTAGCTTGTCGGTTTTTGTCTGTTAAATTCAGGGAGTGTGCGTCCGATAGAAAAATTTAATTCCGCCAAGCCCGTTTCATTATCGGAACACAAGATGCACGTCGATGATGACGTCGTGGTGGACATCCCAATCATGTGCACAACATCATCTACAGCTGAACTATTTAAAAAATAACAGGCCCCTTTTTGACATTTGAGAAATACTCTAGAAAACGGAACGAAACTGAAACAATAAATTAATAATGAGTTACATAGTGTTTTAAAAAAATACATACATGTTTTTTGGCACGTTAAATAATATGATGGAATGTATTGTGACTATTCTTTTTGCGTATATATTCGTTTTGACAGATGTCAAAACGGACCTTTTATATTTTGACAACTTTAAGGAGTCGAATTCTCCGCCGGAGTCTGTGTGTCAAACTACAATTAAAGGATCTTTGAATAGGAGGAAATAGGTTACTCCTAGGTAAGCGCGCTCTATCGTCGACCACATCATCTCTTAGATCATCTATCGGGTGAGATGGTGGTCCAACGCTAGCCTATCAATAAAAAATAAAAGTAAAGTTTACTTCCAACTGTAAGCACGCTTGCTCGTATTGAGAAATACAGTGTTGGGAGGTTTTCCTCAAAGTGTACTGGTGAGCTGGTGAGGCACGCGTCAGAATGTAGGATGTGAGACGCACAGGACCGGACGATACTTGGAGGATGGCTGATGTACAGCAGTTGACGTTTTTCAGCTGAAATTGCATGTACAATAAGATTTTTTTTTTTAATTATTAAAGTAATAATATCAAAGTAAGTTTACTTAGTAATTTAGTTCTAAAACTTTATTTACGTAATTAGATGCTTATTTAGATTGGACAAAGTTATCAAAGAACTATTTAGTTTTAACCATATAACTTTGTTAAATTGCTACATCAAAGTTGTTGCCAAAACTAATTTAGTTTGGGACTTAATGCATTTTTAAGAAAATGATGATTTTCAAAGATAACTTTCCCTTAACGGAAAACCTGAAAAGAGGTCAGTGTATTCACCATTATGAACTACTTATATTAATCCTTTTTTTAAGTAAGAAGTCATTAAATGCCTTCTCCTGATTTGGGTAGAGCAAAAGGAAATGTCTTTTCAGACTTTTACTGACAAAAACCCACGGTGTTCCTTCAGTTACCTTTTCATGAAGGCCACGGTAACTCTTTCGAACATTCCGCAGCCCTGGCAAGCATCAAGCCTAACTAGTCCCGTCAAAATTTATACGAGTACTAAACTCGTTAAAAAATAAAAAACCCGTTCTGACATTTGAGAAAGACTACTAGACTACTACTAGAATGTAACTTGGAACAAAACTGAAAGAAAGAATAAAATAATAATTAATTACATAAACTGATTTAAAAAATTATACACATTTTTAGCGCGTTAAATAATACGATGGAATATGTTGCGAGTATTATTTTTGCGTATTTAAGTATTCATTTTGACAAATGTCAAAATTAGCCTTTTATTTTTTGACAACTTTAACCCTGAAATCAAGATAAAAAATCAAAAAAATATTGTAATTTAATTTGCTAATTAGCATTATTCCAGTTACATCTACACTCATATTATAAAGAGGTAAATTTAATTTTTTTTTGTTTTAGAAGGTAATCTCTGAAAGTACTAGTCCGATTGCTAAATTTTTTTCACCAATAGAAAGCTGCTTTATTCTTGAGTGACATAGAATATATTTTATGTACGCGGGCGAAGTCGCCGAACGCCAAAAAAATGAATTTTATTTAGCAAAATCACTTTGCCGCGTCAAAAAAGCTTATGTATCCACCTAACCTACAAAGCTCAGCCGATCCCATACGCATAAGTAAGTATAAAAAGTGACGTTTTATTAAAAAAAAAGTTTTAAAATTCCATCACAGCACCCTCTCAGTATACATAATGATCAAAAAGTCGAAATTACTTTTTGAAAATTCCCATAATAGGATACCTTCATGCCTTTGCAAAATATACACCCTTAATCCTTCGTTTACCGACCCATCTGAAATTCAGAATCCTTCAAGAACCCCAAAATGGATTAGAGAAGATCCCTGTAATCTAATTACTTCTAACCGGAGCTTTCCCGTTTTTTAATCTCCACGACTGAGTCGATTAGAAAGGGGCGTTGAAGATAACCGTAGTATTGCTGCCAAGGGGATTATTAAGTAATTAGGGGGTGATTTAAGTGAATATTTTAATTTGTATTTTTTGGGAAGGAGTCTAGACATATAGATGCTACATAATAATAAAAAAATTAATGAGATATGGTTGTTACACTTTATTTCAACGGTCTACTAGTGGCGTAATTCTTTTGTTACTAAAACGCTCGCATGTGACGATTATCTCACCTGATAATAAGTGATGATGTGAGCACGCTTGCCTAAAAGTAACGTAGTCACTCTTGACTTAAAAATCTGGGGGTCTAATAGCTACATTTCCCATGCTGTATTACATCTATCAGTGTATATTGAAACAGCATGAAAGCTGTAGCTATCAAGACCCAGAATCTGGTAGGTCTTTAACTCTACGCACAATAAATGTGGTCAATTTTTATTAGTATTGTATAATTATTATTATTCTTATACTAGGTATTTACTTTTCTATTAAATTCTTATATCAGTTAAATTCTCTTCAGGCAAATTAATTCTATAGTTTTCTTCCATTTCATCTGCGTATTTATCTTTCACTTAAAATTACACTCTTTGGCAGATAATTGACACTTACTTTCGTCAAACTTTCCACATAATACTTACATCCAAAGTCACATCACACTTTTCAAAATTGTCTTATCAACACAAGCAAAACTGCAGCACAATGCTAGCTTTATTCTACACCAGAGATGGCAAAACCTTGAGAACATAAGCATAAGCATAATCGGCCTTTTAATATTCCCATTGCTGGGATTCAGACCTTCTCTCTAGGAGAGAGAGATTGGGCCGTTATCCACCACGCGGGCCCAGTGCGGGTTGGTGGATGTCACATGTCTTCGAATTTTTTGTTCTAGGACATGCCGGTTTCCTCACGATGTTTTCTTTCACCGTTTTGAGAGCAGTGGTGATGAAATAAATTACACAAATTAATGCGCCTGGCTGGGTTTGAACCCACGTCCGACAACTCGTAAGTCGGAGCCATTACCACTCGGCCATCACTGCTCCCTATTGGAGAACTTATGCACTATTGGAGAACGTGTGATTAAAAACATATGAAAAAAAGAAATTTGATCATGACGAGCCGCCAAAGAATTTTGATTTGGTGATTTAATGGACAAAAAAATACTAATTTGCAACCAGAAATGTATGCAACGTAATGATTACAGTTTTTTGTTTATTTAATTATGGTAAACCAGTAATACATGCCACAGACGGTAACGTACCCCACTTGTAAAACCAAGACACGCATTTAAAATTTAATGCTTATTTTAGCCGTTCTGATAGATAAATAGATAGATATATTCTTTATTGCACCCCAACAATACAAATTACATTAGAAACTTAAAATTAATAGGGTGTCACAATGGGCGGTCTTATCGTTAAAATCGATTTTTTACAGATAACCTTGGAAGGATTTGACAGAGAAGGAGGAAAAAGATACGCAGGTAGTTCGTGGTGTACTATTTGCATATATACAATACATAAACTAATAAATTGCATATATTATAATACAAACAATATAATTATGAAAGCAAAGAAATTATGTACTTAATGACGACGTTCAAGAGGAAAGGTAGTGGTTCTGGTTAATTTATATGTATGACGGCAATGTTAACAATACAACGCATTGAACGCATGTTTAACTTGCGTTGTAAAGTTTACGTAATTTAGTGTAATTTTGCAAGTGGGGTTCATTACCGACTAGGGCACGTATGCCTGGTTTACCAGATAAACTTATTGTGATTATTGCTCTTACAAATTACCTAGACATTAAACATCTTACATTGCAGGCCTGCTCGAAGTTTTTGCCGTGCCACAACTGACAAGTGTGCCCTAGGTTCGCCATCCCTGTTCTACACAAATACAATTATGGTCTGCTCTCAGACGGAGATTAGCGGTTTGCTGGTTAGATTAGCCACGATGCGAGGTTCCACCTCAATGTGTGTGCTTAATTACTGAGTGCACGCCACGTTTCTTGCTGGACAGGCGCATTACGGCTACAAATTTAATGTACTTACGTAAATAATGGTAGGAAGCATGCAAAAATAAAATCAATCAAAACAAAATGTTTTACGAAATCAGTTTTTAGGCGTATAATATAGAATTAACTGTACTTTTTGTAAGGTAAAAAATCATCCAATGACTTCTCCCGATCTAGGGCGGAATCAGGTGCACCTCCCTTTTACTATGTCCTGCGGAAGATGAGCACGCCGTAACGTCTTTCCAGCCCCTCCTCAAGGAGGGTTCTTACCGCCATGATTATGGCATATGTTTCCTAGGTAAGCGGTGTACTTGCGAGTTGTAAATAGGTATATATATAAAACGAAAGCATAGTATTGACAACATAAAGTAAAAACCAAGCAAGTGCGAAACTTAAAGAGCACTTCCTTTCATTATTGACATAATATTAGTAGGTATATATAGTATGTATTAGTGTGTATAATATAATTATATATTAGACTTGGCTATGGGGCTATATTGGCTTGGCTTGTGGGTTTATATTATGCACTGGATCCTACCCTCGAATATGTTTTCTCTCTATAATTCAAAGGTTTGCTGGGAGAAAACTGCTGGTTAAGTTCGCCTTTGTACATTAACTGTATGTATCTCCATATATATTATTATGATATGTTTTTGTGTACACTAAAAAATTAAAGAATATTATTTTTTTAAAGATAGACTTTCGATTTTCCTGTAATATAAAGAACTTTTCTCTGTATTTTTTCATAGTTCTGTATCCTCGGGTTCCAGGGTACAAACCTTATGGTACTCCAGTAATTATAAAAGTGTATACCTACGTGTTAATTGTATTTGCTCAATATCTGTTTTACTTTTATAAACTTAATTACACGTTAGCCTAGAAATGAAATGAAATTATTTTACTCGTAACTGAAAGAATTTTCATATTTATCGAAAACTTAAACTAAAAAACTGGGCAAGTGCGAGTCAGACTCGCGCCCTGAGGGTTCCGTACAAACTAACCGATATGTAAATAGTTCTATTCCCGAATGGAGACTCGAAGATTTTTATTTTTTGACGGAACAATAAATTTACTGTTTTAGATTTATTCTTATATTTATTTATTTATTGGCCTATCAACAATTGTTACACATTGCATTCGAAACGTACTTGCCTTTTTACAAACCAAGTGTACAATATATTACGATAGACACAGCATGCATGAACAAAATTAAAACAGAAAGATTTTACAAATATATATATATATCTATATATATTTGTGCTATAATACCTTGATTAATGCAAATTTCGAGATTCTGGGTCAATGGGAAATACCCTATCGTGTCGAAATATACGTTTTTTGCAACATTAACGGTCGTATCTTATTTTTCGTTAACTTAGAAGTTTGTTTTTTTTCACAGCTTAAGGGGTCGCAGACCTATATGGTATATGGTTTCAAGTCGATACTTCCACGCGTTTCCGAGTTAAGGGTCTTGACAGACAGATAGACGGACAACAAAGGGTTCCGAAAGTTAAGTAAGAAGTTCAAAATATTGGCAGCGAGAAAGTTCAAATCAGTTACCATGGCCTTGGAACGCAAAAGGCAACTGAAGGAACACAGGTGGGTTTTAGTCAGTAAAAGTATGACTCTCTCTCGCTCCATTTAAAGTGGGAGAAGGTACTTGACGATTTCCCATCTCAAAAAAAGGAGTTTAAAGTCTAAAGTGTAATTGAATGAGACATGGGTGGCGAAGCGGTTGAGCGTTTGGTTGCTGTACTGCGTGTCGTTTCTTCAATTCCCGCACAGAACAAATATTTGTATGGCCTACACATTGTATTCTAGGTCTGGGTGATTTGTGCATTAATGTTATGAACTCACTCACGATCATTCAATGACATCGGTGGGCAATCATTCAATGACTTCTCCCGTCCAAGGGTGGAGCGAGAGGGCGTGTCCGACTTTCACCGACTAAAACCCACACCCATGTCCCTTATTCGCCTTGCGTTCTAGGACCCCGGGGTTCCTTTTTAGGAGTAATTCCTTGTGTGGGTTAAAATATCTATAGACACAGTGTCTAAACAGACAGTTTTAATAAATGAAATGAAATAATTAATAACTATTGCAATACAAACTTGAAATAAACAAGAGTGGGCGAAAAGCGAATTGGAGCAAAAAGTAAATATGAATTAAATCAAATATTGATGAAAAGCATTTAAAACCGAACACTACTATGTAATATAATGGTATTGGCAAACAAAAAACTGGAAAATGGATGAGGGTACTGTATCCACAATGATTTAGTTAGAGCATACTAGCATCTACCCGCGACTTTGTCTGCGTGAATGTCGGTTATTGCGGGCGCGAAGTCTAAGTCGAAGTCAAGCAAAAAGTAGAAAGAATAAAGGAGAAAGAATACCGCCTTGTGGAACTCCAGCATCCAGATCACGCCAAATCGATGAGCTTTCCCTCAACACGAACCTACTGCCGGCGTCCCCAAAGATACATTCAGCCGAACGTAGAACCTCCTCCTTTTTGAAGTCGGTTAAAAAGTAGCCTTTATCCTAACTTGGGGTTCAAACTTTGGGGTGAAACGAAATGTCATTAAAATCGGTTCTGTAATTTAATTGTGAAAGCGTAACAGATAGACAGAGCTACTTTCACGTTTATATATATATATAAATATAGTATGCATTGTGAAACGGTGGAACCTTCTATTAGTGCAATAAATATTAGTATTTTATTATGATTTGAAAGTTTTCTCTATTTTGTTCCTGTTTGAAAAGGGGCAATGTGTTTCGATAAAATGATTTTGATTAGTTGAAATGTAAACTATAATGAATTACTTCACTTATGTAGTAATTTGTAAGACTTTTAAGTTTCTCATGACTTAATAATATAAGCGGTTTTGCCCGCTCGAAAATAGAAAAATATGTAGCCAAATCTCTCAGTGTTAAGCAGTATTCTACTGATGCAATAATTTTTAAAATCTTTTAAAGTCCAGTAGTTTTTGAGATGTATTTCAGTTTATTCATAACAAGCAAAAATACTACTTCGTTTCTCTGTATAATATTTGAATAGATGTAATATTTACTCTACTGAATGTTTTCAGAAATATTCTTCAAGCACGTCCCAAGCTAAGCAGAGCTTGTGTTATGAGTAGTACACAGCTGTGAAACATACTTAAATATTTCTAAATACATACATATTATAAATAAATTACACCCAGACTCAGAACAAATGATTGTGCTCATCACACAAACATTTGTCCTATGTGGGAATCGAACCGACGACCTCCGGTATAGAAAGAAAGAAAACACGTTTATTTGGCACACAGGTACAGTCAGGTTCACTAACCTCTAGAACAACAGGCTAGTCCAAAAAACGATGTTTCGTTTTGTTTGTTTTCTCTGACTGATGCATTAAGTATGAATAGGTGGTATAAACAATGTATTTAATTATTTCTTTTCATCACAACAAAATATTTTTAACATAAAATTTTATTCAACCGATGAAAGATATACAACCAAACGTTGAAACGTCTCATAGAGCCTCGAGCTACCAAAATACGAAGTTAAGACAAAAGAGAGTACAATATAATGATTGTAATAAAACCTTAAGGTTGTACCAAAGTGTTGCCAACATAGAAAATCATAACATCCACATGGATGGGGAAATATAGGAGGGTTTACTGAGTGGAAAACGGTGTTCATGATGAATAAGGAAACAGTTGAATTCCAAGAAGTACGTTTGGGAATATGTTTTGTTGTGTTATTCGATTAGACTGCTTCTTTTAGCTGTCTTGTGTTCCTAATAGAGACGGATTTTTGTTTTATTAAATGGGTAAGACTTGTTGAACCGATCTTTTCAATGAGTGAGTATCTTTGATAACAAACATATTTGGATAAAAAGACTTCGTCCGCGTTAATGTCGGTTATAGCGGTGCGGGGATATTGGAGTTCCAGCTTACTCACTACCATATTCTATTAAAAACATGAAAGCATAACAGAGTTTCTTTCAGAGTCCTCTTTTGTCGTCTGCAGCTGAGCATGGAATAGGAGAACACACAAATAAATTGCAACATTTTATTTCAATACCAAATATAATTGGTACAACCCATAAATTAAATAGTCGACTATTATGAATGCTAAACAGGTGTGAATAATGTTATTGTACTCTCGTATTTATAAGTACGTAAGTAGTGGGTGGCCTGTGATAGTATGAGTTATACAATAAAGCATTTATGCAATGTAAGTATTAAAAAATCACAAAAATATCGTAAGGAAACCGGTATGCCTTAAAACTAAAAAAAATAAGACATGTGACATTCATCAACTTCAACCCGCACTGAGTTCCGTAGTTAATTATGGCTTGTTCTCTCTCCTAGAGAGGAGACCTGAGTCCAAGCAGTGGCAGCATTATAAGGCTGTTTATGCTATACCAGGGATGGCAAACCTTTGTATGAGAACGTGCCACTAAAAATATTTTTAAAAAATTGTCATTGCGTGCCGCCAAAAAATCTTGGCTTCGTGATTTAATAAACAAATATCTAAATTAAATGCTATTAACTTTTAATTAGCAGCCCAAAATTCGTATATCATAATGTTTACAATAGTTTGTTTATTAAATTATATGTATAAAAGAGAAAATTGGTGTAATTACTAGTGTTTCAAATCACCTACATGTTGTAATTCTTTCACTGGCGTGCCCCAATTATTTTGCCATGTGCCACCACTGCCACGCTTACCATAGGTTCGCCATCTCTATGCTATACTATGCTATTTCGAGATTTAGACCAGACGATCCAAACTGAGGTGGAGCTTAGCGATAGCCAAGGCTAAAAACAACATTTAAAATACTCTATATATTTGCATAGACAAGCGAATTGTTACTACAGGTACTTAGCTACCTCTCCTATTGAAAGGGTTAGTGTTTGTTCGACGTATTAAGATTTTGAGGGCTTCTCGCAAAACAGAAGATTATCCCATCAAAACAAATGGTCCTAGTGCGATTACATATACAACGAAAATATTTGTAAAAACCTTAGACGACGATTTAGCGAAGATAGATGTAGGTTCTCAAATAGGGTTCCAGGGAACCAAGACAATTGTAGAATGGGCCAGCGAGATATTACTTATGAGTGCTTTCTCGCAAGTCAGTTGCCATCTGCTGCTTGTGGCGATTCATATAATATTAAAGCTTCCAGCTAGGACTTATAAAAAACCTAAAACTAAACTAAACAACCGGCCAAGTGCGTATCAGACTCGTGCACGAAGGGTTCCGTACCGTCCATAGCAAAAATCCCGTCACCGTCCGTTTGTTGTATGGGAGCCGCACATAAATATTTATATTATTCTATTTTTAGTTAAATACAGGAATACATCATCTGTGAAAATTTCAACTGTCTAACTATCACGGTTCATGAGATACAGTCTGGTGACAGACGGACAGACAGACAAACGGACGGACGGACACGCGGAGTCTTAATAGTAATGGGGTTCCGTTTTACGCTTTCGGCACGGAACCCTAAAAACTAAGCGACTACATGCCAAAGGCACTCCTATGGTCTGTGGACTTCGGATAAAGGCGTTGCTAGGGGATGGACAGCATGGGAAGGGTAGGATCGAAAATTGGACGCTCAAAGTTCAAGGCAGGAACTGAAATCATATTTAAAAATCTGCCAACAGCAGAGAGCAAATGTGTTTGAGAACAACGGAAGGAAGTGCGCGGACTTTTCTCAGCATTGGGATATATCAGACTATAAAGATAGCTATATAGTCTGATACATCCCACTAGGGTATATGGGCCTGTTGGTCTAGTGGTTAGTGGCCCTGACTACTATGCCGGAGGTCGTGGGTTCGATTCCCACCCAGGACAAATGTTTGTGTGATGAGCACGATCATTTGTTCTGTGTCTGGGTGTAATTTATCTATATATGTATGTATTTAGAAATATATAAGTATGTTTATCAGTTGTCTAGTACCCATAACACAAGCTCTGCTTAGCTTGGGACTAGACGGCGTTGTGTGATAGTTACGAAATATAAAAAAAAAAAAAAAATATGATACAAACGCACTCACCTTCACACATAGATTGTTATAGTACACTCAAACAAAACTATCCGCTTCATAAATGATTTATTTATTTCTTGTGAATCGTTCTAAACACTCTTTTACACGTCAAACTTAAAATGTATATTGGTTTAAGATGTCGATCAGAGTGGGAATCTCTTCCAGAGAACATTTTGTGTAGGTGATGAGTGGATTACGAGCAGTAATCAAAGTATTCCCGATCACGCAACTGTTTTATTATGATGAAGGCTTTTGGTATTCACTTCACAACGAGACCCTCGACTAGTGTTGTCTGTATTGATAAAGAAAAGGTGACTATATTCGCATTTAGAGCATGGGATGAATGTACTGTCGCTATGTGCTGATATGGGAAACAGACGACATAAAAATGTGTTCACTAAACTACTGGCAACTTTTAAACATTAAACTATAGAGCGTGCAGGTAAATATATATATATATGTATGAAGAAACTGACATATCAACGCACAACCGAAATATTGGGACTAGATAATACTTCTCAAGTACTTTCTAAAAATGTTTTGTGTAAGGAGCAGTGGTGGCCGAGTGGTAACGGCCCCGACTTACGAATTGTTGATCGCGGGTTCAAACCCAGCCAGGCGCATTACTTTCTGTAATTTATTTCATCACCACTGCTTTCAAAACGGTGAAGGTAAACATCGTGAGGAAACCGGCATGTCCTAGAACCAAAAATTCGAAGACATGTGACATTCACCAATCCGCACTAGGCCCGCGTGGTGAATTACGGTCCATTCTCTCTCTTAGATAGAGGAGGCCTGAGTCCCAGCAGTGGGAACATTAAAAGGCTGATTATGCTTATGCTATATAATTATATAAACTGACATATCAACGCACAACCGAAAATACTGGTGGGTAAAAAATGTTTTGTAAAAGCTCTTTTTTTTGTTTCAGGTACGTGACGTCACATTACATCTACTACGTGTGCAATAAAGATAACCAGGTTTTATTTAGTTTCACCTGTCCCGATGTTTTTTTTGTCTGTAATCAAATCTAACAAATTAAATTTGATGATTTCTCGGTTACCTATTGAGCTGTTTTGAATGTATGACTGTGCAAATCAGATGACAATGCAAAATTATTATCACATGGAGCTGATCTGATGATGGAACCGAAAAGAGGAACTCAGATAATCCTATCGTGTTTGAGCTGTATGGAACGGTCTTGATGAGTATTAATTATATAGGTATATACGCCACTATACTTTTGTCTTGCTCACTCAAATGTCTCACTGATGGTGGCGCTAGTGTTGGATCATTCGGTTCCCTTCAAAATGGCTGAGTGGTGCTAATATTAGCGTCATGTCTGTGAACGGGCACTGTCAGTTGAGACTGGACATCTCTTAGCTGCCAGTTGCTATTTTAATATCTATATTTAGTTTTTATTTATACTTTATTTACATTGTTCTCACATGATAGCGACAAGAAACATGTAACAGAGATATTTGTAATTACAAAACAATATTGAAAACAGTGTACGGAGTTTCTTGTACATTATTCTCCATAGAGATCTACGCTTTGGAATGTGCAATTAGCATAATTTTTTTCTGACTGACTGACTTCTTGACATTTTAAAAGTGCCTGTAACTGGCTTATTTGAAATAAAATGCTTTAAATTTTTGAATCTTTGACTATAAAAGCTTGCAATGAAAAAATGATTTTCATTGAAAACTTGTGTATGTAAGTGGCCTTTCGCTAGGTCAAGGACTCGACAAGTGCATAATTGCCGATAATCTTATTGGATAGCGTGTTTTTATATTATGGAAGTCGATTTTGTTTTTATTTTAGATACTCATAGTGCTATAAGTTCGTCGTAACACATTTTTATGGCAACGGTTCTTCTACAATATCACGCATTTTGTTTTGATTTTATAGTTTGGAGTTTAATGTATGTTTGGAGCGAACGAGGTGTAAATCTTAGAGCGTTGTAAATCAATCGATAGAAACAATTCATTCCTCGCTATTTTGATTTCGGTATATTTTTACGATAAATGCTTTGGATATTTGTTTAAAGTGCTTTAAAACGATATTGTTGTCTGTGCTCTATTAAATACAATATTGTCGTCTAGCCACAGCTGTCTGGTTCAGCTGAGGCTCAGCCCTGGCTTAGGCTGAGTTTATATTAACAAGGAAATATGAGAGTGGTAACAGAATTTAAGATTTATAAATATGGGTCTATGCTAAAGCAGCTGAGCACGAGCGGAGTACGAGCCGAGCTCGATTTCGTGTAGTGTGGTCTGACTCTAGAAGAGCTGAACACGAGCGACACTACACGGATTTGTGCTCGAATAGTGCTCTGCTCATGCTCGGCTTCTCTAGCGCATCCACCTTTAAGGTTAGTCGGATCGCTGTTTTCTAGACTGTTATTTTGTGACATGTTTATGAATTTAGAATTCGAAGTTATGTCTCACTGATGGTGGCGCGTGTATTGGATTATTTGGTTCCTTTCCATCAAAATGGTTGAGCTAAGTGGTGCTAATATCACGTCATGTCCGTGAACGGACGCTGTCAGTTGAGACTAGTCATTAGTCATATTTTAACTGCAAGTGACTTGTTTTAATTTTTATATAATTATTTCTTTGGCTTTTTTATTTGTTGCCGTTCTCACATAATAAAAACAACAATAAATGTGTAACCGAGATATTTGTAATATATAAAATAATTACCATTTATTTGTGGTCGGGACGGCAAGCCACCCATGGTCGTTCGGTAGGGACCTAGCCCGGGTCGACGCGACGACGGTGCCTTCTGTTCCACGCATGCTTCAAAAAGATATGAGCAAAACTAGTGGGGCCAGTTAAGGCATCCAACTTTTTTTTTTTTTTTTTTTTTCGGGTGGGAAAATCATCTCATGACATCCCCCGCTCTTGGGTGGAGCGGGAGATAGTGTCAGACTTTTACTGACTAAAAACCCACTCCTGTTCCTTCTTTGCCATTTGTTTTCCAGGGCCCCGGGGATCTCTTTCGCATCACCCATGGCCCCAGTAGGCTTCGACCCTGTTGGGCCCCTACGGTTGCTGACATCTCCTTGAGGCGCGCGTGGAACACTACGCGCCGTCGACGACTTGGGCTCGGTCCGGACGGTTACCGGACGATCGGACGGCGAGCCACCCATTGCTCGCCGTCCGCAAGCCCGCGCCTACGGTGGCCGGAAATCGGGATCGGAATCCCGGCGGCGGTTGGGGCGTAAGGACCGTTGCCGTTGCCTCACGCGATCGGCCGCCTCCTTTGCTAGCATTACTGCTTCGCAGAAGGAGGCGACCGCCTGCCACTCCTCCTCGCTCCGGACCATGGCCTGTACCAAGGCCCGGCGCGAGAGATCGCTGCCGCCGATCGCCCTCACGAGGACACGACGGTGCTCTGCCCAAGCGGGGCACACCTCTACCGTGTGCTCCACCGTGTCCTCCGGGCGGTCCACACAATGGTGGCACCCGGGCGTCTCTTCTGCACGGATCCGGTACAGGAACTTCCCAAACTTACCATGTCCGGTGAGGACCTGCGTCATGCGGTAAGTAAGGACGCCGTGAGGTCTTTCCAGCCACTCCTCAAAGAGGGGACTTATCGCCATAATTAAGGCGTGCCCAGCACTGGGTTGCGACAGTCGCCGTCGCCATTCCACCATGAGATCCCGCTGGAAGTTTTTCCGCCATGCCGCTACTTGGCGCGGCAGCGGAGTTTCGCCCCGGCGTTGCATCTCCATGCGCAGATCATGCATACGTGCAAGGTCTTTTGCCTGCAATTCCCACGGTGGTTGGTTAGCGAGGAGGCATGCTGCTTCGCGGGAAATCGTGCGGTATCCCCGCACCATCCGGATGGCCATGACCCTCTGGCTTGCGTTCAGCTTGGCTGCCGGTCGCTTTCGAAGAGACGGCGCCCATACCGGTGCCCCGTAAAGGGCCATGGACCGAACGATTCCTGCATGTAGCCTCCGGCAGGAGGCGTCTGGACCCCCTAGGTTGGGCAGGAGCCGCTTGAGGGCAGCCCCTGTGCGATCCAGTTTGGGAGCCAGACGTCGGAAATGCTCCTCGAAGTTCCACCGGCTGTCGAGGACAAGTCCAAGGTACTTCATCGTCGACTCGACGCCGATGTGAACTCCTCCTACCGTTAGTTGGGAACCCGATGGTGGCGCGTTCCGAGGGCCGTGGAAGCACATGGCTTCGGACTTGTGCAATGCCACCTCGAGTCCCAACTCTTGGATCCTCTCCACGACTGTCGCAACCCCGCGAGTCACTAGTTCGACCGCCGCCTGGTATGACTCTCCCCGCGCCAGGACCAGCGTATCATCTGCGTAGCAGACCACGCTGACCCCGTCAGGGAGATCGCCGCGCAGCACGTAGTCGTACCCGATGTTCCACAAGGGTGGTCCTAGTACCGATCCCTGCGGAACACCGCACGACATCTCTCGCCGTTTCCACTCTCCCAGGTGACCAGGGTAGATAATGTACCTGTCCGACAGGTAGGCCTCGACAACATGACAGAGGTAGTCAGGCACCCGATGATACCGGAGTGCCCTCCTAATGCTACTCCAGGGCAGGGAATTGAAAGCGTTGGCGATGTCCAAAGACACCACTAAGACACACCTGCCCTGGGACACCGCATCCCCCAAGGCATCCAACTTGACATACAATTTCACTGTTTTTCATACAACCGCTCTTACGCGATTATGATGTTATTACAAATTTTTCATTAGCTATTTTGGGAACACGGTAACTTGTGGATTTTATCTAGGCTTCTATTGAAATCAATTTATAAATTTGTGTAAAACTAATCCAGTAAAGACCTCTGAAAATCTGTTATTTTGCATGAACTTTGAGACTTCATAATTAACCAAAAATTAAAAAAGTCAGAAAAGTATAACAATAGAAGCCTTGTAAATTTAATCAAAATTCGGAATGAAAACAATGTTTTTCAAAAACATTTAAGGGTTTAAAAAAAACTCGTATTTCCTGGAACGAGTTTTGTAAAATATTCGAGTACATCACGGAATTATGGAATGCTAACAGAGTTTTCAGGAATTATCTCTGCTTTTTCACGTTGCCTTTTCGTCAAACATCACGTTGGATTGCGTTAGATTTAAGTAAGAAGTTTTTAAACCAAGCTCTCGAGCTTCGATAGGCGAGTAAAAAAGGTTACTCTTAAGGTCGATTATATGAAAGACTTACTCGCACTCGTAAAATGGGTAACTGAAGGAACTATGTGGGTTTTAGTGAGTAAAAGTCTAACACTCCCTCGCGCTCCATCCGGAGTGGAAGAAGTTATTTGGTGATTTTCCACGTAAAAAAGGACATGGTCATTGTCTACCTATTTAAAACTGTTTAGCTGTTTTGTAGCTAACAATAAAAATTATACACACATACAAACTTATACCTTTTTATTATTAATGTGATTGTCTATACTATATTAAAAACTTTACAAATGTGCTCCGCATCACATTTGTCCCGTTTTATAGAGCTTTTGACACTTAGGACAACAAATGACCGATCATAAACCGCTCAGGTACAACCAATAGGTTGTCATGGAGACAGGACATCAACAAATATTATAAGGAATCACTTTACAGCACTATATTATAGAATTCAACAAGCGATTTTTAGGAAAACTGACATTTTGTCAGCGATAGCAACTGTCAATTCTTAAATTCTTTTTAATCTATGGTATTTACAAATGATCACTGCCTATGCTTTTTTTTTTCGGTTGGATAATCATCTTATGACATCCCCCGCTCTTGGGCGGGGCGGGACATAGTGTCAGACTTTTACTGACTAAAAACCCACTCCTGTTCCTTCTTTGCCTTCTTCTCAGGGTCCCGGGTTTCACTTTCACTCTACCCCTGGGCCCAGTAGGCTTCGACCCTGCTGGGCCCCTACGACTTGCTGACATCTCCTTGAGGCGCGTGTGGAACAGTACGCGCCGTCGACGACTTGGGTTTGGTCCGGACGGTTACCGGACGGTCGGATGGCGAGCCACCCATTGCTCGCCGTCCGCAAGCCCGCGCCTACGGTGGCCGGAAATCGGGATCGGAATCCCGGCGGCGGTTAGGGCGTGAGGACCGCTGCCTCACGCGATCGGCCGCCTCCTTTGCAAGCATTACTGCTTCGCAGAAGGAGCCGACCGCCTGCCACTCCTCCTAGCTCCAGACCATGGCCTGTACCAAGGCCCGGCGTGAGAGATCGCCGCCGCCGATCACCCCAACGAGGACACGGCGTTGCTCTGCCCAAGCGGGGCACACCGCCACTGTATGCTCCACCGTGTCGTCCGGGCGGTCCACACAGTGGCGACACTCGGACGTCGCTTCCGCACGAAATCACTGCATATGCTGAGGTAGGAGTCTTTTTGGCCTCCCACAGGTCTTTTATTTTTTAATATTGTTTTATTTTTTTTAAGTATTTCTAGATTAAGTAGTTACTTTTTATTTTATTGTTGTTTGTCCTGTGTGAGTCACAAATAAATGTTTTTCTTTCTTTCTTTCAAATGCAATGCCAAAATTAGTTTTTGGCGGGATTTTTTCGAGTGATGTTTAGCGGCTGTTTTTATTAGCAAATTGATTCCTATTACATAATTGTTGTGATGTTAAAAAATATGTAATGGATGGCATTGAAAGGTTCTGGTGATGGATCAGGAAGACGCAGCGTTGGAAGGCCTCTAAAAGGTGGACCGATGACCTGGTGAGGGTCACGGGAATCCGATAGATGCAAGACGCAAGAAACCGGTCTTTATGGCGGTACTTTGGGGAGATCTTTGTCCAGCAATGGACGTCTTTCAGCTGAAATGATGATGATTGTAATAGTGATGAAATAGTATGTGTGTAATTAATTTGGTAAATAAATAACACAGTTCCCTGTACAACATTAAGCCTGCCATACTCCAAAACTGTTAAAAATGTAAACAAATACTGGTATTTTCGGAAAAATTTCAACGATAATCCTGTTCATGAATAAGTCGAGAGGTTTAAAAGCCAGGACCGAGCCTCCATAACCTTAATGTTGGGTAATATCGCTCAACACATCACAGAATTGAGTTTACTCTCCATGTTTCATTTTGGTAAGATTTTTATCAATTTCCAAATCCTCAACGTAAAATGAACTGTTTGGTTAAACAAATAGAATCGGTTTTAGATTGTCTTGGTTCTACGCTTGGGAGAACGCAACAGGTCGACTAAAATAAATATTGAGTAATTTTCGTTTGCGAAACCAAAACATAGACTTATGAGAATAAAACGTTTTATTGGGTTTAGAAGAGATATATTGCTTTTGTTTCAGAAACAAAATGTGTCTGTAGTTTTTTCAGTCTATTTAGTGATAGACTAAAAAGACTACAAGCACACTTTATTCACAACATACATTGTAATAATTAAAAAAATCCGGGTATGTGCAAGTTGGACTCGTGCACTGAGGTTTCCGTACAAACTTACCTATGAAAACAGTTCAATTCCCGAATTGAATTACAAAGATTTTTCCGAATCGCAAAAAAAAATTAGTTTTTTGTGACGTAACTACAAATTTACAGTTTTCAGATTTTTTCCTATACTTGTCCTATGAGTCCTTACTTCATCCCAAATTTCAGGATTCTAGCTCAACAGAAAATACCCATTGAATTTTGATTCTCTTGAAAGTGTCGAAATATACGTTTTTTGCGACTTAAACGGCCGCATCTTTTTTTTTTCGTTGATTTAGAAGTTTGATTTTTTCATAGCTTCAAAAAACCACAGACTTGAGTATATGATTTTAATTTCAACTCGATACCTCCATGGGTTCCCGAAATAAAGGGTCTCGACAGGCACAGGTATAGTAGTAAATCTGAGAACAAAAAAAAAATTTTTGTTACGTAACAAAAAAAACTTTTTTTGCGATCTGAAAAATTTTTCAGAACTCCATTTGGAAATTAAACTATTTGCATAGGTAAAGTTTGTACGAAACCTTCAGTGCGCGAGTCCAACTCGTGCTTGCCCAGTTTTTCAATTATGTCTATCTTTTGAACTGTGAAAATTCATTTTTCACCGTTCTATAAGTCTTAGATAAAATAGTGAGCTGATCAAATTGCCTGGAGAACAGAAATCCGATGAGGCTGACTGATTCTTGAGTAGCGTCTGCGTACCGGAAGGCATAATGTCGGAAGGTAACCCATAAGGTGGACTAAGGACCTGGTGAAGGCTGTGGCAGTTCACTGTATACGGAAGCATGACCGGTATTGTAATGTGGTGACTGGGGCTTATATTCAGCAGTGGATAGGTGAAATAATAATGAAGATGATGATGAGATCGGCACCAAAAAAGTGTTGTGTATACAAAAATAGAATACTTCTTCACAAAGGTTTATCTGTGAATATATTTTCTTTTTATTCACCTTTTTTCCTTTTAAGTATCTATTTATTTATAAGGAAAAACTGACTGACTTACATATCAACGCACAGCCGAAACTACTGGGACTATTATTTGACAGGCCTATTGGTCTAGTGGTTAGGTGACCCTGACTGCGATTCCGGAGGTCGTGGGTTCGATTCCCACCCAGGACAAATTTTTGTGTGATTAGCATGATCATTTGTTCTGAGTCTGGGTGTAATTTATCTATAATATGTATGTATTTGGAAATATACAAGTATCTTTATCAGTTCTTCTTCTTTTCGAATCGATGGTAAACTCGTCAAACTGTTTGGGCCCAATAGGTGGCTACATTAATAGCAGTCAGTGTTTATCAGTTGTCTAGTACTCATAACACAAGCTCTGCTTAGCTTGGGACTAGACGGCGTTATATGATAGTTGTGGAATATTACTATGAAGGTGAAATTTTGCACAAGGTTTTCTTTTATGATCTAAGTGAGCACTAAGAGAGGATTTTCCAAAATTCACTCCCTAAGGTAAACGGGGATCCAAAGTTAGTATGGAGAAAACTAATTTTACGCGGGCGAAGCTGCTGGCAGAAGCTAGTTTTTATATATTTTTATTGCACCTACTACTATATTTCTCTGCATCACCAGAGGTTGACGGGTAGAAGTTCGTCTTTTAAATAAGGTATATCTACTGAACCAGGACAAATTATATAGGTAACACTGTACATACCACATATATATATATATATATCCCAATCGATGCCGGAATGCCTCAACGTTGAAAGCTCACATTCTTCACTTTCATTTCATATACGTGAATGCCAATGTACAACAAAATTGAGGCAACAAATAAAATGTAAAGTACATCAAGTTTATAAATCTTTTTTGTCTTTCTTTGGTTTCGATCGAAGTGGTTGTATGACTGACTGTCTTCAGAAATCCAAGATATTTCTGGAATGTGTTCGCACGTGGCAGAATCGACGAGGCGGTCGACAACACTTTGTTAATGATGGCTCTATATAATATGTAACCGAAAAGGATGCTACTGTCAAATGTAGATCACTGAAGACAGACACTTTTTCTTTTTGAGTTTTTTTTTTCGGTGGGATTATCATCCAATGACATCTCCCGCTCTTGGGTGGAGTGGGAGATAGTGTCAGACTTTACTGCCTAAAAACCTACATCTGTTCCTTCTTTGCCCTCGTTCCAGGGCCTCGGGGTTCTGTTTCGCATCACCCATACGGTTTTGCTGACATCTCCTTGAGGCGCATGTGGAACACTACGAGCCGTCTACAACTTGGGTTCGGTTCGGACGGTCGGACGGCGAGCTACCCATTGCTCGCCGTTTGCAAGCCAGCGCCTACGGTGGCTGGAAATCGGGATCGGGATCCCAGCGGCTAGGGCGTGAAGGCCGTTCTCTCACGCGTTTTCTTTTTGAGGTGAGAATTAATCATCTACTAGCTTTTTCCGCCCTGGGTGGAACAAGGACGTGTCAAACTTTTTACTTACTAAAACTCACCTGTGTTCTTCTTTCAGTTGATTTTTGGGTAAAACCCAAAAATCATACTTGCGCAGTTTTTCAATTATGTCTATCTTTTGAACTGTGAAAATACATTTTTAACCGTTCTGTAAGTCATAGGTAAGATAGTGAGCTGATCAAATTGCCCGCAGAACAGAAATCCGATGAGGCTGACTGATTCTTGAGTAGCGTCCGCTTACCGGAAGGCATAATGTCGGAAGGTAACCCATAAGGTGGACTAAGGACCTGGTGAAGGCTGTGGCAGTTCACTGTATACGGAAGCATGACCGGTCTTGTGATGTGTTGACTGGGGATAGGTGAAATAATAATGAAGATGATGATGAGATCGGCACCAAAAGAGTGTTGGGTATACAAAAATAGAATACTTCTTCACAAAGGTTTATCTGTGAATATATTTTCTTTTTATTCACCTTTTTTCCTTTTACGTATCTATTTATTTATAAGGAAAAACTGACTGACTTACATATCAACGCACAGCCGAAACTACTGGGACTATTATTTGACAGGCCTTTTGGTCTAGTGGCTAGGTGACCCTGACTGCTATGCCGGAGGGCGTGGGTTCGATTCCCACCCAGGACAAATGTTTGTGTGATTAGCATGATCATTTGTTCTGAGTCTGGGTGTAATTTATCTATAATATGTATGTATTTGGAAATATATAAGTATGTTTATCAGTTGTCTAGTACTTATAACACAAGCTCTGCTTAGCTTGGGACTAGACGGCGTTATATGATAGTTGTGGAATATTACTATGAAGGTGAAATTTTGCACAAGGTTTTCTTTTATGATCTAAGTGAGCACTAAGAGAGGATTTTCCAAAATTCACTCCCTAAGGTAAACGGGGATCCAAAGTTAGTATGGAGAAAACTAATTTTACGCGGGCGAAGCTGCTGGCAGAAGCTAGTTTTTATATATTTTTATTGCACCTACTACTATATTTCTCTGCATCACCAGAGGTTGACGGGTAGAAGTTCGTCTTTTAAATAAGGTATATCTACTGAACCAGGACAAATTATATAGGTAACACTGTACATACCACATATATATATATATATATCCCAATCGATGCCGGAATGCCTCAACGTTGAAAGCTCACATTCTTCACTTTCATTTCATATACGTGAATGCCAATGTACAACAAAATTGAGGCAACAAATAAAATGTAAAGAACATCACAGTTTATAAATCTTTTTTGTCTTTCTTTGGTTTCGATCGAAGTGGTTGTATGACTGACTGTCTTCAGAAATCCAAGATATTTCTGGAATGTGTTCGCACGTGGTAGAATCGACGAGGCGGTCGGCACACACTTTGTTAATGACGGCTCTATATAATATGTAACCGAAAAGGATGCTACTGCCGAATGTAGCTCACTGAAGACAGACACTTTTTCTTTTTGAGTTTTTTTCGGTGGGATTATCATCCAATGACATCTCACGCTCTTGGGCGGAGCGGGAGATAGTGTCAGACTTTACTGACTAAAAACCTACACCTGTTCCTTCTTTGCCCTCGTTCCAGGGCCTCGGGGTTCTGTTTCGCATCACCCATACGGATTTGCTGACATCCCTGAGGCACGCGTGGAACACTACGAGCCGTCGACCACTTGGGTTCGGTTCGGACGGTCGGACGGCGAGCTACCCGCTGCTCGCCGTTTGCAAGCCAGCGCCTCCGGTGGCTGGAAATCGGGATCGAGATCCCAGCGGCTAGGGCGTGAAGGCCGTTCTCTCACGCGTTTTCTTTTTGAGGTGAGAATTAATCATCTACTAGCTTTTTCCGCCCTGGGTGGGAACAAGGACGTGTCAAACTTTTTACTTACTAAAACCCACCTGTGTTCTTCTTTCAGTTGTTTTTGGGTTTTAGGCCCGGTAACTCTTTAGAACATTTCCACAGCCCTAAGCAGGTCTAAAGATAGACATGGGAACTTTATGATTACCGGGATGATCGAAGGAAAGATATCTCCGTAATTAATGGAGTAAAATCATAAATAATAATACACTAGCTTTTGTCCGTGGTTTCGGCCGTGGGAAAAAGCTAGACAGAATGTAGAAGTACATAAAATGTCACTCAGAAATAAAGCAGCTTTCTATCGAAGAACAAAATTTCGCAATTGGACTAGTACTTTCAGAGATTACCTCCTACAAACAAAAAAAACATAAAAACAAAAATGATAGCCCGTAGGTTTGCACGGTGTTCAAATGAAGTCAAGATCACACTTTTTGAAGCTTTTTGCACTTCATTGTACACGTGCAGCCTATGTGTTCCCTACACACAAGCGGTTTCCAGTGCCCTTCGCATCCAATACAATAACGCGTTCAGGGCGGTATTGGGGCTGCCTAGCTTCTGTTGTGCCTCGGGCATGTTTGCGGAAGCGCGCACCGATTGTTTACACACTGCCATGCGCAAGCGGTGCTCGTCCTTGGTGCGCAGGGTGCGGGGCAGCTCCAATACAGTTCTGGCGATGATTGCCGGCAGATTTGATTGCCCCCCTTATATCGAAATTGCTGTAGCAGACATGTTGCTGGCTATGTCCGTTAGTGTAATGTATTTCCTTATGCGTGTGTGTTCTGTTTTGTAATTGCTGTATGGGTGCTATTGGTTGCCTGAAATAAATGGTTTTTTTTTTATTTATTACAGAAAACAAACTTTACCTCTTTATAATATTAGTGTAGCTAGTGTAGATGATGAAGCTCAGCAATGATCGAACGAGTGAAGTAGCAGGAGTAGAGAATAAACCTGTTAATTTTTAAACGGGACAAATAAGTTCACAATAGTGAAGGTTGGACGACGAGCAATGGGTAGCTCGCTATCCGGCCGTCCGGTAACCTTCCGGACCGAGCCAGAGTCGTCGACGGCGCATAGTGTACCACGCGAGTCTCAAAGAGATGTCAGCAAAATCGTTGGGGCCCAGCAGGGTCGAAGCCTACTGGGGCCATGGGTTGACTTCCGAAAGGGAAATCCAAGTGCAAAGAAGGAACATAGGTGTGGTTTTAGTCAGTAAAACTCTGACACACGCTCCGCCCAAGAGCGCGAGAAGTCATTAGATGATTTCCCACCATAAAACAAAAATGTAGTAATAAACTTATCAATTGAGAAATGGAAATTCAAAATTTCAAAAAGACGCGATGCCTTCAAAGTCAAAGTCAAAGTCAAAGTCAAAAATTTTTTATTTCACATAGGCCTACATGGGCACTTATAAAACGTCAGAAGCTAGTGCACGGTTCCAAATTGGTCGTTTCCTATGGAGAAGAACCGGCAAGAAACTCCATGGTTACTCTTTTAAAAAAATGATTGTTTACAATATTTTCATATTACAGTATTAATAGACATCATGTAAGAACAGTGTAGACCAGTCGATATTGTACCCAAAAGCACAATAAAAATAATAATATTTTTTAAAAAAAAGTGAGTCGTAATAGGAAGTAACCTAAGAATTCGCGAAGTCCACGGTGTTCTCACATTCACATTAAAAAAAAAAGAAGCTATATAAAAAAAAAAACAAGAACAATAAGTAATTACAATTATCAATAAATGACATGTCAACAAAAAGAAAATTACTAACGAATTTATGGTGGTTGGCGTCTACTAATATAAAAAATATTGCAAAAGCAATGTGTAGGAAGAAAAGAAAAAATGTATATATTACAACAAATGTGGAGCAGTTAATAGATAGATGTACACAATATTATGAGTTACCAGGGGGCCACATGTGCAGAAGCAGTCATTGCCAAACAAGCGTGTCTTCGTCATAGTCTTTAACCTTGTAATACGCTTTTTTAGTTAGGACACGCTTAATATGGGTTTTGAACTTGCCCTCGCTAAGTTCAGTCACCGCCTTTGGTAGCTTGTTATACAAGCGTATGCTGTTTACTAAAAATGACTTGCTGGTCTTAGCTAATCTCCATTTGGGTAATACAATTTCGTGTTTACTGCGCGTATTTATGTTATGAAAATCGCTTCTAATTTTGAAAAGTCCTAGGTTTTTACGAACGTACAAAATACTTTCCAAGATATAAAGAGAAAGCAGAGTAAGTATATCGATTTCTTTGAATTTATTTCTGAGGGACTCGCAAGGACCCATTTTATAAATAGCCCGGATTGCTCTCTTTTGCAATATGAAAATTAAGTCCACATAAGCTGCAGATCCCCACAGTAAAATGCCATAAGACATAATACTGTGGAAATAAGCATAGTAAACTAACCTAGCGGTGGCTACATCTGTCAATTGCCTTATTTTTCGTACTGCATATGCGGCTGAGCTTAATCTACCTGAAAGAGTTCTAATATGAGCGCCCCACTGCAGTTTAGAATCGATAGTTATACCTAAAAACACAGTTTTCGTAGTAACATCAAGTTTGTTGCCGTCTAGAATTAGATTGACGCCAACTTGAGGGACATTTGGTAATGAAAATTTCATACATTTAGTTTTATTCGCATTTAATAAGAGATTATTAGCTGCGAACCATTTGCGAACCTTATCGTTGAATATGTGATACGTTGAATGCGTGTCTTAGTTTTGCTAGTTTTAATACATTACCGACTGGGGCACGTATGCCTGGTTTACCCTTTATAAATAAAGGTATTTTTTTTTAAGTCGTAGAAAACAACAACTGAAGCAATAACCGTCAACTTAATAAATTTTGATTAACACACAGCGGGTGGTCAATATGTATTGGTCTAATGTGTGGCCGGTCAATTTTTGGTCTTATTGACCTCCCTACGTGTGTGGATGAAGTCAAGGGAACGCAATTAGATCTTAATTGCCAATGTTTGGTATTTATTTAGGCAGCCACATATATAACTTTACTCGATGTTCCGAGGAAAATATTTTTCGGAATGTTTACATAATTTTTTGTTGTTTTATTTCTGGTAAGATGTTCATGACATTTAGCATAGTAGCATAGTCGACCTTATAATGTTCCCACTGCTGGGACTCAGGCCTCCTCTCTAGGAGAGGAAATGGGCCGTAATCCAACACGCGGGCCCAGTGCGGGTTGGTGGATGTCACATGTCTTCGATTTTTGGTTCTAAGACATGCCGGTTTCCTCACGAAGTTTTTCTTCACCGTTTTGAGAGCGGTGGTGATGAAATAAATTACACAAATTACGGTAATGCGCCTGGCTGGGTTGGCATGACATTTGTTTGAAGAAATTTTATTTTTATTTTCGGCAAAAAATTGCCCAGCATCGAGTATCATAAAATGTTTCAGATATTTATGTGGGTCATCTATTTATATAAAAGGAGATTCTGACAGATCAGCTGAAACTACAGTGACTAAGAGTGTAAAATTTTATTGGCTTATTTAAGTCCTATGTTCCTTAGACGGGGTAGAGGGCGTCCACAGTAATCCTCCATCGCCAACGGTCTTGAGCTTCATGCTTCACCTCGCTCCACGTCCTCATTCAAGTCAAAAAGCGGACTGCTTTAGCATATTAACCTTATGAGAAAGGTTTAGATGTCTACTTGGTATTTAGGCCTTATTATGAAATAATTTCACCATTTTAATATTTATTGAAGTGAAATTCTTGATAATAATAGTTTGACTAAACTCTAATAAGTACTGGAAGCTCTGACGCCATTATAAGTACGTGCCAAAAGAAAGATCAAACTATATACTTGCCAAAACACTTCTATTCTTAGCTCTAATAGCGGCCGGCCGTGCTTATCGGCGCTGAGCACAGGCATCTGTCGATAACTCTGCACTGGACACCGTAACGATCCTGTAGCAAGTCTCACTTCATTGGGTTGATTTTGCTGGAAGCTACTCCTTATATATTATAAGGAGTAGCTTCCAGCAAAACTAAATCAGTTAAGGTCAGACCTTAAGGTCGCACAAGTAGACGCGGGCTTGTGGACGACGAGCAATTCGCAGTCCGGCCGTCCGGTAATTGACCGGACCGAGTCCAAGTCGTCGAGAGTGCGTAGTGATCCACACGCTCCTCAAAGAGCGGTCTGCAAATCGTAGGGGCTCGGCAGGGCCGCGGGGATTTTCGGAAAAGAAAACGTTTTAGAACGCCAAGGTCAAGTGAAGGACACTGATATGCCCTTTCGCTCCACCTAGAGCGGGAGAAGTAACCACCTTAAAAATAAGGCCTCACAAGAACATTTATATTACATGGTATGGGAAGCATGATCCGAGTGCCTTTAACATGATGAGTGTCGGGTGGTGTACACCCACGACTACCAAACGGTGACACATTATTTAGATACTCGTACCTTGCAAATAAGTTATTAGTCGGCGTCCGTGCAGAATGCCAACGATATACTGTGTTCGTGTATATATACCAAGAGTTGTTTTTCACGCTGGCAGCTCGATTTGGAAAAAAAGTATCCGCTGTGAAAAAGATGGATGAAAAAAAGATTGCATGTACAGGAGATGAGAATGATGAGATGGATAAGCGGTGTGACGAGAATGAATAAAGTGAGACATGAGTACATTAGAAGTTTGAAAGCGTCGCCAGTGCTGAAAAGTTGAAAGAGAATTGTTTATTTTGGTATGGTCATGTGAAGAGGAGGGATGATGAGATTATACATATAGTGTGTTCAAAAATTACAATTTGAAAAATGATTAAATATTAAATAAATTAAAAACTTTGCAAAAAATGCTCAAGGTGGATGTAGTCGTAATGAAAAAAGCAATAAATATTTTTTAAAAACCTACCGACGCCAATGATGTAAAAACTTATCAGTAAAATTAAAAACCCAAGAAAATCCATCCCGTTACTTATTTATTAAAAAAATGAAATTAACTGTATTCAAACATCTCGAAATATTTTCGTAAAGAGACTTGCAAAATAACAAAACCAAACTCGATGAGTGAAACTGCAGGGAAGCTCAATAATTAGCTTGAAAAGCGCGAACGGCTTGCTTCCCGTACAAATAGGGTTTTCAGGCGACAGAAACGAAAAATACAAAAGACACTCGCAGTAGTTTTATTTGGAAGCGTATGGCAACCCTGGGTTTTTTAAGGAGCTTTGTTTTACGAAGTATACCTACCTAAGGTGCGTCATGCATTAGAGCAGCTAAGATACAGTAAATTTGTAAACAGTGTTTTTGTTTGAGTTTAGTTACGGTTTATAAAAGTACCAGACAAATAATAATGATGATATTTTTAGTAATAAATAATAATAGTATTGACAAACTTGTCAACATATATTTCATTCATAATAATGTACCGAAGATGTTCTTTGATGTTATAAATAAAACTTCTAAATATAACTCCTATATTGTAAGACTTACAAAAAAAGTTGCGAAAAGTTCCACGAATTCAATATTCATCTTCTTTTTTCACTCAACCGAAAAGGACGGATAGAATACGTTGTACTTGTCATACTTGGTGAGGATTGTGGAAATCTAAAGGATGCGAGATATACAGGACCAGTTGTAGCATCACTTCATCATCATCATCTTCCTGCCCTTGTCTCGATTTATTTGGGGTCGGTGCAACACGTTTTTTTCTTCCATTCTGTCCTGTCATTCGTCACGCTATCACTAACTCCTTTTTCTTTCATATCACTTCTCACACAATCCATCCATCTTTTCTTTGATCTCCCTCGAACTCTCCATCCATCCACACGTAAACTCATAACTCTTTTAGTTGCTTTTCATCCCTCCTCTTTACATGACCATATCGAGACAAACGATTTCCTTTCAACTTTTCATTCACTGGCGCCACTTTCAAACTTCCCCTAATATACTCATTTCTCAGTTGTAGCGTCACTTGGGGAAGGTTTATTTTTACTGAGTAAAACTCACTTGTATTCCTTCATTTGTTTTTGCGTTTCAGGGCCGTGGTAGCCCTGGCATGTGTCGGGCCTAGCAAGCCACGGTACTCACGCTAACCTCTCTTTGACGCGTGCGTGGAGCACAATGCGCCGTTAACTCGCGCTTGGCTCTTATCAGAAAGCGAGCTACTGATTGCTCGTAGTTCGTAAGCGAGTGAGTCCTTACACCCAGGGCGACTCCTGTGGTGGCTGGGGCGTAAGGATTCACTGCTAGGGGCAGTGAATCCGCTTTCCATCGCTTCCTTCGCTTGTATTTCTGCTTCGCAGAACGGGTAATTATATATTGCTATGCAATTCACATCTATTTAAATTCTATTCGAATTTATCCATACCTACTCGTTATTTTATACACACAAACAGTCTATTTCTGTACGAACAAATTCCCAAGTATAGGTTTTTGTAAGATATTGCAAATAAATATAAAATGTTATCAGTTCGAGTGCGGAGCGAGCCCTATACGTCTTATACGAGTCCCCAAGTAAATGGATACGATAGAATGATACGATCAATCAATATGTAAAAGGTATAAGGTAGGTAGCTACTATCTACAGCCAAACTACCTTTTTTCCATGTGGAAACTTTTAAAAGGTACTTGGGATTTTGGGAAAAAGACCAGAGAATTAAGGGGTTTTTTAATAATAATAATACATCATTTATTTTCAGGCATTTTGGCCCATAGATAATTACCTTACACACTAACATATATAAACAAATTAAAAACAATTTACTGTTAATAATTAAGACTTATGACTATGTTAGTCACACTTCACACTGCACTTGTTCACTTTGTGCTGTTCTGTGACACTTGTCCACGGTTGTCAAAGATTTTTGGCCGCGGGGGTGGTGTTCCGTCGCTTGAACACCACCCCCGCGGCCAAAAATCTTTCTTCAACATGAGGGGCAGAAAAGTGTTCGGGACTCGCTCCACGAACGCCTTGTAATTTTTTTACGGTGCGACTCCAGCAGCTGTACCCTCAGTGCGAACTTCGTCTTATGGTGCACGTACTCCATGATGTCTTCCACCTTTGTGGTGTGATGCAGGCGGGAGATGTACACAGGAGTGTTGAGCTGAGCAGCACGTAGACCCACGCAGTAGCACCTGCAACTCCAAGCAGGTGCTATGCCGCAGCAGTTCACATCGCTTAAATTATTCATGTGCACGTAAAGCCGTTGGTCTCGGTTATCATTCGTAGATTTTCGACAGTCGTTACAAGTAGACAGACGCCAGAAAGTCTGAGCATTAGTCAATCTAAGGGGTATTGTGTTGCCCAGTAACTGGGTTGTGGAGATCTGATAGGCAGTTGCTCCATGTAAAACACGAGTATTCAGCCGCATCCGTTTACATCCGACTCCAAGCTAGTTGGGAACCGTAGGCACGGATTTTCCGACGGCGAGCAGTGGGTAGCTCGCCTTCCGATCGTCTAGTAACCGTCCGGACCGAGCCCAAGTGGTCGACGGCGCGTATTGTTCCACGCGCGCTTCGGGGAGATGTCAGGAAATCGTAGGGGCCCAGCAAGGTCGAAGCCGGCTAGGGCCATGGGTGATGCGAAAGAGATCCCCGGGGCCCTAGAACAATGGCAAAGAAGGAACAGGAGTGGGTTTTTAATCAGTAAAAGTCTGACACTATCTCGCGCACCGCCCAAGAGCGGGGGATGTCATTAGGTGATCTTCCCACCTGAAAAAAAGCTAGTTGGGAAAAGACTATGATGAATTCCTACGTGGCAAAGTAAATGTCGCTACACTATTATTTATGTGAATGTAGAATAGTTTTTTTTTTCTAAACAAAAATGTCATATTGTCTTTGGCATGTTTGAGGGTCTGAAAGAGTGATAAATATAAACGACTAGCTCTTGCCAGCGGCTTAGACCGTGTGATCGCAGTTTTTTCCATACAAACTTTAGACCCCCGTTTCACCCCTTTAGGGGCAGAATTTTGAAAAATCCTTTCTTATTGCCCACCTACGTCATAAAAAGAAGCCTTGAAAAATTCACGCTCCTAGTTCTAGTGAGTTTCGACTGTGCGTTGTTATGTCAGTTCGTCAGTTCGTCAGTTTTTCCTTTTATACATCTAGGTGACGGATGGGGAGGGAGAGAGAGGCCAAAGAAAACATAGGCGAATTGAGTGGGCGAAACGGGTTACGCTGACCCTAAGTAAAGATAGACAAGATGATGATTGCAATGACGTTTCCGAAATTCTAAGTTACTTATTGGAAGTTTATGTTCAAAATGCTTTGATATAATAGTAATAATCCCCAACTATCACACAACGCCATCTAGTCCTAAACTAAGCAGGGCTTGAGCTACGAGTACTAGCCAATTGATAAACATACTTATATATTTTAAAATACATACATTGTATACTATAGATAAATTACACCCAGACACAGAAAAAATAATCGCGCTCAACACACAAATATTTTTCTTGGGTGGGAGTCGAATCCATGACCTCCGGCATAGCAGTCAGGCCACTAATCATTGACTGGCCTTCGTATAAAAATCACGCTACAGATTGACTAAATATCTTATTCATGCTATCATTCATTTATTACTATTACCATAAATCACGTAGATTTTCATTTATGTCTTTGATATTCTCATACCAGTTGGGCAGCTTCGTAATAAACCTGTCACTCAAACTAGAACATGTTCCAGACATGCTAGTTCAATTAAAATGTAGGAAAAATCCTATATCCAATACTAGGATGGGAAATAGAGTGTTGGCTCTGGTTTGAACTAACGTCACACAAGGTATACATCCATCGTAAGCACTTTAGATCTAGCACTTGTATTATCAAAACCATTTAAGTGTTAGGATGCAATTGACGATCCGGTCGTGTTCAAAGTAATTTATCACATCTTAGACTAATGTTATAAAGGCAAAAGTTTGTGTGTGGTTTTGTTTACTATAATAATAAAATTTTATTGTTTTCTTTTCACAAAGGCTTTCTTAACTAAGTAATCTGTTATATATAAATGAGTGAGGTGATTTTGCAGGACGGCAGCATAGCAGGTGACGCATGTACTGTGCAGTGGCTCCACGAGTGGCGTCAAAAATATCGTACAGCGATTTTAAACTCCCGGCGCACCCGGCAGCTAGTACTCGGTAACGCATAGTCTAGCTGACTAATCCTTTGATCGATGACTAAAACTCAACCTCACCCATGTAACCGTCCAAAATTTGATATGTACGAGTATTCGTACCTAACTATTCTCAAAATTTAAAAAATTAAAGTATTTTTATTTCATAAACAAAACATCAGAAGCTAGTGCACGTTTCCAAATTGGTCGTTTTCTATGGAGAAGAACCGGCAAGAAACTCAATGGTTACTCTTTTAAAAAAGTGGTTGATGTTTGTTTGATACTGATATTTCCATGTTACAGTATTAATAGATATTATTATGAAAGAACAGTGTAGACCAGTCAATATTGTACCCAAAAGCACAATACAAAAAAAAATATAATAAAAAAGTGAGTCTAACGGCTATATTTCACTAGGACACCATGGCGGTGCGACCAGTCGCCGCTATCAACAAAACGTATACAGCTCTACAGAAAGTTACCCTGGTGTCCATGTGGTTGCGCAACCAATTTGGCAGCGCGACCAGCTCGGACGCGTGCACTTAAGGTCCATTTTGATATTGTCTCAAAGTGTTGTATGCCCGTATGGTGTCAAGTTTGATAGCTTACTGACACCATGGCCACCACGCCGCCGACTACCACTCCACCGCGCATATGATGTCAGAAAGTAGCCGATTCTGAATTAATCAACCTCCATTGGTGTAATTGCTGCAAGACGTTCCGATGTGAGAATATACAAATAAACAAATGGCGACGCAACTGCTCGCGCCGCCATGGTGTCCCGGTAAAATATTAAAGAGTAATTATTAACTTAAAGAGTAAGTATTAACACAGATGATCCTCATTACTAACACAAAACCAACAAATTGACACAAGTTATTTATTGTGATTAATCGAGGGTTTCTTTTCCGTTAACAAGGCGACCTCCATTGGACTAGTAAACAATATCATAAGCTTGCTTTAAATGAGCATACTAACTAGTGTCGTGACATCATGAATCCGGTTTGTGAGTGCCAACCCACTCACTTCACAAAATAGTTCATTACGTAGAGATATGGGGTTCGCTCGGTATTAATTGAGATGTATGATAATATGGGCATGGGCGGTGACGTGTTCTGATTTATAAGTAGGATCTGTACATATAATATACTACTGGGGTTTTCAGGTCATGTTGTATGTATTAATTTAAGTGCATTAAGTGTTGTATTTAAGCAAAAGTTTTTTTAATTAAGTTGTATAATTAATAAAATAATAGTTGTACAATATTAGATTTAGTATATGCGAAACCTAAAACATGTGTCTAGTGTCTATTTTTATGTGCTTTACTTTTTTGTTGTTACCTGGTTGTCCGGACAAATACATGATCACCGCCTCTCACCGGGCCATCCGGGTGACTGAGGAGTTGTTTTGTTCCCTTAAGAAGCTATGCGCTGGCAACTAATGCCCGCTATGACCGTGCCGTGTGCCGTGTGCCATGTCGTACTTAGTGCCGGTGGTGTCCAAGTGACAGTTACCGGACGGCGAGCTACACATTGCTCGTCATCTGCAAGCCCTTTGTATAGGTTCTTAAGTAATTTGTATGACAATGCATTATGGTACCATGCAGGTAGTATAGTAATGGAGTTGGATAGTGGCCATAGGAACTACTGAGTGCAACCAGATAACTCCATAGTGTTTGAGCTCTTTGGAATGGCCTTTAATAATAAGCTTTTATCGTGTGGTACTTGATTGATCAAGTACCACAAGATAAAAGCTTGTTATGAAAAAATGTTTTTTATTGAAAACTCATGTTTTCCGATAAGGGTTATCTATTTCATTTCCAACATTTTTTTTTATTAAACTCACGCATGCGCACTATTTCACCTGATGGAAAGCGATGTGGTCGAAGATGGAGCAGTAACCTATCAACTTTTTACTTAAAGACCCTCAGGTTGTAGCTATCAGGAAACACAGACTCCGGCAGGGAATTCCACGCCTTAGTCATACGCAGAATAATAATAATAAAATTTTATTCAAGTATAAAGTAAGTAAAATTATGATTCACATTAAGTACAATCGAGAAAAAAAGTAATTCTAACAGTAATGTAGACCTGCCTGATCTAGGTTAATAAAAACCTGTGTTTCAGGCCATCAATTTACATCAAACATTTTAAAAAGAAAACACTAATAGAATTAGAAACTAAATTAAAAAGAAGACAACATTTCAAACAACTTAAAAAGTAACTATTTGAATAGATTATTTTAAAAGTAGATTATGTACGATATATTAGAATTGAATAAATTAACGAATAACAATACAGCCTATAAAGTGCTATATTAATTAGGTAAAAAAAGAGTATATGTTAAAGTAGGTATATAGAAACTTTACAATTTATAGTCGTTTTTCCGTATCTGCATAGTTGTGTTTTGCCAAAACTTCATCGACTACTATATTACACCTATTCTAATTTTAAAAACTATAAATCTTTAGTACTCTGTTTAACTGTTATACAAATAAGGTCCCGGAAATGTATAAAATCAATTAAAAAAAGCGGGTTTAGTACGAGAGTTAGCACAAGAACATAAACGCTTATTTTTTCTACTGTGCTTACACATCTAAACAGTATAGCTAGAGGATGGTCCTCTAGTAGGCAAAATCCAATAATGCGGGTCAGCCCTTACGACCACGTAAATGAAGTACCTACCTAGTCAATTATGAAGATTCATGACTATCTTATGGGTACCTTGATTAATGATGAGCTCAGTAGTAAATGAATGGAAATAAATTAAAAGGAAACATATGGAAATATAGGTAATCAAGATATCCGTAGGAGCAGGTTTGTGGACGGCGAGTAATAGCTAGCTGTCCGTCCAATAAGGACCAGGCCGGGGTCGAGGGCGTGTCGTGTTCCACGGACGGAACCACAAAACCGATGCGTGCCCAGAGCTGCGGGGTTGTTTAGAAGAAATACCGTGGTCTCGGAATGCAAAAAGCAACTGCAGGAACACAGGTATTGTCACTTCCATTTTTAGAGTTTCATCACCAATATTGTTTATAGGTTTATATTTTTGAACAATATATGATGAATTCCTTTCCATTCCTAGTCTGACGCTTCAGCAGAGGTTCAGGCTCGAGGTTTGTCAGCGAGCCATGGAGTGTAGTATCCTGAGTGTTCGAATTTCCGACCGCTTAAGGAACAAAATGCTGCGCGCCAAAACTAAGATAAAAGATGTTACTCGAAAAGCTGCCATTCTGAAGTGGGATTAGGCTGGACATTTCTGCCGCACGTTGGATGAGCGGTGGGCTTAAAGAGCCACTTATTGGGTCCCAATTAATATTAAATGCAAGGTGACATTTTTTAAAATTCTTTATAGGTTCGCCCTTGATCGCTATCTCACCCGATGGAAAGCGACAATGCGGTCGACGATGGTGCCCGCTTACCTAGAAGTAACCTCTTTACTCTTGACTTAAAGATTCCCGGGTTATATCCATCAGGAAACACAGGCAGGGATTCCCACTCCTTAGCTGTATGCGCAATGAATGTGTTCCCAAAACGTTTTGTGCACATAAGTGGGATGTCCACCAAGTGGTCCACGGTGGCGCGTTGTCATACGTCTGGTGGTCCGATGATGGAACGGTCTAGGTGGAATTAGGTTATGCAATTCCGACACACACTCCCCGCAATGCAACCAGTAAAAAACCGACAAGCTAGCATCGACATCGCAGCAGTCCAAGGCGAAGGTGAACAGTTGAGCTGGATAACTACCGGAGTGTCTGGCCCGCAATGACCGAGGACAGGCGTGTGTGAAAAACGGAGAGGGAGGCGTTCGCTCAGTAGTGGCACATAAATGGGCGTCTCTTTAAATGTCATAACCTTTTTAACTCTTCCACTGACTAAAGCCAGAGGAAGTATCAGACTTTTACTCACGAAAACCCACCAGTGATTCTTCTTTCGAACAATCTCTTGTTAGGTTATCATAATATTTTTCTGTTTGAACTTCAGAGGCGTGCAAAGTTTTATATCAATCGTTTTAGGTATTGAGAAGAGAGCGAAAAATCGGGAACTAGATTTTACTGTTTGTTAGACAGATGTGATGCTGAATAAAATCATAAGGATTTACTCCAAACATGGTTTCAGGTGGATAGATTACTTTTTGCTGTAAACGAAAAGGACAAACTAAAGAATAAAACCGGGGAAGTTCGAGTCGGCCTCCGTCCGTACTATCTTACCAATGAAAAACAGTTCGATTCTTTTTTTTGTGACGTAGTAGTTAGTAATGGTAGTTTTCAGATTTATTCCTATATCTATACTATAAGACCTAGCTCTAAGCCAAATTACAAGATTCTGGGTCAACGGGAAGTACCCTATGAATTTTGATTCCTTTGAGAGTGTTGGAATGTAAGTTTTTTGCGCCACAAATGGCCGTAGCATTTTTTCCGTTAAGTCAGAAAATTATTTTTTTCACAGCTTCAAGAGACTGCAAACTTGAGTATACGATTTTAATTTCAACTCGATGCCTCTACGCGTTTCTGAGATAAACGGTCTTCACAGAAAGACAGACGGACGGACAACATAGTGATCCTATAAGGGTTCCGTTTTTTTCGTTTTGAGGTACGGAACTCTAAAAATATGTTATACAATTGTACCTACTTACTGTAGTATTTTAGGCGTGTGTTTGTAAGTTTACATGTTTCTGAGCGCACCTACGATACAGGAGTAATTCCTAGTATAATATAATAATAATAATCATTTAATGTAACAGGCATTCGATCCAAAATAATTATAAAAATACACTATTCACAATATTATATGTTCAAAAAAATCATAACACAATGTTTTCGAGAAATTCAGACTACGACTTGCAATTCAGTTTTCCAATAATACTTTATTACTTGGGCGAAATTCCAGAATCTAATATTACCTAGGTGAAATTCTAGGAACCGAATGCTACAATGATTCAGTCATTACATGTTTTTCGAAATACGTCAGAGGTATTTAGGTCGAGTGAACCATTTATGAGATAATTGCATACAAACAAATAGACCGATAAATGAAAGTTCCCAGAAGCACTGTTTTATTTATATTTAGTACAGTGAAAACAAACAGACATCATAATATTTATTTAAGAATATTTTTTAATTTTTTAAATTACCTAGGTACATGTGCTGTTTATTTTTGTGCGATCATAACTTAGATTTTATTTATAAACACAGATCATTATTTCTCTCACCGTAAGCGCCGGCTTGCGGACGGCGAACAATGCGTAGTTTGCCGTCCGATCGTCCGTCCGGACCGAGCCCAAGTCGTCAACGGCGCGTAGTGTTCCACTCGCGCCTCAAGGAGATGTTAGCAACCAAAGTGGCCCTGAAGGATTGGCCCTGGAAAAATGGCAAAGAAGGAACAGGAGTGGGTTTTTAGTCAGTAAAAGTCTGACAATATCTCCCACCCCACCTAAGAGCAGGGGATGTCATTAGATGATTTTCCAACCCGAAAAAAAAAAGATCATTACCTCTCTAGCTTTTATTGAACTAGCTTGTGGTCGGCTTGCAGTCTGACTGGATGCGGCTGAGTACCTGTGTTTTACATGGAGTGACGGCCTATCAAACCTCCACAACCCAGTTACTAGACAACACGAGACTTCTTGAATGGGTCTTACCTATGAAATTATCGTTTTTAAAAACGGGTTGCTTTGGATTGAGTTGGAATTATAAATCAAATAAACTGTATATTAAAGGTACCTTTTTTTTTCTTTCGAAATATTGTATTTATTGGTTTCTTTGTGTTTTGTATTTTCTGTAATATCTCAGTACTTATACAATCTGCCTGTGACTAGATTATTAGGAAATGGTGAAAACATTTCTGCATGAGATTGTAAGTATGATTCGTCATTTTGAACTGGGGGAAATAGGTTAGGTTAGGTAAGAACTGTGACCAACGGTGCGCGAGCCGAGCGAGCGAAGCAAGCAGTGCCGCGGTACCAGCCGGCGAGCGCTACTTCTCAAAATAAAACAGATTTGCGTCAAATCAAAAAATATATTTCTTGTAATCAATATCAATGGACAATATAAAATATTAAATTGATATATAATTAATTGATATTTTTGTTCGATATTTTAACGATTAGGTATTTTTAACGTAAATATAATGAATTTCGGTGTATTAAATGTTGACATTTTGAACTTACTGACTGACTGATTATCGATATTTTTAATCATTAGATATTTTTGTCACTCGGCATTTCTAACGACATTTTAAGCTTTGATATGTACTCGTAACAATTTTCGATATTATAGTACAATCGGTTTTTAAATTTTCAATGTTTTGAACGTTGACATTTTACCCGTAGGTATTTTAATTTTCGGCATTCAAATATGTACCCTTCTTGGATTGGTTCAGGCCATGGTCCGGAGTGACAGGAAATGGGATGTGGTCGCGTTCTCCTATGAAGCACTTATGAAAAAGAGGCGACTGCTAGAATCAGGGAAAGTTCCTCCGCCCAGGTCGCCGAGACCGGAGACGCCCCGGGCGTCGGAAATCGCACAGCGATCTCTGGCTACCGTAGACGCGGACTTGTGGGCGATGGGCGATGGGTGTCTAAACACACTATGCCGAAGGTACGCGACCAAAGTTCGGCATGATTACGCCTGCAATGCTATTTGAATTACTGACGACATATTATGCCGAAATTACGTTGCGTTATAGCATGTAGCTGAACTTCGGTTCGGCTTAAGTTGAGCGGCAATTCAGCGGCAACGTATTCTATAGAGCACATATCATACACGACTGAAGTTCGGTTCAATTGCTGATGAAGATCCGGGGAAGGGAGCAGCGGGAGGTAGGCATGCCTGCGCCCAGCGTGTCCGCCCGTTGTGTTAATTAAAATAATAATGAAACCCTAATAGAATCACTTAGTTTTGCGTCCGGCTTTATATAACACGACACGACGCCGCTGTCGTGGAAGAAGAGACACTGAATACACACAAAGTTGACCAACTGAATATCTGCCGCGTAAGTTCGGCAATTGTGGTGTGTCATGTCAGCTGAATCTCGAAGCTGAACGTCGAAACGTAAAATCAGCCGCGGAACTTCGGTCGTGTACCTTCGACATAGTGTGTTTATAGACTAAGCTTTATCAAATATCCTTCAAAACGCAGTACCGTCAAACGGGGTGAATAGGAATGCAGGGGTGAATAGGAACAAAACTTTAGTTACGTTTTTCACATTGGTATATATTTATATAATTGATTTCTATCAAAGCATCCCTTTTTATTACAATTAATGAATAAATAGGAGGACTTAAATGCTGGGAAAAATTGTTAATTAACGCGAAGATCCCCTTCAAACTTTTGTTTCTATTCACCCCTGCGGTCCTATTCACCCCGTTTGACACAAAATCCCACAAATATATGTAATATTCAACATTTTTGACGATTCTGTACGCCAAACATCCCGGAACTATGTACATTTTAAACTAGTGTTTACATCCGAGGTGCTATCGGCCTCGTACGATAATTTACATTTATATTGCCGAAGTTCCACCGTTGACGTTCTGACTGACGGGTAAACACACAATGTACGGGAATATTGCTGCGTCGGTACGGACGCATGAATAAAACTCGCTAATATAAACAGCAATGTAGTGATGGTTCCGCTAGTGTTTTAATTTACATTTAAATTTTGCTTGTTATGTTGTAGCTGCTTGTTTTAACAGAGATTGAGGTGAATGGATTACCTACTGCAGTTGTTTGTGCGCAACATTTATTAAACAGAGGAATGTACGATTTATTTATTTACTTCTAGCCAAACGTGCTCCATCGTAGGCCACATCATCGCGTAGCATCAGGTGACATAGTGGTCAAAAGCGAGCCTATCAATAATAAAAAAACTGGGCAAGTGTGAGTCGGACTCACGCACTGAGGGTTCTGTACAAACCGTTGAATTCCCGAATTGAGTTACGAAGATTTTTCCGAATCACAAAAAAAAGTTTTTGTGTGACGTATAACGTGTGTTTTATGTGACTATTAATTTACAGTTTTAATTTTTTTTCCTATATTTGTGCTATGAGACCTAGCTTCATGCCAAATTTCAGGATTCTAGGTCAACGAGAACGCCCTATGAATATTGATTCCCTTGAGAGTGTCGAAAAAAGCGTTTTTTTGTGACATGAACGGAGTTAAGTTATGACGAACGAAATTATTATTAAAAAAATATTTATTTGAATAAAAACAATGTTTATTACTTGAAATGTTCTACAAGACTAATTTACAATTATGATATTTCTATTAACTAAAACTTATTACTAAAATCTGCAAATCTGCAATAGTGCAGTTTATTTATGACGCACGGGCACATCCGTTGCATTAGTCAGCGATAACGCTACTTGGGCAATATCCTAACTCCTCCCTCCTTAAGATGGAAGCGCGTCCCGCAGCTTCCCGCAGCGTCCTCGGTGCGAGGTTGATCCTGTATTGGTCGTCGCTGTTTCCATTGCCAGAGCTTCCATAGAAGAATTGTCGTCAGGATGAGGTAGAGTCCCAATGTTGACCAACTGGGTGTAGCCATCATGGTCTGCCAATCAATTGTGGGTGCTTGTAAGTTGTCGGCTCGTTCTATCAGCTCGTGGATGCTGTCCAGTGATATATCTTCCAGTTGTAGGTTGAAATGGGTGTTTTCTTCTGGGATCACGACATTACTGGGAAGTGGTATGATTTCGTCTGCTGCGACAGTATTGCTGTTTGTCGTTAGTGTCCGGTTAAGTACTTGCATTTGGCAATCACTTGTAATACTGGCGATGTTTACTCCTGATATCCTTTTGTATTCAGACTTAGTTCCACATGTGGTTCTTAGGACTTCTTCTTCCTTCAGGATGATAAGCCACTTATTGTCTTGGAGTTTCTGGATTCTTCCCTGTTTGAGGTCTATCTTGGCACGTGTGCAGTTTGTGTTTTGGTGTTTCACGAGTGAAATTATGCAGTCTTCTGATTTATCGACAGGCTGAGTGTTCAACGACGTGCAGAGTTGTGTATTCTGTATGATCTGTTTGCAGTCTTCTTCCAGGTACGAGTACTCGTTGGTGCCCAGTACAAGGTATTTGGATTTAGGAATGATTGCTAGGTTTTGTTTGTCGGGAATGGAGTATAGATGAATTAGGTCGTATTGGTTTGTATCAATGGAAGGAATATCCAATATAAATGTTAACGTGTGATCTGTACTATAAGCTTTTACGCTAATAGACTTCTCTAAACTATGTATATTGTTAATAGTAATACTATCTACTGGTCTAAAGTTGTATGATTTCTGAATAGTTAACATTTCGTTTATAAGAATGTGTGGGGATACAATGCTCGGGTGCATAACTTCTAGCTGAGCGAAGGTCATGGCGTCTTCTAGAATTACTAGCTTATCTAACAGCAATTGCAAGCTAAAATCTATTTGTATATATAAATCTAGAAAGTGCAACCTATTTACTAAAATATTATTATTAAAAGTGGTATTTTTTAACATTGAATTTAGTTTTTTCTGATTTTCGTCTAAAAGTTTAATCTGTTTACTGTAATCCTACCGACTGCGCCAGTTAAGTTATGACGAACGAAATTATTATTAAAAAAATATTTATTTGAATAAAAACAATGTTTATTACTTGAAATGTTCTACAAGACTAATTTACAATTATGATATTTCTATTAACTAAAACTTATTACTAAAATCTGCAAATCTGCAATAGTGCAGTTTATTTATGACGCACGGGCACATCCGTTGCATTAGTCAGCGATAACGCTACTTGGGCAATATCCTAACTACGGTTGTATCTTTTTTTTTCGTTAACTCAGAAGTTTGATTTTTTCATAGCTTCTAGGGACTGCAGACCTAATTATATGGTTTTAATTTCAACTTAATAACTCCATGCGATCCCGAGATAAGGGGTCTTGACAGACAGACGGACAACAACATGATCCTATATGGGTTCCGTTTTTTCCTTTTGAGGTACAAAATTCTAAAAAAAATTTACATACAAAAAAATAATTATTACTTTAAGTATTATTGTCAAAACCCAAAATACTGAGATTTTTGTAAATCTTCAAGGGATTTCTCAGTATACATCTAAAGGCTTGCGCAGACGACGGACTTTTCTCCGCGGCGGAGAAAAAAGTACGCTCCGCGAGTAACGTTTTCAGGCTTTTACCACTACTACCTGTTTTTTACTGAAACCCGTATCTGTTCTTCAGTTGCCTGATGACGGTGGCCATTCCCTTGCAGTTGCGGCAATCTATTTTGCTCGCATTACTGCTTAACTAAAGGAGTGACCGGTTCCTCTTCCCTCTCGCCCCGGACCATGGCCTGAGCCAGAGCTGGAAGCGAGAGGTCGCTGCTACCGATTGCCGCCACGAGGACACGGTGGTCCTCCGCCCAAGCGGGGCAGATTTCCACGGTATGTTCCACCATGTCCCCCAAGTAATCTGCACAACGGTGACATCCGTGCATTTCTTATCCTTTCATAAACGATTGCTAATCAAACAGACTAGCAATCGGTTTTCCGAAACACGGATTCCTTGATCTGGTTATATTCTTTTTGTTGAAATTAAAATTAAACTATCTATTTATTCAATTTCTATTTTTCTACATTTGAATTACATACATTACTTCAAAAACACATAACATTCTGAACACCTACTGAATTACTACCAATATAAAGCAAAATTGTTCAGCTGTTCTATAAATCAAATGTATTTTTAGTTATGTACATACAAAGGTATGTAGGTGTTAGACGTCACGTCTTACTAATCCCGGAACATACAGGAATGTGAAGGTTGCTCGGAAATGCATTGCGATATTTTAATAAACTTCAAACTTAAGATCATTATGATGTACTAGTTTCAGTTAGCAGTTTTGCTCGCGTGATAGTGGAATATTATCTCATGGGAAAGTGCTCTCGGTATAAAGTTTTAAAAGATAACTCAGGCCCCCTAGCCAAGTTACAACCTTTTCGTTTCGATTCTCTTTTCGTCAATCGCCTCGAGTCAGCCACGCCTCCTATTCCTTTGTTCTGACCACGTGAATGAGCGTTGATATGACATCAGAACAAAGGAATCAGAAGCGTGGCCGACTCGAGGCGATCAGCGATAAGAGAATCGAAACGAAACGGTTGTAACTTGGCTAGGGGGGCAGGACATTTTGAACCGACTTAAAAAAAGGCGGAGATTCTCAATTCGGTTGAATTTTTGTATTTTATTTTTTTGCTTATTACTGATAGGTTCACGCTTGATCACGATCACCTCATAGAAAATAACGACATGGCCGCTGATGGAGCACGCTTGCTCAGAAGTAACCTCTTCATTTTTGGCCTATAGACCCCCAAAATAGAATAGAACTTTAAATTCTTTAATTCTTTATTGTACACTAAAACCACTTATAAAATAGGTAGATAACAACGTTCATGTACATAGGCGAGCTTAACTCCAAGTTGAGTTTTCTTCCAGCAAACCATAGAGTGATAGAGAGAGATCACAATAGAGGGTAGGATCCAGTGTACAATTTTAAAATTATAAATAATACGAATAAAATAATACATAAATATACCTACATACATAAATACAAACATACTTATATATTATAAACATATAATATATATATATACCATGTCATCGTGAAAGGAAATGCTCTTTAATTTTCCTCTTGAAGACATCCAGAGAAGGGCTGAAACGTAGGGAGTGTGGGAGGGAGTTCCACAGACGCACAGCAGTGACAGAGAAGGAACCATCATAACGGCTAGAAGTGTGAAATGGAGTACGAAGAAGAAGAGAATTGGCAGTGCGATAGGGTTTACCCCTCGGGACGAAGTACTCAAAGCGCTCACGAAGGTATAGCGGAGAATTAGGATTGTGTACGATAGTGTAGAGAAGAGATAGGATATGGGTATCTCGCCGACGCCGAATCGGCAATCACCTCAATCTGGTCCGAAACTCCGACAAGTGGTCGTATTTTCGGAGGCCAAAAATGAAGCGGATGCACAAGTTCTGCAGTCGCTCAAGTTTGTTTAGGAGAACCTCCGTAGCATCTAGATAACAGACATCCGCATAATCTATGAGCGGCAGAAGAAGAGATTGCGCAAGAGTAGCCTTAGTGTGAAATGGTAGGAATTTTTGGAGACGTTTAAGAGACTGAAAAGAGTAAAAGACCCTCCTACTCACGTCAGCAACATGAACCTCCCAAGAGAGGTGAGTGTCCATATGCACGCCAAGGTTTTTAGCAGTTTTAGAGTATAATATGGGCACAGAATCATTCAATTCTCATTCAATTTAAACTTTTAATTCCAAAATAGTAATAATTTTACTGAAACTTAAATCTATGGGTACAATGGTGGTCTTATCGCTGGCAGCAATATCTGCCAGATAACCTTAGGGTGGACTATAAGAACTAAACTAGAAAAGGGGGTACTCTCAAGGTTGTAACTATCAGAAAATAATAAAAAACTTGAGAGGTGTCAAGGGACACCCGGATGGAACGAAGTTCTTTTCGCTTGATTAGTGAAGGAATTGTAATAAAATTTTATTTCATTGGACATAAGTATTAAAGAAACTATTATTATTTTTATTAAGTAGATTGACTTGTTAACGATTAAATGTACATAGTACGCAAGCACCTACAAAAATCTGTGTTGTCTGTGTGTGTGTGTGTGTGTTTTCGGCTTGTGCCTCGGCTACCATGAAAACGCATCCATGTCAAAAAATTTGAAAACGTTTATAGCCGCCATCTTGGATTTACATTTTGATCTCATTATCGGCTTTAACACCCTCGAAAACCACGAAAACGACACCCATGTCAAAAAATTTAAAAACTTTCATAACCGCCATCTTGGATTTACATTTTGATCTCATTATCAGCTTTAGCACCCTCGATAACCATGAATACGACACCCATGTCAAAAATTTTAAAAACTTTCATAGCCGCCATCTTGGATTTACATTTTGATCTCATTATCGGCTTTAACACCCTCGAAAACCACGAAAACGACACCCATGTCAAAAAAAATTAAAAACTTTCATAGCCGCCATCTTGGATTTACATTTTGACCTCACTATCGGTTTCAGCACCCTCGAAAACCATGAATACGACACCCATGTCAAAAAATTTAAAACGTTCATCATAGCCGCCATCTTGGATTTACATTTTGATCTCATTATCGGCTTTAACACCCTCGAAAACCACGAAAACGACACCCATGTCAAAAAATTTAAAAACTTTCATAGCCGCCATCTTGGATTTACATTTTGACCTCACTGTCGGTTTAAGCACCCTCGAAAACTTCAACTCGAAAAAAATGGCGGCCACAGCCCAGAGGATAAGAGAGAGAGAGACAGACAGAGAAACATGCGACGCCGCATAGCTTACAATAGCTTACTATAGCAAAAAGTGTCGTGACAACTTTTCGTAAGAAAGTGTCGTGACAACTTTTCGTAAGAAAGTGTAGTGACAACTTTTCGTAAGAAAGTGTCGTGACAACTTTTCGTAAGAATTTTTTCCGTCTAGCCCCCTTTCACAACGCGCGATAAGGAACTTCGTTCCAATAACTCCGGCAGGGAATTCCACTCCTTAGCTGTACGCACTGTACGCTTAATGAATGTGTTCCTAAAACGTTAGTTGGAATATCCACCGTATACCGTATACCGGTGGCGCATCACAACGTAAGGACGTCTGGTGATGCGATGATGGAATAGGCTTATTGGAATTATAAGCATAATGAGCTTTTAATGTTCCCACTGCTGGGACTCAAGTCTCCTCTCTAGGAGAGGGGAATTAAATTATGCGATTCCGACGCATACTCTCCGACATACGAAAATATTTTGACTTGTGTCTGTGTGTATCGCTTGGATAAATGAACTATTTTTATTAATATCTAAACTAAATTGAAACAAGTAGTTTGTTTTTTTGTTTGTAGGAGGAAACAAAACACTCTGAAAGTACTGGTCCGATTGCTAAAATTTTTTCACCGATAGAAAACTGATTTATTCCTGAGTGACATAGACTATATTTCATGTACGTGAGGTGAAGCCGAAGGCAAAAACTAGTTCTTTATACAACCGGGAGAAAATCGACGTGCCTTTAATAAAAATAATTACACGTTGAAAGTACTAAATAAAGATAAACAACAGTTTCAGTCCTATTTATATCTGGTTCTGCGATTTGTTTTATCTATTTAGCACAAATTGATCTTGCAGCAGTTGGACTTACTAAATAGAATAAAACAATACGAAACAGAAAATAGTTTTCAGAATAATCCGTGTCCTAAATAAATTATTCTAAAGCATACGATACGTACATTAACATTATTTACTAGTGTTAGATAAGACACGTTATTAAGCGTAGGTGCGTAATAAATTGTGCTGTTGTTACCAGCACGCTTCATAGCGACTAAGATTTATTGTAATGTTGCCACTTCTAGTACAAGTAATGCTAGAACTACACTGTGCACACGTGTGCCACACACGCCGATCTAAGCGCGTCGGTCTCCTTACATTTTATATGGAAACTAGACTTGTAGAGCTACACTTGATCCACGCCACGCGACGTCACGCGATGTCGTTCTACGTACAAATCAGGCTTGTCAAATTACGCGAGTGTGCGTCGGTCTAATGTAGTTCTAGCTTTAGTCTTGTATTTTATGATGACCTAGTATTCATGTGATGATCTTGGAATAAGGCAAAAATAGTATGTATATCTTTGTGTATTTGTTACTCCATCGCGCTTAAACGACTGAACGCATTTTGATGAAATTTGATGCACGGGCAGTCAATGTCTTGATATTGCACATACAAAATATTTTTTATTCAGGGAGTATGTTTCGTTAAGATAATTTACTACTTTTACACAAGCAAAACCGCTGACAGAATCTACAGTTTGTATGTATGTTTATTACTTCTTTACGCTCAAATGGCCGAACGGATTTGGATGAAATTTGGCATGCAGACAAACCGTGTCCTGGAATAGTACATAAGATAGGATAGGATAAGATAAGATAATATGTGTGTATAATGCACACATACACACACTCAAACTTTCGCCTTTATAATATTAGAGTGATGGATTTACAGGTGATTAAGCTCGATAAGATAAACAAGCTCCATCGCAAACATCCCCGAGGGTACTTCCCATAATAACAGGCAGTTATGTTAATGAGAATATTCAAGCTATGTAATCTTTAAGTACCTATGTTGATTATTGCATAGGCTGAATCTTCTCGCCCTTCATACTGATTTAATCGTTTCCCAAGTATTTACAATACACATGGGAATTTATGGGCTGAAGTGATGATATGGGATAAAATAATTGAACGTGTGTTGAGCAAAGTAGATATATAATTCAATGCGAGTTGAGAAGTGTTTTATCTTATTGCTAGCTGCCGCTAGCAACTTTGCCCGAAAAAAGGAGCATACTCTTTTTTTAGGGTTCCGTACCTCAAAAAGAAAAAACGGAACCCTTATAGAATCACTTTGTTGTCCGTCCGTCTGTCTGCCAAGACCCTTTTTCTCAGAAACGCGTGCAGGTATCGAGTTGAAATTAAAAACGTATACTCTAGTTTGCGGTCCCTTGAAGCTGTGAAAAAATTAAACTTCTAAGTTAACGAAAAAAAAGATACGGCCGTTTATGCCTCAAAAAACGTATAATTCGACACTGTCAAGGGAATCAAAATCCATAGGGTACTTCCCGTAGACCCAAAATCCTGGTATTTGGTATAAAGCAATGTCTTATAGCATAGGTCTAAGAATAAGTCTAAAAACAGTAAATTTCTTCTTACGTCACAAAAAAAAACTTTTTTGTTACTTTTTTGTGATTCAGAAAAATCTTCGAGACCCCGTTCGGGAATTGAACTATTTACATAAATACGTATGTACGGAACCCTCAGTGCGCGAGGTTTTTAATTATTGATAGGCGTTTGACCACAATCTCAGCTGATGGTAAGCGATGATGTGGCCGACGATGAAGCAAAAAAAAGATAAAGTTAAAAAGATAAAGATAAAGAGTTAAAAGTATACTGTGTATAGCACACAGTATAGGACGTGGTCTGTTACCCAAAGGAAAACTTGCCGTTGTGTCAAAATTTAAAAGTAAACCAAAGTATGTAAGAAAGCCTTGAGTACAGGCGTAGGAAAGTCAGTCTTGAGTGTGCGCGGGAATCTCATGACTTGATTCCGCCATCACTTTTCTACCATCGGACAACCCGACGTATGGCCAGTGTCCACCCTTACGTTGTTAACACCTCTACGGTCTGAACTCGTCATTTTTATACTGTGTACATCGGAGGATTGGATCAATTTGCGAGCGACAGATTTTAATTTAGGTGTCTTCAAGGCTAGAGTGAATAGGCTCCTAATAAACTAGTGCACCTCACCCTGTGATTGCATCACTGCTTACCATCAGGTGGGATCGCAGTCAAGAACTAGTTTATATCATTAAAAAAATTGGGAAACTCACCATTGTGTCAACAATTAAATGTAAAAGTTTGAGAACAAATCAAGGTCCAACAAAAATGTACTGAGAACACATTTGGCGTAGTACGTTTTCGTAGCTTGGCGTAGTGCTTTTGTAGCCCGTAGCACTCGGCGTAGCACATACATGGTATTTTAGATTGTTACACGATAAGTTTATGAAGTTTACACGTGTACATTAATTAAGTATTAAATTGTTTAATGTTCATGTTACAGGGAATATGTTAATTTTATACAAGTTAGTGTTTTATGAATGACAATAACACATTCATAATTAATACTTTTTTAAGTTTAAACGTGCAAATGAGAATTGCACGTTTCAAAACACAACAAATTCATATTTTTTGTATAGGATATGGTAAATTCACCAATTAATAATTATGTACTACCAACATATCTCAAATCACTGGATTACGTTGAAGTTTGTCACGCAGACAGTTATTATGACTTAGGCACGCTAAGATTTAAAAAAAATCCAATATTCGAATTTCGAGAACGAAGGTTGCCGACATAGCTCAAATAATCGCCAAACTTAAGTGGTAGTGGGCTGGGCATATTGCTCGTAGAACAGATGGGCGATGGGGCTGAAAGGTTCTGGTTTGGCGACCGCGTACCGGAAAACACAGCGTTGGAAGGCTTCCCACAAGGTGGATCGATAACCTGGCGAAGGTCGTGGGAATGCAAGACGTATAGGACCATTCGTTGTAACGATACTTGGAGGAAACCTATGTCCAACAGTGGACATCTTGCGGCTGAAATGATAATGATAATGGTCGTACTTTCGGAGGTCAAAAAGCTTCCTCCAAACGTGACCAATAACGTGCTACTCGCCTTTAGCAATTTCTCACATTGTGAGCACTACGCAACCGCACCAGTCAACCGCCAGATGGCCACTGACAGATATCAAATACATCATGTCACTATGCTAGAGACTACCCACACAGCCACAAATACGAACCGGAGGACACGGTAGAGGTGTGCCCCGCCTGGGCAGAGCAGCGCCGTTTCCTCGTGGGGGTGATCGGCGGCAGCGATTTCTCGCGTCGGGCCTTGGTACAGGCCATGGTCCGGAGCGAGGAGGAGTGGCAGGCGGTCACCTCCTTCTGCGAAGCAGTAATTCTAGCAAAGAAGGAGGCCGCACGTGCACGCGCGAGGCAATGGCCCTCACGCCCCACCCGCCGGGATTCCGATCCCGATTTCCGGATATCGTAGGTGCGGGCGAACGGGGTAGCTCACCGTTGAACACGGCTATGAAGTATGGAAGTTGAAGCTATAATAAAAGATAGATCGTCAGTTGAGTTTTTAGCCAATGAGATATTACAATTATAATATATTCACTCTAGCCTTGAAGACACCTAAGTCTTCAAGGCTAGAGTGAATAGGTTCTTAATAAACTAGTTCGCCTCACCATCAATGATTGCATCGCTCCTTACCATCAGGCGGGATCGCAGTCAAGCACTGGTTTAAATAAAAAAATTTGTTAAGTACATATTCGGAATCAGATTTTTTTCTGAGTCCAAATATGTATTACATGTATAACGACGTCAGAATACTTTTCCTCTTATCTTTTTCTTTACATTACGCACTTCAGTGTCTTACATATCACCTACAGTCATTGTTTGCCTTCCGCAAGGCAAACAATGGGTAGCTCACCGCCCGATCGTCCGGTAACCGTCCGGACCGGGCCCAAGTCGTCGACGGTGCGTAGTGTTCCACGCGTGCCTCAAGAAGATGTCAGCAACCGTAGAGGTCTAGCGGAGGGCCATGGGTGATGCGAAAGAGATCCCCGGGACCCTGGAACAATGACAAAGAAGGAACAGGAGTGGGTTTTTAGTCAGTAAAAGTCTGACACTATCTCTCGCTCCGCCCAAGAGCGGGGGATGTCATTAGATGATTTTCCCACCCAAAAAAAAATCTATAAATACGAATCCTTATTTATTTTATACATCTACCCACAAAATTTTAATTCCAACATTACCAGTATACTAGTTCGTCCCACTTCAAAGTAGCAACTAGGCGCACCAACACGAGACACTTTCCTATCTCGCCACTAAATAATGAAACCGCAAAACTTTTACTTAAATAATGCGGGTAGTTTACAAAAGTTGGAACTGTTCACAAAAGAATGTTTAGCGCCATGATAACAAGTCGAGATAACATGGAGATTGTTACGTTTTAGGATTTAGTACACAGAAGTTGGGGGACTACACTACAATTGATAAAGGATGGTGCGGGTGACAGCTGTCAGATTCATACAATGTAGCTTCCTATCCTTTTCTCTCATATTAAAGATGCATATTTTCGTCCTGCTCCATCATCTGCGTCATATTTTGTCCATGCTTTGTAAAAAAGACCTTATTTATTTATTAGTTTGAATTTGTGTGAACATAATAAGGCCCATTTTTTTATGTTGTAGTGACATGTATTAATTATTTTTTTAAAGTTAAAATACTTATGACTGCTGTAAGTTTTAGTCGATATTTTTAAACCATAATCTCAAAGAAGGTAGCTTGGGCTGTTTTCCGAAGTGAAAAATCATCAAATGACTTCTTCCACTTTAGAATAGAGTGAGATGGCATCAAGCTCACCTGTGTCCTTTAGTTGCCCTTTACCGTCAAAGGTTACGGTAACTCTTTCGAACTATCCCGTAGCCCTAGCAGGCATCGGTACTAGTGCCCCGTTTGCATAATCTAACTGCTGTATTATCAATGACACTTAAAACTAAACTCAAGCATTAATGTAACACACGCTTCAACTTGGTACGATGGATTTGGTCCGTTTGCACCAAGTTCGAGAGTTTGTTAATACCAATTAGTATTATTTTTTACACCATCTGTTTGACAATACTCTTTTATATGGTATACAACCATCACCTAAAGCAAGTCATTCAGTCCCCAGGAATTTAAAGTGGTATAGCCGTTCCCTAGGGAATAATGAGATTTGAATTTGGAACGTGAAAAACCATTATTTTAAAAAACAAAACACAAAGACAATTAAAGTATACGTCCATCAAATAAATTTAATCAAAATTCAAACTGGCCACTAACAAAATAAAAAATAAAATGTGGTTACTGACGAGTTTCTAAAAAAAGAGTAATAAAGGTGCGGAAGCATTATAGAAAATTAAAACTATAGTTCAATCTTAGAGTAGTGATGTTGTTTGATTCAAATCTCAAAGCATGTCGAGTGATAGGTAACATTAACTTGTAAATAATATGAATATTTCTCTAATATATAATTTGTTTCAGTATACTGTCTTTTAATTTATTATCTCACAGATGGTCTAAAAAGTAGAGTACCCAGCACGGGAATAACGCTGTCTTTGTCTTGGGTAGCTTGAATTCCGTACTTTACTCTGGTTTCTATATTAACGTTAATTAAATTACTCCCTCACTAGCATTCGGGATTAAAACTCAGCAACTTTCTTTTTAAAGACTGCTTTATCTCTTAGTCACATAATCTACTATTACAGTGTGTGTCACGCTAGATCTTGGTACGGACGGACCAAATTGGTCGTACCAAGTTCGAGAGTTTTTTTTTCTTATATATATTCGCTAGAATTGTGAATCAAGTCACATAAAACTAATATTAAAAATTATGATTTAAAAAATATTTTTGCTTAAATTATACCTGAAAAACCTTTAAAAAAGTTATTAGAGTCTACGACTTATATATTTTTTTAAATTTGTATTTGAATGAAAAATTTGGGTCTTATTTTCATAAAACAACATAGTCGATTTAAAAAAATTCACAGGGCATGAGAAGTTTTTAGGGGTCTGAAATGATAGCAGATGACCCCTCCCGTCGACCATTGCAATTTGGCACACGATGCACCAAACACCCTGTATTTGCATGTAGTTAGTTCACCACAAAGGATCAAGGGAATACAACTTGCCAATTAATAACCAATCAGAACACGACCCTCTGAACAGTCGTGTGTCACTATCAATTCATATTATTGACAAGTTGCCGACTTTGTTGAACAGAAACCAACCGACCCCATTCATCGTCACACGTTTGCTTTACAACCTCAACAAGTTGAAATTGTAAATGATCATGTTATTTTAAAATGATATTTATTTTTGCATATTTTTTGTGAACACGTACACATACGTTTTTTTTTTTTGTACGTTTATTTTTGAGCTGGTAACAATACTTTATTGTTTAGTTATCAATCTGACGGCCTAGTGCAATAGGAAAAAAAACTATAGTACAATAGGTACTTAATTAGGGATGAGAATGTTGACTCCGAATTGTAGACTGACGAAATGAGTACATTAGAGGCAATTCAAAAATAGCGCCAGTGATTATAAAGATGAACGAAATTGTTTATCTTGGTATAGTCATTTTATGTACACCCACACAAGCGAAAAGAACAAATACAGATATAAGAGCACAAAGGTAGTGGTGACTTTTTTGGTGGATAATCATCCAATGGCTTCTCTCGCTCTGGGGTGGTCCGGGAGGGCGTGTCAGACTACTGACTAAAACCACACCTGTGTCCTTCAGTTGCCTTTTGCGATCTAGTACGGGTTTCCTTTTTTAAAAATTCCTCGTGGCCCTAGCAGGTATCGGCCCAGTTGGCCCCGTCGACGAATTGAGCTCAGTCCGGACGGTTATCTGACGTTCGGACGGCGAGCTACCCATTACTCATCGTCTGCAAGCCCACGAGATAGTGGTGGTGCTGTTTATAAATATGGAAGTCGTATAACTTCAAATACTTCCTAATATATGTGTTTAATAAATGTTTTTAAAATGACACACTCTACTTCATATTTTGTTCAATTAACAGCAAGTAAGTTTTCAGTTTAAAATGAGGATAAATAAAGACACCAACTATTATCTTCTATCCTCTAACAACCCACTTCAACCATAAGTTTATGTCCCTAGTAACCGCTAATAAGAACAACTGTTTCGCTCCCGCTGGTCGCCCGGAATCGAGTATAAAATAATGGACTAGTTGTCTGCTAACAACGTGTGGTAACAACATTAATGGGCAATTTAATAGCTAGTCGCAAGAGATTTTAAAATATCATTTGAAAAGGAAATTTTTCTTCTATTTTTAAGACTGTTTCGGAAATTCTAATTTTTCTTAGTCTTGGATCGTATGAACTTGAAACTTCGTGTGATCGTCAAACGTAGTAAGTAATACACAAAAAAATAGTAAAATGTCTACTGCGCAATCCGTATATTATATAATATAAAAGATGAGCCATGGATGATAGGATGGTAGCTTTTGTGAGATTTCTCCACTTCTCTCTATTTGTGGCATTTCTTTGTTTGGCGGTAACAAATTGTCAAATAAGTTGTACCGCTCTGGTTGCAGCGAAAGAGGGTGACACTCTCTTGGTGGGTTGTAGTCACTAAGTACCACCTACCCCTACGGTCCGGACTAAGCGTTTCGCCTCGTCGTTTATACCGCGTACATCAAAGGACTGGAGCTGTTTGCCAGTTGCGGTCTTCCCATCCGATAATAATAAAGTTTATTGACACAAAAAATATATAGGCAACCAATTTTTGAAGCCCTGGCTCCTGAGTTATGTATAATTTGGGTGTCTTCAAGGCTAGAGTGAATAGGCACTTAATAAACTAGTGCACCTTACCATCAACGATTGCATCACTGATTTGGGATCGCAGTCAAGCACAAGATGTTATCATTTTAAAAAAAATCTTCAAATGTTTATAATAAATGTATTGGGTTCGGCCTGTAGTCTAGCCAGTTGTAGCTGGGTACACGTCCATTTTAAAATGGACTGATTGCCTATCAAATCTCCGAAATCTTCCTGATTTTTTGTGTGGCTGGGCACGCTACAATTGTGGTGATAAGTCCCCTCCTTTAGAAATACTTAAACAGGTGGCCCGGCGTCCTCACTTTCCACCGGTCTACGGGAAGAACCATTTCAGTTTTCCCTTTATGCGAATCGCGTATTGGCAAATGCGACACGGTGTTAAACAGTACTGCGAGTCGTGACTATAGCCATTTGCTATTTATTTACTGTGGACGTTGTTAGAAGGACTTTTGAAGTTTGTATGTGTGTTGGAGTAAATAACTGAATTAGAACTCTTCACTTACGCTTATGCACTGAAACTGCGATGCCGTGGACAATGATGGATGAATGAAATAATCATACAATATCATTTATTTATGCAAGTGACTTAACTATATACAAACAACATTCAAATATTGGGCCCATACTTGTTGTTGTTATTTTGACAACCAATGACTGTAGGTGATATGTAAGTCACTGAAGTGCGTAATGTAAAGACAAAGATAAGAGGAAAAGTATTCTGACGTCGTTATACATATAATACATATTTGGACTCGGAAAAAATCTGATTACGAATATGTACTTAACTCAATTTCAAATAAAATGTTATTTGTGCCTTTTTTAATAACGACGCAAGTATTTATTTTTCCATAGCCGTTACAATCCTGCTTCTGGGCAAAGGTCTCCCCAAGTACTTTCAGACATTATTCTCCAACGCCGTTTCAAACCAGCCCTCATGGTAGGTGTCTAAATCTTCCCGCCACTCCTTTCTGGGCCGGCCTCGACGTTGCTTTCCTCCTGGAGAAATCCACTGCGTGGCGACACTTGCCCAGCGGTCACTGTGAGTGTGCATTGACGTGATCTGCCCAAGCCCATTTGAGAAAGTATTTTGAATTATTTAAAAACTTCGGCCTGGTTTTTGTCTTCCAGTTACAAAAACGGAGTATCTAATAAATATAATCTCGTGTTACATTATTTTTTATAGTCCTCCTCCGAAAAGGCTTGACCGATTTTTATGTTTTTTTTTTTTACATCTGGTAGGTCTGAAAATCCGTTGTGGGATATTTTTACCCTCCTACCTCCATCTCTCTTTTTACTCCAATAATTTATTTATTTATTTTATCATTTTTGTACACACATTATATTGGCAGACGTTATTGTAATAAAAACAAAATGTACAAAATTACTTCTTATTTCCAAAAGAAATTTCTTCCAGCAGACCTGCGAAAGGAGAGATAAAAAAAATATAGATAATAGTGTGTAGAAATAAGAAAAGAAGAGTTTGTGAAATCCTAAACTAATAAATACGTACATAACTATATATACCTTATACTATAATTAAACAAATAATATATATATATATAATTATCATACTAGACAGGAAAGATAGTGCTCTTTTACTTTAGATTTGAAGAGCAAAATAGTTTAGTTCAGTTAGTTTTAATCACGAATGCTAGCATTTATATGAAAGAACAATGTTTGCCACGTTAGCTAGTTATTTTATAAGAATAAAAACGCTCCGCTTATAAAGCAGGCCTTAGTTTTACCTGAAAAGACATTCAAGAGTATTGTCATAAGCAAGAGCCCAGATTTTCCTTGTTTGATGTAAAACTCGACTTTTTATATATGCAGCGTATAACTTGCTATAAAGCTATGTAAACGGACGTCGTAACCTACATATATATATATATATATATATATGAAAAAGGCCCGTATTTGTGTGAACTTTATAAAATAAATACATGGTGATTTTTAATTCATAGATAATGTATGTTCTTGAACAAGCTCTATAAATGTTCCGTTTAGTCGACTTTGTATTTTATTGTTCGTCTGTCCATCTGTCTATCTGTTTGACTGTCAAAACCCGTTTTCTTAAGAACGGTTCGAAGTATTAAGCTGGAATTAATATCAAATGCTAAAATGGGAGATTGACTATTGGATCATTCGGTTCCCTTCAAAATGTTTAAGCTGAGTGGTGCTAATATTCGCGTCATGTCCTTGAACGGGTGCTGTCAGTTGAGACTGGTCATCTCTTAGCTGCCAGTTGCTATTTTAATATCTATAATATTTAGTTTTTATTTTTATTTTATTTACATTGTTCTCACATGATAGTAGCGACAAGAAACATGTAACCGAGATATTTATAATACATAACATGATTGAAAAGAGTGTCCGTGGAGTTTCTTGCACATTCTTCTCCAAAGAGATCTACGCTTTGGAATGTGCAATTAGCATCAATTTTTTCTGACTGACTGACTTCTTGACATTTCAAAAGTGCCTGTAAATGATTCATTAGAAATAAAATGCTTTGAATCTTTGACTACTCCCTTGGAGTAGTCAAGAAATCAAATTTCTAAATCAACATAATCTAAAAAGAAGGTCGTATATGCTCCGTTTAGGCGCATATTGTTACATTTGCAAGGTAATCGAAACCTATAAGGACTTGCCGTTGACCTAAAATCCTGAAATTTGATATGATATGAAGCAAGAAACCATAATTACAGGATAAATATAGCACAAGCACGATTTCCGAAATATCATATTCATATTCATTCGTATTTTCAAAGAGCACCGACCGAGTGGTAGCAGACCCGACTTACGAGTTGTAGGTTGTGGGTTCAAACCCAGCCAGGCACATTACTTTGTGTAATTTATTTCATCACCACTGCTCTCAAAACGATGAAGGAAAACATCGTGAGGAAACTGGCATGTCCTAGAACCAAAAAATCGTAGACATGTGACATTCACCAATCCGCACTGGGCCCGCGTGGTGGATTACGGGTCATTCCCTCGCCTAGAGAGGAAGCCTGAGTCCCAGCAGTGGGAACATTATAAGGCCGACTACGCTATGCTATTCGTATTTTCATCCTGAACAAGAGCAAACAAAAACAAAACCACCCTGCAAGGATCCCTTGTTCGTGTTCAAACTTGACATCAATGAGAATATGATAAGAATCCTTGATGTGTTAACAATACCATAAACCTGACACATATATGCAAAATTAGAGTGTAGGGCCGGAACGGTATTCAGTTCAGGGGTCTTTTGAGGTGATATAATGTCAAGCGTGCGGGCGAAACAGGGATAGAGCTGTACACCCTATAAAGATTAGATTGGTTTATTTAGAGCATCAGAAATCAGAAACGTTTATTTCAAATAGACCAATTACAGGCACTTTTGAATTGTCAGAATGTCGGTCAGTCAAAAAAAAAATACAAGTGAAGTTAAATTGCACGTTCCAAATCGTAGATCTCTATGGAGAAGAACGTGCAAGAAACTCCATGGACACTCTTTTAAATCATATTATGCGTTGCATAAATCTTGGTTACATATTTCTTGCCGCTTCTAATATGTGAGCACAATGTAGATAAGTAATAATAATTAAAATAAAAAATAAAATAAAAACTAATTTAAAAAAATAGAAATTGAAATTAAGTCACTGGCAGCAAAGAGATGACCAGTCTCAACTGACGGCATCCGTTCACGAGCATGACGCGTGCATCAGCCCCACTCAGCTCAACCATTTCGAAGGGAACTGAATGACCCAATAACACGTGCCACCATCAGCGAGAGATTTGAGTGAGCATGACAAACTCTCAACTGCCATCCTATCATGCAAGACTGATGAGCTGAAAAAACTATATTGTTACCACGATTTTCGAAACACTTTATATGACATGTAAGTATTTTATTATTGTAAATTGAAATCTGTTATCTATTTCTTAATTATTTTTTTTTTTAATGAACCGAATCTGACATTTTATTATTTATCGAACTGAATTTGACATTGTATTATTATTATTTATTTTAAAATTTTACTTTTTCAAATTGTATTGTAATTGTCATGTAACTATGGGTATTCCAAGCCTGAAATAAATAAAAAATAAAATAAATATAACTCCATCCCTTTAACAGTTCAGTTTACGTCGTCAAATAGATCCCGTTAAGAGCTCGTGGTAGGGCCTAAGTCAATTTTTGTCACACTCGGCAAGCTCACCTAAATTGATAAGGTAACATAAAACAACATGGTGGAGTGGAAACAAACGGAAATTATTTTAAAGTGCTTTTTTAGGGTTCCGTACCACAAAAGGAAAAAACGGAACCCTAATAGGATCACTTTGTTGTCAGTCTGTCTGTCTATTTGTCTGTTGTCTATCGAGACCCTTTATCTCGGAAAAACGTGAAGGTATCGAGTTGAAATTAAAACCAATTCAAATCTGCGGTCCGTTGAAGCTGTGCAAAAATCAAACTTCTGAGTTAACGATTAAAAACCGGGCAAGTGCGAGTCGGACTCCGTACCAACTTACCTATGAAAACAATTTAATTCCCGAATTGGGTTACGAAGATTTTGCCAAAACGATTTTAACGTTTTTTTTGTGACGTAAAACCAAATTTACATTTTTTTAGATGTTTTCCAATACTTGTGCTACGAGACCCTGCTACATGCCAAATTTCAGGATTCTAGGTCAACGGCAAGTATCTTATGAATTTTGATTTCCTTGAGAGTATCGAAATATACGTTTTTTGCGACTTCATTGACAAAACACCTAAAATTTTTTATGTTTTCAAGCTATCTCTGTATGCCATAAACTGGAATACTGGACTCAGTTGACAAAATCTAAATAAAGCTAATTAGTATTTTTTTGTGAAAACATTTAATTAATTTGCTAGCAGTACACCGCAAAATATCCCCTTTTTATTTTAAATTTTTACAATCACTCCTAAGGTTGTCTGGTAGATATCGCTGTTAGTGATAGGACCGCCATTGTATCCATAGATTTAAAAGTTTGTGTAAAAGTTTTGTTTTATAACAGTAGAGGCCCAGCAGGGCCGATGCCCGCTAGCTAGGACCGCGGAGAATTTTTGAAAAAGATACTGGTAGTCCTAGAACGCAAAGGGCAAATAAAGGACACAGATGTGGTTTTAGTCAGTAAAAGTCTGACACGCCCTCTCGCTCCGCCCAGAACGCGAGAAGCCATTAGATGATTACCACACTTAAAACAAAATTACATCACCAAATTCTATACAAGACTTAGAAGTAGGCGTAACTATTTCTTCAAAGGGCAGAGTAGTTTAAGATTTACACACCAATAAATCTTCGGGCCCATTTGATTTATTAACCAATAACCTCAAAGCGTGGGCATAAACTGCGTTAAGCGTGCCTCTCGCGTGTCCACACAAAACCGACCCGCGCGTGCACACGCTCGTGAGCCCGTCGGGCGCCCGTCGCGTGATACTTCCGTGCAACGGGGCACGCATGCACGCGACGTGATCACGCATCACGTTGGACGGGTCCACGCGCGAAGCCCGCTAGCGGGTGCACGCGCGTGCTTGTTCAGTTGACAGCGCTATCTCGAACCGACCGCACGCGCGTGCCCGGCCCATAACAAAAAATGACAAATTTTGATACAGAAAGGGTAATTGTTGAAGTTCAGTGTCGTCCTGCCATATGGGACCAATCTAGCGAAATATTTAAAGACCGGGACGCTAAATCAAAAGCATGGCTAGACATTTGTACAGTACTGTTTCAAAATTTTGATGACTGGAGTGCAGCAGAAAAAAACATACAAGGTAAGTACCTACACTCTTTATTTATTTTATAATAACGTAGGTTAGGTAAACTATTCTTTGCGCCAAATTTTTATTTTTAATAATCTATGCAATTAGTTATATATAATTAGTTATTTCAATTGTATTTGTGTCAATTAAATGTTTTCAACAATTAATCCAACTATAAAATTAAAACTCGGAATATTTACAATAATTTACCTATGTAAATATAAAATCATGCTTATATTCAAAACTAGTGCAGAGATACTGCGTATTTCTGAACATTGTGAAATTCGTGTGAACAATGTCCCATAATATTGGTATGGTTTTATATTGCTCGATAAATTCCAAAGTTCTTTCTTTCGGCCACGCGGTCGCCGCCATTTTGCGCGTCACGAGACAACCAGTACCTATGTTCACGACTGCGAGCTTCACACTACTTCACACTATCGGTGTATTTAGGGTTCAAAATCATTTTAGGGCAGAAACAGTGGATCGGTAGGTAAATAAATAAAACAATTATCAACTAAAATATTTATTATATTGGTTTTAGAATTGGGCTAGTAACTTTGTAAAATAAGCGTGCGTTTTGTAGTTTTGTAGGTTTTTCTTTGACATCTCTCAACTTTAGTTTACAACAATCTAAGTTATTTGGTTACATCCGATGAATTTAACAAATAAAATCATTAGGTATAGATATTATTAAAATATGCCTGCTATGTTAATAAAAAATGTGTGGTAACAAACCGTGAAAAATCAATTATTGAATGTACATAAATTATAAAAAAGCCAACTATCTTCAATAAATACTGCGATCTTGCCATGACAGCTGTCCGTCTGCAACGAAATAATCTGCGAAGTTATCGCGTAATGTATACGAATCTCTGTGGGTATTTCCAATTAACCCCCGAACTGAACGTATATGGTCTGGTATAATGACAATATCTGTCTGGTATAAGTCATTAATTTGACTTCTTGATCTTATAAAATTATGCAAAATACAAATTGTTTTAAGAAAACAAATTGCTTTGTCTTTTCCAACGTTCAATGGACGATGGAGTATGCGAAATTTATTAGCCATGATACCAAATGTACACTCAATATAACGTCGCGCCCTCGTTAACCTATAATTGAATATATTTTTTTTGTAGTTTAAATCGAGAGCTCGAGCATATGGCCGCATGACATGGCTAGATAACCCGAATGCTTCATCTCCTACAATAATATAGGGCAAAGCTGCGGTTGCAGCAGTGTTGGTTGGTTTATCATTGTGTATTACGGGCAATGCTTTGGCAGGAGGAATATCTATTAAGTCATTGTTGATTTGTTCGTACAATCGGCTTTGTGTGAAAATTGCGGAGTCAGATTCTTTACCCTGCACTCCCACATTTATATAGGTAAACTCATAGTTGGCGTTACACATTGCAAGCAGTACAATAGAATAGTAATGCTTATAGTTGTAATAGAGGGAACCACTATGTGGAGGTCTTATAATGCGTATATGTTTTCCGTCTATTGCACCTATGCAGTTAGGAAACTGGGCTTGCGTTAAAAAACCTTTTTCAGTCTCTACCCATAGCGCACGGGAAAATTTTGGTATACATTCTTCCTTTAACCTTTCAATTATAATTTGACAAACTTCTGTTACTATTTTTCTGACCGTGGTTAGTCCTGTCTGATACGCCAGATGAATATCGACGAAGGTATGTCCACTAACTAAATATCTGTAATAAAATAAAATACCTGTGTTATTGTTTCAGTGAAAAAGCTGCAGCAAAGATGGAAAACTGCAAGAGACACTTATATAAGAGTGAGGTCTACTAAAAAAAAACTTAAATCAGGTTCCGGTTCCAGGGCAAATAAAACATACATTTACTATGACATGCTGTCATTTTTAGATTCAAACTCGAATACTCAAGGAGAAGAATCGGCAGACGATTTTAATCAGTCAGTAGAGCAAAACGCGTCACCGAGAACTTCACAAAATAATACGATTATTGAAGAAGATTTGATTAATGTACCTAGCACCAGCTCCAGCGTTACCAAAGAAACACGATCTTCCAAGAAACGTAAGTGCGAATCGCCAACTGATTTCGAATTAGAGTTGTTAAATTGCGTGAAGAATAACACTGCAGATAATATGGACGAAGACTTGAATTTTTTTAAGTCATTATTACCAACTGTGAAAAAATTGAGTTGCTTTAAAAAATTATTATTTCGTACAAAAGTATTAGAAGCTTTAATTGATATAGAAAAAGAAATTATTATTACCATTGATGACCTTTCATTAACGCAAAATACGGTAACGAATGATTTAGAATCCTTAAATATAAGATCAGACACGAACAATGAATAAATAGGTAACAAGAAAGACTGAAGATTTGATTAAGACTGTTTAATTATTAAGAACAAAAGAAAGAGAAGAACATGAAGAACTATTTAAGTTAGTAAAAAGCGCAATTTTATATTTATACTTTTTCTGGTCTCATGTGCAATTATTATGATATACAAGGGCATTCGCCAAAAGTTTACAAGCCTTGAGTGTAATGTTCATAAGGAAAGAAACGGGGTCGATTCGGACACTTTTATCTTAAACCCTATTTAGGGTCAAATAAAAAAGTGTATCAATAGACCCCTTTTTTTACTTAATGGACCTTTTTTTTGAACCTACTCATAACATTGCTCCTTCATATATCCTCTTCTTAAATTTAATCTTTTATGTAGTAAACTGTGATTATGATTGTGATGATAAATAAGAATTTAAAATAATATTAGTACCCGATCTAGTAATAGAAGGGAATAATTAATAAGGGAAATATTCGTATGTAAAAACTTGCAATCAATATGCGTCATTATAATTAATACTTTGTAAGGTAGGTATATTATTATAATTAAGACATTTAGACTTATTGTACTGTTTTAACTGTTATTGTGTTTTTTTATTTTAAACTTGAACCTGTGATTTTATTAGTGTATTTCAAATGAATAATCAAAAACTAATTGTAACGTAACGTTTATGCAAGACACTGTGATGACTGTTGTGATTATATAAAAAAATAAGTAAATAAGTAGGTATAGATAAAAAAAACGAAAACGATAAAACTGTGTAATTTAGAAATAACAAAATATAATTAATAAATGTAAGAAACTGTGATTAATATGATGATTAATAAGTGTGCGGTTATGTGTTTCGGCCCTAAGAACAGAGTGCACCACATCAAGAAAAACATTTTAAGCCATATTCAGGTGTCACTGCCGAAACAATAAGAACTTCTTCTTCTTTCTGGCTTGATGTGGCTAAACAGTAGTGTGACTTACATAAATTGGCAAAAAAATATGAGTGTTCTAAACTTTTGTTAAATAATGACTGTTTTTTTTACATGAATAAAGATGATTATTAATATCGAAATGTCTTTACTTACCGCAATGTCATTGCAAATCGTTCCATTGGTGATACGATTGACGTAGATTTCAATCGTAGATTGTTAGTCTTCAGATAGGGCTCCAGTTTTGAATATAATTCATCATAGACTTGTAATGAAACTTTAAAATATTTGAAAAAAAACCTTTCATTTTCTCTTAATATACCAAACTTCACCACGAATTCCCCGCACAGTAACCTAGATTCAACGTACGGGCTTACTGGCTGGCGTCTTTTTTTGGCAATTCGTCGTCGCCGTCGTCTTGATAAATAATACAACATTAATTTATCCATAATTACTCGACTGTACACCTCCAACGTCAAAATTGTACTGAGAAAACTGACGCGCCGATGCCCGCGCATAAGCACGCGAACGTGCTCACGTGCGTGCACCAGAAGCGTGGCCCGCGACGTGCTCACGTGCGTGCACCAGAAGCGTGGCCCGCGACGTGCTCACGTGCGTGCACACGCGTAACGCAGTTTATGCCCGTAATTAAGATGACATGTTCGTCTTTATTAAGATTTGGAGGATCGATGAAAAGTTTATTTAATTTGCAAATTGTCATTAATTTACAAATTTAAGTACAAGTCCATTTACATTAATTAACGTAGTAATATAAAAAAAAAAAAACATAAAAATTGTCTACCCAATGCTGGAAGTTGTAAAGAATTATTGAATATTTTAATATCATATAATTTTAATTAATTATTTAATAATAATAATAAATGTTGTTTATTAATGGCAACTAGGCCCAAAAATTGTTAGTAATAGAATTCTTAATAACTATGTGTAATAGTGTGTGTGTGTTAAGATACTAGGAACATGGAATACCTTACATACTTTTCTCACGGAACACCTGACAAGCACGCAATCATTTTATTGTCATTTAGTATTATTATATTACAGGTCAATATCGCGATCGTCATCATCATTTCAGCTGAAAGATCATTTCATTACTTTGACTGTATATTGTTATCTAATGCAAGTATCTCATCATACTCTTAGCTTTCTGTTGATAATAAGAATTATAGTGGCAACGAAAAAGTGTTCTAGAAACCCGTATACACCTTCACAAGGATGACTCGCAAAATCGTGAAGCGTTTCACAATTTTTCTCGCTAAGACTCCAATCCGGACACATTCCGTGTTATAAGTTTTTATACCTAATAACAAAATCAACTACGCATAACTGTAATCTGTATAATTATATAAAAGAAGAAACTGACTGACTGACATATCAACGTACAGCCGAAAATACTGGGACAAGGAACGTGAAATTTTGCACAAGGCTTCCCTTTATGATGTAGGCGAGCAGTAAGAGAGGATTTTCCAAATATCACCTCCGAAAGGGAAAAACTGGGGTCCAAAAATTCTATGGAGGAACCTACTTTTTGTCGGGCGAAGCCGCTGGCAGAAGCTAGTTTTAGTATAAATTCTGTTGATGTTGTTTATCACATTTTAACTGAGTGTGTCCATAACGAGGAACTTAGAAATAGATTAGATTGTAGGATTTGAGAGATAGCTTGATGTATCAGTGTTCTTGCTGCACTACTTTCTGGTGCAACTAGAATATTTTAGAACGAGCTAAATTAAGGTTAGGTTAAATAATAGACTAGTATGATTTTGTTAAACCAACGAAGTCGGCATAATCGCATGGGCGATAAAATCCATCCATTTTAAATTAAAAAATAACCACATACATCTTCACAAGATCACAACAACAGCTTTTTACACCAAACTCTATAATTTTCACTCATATACGAGAAAAGGAACGAAAAAATAAGCGCGAAATTCTGAAGTATCTTTCATGAGACTTCATAAATGTTAGGAGGGTTCGGTGACTCTATGATACGTTGATCTGACGTCATACTCATATGTACCTTTAGTTTGACCTTGGGTCTTTGACGGGCGTGATTAATGTCATGTTGAACGGAAAGGGCGTTGATTTCACCCTGTAACTTACTGTGGAGTTTTTGTTAGGGTTTTCGCTCGTCGAGTTGTTTTTTTTGTTTCCCTGGGAAATAATCTAATGACATCTCCTTGGGTAAAGACATGTCAGACTTTTACTGACTAAAACCCACTCATTTGTTCCTTCTTTGCCTTGCGTTCCAGGGCCCCGGAGGTTCACTTTCACTTAAACCATGGCCCCAGTAGACTACGACCCTGCTGGGTCGTACCGTTTGCTGACATCTCCTTGAGGCACACTCCACGGTGTTCCACGAGCGCCTCAAGGCGTGCGTGCAGTACTACGTGCCATCGACGACTTGGGCTCGGTCCGGACGGTTACTGGACGACCGGACGGCGTGCTACCCATTGCTCGCCGTCCGCAAGCCTGCGCTATGGTGGCTGGAAATCGGAATCGGGATCCCGGCGGCTGAGGCATGAGGGCCGTTCCCTTACGAGAGCGACCGCCTCCTTTGCTAGGAGGCGTCCATCTGGCACTCCTCCTCGCTCTGGACCATGACCTATACCCAGGCCCGGCGCGAGAGGTCGTTGCCGCCGATTGCCCCCACAAGGACACGCTCTTTCGCACGAATCCGGTGCAGGAATCTCCCGAACTTGCCATGTCCTGTGTGGACCTGCGTCATTACATTGGTATACTGAGTTTCATTTACACTTTCTTTTTTTTTAAATGGGATGTGTCAGAGTTTTACTGACTTTACCCAAGGAACATAGGTAGGTAAGTATTTTCCTTCATTTTGCCATTTGCATTCTAGGTCTACGGTAACTTTTTCAAACGTCCCGCAGCCCCAACAGGCATCGGCACTACTGAGCCCTTACGGTTTTACTGACACCTCTTTGAGGCGTGCGTGGACAACTACGCGCCGTGGTTTCATTTAAGCTAGAACTACATTAGACCGACGCACACGTGGACCAAGCCTGATTTGTACATAGAACGACGTCGCGTGGCGTGGATCAAGTGTAGCTCTACAAGTCTTGTAGGGGCCCAGCAGGGTCGAAGCCTACTGGGGCCAAGGGTCTGATTCTGAAAGGAAGACTCGGCCCTGGTACGAAAGGCAACGAAGGAACAGGAGTGGGTTTTTAGTCAGTAAAAGTCTGACACTATCTCCCGCCCCACCCAAGAGCGGGGGATGTCATAAGATGATTTTCCCACCAAAAAAAAAAGCTCTACAAGTCTAGTTTCGATATAAAATGTATGGAGATCGACGCGCCCAGATCGGCGTACGTGACACACGTGTGCTCAGTGTAGTTGTACCTTAACACTGTGTTTTGATTAAACAGTAGATACTAGTACTACTTAACTAATTAACTTACAAAGGAAATTGTAATTTCCTTACTAATATAACTTAATATACACACATCGAGATAATCATCAGGGGCCTTACGTGACGTGTTAAAATGTCAGGCTTGCGAACAAGTAAGAGGGATGGATCTAATACACCCTATGTAGCTCAACCCCTTTAATAGTTCAGTTTAGGCCGTCAAATGAATCGCGTTAAGAGGGTCCTTTTCCACTCGCCTATCGTCAACATCGAGCATGGTTTAAAAGCTTGTTGCTTCATCTAACGCAATCCAACGTAATGTTTAATAAAGAGGCAATGCAAAAAAAGAAAGATAACACTTGAAAATTCTGTTTTCATTCGGTAATTCCGTGATTTACTCGAATATAATACGTGTTTTTTTTAAATCCTTAAGTGTTCAGAAAAATTGTCGACATTTAAAATCTCGATTAAATGTGCAAGGCTTCTATTGATGTACTTTTTTATATTTTTAATATATTAGTTCATTATGAAGGGCCAAAGTTCAAGTAAAATGCAGATTTTCAAAGGTTTTTACTAGATTAGTTTTACACAAATTTATGTTTTGATTTCTATAGAAGCCTAGATAAAATCCACAAGATAGCTGTGTATCCAAAATATGTAGAAAAATACGTGTAATAACATCTTAATCACGTAAGAGCGGTTGTATGAAAACGTTACTCGAAAAGGAAGCTTTTAAGAGCTCGTGGTAGGGTCTCAGATCACCCTAATAGGTATCAAAAAAAGACTAAAGTTTTTAAGTGTGTGTTTGTTTATCGATTGCTTCTTCACGCTTGAACGGCCTTGAAATCCGTTCAGGATTTCGATGAAACTTGGTACACGGGAAGACCATGTCCTGATAATTTTTATCTCGGAATTATATTTCCTTGGGATAATTATATATTACTATACGAGCGAAGCCATTGGTAGCAGCTAGTAACTCAAAAAATATGTAATAAAAAATTTAGCTCATTATCTCTCAACGAAGTGATGTTATCACTTCGTTGAGAGATGTCTATGACATTTTGTAAACAGCCTTATAATATTCCCACTGCTAGGACTTAGGCCTCCTTTCTAGGAGAGGGAGTAGGCTATATTAATCTACCACGTGGACCCAGTGCGGGTTGGCGGACGTCATATAGGTACATTCGAATTCATGGTTCTGGCCCCCATAACCAAATTACAACCGTTTCCTTTCGATTCTCTTTTCGTCGATCGCCTCGAGGAGGCCACGCCTCCGATTCCTTTATTCTAACGTCATCTTAACGCTCAGTCACGTGGTCAGAACAAAGGAATAAGAGGAGTAGCCGAGTCGAGGTGATCAACGAAAAGAGAATCGAAACGAAACGGTTGTAACTTTGCTAGGCGGGTAGGACATGCCGGTTTTTCTCACGATGTTTTACTTCATCAATTTGAGAGTAGTGGTGGTAAATAAATCACACAAAGTAATGCGCCTGGCTGGGTTTGAACTCGTTACCTATAACTAGTAAATCAGGACCGTTACCACTAGGCCACCACTGCTCTTTTATCATTTTACCGTCATACAATACCGAAGTTTTTTTTTTATCAAAAAACAAAACAATTTTGTCACCAGTTTTATTCAAATTCTTTCAACAGCATTTTGCTAACAAAGCTCATACAATCCTTTTGAGAGTACAAAGTCACTAGCTGCAACAATAAAGGTGTCTAGTATAGACTAGACAGGTACAATCAAGCGCTGCAGCTAAAAAATTGCTGAACAGATTCCAGGTAAAGGCGCCGCTACGGTTACAATAGGGTGCTGTCCTGTGTTGGACGTTTAGGCTGACTTTCCATTAGTTTCGTGCCCAACGAAGTTACTATAATAGTTTTTGCAACGCTCATAAATACAAAAACTGGACATATGCGAGTCGGACTCACGCACAGAGGGTTCCGTACAAACGTACCTTGTTAATAGTTCAATTTCCGAATGGCGACTCGAAAATTTTTCAGAATCGCAAAAAAAAAGTTTTTTTTTTATGTAGCAACAAATTTTCTGTTTTCAGATTTATTCCTAAATATTTGCTAAAAGACCTTACTTTATGCCATTCAAGGATTCTGTGTCAACGGAAAGTACTTTTTGAATTTTGATTCCTCTGAGAGTGTCGAAATACGTATTTTTTGCGACATAAAAGGCCTTATCTTTTTCTTTCGTTAATTTAGAAGTTTGATTTTTTTACACAGCTTCTAGGGACAATAAATTTAAGGCTTAAATTTCAACTCGATATCTCCACGCGTTTCCGAGATAAAGGATCTTGACTAACAGACAGACAGAAAAACAGACGGACAACAAAGTGATCCTATAAGGGATCCGTTTTTTCCTTTTAAGGTACAGAACCCTAAAAATAATTAAACACTAAACATTGAAACGTTGTTCTATAAATACTAGTATATATTATATAAGCAAATGAGACCTTCATACTAGTTGTAAACAATTTCATAGAAGGAAACAAAAAAAGAAAAGAAACAAAGATGGGTTAATAATGGAAAAATTAAAATTAGGTAGAACCAGAATTGCATTAAATTAAAAGGAATAGTTCTTTAACTAGACATTTAAAAGAAAGTGTGACTGAGCTCGCTTAACTCGCATTGGCATCGCATTCCACAATCGCATCGCCTGGACTGTGAATGATTTGTAAAAATAACTCAATGAACCTTGATATTTTACCCAAGAAAGGTCAAGCAGAGGCTTAGATTCGAGACGTGTAGCCATGTCTTAAAGCAAAGCCAACTAGAATCTGTACACGATTCATCTAAATATTATAAGCTAGCATTTTAGCTAACCTTCCGCAGGTAACCTTCCGCATCAAAATTTCCCCTGTTTAAAAGGCATATTCTATTCAAAAGAAGGGTATATTTTCAAACTATATTCTCAAGCCGGAACAAATACATTTATTCATGAGGATAAATGCTTGTCTGCGAGTAGTTTAGCGATTTTTCGCCTCAATATGGTAGTTGCCTGTTGAGTTGCCCCTTTATTTTGGAGGTCGGATTCCTTGTTTCTGTGCTTAGAGAATAATAAAAGAATGGAATAAACCTGAGTTGAATATCCCCTTGAGGTCCGATTGTACATACGTCTGTACAACTTGAGTGAACTTGAAAATGCTTAAGAAGAATTGAAGTCAATACTACTCGCAAACTTCTCAGCTCCATTTTACCCTACGGGTAAGAGGACGGGCATAAAAAACGGGACGAAGGCAAAGAAGGAACAGGAGTGGGTTTTTAGTCAGTAAAAGTCTGACACTATCCCCCGCTCTGCTCAAGGGCGGGATTTGTCATAAGATGATTTTCCCACCTAAAAAAAGCTCCATTTTACCGAGACCGCAGATACAGACATATTATCCATTAGGAATCAATTTCTGAATAATTAAAACAGCCACTAAATTTCACTCGGAAAAATTCCGCCAAAAACCTCTACAATCAGCGTTGTTCATCATCACGTTTCATTTACACTTGGTGTCAAAAAACAAGAACAGCAATTCAAGCCAGCACTACACATATTATTCTTGTAAAATGTGATTCACACTTCCACTATGATATTTCACAAGTGAAAATTACACTACATCCTACGTACTACATACTTCTACAGTGTCGAGCTCATGATTGCAAACCGTTTGTTCCTGTCTCCAGTCTGACGGGAATGTGGGTGTTACTATGCTGTTCTAGTTTTATTTTGTTTAAAAATAATATGGAATACAATTTGAGTGTTTTGTTTTGTTTATGTTCTGCACTCAAAGAGTAAAAATGGGACCCTATTACTAAAACTCCAATGTCTGTCACCAGGTTGTGTGTCATGTACTTTAATAGCTATACATTTAAAAAATTCACAGACGATGTATTTATTTATTTATTAAAATTTTGTGCATTAGAACTAAACACTGTACTAAGGCGAACTTAATGAAACATAACATAAACTTAAAGAAACATAACATGGTAGGTGCAGCTTAATGATAAAGAAATAGAAAAGAAATATGATAACAAACATATACTTAGATACATACAAATTAACAATGCAATTATGAGAAATGAATCCAACAAATAAACGCTGTGATGGTTACACAAACTTCCTGCAAATGTGCTCTCGTGCCTTCGCCTTAAAAGTGAACTGACTGGACGCCATCCTGATGTTCAGCAGGAGCGCAAGAGAGATCGCCTGGACAAAAAGGAGGACTGGATAAACCCAGAGCGATGTGTGGGACATCGTAGAAGACGATTATTGGTAGATTGGAGATTTTTATTATGACCAGAGCAAAGAAATTGGATTTGAGAAGTCAATTAAGAAGGAGAACAAGGTTTAAAAAGGTTTTTTGTAGTCAAGGCTCTTAGCGCTCATTTCTGTTGCCGATAAACAAATACTAAAAACAGCTGTTATTTTGTGCTCGATGTTAATACGTTACTATTCGTATGTGAGTCCGACTAGCACTTGGCCAATTTTTTTTATCTATACTAATATTATAAAGAGGATTTCGGCTGCCTCCTTAGCTAGCGTTACTGCTTCGCAGAAGGCCACCTCTCATAAATAATAATACACCTGGAATTGAAATATCTCGATTTATATCCTCCAAGGTAAAAACCACGGTTAGTACTAGATTTACAAACTTTTCCTCATTAAAAGTTATCAAGTAACTTCGTAGCAAAACATCGAGTCATTCCTGGATTGGTATTAAAGTGCTCATCTTATGAAGAACTCTACTTTAACCATTAAAATGTTTCCAAGTTTATTCTTTAGATTAAAAATAGAAGGAGTAACTTTTCATTTGTCATAACACAAAAGTTTTTGTGGGACTTCCAGCTTCATTTTTAGGGTTACGTAACTAAGCTGGCAGAAACGGAACCCTTATGGTAGAACTACATTGCGCACACGTGTGCCAAGAACGCCGATCTGGGCGCGTCGGTCTCCATACATTTTATATGGCAACTAGACTTGTAGAGCTACATTAGATCCACAAAACGCGACTCCACGTGACGTCGTTCTACGTACAAATCAGGCATAGTCCACGTATGCGTCGGTCTAATTTAGTTCTAGCTTTATAATATCACATTTTTGCCCGCTTTCCCGTCAGTCAACATCCTTTTCCTCAGGAACACGTGGAGGTATGAAGCTAAAATTTATATCAAATACTCAGGTCGGCTACCCCGAGCAGCAGTGAAAAATCAAACTTCTGAGTCAACGCAATCTAAAGATATGGCCATTTATGCTTCGTTTAGGCGCACACTTTGCCACTTACTAGGCAATCAACACCAATAGGGTACTTCCCGTTAAACTAGAATTCGGAAATTTCCGTCCAACTATAATTTAGGTGTCTTCAAGGCTAGAGTGAATAGGCTCCTAATAAACTAGTGCGCCTCACCATCAATGATTGCATCACAATACCATCAGGTGGGATCGCAGTCAAGCACTGGTTTATATCAATTAAAAAAAAGGCATGAAGCCGGGTTTAAAAACATACTCGTAAGTATAGGGAAATGTCTGAAAACTGTAACTTCATAGACAAGTCACAAAAAAAAATTGCGATTTGGAAAAATCATCGAGACTCAATTCGGGAAATGAATTATTTACGTTTTGTACAGAAAAAGTGCGCAGGTTTGACTCGCATTAGCCGGTTGCTTATTTCAAATATTATCTATCTATATATAGAAGGAGAAACTGACTGACTGACATATCAACGCACAGCCAAAACTACTAGGACTAGGAGCGTGAAATTTGGCACAAGGCTTCCTTTTATGATTTAAGCGAGCACTAAGAGAGGATTTTCCAAAATTCACACCCTAAAGGGATGAAATGCGGGTCCAAAGTTTGTATGGAGAAACCTATTTTCACGCGGGCGAAGCCGCTGGCAGAAGCTAGTGATAAATATTATCCGTTGTTTCACGCTATGAATACTTCTATCGTGAGTGCGTTCACAAGCATGTTAACTCTCATCTATCTATATCTAAAAAAGGAGAAACTGACTGACTGACTAACATATCAACGCACAGCCAAAACTACTGGGCCTAGAATTGTGAAATTTTGCACAAGTCTTCGTTTTATGCCGTAGGCGTGTAGTAGGGCGAATTTTCGAAAAAACTTCGAAAAAAAAACGGGGTCCTATATAAAGTTTGTATGGAGAAATCTACTTTCACACGTAGTGCTCAATATACCTAGACCCGTATCAACTATCTGCAGAAGAAGCAAGATAAAAATTAATTAACTTTTTTTTAATACAAAAATAATCATTTCTACTATTCCTTCCTGACATTAAAAGCTGCCATTAATAATGAAATCTGCTAAAATCCAACCGTCTCTTTAATAAAACGGTCATTGAATTCATTCAAATCTCGTTAACTGAGTAAACAGACCACTTTCGTTTAAACACTTTTTACCATCCACTTTTCATCATAAATTTCTAGCCATGAAGTTGTTTCGTAGAAAATCTTTGAACTAATAAATGGTCAGAGGAGTCTCTTTTAAGAAAAGAAAACCAGGACTGCTACCACGAGCTCTTAACGTGATCCATTTTACGACCTAAACTGAACTGTTAAAGGGATGGAGTTATGTAGGGTGTATATAGCTCCATCCATCTTACCCGCTCAACAACATGTCAAGGTAAGGACCCTGAGCATTTTCTCTTGCTCTGAGCACTAATATTTCTTGAATTAAATATTCAGAGATGTTCTTTATTTGAAATGCAAGTGCTCCCAACTGTGCTAACTGATGCATTTCCATTAAAGTATATATTGGTGCTGTAAAGGTGCGACCAGACTGAGGTCGATTAGTTTTTATCGATGACATCGATCGATGGCGACGATAAATCAATCGGCGTTGATCGACAGTTCTTTCTACTTGACTTAATTTCCCTTGATAGATCAGAGGGCGTCTACAGAAATCCACCGTCGTGAAGCTTCTTACTTCACCTTGCCTCACGTCGCCGTCGTTCTGTTGTTCGTCGCTTCTGCCAACACGGTGTATCGGGGACGGCAACGCTACCTTTTTCCTTGAGGTTTCCAGTGCAACGCTTGCTTTTGTGTGTGATCGGGATCCCTTCGGAGCGTGTGAATAATCCATTTCCACTTGATCTGGCGGCCGAACGGGCTTTCGTAGAATCTCCCCAACATCTCTACATTTCGTATTGGCCAGTAGTTCTGAGGAGGCGATGGAGAAAGCGGTTGACGAAGATTTATATTTGTCGTGAGATGGCCTTTGTGACTTTTCATGTTTCGCTCCCGCAAATCAGCAGTAAACAGTGTCTCATGCTCCTTTTGGTTAATAAGCTTGGGCCAAAGTTATACCCCAGGACCACCCAAAGTTATAAAGTATTACGACTTGATGGTACGAATAATAATTTCTTGGAAATGGAAAAGCAAGCATATCTCATGCTTTAGCCATGTTTTTACCTGTCAGAAAGTTTTGTTGCATTTCATATTCAGTTATAATAGGTAGATATGTGCGATAAAAGTTTAATAGAACATAATAATTATGGCGGTAAGTCCCCTCTTTGAGGAGTGGCTAGAAAGACAATACATCCTCACCTTCCGCGTGACGCAGGTTCTCACCGGACATTGTGAGTTCGGGAGATTCTTGCATCGGATTCGTGTAGAAGAAACGCCCGGGTGTCAACATTGTGGGGATCGCCCGGAGGACACGGTGGAGCATACGGTAGAGGTGTGCCCCGCTTAGGCAGAGCACCACAGTGTTCTCGTGGGGGCGATCGGTGGCAACGATCTCTCAGGATGGGCTTTGTTTCAGGCCATGGTCCGAACCGAGGAGGAATGGCAGGCTGTCGCCTCCTTCTACGAAATAGTAATGCTAGCAAGCTAGGCGGCCGCAAGTGCGAGGGACCGGCCCTCACGCTCCAGCCACCGGGATCCCGATCCCGATTTCCGGTCTCCGTAGGCGCGCGCTTGCGGACGGCGAGCAATGGGTACCTCGCCGTCCGACAATCCGGTGACCGTCTGGACCGAGCCCAAGTCGTTGACCTAACCGAGACGTCCAGCCTCAAGGAGATGTCAGCAAATCGTAGAGGCCCAGCAGGGTCGAAGCCTACTGGGGCCATGAGTTAAGTGAAAATGAAACACAGAACAAAGACGGAACAAACGAGGGGATTTAATCAGTAAAAGTCTGACACGCCCTCTCGCTCTACCCAAGGGTGGAAGAAGTTATTGGATGATTTCCCACCTAAAAAAAACTGGGCAATAGGTTGTGTTTTTAACTAATTTAATAATATATCATAAATATTTTAATGTATAACAAACAAACAATAAATGCGTTTATTTTTTGATATAAGCTAATACTTGACTGCGATCCCACCTGATGGTAAGCTGTGATGCAATCGTAGTAGGTGAGGTGCACTAGTTTATTAAGAGCCTATTCACTCTAGCCTTAAAGACCCCTTAGATTATAATCGGACGGGAATACCGCAGCTGGCAAATTGTTTCAGTCCTTATTGCAACAAAAGATTTTAATTATAGACGTATGTCATTCGTACTTGGTTAATATATATATTTAGATAATGGATGTCTAAAATATTATACTGTTTTACAGAACATCTCTCAGTTTAGTGTAACTCTCGATAAATATTACTCCACTCCTAACATGTTAAGGCTTAACTTTTAACTAGCAGCCAGGTTCGTTATTGTACCATCTAACTTCGAGTGATACTGCTCCAATTATTGTTGGTTCGTTATTTTGAGCTTTACAAAATATTCCTTTCACATATACTCGTATTCAACTACGAATATTATTGATATCAAATGGCACTTGACTTTTTTAGTCAGATTTTTCTTAACACGATTAGGAGCAGTTATTGAGATGAAGGACTTTTCGTAAGTCCTTCATCATCATTCGAGACAAAAGTTTTGTGAATTATATTTGCAAAATTGGTTGTAATTAACGCAATTTTTATCAAAAAGTTTTAGTCATCAACACATTGTAATTGCTTGATCAAATAATAAACCATGTAGGTTACATAAATAATCTACTCGTATATATATAAAAGGAGAAACTGACTGACTGACATTATCAACGCACAGCCAAAACTACTGGGACTAGGAACATGAAATTTTGCACAAGGTTTTCTTTTATGACGTAGGAGAGCAATAAGAAAGCATTTTGTAAAATTCGCCCCCTCAGGGGATGAAACAGGGCTCTAATTTTTTTTATGGAGGAAATCTACTTTCACTAAGGTGAAGCCGCTGGCAGAAGCTAGTTTGAAATAATATTCACAAAATTAAAATAAAAGTTTAAAAAAAAATGCAAAAATAACGGTTCATGTAAGTGAATGTTAAGGTTTTCTAAAAATTTACTGAATTGGTTGGTAGGCGTAACTGTCCAACTTAGTAAAGAACTAAAATGTGCCATTTTAATAAAAACTCAACGTTTTACATTGTGTTAACTTATACACAATGTAAAACGTTGAGTTCAGCTCAGTTATGATGATGGTTTTAATGAGTGTAATTATGTAAATACACTCTTGTTGTTAACGCAAATACAAGATGTGTTACCACACTATTCGATATTGAGCTGCAAATTGCAAAAAAAAAACATTCGTAAATTTGTATTTCGTGGGCTGCCCTGGAGCATTCACTTTTTTTCCACAATTTTAACACAACGCCATCTAGTCCCATACTAAGCAAAGCTTGTGCTATGTGTACTAGACGATTGATAAATATACTTATATATTTGTAAATACATACATATTTTAGATATACTACAACTAGACACAGAACAAATACTTTAAGATTGTCTGGTAGATATTGACGGCTATTTTTCCCACATTTAAGTTTGTTTAAAAGCTTTGTATACCGCGTAACGGAAGACACAACGTTGGAAGGCCACCCACAATGTAAACCGATGGTGAGGGTTGCGAGAATCCGATGGATGCGAGACGCACAGGACCGTTTATTGTGGCGACACTTAGGGAGGCTTATGTCCAATTGACGACTTTCGGCTGAAATGATGATGATGGAAAGTATTGTTACTATGTTAGTATATAATAAAGTTTATTCTAATTTTCTTTATACAGTGTCGATCTTAAAAATATTGCCAGAATTCACGTTGTCTATGATAAGTTCAGCCATCCGCTGGGAAATAAGTATCTTGCCGTACGAGATTATTATCAGAGGATAGGATGCTGCGTACTTACTCTTTCCACGAGTGATGGGTATAGTTGAAGTGTTTCTACTTGACCTGGATTATAATTGGATGGTGGGCTTAGAATCTTAGCAAGGAGTTTATATAATACAATGTAATATTCCACAACTTTAACACAACGCCATCTAGTCCCATACTAAGCAAAGCGTATGCTATGTGTAGTAGACGATTGATAAACATACTTATATATTTGTAAATACATACATATTTTAGATAAATTACACCCAGATACAGAATAAATGATCGTGCCCGTACATTTTTTTTGGGTGGGAATCGAACCCACGACCTCCGGCATAGCAGTTACGGCCATTAACCACTGGACCAAAATGCCAGTCAAAGTATGATTTTGATGAAATCAAACTTCGCTCGGTTTTAGAAAATGAATTTTCGACGCGTTTCAAATTAACCTAGACTAGACTAACTGATAAAATAAAATACCTAGCTAAACTAAACAATAAGTGTAACCAATCGAATTAGCTAATCAATCGAATTAGATCGATCAAACCATGCATTCAAATTCAGCCAAATTAATTTTGAGATAATTTTAGTTCCACAAAAACATTAAAATAACAATAAATTAATCTACAAATAATTTAATAACAATAAAACATCTTTGGTTAATTGATTCGTAAAATTATTTTAAGGTGTCGCTTCGCAGACACATTGTTGCGTATGTCATGTCTGTGAGCCTTAAAGATACTACTTATTTTTTCTTACTTTTTCGGACAATCCTGTTTGTGAGTCACGATTCTATCAAATAGCTGACAGAATCAATTCGTCACTTCCATTCAAGAATATGACCCTAAAACCACGTTGCCTGACTGTACTGATCCACAGAGCATGCAGACACCTCGGCGGCCATTGCTAGCGACGACTTTGTCAAAACTTTCCATACAACTAAGCGTGACAATGAGTGAGAGCTCTAAGTAGTAGTGTAAAACCAAATTTTCAGATTCGAAAAACCTTTCTGCTTTTTTTGGGGTTGAAGTTCTCAGGCATTTCCAACGCCCCAGGCTTTTATTTTTTCTGTGGGAAAACCATCCAATGACATCCGAGGGATGTCATTGAATTCACATTGATGATTTTTCTTGGGCGGAGGGGGAGGGTGTGTCAGACTTTTACTGACTAAAAACCCCCTCCTGTTCCTGCGTTGCCTTTCATACCAAGGTCGAGTCTTCCTTTCAGAAGCAGAACCTTGGCCCTAGTACGCTTCGAACCTGCTCATCCCCTACGGTTTGCAACAACTCATTGAGGCGCACGTCGACGACTTGAGCTCGGTTACCGGACCGTCAGACGGCGAGCTACCCATTGCTCGCAGTCCGCAAGCCCGCGCCTATAGTGGCTGGAAACCGGGATCGGGATCCCGGTAGCTGGGGCATGAGGGTCGCTCCCTCGTGCGTGCAGGTGCGGCCTCCTCCTTTGCCAACATTACTACTTCGCAGAAGGAGGCAACCGCCTGCTACTCTTCCTCGCTACAGACCATGGCCTGTACCAAGACCTGGCGGGAGGGATCGTTGCCGCCGATCTCCCCCACGAAAACACGGCCAGCGCCCCCTGGCTGGTCTCCCTGGTTATAATACACAGGTACTCTCCGAAGCAGCCGTGCCCTGAAATTACTGTGTCGCCCAAAACGCCAGGAAGCCGTACTTCCTCCCGAACAATTAGTAGTTTTCGAAGCGCTGGGCTTCAAAAACTTGGAAAATTTAGTTAATTTTTCAGGCTTATCCCAACTTTTCTATGGAGATAAAATGGTAAAATTTGATTGGACTTGCACATTTTTAGTTTTAACAGGTTTGGGTTAAAGGACTTTTTTTAGAGGCGGGAAATTAACAAGTAACTTCTTCCGCTCTGATTGGAGCAAGAAAGACCGTCAGACTTTTACTTGCCAGAACTCACCTGTGTTCCTTCAATTGCCGTTTGCGTCCCAGGATCACGAATAGACACAGAACCTATTTTTAGGCTCTATTCAGTGCCATGGCGGCGATTCCATGCTCTATCGCCTGACCATTAGAATATGTACATCCAATTCGTGTCCATCTTTATACGACTAAAAGCTTTTTTATGCAATAATCGCGATGCATGATGATTAATGGTAATATTTCAACTTCGACTGAAAACTGTATAGTAGTTGCCAGAACCGACGTTTGATCTGATCATTTTTTTACGGTTCTGTACCCCAAAAAAAAACGGAACCCTTATAGGATAATTTTGTTGTCCGTCTGTCTGTCAAGACCCTTTATCTCGGAAACGCGTGGAGGTATCGAGTTGAAATTAAAAGCATACACTCAGGTCTGCGGACCCTTGCTCCCTTGCGAGTGCACGTGCGGCCTCCTCCTTTGCTAGCATTACTGCTTCGTAGAAGGAGGCGACTGCCTGCCACTCCTCCTTGCTTCGGACCATGGCCTGTACCAAGGCCTGACGCGAGAGATAGTTGCCACCGATCTCCCTCACGAGGTCACGGCGACGCTTTACCCAAGCGGGGCACACCTTTACCGTGTGCTCCATCGTGTCTTCCGGGCGGTCCACACAGTAGTAGCACCCAGGCGTTACTTCCGCACGGATCAGTCATGTAGGAGTAGTGTCTACTAACGTTGGGTGTCTAGTAAATGTGAGTCTCCATGTTTGTTGAACGCATCAACGATTCAGGAGTAATACTTACATATTTAACGTTTATTTAAAAAAAAAAGAGTAAGTGTCTACACAAAATAAGCTCCTATATATATTATATATATTATCTACTATATATATTATCCTATATATATAAAATTAACACCACCAGTTGGCGTTACTTAGCCGTCAGGTCTTTTCGTTTGAAAACGTATACATAAGGGAGTTTTTGGCTGGATTTCTTCGAGTGAAGTTCAGTGGCTGTTTTAATTATTAGCAAATTGATTCCTCTTTGATATTGTGTTGTAAAATTGGTGTAGTTTTGTATCTCAAGTGTCTGCGTAAATGGACAAATATGTGGAATTATTGAAACAGTCGCGATCTCAGTAAAATGGAGCTGAGAATTTTGTTGTAGTTTTGGCTACCTCAGCGAATAATGCCGAGAAGGTTGACTTAATAAATTGGCTGTTAAATACTACATATACATTAGAATATGTACATCCATATTTTAATGATAAAGTAATGAACTATTCACACGAAGATGGCTTAAAGGACTTAGTATTTAATCCAAAAACATTAACGTAAACGTATGACGCATAGTGCCCATGACGTACAGTGTTTGACGTTGACGTTGATGTCTAACTAATGTCAGTAACATAAACATTTTAAAAGGTGCCTGGACTTATCGCCTCAGTGCTGCCATGGCATACGTCATTTTAGAATACCCTCATTGTCCAGTTTTGCTATGTTAACAAGTCATCCGCTTTACTTGGCACAGGATCATCCCCTTTACTCCCATTTACCCAGATTACCCTAAAAATCAGTGAAACATTTTCCTTAATGTTGTGTTATAAATTTATAAAGGGAATTAATTGGAAATCATTTATAACAAGCATTGTTAGCCTCTGCGGAGCCGGAAATTTATTTTGTGCAAAATGCTTAGCGATTTTATCTCGGTTTATTTGATTAGTCTTGTAATTAAATATTGAAACTGTTTTAAGATTGTTATGAACAAAATGTAAATGATTTGCTTTGTTGAGAGATTTGGGGCAAACAAAATTTAATGGTAATAACCATTTTTTAGTACACTGATTTGTAGTGTTTTAAACACTCGCGAGTAATGAATTTGGATGAGCCACAAAATATTACTTTCGCAAATGTTTCATGCATCCTCGTATTGTAGACTATTCATAGATTATGTAAAATAACTAATAAAAACTGTAAATGCACTGCCTTCCTTTCCTAGCCAAGTTACAACCGTTTCGTTTCGATCCTTTTTTTCTTCGATCGCCTCGAGTAGGCCACGTCTCCGATTCTTTTATTCTGACGTCATCTCAACGCTCAGTCACGTGGTCAAAACAAAGGAATAAGAGGCGTGACCGACTCAAGGCGATCAACGAAAAGAGAATCGAAACGAAACGGTTGTAACTTGGCTAGGGGGGCTGATGTGTCATTACATCACCGTTGTTTATTGCTACCGATATTTATTTTATGTGGGAAATAAAAAAGGATGGTTATAAGTCAATATTGTTTTGTTTTTTCCGTCATCGATATCGCTGACATGTTTTCCAAGAACGTTAATTGCATACATTACAACTTACAGCCCTTGGCAGAGATAAATCAAACTGGAAAGAAAAAATGTCACCAGCCTTTCATTATTAGGGCTAGGAGATTGTACGAAACGCAAAACTGCGACTCTGAAAACGGCAACAAAAGGAATATAGATGGGTTTTTGTCAGCAAAACTGGGCAAGTGCGAGTCGGACTCACCCACTGAGGGTTCTGTACAAATTTACCGATGTGAATAGTTCAATTCCCGAATCGCAAAAAAATAATACTTACTGTTTTCAGATTTATTTTAGGATTCTGGCTTAACGGGAAGTATCTTATGAATTTTGATTCCCTTGAGAGTGAATATACGTTTTTTGCGATAGAAACGGCCGTATTTTTTTTCTTTTACTTAAAAGTTTGTTTTTTTTACAGCTTTAAGGGACCGTAAATCTGAGTATATGGTTTTAATTTCAACTCGATACCATCACGAGTTCCGGAGATAAATGGTCTTGACAGACAGACAGACAGACGGACAACAAAGTGATTCTATAAGGGTTCCGTTTTTTCCTTTTGAGGTACGGAACCCTAAAAGAAACATCGAAACGCTTTGCGGTAACTAAACCAATGCAGCACTAATTAGTTTAGAATCTGCAACTTTCCAACATCTTTTCCCCGGGGTATGGTAAACACTAAGAGAGCAGCATGATATTGGACCAGCGCTCCTTTAGGATTCCACATGCAATATCGCAAACATTAAAAAAAAATTGTAGTTAACCTTTTCAAAGTAAAACTTTAATTGAAAAAAACATTTTTTTTTTTAAATAACGTAGTCTACCAAAAGGAAGATACTAAAATACTGGACATAATACATACGTCTCCCCCCAGTATTGTCTCAAATTGCGTATTGTATTTGTATTTTAGACCAAAAACCCTATTTCTGAAACGCTTCACAATTTTCACCAGAACAATTTCCTCATAAAATAATGGAAAATGAGGGCATGCACTGAAACATATTATATTACAGTCACCTTAATACGTTCGTCACCCCAAAACGCCGCGTCTCGTCAACATTTAGTTATTATTACAACCGCAGCGAATCGAGACCCTAATAATATTAAAACTAGCACTTTGCCAGTGGCTTCGTTCGCGAGAAGGATTTCATAGAAACAAAAATAAAAAAGAAATAGCAATAGCCGATGTTGTGTTTTTTCTTTTTCTTTATATAAATATACATATATATTTATATATTATATTAAATGATATATATATATATGTTTATTTAGTATGTATGTACTTTTGAACTCTTATTTTCTTAATATTCTTTTGTATTTTTATGCACCTGCCATATTTTGTCTTCACCACCCTAGGTTGACTGATAGAGAATGCCTAAGGCATTACGTCCTCCTTTGTACTCGTACTTTTGTGTTGCATGAAGTTTTAATAAATAAAAAAAAAAAAAAAAAACTTTAAACACCTCTTAAACCGTATTTTGAGTATAACACTCAACCACACACACACTGTCACATCACACACAAGGAGGCTTACCCACACTTACAACTTACAACTATAAATTATGAATCAAATACTTATCTGTCTTTGTTTACAATTAAACGATTAATTAACCTAAAAGGGAAGATCGCTGCTTTCTGAGACACAGATATTTATTTATATTGTTCAGACACAAATGTTCATTGTATTGAATTTTATTATTAAGCTGTATCTCAAAGTGCTTGTATTGTGAACTTAAGATAGTTGTTGCATAAATAAATTATTTTTATTAAATTATTATATGGGTTATATTTCAGGACCCTGGGGTCCCGGACCTTTGGAAGGCGTACGAGGAGTCGAAACCAAATCGAAGAGGCCCCTTTGACGCTTTTAATGGAACGTGGTATCAACCGGCGATTATCTGTGTACGCGCTGTGCTAAATTATTATTATTATTAGTTTTAAAAAACTAATAATGACAGTCTTTATTATGCATCTTGATCACAATTATGCCAAGTTTCAAGTAAAATAACCCAAGGAACAAAATTCTATTATATTACCTATAACACTCCCTAAATCGTTTTATAGGGGTAATTTTGAAAAACAAATAATGGTAGCCTTTTTATTTATTTATTATATACTTTATTGTAGACCATTACAAATACAAAAGGAAACTAAAACACATACATGCAATGGGCGGCCTTATCGCTTTCCGCGATCTCTTCCAGGCAACCTGGAATGTACAGTGATTGCCTGGACAAGAAATGGGACTGTCATTAGTGTGACAAAACCAGTATTGAACATATAATATTATAATAGATACACAGATATATACATATGCTGTGTATCTATGTGTGTGTTATATACTTGGGTTACTAGTTATGCTAAGTTTCATACAAACTAATATCCCCCTTTTCATCACTTTTCAAATTGAATTTTCAAAAATCCGCTCTTGGTGCTCGACTACATCATAAAAGGAAGCCCTGTGTAAAATTTCATGTTCTTAGGTCCAGTGGTTTTAGCTGTGCGTTAATATGTCAGTCACTTTCTCCTTTTATATATATGTTACCAGTAATCTGTATAATCCGGTATTCTATACCGTCTTTACCTGAATTATACAGATTGCGCGTAACATATATACTTATATTATTATTTGTAGTAAGCACCCCTGCTTTTTGATTACTTCAGCACCTGTGAATTTATTGTTGTGAAATGTTTATATAAAGCATAGTTTAGGAAAACCACATTAGTTAGAACTAGGATAACATAATGGAACTTCAATTATAAAACAAATATTTATCATTTATTTATTAGACATACATACAGCTATCATTACAGACCAACCAAATGCGATAGTGTAGACAAAAATATCACATATCATTACAAATTTTATAAAGTCCAATCAAATCTATGTGGTTCTTTCCTTAAAAGACCATCTCAGACACTAATATGCATGGTTCTTATATGGTTTGACCATTACCCACAAATTTAATGACACTATAAGAGACATATGAGTTAGCTTCGGTGTTTCTTCTCAGGGTAGTGAGCATGGAAACTCATCGTTTCCACAGCTGGGAAGCTATGGGAATATTATAAGGTTAACTATGTTATATATATGTGCTTTACGAGTTGATACGTTCCTATTTATCACCCTTGAACAAATGTTAACATTTCATCAACTGCCGGCTGCTAAGCGAATCTACTAACACGGTCTTCCTTCTTCTTAATATTGGATTGCGTCTCCTAAATTTTCTAAAAACCTACACAAGGTATGACAATGCAACTTTCTCTGAAGGGTGATGAAGGTCACAAAGTTGATTTCATCATGAACAAATGTGTAGCGACATCTATGACGTCACGTAAGAACTAATAATGCATCGCGCAATCAAAGTTCTCCGCGCGTTTAGAACATATAGATCAGCCCGAAATCATCTATCGGGCAGTAGTAGCCCACCAGACATAACACCCGTCTGGTCGGAGGATCCTCCCTTTTCAACGGAGGTTTGCGGGACTTTACTCTCTGTTCCGTCTACCTCCAAACTGGTGACCCCGACGTGAATCGAATGCATCGAATGCACGTGAATCGTGAATCCCCGTCGCGGTCGTGATCGTGTGAATGTTTCTAGAACTACATTTAATTATTTAAATACCCTGTGGTTATAGAGTAGTAAGTAACACGTGTATTCTTTTGTTTCAGGTACCTTGCGATACTGATACAAGGAGCTCATACTTTGATGTTATTTCTACAACGTCTATTGACGTCGATGACACTGACACAAGTAGGTGAACACAGAAGTTACTTATATATAAATTAATTAAATAAATAATTATAAATGTGTTAGACATTCATATTTAAAAGGGTTGTAAAAAAACAACCACATTCTACATAAAAAAAAAATAAAAAAAAAACATACAAATAATTTTGATTACATGGATCTTATCGTCAGAACTAGATTTTGATAATGATGATAAACACTAAAGACTAAAAAAATCTTAAACTAAAAAATAAAAAACAAATAACTACAAACAATTTTAATTACTCGGCTGGGCAGCGTTCGGGAAGCTGCGCGGTGTCTTCTCGTCTAATATACCACAGTGTCGCAAGGCGTAAGTCTATGACCAGCGGGAATCCGATGGATGCGAGACACACAAGACCGGTCATTGTGGCGACATTTGGGAGAGGCCTATGTCCAACAGTGTACATCTTTCGGCTGAATGATGATGATAAATTTTGATTTCATTGATTGCATCATCAGAACTTGATTTTAATAAAAGTTTGACCAATCTTGTGGTTTTAAATAAGAAATTGCGAATAAATTGATTTTCAAGAACTAATTTTCTAATAAATGACAGAGTTCTGAGACCACAAACAAAAATGAATTGAAACAGAATTGAGTACCTCCTTCTTTTTTTGAAGTCGGTTAAACCTATCGGGAGGCATCATTAGGTAACTATAGCCATCCGTCCGACAACAATAAACACAATAACAATAATATCTTAGAGTTACAACCGACAGATACTGTTATACATTTTGTAGTGGAGAGATTGTCCCACTTAGAAACAGTAACCCATCTACTGTTTCTAAGTTGTTAAATTCCCTCAGGCCAAAATATTGATGAACCTACGCGGCATCATTGTTACTTGAAACCAAAATTAACTCAAACCGCAAAAGGTCTTCACAGTTTCAACCTCCAATTTCAAAGCAATTTTGATGGTTTGTATCGAGCACTATTATGTAATCTATATCTATATATTACACTGTAAAACTCTTTTGCGTCCGTTACGCCACATCCTCAGGTTCAGTTGAAAACCAGCGTCAGGCACTAGTTGTCTGGCAATGAAGCTGAACTGGACCTATTTTGGCGCAGCCGTGAGGCACACAATTATATTTATTTTTAATTCTTATTAGTTCTATTTTGTTTGGTTTTTGTTTTTTTGTGCCTTGCGTTGTGACAAAATAAATACATTTTCTTTCTTTCTTTCTTTCTTTCTTTCTTTCTTTAATCTAACCTGGTTAGGCTGTAGTGCACGATAAGAGGAAGGGCACGACTTCAAATAAAAGGAGAAGGTTCTCAATCCGGTTGAATATTTTTTATTACCTCGAACTCCGTCGTTAGTCGGCCTCAGATCCAACAGTCGGAACATTATAAGGCTGATTGTATTATGAGTCAAATTTAAATGGCAGTGGGCAGGGTATTGCTCGCAGAATAGATGGTCGATGGGGCCGAAAGGTTCTGAAGTGGCGACCATGTAAAACACATCGTTGGAAGGCCTTCCACAAGGTGGACCGACTACTCGGTGGGGGTAGCGGATATCCAATGGATGCGAACACAGGCCCGGTTATTATGGCAACACTTGGGGTTGGCCTATGTCCAACAGTGGATGTCTGTCGGCTGAAATGATGATGATGTTATGGCTTTAAGAGTTGAAGATCCGTATTTCCTATGATAAACTCTTTGTAGACTGAGAGTTTTATTCCATATTTCATTCAGTTGAAACCCATCAAAGTTGCAGTAAGCTTCTCGGCATTGGTGTTTGAAAACGGTATGAATGGAGTGCCCTATTTCTTTGCGCTACAGCTCGTAGGTACGAGTAAAATGATTTTAAGATGTCTTAAAGTCGAAATGCACGGAATTTTCCTTCGCTTTTTAATAGAATAAATAGTGAATGGAAGAACTTGGCAGACTTCTAGGTAAGGCTTTACTACAAGCGTTATGTTATACTTATTGTACTATTCCACTAAAGCGGAGCTGGGCGGAGTGGAAAGGATAAGAGCTGTGAAAAGTGGCAAGTGTACCTTCTGCTTCGTGCTTTTCGCTCGGCACTAAAGCTCCCTCTCGACTCCGTTCTGTCCGGTTTGGGTCACGTGTTCATTTGTTTTATTTGAAATTCCGTTTCGCTCCTCTCCGCTCAACTTCGTTCCACTACGCTCCACTTACACTGTTTCCACTGATGCGGAGTGGAGATTTCAAGCTCTGTGATTGGCCAATTCATGGTCCACTTCTCTCCACTGCTTCCAGCTTCTCTCAGTAAATGCACCCTGAAATGCGTTCGTTGAATTCCCGCAACCCTCACCAGGTTTACCAATGCTGCATCTTCCAGTACGTGTGAATGCGTGACGCACAATACCAGTTATTGCGGTGTCACTTAGGGGAGGCCTATGTCCAACAGTGGACGTTTTTGGCTGAAATGATGAGAGCTGAATCGTTTATTGAATTGGTGTACTTGTATGTAACCTACGACCCAGAAGAAGAAGGCTTTTGATTTGATTATTGATTTTGTGCTGCAAAATAATAATTATCGCACACAAAATATCATACATAAATGTAAAGAAAAATTTAAAACAACAGTAAGGAACTGGCTCATTGATTTGAACTATAAAGATACAGAAAGTAGCATCCAAATCATACAATAATTTTGATCACCATTATAAACACAAACACACACATACATTACTACACAAACAATTCAATAAAAGTATCACTTTTTCTTTATACTTAATATGACATTTCACAAAATTATATATTAAAAATCTTATTTGATATAATATTCTATCTTATTCAATATGTTTATGTGCCGCAAAATGCAAGTGTGTTTAAAAAGGTGTGAGTCTGAAGATCAGTCACACAAGTCTTAAACCTATTTCAGACTCTAGGTCTCACTAAGGTCTAGGTATTTTATAAATAAACTTGTGTTACAATGTAACTTTATGAGAGAAATAAACGTTATTTATTAAAACGTAAGAAATTGAATATTTTCTCTGTTTGAATTTGATGCACTCCAAGTGATTATTAAAGCCGTGCTCAGCACTGTTATAGGAATGATGGCAGACGCTAAAATATAGATAGAAGGTTTTTTTAGCAAGAGTAATATTATTTTATTCAAAGACGCAAAGGATAACCTTTTAATGTTGTTTCTTTGATTTAAGATGATCGATTTTCGTATAATAATATATGCAAAGTGTGCAAGTAATCTCTCATCGACTGGTCTATACTAATACTATAAACAAGAAAGATTTGTTTTTTGTTTGTTTGTTACACTTAATATTGTAACGACGAATGTTTGTGAGTGTGTGTACATGTTTGTTACTTCTTTACGCTCGAACGACTGAAAGGATTAGGATGAAATTTGGCACAAGGGTAGATCATGTTTTAGAATAGCATATTGGATAAATTTTATTCTGGGAGTATGTTCCCTTAGGATATTTTTTTTTTATTTTCACGTGATCGAGGCCGCTGGTAGGAGCTAATGATGAATAAACACAAAAACTACTTGACCGATTTTAAAAATTCTTACTTTGATAGAATGCTACTTTATTCCTGAGAGATACAAGTTAAGGCGTATAGTCCCTTGAACATCTGGCCGTATTTAGATGGACCCATATTGTTCTGCTGCCTAGGTTGCAGTAGTGTGAGAGAGTATGTGTGCATTTAATTCCAGCCAGCTGCGCCCGGATAGAGCCCCATAAATCCATTTTCTTTGTGAAATATTGATTGTTTTACTTATGCTATGTACATTCTGAAGAACACTTAACCAGCAATTTTTTCTTGTAAACATATTTCTAAAAATCAAAACCGTTTAAAAGAAGTAGGAAAAAAACAAGTGAAAAAATATCATGTAATTTTTTTTTTTGTAACGGTACATATATAAGTAATGCGAAAAAATCATATGTTGATGTATTTGTACAGACTAGGCTTCAAAAAGTCATTGTTTTATGGCAGCTCGGGCGCTAGGGCCTTAAGTGTTTTCTACACGTATTAAATAATAATCTTTGTTTTCAGAGCAAAGTACAATCGTTTAAATTCTTCCATTAATACCTATTCATATAGAAAACTGTTTATATATAGATCAAAACTAAAACTCCTTACCGTATAAGAGTCAACAAAACCACGAAAAAAATCAACCTATAAATCATCCAAACAACACTAAATCATATGCGGAACCTTTCAATAATGGACTTAACGCAAATCAGTCCGGCTACCAATATCTTTGACCCGTCTTCAGAAATCTTAATAGTAGTTTGACCCTTGTCAGGTCAAGGAGCCGTATCTATCAAGACACGACACCACAATATTTTCTAGACCTTTTTCTGTGGCAGTAATGTTAAGGAATAAGATTTCGGAATACAGATACGGATATAGAAATAATATTATTATACTGGATTCGGTTACGATTACGGATTTGGAATTTATTCGGATTAACCGATAGTTTCGGATAATTGAGATAGTTTCGGTTACGGATATTAGAAATTCAAAGTGATAAAAGTAAAGTACAAATAGTAATGTAGTGTTTATAAACTTGTCTCGGGTGCCCCAGTGGTGGGAATTGAGGGTTGCATGCGATCCTTTGATGAAGACGCACGTGTTGACCTTAACTGCTAGCGACGTTACGAGCCAGTGTGTTTACCCCCTGTGTTAGTATGAGCACTACTAACAAGTTTTGTTTTTATTTCTAGTCTAGATAATATTTTTTTTGGCTGGGCATAACAAACAAAAACCTGTCGTAACCAGTAATTTTTTTTTTCACTGTGTTTTTATCCGAAAATTTCCGTAACTTTTGTATTGATTTTGGTTATAGTTACAGATATTTTTTTATTTCGGATATTCAGTTGTTTCGGTTACGATTACTGAACTCCATAACATCCCTACTCTGAGGTATAAGATAATTTTGATCTTTTGTGAAGCTCTGAAATAATTTTGATCTTTTGTGACGAATATTATGTTTCTTCACTTTTTATTAAATTATAAAGAAACAGAATATTTATAAATGTAAATAAATGCTAAAAGGTTAATTGAATAAAAAATTGAAAAGTTTAGTTTTCAGAATCGTTTATTTTTGGATGTTTTATTTGTTGCTAAAGATTATATTCTGGAGTTGTTTTTATTTTTCCTGTAATGAAATACATTTAACTAATTTATGATTATCAGATGGATGCGAGATGCACAGGATCGTTTATTGTGGCAACAATAGGGGGAGGCCTATGTCCAACAGTGGGCGTCTTTCGGCTGAAATGATGATGATCATGATGAATTTATGATTGGACCGCGGGTTTAATCGAAAGATTGACTTCGACCCCGGAAGGCAAAGGGCACTTTTATTAGTCAGTAAAAGTCTGATATTCCCTCGCGCTTCACCTGGAGTAGGACAAAAAATAAAAGTAATGTAAGATTCACTTACTTTAATGTAACACACTTATTACATTTGCGTTTTAAGGATTATCTTCCTAATTTGTCACAAATCGCTATATTTGAGTTTATCATCATCATCATTTCATCCGAAAATCGTCCACTGTTGGACATAGGCCTCCCAGAAGTGTCGCCACAAAGAACGGTCCTGTGCGTCTTGCATCCATCGGATTCATCCAAGTCATCGGTCCACCTTGCAAGAGGCCTTCAAACACTGTGTCATCCGGTAGACCGTTGCTTTTTCCGTATTTTTCAATTTAAACCAATTAACTTTGAAAAACTCATCGAAAAAGCTTTAAAATTTAAAAATTTCTTTGATATGGGATTTGGTACATGTGGTATCCTGGAGGAACGCTGGCCTGATGCTGTGTAAGCGAGCGTACATGACCCACCACCACACCGCGCCGCTCCTTTGATGACTACCACTTCACCGTGCACATGATGTTAGAAAGTAACAGATTCTGAACTAATTGACCTCCATTGGTGTAAATGCTGCAAGGCGTGCCGATGTGAGAATAAAAAAATATTTCAGTTAGGTTTATTTATTTATTTATTTATTTAGTCTTCATGCAACATAAATCACAAAGGCGGACTTAATGCCTGAGGCATTCTCTACCAGTCAACCTAGGGTGGTGAAGAGACAATATGGTAGGTGCATAAAAAGAAAATGTTATACGAAAAACAAGAGTAGAAAGAAAAAAAAAAGTGTACATATAATTAAAATAAACATACATATATATTTAATATAATATATATACATATATATTACATATATATTAAAATAAAGTAACGAAAGAAGTTTTGAGACGATTCTGCTATTAATGGAGCAAATGATTCCACAACTTCCGCTTAAATGCATATCGACTTTCGGCCGTCCTGATATCGAGAGGAAGCGCATTCCACAGAAGGATGGACTGTATATAGAAGGAAGAATGGACAAAATCAGAAGTATGAGAAGGACAGAGCAGTAGGAGATTGTTAGAAGAACGCAGATTCCTTGCGTGTGAAGAACATAGGTATTGAAAGTGGCTGATGAGATAGGATGGAGGCGTGGGAGAGTTGAGTAGAGAGAAAAGTGTAGTCAAAGCGCGCAAAGTTCTTCTCTGGCGACTTAGCAACCATTTGAGCTCAGACCTGAAGTTCGACACATGATCGTATTTCCTCGGATTAAATATAAAGCGGATGCAGTTATTAAGGAGTCTATCGAGCTTTTCCAGCAAGACTGAGTTCAGGTCAAAGTAACACACGTCACCATAGTCTATAACAGGGAAAATCAAAGTCTGCACAAGCATTGTCTTCGTCTTTGCAGGTAAAAAGTTTCTCAGACGATACAGACACCGCAAAGTCCCGTTGACTTTTTGACAGACACTAGAAACTTGACTTTGCCAGCCAAGCGTCGAGTCAAGTTGCAAACCGAGATCCTTTACACTAGAGCTGATAGGAATGATGGCACCATTGAAAACAATAGGAGGTAGAGAGCTAACCGCTACTCTACCCATCATGCGTGAGCTACCAATAACAATGGCCTGACATTTTGAGGGGTTTACAGACACCCCAAACCTATCAGACCAGCTACTGATAGCATCCAGATCCCGGTTTATGTCCTCTATAGCGTCCGACAAACCTTCCACCCGCGCAGACGTATATAACTGAAGATCATCGGCATAAAGATGATACGAACACCGAAGACAGTGAGTAATAAAATTTATGAAGATGGAAAATAACAATGGAGATTTAGGTTATTTTAATTCTAAGCGTCAGATTTACGCAAGTGCCTGTGTTTCAACTTCCTGAATATACAATATTCTTTAGTACTCTTATTATTGCGACCGTTCACATAACTTTGTAGACTGCTGACTTCTTAGAAAACTTGCACTCATTTAAATTTGTTTTACCATTTATAAAAGTTATAACGAGAAATGAAAAATGTTATTTTTTATACTTTGTTACCTCAAGTCTCCTGTTAACTCTAAGCCCGGAGTAATGTTTTTATTGTTTTAGGAATACTTAAGATTTATGTAGTATCGTGAAATATTATAAATTATGGGTCTGAATGCTGATGAAATTGTATGGGTCCTTAGCAGATTGATGTTTAACATTTTCTTATACAGATAAATATGTACGAAGTTGACATTTTAATGAAAAATTTTCAACGTATTATATTCGATTTTTTTTAATTGTAGTAGGTATTACATGTTTTAAAACTAGTAAAATGTCTTATAAATGATCTTTGAAGTGGTTACAGAACCCATCCCATGTGCTGACGGTGATCATCGGGGTGGTTTTAGTGAAGTAATGCAAAAATTCCACGCTTGGTGGTCTTTTCCTCAAAAGTTCAGACGCATTTTGAAATGATAAAAAAAAAAATGTGGGTTTCATTACCTACGGTGCCGTATATCATAGGTTTTTATTTTTTTTTTTACGTGGGAAATCATCCAAATGACTTCTCGCGCTCTGGGTGGAGGCCGAGGGCGTGTCAGACTTTTACTTACTAAAACCACACCTGTATCCTTCAATTACCCTTTGCGTACTAGGACTACGGGTTTCCCTTTCAGAAATTCTCCGCGGTCCTAGCTAGCGGGCATCGGCCCCACTGGGCCCCTACGATTTGCTGACATCTCTTTGAGGAGCGCGAGGATCACTACGCGCCGTTAACGACTGGGATCGGTACGGTTAATTACCGAACAGCCGGACGGCGTGCTACCCAGTGCTCGACGTCCGCAAGCCCACGTCTACCGTGGCTGATAGTCTGGGTCTGAATTACGTCGGCTAGGGCGTGAGGACCTTCGTTTCCTCACGCGTGCAGCCTCCTCCTTCGCTAACATTACTGCTTCGCAGAAGGAGGCGACCGCCTGCCATTCCTCCTCGCTCCGGACCATAGCCTGAACCAGGGCTCGACGCGAAAGGTCGCTGCCGCCAATTGCCTCCAAGAGGACATGGCGGTGCCCCGCCCAAGCGGGGCTCACCTCTACCGTATGCTCCACCGTGTCCTCTGGGTGGTATCATAGGTATACTTATTTCTTGAAACGTTATAAAATTTTACTTATACTTTTCTTCAGGATTCAATATCAGCACATCGCGCTACAATGGTTATGTCCGAACTGAAAAAACTAGACATTTCTTTGTTCTCTTTGGGGTCTGAAGTGTTCCGGAGCATAATAAAAATTATGGAGTCACCACCTATTTTGCATTTTTTTTTTTACGAAATTCTTTAATTCTGTATTCAATATTAGCACATCGCGCTACAATGGTTATGGCTGAACTGAAAAAACATTTCTTGGTTCTACTCAATTTTCAAACCTATTCTAGAACAGCAAAATCCTTAAAAGTATATTTTATAAGCCAGTTCGTTATCTATAACAAACCTAACTCATGCGATCTCCTTTCGATATCACAATATATAGTTTTAATTTTAACTCGATATGTCCACACGTTCCTGAGATAAAGGGTCTTGACAGATAGACAAACAGACAGACAGACGGACGGACAACAACGTGATCCTTTATGGGTTCCGTTTTTTCCTTTTGAAGTACGGAACCCTAAAAATAGGACAGCTGATGTACACAGGCGAGCTTAACCAACAATTGGGTTCATGGGTCATTGGGTTTGTGTTATATGAGTCATATTATGTGATGATTACGCATTTAGAAAAAGTAGTACGGACGGCGAGCAATGGGTGGCTCGCCATCCGACCGTCCGGTAACTGTCTGGACCAAACCCAAGTCGTCGACGGCGCGTATTGTTCTACGCACGCCTCAGGGAGATGTCAGCAAATCGTAGGGGCCCAGCAGGGTCGAAGCCTACTGGGGCCATGGGTAGTGTGAAAACGAAACCCAGACCCTGGGACAAAGGCAACGAAGGAACAGGAGTAGGTTTTTAATCAGTAAAAGTCTGACACTATCTCTCCGGTAACCTTGACTCTCCTGTGGATATCTTCATTTCTGATGTGATCACTCAAGGAAACCAAGATCACGCAAAGTGTCATCTTTATCCTTTTCAAATAAAATGTTTGTGTGTATATAAATAAATAAATTACATACAAAATAAAATACCTTTGCTCTGGGTGGAGCGAAAAGGAGTGTCAGATTGTAACTAACTAAAATCCACCCGTATTCCTTTAGTTACCCTTTGCGTTCCAGAACCGGTAACTTTTTTGAACAACCCTTCAGCTGGTGGACCAATGACCCCGTGAAGGTTGGGGGAATCCGATGGATGTGAACTATTTACATAAATTAGTTTGTGCGGAACCATGACTGCGCGAGTTCGACTCGCACTGGCAATTTGACGGGATTTGTCATAAGATGATTTTCCCACCTAAAAAAAAAAACCTACAAAAAGTAGGTAAGCAAAACTTTGAGAACAACTGACTCGCCGCTTAGATATTTGTTTACACCAGAATTTGAGTGACACTTCATTTGTATATTCTAGTCATGCTATCAATGACACGTTTTGGACTCCTAGATTGTGTTTCTATTCTCTATCAGATTATGTAAATGATTCATTGTCGTTTCCTCACGACTTGCTTGGCTTAGATGATAGCATTCGGCAGAATTGCCCGATGACCCATAATTTAGTAGTACAGTATTTGTAAATTGGGTCATGGATTTGTTACGAATTTTGTATAGTAATGAACTGTAAGCTTGCTTCTTTGTTAAGGTAATCCTTTTTCTTTAGTTAAATAAGATAATAAAAAAGAATAAATCTTGTCTCATCGAAAAATAATGTAAAGGGCCTAATTACGCTTGTAGTAAGTTTCACGATTTATTTTTATTTTAAATGTGAGATAGTGGTCAAACGCGAGCCTATCAATAATAAAAAAAAAATGTATTTGTTACCGGCAATACCAAGGCAATGTATAGAATACCTAAAATGTGTTGGTATTGTATGAAATATTATTTATTTTATGCTTTACCTAGGTATTCCATACACTGCCGAATACGCAGCCGGTAATGCTTTAAATTAGATGATTTATATGCAAGAGCTTTATATTGGGTCCCAAACAATATTTTAGATTATTTTTTAAATTTTTTCTTTACCCACTGGACGAAATACGTCTCTGTCACACTTTTTACCGACTTCAAAAAGGAGGAGGTTCTATGTTTGGATGAATGTATTTTTTTGAATGCTGAACAACTGTCAATAAAAAAACAATGAAGTGTCTTTTGTTTTGGACGATGTTTATTTTCATGCTTTTGTTTCTTTTTTTTAATTCTATTCTATTCTAAATAAGTTTTTAATTTTGATTAATAGTTTTAATTTTGTCTATACTCTGGTTTTTTTTTAAATAAATACTTTTTAAAAGTCGTGACACTTCTAAAATGTATCATACTGTCATATTTCTAAATACTTACATATTATAGATAAATTACACCCAGACACAGAATAAATTATCGTGCTCATCACACAAACATTTGTCCTGGGTGGGAATCGAACTTATGAGCTACGGCATAGCAGTCAGGGTCACTAACCACTAGACCAACAGGTCAGTCAAGTCAGTATATCCTTCAAAACAATTAAGAATTTATCAAATCATTTCATAAATGACGGAGTTCTGAAGTAACAAACAGAAAAATCAGCTGGATTGAGAACCGAACTACCTTTTTTATTAAACCATCTTGTTCGGTTAATAATAAAAGAAGCTTACAACTGTAATCAACTCCTACGAAGAGGCGTCTAGTTAAGTGGTTCTAAGTTCCGTGTACTAGACTAAGTGCCGAAATGCGGTTAAAACTAACTTCAACTTAGGAAGTTCACTTCCGCACTTCAGTAAGTAGGGAGTACCAACAGTAAAGGGAATATTAACCACAGATGGTAGTAAAATAAATTAATAATATATTATATATTTTAATTTACAATACGTTTCAAATAAGAATAGGATCGACATTTGCGATTTGACAGTATGACGTGACGTCACAACATGGCAATCGATCCTATTCTTATTTGGTTTTAATTTATTGACTATGATTTAAATGAATTTGGGATTACGGCTCATTCCCTATCCTAAAAAGAAGGCCTGAGCACCAGCAATGGGAAAATTATAAGGCTGATTATGTATATCATGTATATTATGTTACATAATAGGTACATTTTTATGCACTTCATTTTATTCTCTCGTTCTATGAAAATAGGAGTTAAATTCCATTAAAGCCGTGGGTGGCTGATCGCAGTTTTTACGAAAAGTTTTTCATATAACGCTTGGAAAGCAATTACCAAAGCCTTTAACTTCAGACGCACAAGCATCGGGTAAAAGTTCCACCGTATAAAACAGGATTTTTAAACCTCCCTTTGCATTCGTGTGGATGTGATTTTCTTCTATAAAATGAATTAAGAACAAGCTTTTGCTCGAGGTTACACTCCGTAGCTTATCTCACATAAACTGTGCATTTTTTCCTTATAAATAATATCCTATTAGATGTGTTTCAATGATAAGTATCTACAATTCTCACAGTGACTATGTGCGATCCCAAGACGCCCGTATACCAAGTTTCATTGAAATCCGTTCAGCCGTTTGAATGTGAAAAAGTAACAACCAAACATTCACGCAGATACACAAACTCACAAACTTTTGCCTTTATAATAATATTAAGTGTGTTATACTAGCTTCTGCCAGTGACTTCGCTCGCGTAATAGAAAAAAAACATATCGCAAGGAAATGTAATCCCAGGATAAACAGTACATGGAGTACCCGTGTGTACCAAGATTCATCGAAATTCATTCAACCGTTCGAGCGTTGAAAAGTAAAATCCACACACATACACACAATCACAACTTTATAATATGTGTGATTATGTTACCGAAAAGGGGTATTCTCAGAGTTTCTTTGCGAGATCACATCAGAAATGAAGATATTTGCAGGGGAATCAAGGTTGCCGACATAGTCCGAAGAATCGCCAAACTTAAGAGGCAATGGGCAGGGCACATTGCTCGCAGAACAGATGGGGACGAATAGTTCTGGAGTGGAGACCACGTACTGGAACACTAAGCGTTGGAAAGCCTCCCACAAGGTGGACCATGATCTGGTGAGGGTCGCGGGAACCCGATGGGTGCGAAACGGACAGGACCAGTCATTATAGGGACACTTGGGGGAGCCCTATGTCCAATAGTGGACGTCTTTCGGCTGAAATGATGATAATAATAAATTTAATTATCACAATATATCACATTTTTAATTGTTTATTAGCTTTCATGGTTATAAAAACTGCGATATTACAGAAAATACGAAACAGAAAGAATGCAATAAATACCTAATTTCGGAAAAAGAATAACGTAATATAATGTTTATTTGAACTTATAATTCCAAGTCAATCCAAAGATATACACTTATAACACTTCAAAGCAATCCATTTTAAAAAAGAAGAATTTCATACTGTAACCCCTATTATTAGTGTGATTATGTTGTATTTTTTTAACACTTTCTGAAATAAATAAATGTACGAAAATAACATATAACCATACTTGTTTATCTCGACTTAGAGTAATCCTACAATAATTTTCGTTCTATATTAACTATTGCTCCAAATGGAGCTCTATTCATTTGTACTATTTTTTTTTCGTCGGCAATTTAAGAAAAAGCTCCAAAATATTATCTCCTTTAAGACCGTGAGAAAAACAAATTAGCTATGTGACGATACTACTGCCAACTTATAACGTACCTATAAAATACAGTTTTATTTAGCTTTCCAGAAAACGTCCCTCCCATCTCACTAAAACCCACACCATTTTTCTAACAAAACATCTGCTCCAACTTCGAACAAAATGGAAGTAGACTCCCAGAGGATCAAAATCTATCAGAAGGAAACTTATTTAATTTGTGGCTTGTATCAACAGGCTGATTACTATTCGCGTGCTATTTACCTATTTTTAGTTATGGACAGATGTATTTAACTTTTGAGGTGTGATTTGCATTTTGAACGTAATTTTTGGGCAGAGAGATTAAGACCCAGATTTCGAAAATAAATTCTTGACGCGCCACAAATCACACATCATAATTTGAGCCGAAAGACGTCCACTGTTAGACATAGGCCTCCCCCAAGCGTTGCCACAACTACCGGTCCTGTGCGTCTCGCATCTATCAGGTTACCGCGACGCTCTCCAGGTCATCGGTCCACCTTGTGGGAGGCCTTCTTACGCTGCGTCTTCCGGTACGTGGTCGCCACCCCAGAACCTTAAGTCCCCATCGACTATCTGTTCTGCGTGCAATGTGCCCTGCCCACTGACACTTAGGTTTGGCGATTCTTCGAGCTATGTCGGTAACCTTGATTCTCCTGCGGATATCTTCATTTCTGATGTGATCACTCAAGGAAACCAAGATCACGCAAAGTGTCATCTTTATCCTCTTCAAATAAAATGTTTGTGTGTATATAAATAAATAAATTACATACAAAATAAAATACCTTTGCTCTGGGTGGAGCGAAAAGAAGTGTCAGATTGTAACTGACTAAAATCCACCCATATTCCTTTAGTTACCCTTTGCGTTCCAGAACCGGTAACTTTTTTGAACAACCCTTCAGCTGGTGGACCAATGACCCTGTGAAGGTTGGGGGAATCCGATGGATGTGAACTATTTACATAAATTAGTTTGTGCGGAACCCTGAGTGCGCGAGTTCGACTCGCACTGGCCCAGTTTTTTTTTTCGTTCTGTAGAGTTATTTCATAATTTATTCTTAAAGCAAATTTAGTTTTTCGTTTATTTGGAAAAAAAAATAATAATCCTGTGATCTTCACCAATATCCAAAGCCCGTTTAAAACAGTAAGCTTTTTCTTCTGAAAGTAATTTCGCCGACTATAAACTGTTATCTAAATTGTGCGCAAAATTTATTTTCATAAGAAGGATATACCAGACTAAAACATTGTAAATTGAAATGTTAATAATTTACTTTGTCAACAAGTAATTGAATTCATCTCAAAATTGTTTACCTAACTTAAAATATTTTAAAATTACTGAAGATACAAATGAACTTAATTTAAAGTTTGATGTCATTTACACACGTTTCCGGCGTGCCCAGCAGATGACAGCGAGGTTGAGGAATAATTCCACGCTCAAGTACATTTATTTTTAGGGTTCCGTACGCAAAGAATGCGAGACCCTATTACTAAGCCTCCGCTGTCCGTCCGTCTGTCAGCGGACTGTAACTTGTAAACCGTAAGAGGTAGAAAGTTAAAATTTTCACCAAATGTGTATTTCTGTTGCCGCTACAACAAAAAACAATAAAACTAAAAATCAATGAGGGTTAACACAGGAAATGTTATTTTGTCGATGTTTTTTGCTCGATTTTAATATACGAGGAAAAATCCTCGTGTACGAATCCGGTTCGCACTTGGCCAGTTTTATTGTATATTCATATGTACCCATATAGCTACGTAGTTCGGTTATAAATACTCCTAGTTAATTAAATTCAACATTTTTTTTTGCGTAATAACAAGTTATATTTGTACTTACGTAGTTATAACATTAAGGTAACCCGGTAACTTTTTTTTTGCATTTTGCTGATCGAACCTTGCTTACGCATCTTCGCGGTGCTACCTCGCACATACTTGCTAAAAAGCAACTTTATAGCAGTGCCAAAGAGTTTTATTAGATTGTAACAAAACTATTTGAAATTTTAAATCTTGTAATTGGCTTTGGCCATTCTGTTTAAATTAAATAAGTAACCTTTCATATATGTATTTTGTATTTCACGTATTATTTATGTGATATATAATATAGTAAGTCTTTTGAATCTCAATGATACGAGTACTACTCTCCTTTATCTCGGCCACATAAAAAAAGAGAACGAAATTTAACAAACGTAATTACTGCCAACCGAACCGCTGAGAAAAACTTCGGAACAGTTCTACCAACTTCACGGAACGTTACTGCTAACAAATAACCCTTATTATTATTCTAAATGTTCTCGACTTCGCGGGCAATTAATAGAAACACTTCTTATGAATATTTTAGAGATTTACTCTTTCGTGGTTTCGTTCATGCCGTATGACATCTATAGCCATAGTCATCGTAATTTAATGGTAAGGGATTCTTAAAGTGAAATAAAGAATAACACATTTTAGTCAACAAATTATTAAAAATAAGCGTAAAAGTTGCATTATTAAACAATGTCACATGATGAAAATAATAAAAGATGTCAATCAAACCAATAAATACAAGAAAAATTACATGAAATTCAAATCACGCATATGTTAGATAGATTAAATGTAAAGAAAAGTCATAAGGAATTACAGTCCAAATTAATTACTCGTAATAAATAAATTTATGTCAAACTTCGGATAATCTCATATTTGTCAAAAGAATAAAAGCTTGCTCGATAAGCCATTTTTTCAAACGAACTTTGAAACTGCCTTTAGTTGGGGCACCAGACATAGCTACTGGTAGTTGGTTATAAACTGTCTGGCCCATAACGAGCGTTTATCTTGTTCTTTATACAATCGGAATTTCAAACTAACTAAGATATTAGGGGTTAAAGTTCGGGAGGTTCCTGCACCGGATTCGTGCGGAAGAAACGCCTGGTTGTCACCATTGTGTAGACCTTACGGGCGTAAGACACAGTGGAGCATACGGTAGAGGCAATGATCTCTCGCGCCGTCCTTGGTACAGGCCATGGCAGCGAGGAGGAGTGGCAGGCGGTTGCCTCCTTCTACGAAGCAGTAATGCTACCAAATGAGGTGGCCGCACACGCGAGGGAACGGCTCTCAAGCCGAGAGTGTCGAAATATACGTTTATTGCGACATAAATTGCCGTATCTTTTTTTTTCGTTAGCTTAGTAGTTAGATTTTTTCGCAGCATCAAGGGGCCGCAGACTTGATGCGGTATATGGTTTTAATTTCAACTCGATTTTTCCATGCGTTCCCGAGATAAAGGGTCTTGACAGCCAGACCGACAGATAGACAGACAAACAGCAAAGTGATCCTATAAGGGTTCCGGTTTTTTCTTTTGAGGTACAAAACCTTAAAAAAAAAAAAAAAAAAAATGTAAATTTTATCGCATTCGGGGTCTTCAGGGGCAGGACCCTCGAGGATCGGGGTCCTCAAGGAATAACCCAAAATTATAAACTGATAAATACTATTATAAATATCAAATCATTAAAATTAAGACTATTTAAATTACTTATAACAATTAGGATGAAAACCGAACTAAGGTTAAGAGGACTTCAAGCAGTAGTTCCAAATTTTACGCTTGAAGGAAAATTTTCTTTCATCTTTTTTGATGTCAAGGAAAAGCAGTTTGTTTTCAAGAGGAAACCTTCAAAAGGCACCCGAACTTTTTCTTTGTGTGTTTTAGTCCAGGGAGTATGGGATTTTTACATCACTAAACGACCCCAATAACCAGCACATAGAAGTCCTGGTACCTCTTAAAAGTTCGCTATGACCCAGAGGCCTTTAAGTCAAGAGTGAATAGATTACTTCTAGACAAGCGTGCCCCATCGTCGGCCACATCACCGCTTACCATCAGGTGAGATAGTGGTCAAATGCGAGCCTATGCATAATAATAACAAAAAAGAGTACTCCGGAACCCTCTCTGTGCAACGCCTGCTAGGACAAAGATTCAAAGATTCAAAAGATTCAAAAGCATTTATTTCAAATAAACCATTTACAGGCACTTTTGAAATGTCAAGAAGTCAGTCAGTCAGAAAAAAAAAAGATGCTAATTGCACATTCCAAAGCGTAGCTCTCTATGGAGAAGAATGTGCAAGAAACTCCATGGACACGCTTTTCAATCATGTTTTGTAATTACAAATATCTCTGTTACATGTTTGTTGTCGTTATCATGTGAGAACAATGTAAATACAGTAAAAATAAAAACTAAATATAGATATTAAAATAGCAACTGGCAGCTAAGAGATAGAGAGAGAGAAGACCAGTCTCAACTGATAGCGCCCGTTCACAAACATAACGCTAATATTAGCACCACTCAGCTCAACCATTTTGAAGGGAACCGAATGATCCAACACATGCGCCACCACACACATCGCTGACGGACACACCCCTGAAGAGGGTCAGTGAGGGACAAGGTCTCCCCTGAACCTTACTATGCACGGCAGTGCGTGATCACTGTGCTATCGTCTTCTTTGAGTATCTGCTGTACCTATAGTATTAGCACACTAGAGATTACACAGATAAAATCATCTAGCCGCTATGATGGCTCCTTTTCTGTAACTGCAGTACGTCTCTGGAACTCTATGCCACATTCTTTTCACGGTAGCCTTTCTCTAGATGTCTTCAAAGGGAAACTTAAAGAGCACTTCCTTTCATTATTGACATAATATTAGTATATATAGTATGTTTAATACTTATAGTTATATATTAAACTGAGTTATCTAGGTTTATATTGTGCACTGGATCCTACTCGCGATTAAGTTCTCTCTTTATAATTTAAAGGTTTGCTGGGAGAAAACTCATTGCTGAGTTAAGCTCGCCTTTATACATGAAATCTGACTCTGACTCAGACTCTGAGTACAATAAAGAATTAAAGAATAAAGGTTTATATTCTGTTTCTGTAAAAAGGTGTCACTGTAATTTTTACATAGAAACTCATCAAACAACTCCTCCCGTTGCGGTTGAAGCGAGAGAGTGTTAGACTATTACCGACTAAATCCTACCTGTGTACCTTCAGGTGCCCTTTGTGTTCCAGTACCGCGGTAATTCTTCCGAACAATCCTTCAGACTTGGCGTATAAAAACACCTGATTTTTTCTCATTCAATAGGAACACTCATAAATTCCACGACGCCAAATGAATAGTGGCACATAATGTCTACATCGATGATAAAGGCGAGAAAGCGGATATGTCGTAAATATTTTCCTTCCTGCCTGCTGCTTATTGAAATTAATGGCTTTAGGGCCCATTTTATAGAGATTGACTTTCGGTATGAACCATAATTTTTTGATGTTCGGAAAAATTAATTAATGTTCCGTCCATTACGGTGTGTCGAACTGAATAAAAATATTTTATGTGTAAATAGGTTTCTGATGTTTTTTTTTTTAAGGTAGGGATCATCCAATGACTCCTCTCGCTCTACGATGGAGCGAAAGGAGGTGTCAAACTTTATACACACTGACTAAAACCTGTGTTCCCTCTTTTACTTGCGTTGTAGGACCCTGGATTTCCATTTTGGAAGCCAACACAAGGCCCCAGTAGGCTTCGGCCCTGGACCACGGATTGGATCACGGTGTTGCTGACATTGTCCACAAGCCTACGCCTTTGGTGACTGGAAATCAAGGTCGGGATACCGGCGGCTCTGGCGTAAGAAAGTTGTCCCACAGGACGAGTACAGGACCACCCGAAGGACATGGTGTAGCATACGGTGGAGGTGTGCCGCGCTTACGAGCACCGCCATGTCCTCGTGTAGGCGATTGGAGACTATAACCTCACGCACCGGGCCCCTGATACAAGCCACGGTCCGACGCGAGGAGGAATGGCAGGCGGTCGCCTCCTTCTGCTAAGCAGTAATGCTAGCGAAGCAAGCGGCCGCACGCCTGCGGGAACGGATTTCCTCACGCCATAAGCATGTGGAAATGGGCAGCTCGCTGTCCGTCCGTCGACGGCATGTAGTGTTCCACGTGCACCTCAAGGAGATGTCAGAACAAACCGTATTAGGGGACAGCAGGCTCGGAGCCTACAGGCGCCATGGGTTATGCGAAAGGGAAACCCACGAACGAAGTACAACAACGAAGGCAAACAAGAAACATAGGAGTAGGTTTTAATCAGTAAAAGTCTGACACGTCCTCACACTCTACCCTAGAGCGCTAGAATTCATTGGATGATTTCCCACCTAAAAAAAAGTAAGTCATTTTTAAAAACAAACGATTTATGGTGATTAATTCGCTGTTTAACTTTCGTTGTTTGTTTGAATTCGCTGTTTGAATTTCTTTTCATTAGCACTATTCCCTGGAAATAGAAAAAAAATAAGGAAGATTATCAGTAGCTTATCTCCGCTGTTTTAATATAAATCAAGAGTATACCGCCTAAGGGCACCATTAGTCCGTGGCCTCGGATGGTAAGCTTTGGATTAATGGTAGCCAAAACAAAGATAGCAGAACTAATGAAAATATCCTCGAGTAAATCGTGGTGTTTAACTTGAAATCAAATTGCGATGAAGTCGTTATTAAATAGCGTTTGACAAATAGAGTTTGTCACTACGAAACACAATTGAGTTAGTCCAAATTTATTCAATCATCTGCCTAATCTTTTTTGGAATTGGGTATTTTATTTTTTGTATCAAAAAATTTACTTTATACAAAATAACAATTAAGAAGAAGTTTTCAAATCCGTCCAATTCATCGAGTTGTTTCTACTATTTAAAATAAGCTGTAGGGGAATGGGAGTCGGGTTTGTGGCACTAGGCACTCCCGACATATACAATAGGCACTATGATGGATGACGCCTCGTGTCGGCTCGCAATCTATTTCTAAGCTTAAACAGATTGCGAGCCGAAACGAGGCATCCCGGCTCGCAATCTGTTGCGCACCTTGTGTTGCTTCACATCGGTGCCACTGTGGCAAAGCTGTCGACAGCCTCGGACACCATGGCCTGTCCTGCTGCAGGAGTGCAGGCCCCATAGCACGGCACGCTAGCATCAACGACATTTTTCGTCGAGCTTTCGTCGCCACCGGCGTACCTGCCGTATTAGAACCTAGCGGCTTGGTACGTGACGATGGGAAGAGACCAGATGGTATGAGGTTGGTGCCGTGGAAGGTGGATAGGCCTCTGATGATCTTGGGACGCAACCTGTATCGACACCCTTGCGCCATCACATGGTTTTAGTTCGGTGGGCTATGCAGAACCTCAAACGGTGCAAATATCTTATTGGTTATTACAGTTTTGAGCAGTTGGGGTCGAAATGCTTGGGACATGGGGCTTCTTTTCAAGGAAATTTCACGCCGTGATCGACATTGCGTGATCAGAGGGCTGGCTCGTTCTTCGTCTAAAGAATTAGCATTGCCATTCAACAGCCTTCTGGGCACATTTCCGGATGACAGCGATGTGGAGAAGTACTTCGACGCCTAAGTGTATTTTGTGTATTTGTATTATATGTACATAGGTTTAGTAATATAAGCAAAACTATCCAACATTTTGCCTACAGTCTTTATAACAGCTCATAGCAACATGAATCTCATATTTCAATTCACAATTCCCTAATTCTATCCAATTCGTTTAATGAATGGGTCTTTCGAAATGAGTTTGATACAAATGGGGCGTTTTCCATTTACACCCGAACAAATACGTAATGAGATTTTGAGGTGCTTCAATTATTCTACAGGGTATCTGATTACAAACGGATTGTAAATTAAATATCTGATTGAAGACAGATTTCTGCCCTTTCATGGTTGACGTAACAGGTTGCTGAAGCGCAGTACCGTAACTAGTATTTTATACGGCCGGTGCGAGCTTCTATATCTGTCCCCCTTAAAAAAAAAAAAATCTTGCCCGGCTCTAAAAAAATTATGTAATACCTAGATATAGTCGGTAATCCAGATAGGACACATCTTTAACAATATTAGGTACCTTCACGATAAAAATAAGTATTGTATGTATGGTAATTTCTGTTCAAGCTTTAGAGGATGATTTTTACAAGATTTATTAGTGCTTAGTTTCGTTGCATTGAAAATACTTTTAAAAAATTTCTGTGCGTTGTCTGTTCTGTAGGTTTTATCAGTGGATTTATGATAAAATCAATCACACTAATATTATAAAGGAAAAAGTGTATTATGGTGTGTGTGTGTATGTTTGTTACTTCTTCTTCGGATTAGAATGAAATTGGCACACGGGTAGACCTTGTACTGGAATAGCGCATAGAAGCGTAGCGTCGATTAATTTAGACGTGGGCGAAGGCAATTTAGCGAGGCTTTTTTCCTTCATAAATTCGAAAACGAGTCAGTGATCTGTTCGACCACATTTTCGCTTACCATCAGGTGAAATAGTGGTCAAACACATACCAATTATAAAAAACCCTCGTTCTTACAGAGCCCTCGCTTGCGCAAGGCCCCTTTAGGTTCGAGGCCATAGGTCAGCCACCACTGGCCCACTTCGCCCACGCCTAACTACTCTACTGCACATAGAATCCTTTTTATACCGGGATTATCTTCCCTTGACACAATTTTCTACTTTGCATGCTGGCAGCAGCTAGTGTGGCTATAATTGAGTCATAAGTTTTTAATAATATACGTGTATAACTACTATATTACTGTATACTACTATATAATTGTATAATATTTTAACGGTGGTTGAGACCATACCGATTTAGTACACCTCGGTTGCCATACCCTTCTCGGAATATAGGAGTGATTTTAAATCATCCAATTCACTTCGAATTATTCAAATTTACTCTCGAATTTATTACAATCCCACATATATTGCTTCGCAAGTCTTTGAACGGTTTTTATATGTTTCGTATTGTTTTTATCGCCAAAATAATGGGTTTCATATTCTTAATAAACAACGAAATCTCCAGTCAATTCTCGCTTGATCAAATAATAGAAACTTGATCAAGATATTGCGTTCAGATTAGAATACAGACGGTTGATTCTTAACAAAAATGATCGCTCACAAACATTACGAATTTACATCGTGAGAAGAAAATCGCTAGACTGCTAGAGCAATTTCTCTAACAGAATTACGGGAACCTTCTTACCCTTTTTATCTATAGAGAAAATTGTTTATGATATGTTGTTTGAGTGACCATACTATAGGTTACCGCTAAGTGACTTGTTTTTTTTTTTAGTTTTGTCATGAGAATTTTTCCATTCATATGTACTTTTCTAACTACTTTACTGACATCCCGTGCTTCGGAAAGCATGTAAAGCTGTTGGCCCCGGTTGTCATTCGTAGATCTTTGACGGTCGTTATAGGAAGTCAGACACCATCATATCCAAAAAGTATCGTGTTGCTCAGTTGCGGGGTTTTGGAGGTCTGATAGGCAATCGCTCCATGTAAAACACGGCTATTTGGAAAAAGGCTACGGAGACAATGATGACTATTTTTAGGGCTCCATAACTCAAAAGGAAAAATGGAACCCTTATAGGATCACTTTGTTGTCCGTCTGTCTTTCTGCCTGTCTGTCTGTCAAAACCCTTTATCTCGGGAACGCGTGGAGGTATCGAGTTGAAATTAAAACCGTATACTCAAGTCTGCGGACCCTTGAATCTGTAAAAAAATCAAACTCATTAATGAGAAAAAAGATACGGCCGTTTATGTCGCAAAAACGTATATTTTGACACTCTCAAGGGAATCAAAATTCATAGGGTACTTCCCATTGACCTAGAATCCTAAAATTTGGTATAAAGCAAAGTCTTATAGCACAGCTATAGGAATAAACCTGAAAACAGTAAATCTGTCGATATGTCACAAAAAAAAAACTTTTTGTAATTCGGAAAAATTTTCGAGATTCCATTTGGAAATTGAACTATTTATATAAGTTTGTACGGAACCCTCAGTGCGCGAGTCCGACTCGCACTTACCCGGTTTTTTTTATTATGGGAGTTAGTGTCAGACTTTGATTGACTGAAAACGCACTCCTGTTCCTTCTTTGTCTTCGTCCCAGTACGCACAATGAAAGACGCAGAAGCAACAGATATTTGTTTCAAAATTTTTGCATTTTTCTCTAATTTGATCATTACATAGGTATTTGCTGCGTCATAACTTTAAAAGAAACTTTGAGTTTGTTTCGAGGTTTCTTCTCAGGGTAGTCAGCTAAGAAACACCGGCTTAATCTAGTTTAAACTGATGAAAATTTACGTGTAAATGTGTTTTTAGGGTTCGGTACCTAAAAAAGGATTTGGGATTAGGAAAATGCTGACTAAAATTCCACCACTGGGGGTTCCAGAATCATGTACTGGATCCGTGGTATTCGTTTGTGCATCGATGTCAAATACATTAATTCAAAAGGATTCATTCTCTTTAGGGTTAAATATAGTACAATTTACAATACTCGCAACAACTCTCATATTTACTCCTTTTCATTCCCCAACGAAACGTAAAGTCGGAATCCCCTGACACCACTAGCACCAATTGAAAGCAACATTCACAATAAACAACGGTTGAAACAAACAGCAAATCCAATTTTATTCGGGCACGTAACTGTGCTATCATTGGGCGACAGTCGCTGAACTAACGTTATCCTTAATACAACAGTCGGAATCCAGCTCACCACTTCGTATTACGGGGTTGAACGTGATGTGAGAAGTTTTGGAGCTGACGGGGTCGTATATTGTCGAGTATCAAGACTAATAGTCCAGACTAGACTAGATTTAGTGCTGGTAAAAACTTCATAACACAAAAGAAAGTTCATGCTAGTCTTTTTTTCATTTTTGTTATTAATAGGTTGCGCATGAGCACTATCTCACCTGATGGTAAGCAATGATGTGATTGACGGAACACGCTTGCCAAGAAGTAAACTATTTACTCTTCTGGCTATCAGGAAACAGAGACTCTGGCAGGGCATTCCTACAAATTAGCTATACGCTCAACGAATATGTTCCCAAAAAAAAAATGTTTTGTATGTATGGGTTTTTTTTTTTTTTTTTTTAAGGTGGGAAAATCATCCAATGACAAATCCCGCTCTTGGGTGGAGCGAGAGATAGTGTCAGACTTATACTGACTAAAAACCCACTCCTGTTCCCTCTTTGCCTTCATCCCGGGGCCCCGGGCTTCGCTTTCACACTACCCGTGGCCCCAGTAGGCTTCGACCCTGCTGGGCCCCTACGATTTGCTGACATCACCCAGAGGCGCGCGTGGAACAATACGCGCCGTCGACGACTTGGGCTCGGTCCGGACAGTCACCGGACGGTCGGACGGCGAGCCACCCATTGCTCGCCGTCCGCAAGCCTGCGCCTACGGTGGCCGGAAATCGGGATCGGAATCCCGGCGGCGGTTGGGGCGTGAGGACCGTTGCTGTTGCCTCACGCGATCGGCCGCCTCCTTTGCTAGCATTACTGCTTCGCAGAAGGAGGCGACCGCCTGCCACTCCTCCTCACTCCGGACCATGGCCTGTACCAATGCCCGGCGCGAGAGATCACTGCCGCCGATCGCCCCCACGTTGTATGTATGGGTGGGATGTGTACCATGTACCTGTGGCGTACGTCGATAACACGACGTACGTACCGGGTTTGGCGAACTCGACGTCGGTGCTCAGGTTAAATATACGTGGGACCTACTGAAAGTTTCTTGATCTGGCCACTTACAAAAAAATAATGTACAACAATTTTATAATTCGAAAATGGATCTCTTTACGAGCATGTTACTTTTTAATTTGTGAGACTGTCAATTGTTTTTTTTATTGTGGTGTCCTTTGGAAGATTGTGTGTCGCTATCAAAATGAATTTAACTCCTGAATTTTTTAGTTCAATTATTTCTAAGATTTTCGTTGTGACTTAAGTCAACATGAGAGTTGCCAGAGACTTTAATTGGCATTTGGTGATGAAGCACCATGTCGCAGCTCTGTGTATTCGTGGTTTAGAGAATTTAAACGTGGACGTGATCATCTCTATGACGAGGTACGTGAAGGTCGGCCGGCGACTGCGGTTATAGACTCGAATATTGACACCGTACGACAACTTATTGTAACTGGCAAAATAATTATTTGCTTGCAAATTCGTGCTTTGTTAGGAATTGAAATGAGCCAAGTGCAAAACATTTTACATGTAAATCTAAAGTTTCGAAAGCTTTGCACTAAACGGATACCATATGACTTAATGGAGGACCAGAAACGACTGCGTCTTCAGTGGTGCCGTAAAATGACAAAAAAGTTTGATGGAGGACAGTCATTGTCTGTCTATAATATCGTGACAGGTGACGGTGTACTGCTTTGAAACCGAAAGAAAAAACCAGTCGGCAGAGTGCGTCTTTTTTTTGTAGTTTGCCAACGAAAGTTATGAAAAATCGAAGTTTTGATAAAAAATGGTTGCTTCTTTTTTCGGAAAATCAGGACATTACACTACAGTATCGCTTGAATACCAAAGGACATTGACTGCAGATTGGTACGTCAACACTTACTTACCCAGAGTCTTAGAAAAAGTTCGCAAAAAGCGTTTTCGAAGCAATGTACTCCTCCACCACAATAACGCATCCTCACATTCCGCTAGGGTAACAGAAGCCTATTTGGAGGCTACAAATGTGGAACTGATGACGCATCCGCCTTACAGCCTGGACCTCGTACCCTGCGAGTTGGATTAGTTTCCAAAAATTAAAGACAAACCCAGAGGTACACGTTCTACGAGCCCTGAATCGGCGGTGAATGAGTTCCATAAAGTCATTGAAGAGGTCTTTTAAGAAGACTGGTCCAACTGCTTTGTACAGTGGTTTCAGCGAATGCAAAAATGCATTAATTGCGAGGGAACATACTTTGAAAAATTATAAATGTATCGTAAGTCTTGTATCTAGTCTTATTTATCATTATCCAGAAACTTTTTGTATGTTCTAAGTATATATACTTTTATTACTAAATATTTAAACAAGCGTTTAGCGTGATTAAATATATAAACTTGAAACAAACTTTTAGTGCTCAGGCACAAAAATTTCAAGTTCATTCGCCCTAATGCTTAGTTGACACATCCACACCAAACCTTCGCCTTCCTACCTCCACGTCAAGATAAAGTTAGAGACCGCATCTCTGACACTAAGCTGCGATCCGCAGAACTCTCAAATCGATCGACCTGTTGATTCGGATCGCTCTCACAGTATCGCCTTATGTGAGATTTGTACGATACACTCGTGTAGGATTCATTACCGAGATGCCTGTTGCTTTGAAATGCGATGAAATGAATGAAGTGGTTGATATTTAGTGGTTAAACTTTTAGTTGTAGATAAACTTGTCTTATTTTTACTAGCTTTTGTTTGCAATTTGTCCATGGTTTTTCCTTCAGGAGTGTTTTTTTGCGGATCCGTACGTCTGAATAAATAAAACGGAATTCTTATATGTCCATTCGTGTGTTCGTCTGTCTATATGTCCATGATAACCAATTTGCTCCGAACCACGGATTCAGTTGAAAATGACGCACATATGAAGTTATGTGACCTAAATAAAAGAGCATCGGTAAATAAATAAATGAGAACAATTTTATAAAATTTAAAAGAGGTTTGGCAAAACGTGAAATTTTAAATGATAGCACTTATTGTAAAAGTCTTATTAATACACTATGTTAAATTAAACTGATGGCCTAAGTATGTTTAGCTACACTAACTTGCACTTAGCTTGACTCTTGTTCAAGCACAACAGAAACAGGAAATACAGGTTAATAATTAATGTTTTCTTTAATTTAGTGAAATCATGGTGGCGTGTTATGAAGCCATCAAGAATCTGATAACGACCATTGTGGCTTTTTTTAATTTTACACGACACTTTACTATAAAACTAATTATAGGGGAATTATTGTAAAACGAGAGTTCATTTTTTAACGATACCTCATAAGATTAACGAACGGAGTAGTTTAATTTAAAACAAGCAATTTCAATACTGGGGTGTTTAAGAAACGAGAGGGAATGAAAAATTCTCGGAAGCAGTAATGTAAGTGAAGGACATGGCCGCAACCGTCAATGAATGGACATCCATGCCAAATCGTGGCATGGCGGACAGAATTCCGGCGGGATCTCAAGGTGGAATGGCGACGGCAACTGTCGTAACTCAGTGCTGGGCATGCTACAATTATGGCGTTCTGTTCGGAAGGTTCCTGCATCGGATTCAGGCGGAAGAAACGCCCGGGTGTCATCATTGTGTGGACCACCCGGAGGACACGGTGGAGCATACGCTGGAGGTGTTCCCCGCTTGGGCGGAGCACCGCCGTGTCCACGTAGAGGCAATTGGCGGCAGCGACCTTTCGCGGTGGACCCTGGTTCAGGCTATGGTCCGGAGCGAGGAGAAATGGCGGGCGGTCACCTCCTTCTGCGAAGCAGTAATGTTAGCGAAGGAGGAGGCTACACGCGTGAGGGAACGAAGGTCCTCACGCCCAAGCCGCCGTAATTCCGACCCCGAATACCAGCCACGGTAGACGCGGGCTTGCGGACGTCGAGCACTGGGTAGCTCGCCGTCCGGTTGTTCGGTTATTAAACGGACCGAGCCCAGTCGTCAACAGCGCGTAGTGATCCTCGCGCTCCTCAAAGAGATGTCAGCAAACCGTAGGGACCCAGCAGGGCCGATGCCCGCTAGCTAGGACCGCGGAGAATATCTGAAAGGGAAAGGGCACTAGAACACAAAGGGTAATTGAAGGATACAGGTGTGGTTTTAGTCAATAAAAGTCTGACACGCCCTCGCGCGAGAAGTCATTTGGATGATTTAACACCTTATAAAAAAAAATACAATTCTAATAATCTCAAAAACGGTTAGATTAATTTGTTAAAGAGTTCCGGTGCCTAATTTCAGGCTTCATCATCAGATCATCGTTATCGACTTGTTACGACGGTTCTGCTGTGATCCTATGAGGAGTTCTGTTCCATATCTTCGAAGTTCATGATCAGATCATAACATATTTCTATGGGACCAACTCGGAAGCAAAACTAGTCAATCAAAAAATATTTCAAAATCGGTCCACAATTGACCGAGAAATCGGTGAAAATACATAAAAAAATACAGTCAGCCGAACATAGAACCTCCCCTTTTTGAAGTCGGTTAAAAACATACTTTCCATAAGCAACGCTGTCATATGCCTCCCACGCAAGTTGTCCGTTTTCTAGCAAATTCTAGGGCCTAGATATCATAATGCGTAGCATACCTACATGACATGCGTGGGTTCATTTTGCCTTGAGTTGCGGGAATGTCATTATAATATTGACCGTTCTTCTTTTCTCAACATGATAGGTATACATGCATGAACAGTCTTCTTTTCTCAACATGATAGGTGCATGGTAGGTAGGCATGATATTTATTTTGCAAAAAGGTTTTAAAAACAATTTTAAACGACAATTTTTTTCGTCAGTTTAAAGTAGATGAACACAGACACAACCAACAAACGACAAACACCGACCGTGTTTCCTAGCTGACTACCCTGAAAAGAAACATTGAAAAAAACTCAGGAGCTGATAACACTGTCTTTTTAGTCATGATCAAAAGCATAATTGAAAATTGATGTTACTTATTTTACCTAAAAATGATCAAAGGGAATCCTTCCAGATTACCATTGAAATCACAAAATAAGCTTTCTCAGATCCTAAATCAAAGATGGCCGCGGTCACTTTAATTAAAATGTTTGATGGCTTCCTTTAAGGAGCTCAACAAACGGCTGAACTGGAAAAGGTTAAAGGTAATTTTATTTATATTCATTTATTTTTAACTAGGTTCTATCAGTGACCTCGTTCGTTTGAAAGTAGAAAATAATTTCTAAAAATACTCCCGAGATAAAAAGTAAAGATATAATCCAATGTGCTATTCTAGCGTGTTTCCTTGAGTGATAGTATCAGGAATGAAGATATCCGCAGGATACCCAAGGTCATCGACATAGCCCGAAGAATCGCTAAACTTAAATGGCAGTGGGGAGGGCACATTGCTCGTAGAACGAATGGTCGATGGGGCCGAAAGGTTTTAGAGTGACGACCGTGCACCGGAAAACGAAGCGTTGAAAGGTTTCCCACAAGGTGGACCGATGACATGGTGAGAGTCGCGGGAATGCGGTGGATGCGAGACGCACAGGACCGTTCGTTGTGGCGACACTTGGGGGAGGCCTATGTCCGACAGTGGACGTCGATCGGCTGAAATGATGATGACGATGATGTGCTATTCTAGAATATAGTTTACTCATATGCCTAATTTCGTCCAAATCTGGTCAGTTTTTTTAGCATAAAGGAGTAATAAACTAACATCCACAAACATAACTGGCCTGTTGGTCTAGTGGTAAGTGGCCCTGATTGCTATGCCTGAGTTCGTGTGTTCGATGCCCATCCAGGACAAATGTTTGTGTGATGAGCACGATCATCTGTTATGTGTCTGGGTGTAATTTATCTATCTATTCTATATATATATATATATATATACACATATAATAAAACAGTAAAATTGTGGACCGTTGGTATTAGTTGGCGCAAAAACTACTGAACCAATCCTGTTCAAATTTTGCATAGATATTCTTTATAGGCTGGGTCAACTGTTAGCTAACAACACAACAGTCCAACAGTGGACGTCTTTTGGCTGAAATGATGATGATGATGATTTATTTTGCAAATAACTAGGTTAAATAATTCTACATACGATTGCAATAAAAAACATCCAGTGATTACAGAGATCTAAAAACCACCGCAAAGCGCGCACGTAGTACTATAATCATTTCCAATCTTTTTAGTTCATAGTTTTTAGTTCGAGCGCCTCAAGGAGATGTCAGCAACTGTAGAGGCCCAACAGGCTCGAAGCCTACTGGGTACAAGGGTCTGATTCTGAACGCGCTCCGAACTCCACGCGCCACTCGTATTGTGTGCAAGGACTGTTACCTCCAAATCCCACGGTGAAGATCAACGTGTCCTGGAAAAACGATTAAACTGTCGACGAGATAGTTTCTTTGTCTCGGCGCAAATATTATGGCGTTTTAAAATAATTGAACGATTAGGACCAACTAAATAAATCAATAAATGACCTACACTCAAACACTTTTGTAAACATAACTAACTTTCCTTCCTTCTTTCTTTCCTAGGATGCTGGGCGGCGTGGGAGGGCGGCACGCGTCAGTGCGCCGACGCGGCAGCTCGCCCGGCGTGCGTCGATATGCGGCAGGCGCGGCCGCCGCCGACGACTCGCCGCCGGCGTCGCCTCGGCCCGTGCGTCGAAGGCGCGCCGCGCTGGCTGCGCAAGATCACAAGACCTGCGCGCTTATACATACGAGACTCAAATTGGGAGATATTATGTAAGTGCCTAGACTAAGTATCATTTTTTTTTTAAACAATGGGTATATATGTACCTATATCTAGGTTTATCCTGTTCTAGTCATTAAGAAAATTTACCTAAACTTTTTCTTCCAGCGATAAATTAATTTGATAAATTAATCTGAATGTTTAAATAAGTCCATTTAAACACAAAGAGCGTGTTGTTGAAATGAGTATTTTGAGTCAAGAAACCCTACTTAAAAGTCAAATTATTACAGGTTTTCAGGCTAAAGTAGAGTTTGAGAAGTACTCGACTTCAAAAGGTTTAATCAGACTACCTACTCATTCACAAAATATTTAAGTATATTCATAATGTATCTTGGTATCCACTTTTACCTTGTCGAATGTACCAATTGTTTTTGTCAAAAAACCTAGATCTTTAATAATCTGTAGTTCTATTTTTATGAGGAAAGAAAGTATCTTCGGAATAAAAAGCCTTATAATAAGTCTTTACCTATGAAATTGCCGTTTTCTTTTTGAAACGGGTTGCTTTGAAGTGCTCATCTTTGGATTAACTTGGAATTATAAGTTCAAAAAATAATAAAAATATTAAAGGTACGTTTTTCTTTTTTCGAAAATAAGTGTTTATTTGTTTCTTCGTGTTTTATATTTTCCTTAATATCGCAGTACTTATTTGGAGGTAGACGGAACAGAGAGTAGGTAAAGTCCCGCAAACCTTCGTTGAAAAGGGAGGATCCTCCGGCCAGACGGGATGTTATGTCTGGTGGGCTACTGCCCGATAAATGATTTCGGGGTGTTCTATATGTTCCAATCGCGCTGAGAACTTTGATTGCGCGATGCCGGATTAGTTCTTATGTGACGCCATAGATGTCGCTACACTCATAACCATTTTTGTATGAAATCTAAGAAAACTCGCATTATCTTGTAATATGAGTTCTGTTCTGGAAACAATCTGTCTCATGTGGTATGCCAAAGATGTAAAACTTCTTAAGCAATCTGTTTTAAAAAAACGGCAATTTCATAGGTTAATATAAACCTGTTAATAGCTGAAAGGGTTTAATATAAACTTGTTAATAGCTGAAAGGGTTTAATATAAACCTGTTAATAGCTGAAAGGGTTTAATATAAACCTGTTAATAGCTGAAAGGGTTTAATATAAACCTGTTAATAGCTGAAAGGGTTTAATATAAACCTGTTAATAGCTGAAAGGGTTTAATATAAACCTGTTAATAGCTGAAAGGGTATGTAACACACAGAAAAAGTAAGACCAAAAACAAGTCGAGAAATTTGACTATTTATTAAGCTTATTACTTTTTATCAAAATACATAACTTATTTTTTGACAAAATAATGAGGAAATTAGGTTCAGCACCATTTTTTTATTAAGTATGAAACAACAATTTGGATCTCTTTCTAAATTCTTAAACGGCCTTTGTAAACATCTAAGCATTTAAGTAAATACCCAAATATCTTCCGTCTCTCCGTGTGTTTTATAGAGTATTGGCTTAGGAGAGCAAAAAAAAAAAAAATTATTATATACTTTATTGTAGGTACATAAAGGAACATAACAAAGAAAAACTTATATCTAAAACACATACAATGGGCGGCCTTATCGTATTCCGCGATCTCTTCCAGGCAACCTCGAAGGGACAGCAATTGTCAGAACATGATATGGGGCTGTCATAAGTTTGACAAAAAGCACCAACATTAATTACAATATATTATTATACTAGATACAATTATTTTTAACAGAAAAACTCTATTGTTGTTTGCTCATACTTATTGTTATTTTCGTAGGTTCTATTTCATGTTCATTGATTCATAATCTTTTGCGTATGTTGTAGACACAAAATTTAAAAGATATTACGGAGTTGAAAAAACCGACTAAAATAAAATTAATAAAGAGTTTTATTACTATGAATACTTAATATGATCAATGACCTATGTATCCCCTTTGACTTATGTAGGTATGTTGACCCAAATTTTTAGTTTTAATTTGACAATATTTAATGGAATGTTCCCTTTTCTTATTTGATTGAAATTTTTTAATTTTATTTTCGAATTTTTAATTGGTCTATAGCTTTCGCCTAGATAAATGTGGTGCATGCTGTGGTCTCCTATAACTGAGGAAGCGCACGTTAAAGGACGTCATCCGTAATTGTGATTTCTATTATATCTCTGTGTCCTGTGTTGGAGATCCAAATAAATAAATATATAATATTAATCGTCTAATAAGAATATTGGAGGATCTTGTAATAAGATAACGATAGGTAAATCCTTTCAAATTCAACGATTTTTTTTCACTTGAACTCCGAGCTAATTAACAATATGTCACACGAGTAATAATATTTCATTTTATCGCAAAAGCGCGTTTGTAGATGTAATCAAAAATAACTGTTCAAAACTTCAAAAAAGGATAAAACTTAAGCTTCACATCAGTCGCCCTCTATCAATTTAATGTTGAAGCTTTTAGATTCAAGGCATACACAGCGCCAACGTAGCCTCGTAGCACGCGGAAAACCGGGGAACTTAATCATAACAGCGATGCTAGAGCACTCTAGCGGCAGTCATTTGAATCACTCACTGAAATTATCTAGTAACGCCATCTAGCCCACAACTGCTTGCAGCGGGAACATGCCGAATGAAAACCATCCTGCGACACTAGCGCCAGGTACGGGAAAACTTCCTGAATTCTACAACGCTATCGAACGCCATCTGTCTAACAATTTTGTGGAAAAGTGTGTACTGAGTAAATGATTTCGAAGAGCTGCCCTCTGTATTGCAAACTTTTATTTTTCTTCAGTGACCTGTTTTACTATTCACGGCCAATAGAGGTCGCTACGAGTCTCACACAGACTACAATGGTTGAAAGTCTTTGACTCTTGCTTAGCGTACTTGGCCTAATTTCGTGTTTAAAGAAACGTGTAACGTGACTTCTTAGTAGGAAATAAATTAATTCTAATGAATTGAAACTGATAAGTAGGTTTACATTATAGCTTGAATAAAATTAACTTTTCTGAACTAGAAAACAACCAGTAAAAATAACCAGCCTATTCAAAATCAGAGTCAACTTTCGTCCGCATACCGCAACATCGACAAAGGCCTATTCGTCGTATTCCTATCGATTGGAAATTCAATTTCCATTCGGAGACCAAAACAGAAGACGGTCGGATTCAATTCTGTAATAATGGAGTCTCGTGATGTCGTCCGTTCACCACGTTGGGCCAGTGTAAATGGAGCAGACTTGCTTCCTGCGTCCACGTGGTAAGATGCCATTATTGATTTCCGGCGAGAGAAAGAGACAGCGCCATACCACAATTTGTTGCACTATTTTTCGTCCCATTCTTTCGCCAATATATGACCTATTTTTATGCCGCTTTCCCTATATTAATACAGCCTAAGTAATTAGGTGAAAAGTTCGGTTGGCGCGATGTAATCTAAACAGTGGCTCGGTTATAATGTGTTTGTTTTTTGTACTTATATTTGGTTTTCGTGTTATGTTGAACTACGGTTACTGCTATACTGGTTCGCGTCATTGTGAACGGAATAGAACCTTTCCGAATTTGCTCGAAATTGTAGATTGAATAATAAAGCGGTTACGGGTATACCTTTACGTTTTAGAGGTTTTGTGTTTTGCTACGCGCAATGTTTGGAAGTCGATATTACGATTTATAAATTCTACTTTCATAGAATTAAGGTATTGGATTTTATAGATGACAAGCTGTAGCATTCATTCTACATAATTATTTCACTTTAAATTAAGTTAATATACATTTAATTTCGTATAAATTACCCAACTCTACTTTCGTACATAGATATAATATACTAAGGGGCGATCTTTGCCCAGCGTTGACAGACAGAAAAAAGCGATACTAAATACTACTACTTAGTAATGGTACATTCAACAAATATAACTCTAGGAGTACACTTTTACGGGTAGTGCAATTCATTTTAATAAAAGAAATATGAAGAAATCATACATATGCAAAAAAACTGGGCAAGTGCGAGTCGGACTCGCGCCCTGCGGGTTCCGTACAAACTTAGCTATGTAAACAGTTCAATTGCCAAATGGAGTCTCGAAGATTTTTACGAATCACAAAAGTTTTTTTTTTTTGTTGTGACGTAACAACAAATCTATAGTTTTCAGATTTATTCCTATACCTGTGCTATAAAACCTTGCTTTATGCAAACTTTATGAGACCGCCAACTTGAGTACATAGTTTTAATTTAAACTCTATACCTCCACGCGTTCTCGAAATAAAGTTTCTTGACAACAAAGCGATTCTATTTTAAGGGTTCCGTTTTTTTCGTTTTGAGGTACGGAACCCTAAAAAGCATAAGCTATGATAAATTTTTGTATATTTTTTTTAGTATGTAGTTGATTTTTGGCTTGCTTAACGCTTTGGTGAATACTGTAAGTGTAGCTAGCAATTGATTACTGAATAAATAAATAAATATTACACTAGGTACCCAAATAATTATTTTTTCATAACTTCATTTCCTTCTTTTTCTTTATAAATTTAGTGTAACTTAATTATCAATAATAATTCAATCACCACACTCGACAATCACCAAACCGAGCAACAATTGTGGAGGGTAGTAAATCAGCGGCTTAAAGGTGGGCAGAGCGGTTCGACGCACCTGCACCCACGGCTTACAGGAATAAATACCCGGGCTTAGCACCGCGTTAATTGGACTATTTTATACCTGTGTATGTAGAAATAATTATAGAAAATATGCCCATAAATGAACCGACCACGATCGAAGAGTCGCATCACTGATGCATAGAACGGCTCATTAGCAATTGTATGGGTTTATTTTTCGGGTGGGAAAATCATCTAATGACATCCCGATAGTGTCAGACTTTTAATGACTAAAAACCCACTCCTGCCACGCCTACGGTGGCAGGAAATCGGGATCGGAATCCCGGCGGCGGTTGGGGCGTTAGGAACGTTGCCTCACGCAATCGGCCGTCTCCTTTGCTAACATTACTGCTTCGCAGAAGGAGGCGACCGCCTGCCATTCCGTCAGACCATGGCCTGTACCAAGGCCCGGCGCGAGAGACCGCTGCCGTCGATCGCTCCCACGAGGACACGGCGGTGCTCTGCCCAGGCGGGGCACACATCTGCCGTGTGCTCCACCGTGTCCTCCGGGCGGTCCACACAATGGTGGCACCCGGGCATTTCTTCTGCACAAATCCGGTGCAGAAACCTCTCTAACTTACCATGTCCAGTGAGCCTGCGTCATGTGGAAGGTAAGGATGCCGTGTTGTCTTTCCAGCCACTCTATTTATTTATTTACTAGCTTCTGCCAGCGGTTCGCTCGCGTGAAAGTAGGTTTCTCTATACAAACTTTGGACCCCTGTTTCACCCCTTAAAAGTTTAATTCCCAAAAATCCCTTCTTAGTGCTCACCTATGTCATTAAAGAAAACTTTGTGCAAAATATCACAGTCGTAGTCCCAATAGTTTAGGCTGTGCGTTGATATGTCAGTCAGTCAGTTTCTCCTTATATATATATTTATATACATATTTACTAAATCATATTATGACACCTGGGGTCCTGGATCTTAAGATGGCGTACGAGGAGGTGAAACCAACTTGCAGAGGCCCTTTAGACACTCTTTATGGAACGTGGTACCAACCGACTATTATTCCTGAACGTGCTATGCTAGTGCAACAAAATAACAATCCCCGGTTGGTGGAAAACTACTGCGACATTTGGGAAACAAAGTGCTTCATTGATGTATTTGCTGCAAAGGCGGGCCGATGTAAGGATAAACAAAAAAAAACCGGGCAACTGCAAGTCAGACTCGCGCACTGAGGGTTCCGTACAAACTTACCTATGTGAATAGTTCAATTCTCGAATGGAGTCTCCAAGATTTTTTCGAATCGTAAATCGTATATTTTTTTTGTGGCGTAACTACAAATTTACAGTTTACAAATTTTTTCATATAGCTATGTTATGGGATCTTGCTTCATGCCAAATTTCAGGATTCTAGGACAAAGGGAAGCACCCTATGAATTTTGATTCCCTTGATTGTTTCGAAATATACGTTTTTTGAACCATAAATGAACGTATCTTTTCGTTAACTTACAAGTTTGATTTTTTCACAGCTTTAAGGGACCGCAGATCTGAGTATATGGTTTTAATTTCAACTTGATACCGCCACACGTTCCCGAGATACAGGGTCTAGACAGACAGACAGACAGACAGACACACAGACAGACATACAGACGGACGGACTATAAAGTGATCCTATAAGGATTCCGTTTTTACCTTTTGAGGTACGGAACCCTAAAAATAAATTAATGTGGATGAAATACTTACAGCTCAAAATAGAAAAAAAAAAAAAAATTTTGGGGGTTCCCCATACTTAGAAATGAATCTCAGAATTTTTTTTTTCAAGAAACTCTTCGTGTGGGCTATCTATAGATAGGTCTTCAAAAATCATATTGAGGTTTCTAATTATAATTTTTTTCTATACTGAATAGTTTGCGCGAGCAACACTTAAAATGTGTCCCCCCACCCCTGTAACTTCTAAAATAAGATAATGATAAAGCATAGCGTAAGCATAAGCATAATCAGCCTTTTAATGTTCCCACTGCTTAGACCTCCTCTCTAAGAGAGGGAATGGGCCGTAATCCACCTCACGCGAAAATGATAAAACTAAAAAAATATATATGATCCACATTACCATGCAAACTTCTACCAAAAATTGGTTTAAACGAGATCTAGCAAGTAGTTTTTTTTAATACGTCATAAATCGTAAACCGCAAGTTACCTTTCAAGTTTGTACGGAACCCTCAGTGCGCGAGTCCGACTCTCACTTGCGCAGTTTTTTTTTAATTTCACGCGAGCAAAGCCACTGGCAGAACCTAGTATTTTAATGAATACCAAAATTGGATAACCTATATGAAACCCCGACTGAAACATCAATCAATGAAAAGAATAGATTTCTGATGTTTTGGCAGCATTTTGGGTACTTCAGTGTATTTGGGATCAGTGAACCATGCCAGCGATATGAATAGAGTCGCCGGATGAAACTAGTTCTTTAAATAATAAACTTCAATCGTATGCCAACTGGTACATTTTGTTTTCAAGAGTAGGTATGTACTTTTTACAGTTTTTAGTTTATTCTTTATAGCAAACTTTTGCCCGCGGCTTCGCCCGCATATAAAACATAGCCTATGTCACTCAGTAATAAATCAGCTTTCTATTGGTGAAAAATTTTTAGCAATCGGACCTTTACTTCCTGAGATTACCACCTACAAACAAAAAATAAACAAAAGAATAAAAAAACGCAGAATATTAGTGTAGAATACAACACACGACTCTTAAAAGCAACGTATGGCAAGTATCCACCCTTACGTTATTGAAACTTCAACGGTCCAGACTAAGCGTTTCGCTTCGTCGTTTATACCGCGTACATCGAAGGCCTGGAACAATTTGCCTGCTGCGGTCTTCCTGTCCAACTATAATTTAGGTGACTTCAAAGCTAGAGTGAATAGGCTCTTAATAAACTAGTGAGCCTCACCATCAATGATTGCATCACTGCTTGCCATAAGGTGAGAACGCAGTCGAGCAATTAAAAAAAAAAGTGATCAAATATTTTTTTTTATTTATCAAATTCCTGGCTGGAGTCTGTTTCCTGCTGCCTACAGGCTAGAGGTTTTTAAGTTTATTTCTAGGCAAACATTGTTCATCATCGACCACATCATCGCGCACAGGTGATCATCATCGGTCATCATCGGTTAGGTGAGAACTATCTCACCTAACCGATGATGACCGATGATGATGGTTCCGTTTTTATTGTTCATAGACTCGCGTTGAAACAATCAAAACGGAACCTATTTTGCCAGTATTATTAATTTATGTTCACATAATCCTCATAAAAAGTAATCACAGTTATAACTTATTCATTTATCCATTAAATGGCTAGTGTTATGTTTAAAATCATCGAATACAGAAGGGATTACTGCAATTTACTACCGGCCAATGTACCTAGCATAATCAGCCTTTCAATGTTCCCACAGCTGGGACTCAGGCCACCTCTCTAGGAGGGGGAATGGGACGTAATCCACCACGCGGAGCCAGTGCGGGTTGGTGAATGTCACATGTCTTCAAATTTTATTCCTTTCGACTGGCCTGTTGGTCTAGTGGTTGTGGCCCTGACTGCTATGCCGGAGGTCGGGGGTTCCATTCCCGCCCAGGACAAAATGTTTGTATGATGAGCACGATCATTTGTTCCGTGTCTGGGTGTATTAATATCTGTAATGTGTAGGTATGTATTTAGAAATGTATAAATATATTTATCAGTTGTCTAGTACTCATAACACAAGCTCTGCTTAGCTTGGGACTAGACGGCGTTGTGTGTGTGATAGTTATGGAATATTATTATTATTAGATTATTATTCCAGAATATTATCTACCCGTGTGCCAAATTTCATACAAATGCCTTTAACTGTTTCAGCCTGAAAGAGTAAGAAACACATTCACAAACTTTCGCGTTTAGAATATTAGTGTTATGTGATTAACATAAGCAAATTAGTGGTATTTTGAATAATTAATACTACACATATAATACACATAGTCAGGAGAAATAGAAGCTAAAATTGTAGTTAAAAATTTGTGGTTATCGTAATCATATCAGCCGAAAGACATCCACTGCTGCACTTAGGCCTCCCCCAAGTGTTACAACGACCGGTCCTGTACTTCTCGCATCCACTGGATTCTCGCGCAACTCTCAACAGGTCGGTCCACCTTACTAGACCCTTTCGGCCCCATCGACTATCTATTCTGCGAGCAATATGCCCTGCCCACTGCTACTTAAGTTTGGCGATTCTTCAAGCTATGTCGGTCAACTTGGTTCTCCTACGGATATCTTAATTTCTGATAATGATGGTAATGGTCTGAAAATCGCCCACAATTCTTCTTCTTTCGTGTCGATCTGACTCAAATCTTGTCCTACCAATATTTAGCCACCTGAATAGCTCTGATGTTGTCTACGTATAAGTCGTGGAAGGTGCAAGTGGTTGTGCATACTGGGCAGGAAAGGACGTGACGCATAGCCTGTAAAGAGGCTCCTAAGCCGATTGTACATACGTCTGTACAACTTGAATGACCTTGAAACCTTATTGTCGTTTTGTACACACGTTTGTACGATTTTTTTTTAGCCGAAAATTTTGGTTTCTTTATTTTTGTTTTTTCCTAGAAAAATCCAGAAAAAGTTTTTTTTTTTTTTGATTTACGTAAAAACGCGCAATGACGATAATAATAGCCCCGAGGCACCCGAGGGGTCAACAATAATATCAAAAAGATAAATGCTTGTTAATTTATGATTTTAACGATTAAGATTTCTTAGTAAATAACACAAAGGAACAATCTCATTAAAATTCTAATTTAAAATAGGGCGAGGAACGAAGAAAAAAGCAAAAGAAGATAGCCAACTGTTGTCACAGATCAAATAAGCTATTAATGAGTGCAATCTTTTAAGGCAAGGTGATAGCGAAAGAGTTTGCGAAAGAAACTGTCTGCGAAAGAACGGAATTCGAAATAATTGAATCTTGCGAAACAATGCGACAACACTTCCGTTTCGTAATAGCTCTTCTTATAAATGTTCGGTTCAGTATTTATATTGTAACATGTTGTAATAAATTAGTGTTGCCATAATATAACTAGCTACACGTGCAAATAATGCCCTAAGATATCTGCTTTACTTCCGTCTTTTTACACGACTGCCCCAAAAAAGGAGTGTTATGTTTTCTGATTCTTGATGTCTCGAAAACTACTTGATCTACAAAACAAAATTTTTCATCGCAGTCGGGGGACTTTTTATATAAGAAATTATTCTACAGACTGGTCCCCCGACGGCGATGAAAAATTTTGTTTTGTAGATCAAGTAGTTTTCGAGACATTAAGAATCAGAAAACATAACACTCCTTTTTTGGGGCATTGGGATTCACTCACTGACTAAAGACGATGTCTCGAAAACTACTTGATTTACAAAACCAAAATTTTTCATCGCAATCGTGGGAGTATTTAAATAACAAAGTATTCTACAGACTGGTCCCCCGACGGCGATGAAAAATTTTGTTTTCTAGATCAAGTAGTTTTCGAGACATCGTCTTTAGTCAGTGAGTGAATAAGTAAATATTTTCATTTTTATTAATGCAGTTTAACTAACATCTTGTTTTTTGCTTTTTAGTTATTTTTTTTGACATGGCAGTCGTTTTGTAATTTTTTAAAGTATTTTTTTTTTTATTTTGATATGCCCTACACTGGCAGTTGTAGTTCGTGGGTTCAAACCAATCCAGGTGCATTGCATTGTGTAATTTATTTCATGACTTGATTTTTTACCATTAGGTGGAATCCCACCTGATGGTAAAAAATCAAGTCAGTCACCATTTTTTTTATTTTTAAATAATGTAAACTAATATATTATTAGTTTACATTATTTAAAAATAAAAAAAATGGTTTCCGAATTGAGAATTCGAGTTCTGGTTAAATTTTAAGTTTCGAGTTTGACGAGTTGAGACCTCTAAATTACCAATTGGGGAATGGGGGATATTTCATGTGCGATTCAAAGTAATTTCTTAATATCAAATAAAAATAACAAATTTTTCGTCACCAACATGTTCTTAGACCAGGTTTCACTAGGCAACATGATAATGAAACAATTGGCATAGAACAAGTTGTGAAACAACGTCGACACTGCGTTTTGTAGAACACTGAGTTTTTGCATAGCTTCGTAGAGCGGACTGTCAATGCACATTTTGCGCCGTTCACAATTATATGTATACTCAGTATATTAAATGTATACGTGTACGAGTATATTAGGGGAAGTTTGAAAGTGGCACCAGTGACTGAAAAATTGAAAGGGAATCGTTTGTCTTGGTATGGCCATGTGAAGAGGAGGGATGAAACGCATGTTACTAAAAGAGTTATGAGTTTACATGTGGATGGATGGAGAGGGAGAGGGAGACCAAAGAAAAGATGGATGGATTGTGTGAAGAGTGATATGAAAGAAAAGGAAGTTAGTGATAGCATGACGAATGACAGGGCAGAATGGAAGAAAAAAACATGTTGCGCCGACCCCAAATAACACGGGACAAGGGCAGGAAGATGATGAGTATATTAAATGTATACTGAGTTTTATTGGTAACTAGTTTCTGCCAGCGGCTTCGCCCGCGGATAAGAAAGTTTCTCTATACAAACTTTGGACCCCCCCCCGTTTCATCCCCTTAGCGTGTGAATTTTCGAAAATCCTTTCTTTGTGCTACGCCATAAAAGGAAGCTTTGTGCAAAATTACACACTCCTAGGACCAGTAGTTTTGGCTGTGCGTTGATATGTCAGTCAGTCAGTTTCTCCTTTTATATATATAGATATTACCCTCAAAAAATATCACTAGAAAGATGAGGGTTTTTTCCTTGAGGTAGGAAAACAAGCAGTGACTTCTCCCGCTCTCGGGTGAAGTGCTCTCGCTCCGTGTCTCAGACTTCTACTGATTAAAATCAACCTTGGTCCTTCAGTTGCCCTTTGCGTACCAGGACTACGGCATAACTTGTGCCTATAAATAATATTTCTATTTCTTCCAGCATGCTTATGAGAGGAGAGTTGGAAAAAAGAGTACAACCCTTTTCCCTCTCTCCTGTAAATAAATACATAAAACAAATTCACTTTGTAAGATACTTCAATTATAATTAATATTCTCTCACTCTTCTTTTGAAAACTGCAATAGTTTAGGAGCCCGTATTGTCAGACGGTAGCAAGTATATTATTATCGGTATATTTATATATTTAACTCAGATTTTTTTCTTCTTTCATTTGACATCCCACCCGATACGAATGCTTAAAAAAATTATACACTTTTTTGGATGTAATCGCTACTATATTTTATTTTATTCTTATAAAGTAGAGCCTATGTCGAATTGATTGAACACCTCATTCATCAAAATAGGTTCAGAATTTTAACCACTAACATACATACACTGTTAAAACCATAACACTACCTTTTGGCTTCGCCGTAGTCGTGTAAAAATTTAAGTCCGTATTCGCTCTGTACTCTTTGGTCATTGACCTGCTTATCCAGGGTGCGCATTTTGTGTTTTACAATATGAATTAACTAAATTGAAAGCATGAATTAATAATTGTTTATTACGCTAAACTGTTTTTAGGGTTCCGTACCTCAAAAGGAAAAACGGAACCCTTATAGGATCACTTTGTTGTCCGACCGTCTGTCTGTCTGTCAAGACCCTTTATCTGGGGAACGTGCGGAGGTATCGAATTGAAATTAAAACCATTTACTCAAGTCTGCGGTTCCATGAAGCTTTGAACAAATCAAACCTCTAAGTTAACGCAAAAAAGATACGGCCATTTATGTCGCAAAAATCGTGTATTTCGACACTCTTAAGGGAACCAAAATTCATAGGGTACTTCCCGTTGACCTAGAATCCTGAAATTTGGCATGAAGCAAGGTCTCATAGGCCTAGTTTTTGTACCTATTTTGTGCCGTAAGTCACTGAGCGCCTTTAATACATTTAGTGATCGGGTGGAAAACTAATAAGCAAATAAAAATATCAAATTGTAAAACTAGGCCAGATGAATGAGACATTCTCTCGGTATTAAAGAATCACCCTTCATGATTTCACAAGCAAAAACCAAAAAGACTAGATCCGGCAGATTAGTCAAATCGAAGGCAGTTTTCCTCTACAGGAAACAATTTTATTTTTGGAAAAAATCTAGTTGCTACCGAGTTCTAGTAGCATGTGTAGGCAAACGCTCGTAAAACTCATGTTGGAATTTTAATTACTACAAAGTGATGTATTTTGTTAGTTCATTTTAGTTTTTCATTTTTTGTTTCGACATGCTATAATGTAAAATACCGGGATATAGTTCTGTTGTAAGCACACTTCACTACGACCGGTCATCTTTAGTTTTATACTAAGATCCCAGAGCGATCTGAAATAGCTTATTTTCACATGGAACCTTAGGTTCTCAGTAGCGTCTCATGTGCTTTGAATACCTGTGTGCTTAGGGCCCCTGGGCAGGTACCAAGTGAGAAAGGGAACTAAAAGTAAGAGTTTCCTTAACTTAAATTTTTATGGCTAATTTTCATACATGTTTTGTAGAATATTATTCTAAAGTAATATCATAAGTGTTAGACACTTTCCATGGACCAAAAGTTCTGTCAGACGCTTTAAAACTCCACAAAAAAAAAAAAGTTTACTTTTTTTACATGTCTAATTTTTAAATATGTTATTTAAGTAACTATTACAAAGTTATATTTCATTAGTCAGACAAATTGTAGTGACCAAACATCCAGGCAATGCATGAAATCGTCAAACTCGCTCTGAAACGCATGCAAGCTCTCGCGCTCACACTCTCGGTTGAATAATTTTTGTGTTTAGGGGATGTTTGGTCACTAAATTTTTTTTTAAAGAACAGCAATGGAGTTTCTTGCTGATTCCTCTCCTTACGGAATGACCAATAAGAAGCGTGCGCTAGCTTCTGACGTTTTATAAGTGCCAATGTAAACCTATGTGAAATAAAAACCTTTTGAATTTGTCTTTCCTTCTTCTAGAAAGGAAGCCTGAGTCCCAGCAGTGGGAATATTAAAAGACCGATTAGGTTATGTTATGGATTTATCTACAAATCAAATACAACCACGATGTGTTATGTTATTTATTTATTATTTGGCTTTTCAACAATAAGCACGCTAATACATCACAATTCGCACAATACCAACTTACGTCTAAGCGCCTCATCACTTACAGAAAAGCACAGCATGCACTACATTGTACGCAGTTAATAACCTAGCTAATTAAAATGACATAAAAAGACAGTTAAAATGACATAATCCAAATTAAATTAAAATGATTGATGATGAGATGATGATGTTTTACAGGACTTCAACTTTCTTTGACATTTTTTTTAGGATTTCGTCTCACCATTTCTTCAAACAAGACACACACACCAGAAGAACTGCGCTAAAAGGCACACATCGACTTGCCCAAAACATCCCCCCTTTTAATTTATGGCAGCGACAGCTTTGTGAACACGACGTGTGAAATTATTTCCCTCTTGTGGGGATGTACAACGATGCCCATTCTCCCCTCCTTTGTGCCTTCACCGGTGCAACCGCAGCCTAATATGAGCAGCGCTTTTTATTTTATTTACGTTCGTCCAGTTTTCTATGTTTGCTCGTCAAATCCTAGTTAAGTGTGTCAAAGTTTTACTGACTAAAATCCACTTCTATGTTCCTTCAGTTGCCTTAGAGCTCTAGGACCACGGTTAACTTTTTCAGCAGTCTATCCATGGCCGTAATAGGCTTCAGCCCCCTAAAGAACAGAATTATCGGCCACGCTGTTTTTCATTAAATAAACCAACAGAATATTTTTTTTTTTTTCATAGCAAGCTTTTATAGCGCGGTGTATACCTTTATAACTAACACTCATCAAGACCATTCCAAAAACCTCAAACACGTTGGGGTTATCTGAGTTCCTATGGCCACCTTCCAATTCCATTATCAGATTAGGTCCATGTCATAATAATTTTGAATTGTCATCTGATTTACACATGCATGCTAAATTTCAGCCCGACCGGGAAGTGGATCAAATTTAATTTGCAAGATTTGTTAAACTAAATAAAAGCTTGTAAAAAGACACTTCAATTATTGACGCAGCAACTATTTACTTCAACCATAAAAGGGTAGTAAAATCTGAAGGAACCCTCAGTTACTCTTTGCGGTGAAGGACCACGGGTTTTCAAAATTCCCCCGTGGCCTTAGCGTATTTCTGGAGAGGGGTCTGTTCCCACTTTGTTGGAAGATGAGGAAACGGATCCTCATCAGAAAACCGAGGTACCGTGCACAATTTCTGTCCGCGTACCGGCCGATCATGCTACTCGACGAGGTGGGCAAGGTCTTTAAAAGAGTGATTGCAGATCGTGTTTCGGGAAAATCGGAAGTATATAGCATATAGTCGGCCTTATAATGTTCCCATTGTTGGGGCGCAGGCCTCCTCTCTAGGAGAGGAAATGGGCCGTAATCCACCACGCGGGCCCAGTGCGGGTTGGTGGAGGTCACATGTCTTCGAATTTTTGGTTCTAGGACATGCCGGTTCCCTCACGATGTTTTCCTTCACCGTTTTGAGAGCAGTAGTGATGAAAAAAATTACACAAAGTAATGCGCCTAGCTGGGTTTGAACCTGCGACCTACAACTCGTAAGTCGGGGCCATTACCACTCGGCCACCACTGCTCCAAATCTTGTGTCTAAATCAGGAGTATTTAAAGAAAATTTCTTGTGTCCAGTTAGACGATGTGATGTTAAATACAAAAAAGAACAAAAAACAATCTTTACTAATTTTTGTAAAATGTACGTGGATCTTGAAGGTGGTCGCAAAATTATTATGGTGGTACTCTGATGATGTGCTATTTCATTGTTTAAACAAGCTGTCTACTAATTAGAATGTTGCTGTTACTTCTTGACAGGCTTTTACAAATTTAAAGAGACCGCCTAGCCTACTGACGACCTGTGTTTTTAAAATAACCGTTAGGAATATGGCTGTCAAGTCATCTCTTGATGAAACTGTTCCCTTGTCCGTTTGTAGTACAATGCCTGTTTCCCCCTCCTTTGTACCTTCGGCGATGTGACCGCAGCTTCATATGGGTTGTGTGCTTTTTGTTTTACTTCGGTTTGGTCCTGTTCTCTATGTTTGTTCGTCAAATTCTGGTCAGGGTTTCGAATTTCATTGGTTGTTAATGGGCTTTTCAATTACAGCTATTTAAGGAGTAATACTCTGCTAACTGTACCTAAATGTGTAAACTGTTTACCGAAATAACAGCCGAATTAGAATTCGCTTTTAGTTTTTAAAGTAGGCAATATTGCTATAGGTTATCCTGACTCATCTTTTAACATTTATTACAAATAGAAAAGCATATATATATATATATATAATATATGAATAATCTGATCCGCTACTTTTGATGAAACGACGTATGAAATTACTGCGACCACATTCAAAACTAAATCTAAAAACGTCTAGAAACCTAACTGACGTTCATTATCTAAATGAATTAACTCACAGCATATAATTTTCTGGCAGGAACACGTGGCTTCTCTTTGAGAGGGAACCACACAAAAAATAAAGCATAATCACGAATTCCGCCACGCGGCCCTAATGCAAGTTGGTGAATGTTACATGTATATGAATTTTTGGTTCTAGGACATGTCGTTTTGCGAGCAGCGGTGACGAATTAAATTACACAAAGAAAGGCTTGCCTTGATAAGGGCCGCAACCTGCACTTTGTAAGTCGAAATCCACCGTTACTACTGAACCATCACTGGTGCCCAACACAAAAACATACATCACAAATTGGGTAAAAATCAGGGATGTTATAGAGCTGCATAATCACGAAGTTTCTTGCCGGTTCTTCTCCATAGGAAACGACCAATTTGGGACCGTGAACTAGCTTCTAACTTTTTATAAGTGTCCATGTAGGCCTATGTGAAATAAAAACAATTGTTTTTTCAATGTAATTAACTATTAATATATGTTGACTAACTCCTCTTTAAAAAAAAATTGTTTTTCTTACAATATTCCTATATTACAGTAGTAATAGATATTATGTAAGGACAGTGTAGACCAGTCAATATTGTACTCAAAAGCACAATAAAAATAATCATAATAAAAAAAGAGTTGTAATAGGAACTAATAGAATTCGCGAATATAGTGTTCTCACATTCACATTATAAAAAAGAGGTTATATAAAAAAGCAAGAAAAATAAATAATTATAACCATCAGTAAATGAGCCTTGGTTGGGGTTGGGGTCTAATAATATAAAAAATATTGCAAATTATATTCCTATGTATTGAATGTTGCTTGCTACTAACTAGCAGGCATGACCCAAAACTTGACCCTGGTCTGCGTCTGTGCCTGATACTGTCACTACTACCCAAATACAAAAACACACATTGCACCTTCTCTCTACTCGAGAAACTCAAATCTCAGCTCTCAAATACAAATCACACTAGATACCAATGTAAATGCAGTAACTCGATCACACTATTAACACGTTCAATATGTAATTAGCACTGAACCAATTACTCAGTACAGTGACTGACTGAGATAGACGTGAGACTGTGTCGGGTTTCAGAGGAGTTCAAAGGAACGTTCGAAGCAAATTGGTTGCAGTTAGACATTATAAGTGAAGTATGTGCGGAAAGGTTTTGTGGTTTGTTCTGATATTTTTTATATATTCTATCACACTTATCTTTATATATATAAGCGAAATACCACTCACTGATTAATCACGAAATCTCAGAAACTATAATACCTACAAACTTAAAATTTGACAGGAAGGTTCCTTAAAGGGACAGACAAACATCCGCTAAGAACGGATTTTACGTAACTCTACCCCTAAGGGGATGAAACGGGGTCCAAAGTTTGTATGAAAAAAACCTACTTTCATGCGGGCGAAGCCGCTGGCAGAAGCTAGTAATATTAGAAAGGTGAAAATTTGGGAGTGTGTGTGTATGTTTGTTACTTCTTAACACTCAAACGGCTGAACGAATTTTGATGAAACTGGGCACACGGGTAGAACATGTCCTGGAATAGCATATAGAATATTTTTCATCCTAGGAATATATTTCCTTGCAAGAATTTTATTCTATCAAGCTTGTGGTTCAAGTCATTCATAAAATACTTTGATATAGTTATGTTGGTGCTTACTTTTACCAGAAAACTCTATTCTTTTGCTATCATATGTTTGCCATAATCTATGAATGTAACTTATTAAAAACTTCAAACGTGTTTTCGCAAAATCGCGAATATAACTGTACATTTGACATTTATTGCATAATATTACATAACTGCATCCATTTAAAATCATCAAATCTTCACTTATATTCTTCAGGATACGGGATTGATTCCTAGAGTGGAGGATAGTGGCCTTATGTATGTGATATAATCACTCCCATTTTTGGAGTTTAATTACTGATGTCACTTGTTGACGAATCTTTGTACGCAATAAATGATTACTTTATAAACTACAATATGCATTTAGTTCGATTTTTTCCATAACTTATACAAATTTTATGATTAATTATGATTTCAAATACGTACTTCTCCAAGATTTAACAGATAAATGGAGTTTTAAGACAACCACACATTCATTATATAATCTGGCTCCATTTTCATGTTAATGCAATGTGTAAAATGTGCAAACGCAAGTATAAGTTTAAGTGCATCACACATGCTTCAGCCCACACAAGTTTTAAAGGTTGCCTCCGGGAAAGGATTGTAGGTAGTGCTTGTAAGTGATTGGCTGTCACTACATAAGTACATACCAGTAACGTAGAGGAATGGACTGAGCGTTCCCTAGCCGAGAGAGATTAGTGTGAAAGAGACAAGGTGAGCGTAATCCCAATAACTGTTTTCATATTAGGCGATATCAATGACGACACGATATCGTGGGGCTGATAGTTTCATTTATCTGACCAACAGCTTGCATGCGTTTTGTCAACGAGCAGCCTCGATTACCTGGTCGTACCAGCAACTTATTGTTCATTAGAAAATGTATGAAACTACCAAATCGACGATATTGTGTCGTCACCGTTATCGCCTAATGCGAAAACAGCAAATATTTGTCTTTTACTTAATTTTTGAATGGGCAGCGTCACAACCGGATAGTGCTATTTTCTTTACTCTACAAACTACTTACAAAAAGAGCAGCAGTCAATTTTGAGATATTAATAGTCCGTTCATTCTCTATGTCAGTGGTACACACAAATGGGCGCCATTTTCTTCACACCTCCTTAGTTTTGTGAAGTTTAAAATAGAGTTGGAACGCTAAAAGATTTTGTGTTGAAGGATGTGCATGTATGTGTTATATTTCAAAATTATTTTAAAATATCTGAAACCAATAATAGAAATGCATTTGGCATATGAGTTGTGTTTTCCTTTCAATATCTTCGTAGTTTGTTGTACTATGAAGGCTTAACTAAAATTTATGATAGGTTGGATTGGGTTAGATTTATCAAAATCTGTGATTTTTAACTTATTGAAAAATAAATATAGCTTGCCCATAGCGTTATTATGGTATGCACAATGTTATACGCATACCCTCATTCTCCAGATCCTCACCAATATTGTTGGGCACCGCTTCTTTGCATGGGTTATGTCTGAAATTGTTGAATGAGTGAAGGAACATTAAAATTTTTTTTAGTGAAAAATCATTAAAAGACTTATACAGGTAGAGCGAGAGGGAGTGACAACTTTTACTGAGTAAAATCTAACCCCCCCTCTCGGGGGAGCCCAATGCCATAATGACCGGTCATGTGCGTCTTGTATCTATCTGATTACCGCGACACACATCAAGTCGCAAGCAAGTTGGAAGGGCTTCCACAAGATGGACCAAGGTCTATCTTGTGGAAGCCCTTCGAACAGTTCTATCGCTGCGTCGTCCGATTTAAAACCTTTCGTCCCCATCGACCATCTGTTCGGTGACCAATGTGCCCACTGCCACTGTCTTAGTTTTTCTCCTCTTATACCTATTAATTTAGGAATATTGAAATTTTAACAGAATTAATTAACAAATTATCTAAAAACACTCAAAGCTCCATGATTTTACTGCACTTTGGTATATTCATCGTGTACTACAGAGATATGTTTAACCATACATAGAGATGCGGTCAGCTTCACAGTTCTGTGAATAGTGGAGGCCGGCGCAGTGCAGCAGCCATTAATTTGAGGTGTGGCCGATGTAGTTACATTATGGGAATGTATGGGAAATATGCGTAAATTGATGACATAAAAAATAAAATGATTTTAACCCAAAGGATGACTGGTAAATAATGCCTTGTTGCATTCAGAGCGTGTGTACCACGACTGCAAAAAAAAAGATTAACTTTATTCTTAAATATATGACTCCCTTATCATCATCATTTTTAAGGTGGAATATCATCTAATGACTTCCCCCACTCTTGGCGGAGCGGGAGATAGTGTCAGACTTTTAATGACTAAAAACCCACTCCTGTTCCTTCGTTGCCTTTCGTACCAGGGCCGAGTCTTCCTTTCAGAAGCAGACTCTTGGCCCCAGTAGGCTTTGACCCTGCTGGGCCCTTACGGTGGGCTGACATCTCCTTGAGGCGCGTGTGGAACAGTACGCGCCGTCGACGACTTGGGCTCGGAGTGTCCATGGAGTTTCTTGCACATTCTTCTCCATAGAAATCTACGCTTTGGAACGTGCAATTTAGCTTCACATTTTTTTTTTTTGACTGACCGACATTTTGACAATTCATAAGTGCCTGTAATTGGTTTATTTGTGATTTCTGAAATTTGACACGTCCTCTCATTCTACCGCAAGCGGGAGAGGATATTGAATGATTTTCTACCTAAAAAAACGATAAATGGTCATCTCGTAGTTTTTTCTTCCAAATTTGATACCTAACCAAGGTATCCAACTCGTAGCATATTTTTTTCCAGCCTCTGATTCTCTTACCGCTGCGTTTAGTCCAGGATATATTGTTTAATTTTTGATTTTTACAAATGCGAGGCAAAAAGGAACTTAGGTGTGGTTTTAGTCAGTAAAAGTCTGACACGCCCTCTCGCTCTGACTTAAAGCCAGAGAAGTCATTAAAAGATTTCCCACCTACCTACTAAAACTTTCTACATTACGCTACACAAATTCTACTTTCAGAAATGGCCGTTTCTCAATCTATTTCAAAATTCACTATATTCATCACAGCTTCTACAAAATGTCTATCCCATTTACAGCAGACGCCTTGGTAGTTGGGCTGAACCGTCTATTGTTCGACGTTGACACCTTTCTAGGTTCGTGGGTCAATTGCAGCCGAGGCAGGTCACGGCACCTTCAGCTACCGACGCCTTTGAGAAAAGAATATCTACGTATGTGCGAAGAACGTGTAACATGTTAGTTAATTAAGTTAATGCTTTGCACACGGAAAATTTAGTGTAGAATATTTTATGACTAAATAGATTTTAGGAAATAATAATAATAATATTCCACAACTGTCACACAACGCCGTCTAGGCTCAAGCTAAGCAGAGCTTGTGTTATGAGCACTAAACAACTGATAAACTTACTTATATATTTATAAATACATACATAATATTAAAGATAAATTACACCCAGACACAGAACAAATGATTGTGCTCATCACACAAACATTTGTCCTGAGTGGGAATCGAACCCACGACCTCCGGCATAGCAGTCAGGGCCACTAACCACTAGACCAACAGGCCAGTTAAATAGACCAACGATTAACATAATCTTGAAATAAGTGAGAAGAGCAATTACATCATCATTTCATCTGAAAGACGTCTACCGCTAGACTAGACATAGGCCTTCCCTAAGCGCCAACACAACGACTGGGCCTCAAGTCTGCTATTACAATAGTGTCAGAATGGTCTATCATTGATTTCATAAAGTTTCAAAAATAAGTTTGGTAATCTACTAATATAATGGCGTCATTATGACTTTCCAATGGTCAAGCAAGACACTTCATTGAAAGAAGAGGCATAGAATGGTAATCTCGTATACATTGACAAATGAATGTCTGACGTATGCGGTAATCTGCTGCTAAAATTTTGACAGTTCCTTTGATCAGTGACCTACCATCAAAACGTCATTGTGCAGTCATTGCTTTTAATAAGCTCGTTATTTTCATTCTACCACGATTCTATTACGAGACCATTTGACCGATCAATGGTCAATCATTATGAATTAGCAAATTACGAAATTTTTGCAAAATGACAATGGGATCGTGTTGGAATAACAAATTTACTTACTAACGAAATCGGCCCCTGGTCCTGTGCATCCATTGGAATTCCGCGACCTCACCAATTTGCGTAACTTGTGTCCTTCCAACGCTGTATCTACCGGAACGCGATCGCCACTCCAGAACCTTTCTGCCCTATCAACCATCTGTTCTGCGAACAACATTTTGGCGCCGTAAAATACGGAGAGCCGACCTTATTTATAGTGGGGAATCCCATCAGCCCTCGAAGCAAGAGTGAACATGCATATTCTGGATCAACACTTTTTGTCGGCTTTCCATCAATCGGAATCGATTGAAAATTTGGACTTTCTTGGTGCGTTTCTGACGTGCCCATCTAGAATGGAATCTGTCTCTTCGGCTACTGTGACTCTAAAGTGGCGCAAATACGTAATTGTACCTTGCAAAATGCTTGAGTCACGGGGTCCCAGCTCACGTCATAATTTAAAAAGAAATCTTTCGCTGAACGATCTATACTGCGTGACCAGAGTGCTGATTCGTTCTTTGTCCAAAGAATTAGTATTTCCGTTCAACGTGGCAACACTGTCAGTCTTCTAGGTACTCTCCCAGCGTAGCCATATATCAGCTATGTGGAGGAGTACTTCTTCTTTTTTTATATATTCATATGTACATAGTTAGGTTATAAATAATCATCATCATCATTTCAGCCGAAAGACGTCCACTGTTGGACATAGGCCTCTCCCAAGTGAGTGAGAGTGAGCGAGTGAGTGAGTACGTGTGTGTGAGGTGAGTGAGTGTGATGTGTGGTCCGATGGATGCGAGACGCACAGGACCGTTCATTGTGGAGGTTATAAATACTTGTAGTGGATTAATATTTCAGTCAATTATGTACATACATTTTGTTATAAATCCGTATAAAATACATGATTTTAATCCATACAATTTTTTTTTTATTTTTATAAGAAATTAAAGGCAGAATAAGAGACCAATTTTATATATGTTGTCACCTTTTGTACCTTATTTACGCAAATAAACGATTTATTATTATTATTATAATTATATACAACTGTTATAAAGAGAAAATCTGTTTTTAATTATAATAAACATACTCAAAAACTAAAGGAGCGATTTATAAAATTCTTTATTCCAATAGAATTATGTTTTATCAATGAGTGGCATAAGCTACATAATTATTATTTACTAATACGTGGGCGAAGCCGCAAGTAGAAGCTAGTTCCCTATTCAATTAAAATATCCAACAACAAACATAGAAACTAGAAAACCAACTGAAGTCAAGTTAACTAGCTAAACGGCTGAAAGAACAGAGAATCGCTTTAAGTAAAGTTAAGTAGTAACTTGAGCGTTCAAAGATTGCACGGCTGCAAACGGAGCCAGCTACTCGGTTGCTGACCCATTTCTCTAGTTTAGTTTTTTAACTACATTTTCACCTACAATATACAAATTCCTTAGCGTTTGAATCATCGATTTTAGTTTTCGATACTTCCTACGCCCTAGTAAGGTCGTAATGCAAAAAGTGCATTTTATTGACGATGTCCGTTTTTGTAATTGATGATGATATTATTTCACCAGGACCTATCAGAATACCAGCGCTGCGTTATTTTACTTTTTTGTTAAATATCGCAGCATATGCTGAGATACAAACCTTTTTGGCCTCGCACAGGTCTTTTATATTTATCTTTTAATATTGTTTTCTTTTATTTTTTTTTATTTTAAGTTAAGTATTTATAGATTAAGTAGTTACTTTTTATTTTATTGTTGTTTGTCCTGTGGGAGTCTCAAATGTTTTCTTTCTTTCTCATTTTATACGCAATTTATGAAACACTTTTAACCGATTTTTTTGCATTATGTAATCAATCATGAGCAGTGGTGGCCGAGTGGTAACGGCCCCGACTTATGAGTTGTAGGTCGCGGGTTCAAACCCAGCCAGGCGAATTATTTTGTGTAATTTATTTTCATCACCACTGCTCTCAAAACGGTGAAGGAAAACATCGTGAGGAAACCGGCATGTCCTAGAAAAAAAAATTCCAAGACATGTGACATCCACCAATACGCACCAGGCCCGCGTGGTGGATAACGGGCCATTCCCTCCCCTAGAGAGGAGGCCTGAGTCCCAGCAGTGGGAACATTAAAAGGCTGATTGTGCTTGTTGTGTGTGTGTTGTATGTAATCAATAAATCAGTTTAAGATCACAGTACTTATTTAGTTATTATTTATCTTTTTTTTTTATAACTCAAAAAATATGTTATGACTTTAAGCGTAAAAGATATCGTTTTATGTTTCTTTGTACAAGCCGTTACGATTTAGATGTGTTTGCAATGTCGAAAAAGGCAAGGAATGTAGAATTTTGTAACACACACAATATTTTTTAATATATATTAATTTTTTTTTTTAAATATTCGACGACTCAAAAAATGAATTAATATTATAATATTAATATTTTTTTTGAGTCATCGATACAATGACATATAAAATAAATGATAGGAGAAAAGCAAGATTTCTCTTAAAAATTTATTAATAAACTTAGATTTCAAACCACGAATGAAAAGTATTCCATCCCGCCACAATCACCATTCCATTCATAAAAACATTTGTTTTACTATTTCCACCCCACAAACAAAATTATGCAACGACAAAAATATGACAACCAAACTACAGCAATACAATATTACACATTTCCCCAAGTTTAACCAATTAAATTAAAAATCATTCCGTCAAAATATCGCTACCTGCATCCGCACAAAAATTTTAAAATTCGAACACAAAAAGACCCCTTTACACGACACAAAAAACCCGACACGAAAACGCCCGGTCACACGAGTAGCGAGCGAGTCTGGTACGTTGCACGTTGCACGGTTGCAGTGCGCCGGTCGTCGCCCTCGGTCAGTAGGTCACCGCGCTACGGCAGGACGCTGCAACCCCTTTCCGTACTTGAACTTTGCGATTGACGGGCTGTATAACTGGACCGGTTGTAGGGAGGAAGGGATGTTCGTGGAATTGAGTGATACAACGGCGTAGGTATAGTAAATATTTGTGGATTTCGGAGAAGTAGCTTGCAACTGCGTCTGGTTTATTTCACGGTTGTATTTACGTATTTGTTTACATTTGTTTTTTTTTTTATTTTGAAGGGCGGGTAGTTTCATGGAGTAAATATTTTTGTGTTATGTTTTCATTTGATACTATATAGGATGTAGATAGGTTATAGATTTTTGTAGCGTTGTCTTGTACGTGTAGTCCCAATACTTTCATGTTCTTCTGGACTTTTGATAGTCACGTTGTTTGGGTTTATAGGTACCTACAAACCCATATTAAATATATTTTCATAATATTTATATATTTAAAAAAAAAAACTTTGATATTACAAACAGACACTTCAATTTTATTTAAATATTTTACTAGCTGACCCGGCGAACTTCGTTCCGCCTAATAGTCAATGAATGGTTTGTTAGCTAAACTGTCAAAGGATAACTCCATCTGCTAGTATTACCATAACAGCATAATTCATTTTAAAATGACATTTTAATTAGAGTTGGCGTGGTATTCGTTTTTTTTTTTCTCACCGTTTAAACCTTCCTTGGGCTATATCGAATATTTCAAGACCAAAATTAGCCAAATCGGTCCAGCCGTTTTTGAGTTTTAGCGAGACTAACGAACAGCTATTATTTATTTATATATATACTAGCTGACCCGGCGAAGTTCGTACCGCTTAATAGTAAGGATAACGTCATCTACTGGCATTACCAGAACAGCATAATTCATTTTATAATGACATTTAAATCAGAGATGGCGTTGTAAGAGGATTTTCTTTTTTCGTGATTTTGTCCATTTTCTCTCACCATTTAAACCTTCCCTGGACTATCCCGAATATTTCAAGAATGAAATTAGCCAAATCGGTCCAGCCGTTCTCGAGTTTTAGCGAGACTAACGGACAGCTATTAATTTTTATATATATAGATTTATAGAAGATTAGTTGGCGTTTACGCCAATGCATTTCAGTACGTTAAAAAACGCAAGCTATCGGCCTTGCAATTGTCATGAAAACAAAAGCACATCAACCCTCTATCACTCTAACATAATAATGTTTGATGCAACACAAACTGGGTTACAAACCACTTATCTGTTTTAAAGTATTGGACGGTATTGTCAACAGCGCTCCCTAGTTCCAACACTGTACACATGAACTAGTAACTAGATGAACGAAGGGAAATTGTGTTAGGCGCGTACCCGGCGTGTACCCAGCGCGTGTAGCAGGTTTAATTGAATAGGTTGAGGTATTTTACCAATACCTGTAGGGATTGTATGTAATAAAATAGTACCTTTTAATACAAGTTGAGATTTTTTTTTATTGCAACCGATGCGGAATGTTATGGAGCCGAGTGCTGCAGTAACAAATTTCCACGTGTATCAAACGACGTCTTTCAATACACCTAAGAACAAATAAATAAACGAGTTGACGTGCGACTCGTAGGGATCAGCTTGATACGATAAATACAATGAATTATGACGAGGGCGAGCGCCAGCTTTTTTACGCACTAGTGCGGAAAACAGTGAATTGCATGCCTAAGCGGTAGGAACAAGAGCGGGTTAAGTAAGTGTATTGAAAACACTTTTATTCGCATACCTACTAGTTTGTGCCAGCGACTTCACCAACGTAAAAGTAGGTTTCTCCATACAAACTTTGAACTCCCGTGTTATCCCCATAAGGGTGAATTTTGAAAAAACCCTTCTTAGTGCTCGGCTACGTCACAAAAGGATATTTTGTGCATAATTTCACACTTCTAGTACCAGTAGTTTCGGCTGTGCGTAGGTGTATGTTAGTCAATTTCTCCTTTTATAGATATGGATTCCTATAATAATAATAATATTCCACACACAAGCTAAGCAGAGCTTGAGTTATGAGTACTAGTCGTACTAGAAAACTGATATACATACTTATGTACTTATAAATACATACTTATAATAGATAAATTACACCCAGACATAGAACAAATGATTGTGCTCAACACAATCGAACCCACGACCTCCAGCATAGAGCCACTGACCACTAGACTAACAGGCCAGTCAGTTTACTTCAATTCAATTCTTTCTTTCAATTTTCTTATTTAGATTACTGTAGTATTCGTTCCTATAAATAACACTCTGAAAATCAAGTACCGATTATTTGCCCGGACCAGATGCAAGACCCGTCTGGTCGGAGAATCCTCCCTATTCAGTGGATGTTTGCAGGACTTTAATCCTTATTACGGATGGTCGATGGGGCCGAAAGGTTCTAGTGTGGCGACCGCGCAACGGAAAACGCAGCGTTGGAAGGCCTCCCACAAGGTGGACCAAAACCTAGCGAGATTCACGGGAATGCGGTGGAAGCGAGACGCAAAGGATCGGTCGTTGTGGAGACGCTTGGGGTAGGCCTATGGACATAGGCATGGACAATAGTGGACAACTTTCGGCTGAAATGATAATGTTGATGATGATGATGACACCTTGCTTGTCTGTGTACTCGCATTCACTAACTGGATCTCTCTCTGCATATTTGACCACCAAGTTGCGGTTGAAAATATATGAAACCAAAATATTATTAACCATAATTTATTATCACCATGAAAACGTTGCTGGTAATAAAAAAACGCGCTGCCATACATTATTACAAGTACATGCTATAAAAAGTGCAAGCCACACGTAAACATAAAACACAACATGACAGCACAAGTTGACATAGACATGCGACTGATAAATACCACGTTTTTCTTTCATATTACTGTCGTAAATAACTCACACATAACTTGACAACAGTTTACATGTATAACAGTACGTGTGGCTTTACTAGTTAAAGACCCTTTCGACTGTCGAGTGAACACTAGTGGCTCACGGTTGGACGGCGAGCAATGGGTAGCTCGCCGTCCAACCGTCCGGTAACCGTCCGGGCCAAGTCCAAGTCGTCGACGGCGCGTACTGTTCCACGCGCGCCTCAAGGAGATGTCAGCAGACCGCAGGGGCCAGCAGGGTCGAAGCCGAAGTCAAGCGGGGTATGTCATTGGATGATTTTCCCAAAAAAAAAGTTGCTCACTTTAGAAAAGGCCTCTGTATTTCATTGAACTAAATAGTTCATCCCTCACAATTTTAATATGTTTTTTTTTTAATGTTGGAAGCAGTCGAAAGGAGAGCATTACCTATGCTAGAAAAGATAATCAGGCTAGGGCCTACTGCCTGGGCCGCGGGACTGTTGTCCTGGCTGCGGTATTGTTGCTAGGGCTCTACAGGATTGTTACCAGGGCTACAAGATTGTTACCCGGGCCGCATTATTGTTTCTCGAGCCGCGGTATTGTTGCCCAGGCCGCGGTATTGTTGCTCAGGCCCTGGAGTTGTTCCCCAGGCTGCGGGATTGTTTTAGATTTTTCGATAGAGTTAACGCACGTTAAGCAAAGGGCAACTTAAAAAACACTGGTGGGTTTTAGTCAGTAAAAGTGTGACACATCCTATCGCTCCACCTAGTACAAGAGGGGTTAATAAATTATTTTTCACAAAAAAAAAAAAAAAAAAACTAGGGATTGGGAAATTCCGACCAATTCACAAAAAGAGGTCTTTGAAAATTCAACTTTTAATAAGGTGAAAAAAGGTAATTTGGTTTGTATGAAAAATCACATTCCAAGTGCTTAATATACTTGAAAGTTAATACAAATAGTAAATTAAATAAATAGGTGAAATTATTGGTTTTTCAAAACTACATCCAATAGAACAATTTAGGGGAAGATTTTATGGAGGATTTCTATTTCGTGAGTTAATAAACTTGAATCTTGGCACTGACCAAAATGAATAATAAAGACTGTTAGTATTAGTGAACAAGTGCAGTGTGACGTGTTACTAACATGGTCATAAGTCTTATTTCATCGTCATCATCATTTCAGCCGAAAGACGTCCACTGTTGGACATAGGCCTCCCCCAAGCGTCACCACAACGACCGATCCTGTACTTCTCGCATCCACAAGTTTTATTTACTAACAATAAATTGTATTTAATTTACTTTATATATATGTTAGTCTGTTAGGTATTTATCTATGGGCCGAGATGCCTGAAAATAAATAAATGATTTATAATTATAATTAGTTTTTCACTACCCTTAACGTGCGGTTTCAGGGGTATTTATTTTTAAGTTTTTATGAAAACATTCTCTCGAAAAAAGTCGCAGCAAAGTCCTAGTTTATACATAATATTAACTGCCGACTGACCTCCGCAACCCAATTACTGGACAATACCAATACCAGTCAACAATTATCTCTTGTTTCGTGTATTTCACACCACTGAACAAAGAAATTATATCAAAATTGGACTTTTGTTCGTGTTCAGGCTTACTTCCTACAATTAAGTATATGACATGTATAAATACTGTACGCGTTAATAATAACACGTTGAATTTATATATGGGACTTTACCATATATTATACACTTGAATGTACTATGATTTCTTATACCCATCGTGGTTTCACTGTGCGAGAGAGACAGTGTAGAATGATTAGCATTATCCCTTTTTCACAGCGAATCGACGATAGCATTGGCATGTCATATTATGGATACAGGACTAGCTGCTACCCGCGGCTCCGATTCCGTAAAATTTGCACTTCCCGGCTTTTTACCCTGCAGTAGAACAGTTTTATGGTGATATTATCAGGTAAACCAAGGTTACCGAGAAAATCGAAAAACTAAAGTGGCAGTAGGCAGGGCACATAACTCGCAATACAGATGGTCGATGGGCCCTAATGGTTCTGGAGTATCGACCGCGTATCAGGAGAGGAAGCATTAGAAGGCCTCCCACAGGTGGACCGATGACCTGGTGAGGGTAGCGGGAACTCGATGGAAGTGAAACTCTTGGGGGAGGTTTATGTCCAGCACTGGACGTCTACAGCCTGAAACGACGATGACAATGATTTATTAGTCCATTTTTCCATCCATATGTATATTTGCTTACTAATTATTATGAACAATTTTCGTAATGGAGTGTAGTTTTACGCAACAGAATTGCGTGACTACCCTCGGTTTGCAGTCCCGCAGGAACGCCGAGGTATTGTTAACTCATGTCATGTAATGGATTGGCATCGATGGAGTGAAAGTTTTACGTGAATTTGTAGTGGATAGAGTTGCTCGCTGTTGAAAATATGCAAAGTGACAAAATTGTTGGATGTCTATTAAAATAAAAAACATTTATTTGAAACTCACACAGGACAACTAAGGGAATAAAATAAAAAAATAATAAGATTGTCGGGCAATGGCTTAATAGCCAAGAGTCTCAACCAACACCTTAGGAGGCTCGCGTTAGGCGACTGGATCAAGGGCTTGATTCAGAAAGCGGTACTCCTGGACATTACTATATAACAAACTTAGAAAAGTGTGTAAAATAAAGGAGCTACTGTAAATACGAAAATATTAATTAACCATTCAACGACACCCATTATAACCTACAGTTTTTTTTTACAGTATATATAGGCTTTCCATAAACTGGGATTATGCATTTTGATCCGTACTAACTTTCACATAAATGGGAAAAAACAAAGGCTTTCTGAGCTTACAGAGTGCTAGCTAAACTTTATGGGGTCAACGAACAGACGTTGCTGAAGTGAACTGAAATAAAGTTTTTTTTTTTAAAAACTTCACTTGATGCTAATCAGGAATTTAGGGCCAGATCATTTTTATTATCTATATCATTTCAGGCGAAAGATATCCAATGTTGGACATAGAACTTCCCCAAGTGTCTCACAACCCTCACCAGATCATCGGTCCAGTTTTTGGAGGCCTTCCAACATTGCGTCTTCCAGCACGCGGTCGCCACTCCAGAACCTTTCGGCCTCAACGGTCATCTGTTCTACAAGCAATGTGCTCTGCCCACCGCCACTTAAGTTTAGCGATTCTTCGGGTTTTGTCGGTAACCTTGGTTCTCCTGTGGATATCTTCATTCCTGATGCGATCACGCAAGGAAACTCCGAGCATAGCCTTTTCCATTGCCTTTTGGGTGCCTTTAAGCCTTCTGATGATGCCCATTGTGAGCAACCACGTTTCGAAGTTATATGTCATCACTGGCAACATACACTGGTCATTAACTTTTGCCTTGAGACCCTGTGGTATGTTGGATGAGAAAATACCACGCAGTTTTTCGAAGAAATTACATCTCCCTGCCTCACACGTGGCTGCAGGAGGATAGGTTTCGAAGTTTAGTCCTGAAGTCAGACTGACTTAGTGGCGTTTTCATACAAACACTTCAGGACTTGATGTACGGATAGTCAAATCAAATTGAGACAGCTAACTACATATTTGGCCGTTCATAACTTAGCTTTGACTGGCCTGTTGGTCTAATCAGAACAAATGTTTGTGTGATGAGCACGATCATTTGTTCTGTGTCTGGGTGTAATTTATCTATATATGTATGTATTTAGAAATATATAAGTATGTTTATCAGTTGTCTAGTACCCATAACACAAGCTCTGCTCAGCTTGGGACTAGACGGCGTTGTGTGATAGTTGTGGAATATTATTTATTATTATTTATAACTTAGTCAGACTGTTACCAACATTCTGGTAACAGAATACAATACCAACATATAAACTAAATATCAATAATAATGATTTAAATCAACGCCAGCTCTCTTATGAATTACAAATTCTCAATTGTTTGCCAAGCACTATGTTGAACGCTGCCTACATTATCGCATAGTTTACTACAGCTGATTATTAAATCATCTGTGTATGGCAGTTGGAATTGCAATGGAATGCAGTGTAGCTGAGTTGGATGTATTTTTATGATGAGGGCGTGGAGAAGTTATGAACGGGTAGAATAAACTTAGGTGGAAGTCGACATTTTTTAACCGAGTTCAAAAACAGGAGGTTATAATGTTCGGCTATATGTATTTTTTTAATGTATCTATTACCACAGATTTCTCAATCAATTATTGACCGATAAAAATAGCGAAGAGAAAAACATATTATAGAAACACCGACTTCCGAAATTAAAGTTATTTTGCACTTTTTTGTGGTTTTTTTTTACATTGAAGTAGGTTGTATTTTTTTTTCTTCGCTGTTTTAATTCATCAAATAACTTTACCCGGTCTCTGTAGAGCGAGAGGGCGTGTCTGACTTTCATTGTCTCAAACCCACCTGTGTTCTTTCATTTCCTCTTTGCATTCTAGGGTCACGGTTACTCTTTCGAACATTCCCGTAGTCCTAGCAAAAGCTTCTCTAAGTTTGCTGCTTAATTTGAGGATTATTAGCAGCAATAAATCTACCGCGAGGCTTTTACACTGAGTTTCTAAGGTCAAAAATGTCAGAAACAGTAAGCATTGTAGCTGTTCTCCCGAATATCCTATTGCATCTAAGGTAACAGCAGGCAGATAAATACGGAGGGGCAAACTTGACTTCTTTTAAAAGACATCTCTGGCATAGAAGAGACACAAAAGACAGATTCAGAAAGAAGAGCGGGAGATCTCTGCCCATTTGTGGGACATAAAACCCTAATTAGGTAGACAGAGAATAAAATATACCTGTATTATACTGTTGTAAGGTAGTGAGGTTGACAAAAGAGTGTATTTCCACCACAATGACCTCTATGGTGTAGTACATACGTGGTTTTACCTGAATGCCGTCCTTACTGAAGTCTTTAGAGGTTTTAGATAATTCATCATCATCATCATCATCATCATTTCAGCCGAAAGATGTCCACTGCTGGACATAGGCCTCCCCCAAGTGTCGCCATAATGAACGGTCCTGTGCGTCTCGCATCCATCGGACTCCCGCAACCGTTACCAAGTCATCGGTCCACCTTGTAGGAGGCCTTCCAACGCTGCGTCTTCCGGTACGTGGCCGCCATTCCAGAACCTTTCGGCCCCAACACAACAAAGTTTTAAACAATTAGTGACCAGCAAATCTCTTCGTCTTCTAGCAAAGGTTATCCACGAGGATACTCTCACTCATAAGGATGGCAAACAAAAATTTACAACCGCCGAGTCAGCGCAGTAAGTTTCCTACACGCTCCGCGCTTCCATTTCCCGGGTCATTGTATTTTACGCAAGCGGAAAACAAACACAGTAAAATATCTTCCACTATAACTATTGTACTCGCTATAGTACGAACTAGGTTAATAAAAAGAAAACTATCCGCTTACAACGTACCGTACATTGAAATAGTTAATGCGAAGACAGGGTACGGTGGATAGAAGGAAACAACCAAGCGGGAGTTGGATTTGATATTATCTACTGTTAAGGCGTATAGTCCCTTGAACATCTGGCCGAAATTAAATGCTCCTACTGCCATATCTATATCTGTGCATTTAATTCCGGCCAGTTGCGTCCAGATAGAGCCCCATCATTTCAGCCGAAAGACGTCCACTGTTGGACATAGGCCTCCCCCAAGCGTCGCCACATCGACCGATCCTGTGCTTCTCGCATCCACCGCACTCCCGCGACCCTCATCAGGTCGTCGGTCCACCTTGCGGGAGGTCTTCCAACGCTGCGTCTTCCGGTACGCGGTCGCCACTCTAGAACTTTTCGGCCCCATCGACCATCCGTTCTACGAGCAATGTACCCTGCCCACTGCCACTTTAGCTTGGCGATTCTTAGATAGAGCCCCGCTGACTTTTAAATCAATTTTATTTGCGAAATATTGATTGATTTACATATGCTATGTACAGATAAACAAACATTAAACAGGAACAATTAACCAGTTTTTTTTTTGTCTAAACATGTTTCTAAAAATTGAATTAGAATCCGTTTGAAAGGAGTAGGGAAAACAAGCGAAAAACATGATGTTTTTTTTTTGGCGAAACTACTAGTCTTACGAAAAAATTATATGTTGATAATCTAATATATAAAATTCTCGTGTCACAGTTTTCGTTGCCATACTCCTCCGAAACGGCTTGACTGATTTTGATGAAATTTTTTGTGCTTATCCGGTATCTATGAGAATCGGTCAACATCTATTTTTCATCCCCCTAAATGTTAGGGGTAGTCCACCCCTAAAATTTTTTTTTAAATATTTATATGGCAAAACAACGTTTGCCGGGTCAGCTAGTGTTGTATATAAATCTATAATGAACATTTTTTTTCAATCCTATTTGTCTTAGCCGTTACCGAGGAGTAGATTTCAAAATGTCACTGTTTTGTAGCACTGCTCGGGAGTTAGGGCCTTAATGTAAGAATAGATTACTGTAAATAGGTTGTGTTTATGAAGACCGGTAGCCTTGTATAGTATCGGTATCCCCAAAAACGGGTTCAGAAAAAAATATAATATTTCACAACTTTTACACGACGCCATCTAGTCCCAAACTTAGCAGAATTCGTGCTATGACTGTTAGACAACTGATAAACATAAACATACTTCTAAATACATACATATTAAAGATAAATTACACCCAGACACAGAACAAATGATCGTGCTCATCACACAAATATTTGTCATGGGTGGAAATCGAATCCAGGACCTCCAGCATACCAGTCAAGGCCACTAACCACTGGACTAACAGTATGAATAATTACTGCTACCGGTCTAGAGAATATTGACCGCGGAAAAGCTGATCTATTGCGTGTGTAACTAAATATTGCAGCTGCAACTAAAAATATGTTGTTGATGGATGGCGATGCGCTTACACTTGAATATTACATATATTGTTAATGTTTGTTTGAAATATTTAACAGTTTGAAGTATTTTACCTACTTTGAGCAGTACCTACACTTTCAATCTGCAAGAAAGGAATTGTATAAAGAACTAGGTACAAACATATACGATGTTGGAATTTTTCATCACATCTTGTCGACACCTAACTCAGAGGCTGCTTAGCTTAATTAAGTTTGCTTTTTTACGTTTTACAATATAGGTAAGGTATTTACTATTATAATGTCCGATGGGACTGACATGTACATTTATATAAAAGTCCCTTATACCAAATAAAGAGAAAAAAAAAAAGTACCTACACTATACAGGAAGCAATAATTAACAATTTAGTTATTTAGTATTATCATTAAAATGGTATTAATCTGCAAGCTTTCCCAAAATGTGAAAAGAAAATTACCTAGTCAACAATCTTTGACGGCACATTATAGTCAGATGATTTTTTTATTATTTTGGCATCAAACAGTCATAATATAATTCTTAAGATAATTGTTTCTTTACAATAGACTTATAGTGCCGACAATGTAGTATCCTAAAAGTAAGTACAATAAACTCCACTTTGGAAGGACGCGTTTGAATTATACATATTATTTTTTTTGTATATAAACGTACTTTTTTATGTAGACTAAGGAAAGATAACCTTACTCTTAGAGCAACAATGAAAACATATGAAAATCCGTCCTTATGCTACAGGTCATAACCCCAAACACTTCCGCCAAGCAACCGAGATATTAGGACACCGCAAAAATATACAAACAAAACTTTCCAAGATTGCACATCGTACAAGAACAAAGCAACGTCGCACGGAACCCTAAAAAGCAGTCCAATACAGCCTACATGAACAAAGAGTACGTTGCAAAGTGCAATATTCGCTGGACACAGATTTCGGAAACGCGGACACGGCTTGAAAATATTTAAACGTAGACTAGCTTTTGCTGGGGACTTTGCCCGCGTGGCAGTTGTTTTTTTTTTATTGTTGGGATAATAGATTTTCTCGTCCTCCCGTAGACTTCATATTTTTTTTTTTTTAATTTGATATAAACTAGTGCTTGACTGCGATCCCACCTGGCGGTAAGCAGCAATGCAATTGTTGATGGTGAGGCGCACTAGTTACCACTCTTCTTGGGATCCGAGTTTAATTAGGGTTAGCACCCGAACTGTGTCTCCCTCATGACGAGAAGATGAAAAATAATATAAAGTAGAATAAACTAGAATAAATTTTATTGCACACCAATACAAATATAATTTTACAAAAATTAAATCTATGCGTACGATGGCGGTGTTATCCGTAACAGCGATATCTACCAGACTACCTTAGGAGGGTCTATAAGAATTTAAACTACAGTAGGGGTAGTTTGCGATATATTGCTAGTTATATATAGTTAATTAAACAACACTCAAAAAATCATTTGGTTGGGAAAATTCTTAATCTTCAAAATTGAAAAGTTGGTCACTCCGACAACAGGAATAGCACAATGCATATTATAACATTGTCAAAATGCAAGACTGTCTAAAACAAATCTGTTTCACATTCGTCATATGACTAGCCACCCACGCCGGCTTCGCACACATGTAAATTATACACACAAAACTTTCTCGTTTATTGTACTTTCTATCAGTAAAAACATCGGAGAGCCTCTCTCCTGGACACGAGTTGCCATGGCCCACCTGGAAAACTCTAAACAGACTCCGCACCCAAGTTGGGCGCAGCAAAGACCATCTCCACACACACGTGGATGTCTCGGACGGTTCCGATCTTCAGTGTTTGTTCGGCGTCTCTCCGCAGACCATGTCCCACCTTCGATCCTGCATCATGTGCCCTATTAACTGTTCACGTAGGGACCTAATGAAAGCATCAGCAGACGGCACTGCCGTGGCCAAATACTGGGCCAGGCAAGGAATTTAATTAGTTTTGCCATCGATACGCTAAGAAGAAGAAGTAAAAACCATATCAAAATCCGGCGCGTGGTTTGGGAAGAGTTAGGGATAAACAGATAGACAGACGTAGAAAGTGACTTTGTTTTATACTATCTAGAAATATGTGGAGTTGTGGTTTTGAGTTCACTCCACAGTTGCGAATGCAGTGCGGGTTATGCATGCAGTGTAATCAAAACAGCGTGGAGCAGTGATGGAATGAATTGTAAAGAAATGATGGGTTTTGTAATGTCGAGATCGGATGCATAGTGCTTTTGTGGTAGTGTTGTTGGATACAAAATATTGTAAGAAATGATTGAAATAGAATTACAGTGTTTGTGTTTTTCGTAACTAGAATAATGCACACCCTTATATACCCCAATTAGAAAATTAAGATACAATTATAATTCAAGCGCTGACATTTTACTTAAATGCTCTTAGGAAGGTAATGTTTTTTTTAAAAATCAGTTATCATAATTTTTGGTTGAAAATTGAGAATCAACGCACTACATTGGTAGCGCATCGATATTGATATCTACGCACACACACGCAAACACGCTAATGACACAATGACGTCACGTCTCACCTTCGATAATGACTCGTGCTGAAAATCAGCGCTGTGGCTGTATTTTGGTGGTGTTGAATTCCACCGGATTGGCTTCGCCCCACTTGGAGACTGCCTGGAGTGAGACATTCATAAGATCTACCATAATATGCTTCCTTAATAATGCCAGGCTATTGATATGACTCTCATAATAGTCAAGATCGCCGAGAATTGACTTGCGGACGACGAACAATGGGTAGCTCGCCGTGCGGCCGTCTGGTACCTAACTGTCCGGACCGAGCCCGAGTCGTCGAGCACGAATGCACGCGCAATGTGATGTCAGTAAAACCGTAGGAGCCCAGCAGGGTCGAAGCCTACTGGGTCCATGGGTGATGCAAAAAAGGACCCCGAGGCCTTGGAACGAAGGCAAAGAAGGAACAGGAGTAGGTTTTTAGTCAGTAAAAGTCTGACACTATCTCACGCTCCGCCCAAGGGGGATGTCACTGGATGATTTTCCCACCGAAAAAAAAACCTTATGAACCACCAAGGGTAACCCATCTACTTCAAAATATAGATTGCGATAAATTTTCACTTTCCCTTTAGTTTAATTTCCATATCGTTTTTCAATAAAAAAAAACACTGGGGTACTTGTCTTCATTGAAAACTCTTCAATTTATTAAAAAAAAAAACAGCCTTTTATTTTTCATTGAAAAAAAAATCTTTAAAGCTCCGTGTAATGCAAACTGGTACCCTTTTTAATCGTGCGAGCAAGGCTCGCGTCTAACGGGGTACGTATGTGACCCGCTTTACTTCAGGCGCCTGGTCAAGTACCTTTGGAAGTTCTGGATTTACTCGTGGATTCCCGATGAAATGTTTAAATTTAATGGAGTGTTGTTCGGGTTTTGCTATTAAGAGGGTGGTTTTCGAGAGGTTTTTTTTTCGGTGGAAAAATCGTCTTATGTCATCCCCCGCTCTTGGGTGGGGCGGGAGATAGTATCAGACTTTTACTGACTAAAAACCCACTCCTGTTCCTTCGTTGCCTTTCGTACCAGGGCCGAGTCTTCCTTTCAGAATCAGACACTTGGCCCCAGTAGGCTTCGACCCTGCTGGGCCCCCACAGTTGCTGACATCTCCCTGAGGCGCGCGTGGAACAGCACGCGCCGTCGACGACCTGGGCTCGGTCCGGACGGTTACCGGACGGTCGGACGGTGAGCCACCCATTGCTCGCCGTCCGCAAGCCCGCGCCTATGGTGGCCGGAAATCGGGATCGGAATCCCGGTGGCGGTTGGGGCGTGAGGACCGCTACCTCACGCAATCGGCCGCCTCCTTTGCAAGCATTACTGCTTCGCAGAAAGAGGCGACCGCCTGCCTCTCCTCCTCGCTCCGGACCAAGGCCCGGCGCGAGAGATCGCCGCCGCCGATCGCCCCCACGAGGACACGGCGTTGCTCTGCCCAAGCGGGGCACACCTCCACCGCATGCTCCACCGTGTCCTCCGGGCAGTCCACACGTGGTTTTCGAGAGGTGGTGTTGGCGTAAATAAGCATAATCAGCCTTTTAATGTTCCCACTGTTGGGACTCCTCTCTTTAGGAGAGGGTATGGGCCGTAATCCACCACGCGGGCCCAGTGCGGGTTGGTGGCGTAAATAAAGGGCAACTTTATACGTCACTAGCTTCCACCAGCGGTTTCACCCGCGTAAAATAGTGGTCAAACGCGAGCCTATCAATAATAATATAAAATAAAGTTAGTTTCTCCATACAAACTTCTAACCCCCGTTTTACCCCCTTAGGGGTGGAGTTTCGTAAAATCCTGTTTCTTTCCAAGTTCTTAGCGGACGTTTACACCCTATAAGGAACCTACCCGCAAAATTTTAAGTTTGTAGGTGTTATACTTTCTGAGATTTCGTGATTAATCAGTATTTCGGTTTTATTTATATAGAATATTTGGTTATTGAGAGTTTTTTCATTCATACGTTATTGGACTTTTTATGACTGTTTTCTTCTAAGTCAAACTATGAAGTGGTTGGCTGCTTAACCAATAAAGATGCTGCCTGTTGGCTGCTTATAGATGTGCCTCCCTAGACACTTGCGTTCGTGGCAGCACCAACACTATATGATAGATGGGAGTATGTACCATTTGCCGCAAAGATGGGTTTCATGTTGTAGTATAGTTGAGTTGTTATTAGTTTTTAAGATATTGTTACTAATAAAATATGGACCTCGTCCAAAATAAATGTTTATTATTATTTATTTATTTTAATTAAAATTCATTAATATCATGGACATAAATGAATTTAATTTTGTTTTTGTTTGGTCTCCATGTAAACTTCAAATATATCTGACAACCCCGGTTACTTAACTCCTTGTTTGACTGTACGTTTTTAGTTGAACTTGATAGCCTGCAATAAACGTTTATTGCAAACTATCAAGTTCAAATTAAAAATATCTTTAGATATTACACATAGACCTACTCGGACACATATAATACGTCAGAAGCTAGTGCACGGTTTCAATTGGCCACTACCTGTGGAGAAGAACTGGCAAGTAACTTTTATAATGTAGTAATATTCTGATTATCCAGAGTCTCTACCGTACCTGCAGTTGTGATCACCGACCGTACCGATTTATAGAAAGGGGTCCAATCTAAAAGGAACTGAAGTGATTTTTTCAATAATGCAACTCGTACAAAAAAACATTAAAAAAAATTGACTTGCACGTTTGCACAGTCAAGTAACTGTGCACCCGTGAACCGTGTCGAAACAATTTTTTTTTTTGGCATGTTTTATTAAGGTACCTATTACTATAAACAAGAAAGAATATAAAAAAGTACATTGTATTGTTTAATTACCTATAAAATACTTAAATCTATATTCTTCTATACTTATATCAGGGAGTCTGCGTTCCCTGATAGCTACAACCTAGGGGTCTTTAAGTCAAGAGTGAATAGGTTACTTCTAGGCAAGCGTGCTCCATCGTCGGCCACATCATCGCTTACCATCAGGTGAGATAGTGAGCCTATCAAAAATTAAAAAAAATACTTTATTCGCATTTCAGCGAGGTGCACAGTTAAGTCGTACGGGTTATATTAGCGGTACCGGCAGAGACGTCCTGCCTGAACGCTGGCTTTTTGTCAGACAAAAAATTTAAAACCCTATATCAGAGCTACCTACCGGGTTCAAATTTAAACCATCCATAAACCCACTGAAATGTACACACGAAATTTCATCCAAATCGGTTAAGCCGTTTAAGTAAGTGAGAAACACACGTACAGAAGAATTTTAAACATATAAAGATTTAGGCACTACCCAATGATCAGATATGGTGCAAAAGTGCTGAATCAGTCGGTATATATTGTTAACGATTTCCTCTAAAAACAAACTAATGGTGATGCAAATGAACGATGGTCATCAAAGCATTGTTCTTAATATGAAACTGAAAGCTACGAGTATTATAAGCTTAAAGGTCAACAAAAACAAAGACTAATATTATTAGTTTCTGAAAATCAGTATAGTTTAGTGTGAAACAAACTTTCCTTTGTATCAGTTTGTAACTAACATTTCTAAGTAAACATATTGCAAATGATGTCATTTTTAGGGTTCCGTACTTTATATGGGCAAAAACGGAACACTTGTAGGATAACCTTGTTATCCATGTTTCCGTTGGTAAAGACCATTTTTCTTAGGAACGCGTGGAGGTATGAAGCTGATATTAAAAAAAAAATTAAGCAGTCAAGTCCGCTACCTCTTGCTTGGAGCTGTGATAAAATCCAACTTCTAAATCAACGCAATCTAAAGGCGTTTGCTTCATTTAGGCGCGAATTTTAACACTCGTAAGGAAATTAAAGCTTACTTCCCGTTGACTTAGAATCCTGAAATTTGGTAACAAGAACAAAAAAAGTCTGAAAACCATAAATTTGTAGTTGCATCACAAGATTAATTTTTTGCGATTAGAAAAATCTTCGAAACTTGATTCAGGAATTAAACGAGAACTATTAATTAATTAATTAGCATAGCATAGTCGGCCTTATAATGTTCCCACTGTTGGGACTCAGGCCTCCTCTCTAGGAGAGAGAATGGACCGTAATCTACCACGTGGGCCCAGTGCGGGTTGGTGGATGTCACATGTCTTCGAATTTTTGGTTCTAGGACATGCCGGTTTCCTCACGATGTTTTCCTTCACCGTTTTGAGAGCAGTGGTGAAGAAATAAATTACACAAAGTAATGCGCCTGGCTGGGTTTGAACCCGCAACCTACAACTCGTAAGTCGGGGCCGTTACCACTCGGCCACCACTGCTCTACTACTACTAAATTAATTATAATATTATTAATAATATCTATTAATTAATCGAACTATTTGCATAGGTTTTATACGGAACCATCGGTGCGTGAGTCCGACTCACACTTGACTTGTTTTTATCATCATGAGACCATCGTGTCAAGACTGAAAGGGAGGGGTTTCGTGGCAAAGTATTGGTCATCCTATTATATAGTCATAGGGTGACCAATGGAAAATGTTCAGTGTATGACTCAAGATTCTGTGACTAGATAAGTAACTTTCCATATAAACAAATTGGTACCTACAAACAAAAGACTATGCACAGTCAGGTCAAAGCTGTAGATGCATTATGCTAACACTAAAGTGTCTACTATACAGTAGAAGTTCAATGATCCATAACTCTTTAGAGTATATTATATATATTATATATGCTACAAATTAAATCAGTCATGAACCATTTGCTCTCTTTTACTTTAGATTTTTTTTTACAAGTGGAGAAATATTTTCATTGCGACCGAAGCGGAATTCGCTCGAGCCTTAGGCGAGGGTGTTTGAGTGCAGCAGTGACAAATTTCCACGTGTATCAAACGACGTTTCTGAATACACTTACGAAGATATATATATATAAACGTGGGTTGACAAGCTACTCGTGGGCGGTCAAAGTCGCCAGAACGACTAGTCCTGTGCGAATCGTATCCATTGGATTCTCGCGACCGTCACAGGATGACCCAGTCCATCTTGTAGGAGAGTTACCAACGCTGCGTCTTCTGGTGCAGTCAAATAGGGTGTATAGAAACGAAACTTCAAAGGGTTTGTAGCGTCATCTATGGCGTCACATAAGAACTAATCCTGCATCGCGCAATCAAAGTTCTCCTATATAGAACAGCCCGAAATTATCTGTCGGGCAGTAGCCCACCAAACATAACACCCGTCTGGTCGGAGGATCCTCACTTTTCAAAGGAGGTTTGCGGGACTTTACTCTCTGTTCCACATACCTCCAAAGGTTGTTTCAATATATTTTAATACTTTTTGCAGCATTTAACTATATCAATTTATTAATGAATTGTTATTCTAAAAAGTCGATGCTTTGTTAGAAACCGATAATATGGTATCAAAGTGTAAAACCAAACCAAAGTTTGGTTTCTACACACCGCTGCGTTTCTAATCACCCCATTTTTACGGCACGCGGTCTCCACTATAAAACTTTTCGAGTCCATCGTCCATCTGCCTTGTGTGCTCTGCCCACCCAGAATGTCAGAAATTATTTAATGAATAATGCTATTACCTGCAACAAGCTGACTCAATTCTTTAGAAACTAGCTTTCTAGGAAACCGTTACTGACAAATGACAGTTTTACACCCACGTTCGATACCTATGTAACGATCCTGCAATCTCAAATACATGGAATAGATTCATTTTATATGTCCATAACTTTATAGAGCTATACAGACATGCTACTGCGTCTACGATCGGCGTGTTCGACAATTGTTAATGCGACTAATGATACCGCACACATTCGGATGCCAATCGCAATCATGTAATGAGGCTTAGGAATCTGCGGATTCGCGCCCTGAAGGTTCCTTACAAACTCATCTATGAAAATAGTTCAATTTCCGTGTCTCTCGTAGGTTTTTAGATCTGAGTATACGGTATTAATTTCAACTCGATACCATTACGCATTCCCGAGATAAAGGGTCTTGAAAGACAGACAGACAGACAAACAGACGGACGGACAACAAAGTGATCCTTTTTTCTTTTTTCCGTTTCGTTCGTTCTTTTGAACGAACGAAACGAGGTACGGTGCCGTCAAAAGGACAATCAAGCTGCTTTCCTACCGAACGCATATTATCGCAGAATACCCAAAGCAGTGAGTTCATCGAAAGATTTACTGCGTCCCTAGAACGTAAAACGCAACTAAACGAACACAGGGGAGTTTTAGTCAGTAAGTCTGACACTCCCTCTCGACCCACAGCGAGAGAAGTTATTTAACAAAAAAAGTCGCAAAAACGTGTTGCAACGTTACTGCAGTAGCGAAGTTGCCGATCACATAAAGTAGCAAGTCTGCACACCCTAACACCAAGTCGTCTGTCCACGTGCCATACGTTTGAGGCTGGTTATAACTGGGTCGACAGAACTTGGGATGGTTCTTTGCCAGCCGGGGTAAGGGGGCCAATAAAGTAGCGGGTGCACTGAAATGAACACTGTTCGCTGGATATAAAGTATTTTTAAGCTTATTCTATTGTAAAGTGGGGGAATATTTCGTATTACCTTGATGAGTATAATGGTATTTTTTGCAGCAATTTTAGTGTAGTTCGATGGTGATTATAAAATATACTTCTATCCAGTAAAATGGTGTTTTAGTGGGTCTGAACATATTTTGAGAGTATAACAGTATTTTTGAAATATTTGTAATATTCCAGAAATACTTCCTAGTCTTAATTTGTAGATGTAAAACCAGGCAGCCGCTTTACTTCGTGTAATTTATTTCATCACCACTGCTCTCAAAACGGTGAAGGAAAACATCGTGAGGAAACCGGCATGTCCTAGAACCAAAATTCGAAGACATGTGACATCCACCAACCCGCACTGGGCCCACGTGGTGGATTACGGCCCATTTCCTCTCCTAGAGAAGAGACCTGAGTCCCAGCAGTAGGAACATTATAAGGCTGATTATGCTATATGCTATGCTATGTGTTTTGCATCAAATAAAGATTTTCTATTTAGATGATAAATGATATTTATTTTACAAATAGGTTTTCAAATAAACACTTTTACACGTAATTTTTTTCGTCAATTTGAACTTGATAAGGCCAGACTACCTTTATTGTATCATTCAACTCAAACAAACTTTTAACCAATAATGAAATGCAGTAGGTATAGCAACTTACGTACTCGTATGAATGTGAGGCGATGCAGCCATCGCTACTTTTATGGCTTCGTCCTAATAGCTGTAAATTGCCAACATCTGAGCCGGGAGTTTGCAAATATTGTCTGAACTATGCACCTTTATCTACTGTTTTTGATCAAGACAAAACAAAGTCTTGTATCTTCAACCGAATTACGCTGACTATGGTAACGTAGGTCTTTGAATAATATACCTAAACTGGCATCTGCTAGCGGCGTCGGCGTCGCCGGCGTGATAATAGGTTTCTCCATACAAACTTTGAACCCCCTTTTTATCCCCGCAGGGTTTTTTTTTAGGTGGGAAAATCATCTTATGACAAATCCCGCTCTTGGGCGGGGCGAGAAATAGTGTCAGACTTTTACTGACTAAAAACCCACTCCTGTTCCCTCCTTGCCCTCGTCCCAGGGCCCCGGGTTTTACTTTCACACTACCCGTGGCCCCAGTAGGCTTCGACCCCGTTGGGCCCCTACGATTTGCTGACATCTCCTTGAGGCGCGCGTGGAACAGTACGCGCCGTCGACGACTTGGGCTTGGTCCGGACGGCTACCGGACGATCGGACGGCGAGCCACCCATTGCTCGCCGTCCGCAAGCCCGCGCCTACGGTGGCCGGAAATGGGTGAATTTTGGAAGGATTTTCCAAAATTTGCCTCTTAGTGCTCGCCTACGTCATAAAATGAATATATGCATATATATACATATTAGTATAATAATATTATTATAATAATAATATATTCCACAACTACCACACAACGCCGTCTAGTCTCAAGCTAAGCAGATTTTGTGTTATGAGTACTAGACAACTGATAAACATATTTATATATTTCTAAAAACACATATTACAGATAAATTATGCCCAGACACAGAACAAATGATCGTGCTCATCACACAAACGTTTGTTTTTGGTGGAAATCGAATCTACGACCTCCGGCATAGCAGTCAGGGCCAGTCAACAGTGTATAAAAGGAGCTGATCTCAACTTAATCATTGTAAGCGTTGTGAAGAGAATTAAGAAATTACCAGACTTCTTCTATTCAAATTTATTGTAATCTTCTTATATTGTTTGGGCCCAGTAGATGGCTAGGTTCACAGCATCATAGGTGGCACTCCCAAAGTCCAAAGTGCAAGAGCATGGGTACTCGGGGTACTCTAACGTTTGATACATGTTCTGAACGGTACTCTAACATCAATGTTGGTATCCGATGGGTCTATAAAACCCCATTTCGCTAAGTTCTATTTACAGCGGCCTACCTATTTGCGCAAACGGTTTAATGCTTTCCATATAGGCCACTGCAATTCACGTCCTGGTGGCGGATGTTTCTCACGTGTCAAGTACTAAGAAGGTTTTTTTTTCGGTCCCGCGCTCTTGGGCGGAGCGGGCGATAGTGTCAGACTTTTACTGTCTAAAAACCCACTCCTGTTCCTTCGTTGCCTTTCCTACCAAGGCCGATTCTTCCTTTCAGAAGCAGTCCATTGACCCCAGTAGGCTTCGACCCGGCTGGGCCCCTACGGTTGGCTGACATCTCCTGGAGGCGCGCGTGGAACAGTACGCGCCGTCGACGACTTGGACTCGGTCCGGATGGGTACCGGACGGTCGAACGGCGAGCTACCCATTGCTCGCCGTCCGTAAGCCCACGCCTACGATGGCCGGAAATCGGGATCGGAATCCCGGCGGCGGCATGATTTTCCCACAGCTTGATTCTTTCATCAGGTGGAGGCTTTTGAATAGCCTGTGTGCAGCGAAGAAAGCTCTTCCAGCTCTTAAGCCTACTCGGGGCTGTTGTGTGTTGAAAGGCCCCTCCTCCATCCCCATATCGAAAATAGGATTCGCAAGAGATTACCGAACAAAAACTGGGCAAGTGCGAGTCGGACTCGCGCACTGAGGGTTCCATAAAAACTTAAAAGGTAAATTGCGGTTTACGATTTATGACGTATTAAAAAAAACTACTTACTAGATCTCGTTCAAACCAATTTTCGGTGGAAGTTTATATGGTAATGTACGTCATATATTTTTTTTTAGTTTTATCATTATCTTATTTTAGAAGTTACGGGGTGGGGGGGGGACACATTTTACCATTTTGAAAGTGTCTCTCGCGCAAACTATTCAGTATATAAAAAAATGATATTAGAACCCTCAATATCATTTTTGAAGATCTATCCATAGATACCCCACACATATGGGTTTGATGAAAAAAAAAAAGTGTTTCAGTTCAAAGTACTTATTGTTCTTTTTTCTATTTTTTGTGAAAATCTTAATGCGGTTCACAAAATACATCTACTTACCAAGTTTTAACAGTATAGCCCTTATAGTTTCGGAAAAAAGTGGCTGTGACATACGGACGGACAGACAGACACATGACGAATCTATAAGGGTTCCGTTTTTTGCCATTTGGCTACGGAACCCTTTTCTATTTTACAGACGTATGTGCTGTAAAATCACTAAGAGTATGTGGTAGCCTAGTGTTAACCTGAACTTACGAGTTGACCAGCATGTCCCGGAACAAAAACATGGTCAATCGTTACAAAATAAGACTTTACTGACCGGACTTGACTTTACCGAGTATACGATATAACAATAAAAATAAAAGCACTTAACTAAAAAATTAAAATAAAATTTACCAAGTTAAAAATCTGAAAACGTGAAAAAGAATTTCTGCTTTAAGGGCATGCCCTTGTATGTGGAATTGCATGCAACTCCACATACATTTTTACTGTTATTCAACTACAAAAACCGCTCTTACGCGATTATGACGTTATTACACATTTTAATTAGATATTTTGGAAACACAGTATCTTCTGGAAATTAACTGGGCTTCTATTGAAATTAATTTATAAATTTGTGTAAAACTAAATCAGTAAAGACCTCTGTAAATCTGCTATTTTGCATGAACTTTGACACATCATAATTTGCTAGAAAATAAAAAAAACTTAATATTTGATGAGACGAAAAAAAGACACATAACCTAACCTCGTAATTCCATCGTTTACTCGAATATTTCAAAAAACTTGTTCCAGGAAATAAGAGTATTTTAAAAAAAAAAAAAACTTTAAAAGATTTTGGTAAAGGTTTTCGTCATTCAAAATCTCAATTAAATCTATAAGGTATTATAGATATAGATATCTATTTTTGTGTGTTCAGTGGATTAGTTTAAAAATATGTTTTAATTTCAATAAAAACCTAGATAATATCCATAATATTTTCCAAATATCTAGAGTCTAAGTGTTTCCAAAATATCTAGAGAAAGATGTGTAATAACGTCATAATCACGTAAGATCGGTTGTATGGAAATATATCTCGGGTTGGCTGCTCTTAAGCTTAAATTCTGAATTCGATGTCCTGGTCTAAAGTGCCTAAGCCCATTCTCTGACTAAAGGGCTACATTTAATCAGTGAATGGCCTACTAACTAAGAAAACACTAAAAATAAACAAATACTTTCTTCCTGAAGTTCGAATCCAGGTGTACACAATTTGTAACTTCCTGCGGATACCAGGCCAATGAGGTAATTTCCAAGACGAAGTGAGCTGTTCGGGTTAGTGGGCGCAGTTTGCGAAACGTCTCCATGTCATACAATATTCAATGTTGCGACACAAGGTGCGACTATGAAGCTCTGTGCTCGTCTTGTGTGTTGTTGACATGTATGGTAGCTAGAAGGTTGAGTATAGTGTATTTTATTGCTGTTTTGATTGATAACCAAAAATGGTGCAGGCACTGATATATTTTTCATTTTTATTACTTAAACTTACTTTTCATTTTTATAATTTTACTATTAATAAGCAATCACTGTACGTCCGTCAGTATGTCTGTCTGTCCGTATATCCATGGGTACAGAATGTGTTTTACAGAATTTCTATTGCATGCCGTTACAATTACAATATTAAAATTTAAACTTAAAACTGAAGGGGGGTTTTCCCAGACAAGAAACGTTATTTTGACATCGTTTTTGCTCGATTTTAATGTTATAGTATAGAACCCTTCATTTACGAGTCCAATATTTTTCCTTGGGCCGATATAGTTGAAACTTAGCATAAATGGTAACCCAGAAAAATAAAAAAGGTTTTGTTTATATATTTTTCAAAACTACCCTTATAAAATGGTTCAAGGGCTTTTAAAGTTTTGGACAATTTTATTACTTAAGGGCCTATTACACTAGGTATTCAGACAGTCTTAGTCTATGTAGCGTCACACAAGAAAAAGAGCAACTTACGCCGATGTCGTGTAAAGGAATGAAACAGAACGATGAGATACATAGAAATACATAGACTAAGACTGTCTGAATAACGCGTAGTTTAATACTTAGGCCCTTTTGGTTCTATTAAACTACGCGTTACTCTAGGGGTCTTTAAGTCAAGAGTGAATAGATTAATTCTAGGCAAGCGTGCTCCATCGTCGGCCACATCATCGCTTACCATCAGGTGAGATAGTGGTCAAACGCATGCCTATCAATATTAAAAAAAAACTTGGCATAAATTCTAATCAAAATGAATAATAAAGACTATCATTATTAGTTTTTCGACACTACAATTTAAGAGTTGTTAAAGTTTTTATGAAAACTTTTTCAAGAATGACGTCGCTAGTAAAGTGTTTGTTTGAAATGACAAGCGCACATTCGTATACTATCTCAAGTCCCTTTTCCTTAAGCTTTTCGGAATTATACACAAAATTTAGATTCAAAACACCGCTCGGAGGTACGTAATGTTATTTAAAGCGTGTCTTTCAAATGAAACCCGAGAACATACCAATGGCATAATTTATAATGTTTCTTATGCGTCCCTTTCGAGCAAAAATAAGTTACTTAGGACTTGAAAATAGGCATTTAGTTATTTATTATTACTTTATTGTACTTATACCAAAAATTAGCAGTGGTTTTTTTTTCGAGGGGAAAGTCATCTCATGACATCCCCCGCTGGTTGTCGAGCGTTAACGGCCCCGACTTACGAGTTGTAGGTCGCGGGTTCAAACTCAGCCAGGCGCATTACTTTCTACACATCTTGAGGAAACCGGCATGTTCTAAAACCAAAAATTCACATATATGTGACATTCACCAATCAGCACTGGGCCCGCGTGGTGGATTACGGCCCATTCCCTCTCCTAGAGAGGAGGCCTGAGTCCCAACAGCTCCCAACAGTCAACAATGTTCCCATTAAAAGGCTGATTATGCTTATACCAAAAATAAGTAAGAAAAACTTACTTGTAATCTGTATATTGTATCTAAAACACATACAATGAGCGGCCTTATCGCATTCCGCGATCTCTTCCAGGGAACCTGGAATGTACAGTAAGAGTCAGAACATGGTATGGGGCTGTCATTAGTTTGACAAAAAAGCACCAATATTTATTTTTAGCAGTCGTCGCATACGTCCCATATGTGAGCTGTAACGATAGAATTCTTAAATTTATGTTATTGCTTTAGTTGCAATGAACAAAGAACAAATTTTATCCCATAATACGAAGAATTAATGTTCACATTTCTATGAAATACTGTTATCTATATATGTAAAAGGAGAAACTGACTGACTGACATATCAACGCACAGCCGAAACTACTGGGATTAGGAGCGTGAAATTTTTCACAAGGCTTCCTTTTATAACGTACGCAAGCACTAAGAAAGGATTTTCCAAAATTCACTCCCTAAGGGTATGAAGCGGGGGTCCAAAGTTTGTATGGAGATACCTGTATTTACGCGAGTGAAGCCGCGGGCAGAAGCTAGTCTATATATATAAAAGGAGACACTGTCTGACTGACATATCAACGTACAGCCGAAACTACTAGGACTAGGAACGTGAAATTTTGCACTAGGCTTCCTTTTATGACGTAGCGAGCACTAAGAAGGGATTTTTGGAAATTCAATGTTTAAGGGAGTGAAACAGGCGACTAAAGTTTGTATGGAGAAACCTACTTTCACGCGAGCGAAGCCGCGGGCAAAAGCTAGTCTGTATATACAAGGTTATATTCGTTTTGAATCTGCACAAAATTTGAGGAGGTTGTAATAAAACTTGTAAATATTATATAAATATATGATACCTGGTCAATAATCAATAATATTTATTAATTCAGTTTTTCAAACTTCGAGTGTTATTCAGAATTACTCTCTTAATAAAAACAGAAGTACCCGTTATTTTTTTTTTAGGTGGGAAAATCATCTTATGACAAATCTGGCTCTTGGGCGGAGCGAGAGGTAGTGTTAGATTTTTACTGACTATAAACCCACTCCTGTTCCTTCGTTGCCTTCGTCCCAGGGCACCCGGTTTCGTGTTCACACTACCCATGGCCCCAGTAGGCTTCGACCCTGCTGGGCCCCTACGGTTTGCTGACATCTCCCTGAGGCGCGCGTGGAACAGCACGCGCCGTCAACGATTTGGGCTCGGTCCGGACGGTTACCGGACGGTCGGACGGCGGGCTACCCATTGCTCACCGAAAAATGATCGTGCTCATCACACAAACATTTGTCCTGAGTGGGAATCGAACCCAGGACCTCTGGCATAGCAGTCAAGGCCACTGACAACTAGACCAACAGGTCAGTCAATATTGGTTTCAAGGTCTTGTTTTACAACCCTACTATTAAAGATAAATGCAGTTTTAACTCATAAAACCATTTAATTACAACTTCAAAATTATCCTAAAGTATAACATCGCGAAAATGGCGCGCATTCTCTGTTTGACTGTTAAAGATGCTAGTATGGGGGAGATCAGATGCGGTGACTATAGGGATGCGTTCATTCATCGAATTTTTAGTCTAACACTATTAATCGGTTTCGATATTTTATGTTATTTATGATTGGTATTATAGTCTCTATATCGTCTTATGGTCTTATAATCTTTTTTTTTAATCTTTATTAACCTTTCATATTAAATAATCTTATCTTATCTTATCTTGATGTGGGGCTGGCCTTAAACCAGAGCACTTCGACCCTTCTGGATCTTTTGTGCTAATCCCCCTCCCTTCTACTCAAACCCCAGCCAAGGAGCTTAGTCACAATATTGACTATGTCGCTCCTTCATAGCCAAAATATGAATTTTAAGTTATTTTAAATGATTTTCATATATTTTATATAATACTCTTGCCTCGCCTGACGTAAGCACTAAGACACTGTTGCAAATACCGATTACAAACGTATTTTGAGTGGTAAACAGATATTTCCTGAGGCGTTTGCCCTGCTCACAATCCTCCAGAATATGATGAGTGTCTTCGATTAATCCACATTTTTCGCAATTAGGTGAAGATGTGATACCCATAAGGAACGTAAACTTCCTGGATGGGATATCTATAAATAATTGTATCAGATATCTGGCTATCTTTTAAGTCTACCATAATTTCAACAATTTCTCAACATCATCTTCCTGTCCTTGCCTCATACTACGTGAAGTCGGCGCAACACGTTAGTTTTCTTCCATTCTGTCCTGTCACCCGTAACGCTATCACTAACTTCCTTTTCTTTCATATCCACAAACACACAATCCATCCATCATTTCTTTGATCTCCCTCTCCCTCAAGTCTCAAACAGTTTCATCGGACATAAAACATACAAGGCCGATGCCTACCAGGACTACGGGATTGTTAAAAGACCGCGGTTCTAGAACGTAGCCAGTAAAAAACCTTCCCCCAAAATGACAAGGAACGCTCAGTCTACGTGACGCTGTACGGTTATCCAGTATTCCGCAACTTGTCTCCAAACATTTTACAACGCTTTCATGTGAATCGGGACAAGTTTTGGACAATTTGACAGCGTTGAGCGTTATGTTGGGGGACAAAAATGTCCCCTTATGCATCTGATGCTTTTTTTTAGATGGGAAATCATTCAGTGACATCTTCCACTCTACGGTGATTGGGAAGGCATGTCAGACTTTTTCTAAATACAAAACTGTAGAGGCTCTTCTCAGACATCTTCTTGAGGCGCGCTTGGAACACTACGCGCCGTCGACGACTCGGGCTCGGTCCGGACGATTATCGGCAGCCGGAAGGCGAGCTACCCATTTTTCACTGTCTGCAAGCCCCCGCCTATGTTGGCTGAAAATCGGGATCGGTGGCTGGGGCATGAGGAAGTCCGTTCCTTCACACGTGCGACCGCCTCCTTTGCTAGCATTACTACATCGCAGAAGGAGGCGACCAAAAGCCATTCCCCCTCGCTCCAGACCATGGTCAGGGCCCGAGGCGAGTTGCATCTGATGCTAAAATCTAACTCTCTCTCTTGCTCTACCCAGAGGGAGAAATTGTTGTTAAAAGGTATCCATGTAATACGTACCCTCAACTTTACAGGTAGGTAAAAGCTACCACAGATTATATAGTTTAGCACCAAACATGAAATCGAGCCAGCTTTCGAAGCCGCGTGCCACGGAGATTAGATTGCACTAAACAAGAACTCAAGCCTGCTGCACCAGCAAACAATGTCACCTAACTTCATTAACTTGAGTTCAAATGTGGTACTTCAAACAACTGAAATACTTGTTACGTTTTGCGTACAAATATGATTTAGGGCAATGGAAAGGAACTAACTATTACAAAGTCTGATCTCAGTATTCAGACAAATTGTAGTGACCAAACATCCCCTAAACAGAAAAATTATTCACTCGAGAGTATAAGTGTGAGAGTATGCATGTGTTCAGAGCGAGTGAGTCGATTTCATGCACTGACTGGATGTTTGGTTACTACGATGGCCGTGCCTCACCGAGACGCCATGGCGACGTAACCAGGTCATGACGCCAAAAAAAATTATGGATTGGCCGCGTGGGCAACATTGACCGGGTGAGGTCCACACTATAGAGCTGCATGTATTTTCTTAGTTGCACGAACTGGCAGCGCCGCCATGGCATCCTGCTGAGGCAAGGGCCCTCCTGAATCGTAAAATGAAACCTTGTGCCAAATTTCGAATTCTTAGTCCCAGTAGTTTCAGCTGTGCGTTGACATGTCAGTCAGTCAGTTTCTGCTTTTATAATAACTAGATGTTGCCCGAGGCTTCACCCGCGTTCATAAAATATGTCACTCAGGAATAAAGCAGCTTTCTATCGCTGAAAAATTTCAGCAATCGGACCTGTACTTTCAGAGATTTCCTCCTACAAACAAAAACATAAAATCAAACTTTACCTCTTTATAATATTAGTGTAGATATATAATATAGCGTGATAGAGATTGGCGTACATGCTGCGTGCATTTCTGTCATGTGCAATGATACATTTTCTGTAATTATAAGGCGTGGCATTAAGCAATGTTTGGTTATTAAAACTCCCTTATCATACATGCACCTACATATGTTCACTGCTAGACACAGGCCTTCCCCAAACATCTCCATAACAACTGATCCTGAGCTTCTCACATCTTCGCTCTACCTCATATGATTTAGCTTCCAAGGAAACCTAAGGGCATTTGGTCTTCTAAATACTTAAGGAAGTCGTTCAAAGGTAGCCAACGACATTCAAATTTTCTTAAGTTTTATGCGTTTTGCAGGTGAGAGTTAAGTTGTATGATTGAAATGTGATTCACGCGTGTAATACGTATTTATTGACAGAATTATAATAATTAAAATAATTCGTACAACCCTCTCATTTTCTCTTTTATCTGTTCCGTGAAACGTTTACGTGTTCCGAAAAAGTCATTCAATAGGGTTAGAACCTATTGAATGACTTTCGCAAAATAGATTCCAATCAATATGCTTACAATTTACCTGCAAAACTCTAAAAAAATTAGGTTTTTTTTTTAATTTTGCTGTCTAAGCTACCGTTTTCTCCTTAATTATTCCACCTAAGAATTATTTTCAGTTCCTAAAGAGAGTTACCTACACCATACGATCTTGAATCACTGTGGCTGAGTCAGATTTTCTTGGATACTTGGTTGATAAACTCAATTTCTTGGATTCCTTTATTTGAACTTTATAGTTAGTAGAAAGACGGGTTTTCATTTATTTCTTAAAACGTTTTAATAAGTCTTAGGGTCATGAGTCTCAAAAACAAACATTTTTAACACCTTACTTAAAGTCCCCCAAATCTAATAGAATATGTAACAGCTATAGCCATACATAAACAACGTAAAGGGAAGTGCAAAGATTTCCAGATGATGCTACAGTAAGCGTGCGTAGCTTTAAAAATAACAGGATAAGCATAATATAAGATAAAGCCGGAGAATCCGATTTAAAAGAATTGTGTCAAAAGGTGTGCTCGTGTCAGCTGTAATTGACTTAGTTCGGGGAACTGTTTATAAGTTACTTCAGTTGGTTGAACACAATTATTATTGACATTATGAAATTATATTATTGTGTTCAGTAATACTGGAAATTACTAAGAATACAACACAAGTTACACGTCCCTAATGGGTAAAACTAAATAACATGTGTACAAGCCTACATCTTAAGATAACCCAAGGAAACCCCCCATACATGCCGCATACGAGATGATGAGATGCTCGGTAGCTAGCAGGAAGGAAATCCTGCATCGCATTGTGCCAGATAGAATCTGTTTGGGTTAGCACACTCGAGCGAAGTCGTAAAATTTTGACGACGCGGCGACGACGTGTCTCGCTGCAATCGAACTGGATTCAGATGCCAACACCTAGCGATATATACCTACTGTTTATATACATTGAAAGCATGTATATAACCACTTAAGTATACACTTTATTAGGGTCAATGTTACTTGAATTGAAAAATGATGCCACGTACTTCTAATGACCAAGTTCAAGCCAATAACATGAACAATGAAGAGAATGAAGTGGTCGTTACGTCAATCAGCCTGCGTGTCCCGTTTATTTACACTTGTCAATCTGCCCCGGAGTGAGAGTGCACAGAGACGACCTTTGGTAAGGTGCAGAACCCAAGTTTAGAATCGATAGCTAGCGTGTGTTGTGTTGCGTGGGCTGTGCGGTGTGGTGCCGGTGCACGCGGTGCAGGCCGGAGGCCGAAGGCTCGGTCGGCGCGGTGCGGCCGGCGGCGGTGCGGGCGTGCGCGCGCAGCGGCGGCGGCGTGGCGCGCGGGCGGTGCGCGGGTCAGTGGCGTGCAGCGCGCGCCGCGGACGCCCGCACCGCAGTGTCGAGCAGGAGCCCGCCATGCCCGGCCCGCGCCTATCCCGCGCCGCCTGACAGCATGGCCTACCCGACCGCCACCATCACACGCAGCCACGCTCTGACGACGGTACGCATCAGTGAACGCATCTTGCGATACGTGACTCCCAAACCCGCAGCGTAACCGCCACCCCCCGTCGACGCTCCGCGCTACTCCCGATCAGTGACAGTGTTACCGGAGTCCGACTGGCCAGTGAGGGTCGGTTAGCGCAAAGGTTTCGTCTCGATTCGATCGTCCGCAGACCGAAAGGAGTAGGCGCGAGTGGTCGCCGCGCGCCCGCTAGATGGCGCCTGGAGTCGCTCCTGCGGCGAGAGCTCTCCGCCCGCGCCCCGCCGTCGCCGTCGCCGCCTTTTGTTTCGCGCCGTTCGTGTACATAAAATAATAATTGGCAGGCCGGTGGTGAGCACCGCCGCTCGGCGCCGAGCCGTCGCTGACGTCAGCGGAGCCCGGGCTAGCGCCTGCCAACGGCCCGGCTTCCCCGACCTTCCGTCAGCGCCGTCTGCCACTCGCTCGTCACACGACACTGACACGTCAGGCTCCACACTAACCCTCCGCCCCTCTTACGTGCCAAATCCAAAACGAGACGTTCACGTTCAATCGACTGAATTTTGAAGACGTTTACAAAATATTCTGTAATTTTAGTACAATCGTGGCGTATCTGAAGGTCCGCGTCGGGTACGAGCGATATGATAGCTATGACGCACCGAAAATGTGTAGGTTTCATTCATGTAACCTACAAGGGTTGGCAATTGATCTGCACCTAGCAACACGGCGGCGGCGAGGGCGACCATCTTCTTGAGTCTTTAGCTAAATGTTCGGTGGTTTTATTGAGAATATGGAAAGAATCGAAGCAGTAAATAGTCGTGGATTCATTTAGTTAAAGGAGTGCGGTGGGTGCCGAGTCGCGCCGCGCCCATGCCCCTAACTCTGGTGAGTGATAGATTGTAAGGCTTCGTGTGCCATTTTCGCGAGAAATACCTCGTAGGTGTTTTTATCACCCTAAGCCAATAACTTAGATGTTTCGAAACAGGAGTAGCTGACGTTTATTTGTATTTACAATATTGTCTGCGTCGATACGTAATGTTGTGTGCTTCAGGACTGCGTGTAGAATACCAACGCTGTAGTAATTATTCAGCCATTTCTCATTCAATTAATTTAATTATGAATACCAGTCCTCATTTATTTAATATATTAAAGTAAAGTCGTAACTTTTACTCAGTTGTTTTACGTTACGATTTTCTTTTCACGAATCGTATTTTATGTATCGTGTGAATAAAGCTGCAATCAAACAATGTAGGCCATACACATCAACAGCAGGTGATTAAATAAAAATAAATATAATATTCATATTTATATGAAGTGTTTTGTATCGGGAAATGATCAATAAACAGGTTATGTCCGAAATAGAAAATAGCCTGCTGAAAATCACAAAAGTAGAACCTTCATTCAATGAAGCTTTTCTGTCGTATTCTGTATGGCTATACATGTATACCTGTAAAAGCCCTAATCTTTATTATAAAGCAGCTAACTTCATGTCCCTCCGAAAAACGTTTCTTAGATTCGGCTAAAGATGGCGTACGTAGCGAAATGAGCACGAACCACGTCAGAAAATACACGCTTTTATACAGAAATACGTACAAAAGGCTTTCGTTTATTTAAAAGCTATTTTTGTTTGACTAAAGTTGATACACGAAATTTGCTGATGTTTTTTGTTGATTCAGTTTTTAAAACAGAATTATTTTTTACGCATATTTCGTAATCTGGTCTGGTTTTAAGTTCAAACTTCAGGTAAAAGTGATCTTACAATGAAATGTTTCGGTTTTCAGTCATGTATTTGTTTAGTGTTGATTTTAAATTGGTACAAAAAATGTTATATTCAGTCAACAAAGTTAGTTGGCTCGTCGTTTTCGTTACATTATAGTAGTGGTTTTCTTTCAGAGTGTCATAAATAAACAAAGATACAAGATTATGATGACGATTTGACGACATAATTTTCATGATTATTCTAAATATTTTCTTTCAGCATAACTATGCAAAATATTTAATATTTTTTTATTTGTTTCTCTCATAAATGTACAAATGTTGATATTTACTATTAATCATTTTGTAACAATGTGTTCTTTATGAGAGCTGTCTGTGTGTTTGTTATATTACAAAAAAAAGGAAGTTAAAACTTTTCCACCAATATATCCACTGTAATATAATGACGAGCTTTCCATAAAAATATGTTTAGGTATTATCATTAATCCATTACTTATTTTTTTATGTCCACATAGATCTATAATAATTACTAATTAAAAAGTAAATTTAAAACCTACTTAGTCATAAATGCCGCCAACCTATTCCCCGTCACACTAAAGCAATAAAACTGTTACTTTATTGCTCGGACTATCATATTAATATATGCTAAAATTTTCCCTAACAGCCTGTAGAGTTCCACTGTCAACATTGCCGTCAACACATTTCATAATTGGCCATAGATTTATAATACTTCTCTACTAAACCAGACGTAAAAAGAGACATCTCAATTATTATTTATTTACAAAATTTGTTGTTTTTTTTTTGCATCAAAATGGGCTACTCGAAAAGCCATATCTATATCGGAATATTAAAAACAATCCGTACTTAGTTACATTATATATACGTAAGTAACTCTGTTTGTTACCTGTCGGAGTCTGTGTTTTCTGATAGCTACAATTTAGAGGTTTTTAGTGAAGAGCAAGCGTGCTCCATTGTCGGCATCACCGTCGCTTACCATCAGGTGAGATAGTGGTCAATCGTGATTCTATCCATAATAAAAACAAAACTTACATCTTCACGCCTAAACCGCTAAACTTATCTTAATGTAATTTAATAAAATATATAATAAAATAATTAAAAAAAAAATAACTTTGGACATAGTCTAGGACATACTAGTAGAAAAGAACTTGAGATACTTTTTATCAACATACTCGTACAAAGCCGGTGTAACCTCAGACAGATGCTTTTATTCAGTATAATATGTCACAAAGATGACTGCAGTTGTTCTTTACAAAATCCTTTTTTTTTCTCGAAAACTCCCTTTCATTGAGTTACCACTTTTTGGTTTTTTTTGAAGTAATGAAATCATTACTCGTAACTTAACCAATTATGCTGAAAATATCTATGAACTATGTTTTATATTTGGTAGATATCTTGAGTAATAAGTTGAACACACATCTTTTTTAGGTAGGTACTGATTTAAGAAACAATATAATTATTTTTTTTAATCTAACAAAACTGGAACAAACGTCCTTATTATGTAATGGTAGACATGAAATGGTCAAATAACACATGCCACAATTTGTTCACAAAGTTATTTATTTATTTAACGATTCATGTACACACAAAATTATAATAGAACACAAGGAGAAAAAAAATACATTATAGGTACATAGGGTTATCTATATATATAAAAGGAGAAACTGACTGACTGACATATCAACGCACAGCCGAAACTACTGGGATTAGGAGCGTGAAATTTTGGACAAGGTTTCCTTTTATGACGTAGGCAAGCACTAAGAAAGGATTTTCACTCCCTAAGGTGATGAAGCGGGGGTCCAAAGTTTGTATGGAGAAATCTACATTCACGCGAGCAAAGCCGCGGGCAACACCTAGTTTGTCTATAAATGTATCAAAAACCTTTAAATAAAATTGCTGTTTCGAAGAGTCATTTATAAAGTCAATATATGATCATTCGATAATCCATTAATCTTAACATACGTGTTTGACTGGCCACAATATCACATAGTAGGTAACTTCTTGATCAAACACTTTTCTTATATCAAACAACTTAACCAGTCATTACAAAATCAACTTAATCCAGCAACAATAACAGCTCTACAGAATCAGTATTAATATAACAGATATTCAACAATCCTCACTGGTGGCACTTAATAAATTTTCTTCAAAGAGCTATTTTGATATTCATTTGAGAAATGCTGGCCCACTGAAATCACATTTTAGCCCACAGCGGAATTAGGACAAGATGCAACCTTTAGGAATTGGGTCAGTCAAGAGCGATATTGTCTGTAGACAAAGTCGAGATACGCTCGTTTAGCGGTTCATCGATTATGTTCACGATTTTGGTTTCAATAATGGATCGGTTTCATCACATTATGTAGATAGGAAACGTATCTGTGCATTCAAACCTGGCTATGTGATACAGAAACAAACTTACCAACTTAAATGCTACATTTAAACTTATAAGCTAAGTACTGACCAAATTAAATGATTGCACTGACTGGACAGGTCCACTTAAATCTGTATGGTTCTTTCCGCAAAAGACCATCTCATCTGCATGTGATTTGACCATATTTGCTATATGGAGTTTAAAAGAGACTTTGACCCCTGAGTTTGTTTCGGTGTTTCTTCACACGGTAGTCAGCTAGGATACACCGGCCTCATCTAGTTTAAACTGACGAAATAATTGACATGTAAAGTGCTTTTTAAAACCTGTTTGCAAAACTCAGCGAAGTTATCACAAACAAAGTTTGTAGAATTTATGCCATTCGTTTACAACGAAATTTGACATCGAAAAATATTGCATTGTAATCATAAAGATTCTCCTGGGATGCGGAATTGTACAAAAGAAATACCATAGCCCTGGAAAGCAAAGGGCAACTGAAGTAAAGCCTGACACTCGCTCTCGCTCCCTCCAGAGTGGGAAAAATTATTTGATAATTTCCCACCCTCAAAAAAGAAACATCCTATAATTTCAGCCAAAAGACGTCCAATGCTGGATATAGGCCTTCCTCAAGTGCCGCTAGATAGTAGAATGTCAAACAAACACATGATAAATTCTTAATATTACATATAAGTTGAAAAGTAAAACATGTGATGTCCCAAGACCGGGTTAATTTGAGCTTATCCTAATATTTGTCAAATCTTCAATTTAATTCGTACAAAGTTCTATTAAAATTCATTATTATCAATGAACAGCTCCCCTAGCCAAGTTACAACCGTTTCGTGCCGAATTCCGTTCTCCAATCGGTAACGCCTTTTTTGTCAGCAATTGTAGAAAACGTTAAGTTGGTAGCCATGTTGACGCGCCTGAGTCGGCCGCTCGTTCTACAATGTCGTTCTACAATAACAAAGGACGTAGCGTTGAACATTGTAGAAACGATAACAATTGATTCTATCATTTTGAACGATGTGAACTTGGCTACGAATTTTCTATTCGTTTGTTCTGACCACGTGACTTAACTAAAATTAATTGATGTCATTCCCATAGCGTTAACGATTGCTAACGATTGCAGATTATCAACTTGGCTAGGGGTGCAGAGCAGTACGATTAAAACCTCTGATTCGTCCAAATAGCTATAATTATTTATCGACAGCAGTTGTGCTCTAAACAAACAACCATACGTAATAACTTATTCCCGCACTGACCCAAATCTGCATGAATTCTGTTCATTTAGACCCCATTCAGTGGCGAAATAATATATCAACTGTAACTACATACACACAAAAACGAAAATCATAATTAAGTGCATAACGGCTACATTACAATTTTAATTAAAATGTTTATATGAGTGCTTCAATTTCAGCAGAAAATATTTCAGTATTTACGATGTTCAGTTATGTAAATCAAATTCTGTGATGTTGGTCGCAGAAAACTTATTTCAGTTGATTAATCAACGTTTACAGGAAATATTATCTATCTATCTTTATAAAAGGACAAACTGACTGATATTATCAACGCATAGTCGAAACTACTGAGACATGGAACGTGAAATATCGCAGAAGGCTTCCTTTTATAAGCTACTAAGAAGGGGTTTTTGGAAATTCAACCTTTAAGTGAGTAAAAAGGGGGAAATACGTTTGTATGCAAAATCTAAGAAAATAATTGTCATTTTTTTTTTAAATTAATTTAAACCAGTGCTTGACTGCAATCCCACCTGATAGTAAACAGTGCTACAATCATTGATGGTAAGGCGCACTAGTTTATTAAGACCCTATTCACTCTAGCCTTGAAGACACCTAAATTATAGTTGAACGGGAAGACCGCAGCAGGCAAATTGTGCCAGTCCTTCGATGTACGCTGTATAAACGACGAAGCGAAACGCTTAGTCCGGATCGTTGAAGTCTCAACAACGCAAGGGTGGGCCCTGCCGTACGTCGGGTTGTTTGTCAGTTATTCAGAACAATGACCAATAGAATAATTTAGGTGATTTTAAAGTTTGTATGGAGTATTCTTATTTCTTGGGTTAAAAAACTTGAAACCTGATAATAAAGACTGACATTATTAGTTTTTTTTTTTTTTAATTACCCAAAAAGTACAGTTTAAGGGAACAAAGTCACTGGTAAAGTGCAAGAAATAAAAGTGCGAAATTGGATTTATGTCAAACCCGTTTTTAACTTTTATTTTAAGATTCATTGTGATTTATATACTACCTTTGGTTGCAAAGACATTAAAACCTCAAAAACCTTTGTAAAATACTGTAGCTAGCCAAGTTTCTTCAACTGCCATTTGACCTTTATACTACTGGAGACACCGGCAGTTTAAGGTCAGAACCTGATACTTTTTTGTTTCACCTATGACCTCTATGACTTACGTCACTCATTTGAAAAAGTCAATGAAAATCATGTTAGTTTTGTTATAAGCCAAATTGTTCCAGCAAGTGACAGAGATAGAGCTATAGGGGACAAACCCCGTCCCTTTTTCGCAGTGTCACAATCACAGTCTTAACACTGCAAAGCCCCGGGCGATAAAATTGCAGGATGTGACCCATCGCCACTTGTTCGGTGAGTGTGGATACGTTTATTGTCGGTCACTTTGTTGTATTAAGAGAGAGAATATAGGACGTTTGATGTTACGGTTTTGAACAGTAGTTGCTGGGGTCAAGAAACTACATAACCTATGAAAGGTTTTCCGCTGAGAATAGTTGTTTATCGAACATTTATGCTGATGGTCAAGCCGCGTCATCGAGACGTGAATCTTGAGCAATTGTACGCTAGAAAAACGTCGACACGGTGTCAATACGTCGTGAGTAAACGCCTGAGGGCAACTCTCGTATTTTTATGGAATGTTTGCATTCACCTCTCAGACGCAAACTGTCAAAAAAGTCCATAAATTTTGACAAGTTTCTGACATTGGTAGTCGCGAGATGAGATTGTACCTTAAATAATACTTACCTATAAGTCATCATAACAACAGGTAACATGACCTATGTTGGGCGTGGGCTTACGGACGACGAGCAATGAGTAGCTCGCCGTCCGAACCGAGCCCGAGTCATTAACGGCGCGTAATGTTCCAGTAAATTGAAAGTTTTTTACATTGCAAACCCATGGCTCCCCTGGACCCCTGGGGGTGTCACGGGAACTTGAATTTGGACCCGTGATACCCCCAAATAATTTAGTGGGGTGCTTGGTAATTGCTACTAAAAGAAACTCTAGTACTTGGTATTAAAACTGCGTATATCTTTGTTGTTGAGGTGGGAAATCATTCAAGGACTTCTCTCGTCTAGGGTGGGCGGGAGGTTGTGTCAGACTTTTTAAAGTACGAGAAATGGTCATCTAATGCAAAGGACCTGTAGACTGTAGTAGACCTGTGGTTTCTTGCGAGACCAAAAATCACACTTCAAACTTTTATTATAAAGGATATTTGTATGTATGTATGTGTGAGTGTACGTTTATTACTCTTTCACGCTCCAATGACTGAGTACTTTTTATCTCGGGAGTATGTTTCCTTGGGATGATTTTCTTCTTTCACGACAGCGAAGCTGCTGATAGAGCCTAGTGTGAGGGATATATAGGTGTAATAAGTGGGGCATTTGGCCAGTGATGACATAATTATGGTTCCAAAACGTGGTCGGTCACAATGGGCCTCATGTGAAGGCTCAAAGTCACCCAAAGGGCAATGGAAAGGGCTATGCTCGGAGTTTCCTTGCGTGATCGAATCAGAAATAAAGATATCCGCAAGAGAACCAAGGTTGCCGACAAAGCACGAAGAATCGTCAAACTTAAGTGGCAATGTGCCCACATTGCCAAATACAAGGTGGATCGATGATCTGGTAAAGGTTGCGGGAATCCGATGGATGTGAGACGCACAGGACAGGAGGACTGTAGGGGCCTAGCAGGGTCGAAGCCTACTGGGGCCAAGGGTCTGATTCTGAAAGGAAGACTCGGCCCTGGTACGAAAGGCAACGAAGGAACAGGAGTGGGTTTTTAGTCAGTAAAAGTCTGACACTATCTCCCGCCCCGCCCAAGGGCGGGGGATGTCATAAGATGATTATCCCACCGAAAAAAAAAAAAAAGAAAAACAGGACAGGAGGAGGAGGATATTTGGCTGAAATGATGATGATGATGATGATGAATAAGTTAAATGTTAGTCAGACTAACAGCTGTTAATTATAATCCCAAAATCCTTTGCTGACTCACCTTTTGATTACAATAACTTGTATATCGTCCCCTCTTTTTACACTGGAATATACAGCATCCTGTATAGTGTAGTCGTAACTCGCATCTATCACGTATCGGTATTGATTCTAGTTTGTGTTTTGACAGTGTTGATAGTAGCAGTGCAAACGAGACAAGGTAATTCTTTTTTATTTACGATATTTTCTATTTTTTTTGGGTTCCGGTTTTTTCCTTTTGAGCTAAAAAGGAAAAAACGGAGCCCTTATTAAACGGAGCACTTCGTTGTCCATCTTACTGCCTGTCTGTCTGTCAAGACCCTTTATCTCGGCAACGCGTGGAGGTATCGAGTTGAAATTAAAACTATATACCCAAGTCTGCGGTCCCTTGAAGCTGTGAAAATATTAAACTTCTGAGTTAGTGAAAAAAAAAAGATACGACCGTTTATGTCGCAAAAAACGTGTATTTCGACACTCTCAAGTGAATCAAAATTCATAGGGTACTTCCCGTTGACCTAGAATACCGAAATTTGGCATGAAACAAGGTCTTATAGCACAAATATAAGAAAAATAAAAAATAAAAAAATCTGTAAATTATATGTAGTTACATCACAAAAAAAAACCTTTTTGCGATTCGGAAAAATCACCGTAACTCAATTCGGAAATTGAACTGTTTTCATAGATAAGTTTGTACAGAACCCTCAGTGCGCGAGTCCGACTCGCACTTGCCCGGTTTTTTCTATAAACCTATAACTGTCTTAAGAGCAGTGGTGACCCAGTGTTAACAATCTCAACTTACGAGTTGTAAGTTGCACGTTCAAACTTAGTCGGGCACATGACTTTGTTAAATTTATTTCATCAACAGTGCTCTCAAAACGATGAAGGAAAATAGCTTGAGAAAAGTGGCATGTCATAGAACCAAAAACTTTGAAGACACGTGACTTCCACAGTGTGTCCACGTGGTGGGTTACCCCCGGCCCATTCCCTCTCCTAGAAAAGAGGCCTGAGACACATCAGTTTTTTTTTTATTGTTACAAACTAGTGCTTGACTACGATCCCACCTGATGATAAGTAGTGACGCAATCGTTGATGGTGAGGTGCACTAGTTTATTACTCTAGCCTTGAAGACACCTAAATTATAATCAAAAAACATTATAAGGCTGATTATGCTTATTGTATGCTTACATAACTGTCTTTGCCAGTTATTACTTGTACTCTTTTCTTTTGTGTTTCATGTCAACGTTTTATTTATCGATATAACAGCTCACTATGTGCACTCACACTAACATAAAACTCTATGCGTCGTGGCGTAGACTGTCACATGCAGGTCATTGAAATTCAAGCCGATTGCTTCTTAAAGGTACATCTGCAAGAACTGTAGAAGAATAGCTTAGTGATCATGATTTTAAAAAGGCTTTTGAGGTGAGCGAAACTGACTTATTAACTCACCAATCATCAAATCAAAACTCACCCTGGATGTTTCTTCGCAATGGCCCCCGCGCCTCAGTCGGATTCCAATCCCGATTTCCGGTCACCGTAGGCGCGGGCTTGCGGATGGGTAGCTCGCCGTCCGACCATCCGGTAACTGTCCGGACCGAGCTCAAGTCGTCGACGGCGCGTAGTGTTCCACGCGCGCCTCAAGGAGATGTCAGAAACCATAGGGGCCCAGCAGAGTCGAAGCCTACTGGGGCCAAGGGTCTGATTTTGAAAGGAAGACTCGGCCCTGGTATGAAAGGCAACGAAGGAACAGGAGTGGGTTTTTAGTCAGTAAAAGTCTGACACTATCTCCCGTTCCGCCCAAGAGCGGGGGATGTCATTGGATGATTTTCCCACCGAAAAAAAAAACCATGTTTCTTCTTTTTCCTTCTTGCCACATTTCCGCAGTCATAGCAAGCATCAGCATCGCCTCTTTATGGCCCGCGTAGAACACAACCCTCCATCAACTCGGGCTTGATCCTTACCAGACGGTCAGACGGCGAGCTACCCATTGCTCGCCGTCCGCAAGCCCAATAGAAAAGTAGTTGTTAGGTTAACTTCATAATCCAGTGTGCACATTTAGATTAGGTTGAAGTCCAGCAACTGGTTATTGGAATTGGGATATCCAATCTCTCCATGTAAAATATCGGTGTTCAGCTTCATTTGGTTAGATGTTCATTAGCCTAGTAGCTAATATAGGATTTTGGTGATGCAGATAATTTACACTGATACTATGAAGAAGTAAAATTTGTTTTTTTGTTTGTAGGAGGTAATCTCTGAAAGTCCGATCGCCAAAATGTTTTCACTGATAGAAACCTGCTTTATTTCTGAGTGACATAGATTATATTTTATGTACTCGAGCGAAGCCGTGGACAAAAGCTTGTAATTGTTTTTTTTTTTTCATAGAAAACATAGAGTTCAAGTTCCGATAATATCGTGCATACACATCATTTGAGACTGAACCTCATAAAATTGTAACAATATCGTGAAATTTTGCAATACTACTCAACATTTGGTTCTAAAATATTTCAAACTGATGTTACATTGTCTTCTCCATTATTGATACATTCATTCACTCACTCACTCACTGAAGAGTTCAAAGAGTTCAATAACTTTCATGGCAGAGAGTGAAAGTAAATTGAAAAGGGAGTTTTTTTTTAGCGGAATTTTTTCTAGTCAAGATCAGTGGCTGTTTTGGTTATTCTCAAATTGATTGTAGTGATGTAAAAATGGTGTAGTTTTGTATCTTAACTAGACAATATGGAATCATTGAAACAGGCGCGATTTCGGTTAAATAGAACTGAGAATTTTACTGAAGTGTTGACTACCTCAGCAAAGCCTGCCGAAGACTGACACGATACATTTGTTGCCAAATACTGCAAAAATATTAGAATGTGTTACAACAGCATTCTAATGGAAAACAATGTGAATGTATTATGTATCAAAAACCAAGGCCTATTGTCAACGGACGCGTAGCTTCATAGACGCGTATTCGTCATTATACGCTTGGTGGACGCCTGTTCACAGCTTACACACGAAACTATGAAACGGTCGACGAAACGACAACTACACGATGGCACGACGTTGCCGCTCTATCAACACAACACCAAGCGTACAATAACCGCCGCCGGGATTCCGATCCCGATTTCCGGCCACCGTAGGCGCGGGCTTGCGGACGGCGAGCAATGGGTGACTCGCCGTCCGACCGTCCGGTAACCGTCCGGACCGAGCCAAAGTCGTCAACGGCGCGTGCTGTTCCACGCGCGCCTAAAGGAGATGTCAGCAACTGTAGGGGCCCAGCAGGGTCGATGCCTACTGGGGCCAAGGGTCTGATTCTGAAAGGAAGACTCGGCCCTGGTACGAAAAGCAACGAAGGAACAGGTGTGGGTTTTTAGTCAGTAAAAGTCTGACACTATCTCCCGCCCCGCCCAAGAGCGAGGGGTGTCATAAGATGATTTTCCCACCGTAAAAAAAAAAGGGCCTTTTTATTTTAGGTTTGAAAATCATCTAATGACGAATCGCGCTCTTGGGCGGAACCCGAGTTTCGTTTTCACACTACCTATGGCCCCCGGTAGGCTTCGACCCTGCTGATTTGCTGACATCTCCCTGTGGCGCGCGTGATACAATACGCGCCGTCGACGACTTGGGCTCGGTCCGGAAGGTGGGCTACCTATTGCTCGCCGTCGACAAGCCCGCGATGCTATAGTAGTGTGTGTTTTATTGGTAATTTTCTGTAGCCATAAACCTATCTCTGGGTTTCCTTAGTTTAATGTTTTACATATTTTTCAGGTTACGATGGTATATTCATTTAGTAAGTTCATGGTTCGTTCGTTCAATATCAGGTTTTGATCTCAACCAAAAAATACCGAAAAATAATTGTAGTTTATTACTTAGTTCCATTCCATTTATTATATTTCAAGTGGCTTTTTATTTTCCATTCCCTGCTTGTCCACATTGTCGTATGACGAAAGTAATCAAGCGACATTGTGTATACAGAAGAAACAAATGAATGTGCTAATTAATACATTCTCGTACTGCATTATATCAGCTCAAAGGTAACCACTAGGTCAGCGGCTGTAAAAATAAACAGTCACTCTATGTAAAGGACTGGTAGACAGTTGCATCAGGTAGACTAGAAGTTGACCCCGATATTAGTAAAGATAAATAATATTTTGCTATACATTTTTTTTCTGCCGTTTGAGCATGAAGCTATCAACATAAATACACACATATACCTACATACACACTTTAACCTGTACAATATTAGTCATTTTTGTCTGTATAATAATAGTGTAATTTTTTATGAAAATACCTTCACTTCTCATATAAAATTATAACATTGTATAGTCTTAAACTGGTAAACGTTTCGAAATTTTAGATATTTTGTCATAAATTCTATCTTCTGTACTTATTTTATTTTTCTTGCAGGATTTTATGACAGAAACTTTTTATGGTTTATGAATCATGCCCAAATCTGTAATCGCACCTAACTTTTACTTACGTACGTACCTAAAAAGACACTCTGAACACAAACCTTATACCTATGTCTACGTTTCAAAAACAACATAATTATCCAAGCATTCCAAACTTCGAAGCTTTCTTATCAAGATTACTTATCTGAAGTCCACAATAACAGGCGAAGAGCACGGAAAACACGCGGTTACTTCCTATGCAACGATGATTCGCAAGCTGCCCGCTTTTTTGCAATAAATGCTGGCTGGTTATATGCTGACCTAGTTTTGCCGGCAGCGCTTGTTTTTCCGAGTAAACATGTATAGAATCGAAGCCCCGAGGATCATGGGGCAATTTGTTGCAGTATTGTTTTAATAACAATGTTTTTGAAGGGATTTGTGTAAACTTGTAGGATGTATATTAATGTAGGATATGTTATTTTGATTGAGCCGTGCCCAATAGCCGTAATTCCTTTATTTAGAAAATAAAATTATAAGTCAACAGTACTGGAACCTAAACGCTTAGGCCCCTCGCCCACGGCGAAATTTTGTAGCGATGCTATAGCGCGTTCGCATCGATACAGTCGCGATGCTGTAGCGCGTTAGTAGCGCGTTGGCATCTTTTTTACAGCGCTTGCAAATGCGACTAACGCGCGTTAGTTGCGATGCTGTCGGGCGCTTACGAAACGCGCGAAAGCATGATGAAAAAATTAAGAACTAAATCATAAACAGACCCGGCAAGAAATCATTTAAATAAAACGGCGCTTAATCTAGCCGTTGTTAAATTCTGCTTTAAAATCAAATGCACTAAAATCTATTCCGGTATTCTGTTTTGGCCTAATGGAGCGAGTCCGGACAATGCGCCCGCAGCCTATAGACCAATTAGCCGGTAATGACGCCTCTATAAGCTACCGTAATGGCCTGTTGACGTTCACTGGGCATTTAATTTATTGACTAGGATTGACGTTCTAAGATGTGATTTGTTTTAGTTGTATTGGAGGTGAAATACCTACGTCCTGTAGGTGTGACATTTTAATGTTACAATTGGTTACTTCCATAAGTAGTCATAACCTCACTATCTTAGTATGTCTGCTAGGTATGAAATACCTATTCAAAATTATTTTAAGAATATAGTTTGTTCAGATTCAGTAACTGAATCGATTCCAATATTTTTTACACTATGTTATATTTTTTCCCAAAAATAAAAAAGGTCACAAGTTGGAGACCACCTACACTAAGTAAAACACAGGTCATGGCAGATCATGGCGGGCATTAGGCGCTAGCGCACAGCCTGATAAGGGAGCAAATCAACCCCTCAGTCGCCTGGATGGCCCAGTGACCATGTATTAATGCGGACAATCAGATAGCATAACAAACTTATAACTTTGTGATTTTTCATGATACAGTTATATAATTTCGTACATTGATTCTTTACATTAAAATACTAGACACGTGTTTCGGATTTCGCATATACTAAAACTAATGTTGTATATATTTTTCTGTTTTCTCCCACAACAGCAAGTCTGATACTTCCTATCTGAGTTTTACTGACTAAACCCCACGGAACTCTTTCTCTTCTAATATGTGAAAGTAAAAGAAGAAAGAAAAAGTAATAGGCAAGCTCCCTCAGTGTACCTTCCTAATTGTTAGTTTTAATTAGGTCATCCATAAGTTACTTGCGCATATTTACTTCATTATTACTTAATATTGCTTGCTACGAGCGTGTTAAAGGTCAGAAAGAAAACTTTACTTGTTCTATGATACCTTGCATCTTGCTAAATTTCAGGATTCTAGGTCAACTGAAAGTATCCTAAAAAGGTATACACCCTAGAAAATACTCTAGAAAGAAAGTAAGTTACGTACCTGAGTAAGGTTTTGGTTTCTTTGCGAGTCAAAGTCAAAGTTTTTTTATTTCACATAGGCCTTACTTGGGCACTTGTAAAACGTCAGAAGCTAGTGCACTAAAATATAATAAAGCATATACGACCTTATCTTCAAATTGGGTTGTCTTAGAAGTTTGATATTTTCACAGTATTTTGGTATCTATTAATTTCAGCTTAATAAGTTCACACCTAAGAAAAAGGTTTTTGACGGACAGACAGACGAACAGATGTACAACAAAAGAATCCTATAAATGTTCCGTTTTTGCCAACTGATGTTCGGAACTCTAAAAACACGTTAAACGATAAAAAAATATTTTTAAAATATAATTTAATCGATTCATTGCTAACCAAGTGAGACACTGGCCAGTAGGTATATAATCCAATAAAGCGGCAACACCGGCAATTGAGGACAATATTAACTGGCCATCGATTTGCACTGTACCACGGTACTCCCCGCACTGCTGCACTAGTATTACGAGTATTGATAAGCTCTTAATATCCACTACCAACATTATTTACGTACTTTATAGGCTTTTCATATTTCTATATTATTTATTTATTTACTTACATAAACCCAAGCGAACGCCGGCGTTCGCGCGTGACGTCATCGCGCCATTCTTCATGCAACATTAAGTACACAGGCGGACTTAATGCCTTAGGCATTCTGTATCAGTCAACCTAGGGTGGAGAAGACAGAAACGGTACGAGCCTTATTGATAATATTTCAAAATTCAAAAACAAACATGTTCCAAAAAAATAATAACCAAATTTACTACAAAAAAAACCACTAAAACGATCAAAATAACAATACCAGAGACATTGACTTCCAAAATTAAAGTTATTTTGATCGTTTTAGTGTTCTTTTTTTAGTCAAGTCGGTTATTATTATTATTTTTTTGGAAAAAGTTTTTTATTCAGGATGTTGGTTATCCATATGGCGTATCCAAATTCATTCTGGCATTTGAGTGTGAAGGAGTAACTTTACACACACACATAGTTACTTACAAACTTTCGTTTTTTGAAGTCGGTTAAAAAGTACAAAGGGTACTTTTTATCCCCGGTGAAAGTCCCCTGGGATAACTTTCTGCTTTCACGGGAGCGACGCCTTTGCCAGAAGTTCGTTTACTATTTATTTTTCTTTTATTGGGCTATATTCCCACTGCTGCCCCCCTAGCCAAGTTACAATCGTTTCATTTCGATTCTCTTTTCGTCGATCGCCCGAGTCGGATAACTCGGGCGATCGACGAAAAGAGAATCGAAATGAAACGATTGTAACTTGGCTAGGAGGGCTGGGCAAATACTTCCTTCTTCGTCTGGGTGATTTCTAGCCTTGTTTGCCCAGTGAAATTGATCAGATCGTCACATCTCTTTCACCTCGACGGCGTCGTCTGGGATCAGGCGTCCAGTGAATCACAATTTTCGCCCAACGTTCACTTCAGCCTGGGTGTTAACTATGTATATCTTGAGCACATCTTTAAGGTTTTTCTGTAGGTATGGCTTTGCCCAGATCTTACCGTCAATCAACTTAACCCTCTCCTGAATTCAAGTTCAAAGTGGTTTCGGCAGTATAAATGTATCAATTTATCCCATGAGAACATACTAGGACATGGTATATCTCAGAGATAGTGAAGGAGTAACAAACAGACAAAACACACAAACTTTCGCCTTTTTAATATTAAGCTAGAACTACACTAGACCGGCGCACACGTGGACCACGCTTGAGTTGTACGTAGCGGCGCGTTGCGTGGCGTCGCGTGGCGTGGAATTAATGTAGCTCTGCAAGTCTAGTTGCCATATAAAATTTATGGAGACCGACGCGCCCAGATCAGCGCACGTGTGCGCAATGTAGTATTTTTAGTATGAAAAATACTACCAAAATCAGTTCGGAACGTTTTGTTCGCTTTGTGGCCCTAACAACCAAACTGCATCGTTGCTCTATCTGAAAACTCTGAATGCCAACATTTGAACCAATCCCAAAGTTACAAAAAACCTTGGAGACCAGTGACTGGACCAATTAAAACGAACAAACTGCAGTTGAAAATAATTTCACCCATAATTAGCACCGTTACAATTCACTCACCAACTGAAAGAGCAAATCAACCTCCGCTCCTCATTACAAGGTCTATACTCTACTGTAAACAGCAGCTGTTCTGGATGCAGATTCGGATAGAGAACAATTATCGAGCGATATCCCGGATTACATGACCCGAGGGAATATGAAGTTAGTGGACGATTCTATTTGCATAAATTAAGCTTTCAATTAAACTGAGATCTGCGACTGATGCATCGGCTATTCCTTCTGTAGCGTGGGATGATCGTAATATGGTCCAGATTGTTTATTCAATTAATCGACGACTGTTGGGTCTGTGGATTTATTCAAAAGAGTTACTACAGCACTGGAAAGCAAAAGCCGACTGAAAAAACACAAGTGGATTTTAGTCAGTAAAAGTATGACATTCCCTCTCGCTCCGTCTAGAGCGGACGTAGTTATTCCATGATTACCACCAAATATTCATTTCATATTACATTTATATATTAGTTTTCCACGCTGGATTTTTTCTCTAACATTACCTGTTTTTTTCTGAAGCAGTTAAAACCAGTAATTAAGCAATAGGTGGATTAAAACTTGAAAGTGTTTTTATGAATAACAAAACAAGTTTTGATTCATTTTCTGCAGAATAATCATCATTGTCAGTCTTTAAATTAGTCCAATTCATTTATATACATAGTGCTTTATTTCACAAGGGAGACACTAGAATGTTTTATTTTAATTTTACAATATTTTTATATTTATTATTATTTGATAAATTATATTTTATTTTGATTTCACAATATTTTCATATTACAATTACATTGGAAAAAAATTGATTGCATTGAATGTATGTTAAACGGTTATAATAAAGAACAAGCGTAACGAATGACAAATTTGAAGCGATTATTTTTTTGTTTGAACCCACTTATCTATAAACTAGGGGTTCAAATTGAAAAATTCTTTTAATATTAGATAGCCCACTTATCGAGTAAAGATATGTGAATATAACATCACTAATAGAAGCAGAGCAGCAACCAAAGAAGCGGGTTAAACTGCTGAGGACATCTAGTACCCAGATAATTTTCTTTTTTTTCGCTTGTATTTTAGCGGAGCAAGAACTATTATGACATATGGCTCCGAAACATGGTCGCTTACCACACATTACCACATATTCTTACATGGCCTCATCAGAAGGATTAAAGTCACTCAAAGGGGAATAAAAAGTGCTACGCTTGGAGTTTCCTTGCGTGATCGCGTCAGAAATGAAGATATCCGCAGGAGAACCAAGGTTACCGACATAGCCCGAAGAATCGCCAAACACATTGCTCATAGAACAGATGGTCGATGGGTACGATAGGTTCTGGAATGGCGACACAAGGTGGACCGATGACCTGGTGAGGGTCGCGGGAATCCGATGGCTGCGAGACGCACAGGACCGGTCATTGTGGCGACATTTGGAGGAGGCCTATATCAAACAGTGGACGTCTTTCGGCTGAAATGATGATGATGATGATGAAGCGCTGTTAAAATATTATCAATCAGTCGATAAAGTTGATCAATTTTGCCATGGCCATGTTATTAGAACCAATACAACATGTTCAAGACAACAGAACCTACCTACACGTATGAGGCCATCGAAATGACGTCACACATCATTGATCGTACACACGTATATTAACTTTTTAACATTACGGAAAAGCGTAGTTATAAGTGGTGGTAAGACGTATAAAAATCGATTGAATTAAACAGGTAAAGTTTTCAACGTGTAGGCTTCTTTGCGTGGGTTTCATAGAACCTAGTGACACAGTTAGTAGCTAGAAACAGTTGTGGCTCAAATGCAATCGCTACGTGAATTTATGTCTAAATATAGGATTTCAACACTTAACTCAAATCACAACACAAAGTCTACTGGAATCATGGGTCAACTTTTGAAAAGGTTATTTGTGGTCCTGGGATACAAAGGGCAATTGAAGGAATATAGGTGTGAGAGTAAAAGTCTGACCCGTCCGAGCTCCGCTCCAGAGCGGGAGAAGTCATTAGATGATATCCACACTTAAAAAGCGACGGCCGGATGGCAAGCTACCCATTGCTCGACGTCCGCAAGCCCGCGTCTACCGTTGGTAGTCGGGGTCAGAATCTCGGCGTCAGGGGCGTGAGGACGTTCGTTCCCTCATGCGTGCGGCCTCCTCCTTCGCTAGCATTACTGCTTCGCAGAAGGAGGCCACCGCTTGCCATTCCTCCTCGCTTCGGACCATAGCCCGAACCAGGGCCCGACGCGAGAGGTCGTTGCCGCCGACACGACGGTGTTCCGCCCAAGTGGGGCACACCTCCACCGTGTGCTCCACCGTGTCCTCCGGACGGTCCACATAATGATAACACCTGGGCGTTTCTTCCGCCTGAATCCAATGCAGGAACCTCCCGAACTTGCCATGTACGGTGAGCACTTCCGTCATGCGTAAGGTGAAGACGCCGTGTTGCCGCTCCAGCCACTCCTCAAAGAGAGAACTTACCGCCATAATAGGTTACATACTTGGGGTGGACAACACAAAACTTCTTGGATAGACTGATAATATAATAATAATGTTTATTCGTTTCTCTCAAAAGGTACAAAGGTTGAAAGTAACTAGCAGTTACAACGTCTATTCTTGATGGTCAGACTTTCTGGCGTCTAACTCGTCATCATCATAATTTAACCGAAAGAAAGAAAGAAAAAACGTTTATTCGTAAAGACGTCCACTGTTGCACATAGGCCTTCCCCAAGCGTCGCCACAACGACCGGTTCTGTGCGTCTTGCATCTATTGGATTCCCGCGACCCTCACCAAGCGTCTGACTACCTATAATGCATTTTTTACTGAGTACATATACTATAATATATTTTTGCTATCACGTAGTTGAATCTGCTGGCAGAAGCCAGAACATGTTGAAAAAAAAATTTCTTTCTCCATATCATTTGTTTTTTTTTTTGTTGGTTTGTTTTGTGTTTTTTTATATGTTTCATATTTTTTTATTATTATAAATGACTTATTTTTTTTTTATTTTGTCTCTTTGAAGTGTCTGTTATTTGTTTATTGCGCAAACCTACCACAGTGGTGTCTTTTTTAGCCCAAAGGTTGACTGGTAGAGAATGCCTTGTTGCATTAAGTCCGACTATACATACTGTACAAAAAGTTTAAATAAATAAATATCATCTAGAATTTTGTTCTACTACGTTTAATTCCCTAATAACAGTGCCGTAGCGTGCAGTGACATCTTGATTGTTCTAAGTAATTAAAATCTAGTTGACAATAGCTCAGTTACATGTTCCATCTGATACTGGCGTGACGTCAACGCTGACTTATGACGTGTTGTGCTCTATTGTGGACTGAAATTCATTTTTGTTGATGCATAAAGAAAAGAAAGATAGAATAGAATAAACTTTATTGTACACCAAAATAGTAACAAAACTTTTTACACTAACTTAAATCTGTGGGTACAATGGCGGTCTTATCGCTGACAGCGATATCTATCAGACAATCTTAGGAAGGACTGAAAGAACTTGAAATAAAAAAGGGGGTAGTCTGCGGTGTACTACAAATTAATAAAATATTAAATATAAGATTAAAATAATATACTAGACTATACATAGGTATAAGATATATTATATAGCTATTATATATAAAAGACAATACACAAACTTATAAATTTAATAAAGAAAAGAAAGAGAGGAAAAAAAGAACGAAAGAAAACATGTTTGTATTGCGATGAAGCTCTGATCTGAGGTCTGATCATTATCATCATCATATTCCTGCTATTGTCCCATGTTAAATGATGATTCTTGCTAATGATATTTTGCCATCCGTGACGGTTCTTAGCATCATGAAGTGCGACATGCGTTTTGAGCTGCGGCCTCTAAAAAACCTTTAAAAAGGCGCCTAGCTCAGCATAAACTGCGATATTTAAATTATGGCATTTCTTCAAAGATTTCATTACGATATTTAAATGCATTTAAAGTTTCTTTCGCACAATATAAATATCAAACGAACGTTTCATAGAATAACGATAATTTAAATGTCAAGCTATCACACATTTATCATGCTTGACTCAGTTGTATGACGTATTATGTGATTGTTATTACTCTGACATAAAGTTCAAATTAGATTTATAGACGTCTTCGTCAAACATATCAGCTAACAAGTGGTTTACAATACACAGTATAACATTTTTCGTTTTAAGTTTCATTGCTTTACTTCTTCTTAGCGTGTCGGTGGTGAAACTAGTTTTTCGATACACTTACTCGAAAAACCGCTCATATCCCTACCGCTTTTAGGCACGTCATTTACAGTTCTACGCACTAGTTCGGAAAAGTGCGCGTGCTCGCCACCCACACACACACACAAATGTTATAAATTGTATATAATATTATCGTATCAGGTTAGGCACTAAGCGACCCCCAAGAGTCGTGCTTTAACCCCTGTTTATTTATATCTTCGTAGGTATATTGAAAAACGTCGTTTGATACATGTGTAAATTTGTCACTGCAATGCTGGGTTCCATAGCATCCTCGCCTAAGACTCGTGTAAATTCTGTCTCGGTCGCAATAACAAACTTTCTCCACTTGTATCAAAATGCACAATTTTTTTAAAGTTATTTCCTTGCCTGGTCCCATATTTGGCCACGGCAATGCCATCCGCTGACATTGTCATTCGTTCTTGGACCATTCGTTCTTATTTATCGATCGAAGTATATTTTGTCATAATGAAATCATATCCATATTTCATCTTGATAATTTCAACCTGTGACCAAAACGTCAGCGAAGATCTAACCCAATTTGTCAATGCAGAGCTTGTCAGTCACATCTAGCCGAAACTCAGCTCACCGTTTGTTCAAATATTGTAGCAAACATTTGCCCTCTGCCAATTCACTTGAAGTTTCGAACGTTGCACTACGACTGTTGAATAGAGATATATGTTTATGTTTGTATAAACTAAGCTGGAGCAGTATACGGGTTGTGGTTCTAATATTGGTTTGAAATAGATGGGAACCTGGTACATAATTGTTTAAGACCATATTATAGCTACAGAATACATCTTGCCACGTTTCTGTGCCTCATCAAAAGACTTAAAGTCACCCAAAGGGCAATGAAAGGGCTGTGCTCGGAGTTTCCTTGCGTGATCACATCAGCAATGAAGATATCCGCAGGAGAACCAAGTTTACCGACATAGCTCGAAAAATCGCCAAACTTAAGAGACAGGGGCAGGGCACATTGCTCGCAGAACAGATGTCGAAATTCAATTTGATCTACTTCCCAGTTACCAACTGAGCTGAAATTTGGCATGCATGTGTATATCAGATGACATACAAAATGATTATGACCGAAATGAACCGGACGGTGGCCATAGGAACTTGATAGTTAAAGACACAACCCCATCGAGTTTGGACTCGTTTGATATATCTTGACGAGTACTTTGGTGCTAGATGGTAACCAGGATCTGATGATGGAGTTGAAAGATGACCATAGGAACTCGGTAAATAAACGACACAACCCCATCGAGTTTGGACTCGTATGATTCGTCTTGATGAGTACTTTGGTGCTAGAATGATGGTAATCAATGTCTGATGATGTAGCTGGATGATGGCCTCATGGCTAATTATTCAGTTCCTATGAACAAGGTACTAAGCGACTTCAATCCACAACACATTATTGACTAAATAAAAAGTTACATTAGTAAACAAAACAAAAAAATAACGCTCGTTCATATGTATACTAACCGTTGGACCATGATGTTCGAAAAATAAAAATTTGAATTTGAATTTATAATCTTCAAAAATAATATAATATATACCACCAAAAACATAAACGTTAAAGAAAGCCAAGTTCTCTATAATGGTTTTGCTTATAAAAGAAGTGATATCCAACTGTATACCTAGTTCTCTCGATGTTTTTTTTTAATCACAGCTCATATAGTACACGATGTCCTTCAGTAGCTTTAATTCAAAAATTGTTATATTCTTTGTTACTACTCAATAGTGCGTCTTTGCAGGTTTTACTCACAAACTTGAAGCTTTGTGCTTAGGTACAATTTAGTTTTCAACTTCTTAAGTCACCTGGATATATTCCTAACTTTTGATGTCCAATTCATGAATGGCTGCCTTAAAAGTAAAAAAAAAAATAGATGTCATAATCACATAATTGGTGAGATGTTTTTGTGAAAATTTTGATATTTGGTAAGTAGAATAATGTTTAATAGTAGTTTAATAGTTTTATCAAGTACATTATACATGTCTGTTAGAACAGTGATCCCCAAACTAGACGTTAGTCTGTATCTTGGGGATCAGAGTTGTACATTTTCTTTATATCCATAAAGTTGTACATGGTGATTATTAACAAAATCAAACTAAGATTGAACTTAAATAATTAAGACAAAATAATAATAATCATAACTTAGCATATTAAAATGGATGAAAATAAATAAAAACGAACACAAGAAAAATAAAATCAAAATAATTAAAAAAGTGGTACATAATAAAGAAACATACTGCAATATTCAAGTTAATATTATTATGTATGTGTGTACGTGAGCGTTGTGATGAGGTGTGTGTGTGTGTGTGTGTGTGTTTGTGTGTGTGTATGGGAGAGGGTGTGGGTGTGAGCGTGTGTGGGAGTGAGATGGAAGTGACATTAGGAGTGCTGTCGGTTTATATAGTCTTACTTCATTTGCAACTATTTGAATATGATCCTTTCTGTTTCATCGTAGGAGAGTGTGAGAAGCCAGTTCTTTATGATCTTTTTACACAGGGGTATTTTGAGGTCTATTATATTGCAGTACTTTACTGCTTCGTTATAAATGCGTGGATATAAATAGTTTGAGGAGCGTCTTGCCATAAGAGAGTTTCCTTTGGGAGTGGGTATCCTGAAAGTACGCTTTGATATTATTTCCGCGTAGTCTGGTCTAGATTTTAATTGCCTGTGTGTTTGGAGGACTGCATTTAGGATAAAAAGCTGTCTTATTAGACATCGAATTGCAAGCGTGTATGTCAAATTTTACGTTCAGTTTCCCTCCACACTTTTGTTCCGCGAACTTGGCTGATACACTGCCATCTAGCTAGATGTAAGGCAGTATACGCAGTTGAATTATTTTCTGAAGTTTAATTCGATGCCGATTCGATATCGAGTAGTTTCTTAAATTATTATATTCTTGGTGTCACCTCCGTACGGCTAGTAATATATAAGCTAGTGTACAATTTGGTTTAAGGTACGCTAGACGTAGAGTCAACCGACAATTTGATACTGACAGTACCTTTATGTCGTAACAGTTATAGTGGTTTTTATAGTTTAATTTTTCGTTAACTCGCACTTGACTTTAGTCGTTAGACATATATAGTGATATCGTCGCTCTTCAAGGCTATTTAAATCCACAATTCTTTATTCAAGCACAGTTTTAGAAGTTTAATAATCGTTAGACCGGAATCAAACAAATTTTATCGCCATAAAACTCCACTTAACCTGGAAATTGAACGTCATCCAAGCAACATTGACCTCACCAGTCGCGCTTTGGACTACTGAACCATCATAAAATATTCCGTATTAAAAGTTCTGACGTTACTTTCCCCGAACCGGGCGTAGAATGTCAAAATAACACATTTGCACTACAGCACGAAAGCCACGGCGAGCAATGGATGGCCCGCCGTCCGACCGTCCGGTAACCGTCCGGACCAAGCCCGAGTCGTCGACGGCGCGTATTGTTACACGCGCGCCTCAGGGAGATGTCAGCAAATCGTAGGGGCCCAGCAGGGTCGAAGCCTATTGGGGCCATGGGTAGTGTGAAAACGAAACCCGGACCCTAGGACGAAGGCAACAAAGGAACAGGAGTGGGTTTTTAGTCAGTAAAAGTCTGACACTATCTCGCGCTATGCCCAAGAGCGGGATTTGTCATAAGATGATTTTCAGACCTAAAAAAAAAAGAACAGCTCGAAAGCCAGTATACCACCAATTTTCTTTTTTCTAGCCCTAACTGTCCCGCTGCGGGGCAAAGGCCTTCTCCAAGTCTTTCCAGATATTCTTCTCCGACGCCTCATGTTCCGTGACGAAATCATGTCGCCTCCTCTTTTTGGATTGGCTTCGATGGCACTTTCCATCTTCAGGAACCCACCACATGAAAACTCTTACCCAGCGGTCACAGCATGCTGCTGACGTCACCCGCCCAATCCCGTTTAAGCCTGGCAGTCTTTTATAACCACATTATAAGAACAATAGAACCTCACTGATGTAGTGCAGCGATTTAATTGTCCCGCTGAAGTCTTTGTCTTTTCTGCAACAGCCTTCGCCTATTTGTTGGTATTGATTGGCTTCTGTGACTTTCTATTTGTGTACTGTCGAGGAATGTATAGTTTATGCACCCTTAGGTTAAACTTCTGCCTTCTAGGATCGCTCATTTCATCTTAATGGTCGTGCTTCCTTGGGAAACCATGGCGGTATAGCCAGGTCATGACGTCAAAAAAATATATGCTTGACTGCGTAACCAACAGTGGCCAGGTGAGGTACACACCATACAATACACTTGCATGTAATTACTTTGCAGGGTGAACTGGCCGCACCACCATGGCGTCTCAGTGAGTCACGGGTCCAAACCGTCCAAACCAGCTCTTGAATTTGATCTTCGAGACTTATATAGATAAGTCTTATTTAATTCCGCGAGTACGTCAAAGGTCAACGTTCTATAGAACGTCGACCTTTGTACAACAAATGATCTATGCCACGAATAACAGTATAGATAAGCTTAACACCAGACATGCTAGTTAGAATAATCACCTTTTTTATTTATTTCTTAAAAATATTATGCACAAAAGTACAGCGGTGGACTTAATGCCTTAGGCATTCTCTACCAGTCAAGCTTAGGGTGATGCAGAGATAAATAGTGGTAGGTGCAATAAAAGAGAGAGAAAAGCGAATAGGTACAAGAATAGATATACTAGTAAACCATAAATATCACCATTAATTTTTTTTTTCTTTTTCTTCTTCTCGAATCGATGGTTTTCTCTTCTCTCAAAGTTTTTGGGCCCCGTATGCTGCCATGTTTATAGCGGAGTCAGTGCGTTTTTTAGGTCCTCCAATAGGTGCAGATGTTGGATTACTTTGGGGACTTTGGGGACTTCTAATAAGTAGGCCATCGTCTGATCAGGAGCACTGTAAACGCACTATGTGTCGGAAGGGTCTATAATCCCCAATTTTGCCAATAGTCTAATTGGATAGAATATTTAGCTCTTCCTCCTCCTCGCTCCTTGCGTCGTATTCCTCAATGCTGAAGGTCGTGTCCTCCCTGCTTCATCACTTTCATCTTTATGATGTTTGTCTATTACATCACTGCTTACCAGCAGGTGGGATCGCAGTCTAGCACTAGTTTATAACAATAAAAAAACGATATTTTTCAAATAAGTAAATTATGTATATATAGCTCCTATCTGCGGTTTCACTCGCATGAATGTAGGAAATCTTTTTGTTAGAAAAAAATTATGAACCCGATTACTGCGCCACCTACCGGGTCCAATTGTATTTTCAAATCGTTCAGGGTCCCAATTAAATTTGCATGCAAAGTTTCATCCGAATCGGTTCAGCCGTTTAGGAGGAGTTAGGTGACAAACACACGTACAGAAGAATTATATTTTTACAAATATATCTGTTTATATATAATACTTTGTTACCTATTCCAGGAAATAATCTATCTGGGTACCAAATGTCTATCAAAATCGTTCTGCTTTTTGTGTGTGAAAGAGTAACAAATCTATAATATAAAAATGAATCGCAAAATGTGTTGGTAAGCGCATAACTCAACAACGCCTGGACCAATTTGGCCAATTCTTTTTTTAAAATGTTCGTTGAAGTTCAAGGATGGTTTTTACGGCGAGAAAAAATCGAATAGAGTAGGGTAGAGTAGGGTAGAGTAGGGTAGAGTAGGGTAGAGTAGGGTAGAGTAGGGTAGAGTAGGGTAGAGTAGGGTAGAGTAGGGTAGAGTAGGGTAGAGTAGGGTAGAGTAGGGTAGAGTAGGGTAGAGTAGGGTAGAGTAGGGTAGAGTAGGGTAGAGTAGGGTAGAGTAGGGTAGAGTAGGGTAGAGTAGGGTAGAGTAGGGTAGAGTAGGGTAGAGTAGGGTAGAGTAGGGTAGAGTAGGGTAGAGTAGGGTAGAGTAGGGTAGAGTAGGGTAGAGTAGGGTAGAGTAGGGTAGAGTAGGGTAGAGTAGGGTAGAGTAGGGTAGAGTAGGGTAGAGTAGGGTAGAGTAGGGTAGAGTAGGGTAGAGTAGGGTAGAGTAGGGTAGAGTAGGGTAGATTAGGGTAGAGTATAGTAGAGTAGGATAGTTGACGGGAGCGAAGCCGCGGGCAAAAGCTAGTATATCTATATATATAAAAGAAAGTCGTGTTAGTTACACCACTTATAACTCAAAAGAACGGCTGAACCGATTTGGTTGAAAATTGGTGGGGAGGTAGCTTAGAACCAGGAGACGGACATAGGGTGCTTTTTTTTTTTAGGGTAGAGTAGGGTAGAGTAGGGTAGAGTAGGGTAGAGTAGGGTAGAGTAGGGTAGAGTAGGGTAGAGTAGGGTAGAGTAGGGTAGAGTAGGGTAGAGTAGGGTAGAGTAGGGTAGAGTAGGGTAGAGTAGGGTAGAGTAGGGTAGAGTAGGGTAGAGTAGGGTAGAGTAGGGTAGAGTAGGGTAGAGTAGGGTAGAGTAGGGTAGAGTAGGGTAGAGTAGGGTAGAGTAGGGTAGAGTAGGGTAGAGTAGGGTAGAGTAGGGTAATTTTTTTTTTTTACTAAATCCCGCTTTTGGGCAGAACAACGTCTGCTGGGACCGCTAGTATTCACATAAATATAATAAGTTCATAGCAAACATTCGCTTTTATAATATCAGTGCTATAAATGTTATATTGTAAATATTGTAGCTTCATAAAATCATGATTGAGATAAGGTTGTGTTTTTCCTTTACTATACTGATAAGATTATCAAAACAGCTGTAGTTGTAATTTTAGAGCCCACACATAATCTACTACAGCGTCGTTGTCGTGTTATAAAAACTTCCGTACTTTTATTAAGCGCGTTTATTTATGTAGATACATGAAAATATATTTGGTGAAAAAGGAAAATATATGATAACAAATTATCATATATTTATCTTTGTTATTACAATTACACATTATATTATCTTTTAGCTATATTTCTACGTTATAATGAAGCATTAACATATTGAATGCCAACTATGAAACATCTCGTAGATGATTTGTACTCTGATTCAATATCTTTATTTTCAGACTAATGTGTCTAAATAGTGTTAGTAAAAATACATAAAAAAAGAAACTTGGAAATAAATGTTAGTACCTACTCTAATACATAATGAATGACAAAGATGCCACCTACGAAATAACTCGTAGCATCTTATTACGAATTTTCTCGTATGGTCTCTGATGAAATTATTAATATATCTGGTGGTTTAGTGATAGATATCTCGCATATGGTTACACTGTTAACTCAATTAATAAAGTGTTTGTAGCTATCAGGAAATACAGACCCCGACAAGGCTTTCCACTTCTTAACTGTACACATAATGAATGTGTTAGCAAAATGTTTTGTTCATAAGGGTGGGACGTCTGCCTTGTATCGATGACATATCGCTGCATGTCTATCATAGATTCAAAAGTTTTGACCTGTGACCAAAGCTCAATCCATTTTGAAAACTTTCAGTTCGAATTTAAGATGTTGTGAATTTATGTGCCATTATTGTTTCCATAACACAGTTAGACTGTTTCAAGCCAGTCTAACTGGCAGAGCAGCCAATTAGACTGGCTTGAAACAGTCTAACTTTAGGAAGTAAACTTGCCAAAAGTTTATGAGAATCTAAAGTTTTCGATCTTTTTGATAATATTACTTTCCACAAAGCTAAACTTGTTAAAAGGGTTGACTTATTCTTTCCCCAATATATAATTTTTTATTGTCATTCAATGTGATAATACTGTCACTGTAGTCTTTTGGGAAGGTTCCCGGATGACAACTATGTGGAGGAATACTTAGACGCCTTATATTTTGTTTTTGTATAAAATATATCTCTATATCGACGCTTGAAAGGCAAAAATTACTAATCGACATTAAGTAAACTTTACAGGAGAATAATATATAGACTGAAAGCAAAAACGACCAGCTAAAATATGGCGTCATAAAACTTTTCCGCATCACTGTCAACTGGAAGTGTGCACTTACAGGAGAATGATTAAAAGTTATTTTTTTTTTTAGAAAAAACGTAAAAAATTACGAAACAGTTGGATTTAGATATTATTAACATCATGGTAATAGTATCTAAATCCGACTTTTTTTTAACTAACAATTTTTATTTCTAAAAATTCTTACTTAATGTCGCTTAGTAATTTTTGCTTCTCAAACGTCGTGTTAGCACTTTGCCAGCGACTTCGTTTGCAAAAACTTTATTTTGAGGGTACACCCCTTAAAACGTATTTTGAGGGTACTTTTGTAAAACTAATAATGATAGTCTCTATTATTTATGTCGATTAGAATTTGTACCAAGTTTCGAATCATTTTGTGGAAATAGTTTTGAAAAACGAATAATGAAAACCTTATTTATTTGCTTAAGTTACTATTTATGCCAAGTTTCAAAGAATAAAATTTTGCATACAAACCAATTTCAACCCATTAAAAGTAGAATTTTCAAAAAGACCCTCTTAGTGCTCGCCTACATCACAAAAGGAATCTTTGTATTAAATGTAATTTTCCTAGGCCAGTAGTATCGGCTGTGTAACTGACTGAAACTGACTGACTGACATATGTGTCCGTCAGTCAGTTTCTTCTTGTATATATATAGACGTATGTACTTACGTAGTTAGGTTTGGTATAAATAATAAGTTAATATTTATAACAACAAAAACTTCCACAACATAACTAACACCCAGCAATAACCTCAGTACCAATTGATTTTATAACGACATAAAACCTCCATACTTTTTATTGGCGCCGATGACGTGAATACACACGTCACGCGCGCCTCAATCTATCAATTAGACCAATAACGTTCGCTATCTAGTCTGTCGTACGTATGGAAAGTGGTGGGCAATTGTTTTTGGCAATTCGTTTGTTTTGCATGGAAAAAAACTTACTGATTGCCAATTGTTTTTATAGATGAGTGGCATTTGTTCGCGACTTCGTCTTTCTGAAAATCGAAGTTGAAGCCAGATAAAAAGAAGCCTATATGCTTTTTGTGGTAGCTTACTCTGAGCAAAATTTCATCAAAATTGTTCAGTAGTTTAACCATGAAAGCACCTCAGGCAGACAGAGTTACTTTCTCGTTTATAAATATTAGTATCAAAATAGTAGGATCAATGGATGTTGATGAATTTGTTGACATTGGTCAACTTCCTATAATCAATTTTAAATTTTCAATAAGGAATATTTTATGATACCAAGCTTAAAGCATAATACTGATCAAGACCATTCTAAAGATAATTTAAATAGCAATATAAATGTATTGAATATATAGAATTAATAAATTGCACATCGAAATTAATATGTTTTTCTTTCATTTTCTTTTTGTTGTTTTTTAAATTATACTTTTCAACTAATTTATAACTTTATTATATTGTTTGTGGAGTAATCACAAACATAATATGTATGTATACATAATATTGTTCTTGTAGAGACTCCGTGTTGGAGTTTCCACTGATTTTCAGACATTACACATTTGCTTCAACTTTAAACCCGTACATAATCATCTGATGGCGTGTTCTTACCCATAACAGTTAGTTTTAGATAGCTGCGATATATTTTCTAAATTCTAGACTACATAAAATGTAGTTTTCACGAACACGTCAACTTAAATTTATCTGACAATAAGGTGTTCTGAAATTTGCGAATTTCTAAATGAATCAGCAAATAATAATAATAACAATCCACATATCACTCCAAAAAGCTGCAATTTAGAACACCTGCGTGAGAAAGTTCATGCAGATAGAGGAAAATGAAATTTCTCCTCATAACATCCACTCTAATCCCACCATACACGCGTGTGTGTGTACATTAACTTGGCTTGGCCCGTTAAAAACTAACCAAAGAGCTAAGAAACAATCCATGTTTTTCCAAAATAATAATGTTAATAGGCTACTCTCAAAACGGTAAAGGAAAATGTCGTGAAGAAACCGGCATGTCCTTGAACCAAAACTTCGAAGACATGTGACATCCCTACCCACACTTTTTTTTGGTGGGAAAATCATCCAATGACATCCCTCGCTCTTGAGCGGAGCTTAAGGGTGTTTCAGACTTTTACTGACTAAAAACCCACTCCTGTTTCTTCGTTGCCTTTCATACTAGGGCCGAATCTTCCTTTCAGAATCAGACCCTTGGCCCCAGTAGGCTTCGACCCTGCTGGGCCCCTAGAGTTGCTCACATCTCCTTGAGGCACGCGTGGAACAGTACGCGTCGACGACTTGGGCTCGGTCCAGACAGTTACCGGACGGTTGGACGGCGAGCTGCCCGTTGCTCGGAGCGTGAGGACCGTTGCCTCACGCGTGCAGCCTCCTCCTTCGCTAGCATTACTGCCTCGAAGAAGGAGGCGACCGACTGCCACTCCTCCTTGCTCCGGACCATGGCCTGTGTCAGGCGCGAGAGATCGTCGCCGCCGATCGTCCCCACGAGGACAAGGCGTTACTCTGCCCGGGCGGGGCATACCTCCACCGTGTGCTCCACCATGTCATCCGGGCGGTTCTTCCGCATGAATCCGGTGCAGGAACCGTCACTAGACGTCTAATAACAGGCGACGCATGTCTGTCAACACATATGACTTATAGACCTGATGTCTCGACCAATCAGAACGCGTACTGCGTTCTGCGCCCACTCCCCGTACCTCGGCTAGTTGACAGAATTGTTTTGGTGCGCTAGTTCAAGCATGAGGCGTCTAGTGGGTGTAAGGTCGTTGGGTTTGACATTTCAAAAGTGCCTGTAAATGGTTTATTTGAAATAAATGCTTTTGAATCTTGAATCTTGATCGAATTTAGCACACAAGTAGGCCGTGTCCTTTTTATCCCGGGAGAATATTACCTTGGTAACATTTTTCAACTTTCACGTGGGTGAAGCAGCAGGCAGCAGCTAGTATATTGTATAAAATAATACCAATTCAAAATACAGTCTTTTTTTTTATTTCGTTCAACAGTTAACATCAGTTTAATTGTGTAATGCGACTTTTATGCGTTCATAATAACGACCCATGGGGTCGTCACAAATGATGTGGTGTATGTTATATCCCATCAAGTTTTTAGCGTTTATTACATTATTTTTAACTATAATAATTATTTATTGGTAAATAGTAAAGTACAGATATATAATATAAATAATATATAATAATATAATATTCCACAACTAACACACAACGCCGCCTAGTCCCAAGCTAAGCAGAGCTTGTGTTATGGGTACTAGACAACTGATAAACATACTTATATATTTTTAAATACGTACATATTATAGATAAATTACACCCAGACACAGAACAAATGATCGTGCTCATCACACAACCATTTGTCCTGGGTGGGAATCGAACCCACGATCTACGGCATAGCAGTCAGGGCCACTAACCACTAGACCAACAGGTCTGTCGATATATAAATAATAGTAATATAATATTCTTTATTTCGAGCAACAAGGCTCATTTAGTATTAGTAAAAAATAAAAACAAACTTACAACTATTTTAGTGACTCAAATACAACTGTAAATTACATTCACACGCACAATAAAACAATCATTGCTTCAGCACCCCAACTGAGATACTGGACACTGGATTTATAGCCTAACCATACAAAAACAAATGCACTTATGCGTCAAAGTGCTCCTCCACATCGCTGTTATCTGATGTGTCAGACTTTTACTGACCAAAACCAGCTTAGTTTTCTTTAATAGTCGGATTACTACAGAGTTATAACTTAATCCAATACAAAAAGCCTTCTCAACGATAGTTCGGTCTTTATCATAATTGTGATATTTTAAGTTCTCCTAATTATAATGATTCGATATTTATCTAAGTATTAGACAGTACTCTGTGTGAGTAGTATCGACTGGTCTGTTGATCTGGTGGTTAGTGGCCCTGACTGCTATACCGGAGGTCGTGGGTTCGATTCCCACCCGGGACAAATGTTTGTGTGATGAGCACGATCATTTGTTCTGTGTCTGGGTGTAATTTATCTATAATATTTATGTATTTAGAAATATTTAAGTAAGTTTATCAGTTGTCTAGTACTCATAACACAAGCTCTGCTTAGCTTAGGATTAGACGGCGTTGTGTGAAAGTTACGTGGAATATTATTATTATTAATAAACTATAATATTATTATTAAACTAATAAATAGTTTATAATATTAGCATATATAAGTATTTTATTATTGTAAGTAACTTAATTTAATAATACTACATTCTACTTGATATATCTGTTATTTATTTATTGTGCACACCTACTACAGTATTTTCTTTTTAACCCAAAGGTTGACTGGTAGAGAATGCCTTGTTGCATTAAGTCCGCCTATGTACCACTACCGTACATGGAGTTTAAATAAATAAAAAGAACCATTAAAAGCAGTTTTTAAGCTAAAAAGTTATGCATGAATTAACCCCAATATCATGGAATTTGAACATATGTAATTGGTGAAATGAACCCTCATTTGTGTGAAATTTACACATCTGCGGCACCTCTTCAGAGCATACTATTGTGATGTTATATTATGAAATGGTGTCAACAATAAACAGACCTACAGTTGCAGTAATCCCGAAAGATTTGCTAACATTCATACCTGTCAGATAAATTCTTCGAAACAAAGAACGAATCGTCCAAATCAGGTCGTATTTAGCGAAGATATCACTGAAAAAGTTACAACCCAATCGTTAACTGGTAGAGAATGCCTTGTGGCATTAAGTCTATAAATAAATAAATAAATACTGTGGAAACCGTGCTCTGATAGGTAGGTCTTGATTCTCAGGATTAGTTCTCGAAGAATTCTAACTGTACGTATTTGCAAACTAAAATCACTTCACCTCTAAAACAAAAAACAATTATTTCATTTATCAATATTAAAACTTATTCCTAATAAGCAAAATCCTTAAAAAGTACATTCACCTAGCCAGTCCGCTAGCTAATAAAAACTCATATTTCAACTTAATTCAACACAAAAAAATTAACATCAAGAACTTACCTTTATATTATAATAAAAGTTAAAACTCAACCAACTGTTTTCTAATTCACTTTACACCTGACAAAACACAGAACTACCTTCGTTATCCGCTATTTTTAATGCCCAAATATCGGAGTAGCCTTCCGTCATGCGATTGCGTGTACTTCACATTTTTATTCGGAACAATGGGGAAATCATTGTATAAACAGAACTCATTTAAACCTCCCCTATCCTGAGAGGGTTTCTTAAACTTGGTTGACACGCACTATATATATATATAACTACAGTGTTGGCTTTTTAGCTTGGCACCTTCGACCATGGTTAACTCAAACCAAATTTTCTGGTTTACAGTTCGATAGTACCTTATAGCCAAAGTGCATCTGATGACAATTCCAATAAGCCCAAAACACAAACGGCTAGGATACATTAATTAATTACAGAGTCCCGGTGCCTATCTTCCGGCTCCATCACCATCATTAGGTCACTTCGATGATAACATTTTCAATATAACTATTCAGAAGCATTTATTTATTTGTGTTGTCATAATCGCTTAACTTTCTTCATTGTGATATCTATGTGAGTTGTTTTTGTTTTGTTGGTCATTTCTGGTCTTCTTCATCAGTTCCACTTCATCAAATGTAACTTTTTGACTGTAAATACTTAAGTTCTTGATGAAAATACCAAAATCTCCATGCGGTTGCCTATAATATTTGAAGACTTCCCTCAATTCCAAATGGATCCCATCATCAGAACTGAATTTTGGATAAAATGGGACCAATCCGGAAGCACATCCTTTCTTTAAAAGGAAAAAAAAATTGCAAATCAGTCCATAAACGACGGGTTCTGAGGTAATAAAAATAAAACCACCGAATTGATAACCTCCTCCTATTTTTTGAAGTCGGTTAAAAAGAAAAATAATTTGTTTGCACAAAAGAACGCAATCTTAAGACTAACTTGCTATCATAATCACATAGCTATCAAGGAACTAAGCAGCTAAGTAGTTTATTTTCATTTGTGTTCATAAGTAGTAAAATATTGGTAACCATACTACGATAAATAGACGAAGCATACAATCGGATCAAGACGTGTTTGATTTGCATGTTTATCATCTATAAACCTACTACCAACTGAACGGCTGAAATATTGATTACAAAGGCGTTAGCTCAATATTTACACAGAAAACAAAACAAACACTTTTACACGTGGACCCTTTACACGAGTCCACAATACCACCGAGCCAGTAAAATTACGGAAAAACATCGTCTATAATATTAACACGGACCAATTAAAATGCGTGGAGGGCGCCCTCTAGCGTATTTTCAGAGGTTTACAGCCTGTTCGGTCCGGACGCGTTTAAAAATTAAACTTATGGTATAATCTCTATTATGAGAATGTGTTATTGTTGTTTTTTTTTTGAGGTTGGAAATCATCGAATGACTTTTTGCGCTCTAGGGTGGAACCTGCGAAATTCATCAACGCTTTCAGTACTTTTTTCTTAACTATCTAACTTATATTTTTATTTATTATTATTATTTATTATTTATATTAGATACATCCAATATTATGTTAGTAGAACTTAAAACTATGTTAATAATATTGCTCATTAAAATAAATACAATAAAATAAAATAAATTTTTATACCTATAGATATTATAACTGTGCCCGCTTGCCGCTGTACTGACCTGCAGCTGTGCAAACGAGTCTAGTCCCCCAGGAAGGGGCAATCCGGCTTATCAGCTATCGCCCTCAAAATGCTATTGGTGCTCCCCCGAATCCTTTGCATCAAGGGTGCTGTTCTTTTTCGCATAATAGCTTGAAAGCTGTGCTTCAGCAAACATGCCCGATGCGCTACAGAACTGCGGGTGCCCCAACAGCACCCTAAAGGCGTTATTATACTGGAATTATTAAAGTTGTAAAATAAAATATATTATAAAAGTTAATTTACGTCATTGATAACAGAAGTAGATAGATTTTTAATTAATCAATGTATATTTCATAATGTTATTTTGTAGGTGGCTTTTTATTTAGACTATAAAGGAATAGCACTTATCAGTTCTTAGAGAAATCCCAGCAAAGAGGATCGTAGTAAAACAATGGGTGCTGTATAGTCCCCTGTGGGACTGGTTTAGTGGATCTTAGTGGAACGAGTGGTGCGAGAGGGTCAGACTTTTACTGACTACAAACTCATCTGTGTTCCTTCAGTTGCCTCTTACATTTCAGAGCCACGGTATCTCTTTCCAGCAATCCCGTAGCCTTACTTTTTGTTGCCATGGCATTATTGTAAAATTGTAGAACATTTTTCAACAAAATGTTCAGTGATTTAAGATATGAAAATCCTAGCCATTCCATCATAACAAGACGTACGGTGGTACACCACCGGTACGTAATGATGATAATTAAGGAGAGGGTTTTTTTAAGGTGGGAAAGTCATCCAATGACATCTCCCGCCCTTTCGTGTCAAACTTTTACTAACTAAAACCCACTCCTGTTCCTTCTTTGCCTTCGTTCCAGGGCCCAGGGATCTCTTTCGCATCACCCATGGCTCCAGTAGATTTTGACCCTGCTGAGCCCCTACGGTTGCTGACATCTCTTTGAGGCGGGCGTGGAACGTGGCGCGCCTGCGGTGGCCGGAAAATGGGATCGGAATCCTAGTGGCTGGGGCGCGAGGGCCATTGCCTCGTGCATGCGGCCGCCTCCTTTGCTATCATTACTGCTTCGCAGAAGGAGGTGACCTCTTGCCACTCCTCATCGCTCCGGACCATGGCCTGTACCAAGGCCCAGCGCGAGAGATCGCTGCCGCCGAGCCCCCACGAGGACACCGCGGTGCTCCGCCATTCGGGGCACACCCCTACCGTATGCTCCACTGTGTCCTCCGGAGTCTAACCGGATACGGCTGAATACCTGTGTTTCACATAGAGCGACTGCCTATCAGACCTCCACACCGAGCAACACGATACTCCTTGGATAGACTGATGGTTAGACTTTCTGGCGTCTGACTACCTGTAATGACTATCAATGACCTCCACAACCCAGTTATTGAGCAACATGATACGTCTAGGATAGACTGACGGAGAGACTTTCTGGCGTCTAGGTAGTCAGACGCCAGAAAGTCTGTCCGTCAGTAACGGCTGTCAAAGATCTACGAATGACAACCGAGTCCATCGACCGTTGAGTCGATTGTAAATAGTAATTTCGTAAATGGGTCAGATTTTTATCGTATTTGTATGTATAAAATTAAAGTAAAATAAATTAAATGTTTCTGCAAATTTTCGGTACAATCAAGAAATTACAGTTTGAAGTTGTGAAATTGCGTTTTTAAATAATTTATTTCTCAGAACTCACAACTCCATTTTTTGGTTCAAATAAATACAAGCTGGAAATCGGTTGGATCAGTGTGAAGTTAAATGAGTATTTACAAAGTAAGAGTATTATAGTTTAAACATATCATCGTTTCAGCTGAAAGATGTCCACCGTTGGACATTTTTTTTAAGGTTTAAAATCATCCAATGACTTCTCCTGCTCTGGGTGAAGCGGGAGACCGGTCCGGTAACCGTCCGAACCGAGCCCAAGTCGTCGACGGCGCGTACTGTTCTGCGCGCGCCTTAAGCAGATGTCAGCAAACTGCTGGGGCCCAGCAGGGTCGAAGCCTACTGGGGCCAAGGATCTGCTTCTGAAAGAAAGACTCGGCCTTGGTATGAAATTCAACGAAGGAACAGGGATGGGTTTTTAGACAGTTAAAGTCTGACACGCCCTCCCGCTCCGCCCAAGAGCGCGGGATGTCATTGGATGACCAAGGCGGGTGAATGATCTCATTTTTGACAGCTCACTTTGACAGCTTACTTTGACAGTTCACTTTGACAGCTCACTTTGACAGCTCACTTTGACAGCTCACTTTGACAGCTCACTTTGACAGCTCACTTTGACAGCTCATTTTGACAGCTCGCTTTTTACATAATACTATCTGCTGTTAGCGGCTACGCCTGCATGAAAGTAGAAAATTATCCCAAAGGAACCTATTCCCGAGATAAAAAGTAATCTATGTGCTATTCTAGGATATGGTTTACCGGTATACCAAGTTTAATTTAAATCCATTCAGCCGTTCAACACTCACACACACTTACAAACTTTCGCCTTTATAAAATTAATGTGATTTTTAAAGACGAAAGTTTTCTTCTGATTTTATGTTTTCAAGCGAAACATTAAATAACAATTTCTCAAAGCAATTCCATTACAACAAGGTAAGTAAGTAATCGTAACAAATAACAGCACAATTTAAATGCATATGCACTTAAATTAAATTGTAAGACTACTCGTAATATGTCCAATTGAGCCGTATATTACAAAAGAAAACATACGACCTTGTCGCCATATTAAACTGTTATTGACCTAAATGGCGCTAGGGTAAAACTTTCCCTTTCTATAAAAAAAACTATAGAGAAAAATACACCCTGTATCTGAGTTTCCTGGAGCCAACTCGTGGATGCACTGAGTCTAAAAAGTTTGTATTCGTTATTTTCTGCATGAAAGTGAAACGCTACGCCGTAGCCCGTAGCTCGTAGCTCGTAGACCGTCTACGAGTTCGTGGCGTACAAATTAATCATCGGGCTGTTAATTCATTTATGTTGGGTTATTTTCATCGATTCAGTTTCGTTGGCAACTTGTTAGTTACTTTTAGTAATAGCATGGTTTAGTATGTGTTACTGTGTGGCTTTTGTTATACCTCTTTATGTAATATACTTTATGTACAGTTAGGTTTTGAAAGGTAATAATTGAGCTGTAGTGAATTCGTGTCAATTTTTTCGTAGAATATTTTTTCATGAACTTTCTTAAGTTTCTCCCATATCTTTATATGAAATCATAATCACTCAATAACATGTTTACGTCACCGTGACGTACATAACATTATTATTCAAGAACAGAGAGCACAATGGCACACTTCCCATACAATAGTTCGTTTTCATATCGAACTGTTAATGGCGTTCATTCTACACAAAAATATAGTGACAATTCTTCGAACAGAGTCAAAGATGACGAGACGGGCGTCTGACGTCACGCGCGGCACTCTGCGGCTGCGGCTATCGATCGGATAAGCTCGTGTCATCTCGCTCGCTCCCGTGATCTCATCTCGCGCTATCCCGCTCGCACTCGCGTACCTTCGCCTCAGTGAAAAGCTGCGTTCCGAAATACGCTACTAATATTTATTTTAACGCAACCACCCGGGCCGATACACGTGGTAGCCGACTCGCTTCTACCTGAATTTTCTTACCGAAAAAATGTTACAAATGTAACATTAGAACATAAAACACAACGTACCTAACCTACAGTTAGGTACGTTGTGTTAACTGTTGACTATCTAATATGTTACGTCGATATTTTCACTGACACAAATCCAGTGAATTCTCATTACTTTTTAATTAATTAGTAAGTTAATAATGCATCATTCGTGAAAGGTTTGAATGGCTAGCTACCGCGAAGGATGATATAACGGTTTAATTCGAACGCGGTAAAATATAATGGACGATGACCTGTGAGCTGGTGACCTTGGGTATATAATGTTGATATAGTATATACCTATAGGTATATATGTATTTATAAATACACCTGAACGCTGTACGTATAGGTACTATTGAATAATAGACGTATTGGAGGCTTGTTTACATAGAAATATGATATTTAAGTAAACGCTATCGATATGCCAGTGTTGATTTGAATTTATTTGTTACTTACTTATTTATGTACAAACTTTTTTTATATTCTCTTATTATCTGGCACCTAATACCCATAAATAAAACACACAAATAATTTTACAAAATAATAAACTAATACTTATAAATATAAAACCATAACAAATCATAAATTATTACTATGTAGTGTCCCACTGCTGGGCAAAAGGATTCGCCTTTTCTTTCCAAACCTCTCTCTCTTAGGCGATCTCTGGCAAAAATTAGATCAAATCTTAAACTAAAGTATTAAATAAACCTACACTTATATTACCTACCTGCACTTGAGGACTTAATGAGTGCCACCGATATAGCAGTGAACGCAGCCACTTTCTGGCCACAACTTTCTTGCCGGGTCTCCTCAATACGAAACGACCAATTGGAACCATGCGCTAGCTTCTGACGTTTTAAAAGTGCCCATGCCTATGTGAAATAAATAATTTTGAGTAAGGGTTTGAGTTCAACCAATATAAGAAGCAAGTCTTCAGTTCTCCACAGCGATCTACGTTATGAAATATACAATTAACATCATTTTTCTGACTGACTGACTTCTTGTCAATTCAAAAGTACCCGTTAATAATTTATTTGAAATAAATCTTTACTAATGCTAGTACTTTTTGTTTGTTATGAGTATCTTCTACGTCACCATCATCCTGCTCCTGTGCCATGTCACTTGGGGTCGCCGCATAACGATTACTTTTTCATTTTCCCTTATCTACCGTAGTTCTATCTTTCGTTATCTTTCCTTTCATATGATTTGAATGTTATCTTAAATAATACTTGAATATTGATATATTTATGATACATATATATATATGTACGCATTTTGACGATTGCCTGGACCTGACGACTCAGAGCTGCCACCAGGTGATCGTCATTTTAGAACACCCTTATTGAGTCAAATTTTTCGAGTCATTCGGAATTGCTCTGCATAGCTTAGCGTATATGAAATTTCACTCACACTCTCAAAGAAAATAAAAAGTGCAACATGTATATAGAACAAGCCAGCCTGCGTGAATCGATGATGGCTGTAAAATCGCTGTAACAGCAAAAAGAGACGCGAAAAAAGACTCCAGATTCCAAGGTTTTGTTTACCTGTGTTTTATCTAAATGCGTTAAGCCATTAAAACGTTGAAGAAATAAGAAACAAGCAGACAGACAAACGCTGAGTTCCTAAATTGAATAGTGTGTACGTCTCAAAATCTATTGAAAAGACGCCAAATTTTGAAAGGTTTTCAGGTAAAAGTAGAGTTTTAGACATACTCGACTTTAAATCCTTAATTCATAAAATGTTGATGAGCCACTTTTGCAATAAAATATGGAAGTATAGATGCCCGAAACTACTACATTGTATTACTTAGTGTACGTAATTTATTTCATCACCATTGCTCACAAAGCGGTGAAGAAAGACATCGTGAGGAAACAGGCATATCCTAGAACCAAAAAATTCGAAGACATGTGACATCCACCAAACCACACTGGACCCGCGTGGCGGATTACTGTGTCCTAGAGCCAGCCAGTGGAGTCCTGAATCCCGTAGATCTTTATAGATCCTCGACTTGCCCCACAAATGCTAGGTTGCATATTTAAAGACATATTCTATCGCATGTTATTCTGGGCCCACTGCCAAACTTCGCTTTTCAACTAACTGCCATTTCCTAAAAGCTTATTCAAATTGTAACAGTTTTTGGAACTGATATGGTTTATGATAAATGGGCTTACTAGTGCTTCGGTCAAGCTAACCAGCGAATAGCTAAAGTGAGATATGATAGCAGGATTACCTGATTAAGAAGTTTATGAGGCTTTCGGAAACCAAAGGTTAGGCTTTCTGACTTTTAATAATTTTATTGGTGTTTATTTTTGTGCTTTTATAATTAAAATGCAAGAGAAGAGTTAAAAATTGTAAATATGTTGGCATCAGCATAAGATAATCAGCCTGCTGGGATTCAGGTCTTCTCTCTAAGAGAGGGAATGGGCCGTAATCTACCATGCTGGTCCAGTGTTTTATATCCCCTGATATACAGTTTCCCGCCTAGTTCAGGGGGTTGGGTCAATACTCTGTGCATTTTTATGTCCACCACAGAAAAAAATGTAATTTTAGTAAGGTTATTTTAATGGTGAGAAATAAACTATTTTATTTAATTTTTAGTGTGGGTTGATGGATTGTGGGTTGGTAGAAAAATATAAATGTGTTAATACTTATTTATTTGTTAAAAAATTTGGATCCTGAATATATGATTAAGCTATGGCAAGAAACTCGATTAACGTGTGAAATGAGGGTGTTAGACGGCGTGGTTGGCGCAATGATTGAACGATTGGCTGCTACGCTTTATGTCGCAGGTTTGATTCCGCACGGAACAAATTTTTGTATGGCCTACAAATAGTTGTTCCGGGTCTGGGTTTCTTGTGTTTGAAACGCACTTAAAATACAGGAGAAATTCCTAGTGCGGGGCAAAGTTTAAAAGAAAAGTTCCGACTTATTTTAGGCAATAACTGCAACACCATCAAGGAATGCAATGATACCCTGATATTGGCTATCATAGATAGTTTTTTCGCAAATATTGGGAATATCGTACGTTACCATATTAGAGATAACTTCGTCATCAAACGATTGCCTCGTCAAAAGGTCACAACGCACGTGAACTTTCACATTTTGGTATAATTTTTGGCTCCATTCAAATGTTTCGATTCATCACATTCGATAAAATTAAATAAATTTGCGATGCGGTACGTATTAATACGGTAATATGTAAACGTTCAGAAATGGAGTTAAAAACTGCAATTTAATAAATTGGTACTTATCTCAAATAATTCAGGACTGCGAATGGTTGGCATTTCATTATTTATACCCCGATTTATTGTTCTTTTAAAAATACTACAAAATGTTGCATCGACGATCGAAGTTGGCCGTCACCTCAAACATTTTATGTCATCATAATATTTATAGATTTGAAATATGGTACAATGTCTCTCAGCCATGGTTTAATTACGTTCTTATTTGTTTAGTCCGATTGCCAAGTCAATCTAAATGATCAAGGTCCCTTTAATCTAGGTCATGAGGTCCCCAAGATACAGGTTCTAGTTTCGGGACCACCATCCAAATTTAGGTATAATTACTAATTATTTACAGACAATATTAATCATTATGTAATAGTTGTAAGGTATTCTTTATTTACTGTAACAATGAACAATAAACATTATTCTTATTCCTTAAGTAAGGACTGAATAAATTAACCGACTTCGTATTACATGGATCTCACAACCTTTTACGGTAGAATAACTAAGTTGAAAGCCTTGGTTTTTTTACAAATTATGTTTTTGATGGCATTATAGTTTCAAAAAATGGTACAATGTTTCTCAACCATGGTTTGATTACGTTCTCATTGAAAAGGACATTGACCGGGTTTAGACCAAACACTTTCCAAACGCGATAGTATTTGCATCATTTGTGAACCACAACCAAGTCAGTTGAATCAATTTAAACTGACAGATAATGTTTTAAACCAATTTTTCCCAGGCTTAATTTTTTTTCGTTGTTGTTGTTTTTTCGCGTTGCCTTTTCGTCAAACATTGCACTGGATTGCGTTAGATGAAGTAACAAGCTTTAACACTATGTTCGATGTTGATTATAGGCGAGTGGAAAAGGATCCTTTTGTGCTGTTATATTGGAAATTATCAAGATAATCCTTTTTTTCAAGAAAAAAAACCATCTTATGACTTCTGCTACACTTGGTGGAGCAAGAAGGTGTGTCAGACTTTTACTGTATAAAACCATATCTATATTCCTTCAGTTGCTTATTGCATTCTAGGACCACGAGTATTCCTTTGTCATCCAGTTTATATCAACCAGTGGATTTAATAATTTAACTTCAACAGGTCACCAGTCCACCTTACGAGGGGCCTATGTCTAGCTGCGTACATCTTTCATCTGAAATGATGATGATGGAAAATATTGCGCAAAGATTGATAATAACAATAATATTCCCCAACTATGACACAACGCCGTCTAGTCTTAAGCTAAGCTGAGCTTGTGTTATGAGTACTAGAAAACTGATATACATACTTATATATTTCTAAATACATACATATTATAGATAAATTACACCCAGACATAGAACAAATGATCGTGCTCATCACACAAACATTTGTCCTGGGTGGGAATCGAAACCCCCAACAATAGCAGTCAGGGTCACTAACCACTAGACCAACAGGCCAGTCAATTGCTCATTTGCTTTCAACTATAACAGACACTTGTGCTTGGCGCTATTTATATAGGCTTAAATAAAGTTGGTCATGGAGTCTCTAGTCACGGCCAGGCAACGCAGTGGTTCCATGCTCTATGGCATGCCCACAAACGCCGCGGCGGCCGTGTGCGTAATAATTAAAATCTCGGGTTGGTCCGGTCATTGAACTGCTAAGGGACTTAGCAGCTTAGCTAGCTAGGGTACTTGTATTATTTCATATATTTTGTATTCCTTATATTTTATAAATTGTCACATCTACATAATTTTGGGACTTATAACAAAATATTTATCAATAGAAATTGAATTGTCACAATCAACTTAACTTGTTTCACCTCACCAATTCATAACAGACAGTCAAAATCAATCAGTGACTCACAAAAGCGTTTCACAACTTTAGCCAACCGCGCTGTATAACCGTATGATTTATAGAGAGAATGGTCTGAACTTTGAAGAACTCTGAAGGATCTGGGCTGCGACTAAAAAATTTTTCCATATTATTATTATTAAATATTCATATACCATACTCAAGACAAAATACTCAGCATAAGAGCTTGCAAACACTAGATCAACCGCTTGACATTTCGTTTGAATATTTTTGTACTGTTTTTTTTTTTTACTTAGGAACTAATTGTGCTTACATTAGTATTGAATTATCTCTATGAACTAAACCAGTCACTGTCAATTTCTAACATCAATACTTTTCACATCCACAATGTATAAATAGCTCACAAAAGCGTAATACAGTTGAAGTTGCTCCCTCGCCCTTAACTCCCTTGCGTTACCGTGTGAGTAATAATAGTCCATCTATTTAAATTAGGAACTTATAACAAAGTTTTTAAGAATTGAAATTAAAGTGCCTCAATCAATTGATCGGTATTTGTCTCTCCATTACATAACAACTAACATTCTTGTATTAATACAAGAATAACAAAAATAAATAATAAAATAATAATAACAAATAATAATAATATAATAATAATAATTAATAATAATATTTGGTGATCTTTGCACTGTTAACAGTGCAAAGATCACCAAAGCGGTTTACAGTTGAAGTCGCCCCTCTCCTCTACTCCTCTGTGTTACCACGCAAGTAATGCCTTTAACTCGTTACACCCGGGCTATTTCCCTTGTCCATTACTGAACCGATATAATTCTAACGCTTTTCGTTTTACACTGGTGAATTTGTTGCATCACCTTCACTGGCTCACCTTCACCTCGAGCGACTATTCAGCCTCGGCTGCAATGATAAAATGACATGATGTTGGTATACAACTGTATAGTAAAATAAGTACTCGCGCCTCAGAGTGTCTCTGACTTAGCACTTCGGGGAATATAAGCAGAGTTGAACTCTCCATACTCAGCAAAAAGAAATTGAAGTTTTCCATGGAGATATTAAGATCGTTTTTTAAAGTGGTGTGCACTTTGACTCTCTAATTTTGAATTTGTGTAGATTTTTGTTAGAGTTGTAGTTGTTTGATAAATTACAAAATTCTTTAGAATTTTCTTACTCATTTTTGGGGTGGCAAATCTTCAGCATTCAATTGGATATTTTACAGAAATTGTGTTTATAAATGAGATAATATTTAATGTATTGTGGAATTAGATATTTTCACACCACATATAATGGTAGAATATAAACGGGTTACTTTTATGTTTACTACTTTGTACATTCTGGTAAATAAATTATTATAATTATTAAATATTTCTTCTCGGAGTGGTGGCCGAGTGGTAACGACCCCGACTTACGAGTTATAGGTCGCGGGTTCAAACCTAGCCAGGTGCATTACTTTGTGTAATTTATTTCATCACCACTGCTCTCAACCAACCAAAAATTCGAAGCCATGTGACATCCACCAACCCATACTGAGCCCGCGTGGTGGATTACGGCCCATTCCCTCTCCTAGAAAGGAGGCCTGAGTCCCAACAGTAGGAACATTATAAGGCTGACTATACTATATGCTAAGTTAGTAGTGCTTTGTACATTTTATAAAGTCATTCAATACTTGATTCAACGACGATACTTTGTACATTCACACTCACAAATAACATTTAACACTAGTGCATAATATTGTAGGTCACAAGTGTCCCGTATGTACTTCACTTTACCGACAGACGATGCTTAACCCGACAGCAATACTGGGTACAGCAACCTACAATATCGTTCACAAGTATTATTAAGTTGAGTAAATATCGCGTATGACGTCCATGGCCACTTGAGTTATGGCTGAATACTGTAATCCACTTTATGTCCTCTGACGTGGTGACGGTCGCGGCAGCCGATAGACTGACCAGTAGCGGTGGAGGGTTAAGTCGTATTTGTTATCTGTATGGAATTTTGTTTTGAGGTCAGTAGGTTTTTGTGATATTGTGATTGTACTAGGAAAATTTTCCTGTGCGTAACGGATTTTGTGTTTTGAAGGATAGGGTTTTTTTCAGCTTGAACATTTTTTTTTTATTTTGCATATAGGTTTTTGAAAAACACTTTTGTACACAATGACGCCGGTGTTTCCTAGCTGACTACCCTGAGAAGAAACACCGAAACAAAGTCAGGGGTAAAAGTCTCTTTTAAAGTCCATACAGCAAACGAAATGTAATGGTCAAAATCAATATTATTAAAGAACTTCTCCCGTTCTGGGTGGAGCGGGAGAGTGTGGCGAGCTTTTACTGAAAGATTTTAGTCAGTAAAAATCTGATTCTCCCTCTCGCTCCACATAGATTTGGATAACACTTGGTGGTGGTATCTATCGATCTATACAGATAAACTATATCCTGGACTAGGACATATAAATTGTCCTGTCCTGATCTGCAGTCCGACATCCACGCTGTCATTGGCGTCACCTTCCTCACCTGGTGGTGTTGGCACCTTTGTAACGGTCATCGCAAGACATTTCTAAGAAAACAAAAGAGAATCAAAAACAAACAAATCTACACATATATTATACCTCTTTACATGTAATCGTTCTAAAATCAAAATTCAATATAACATTCAAAATTCGTTTCAATAATTCTCAATCCACCATCCACACTATCACTGGTGGTATGTAGACTCCTCTGTAGCGATCATCGCAAGGCAAATTTGTAGGAAATAAAAGAATTTCTAAAATAAACAAACCATCACATATGTCATACCTCTTTACATGTCCTCGTTCTAAAATTCAAAATATATTCGAAATTCGTTTGTGTAATCCGCAGCTCCACATCGCCGCTGTCATTTGCGCCAGCTCCTCACCTGACGGTATCGTTGCCAGCTCTGTAGCGGTCATTTTTGCCGGGAAATTGCCCCATATCCGACGATCGTCGATACCTCGACGCGACTCGTTTTGTCAGTCAAACGTTGTTTGGATACTGTGCCTCTATGAATTTTTCGTGCAGTGATTGACATGTTTGCACTGGTCAAGTTTTTTAGTTCGGATTTTGAATTTTGTGCTTTGCTTGTTGTTTTAGGAACTGCCGTTTTGTGGATAAGGCTCCCGTTGTTTGTTGTTAACATATTGTTGTATTTTATATGCTGTTTCATTGGTTTTGTCGCTATTATAATTATGTTGATTGCGATTATTTTTTTTTATTTCAGTAATTTTAACGTATGTCTGGCAATTTGAGTATTTTCTGCGACCTACCCAATTGTCCTTTCTTTGCTATTGTTCGTCAAGTCGTTGAGCTCCTTAGTAGTCCTGAGTTGCGCTTTGCGAATACTGACAAATGCTTGCACTGACTGGACAGGTCCACTCAAATCTGTATAGTTCTTTCTTTAAAAGACCATCTCAGACAAATTTAAGTAGTTTTCATGTGATTGGACCATTACATATTTACTGTATGGACTTTAAAAGAAACTTTGACCCCTGAGTTTGTTTCGGTGTTTCTTCTCATGGTAGTCAGCTAGGAAACCCCGGCCTCATCTAGTTTAAAATGATTAAAAAAATGACGTGTAAGTGTTATATAAACCTATTTGCAGAATAAATATCATTTATCATTTATTGCAAAGACCGGTATCTAGAGCCGTAAAATAGGTATTTGATGAGAATATTTACGTTTATTAATTTAAGACGAAAACTTATCGATATTTATTTTCTCACCTTGAAAGTCCAGTCGTAAAATATATTTTAACTACGTTTGGTGTTATGACAAACATGACAATAAATGTTCCAAAATGCACCTTGCTAAATCTTTATGACGAATTTTAAAGGTCAAACTGAATATTGTTTTGAAGTTAAGATATTTTACCAGGTTTAAGAAAAACATCATCACACAATATTATAAAGGGAAAGTTTGTGTGTTTGAGTGCATGTTTGTTACTTCTTCACGTTTGAACGGCTGAACGAATTTTGATGAAATTTAGCACATTGGTAGACCGTATTCTGCCGCTGGCAGTAACTATTTTTTTTTATTATATTGTACTATTGTTTCGAATGTTAGTGCAGAGAGTACCTGTCATAAAATAAATAAATAAGTCCCTGTCACAAACAGGTTTATATCCCAACCTAAACACCTTATTCAAATCGACAAAAATAATTTCGCTTTGCAATTTTGGCAGTGAACGGTCGGATTCAGAGCGAGAGTAGATTAGAACATTAGTTAGCATTGCAGATGCTGTAGCCTACATGGCAACGTGTTTACAAGCCCGACTGGCGTGCCAACCGGCAATAAGTCGCCTGGCAACGCCAGCGACCATTCACTAATGGCAACTTAACGTAAAACTAACGACGTAAAACCGTCACATAGACAATATTAGAAGTACTGACTTGTCTTCTATGGTAATGGTAATTTTTACCGCAATTTATCCTGTTGCGACCTTCAGTGACGTCATCGGCCTAAAGTTAGGCATTACTGAAAATAGACCTCATTAATAGCATACTGATTCACTGGCCCACGTAGTTGTTTGCCGCCCTTTCTCTTTGCTAGAAAGGAGGCCTAACTCCCACCATTGAGAACATTAGAATTAGCTGATTATTTTTATTATGAACTCATCATTTCAACCAAAAGACAAAGTATTAACTAAATATCTATATAAAAACAATGAATTGCCGAAACGTATGTACGCGCATAACTTTCAAACGACTGCACCAAATTGGAAAGTTCTTTTTTTGTGTACCATGGTCCAGAGCGAGGAGGAGGGGCAGGTGGTCGCCTCCTTCTGCGAAGCAGTAATGCTAGCAAAGGAGGATGCCGCACGTGCACGCGCAAGGCAATGCATTTCCGGCCACCATAGGCGCGGGCTTGCGGACGGCGAGCAATAGGTAGCTCGCCATCCGATCATCCGGTAAACGTCCAGACCGAGCCCAAATCGTCGACGGAACGTAGTGTTTCACGCGCGCCTCAAAGAGATGTCAGCAACCGTAGGGGCCCAGCAAGATCGAAGCCTACTGGGGCCATGGGTGATGCGAAAGAGATCCCCGGGGCCCTGGAACCATTGCATCCTTCTTTGCCATTGCAAAGAAGGAACAGGAGTGGGTTTTTAGTCAGTATAAGTCTGACACTATCTCTCACTCCGTCCAAAAGCGGTCATTAGATGATTTTCCCACCCGAAAAAAAAACCATTTAATATGAACTTGATTTTCTTATTCTTTCCCATTGGGTAATGATCACTTCATCACGGTTAAAGTAATCAAATAACTTTGGTTAGACTTTGGTTATACTACTTGGCAATAAGTCTATTTAGTTAGACTTTAGTTAGACTCAAGTTAGAGTACTTATTTATTTATTTAAACTTCATGTGCAGTAGTGATACATAGACGGACTTAATGCAACAAAACATTCTCTACCACTCAACCTTTGGGTTAAAAAAGACAACACTGTGTTAGGTTTGCATAATAAACAAATAACAGATACTTCAAACAGGAAAAAAAAAGTTATTTGCTACTTGGCAATAAGTCTATTTTATTTTAATGCAGGAGCAGTAGTAGTCCAGTGATAACGGCTCCAATTTACAAGTAATATGGTTCAAACATCGTGAGGAAACCGGCATGTCCTAGAACCAAAAATTCGAAGACATGTGGCATCCACCAACCCGCACTGGGCCCGCGTGGTAGATTACGGCCCATCCCCTCTCCCAGAGAGGAGGCCTGAGTCCCAACAGTGGGAACATTATAAGGCCGACTATGCTATGCTATGGTTCAAACCAGGTTCTTTACTTCAGGCAATTTATTTCATCACCTCTGCTCTCAAAACGGTAAAAGAAAATATTGCAAGGAAATGTGATATCCACCTACCCGCAGAGAGCCCACATGTTAGACTTTCTTTTATAGAGAGCCCTTCTACTCAGCCCTTTATTTTATAGAGAGGAGGGCTGAGTCCCAGCAATGGGAACATTATGCTCTCTTTGTGCTACTAGTTTTAAAATGTAGAATTTTGGAATATTTCGTGATTCGTGAAATGTTTATTTATTAATTAAACTAACGCATTCCATTAATTATGTTTAACTATTAATGTTCAAAGTCCATTAGTATTTATGTTAAAGCGGAAACACGGAGCGTGAGCAATAAGCGTTTACCGCATGACAAACTTGTATTGGCTGTTTCTATGTCAAAAGTTATTGACGATTCACGTGCTGTACAAAATATTTATTAGCATAATGAACAGCAGGAAAATTAATAATAATAATATTTCACAACATTCACACAACGGGCAGGACACAATGGGCAGAGCACATTGCTCGCAGAACAGATGGCCGTTGGGGCCGAAAGGTTCTGGAGTGGCGACCGCGTACCCGAAGCCGCAGTGTTGGAAGGCGGATCGAATTACAAGGTGGATCGATGACCTGGTGAAGGTTGCGGGAATCTGACGGATGCGAGACGCACAGGACCGTTCATTCACACAACGCCATCTAGCCTCAAACTAAGCAGAGCTTGTGCTATGAGTACTAGATAACTGATAAACATATTTAAACATTTCTAAAAACATACATATTATAGATAAATTACACTCAGATACAGAACAAGTGATCGTGCTCATCACACAAACATTTCTCTTGGGTGGGAATCGAACACACGACCTTCGGTATAGCAGTCACGGCCACTAACCACTAGCCCAACAAGCCAGTTTAAAAGAGATAAATTAGACTTATACTGTTTCAACTACTGGGGCAGGACTCCTCTCTAGGAGAGGGAATGGGGCCGTATTACACCACGTGACCCCGTGCGGATTGGTAGATGTCACATGTCTTCGAATATTTGTTTTTTTAAGACATGCGATATGCGTGTTACCTTCCGATTGTTTCAGCAGCGCAGCGCAACAGTAGGTACTGTGATAGGGGAGATGCAAATGAAAGGCTTCTGGTTGAATTATACTATTATTATATTGAATTAAGCACTTTCTAATATGCATAAGATCGGTCGTTGTGGCGACGCTTGGGGGAGGCCTATGTCCAAAAGTGGACGTCTTTCGGCTGAAATGATGATGATGTTGATGTGTTTCTATTACATATTATATATATAAAATTACGTCTCGACTTTTTTTATTGACATCTCCGATCTAACTGGTTTTTCAACTATCAATCCTATACTATTTAAAACAAAAACCATTAAAAAAAGAATATATCTATCTATCTATCTTAAAAGTATAACATGCCAGTTTGCAATTTAGTAATATTAGTGTGGTCACCATGGTCGCCACAGTACTTCATACACATCCACAACCAACCCGCCTTGGTGAGATAAAACAACTATATCTTAAATGTTCGTGACTACTACACTAGTGGACTGATTTTTTTTACCCGACTGCACCAGAAAGAGGGTAGTGTTTTCGCATGTATGTAAGTAGGTACATTTCTTTAGCACGACCTAGAACCGAAAGGGCCAGTTGCATTTTAGCTTAAGAGTGCCGTTAGATTTGGTTTAGTTGCAAGAGTGACACTAGGTAGGTACATCAAAATTATCTTCGTCAACTGGGGTATTACAATAAATTGAACGATTTAAAAAGTATCACTCCTTAAAATGTAGGAAAATTAAAAAAAGGACTGAAAAGTTCGAAATAAATCATTGTAAGCAGTTTGACATAGTTGGTAGAATTTCTTTTAGTTCAATCCAAGATTCTTTATGTTTATTCTAAATCGTTAAGTCAAAACTAGAACTTACAAGTACAATATTACTTTATTGTTAAAGCATTCGATTCGTTCTTCTAAACCAAAACAACTACCTATAGTAAAAAATACACACACCCACATGCTCACATACATACAAAGTTTCACGTTTATAATATTATCGTGATGTACATTCCCATACCTACAGTGTGACGGGTGACATGCTAGAATGGAAGAAAAAAAACGTGCTGCACCCACCGTCGTGGGACTCTTAGGACCGAAGGACGGAAGTCTGAAGACTGAATCAAAGTTGTCAACGTTACACATTTCCAATATAAACGTGTCATAAATAGAAAAAAAAAAATTGAGATGTTGTTGTTATTGTTTTATATGTCAGTCAGTTTATGTGACTAGTTAGTATATTTATTTTACTGTTTTTTGCCCCCAAATAAATGTTTTTTTTTTAATATTATGCTTATGCTAGAAACGAGAAAGGCGCTGTCAATTTCATATTGTCACCTTTAGTTTGTGGTTGCATGTACACTAAATGTCGTACAGACTGTCAAAGCTGGTTCTCAAACGATCACCTTAGCTTCATCTTTTGTGTCACAAACGACATCGAGCTATTTTACCCAGTTTGGCGCCTCCTAGTCTTTCAGTATAGTAAAGGGGTCGGGAGTACGCACTTGCTCAGGGGTCATAATTTTTTACTCAAATGAAATATTTTTCTTTAAATTTTTAGTTCGAAAAAATACAGTACCCCACAATATAGTACACTACCCCAAAAATACAGTACAGTACCCCAGTTGCCCAGAAGACTGACACGATATATTTGCTGTCAAATATTGTAAAAACGTTAGGGCAAGTTACATCAGCATTATAATGAGACTGAAGTGACTCTAAAAACCAAATTTGACACTAGCTAAATGCACAAACCGTAGGACAAAAAAAAAACATAAATATTAAGAGGGTCCTTTTTCACTCGCCTATCGTCAACATCGAGCATGGTTTAAAAGCTTGTTACTTCATCTCACGCAATCCAACGCGATGTTTGACGAAAAAGCAACGCGAAAAAAGAGAGATAATGCCTGAAAACTCTGTTAGCATTCGGTAATTCCATGATTTACTCGAATATTTTACAAAATTTGTTAAAGGAAATATGGGCTTTTTTTTTAACTTAAAAGTTTTTGGAAAAAAAATTGTCAAGGCATTGTTATACTTTTTTGACTTTTTTGATTTTTGAGTAAATTATAAAGTGTCAAAGTTCATGCAAAATAGCACATTATCAGAGGTCTTTACTGGATTAGTTTTACACAAATGTATAAATTGATTTCAATAGAAACCTAGATAATATCCACAAGATACTGTGTTTCCAAAATATCTAATGAAAAATGTGTAATAACGTCGTTGTAAGAAAAACAGTGAAAATATATGTCGAGTGGCATCCCCTTAAACATATGCCTCTAAAAGTCTGAGCACAAAGCAAGCTAGAACAAACTACATCTTCGTCGTATAATATCGAGCAGTTTCACCGAGTTGGGCGCCGCGGAGTCTTCGCTCGCGTTCGGCAGCGGTCATTCCCCTCGTTCAGCAACGCCTCATATATTCTGGCCTTCACTTGTAAGATTTCTTTTCGCAATCATTTTTAGTATCGCTACTCTTGTAACGCTTTTAGTACTTGTTAAGTAGCTGTAAACTAGATATTGGCTGTTAATTTTTTCTGGCAATGTTTTGGGTCGTAATCGACCTTAAACAATAATCTGCCTTTTTTTAATGTTTCCATTATTGGGACTCAGGCCTCCTCTCTAGGAGAGAGAACGGGCTGTAATCCTCCATGCGCCTCGTGAGGTTGATGAATATTCTATTGTAATATCTTTGATTGTTTTAGTCTAATATCTATATCACAATTTATTCCACCAAGTCCGTTCCATCATCGGACCACTAGACGTACGGCGTTGAGCCATCGGTACATGGTGGACACCCCACCCATACGTACTAAGGATTTTGGGAACACATTCATTATGCGTGCAGCTAACGTGTGGAATTCCATGCCGGAGTCTATGTTTCCCTATGGCTACAACCTAGGGGTCTTTTAGTCAAGAGTGAATAGGTTACTTTTAAGCAAGCTTGCTCTATCGTCGGCCACATCATCACTTACCATCAGGTGAGGTAGTGGTCAAACGCAAGCCTATCAATAATAAAAAAAATCTAAAAGAGTAATGAGTATACATGTGGATGGATGGAGAGGGAGGCCAAAAAAGGATGAATGGATAGTGGATAAGGAGTAATATAATAGAAAAGGAAGTCAGTGATAGTGATAGGCAAGACGGGTGAAAGGCCAGCATGGATAAAAAAAAACATTCAGCCGAACATAGAACCTCCCCCTTTTTTAAGTCGGTTATGTTGCGCCGACCCCTAATCACACGAGACAAGGGCAGCAAGATAATGATGATGTTTTCGTAAGAATCATAGAGGACCTGGAACGCAAAGGGCAACTGAAGGAACACATGTGGGTTTCAGTCAGTACGAGTCAGACCCTCCCTTTGATGTTTGTTTGGAGATTTCCTACCCCCCAAAAATAAAGTCTAACGACTAAGAAAGCCTTTGAACCGCCTACAGCGTAGGCGAAAGTACATTAATAATAACAAATGCCAGCACCGTGGTACATTGTAAATGCAAATCGTAATTCAGATTAAAAATAGACTAAGTACATATATTACCATACTAATTCTGGGTTAAGACCGCCATACATTTGCCAGTCTACTTAAGGAAACATTTCCATCTTTGCTTTTATTGTGAGAACTAGCGGCTTCACTTGCGTGATAGTAGAATATTATCCCAAGGGAATATAATAATAATAATGTTTTATTTTTACTGAAATATTTAAAAATGTAATTTATGTGGTAAGATAATAAATAAACGAAATAATAATAATAATAAGCTGGCAACACCCGATGTCAACAAGTTGTTTTTTCACTGACGAAGATTTTTAAATATTAATTTTTGGTCCCATTTTTTTCACAATTTTTACAATAGCTAACAAGAAACAATAAAAACGTAATAAAAACTTAATCAAAACCATAATAATTATAGCGAAAATCAACACGAAAAGAAAAAATATGCACAAGACCAGACAGATGACAGATGTCACCAACAAAAATAACACAATGAATACTAATAAAATAATGAAAAAACATCTGTGAGTATGTTGACGAGAGCAGCTGCCCGTCGCGCACGCCCTTCACCCCCGGGCTCGTCGCTCAGCTCCGCCTCGCCGCCGCCAGACCTCGGATCACCAGTGTCCCCGACGGCTGCAGTTGCGTCGAGCTCGAGCGACGAGTATTTCTCTCCGCCGACGTCGCCAACACCTGTACGTCGGCCGGGGAGAGGCCGGCCACCGAAGAGCTTAGGACCTAGGAGCCAACCGGCCCCGAGCCGGGTCCCCGCTGCCGGTGGTTGTGTGCAGCGCATGAGATGGACTCAGACTATGAATGAGAACGTCATGCGCGCATATTACGGGTCTACAGAGGGGGGAACTAACCTCACTGCGTACCGTGATAGGATGCTGTCTCTTTTTCAGGACTTGGAACCAACCGTGAACGTCTCGGCCCAACGATTGTCGGATCAGGTGCGGGTTATCCAACGCAACCACAGGTTGGACGACGCTGCACTTGATCGGCTGCGCTCAGAGGTACTGAGCAACCAAATCGTCTCAACATCTACACAAACACAGACCGCGGTAACGCCGACTACTAACGCAATCTCGCCGCGGTCCAATCATAATAACGATGATGCAGATGATGCAGATGATAGGGTTGTCACAGTAAGTAGCCAGTGCAACGATCGACTGAGGAGCGCACTGGAGGATGCGCTTCGCGAATACAGATCAACTCCGACTGAGCTTAGACCCCGTTTGCCAAGGTTACCCATGCACAAAAAAAATAGGGCGCTGGTGTGTGCTTTGGACTCGCTGCTTAAGAACATCTTTGAAAGTAGCGAGAACCTCGTTGATACGCACTCAATCCTGTATTGTGGGGCTGTTGCGGCATGTCGTTTAGCCAACATCAAGTTTCCTAACTCAGATGGAACTATTCGACCAAAGCCTGCTGCACCAGCCTGGCAGTGCAGGATCGAGAAGCGTATCGACGGGGCCAGGGTACTCATCGGCAAACTACACTGCTTCAGGGAGGGTAATACACGACCACGAGTGATGCGCTTTGTGAGGCGGGCGTTTTTGGGGACTGGTGTCAGCCCTCAAGAATACATGTCTCGTGTCACAGAGCGCATCGACTTCCTGAAGCAGAAAGTTTGTGCATGGGCGAGCCGCATTCGCCGGTATAAGCGGCGGGTTGATCGGTACTCGCAGAATCGCATGTTTCAGAGCGATGAGAGGTGGGTGTATAGAGCTTGGGAGCGACCTGAACATAGTGTGATTGACGTGCCCCGCCCGGATGATGCTACCACGAATGCATTCTGGCGCAGCATTTGGTCGGTGCCCGTCTGTCACACTGAGGGTGGCTGGATGCGTGATGTCGAGCGCGTGTGCGCAGCTGTACCAGAAATGGAAAAAGTTATAATTACTCCACTAGACGTAGCCAGAGCAGTTCGTCCGTTGCCTAATTGGAAGTCTCCAGGTACGGACGGACTGCACAATTTTTGGTTAAAATGGTACAGCAGCTCACACGCGCCTCTGGCATCGCAATTCCAGTCATCTTTAGATTCTGGGTCACTACCTCAATTTCTAACAACTGGTATCACCCACCTGCTCCATAAGACAGGTAGTCCCACGGAACCCAAGAATTATAGGCCGATTACATGTTTGTCGACGGTCTATAAACTTCTTACATCCATTCTGAGAGCAAAAATTAATGTACATATAGAGAAAAATTTGGTAATGTCTGTCTCTCAGAACGGATGTAGGAATGGGTCCCGTGGTACTAAGGAGCTACTCCTCATTGACATGGCCATAAGCCAACAGGTTCGTCGATCCCGCAAGGATCTGTCGACATGCTGGGTAGATTATAAGAAGGCCTATGACTCTGTTCCCCATACATGGCTCATGAGGGTGCTGGAGTTGTATAAAATAGATGCAACTCTACGCACCTTCCTTGAGTCATGTATGAGGCAATGGAAAACAGTCCTTTGCTATCCAGGATGTCGACCGATCCAAGGGAATGATGAACCAATATGGATTAAACGGGGAATATTTCAGGGCGACAGTTTGAGTCCACTGTGGTTTTGCTTAGCCCTGAATCCTCTAAGCACCTTGCTGGAGAATTCAGGTCTAGGCTATCGGTTGAGAAGAGGTGGTCAGGTCCTATCTCACCTTCTTTACATGGATGATTTGAAACTTCTTGCCCACAACAATTTGCAACTGATGGAACTACTGAAGGTAACTGAAACTTTCAGTAGTGCCATTAGGATGGAATTTGGTGTGGACAAATGTGCAGTCATGCATGTAAAGCGAGGGGAGATTGTGGAATCCGAGGGAATTCAACTCTCGGATTCCATACACCTTAGAACCCTCTCCTCGACCGAAACATATAAGTATTTGGGTATGTCGGAAGCGTTGGGCATTAACGTTGCTGACATGAAACAAACATTGAAGGAGCGTTTCTTTGGCCGCCTGAAGAAGGTTCTAAACAGCCTTCTGTCAGGTGGAAATAAGGTACGCGCCTTCAATGGTTGGGTCATGCCGGTTTTAATGTACTCTTTCGGCATACTCAAATGGACTCAGACCGAGCTAGACGCTCTGGATAGACGGGTCCGTACATTGCTGACCGCAAATCGGATGCATCACCCACGATCATCGGTGATGAGACTGTACATCCCGCGAAAGTGTGGAGGTCGAGGTTTTTTGAACGCAAAGACTCTACACAACCGTGAGGTGTGCAGCCTCAGAGAATATTTTCTCAAAACCGACGTGGGTATGCACCGCGATGTGGTCGCAATGGACAAGGGACTCACCCCGTTATCCATGGCTAAAGAGAACTGGCGCAAACCTGTGGTACTTACTACTGATGACCGCAAGGAAGTATGGAAAGGCAAGGAGCTCCACGGGCGCTTTTATCGGGCTCTTCATGAGCCTGATGTAGACTTCGCGGCGTCCGTGGCCTGGTTACGTTTTAGCGATCTCTTCGGAGAAACTGAAGGTTTTGTCTGTGCAATTATGGACGAAGTTATCTTAACGAACAACTACCGGAGACATATTATGAAGGACGGGACGGTTGACGTGTGTCGGGCATGCCATCGTCCGGGTGAGTCCATCAGACATATTATCTCTGGTTGTTCTCGTCTGGCTAACGGCGAGTACTTGCACAGGCATAATCAAGTAGCCAGGATTATTCACCAGCAACTTGCTTTGAAATATAACCTAGTGGATTCGGAGGTACCATACTACAGGTATGTGCCCGACCCAGTTCTCGAAAATGACCATGTCACATTGTACTGGGATCGGTCTATCATTACTGACCGGACTATTGTAGCCAATAAGCCGGATATAGTGGTGATAGACCGATTAGCGCGCCGCGCAATGATAGTCGACGTCACCATTCCACATGACGAGAATCTCGTGAAAGCTGAGAAAGAGAAACAAATCAAATATCTCGACTTAGCACACGAGGTTGTCGATATGTGGAATGTGGACTCGGCTATTATTGTGCCGATTGTTGTGACCGCCAATGGCCTTATAGCCAAAAGCTTCGACGACCATCTGTCGAAGCTGTCGTTGCGCGGTTGGATCAAGGGCCTGATACAAAAGGCAGTACTCCTCGATACGGCTCGCATTGTGAGGAGGTTCCTGTCTCTGGAGCCCTAACCACCGGTAGCTTGGACCCTGTTCCCGACACCGGCGGACAACTATTTTTTATATTTTTAAATGTTTTTTTTTTTTAATATGTTTTTTAAAGAAATATTTAAAAATGTAAACAATATGGATAAAAAATAAATAAATGGAATAATAATAATATTCCACAACCATCACACAACGCCGTCTAGTCTCAAGCTAAGCAGAGCTTGTGTTATGAGTACTAGACAACTGATAAACATACTTATATATTTCTAAATACATACATCTATATATATAAAAGAAAGTCGTGTTAGTTACACCACTTATAACTCAAGAACGGCTGAACCGATTTGGCTGAAAATTGGTGGGGAGGTAGCTTAGAACCAGGAGACGGACATAGGGTACTTTTTTTTTTAACTTTTTTTTTTTTTTAGGGTAGGTTAGGGTAGAATAGGGTAGAGTAGGGTAGAGTAGGGTAGAGTAGGGTAGAGTAGGGTAGAGTAGGGTAGAGTAGGGTAGAGTAGCGTAGAGTAGGGTAGAGTAGGGTAGAGTAGGGTAGAGTAGGGTAGAGTAGGGTAATTTTTTTTTTTTTACTAAATCCCGCTTTTGGGCAGAACAACGTCTGCCGGGACCGCTAGTTATAGATAAATTACACCCAGACACAGAACAAATGATTGTGCTCATCACACAAATATTTGTCCTGGGTGGGAAGTGTGGAGTCCTTTGTCCCAGGACTGGTCTGTTGGTCTAGTGGTTAGTGGCCCTGACTGCTATGCTGGAGGTCGTGGGTTCGATTCCCACCCAGGGCAAATGTTTGTGTGATGAGCTCAATCATTTGTTCTGTGTCTGGGTGTAATTTATCTATAATATGCATGTATTTAGAAAAATATAAGTATAAATTGGCTAGGCATATGATGATACTTTCACCCGACCACAGATTCTACAATGCTCTATGTAGTCATAGTTTGGTAGCAGAATTGGCGCAGGGGTTGAGTGATTGGCCGCTACACTGCAAGTTGCAGGCTTGATTCCTGTACGGATTTATATAGCCTACAGATAGGATGTTTCAGCACCCCTAGCCAAGTTGATAATCTGCAATCGTTAACGCTAGTCGAAAACTAATCAAATGTATGAGAATAACATCATCTCAACGTTAAGACACGTGGTCAGAACAAACGAATAGAAAATTCGTAGCCAAGTTCACATCGTTCAAAATTATAAAACGAATTTTTTGTTATCGTTTCCAACTTATCGTTTTCTACAATTGCTGACACCGAGGCGTTACCGATTGGAGAACGGAATTCTACACAAAACGGTTGTAACTTGGCTAGGGGGGCAGATCTGCGCGTCTTGTGTATGTGAGTTTACATTTTTTATTACTTATAATTTAAGCTTAACCTTCACTCAAAGATCACTTACAGTAGGCATTTATTATCTAACCTTACGAAAGCTTTGGAACTAAACTTCAATCAGTTGACTCGATTTACTTTTTATTATTTGTATTAAAAAAAAACTTTATCCAAAATCGTAAAAGAATTTTTTTTTCAAATAACTTCTACGATATTAAGTAAATTAGAAACCTTGCAAATCTGATGGAAGGGGTAACTATCAAGTAACTGAATAAGGATAAACATACTGTAATGTGACGTCACTGGCATTGTGTTACGTATATGTACAAAAGAGATAGCAAAATATTCCCACACTCTTCTTCATAGAAAAATTTGGAATCTATATACATATGTACATACAACTAACTCGTGTTAGTTACACCACTCATAACTCAAGAACGGTTGGACCGATTTTAATTATCTCAGCTTTATTAGATTCATCTCTGTCCCGGAAAAATAACTATGAAAACATCGGAAAAATCATGTAAAAAACAAAAAATACCCAAATACATCTAAAAATGACAGCAACTGTCAAATACATTGGTCTCAACCATTCGGTCAATACGTTTTTGTCTTAAATAAAACTTTTTAGTGTAATTTGTTGTCTAAGAACAAAAATAATGTACAAAAATCAACAAAACCATATACCTAAATGACGTAATCGAACTACGTCACATTTTACGTTAACGTTCTAAATATGGTAATTCGTAAGTCGACCGTAAATTGACGTAAACGTAATGGTCGCCTCGCCCCATCATGCCGCTTGATTCAGACCTCTCGAAGAACTAAGATTTATTAATATACACTGTGCCTAAATCTCTCATCCAACTCTCCTGTCGCAGGTCTGTTGGAAGAAATTTGATTTGAAATAAGCAAGACCTTAGTTCTCTTCTATCTGTATTTGTCCTCTTCATTTTTAAGTATTTGTGTGTACATAAATAAATAAATAAATAAGATTAATATGAGCTCGATATGAAACCCTATTTTTAAGAATTTTTTAATATTTTTTTTATGTTTGTCCCACACTAGGAATGAAGAGAAACCCAGATCCAGAACGACTATCTGTAGGCCATACAAATATTTGTTTCTTGGCAATCGAACCCGCGACAAAGCACAGCAGTCAATCGCTCAACCACTGCGGCAGCTTCTTCTTTTCATCTTTGTATTTAAAACTAGCTTCTGCAAGTGGCTTCGCCAACGTGAAAGTTAAAAGTAAAAAAAAATATTTTCTCTTTATGTTAAAGTCGTTAAAAAATAAAAGGCCCGCTTTGACATTTGAGAAATACCATAGAATGTAACTTGTAACGAAACTGAAAGACACAATAAAATAATTATTAATTAGACAAAGTGTTTTAAAAAATACATACATTTAATTTTTTTGGCGCGTTAAATAATATGATGGAATAAATTGCGAGTATTCTTTTTGCGTATTTAAGTATTCGTTTTTCTATTTTTTGACAACTTTAGTATACATGTTTGCACCAAAGTACACGTGCAGTATTCATGTGTTGATAGAGACAACAGCTGCTTGTTAATAGTGACACGGACAGGGTATAGTACACCCACGTGCATCCAATAGACAAGTCGTTGAGTACCTACTCACAGTACCTCGCTGAATGTGGAAGTGGTTATAGATTTGCACTTTTGTACACTTATATTATAAAAACGAAAATGTTTTGTATGTGTGTTTGTTTGTTACTTCTTCACACTCGAATAGCTGAACGGAATTTGATGAAACTTGGTACACGGGTAGACCATATCCTGGAATAGCAAAGAGAATTTTTTACTTGAACTTTTTATCCTTGGAAAGCGTTCAAATTTTTAACCTTTATGTCACAAATCTAAGCAAATTTACAAATTTTTTTGGGAATTATCATGTAACTTCGCCCACTCTAGTTGGAGGGTAGTGTCAGACTTTTACTGACTCTGTATTCCTTCAGTCGCTCTTTGCGTTCCATGGCCATAATAACTTTTCAAACAATCGCGCAGAAGCAAAAGTACAGATGACTTTATATATTTCCTATATTCTTTTTGTTTTTCTTTTCCCGACCAATCAGTAAAAAACGAATCCAAATCACTTTTGCGGTTCTTAGGTAAAATCAACTTACAAGAACCGCCTAGAATCATACAAAATCCAGTCTAAAAACTTGCCCCTTCAGTTACATATCCACACATAATGTATAACAATCTCGCCTATATTTACTCGTCGAAGCCTCGCTCCCTGTGTCTATAAATACAGCTTCAAACCCAGCTAACCATGGTAACAGAGTTACTTACGCCTAACTGAGTAACGCTTCATAGTCACCTCTGTGTATCAATGCGGTTGTAAAGTTCGTTGCACACCGGATTGACCCGTAATTTTGTGTAAGCCACCGCAATTGGTTAATAGGGGAGTGATTTTGGCGCGGTTCGGCCGGTTCGGATTATGAATTTTGGCTAATTTTTAAGGCGCATTGTTTTATGGTGTCAACGTTGTTTGTTATGCAGATAATGGTTCCATGTTTGAATGTAGGTATTGATATAGTAAATAATCATATTTTTTTTTTTACATTGATATAACCAGTGCTTAACTGTGATCCTACCTGATGGTAAGCAGTGATGCAATCATTGATGGTGAGGCGCACTGTTTTATTAAGAGACTATTCATAAATCTAAAAATATATATATATATGTATATATATAAAAGCGAAATACCACTCAATGATTAATCACGAAATCTCAGAAACTATAACACCTACAAACCTATAATTTGGTAAGTAGGTTCCTTATAGGGTGTAGACACACATTACAAGGGAGGAAAACAGGGGTTGGAAATTTGAATGTTTTAATATTATTAAAGGGAAAGTTCGTGAGATTATATTTGTGTGTTTATATATTTTTCAACTTGGTATGTGGGTAGACCATAAAAAGTTCCTCTAAGTTATTCCAGGAATAGCTTATAGGAACTTTTTATCTCGGGAGTTTTTTCACTATCACGCGGGCAAAACGGCTGGCATCAGATAGTTACAAAATAAAGCCGTGATACAATTTTATTTTATTTCGCTATCTACTTTCTTTAAGTCAAACTATCATACTCATAATTTGTGTAGTAATTAAGATTTTATTTGCATTGTTCTAATAGAAGCTGAAACAAATATATTATAAGTTTCTTTTCTGTATGAATTTTTGCTGTTATTTTGAATTATCGTCAGAATACCCATGAAATAATAAAATATTTAAAAGCTGCAATTTATCACCAAAATCCATTTTACTTCTTTAATTAAAAACATGTTAATAGTTGCGACATAAAACACTAAAAGCTTATAAAACTGCAGTGACCCAAATCGTGTCCACAATAACTTTTGAAATGAGTTAAATAAGTTATAACAGGTTGAGTAAAAAATGGGGCGGTCCATTAACACAGTTGTGAACTGAACATTCTTTTAGAGTGATGGTCTTAATGTGGGTCGTATATTGTGAAGCAGTGGGCGCCCCCACCACTTGTAATAATTTTATTCCCGCAGGTGTGCTCGGAGCCTTATAACGGCCATAATATACTTAGTTTGATAGTAAAATTAACTCGGTTTTCATTCGGATATTAGTGATATTTTGTGCAATGAAACTCCACTACTACTTCATCGGACCACCAGGCGTACGGCAATGAGCCACCGGTACATGGTGGACATCCCACCTATACGCACGAAACGTTTTGGGAACACATTCATTGTGCTTACAGCTAAGGACTGGAATTCCTTGCCGGAATCTGTGTTTCCTGATGGCTACAACCCGGGAATCTTTAAGTCAAGAGTGAATAGGTTGCTTCTAGGTAAGCGCGCTCCATCGTCGACCGCATCGTTGCTTTCCATCAGGTGAGATAGTGGTGAAGCGCGAACCTTGCGTATTAGGTATATCATTACTATTGATAAATGTTAATAATTTTTGTAAGTATTTTTGAATAATCACTTTTAATTTACACACCAAGCTAGACGAGTTGGCCCGGCTTTCTTATATCATTTCAAAGTAAACTTGTTGACCTCTTTATGCTTGTTAAACCTTTTTAGCTTCTGTAGAAATACTCATAGGAATCCCCACATTTGTTAGGACGCAATATCTCATTGTCAAATATGTTTATAACCTATCTTTTAACCTCTACGATTTCAGCTGACTTTCATTTCTTTCGGTAATATGACTCACAAAAAAAAAAATCAAACATCCAACACATCTCCGCATTAGTCAGAATGCGGTATCTCCGTACTATTCCCGGGCACCAGGGTGACCTCAAAAGCGCCATAACGTTGTCTCTATGGCGCCGCGCCGTCGCCCTATCCCGCCAAGGACTGAAGGACAACCCACTGGCTGTTTTCCAGACAATGCAGAACTGTTACGTCATCACACGTTATTGGTCCTGGATTAGTAGTTGGAGGGATGTTTTGATTTCGGGTGGAGTTGTTAGAGGTTAGAGATTTACGTTAGTTGACTACTATTAGTACATAATAAGGCAACTTTAACAGGTAATTAGGTACCTAACTTATACTCGTCGTTAATGAATTTGTAGATAGTGAATCTAACTACGATATTAAATATCCATAAGTATCTGTAACATACTGGGTTACAAAGCAAATATCTCAAAACTTAAATGAATTGAATGGGTTTCATAATTAACACTGAAGAACTCGATGAAAATAGTACATTATGATATAAGTATGTAATGTTAGTGATTACCGTCGAGGCGGTATTTAGACCCGAGCCGTAGCGAGGGTTTTAAGAGAGCCAAGAACGGTAATCATTAATTACTCACGTGTGTCATACGACGTTCAATACACTTGTGAAGAAAATAGCAGTAAAACTAGTAAAATTTTCTGTGATATGGCGGTAAAAATCTGTTTTCATAAGGGCGGGCATCATTTTTATTTTTTTATTTACCCTTATAGGAAGACTAAGGTATTTTGATAATCCTGACTAGTCTTGCGTTTATGTTTTCTTGCGTGAATTTTTTTTACGATAATGTCTTTCGTAGTGACAATAGAATACGGAGGTAACATTTTCTAATTAATTTGTAGTATTTAATTTTATTTAATTAATATAGCCACTGAACTTCACTGGAATAAAAAAAATCACGCCGAAAACCGCGCGCATCTTAAAATAGCAGCCAAAGTCAAAAAAAAAAAAAAAAAAATTATTTGAATGTACGATTTATTTACTAAATGTTTTTTAATAAATAAATCGTTTGTACAAGTTAAATTTGTCCATTTTAACTTGTAAATTAGATGAAATAAGTAAGACACTATACTATTGAACGCAATAACATAATGGGAATTTTATTCGAATTCAAAATTTGTTTTGCGAACAAAGAGGTTGAACAAAAAGGTTTTAACTACATTATAGCACTAGTGCGTAATGGTAATCAAAATGTCACAGTTTGGTAACGAGCGCTATTATATATCTAAGTGCAGTGCAATAAGTCACTTTCTGAGCAAGTGTGTTGAAAAATAGTTTGAGGGTACATAATATTGGACCATTACACGTAATCAGGTACCTAACTTACAGCTAATGAACTTGTATGTTCTAAGTGCGATAGAAATAATATCCAAAAGTAACCGCGATATGTAAGACTATAAAAGTATACATAACAAACTACTCTAAACCTAAAATCGTTGACAGGGTTCCATATTTGACACACTGAAGAACTCGATGAAAAAATAGCATACGGACACATAATATTGGACTAATATCACGTAACCAGGTACCTAACCTAGAGTTAATAAACTTGTGTGCTCTAACTACAACAGAAATAATATCCGTATAATTATAAGTAACCGCGACATATTAAGCTGATACACATATATTTGCTATTACAACGCTTTCTTTGATTTATTCCTTCTACAGTTTTACATATACTAACGTATTCAGTCATCATTATTATTATTTTAGCCGAAAGACGTCCACTGTTGGACATAGGCCTCCCTCAAACTGACATTATTCTCATCCTTCCATTATTTGTAAAAAACACTTGACAGTTTCCTGACAACGGGTGGCGCGCTCCAATTCTTACAACACCCACTATTGTAATGCGTCAAAACAACACGATTTAACCGCTTCTATGAAAAGGTGCTCCGTTGTTCTACGAATAGATTTGTTGTACTCATTTAAATACCGGTAACTAGCTGTGTGGTGCCATTCAATTTCAGCCGAGGATCGCTAAACTTGGCTGTTATTTTATTATTATTATTATGTACTAGCTGACCTGGCGAACTTCGTACCGCCTAATAGTAAAGATAACGCCATCTACTGGCATTACCAGAACAGCATAATTCATTTTATAATGACATTTAATTATAGATGGCGTTGTATTCGGATATTTTTTTCGTGAGTTTTTCCATTTTTTCTCACCGTTTATACCTTCCCTGGACTACATCAAATATTTCAAATTCAAAATTTGCCAAATCGGTTCAGCCGTTCTTGAGTTTTAGCGAATCTAACGAACAGCTATTCATTTTTATATAAAAAAACATAGATGGGCTCATGTGTGACCACTATCTCACCTGATAGGTAGCGATGATGTGGCCGACGATGGAGCACGCTTGCCTAGAAGTAACCTATTCACTCTACTACATGGATGGATGGGATTTTATCCATTTACCGGTGGCGCAACGCCCTACTTCTAGTGGTCCGATGATGGAACGGACTTGGTGGAATTAAATTGTGCAATTCCAATGCATACTCCCCGAAATATAAACGATAGAAAACCGGCAGGCTAGAGCGACTCGGCGTCGATACTCAAGACTTTGGAGTTTTGACTCGATAAGGTGCATCATTGTCAATTATTGATTTAACTGAAACAAAGGTTTTTTTTAATCTAGACTTCTCCAGCTCCGAGCGGAGTGGGAGGGCGTCATAATTTTACTGACAACAACCATACCTGTGTCCTTCAGTTACCCTTTGCGTTCTAAGACTACGGGTTTCCTTTTCAGAAATTCCCCGCGGTTCTAGCTAGCAGGCATCGGTCCTGCTGGGTCCCTACGGTTTACTGCCATCTCTTTGAGGAACGCGTGGATCACTACACGCTGTTGACGACAGGGATCAGTCAATTAACGGACGGCCAGACGGCGAGCTACCCATTGCTCGACGTCCGTAAGCTCGCGTCTACCGTGGCAGGTAATCGGGGTCAGAATCTCGGTGGCTGGGGCGTGAGGACATTCGTTCCCTCACGCGTGTGGCCTCCTCCTTGACTAGCATTACTGCTTCGCAGAACGAGGCCACCTCCTGCCATTCTTCCTCGAAGTTACTGCCACCGATTGCCTCCACGAGGACACGACGGTGCACCACCCAATCGGGGCACACCTCCACGTTAAGCTCCACCGTGTGATTTTTGTTTGTCAGACGTCAGCCCTGCCGTTTTGTGACTGCTGGTCACAAAGTTACATTCTCACACATTTGCTGCCGGAGTTTGACTAGGTTAATCCCCAACACTTTCGGCTTTTGACGATCGTTACCACTGATTGAATGCCTCTTTGTCATATAAGCCCTAGCGAACGGTTTTTCGGAAAAATTGCCTGGTGGCAAACTGTTCATAGTGTGCATTTACCGCGATTAACAGTGTCCATTTTAACATCTATAATGTTACCTACAAAAATAATAAAACCCTTTTTTACTATACTTTTTTTTTAAGATGGGAAATCATCCAAATGACTTCTCGCGCTCTGGGTGGAGCGCGAGGGCGTGTCAGACTTTTACTGACTAAAACCACACCTGTATCCTTCAATTACCCTTTGCGTCCTAGGACTACGGGTTTCCCTTTCACAAATTCGGAAATCATACCAATATATATACTATATAAAAGCGAAATACCACTCACTGATTAATCACGAAACCTCAGAAACTATTACAGCTACAAATTTAAAATTTGGCAGGTAGCTGGTTCCTTATAGGGCGTAGACATTTGCTAAAAATTTTACGGAACTTGGGTGGAGTTTAAGAGTGAGAGCTAAGGGGGTAAAACGGGGTTCCAAAGTTTGTATGTAGAAATATGGGCATAGCAGCTGGCAGAAGCTAGCATTATAATATAAAGGCGATTGTGAATAATATGTTTGTGTATGTTTGATACTCTTTCACACTGAAACTACTGAAGGGATTTGGATGTAAATTAGCACACGGGTAGTTCATGTCCAGGAATAGCACATAAGATACCTGCTTTTTATCCCGGGAGTAAGTTCCCTTGGAATTATTTCCTTCTATTACGCGGGCGAAGCCGCTGGCAGCAGCTAGCAATTTAATAAGATGATTAGAATTTTTGTAATAAGATATTTATATTTTTAACTAGTAAGTACAGATAACAGCATTAAACGGGTACTTATCTCACATAAAAATACCTTAGAAAAAAGAGTAATCAAGTAATCACGCCATCCTTACTATAGCCCAATAGCTGTGCTTCTAGCATAATAGCATAGCATAATCAGCCTGATAATGTTCCCACTACTGGGACTCAGGCCTCCTCTCTAGGAGAGGGAATGGGACGTAATCCACCACGCGGGCCCAGGGCGGATTGGTGGATGTTATATGTTTTCCTTCACCGTTTTGTGAGCAGTGGTGATGAAAATAAAGTACACAAAGTAATGCGGCTGGCTAAGTTTAAACCCGTGACCTACAACTCATAAGTCAGGCCGTTACCACTCGGCCACCACTGCTCTGTGCTTCTATGTACTCAAATAATTACCAATATCAATAAATTCCAGTATATCCACAATTCATTTGATAATATTACAATGGGGATTAACAATTAATATTGTTAATTGATTAATTGAAACACAATAAAGCAATGTAATTATATGACCACTAATCCACGTCACTCAATTAATATCAGTATTCGCGCAATATAATGGCAATGCTATCAAATACTATCCATTAATTATATCATTAATACTGTCCATTGAAATCCCAGATTCAGTTTAAATGATTTTGTAGTATTGAAGCTGAAATTGTAAGTAAGTACCAGTAAATAATACTTATCATTTTTTTACTTTATAATCCATCTAATTTTTACGTATAGAACAAACTGACTGATGCATCTTCTAAAGATATTTTTAGTATGTAGTTTTAAAGTGTAGTACAAAGTTTTACCATCATATAAAGAGTTAGAATGTAGTTGTTATGAAAAATCTTTGTCCTAATTTAAACATGCTGTTTGTTCGTAAATTCAGTTTCAGTTTTGTATGGAATTCCAAAATATTTTTTTTCTGAACCGACTTCCACGAGGGTGAAGCCTCGGCCAAAAGCTAGTATATATATATAAGATAAAACTGACTGACTTACATATATCAATGCACAGCTGAAACTACAAGCCTGTGTGAGTGTGAAATTTTGCATAAGTTTCCTTTTATGATGTAGGCGAGCATTAAGAGAGGATTTTTCGAATTTCGAATAACAATAATGATTTCATCATCATCACCATCATATAGCTGATAGACATTTGTGGGAGGCCTATGTCCAGCAGTGGACGTCTATCGGCTGAAATGAATAATGATTTAGCGTCAGTGAAATTCTAACATTACATTGTATAAGTTATTTTTGGTAGTGTGAAGTTTGGCATCTTAGTTATAGACAGTTAAAAAAAAGGAATTCCATTTCGTTAAGGGAAATTAGGTGCATGCTTCGTTTTCAACTAATCAGAAAGTTTCTGTCTAAATTGGATGTTCTAATGTTAGATAAGATAACTTATTTTTGATATTTCATACTCCTGCAAAAATGCCATTACTGACATGACACAAACGCTAAGTAGGTACATTCAGCAAAACCAAAGCAAACCCAAGTTATAATAATAATATTTTTTATTTAAAAAGGCAACAATCCAAAAGATCCACTTTGTTTGTAAGTTTAAAATTACTTAAAGCTCGTGTTAGTAACTACAATCAAAGATACAAAAATAAAAATAATAAAAACATGCAGCGAGGTAATCTAAAATGTGCTTGGTACTGTTCCACGCGCGCCTCAAGAAGATGTCAGCAAACCGTAGGGGCCCAGCAGGGTCGAAGCCTACTGGGGTCAAGGGTCTGTTACTGAAAGGAAGACTCGACCCTGGTACGAAGGCAACAAAGGAACAGGAGTGGGTTTTTAGTCAGTAAAAGTCTGACACGCCCTCTCGCTCCGCCCAAGAGCGAGGGATGTCATAGGATGATTTCCCACCTACAAAAAAAAAATACAGTGAGGTGGGTGTCTGAGACAAGACGTGCAGAGAATAATATAGCAAGCAGTAAACTACCTGACCATTCTCTCCACTTAGTGCCTCAGAATAGGGGAGTAAGGCCTCTCAATAACGGTTTTCAGGATGCTATTGTCACTGACCCGCGTTCTGTGCATCAGTGATGCGACTTTCTTTCGAATCTATATATATATAAAAATAAATAGCTGTTCGTTAGTCTCGCTAAACCTCGAGAACGGCTGGACCGATTTGGCTAATTTTGGTCTTGAAATATTCGTGATAGTCCAGGGAAGGTTTAAACGGTCAGAAAATATGGAAAAACTTACGAAAAAAAAATCGAATACAACGCCATCTCTAATTAAAATGTCATTATAAAAGTTCGCCGGGACAGCTAGTCACTACATAAAAGTCGTCAGTTCGATTCTGAGCACACATTTCCGACGCACTACAGAAACGGGGCAGTTTCAACAGCATCCTAAAAACATTGTTGTATTGGATACGCAAGACTTCCAGTGATCTTTTGGTTTAGCTATGACGTGGTTTATATAATAGGATCTTAAACTATTCATATTTCTAAAAATAATACAAGTATCTCTTCGAGTCTGCATGAAAATATCTTCTAACATAATAGTTATTTATTACGCCTTTGTATCTACGTCCCATATCTGATATTGCATCTGCAGATACACCCACTCTTTTATATTATTATAACTCAATTCGGTTCACAACCATTTACAAAGTTCAACTGAACTCCGAACGGGTTCAACAATTCAAGCAATAGTTTTGTAGCCAAAATGAAACAGGGTATAAAGCTGGGGGAGGTGGCCCAGTTTGGATCGGCGGCGCCCGTTCGGCGGGGCATGGCGCCGTCGCGTCTGCCTCATCTCCGAAAAAACCAGATAAACCGGCGCCTTGGAAGACTCCCAGAGATTTTTTGCCTATGTAGGCCTCGAGGTCGCTCGGCTGTTATGTTAATGGGGCCGGGAAAACCCTATGGTGTAGGAAATATTATAATTTGTCAGTGTCGTCTCGTGATAGGTCATTTTTCTCAAGTTGAGGACGTTTTTGTTTGTGTTTTCGTCATCGTTAAGTTTGTTGTGTCTCTTCAGTTGATGGCGCGAAAGTGAATTAAATGTTAATGATGTTTTGTATTAAAGAATCGAGTCTGTAGGTAGGTATACTTATCATTTTTGATAAGATAACCACACGTTTTTAGAGATTCACTATCACACAGCAAAATTTAAAATTTTGTGGCTACGTACCAGTCATATTTTATTGAATATTGTTAAAGTTTATACCGATTTAAATGTACTTACCTTACATTCTGTGTTCCATTTATTTTAAAGTCATAGTATATAATATTTTCACTGCTGGGACTAAGGCCTCCTCTCTAGGAGAGGGAATGAGCCGTCATCCACCGCGCGGGCCCAGTGCGGATTGGTGGTAAATCTTTGGAATAATTCCACCGTATCATGGTTTCCGGCTTCTGATCTCCTGAATGACAGTCGGGATTAACGGCTTTCTGTGCTTTCCGGGGCACGGAGGAATATCGGTATGTTGGAATGGTGACCCATCTACAGATCGACCTCTGCAAGCATTACTTAACCTTGGAGATTGACTCGTATAGCTGTTATTATGAGCTCACGAACATATAAATGTTATCATCATCATCATTTCAGCCAAAAGAAGTCCACTGTTGGACATATGCCTCTCCCAAGTGTCGCCCTAACGAGCGGTCCTGTGCGTCTCGCTAATGCCGTAACTAGGGCACAGGGCGCAGTCCCTAGAGGGGCGCAAAATTTCTATATCTAGTCCTCTATGTTTGTGTTGGACTTTTGTTTAGGGGTGCAATTATAAAAGCTCGCACCGGGCATATAATAGGCTGGTTACGGCAGTAATTCTCGCATCAATCGGATTCTCCCATCACCTTGTTAAAATGTAACCTGTTGAGTAGCGTAATTAGAGACACAATAGAAAGACAATGACCGAGCGAACGCCGGCGTTCACTCGGGGAGGGGGGGATTTATGAACTAAATAACTAGTTGCATTTAATCTCATTATTTTACCTCACTTCCGCGTCTCAAGTAAATTGAAAATTCCACAACCACGTACTTTTGAAAAATCTGCTCAGATTTAAGCATAAAATCTTCTCTATACTAGGTTTCTTGTATTTTTATTTCTCCTCTTATTAAGTTATCTTTAGTAAAGAATATTTTTTAATGTTTTAGTATTACAATAGATATAATTCGATCCAAATTATTAAGACGTTGTTAACCATTACTGAGGGAAACATTCATTGAGCGTACAGCTAATGAGTGGAAAGTGTGAGTGTATTAGAATAAAGAGATAAAGTTTATTTTTTGTTTGTAGGAGGTAATCTGAAAGTACTGGTCCGATTGCTAAAATTTTTTCACCGATAGAAAGCTGCTTTATTCTTGAGTGACATAGGCTATATTTTATGTACGCAGGCGAAACCGCTGGCAGAAGCTAGTCAGATAATATAGTGATCAAGCGCGAGCTTAATACTTGTATAATAAAATATGCATGCTATATTTGGTACCTTTATTCTCGACATACGGCGCACATACAAGTGTTTCCAAATGTGTCGCATATATCCGTTACCATCTAATATTGTTCTGAAAGTTCACCAGCTTAGCAGAGGTCAGTGAACCCCACTATGAAATTTACTTACAAGATTGATCACTGTTTTAGCTGTTGCCTTTATTCGTGTACGAAAATGCTTGTGTGTGGTTTTGTAGGTGGAAATAAATGTCCTGTTTACTAAAAATATCTCACTACTTTAATGGTCGTAAACTATCATTAATGGATACTGGAATGTGGGATGTAGACAACTTTATCAAAAAAAATATGTAACATTTGCATTTATAATATTACCTAAACCTAACTAATACCTACTAATATTATAAAGAGGTAAAGTTTGTTTTTTTTTTGTTTGTAGGAGGTAATCTCTGAAAGTACTGGTCCGATTGCTAAAATTTTTTCACCAATAGAAAGCTGCTTTATTCCTGAGTGACATAGGCTATATTTTACGTCCGCGGGCGAAGTCGCTGGTAAAAGCTAGTATTATATACGAAAACAGAGTAGCGACGGTACTCCCTCTTAGAAAGGAGGCTTGTGTCCCAACAGTGGGAACCTGGGAAGGCTGATTATGCTACGTTTATGCTATAAAACTGTAAAATGCTATTCTTAGGTTAGTTTAAACTAGATGAGGCCGGTGTTTCCTAGCTGACTACTCTAAGAAGAAACACCGAAACAAATTCAGAGGTCAACGTCTCTTTTAAAGTTCATTCAACAAACATGTAATGGTCAAATCATAATGAGTAGGTATACAGATGTCTTAAACAGTCTTTTGAGAAAAGAACCACATAGATTTGAGTGGACCAGTCTGTTTGCTGATTACCAGATGCTTGGTTTCTACCAATGTTATTTCCATGAACAGTCAAGTAGGTATACACAGTATACGCTTAAAATGCCATAGACTTTTGTAGTAATATTTTGTTTTCTAGAATCACAAAATTACCATATGCTATTTTTTTTTGCGTAGAAGTTAAAATATCTGCCCTCCTAGCCAAATTACAACCGTTTCATTTCGATTCTCTTTTCGTTGATCGCCTCGAGTCGGCCACGCCTCCTATTCCTTTGTTCTGACCACGTGACTTAGCATTGAGATGACGTCAGAACTGGGGGGCTAAAGCCAAAATAGATATTACCTGTATTTCAGTTTCCGTCCTTTTGTCCAATTAAATATCGAGCATACAAAACTCCAAATCCATATAAACAGAGATACATGTACCGATACCCGGTATACTCTACTGCGGTCACACAATAAATTATTCAATTACATGAAGTGACCGACTTGCCAAAATGTAACGTGGACTCGTGAAATCGGACAAAATGGAAATTGGCCAAATATATCTCATTGTAAATCCTTGAATAAACGAAACTTGGCGATACCATGGCTGCTGTATGCCATAACCACGCATTATCTTTAATACTGCGAACTACTTGGCACACAATCTCTTGTATACGTTATTTCGTTATCTTGGTAACATTGCTGACCTCGATTTACAAAGAAAATTATTATAACTATTTTTATTACGATGATATATTACTTATACGCAGTGCCGTAAAAGTTTACTGAGGGATGTTGTTATATTATCGTATTGTACTAAAATAATCTGCTCGCAAAACGGTAAAGGAAAACATCGTGAGGAAACCGGTATGTCCTAGAACCAAAAAATTCGTAGACATGTGACATTCACCAATCCGCACTGCGCCCGCGTGGTGGATGACGGCCCATTCCCTCTCCTAGAGAGGAGGCCTAAGTCCCAGCAGTGGGAACATTAAAAAAAAGGCTGCTTATGCTGCTAAAATAATTTCGCTGTGTGATTCTGTAAAAATCTCACTGTAGAAACTAAAACGAAATGAGAAGGAAGCGAGCTTTCAATATGAAGTGATGGAATGACAGCTCACTTTAAGCTCACTTATCGTAAATTGAAGTGAAATCTTTACAGAATTGGCCTGGCATTCAGTTTATCATGACATAATTTGCGACCATCAAATTTTTAACCAACGACAAATGCCGCGATGTTCATCAACTCTATTTATTAGGATCGTCAACATTACAGACACTGGAAATTTATAGGTACATTATTTACCACTACTTAAGTGCTGTAACACTAAGAGACAATCACAACAAAAAAAAAACATTTGATAATTACTGAACAAGTTAAAAAGATAAATTCATATTATTGCAGTAATCATCATCATCATCATCATTTCAGCCGAAAGACGTCCACTGTTGGACATAGGCCTCCCCCAAACGTCGCCACAACGACCGATCCTGTGCTTCTCGCATCCACCGCACTCCCGCGACCCTCACCAGGTCGTCGAAGACGCAGCGTTGGAAGGCCTCCCACAAGGTGGACGCCTTCCAACGCTGCGTCTTCCGGTGCGCGGTCGCCACTCTAGAACCTTTCGGCCCCATTGCGGTAATAGTAACGCAAAAACAAAAAATAAAACAAATTAAAGAAACGAACATTAATAAATTAGATACACTATAAAAACTACATTTATATCTAAGTTAAATTAAAATTATAATACAATAACGGCTTACGGTTGAAATAAAAAAAAAATTCAATTTAGAGAAAACGTCCTCTCCCAAAATGACGGTACCTCAAAATTGCAACATTCTTGTTTTGTGCAAATCCCAAAAGTAAGAATTAACGGGGGCATCTGAACGACACTTGTGGTGGGTTTTAGTCAGTATAAGTCTGATAGCAACCCTCGCTCTACCCTAATGCGGGAGAAGTCATTTCATGATTATCCACCTCAAAAAAGGGTTCAATGAAGCTCGTGTGAAAATTCAATGCTACCAATTTAAAATGGAGGTAGTTTACAAAATGTCAAACTTTGTCTACGACTGAGGGTATTTAAAAATAGTTAGTGAAACTCGTGTCAGACTATCAAGCATATGTTTAGTGTTTAATTTCTAATTAAATATAGATTAAGTAATTAAGTAAACAAAACTAAGTGCTGTTAGAATAAAGTGTTAGTTGTCAAATGAAGTTGTGGACAACATGTCGTAAGTAGATTTATTTTGTTCCTGTTTGACAGTCTTGAAATCATCATCGTACATAACCGTGTTGAGTGAAAACTTATTCGAATTGTACCTTTTAAATTATCTGAAGATAAACAATATTTATTTTCTACTTTTATCAAAATACTACTGTCTCTCGTGGTTTCACCCGTGGTTTTTGGTTACGTACCGGAAGATGAGCCGGCGTTGAAAGGCCTCCCACAAGGTGGATCGATGACCTGGTGAGGATAGCGGGAATACAATGGATGCCAGGACGCATAGGACCAGCGGTCCTTATGGCGACACATTCGGGAGGCCAATGTCCAACAGTGTCAACAATATCTATGTCTTTCGGCTGAAATGATGATGAAGTTATTTCTTTATGGTCCGGTGGAAGATGAGATGAGAGACGTTTATCACAGCTGTCATTTTTCTTTAGATCATCATTCAATATTATCTATTTATTTTCAACTAGCTGTCAGCAGCGGTTTTAACCACGTCTATGGTTACTGCTCCTCTCCCATGGGTCGCCGAAGCGAAAGAGCGGAGGATGTCATTAGATTGTTTTCCCACCCAAAAAAAGAAAGTGGTAAGACTGTAAATTAACTTAAGTCTAGACTCCTAATAGGTCCCTGTGCAAAACTCGGATATTTTCTTCGACAAAACTTATTTTTGTTTGTGATGTAAAAAGAGTTGCTACATTCTTATCCAATTCTACATTGCAGTTTGGAAATAAGTGACTTGTTTGTTTGTTACTTCTTCCCTTTGACTGTTGTAACATTCATAAAGTAGATCTCATTAGTTAAGTTCTTTTATAAGCTTCTATGGGAATTTGAGAGTTGCTACGTAATCCATATTCTTGTTTTGTTAAAAGCAAGCGTATACTCAAGACTATACTAATATATATACGAACATATATATATCATCATCATCATTTCAGCCGAAAGACGTCCACTATTGGACATAGGCCTCCCCCTAGCGTCGCCACAATGAACGGTCCTGTGCGTCTCGCATCCATCAGATTCCCACAACCCTTACCAGGTCATCGGTCCACCTTGTAGGAGGCCTTCCAACGCTACGTCTTCTGGTTGAACGCAATCATCTCAGGAGCTACGGATTCGAATTGAAAAAATATTTTAGTTTTGAGCAGCCCATTTATCGAGAAAAGCTGTGTTCTATATCACAAATGATCTACCTTGCACGCTTGCCACCAATGGCACGTGTGCAAGGTAGGTTGTGGCAAAATAATTCGGGTACGCCATCTAATTGTAATTTAAAACAGCAGTAGTCACACTGATTTCCTCGAAAAACTGTAAACATTACGATACACAATTTCCAGGTTGCCAAAAGTTACCAGAATCTAGTTAATTTTTAATCACTAAATCAAGATCCTTTGAAAGCCATTATTTAATAACACGTCCTCTAACCCCTGCTATGTAACATCACACTGCGACCAAAAGGAGCGGTAACCAACGACGCGTGTGAAACCGCAAGGATTGCTCAGTAGAACATAAATTCTCATGCGACTATGTGTACCTGTATGTAGTAACTCAGCCTTAGGCAGGAATAATGCTGAGTGTAACACCTACAACACCCATTGACGCAACTATCGCCAACAAAAAGCGAGCACACACTTACCAGCTATGCCAACACGCTCGCCCCAGTAACATAAGAACGGCATTTCCCCCTGTTCTTATATCCAGACGACAATAACTCGAGTGTGCCAGCTAATGAGGCGACCGAAGGGCAAGATGCGCCGATGTCCTTAGTCGTGGCTGATCACTCGACCACCCTTTCCACCTACCTCCCATTTCCCCCTCATTTTTCTGTTCCCTCCCGTGCCCCATACCCCGTGCCTCTATTGTGCTCATGAGGTTTTCGGGTGCCAGTTCTTTATTCGAAATTTTGTTGAGTTTTCATAACATTAGGTTCAAATGATTTCAGTGATTTCTCTTTTACCTGCGATTAGTTTTGTATGTTACTTTGTTAGTTCGTTTCGTTATCATATTGACGTACTTTGTAACCGATTTCAAAATTATGTAAACTTAGAAATGCATAATTTTATATACAATTTAAAAATCTTATAAATAATCTACACATAAGATTATTAAATTGTATATAAACAATTTAATAATCTTATGTGTAGGTAAATATTACAGGTATCAACGCACTACATAACTACGCACACACTAATACCAGTATGGTAACGCGATCAAGGCTTATTAAGAATCTCAGCTTAGAATTTCATTTTTCTATAATAATTTGTATTATTTTAGGATAAAAAACGCCTTTTTAAAAATAGCTGAAATCAATTCAGTTCTCGAATCTGATAATACTACTTTGAGGATGTGTTATATATTAGGCATGTATAGGTTCTGCCCATGGCACAAACTTTAACCTTTCTTCTTCTATATATAAAAATGAATAGCTGTTCGTTAGTCTCACTAAAACTCGAGAACGGCTGTACCGATTTGGCTAAGTTTGGTCTTGAAATATTCGTGATAATCCAGGGAAGGTTTAAACCTTGAGAAAAAAATGGAAAAAATTAACGGAAATGTAATCCGAATACATCGCCATCTCTTAATTTATTGAATTATGCTGATTGTGGTATTGTCAGTAGATAGCGTTATCCTTTGACAGTTCAGCTAAAAGGTATCACAACATTAATTGACTATACAGTGGTGCGAAGTACGCTGGGTCAGCTAGTCAGTGAATTGTGTCTACATATAAACAAAACAACGTTTAGAGAGTTACGTGTCACGTAAGATACATCCTAAAAAATCTGTACGGTTCTAACTGAGACTATGGTGGACTATGGTGTAACGAAACGACATACATAAATGGATCAATGGATACCAACGTCTATTAGTTTATTTCTTTATTTAGTTGTTCTGCTGACCTAGATCTGCACAAGTCAAGGGGTCAGTCACATTAGCTGGACATGGGACGTTCCCGATTGGGCGACCGATTTTAACGCATCATGAACTGTGTTAGGAGAATTGAGTTCCCCTTGATTTTATTGAATCAATCGTATAATGATCGTTTTGAGTCGTTTGATCTAAATAGAGGGTCATGGGGTCCGAGAGGTTGACCCCGTTTAGTCAACTTTAAGTGGTTGAAGTTCGTCCTAATAATAGATTCTATTTTTCCCACGATTTCACTCGCTTAGCGTGTGGCTTTTACTGTCCAGTTATTAGTTAAGGTGAATGTTTCAATGTAGCGTTGGAAGGCCTCCTACAAGGTGGACCGATAACCTGGTAAGGGTTGCGGGAATCCGATGGATGCGATACGCACAAGACCGTTAATTGTGGCGACATTTGGGGAGGCCTATTTCCACCAGTGGACGTCTTTCGGCTGAAATGATGATGAATGTTCCAGGGTAGTCCGCGAAAATCAATTTTTCTTAATTTCTTTTTTCATTTCATTGATTAAAATATGATATGCGACTGTAACACCTATTTATTTATGAAATTACATATAATCATTAACATCATCAATACAAACCTCCATCTAACATTATTCAATAGCTATTTCATGAAAAAGTCATTCAATAGGGTTAGCTTTCAAATGCAAAAAAACTTAGAAATTCGAATTTTGCGGGCTACCCGCAAAATACCTCCTTATATTGTTTATCCAAAAATAATTCTTGATTATTTTAGCTCCGCCCAAGAGCGCGGGATATCATTAGACCTTTATTTCACTTTAAAAAAATACTATTTGCCTACAAGTAGGATAACCAATTTCTCAAAAAAACACTGCTTAAGTGCATTTAAATAAAATTACAGTCCTTGAATTATCTTTGTAACTTAATTTTCTAGTTGGGTATATAAGGATGTGCATTATTATAGTTAAACGTTTTATACGATAACATAACAATTTTCAAAGAAAATGATTTTTTCATAGCAAGCTTTTATAGCGCGGTATATACCTATATAACGAATACTCGTCAAGACCATTCCAAAAAGCTTAAACACGATAGGGTTAACTGAGTTCCTATGGCCACCTTCCAGTTCCATTATCAGATCAGCTCCATGTCATAATAATTTTGCATTGTCATCTGATTTATACATGCATGCAAAATTTCAATCGGTGAACGGGAACTGGATCAAATTGAATTTGCAAAATTTGATTACTAAATAAAAGCTTATAAAAACCGCCCGGTATTATATCTATTAAAACAGCAAACTCCCTACCAATATTGGTTGGCCGTATGCACCATTGTTTATTAGCCCAAAGCCTATGTATGGCAACCCTACAATCAGCCGAAAACTGGGGTATCTATTAATTAGTCTAATGTACCGAAACTCTGGCTTTCATTTCTGCCGTCATGTGCGTACTGGTAAAGAATTTTGCAGAAGGTCGGCTCCATATAACAAGCATAGACTAGCATTTGAACATTTCACGACATGGTTGGTGTGATTGAATGACCGACTCCTACGCTGTCACGGGTTCGATTTCCTTTCCGACCTTCGGTACCTCGGGTCGCTTATCCAAGGAAATGGCGTGGTAGACCGAGACGTAACACATCGGATCAATTGAGGATAGATGAAATGACGACTAGTCACTGGAACAACTTGTGACCCACGGATGCCCCTCAAGTTGAAGGGTAAAATCTACAAATCCGTGATAAGACCTGTCTGTCATACTTTATGGATCAGAATGTTGGGCTGTGAAAAAGACTGATGAAAAAAGATTGCATGTAGCGGAGATGAAAATGCTGAGATGGATGTGTGGTGTGACGAGAATACATAAAGTGAGAAATGACTATACAATATTAGAGGAAGTTTGTAAGTGGCGCCTGTGAGTGAAAAGTTGAAGAGGAATCGTTTGTCTTGGTATGGTCATGTAAAGAGGAGGAATGAAACGCATGTTACTAAAAGAGTTATGAGTATACATATGGATGGGTGGAGAGGGAGGCTAAAGAAAAGATGGATGGATTGTGTGAAGAGTGATATGAAAGAAAAGGAAGTTCTGACGGAATGCAGCATGGAAGAAAAAAACGTGTGGCGCCGACCCCAAATAACACGGAACAAGGGCAGGAAGATGATGACCTACGATACATGAGTAATTCCCGTGTGGGGCAAATTGAAAACTGCTGGGTAATAGGTACAGGCTTCCTTTGCGATACTTTCCGATACTGATCTCTCGTTCAAGATCTCTAGAGAAAGTGATGTTCTTCACACCAGAGAACCAAGTTTACCGACATAGCTCGAAGAATCGCCAAGCTTAAGTGGCAGTAGACAGGGCACATTCCTCGCAGAACGAATGGTCGATGGAGATGAAAGGTTCTGGAGTAGCGACAACGTACCGGAAGACGCAGCGTTGGAAGGCCTCCTACAAAACGGACCGATGACCTAGTGAGGGTCGCGGAAATTCGATGGATGCGAGACGCACAAGACCGGTCGTTATGGCGACACTTGGAGGAGGGCTATGTCCAACAATGGATGTCTTTCGGATAAAAGGACCTATTTGGTGCGGCCCTGAGATATACGTTTTTCAATTAGGATTTCGGCATAATAATACATATAATATTCCACAAATTTTACACGACGTCATCTAGTCCCAAACTAAACAGAGCTTGTGTTATGAGTACTAGATAATTGATAAACATACTTATATATTTCTAAATACATACAAATGGTCGTGCTCATCACACAAACATTTGTCTTGTGTGGGAAGCGACTCCACGACCTCCGGCATAGCAGTCAGGGCCAATAACCACTAGGCCTCATCATCATCATCATCTTCCTGCCCTTATCCTTTGTTATTTGGGGTCGGCGCAACACGTTTTCTTCTTCCATTCTGCCCTGTCACTTGTCATACTATCACTAACTTCCTTTTCTTTCATATCACTCTTCACATAATCCATCCATCTTTTCTTTGTTTTTTTTAGGCCTGTCGAGTCGATATTCGTTTCTATGGATATTGTGTGTATATGTATGTGCCAAATAAACATATTTCCTTTCTTTCTTTCTTTAGCACATGTTTTTATACTTACAATCGTGATAACGTTTGCTTATGTCAAATAGTATTGGATAATTGTATTTCACTGTATTGCCACCAAACAGCGCTTTTCTAATATCAATATATATTGATGTTTATGATAACGCGATCCTGCGCGGGAACGATTGAGAGCGAAAGGAGTGTTTTATTTTCTCCTGCCCTCTTAGCCAAGTTACAACCGTTTCGTTTCGATTCTCTTTTCGTTGATCGCCTCGAGTCGGCAACGCCTCCTATTCCTTTGTTCTGACCACGTGACTGAGCGTTGAGATGACGTCAGAATAAAGGAATCGTGTGGCCTACTCGAGGCGATCGACAGAAAGAGAATCGAAACGAAACGGTCGTAACTTGGCTAGGGGGTCAGTATCGTGAGTGCGTTCACAAACATATAAACTTACTTAAACAAGTTACCGTGACCCTAGAAAGCAAAGGGCAAACCTAGATGTGTTTAGTCAGTAAGAGTCTTGTACGCCTCTGGGGTGGAGCCCTTTACGTGAGAAGTCATTTGTTGATATTACACCTAAAAAAAAAAAAACAATAACAAGATCGAGGAAGTATGAAAACTTATCTTAAGAACTCTGACATGTGCTACAGAAAAGTCATGCAATTTTTGCGAACGAGAAACCATCAGTTGACAGCTTTTGTCAATTGTTATCCTTACTCGTACACATTATGAAACAAACTCCCCCACCACGTCTGTCTGTCTGTATGAACGCTGTAAACTGAAAAACTACTGTATGGATGTTCATACAGTTTTCAACAATAGACAGACTGTTTCGTAAGGAAGGTTTAAATGTATAATACATGCATGTTGAGGAAATCCATGAATTTCAAAGATCTGTAACACCCTTGCGAAGCTGAGGTGGATCACCAGACTAAGATGAAATGTCCTATTGTCCTTGTTGTTTCTAGTGAGTTTAAACGTATTGTTAACCCAACGTGAACGTAGAAGGCTCTAATATCTTTCTACTAGCCTTAGCCACTATCCGGTCAAAACTCTATCGGCCATTTCGCCAAAAGTCGCGATTTTGTTAATACCAATCTACAAAGACGAATTTTGTTCAAAATCTGTTAATACCAATCTACAAAGCCTGGAGCACTGGCGTAGACAAGCCGTCTTTTCGGTATTTTACAGGATACATTTTGAAGAGTGTGCGCAGGAATTACATGACTTGATCCCGCCATCACCTTTCTACCATAGAATAAACCGACGTATTTCGAGTTTCCACCATTACTTTGTTGACACCTCTACTGTTCGGACTAAGCGTTTTGCCTCGTCGTTTATACCGCATACATCGAAGGACTGGAACAATTTGCTTACATCGGTCTTCCTGTCCGTTTATAATCTAGGTGTCTTTAAGGATAGTGTGTGTGCTTCGCACCATTATCGATTGCATTACTGCTTACTATCAGGTGGGACCGCAGTCAAGCATTATTTAGTATCATTAAAGAAAAATGGGCATCTGGGTCTAGTCGCAAAGGCTTGTGTGCTTTTTCAATCGTTGTATGTAGCCGATCTTCTGTAGTATTCTGTAATGCTGACCTAGATTTCCCATGTGGTCTATTCAATTTTGCCACACACGTAATATATTGTGTGTCAGTACAAGTCGTAATACAATTACCATTGTGAAGAAAACATTCCGGTTCCGTGATTTTCTGATTATGGTATAGTTGCTTTGAACGTTGAAAACCAGTTGGTCGAATGTTAACAGATTTTTAAGGTTACTTAAAAATACCTTTGTTTATACTTGCATTATTTTTCAATATCTGAAGATGATTTCTTTTTGTAGTTGGTGGTCAATGGTGGTCGAAGCGAGCCTACCATTAATAAAAAAAAATTTTTTAGATTATATGTTCTAATTTGTGTTAGTAGGAAACTTTAATAGTACCTTTTCTTATTTTAGTTTTAAATTGTGTGTATAAACTCCAAATCATGCCGTAGCCTCTTTTATTTGAGGGAGAGCACTAATTTAAAATTTAAATGTATTAAGCCTTTATTTGTATGTGGACATCCTTCGTTGGAGGTTAATAAATTAATTAATTTATTAGATGCGTAGGTGCTACAAATGTATCATCTTTTTTTTTACGGTCTGTTGAATCACTCTTATTAAACTCAGAATTGGTTTTAGATTTGCATTTAATTATTTCATATTTCATTATTCAAGCAATTATTAATATAAAAAATATCACTACAATTATAAAACCACATATTTCTCATCAACATTAAACTGAAAATTATCATTTAAAACCCTAAAAATTCGCTAAATGATACTATTAATATTTGATAATTTAACATACCCGTAGTTTCATATTTAGCAAAACATTAGAGTTTAATTGATAATGTTATAATTAACTGCTCGAGCGAGTCATGCACAGAATTATTTAATGATATTGTAACACGCTAAGGCGAAACGAATTAATAATATCTACTACTATTTCATGCTACCCTGGTACACCTAACTTCTTGATCAAATAATTCTAATTTCTTGAAGTTCTGCGATACGTTCTTTGTTCGAATTTTATTTTAATGTACTTGAAGGGAGGTATACATTTGTCTTTAAAAGTGAAATAGTAAGTACATCAAACTTTACTTAACTTTAACTGGTGACATGTTTTTTTATGTAACGTAACTGGTGACAAACGGTCTGAGAGGCCGCTGCCATGTGTGGTCTAGGTTTTGAAAACTCGTAAGGTTTTTGTTGAACAGTTTAATAACATTTAAAAGGCTAAAATAAAAGTAATCAATAAACTCTAAATGCAATTTCTAATGACGAACTTGCTATTACAAGTTAAGTATTAACTGATATAAAAAAACTAGATACGAGATCAAAAATCACATACAAAAAGAAAACAGCAAATTAAAACAAAAACATATTACTATTTTTCCTTATCGTTAAGATAATAATCAATTTAAAGAAAAATGCTCTAATCACAGGTATAATTTCATAAAACTGGCAATAGTTAAACTTCAGTTATTGTTATTGGCAGTCAGGACATAATTGATTTGACTGGCCTGTTGGTCTAGTGGTTAGTGGCCCTGACTGCTATGCCGGAGGTTGTGGGTTCGATTCCCACCCAGAACAAATGTTTGTGTGATGAGCACAATCATTTGTTTTTTGTTTGGGTGTAATTTATCTATAATATGTATGTATTTAGAAATATTTAAGTGTGTTTATCAGTTGTCTAGTACCCATAACACAAGCTCTGCTTAGCTTGGGACTGGACGGCGTGGTATGATAGTTGTGTGAATATTATATGTTATATAATTTTTTGGCGCACTGTAAGCACACATGTGTTTTACACGATATACATATCTCATTAGATTTTCAATTTATATTATATAACAACTGGGACAGGTTTTCCGTGTTTTTCGTCCTCCGATCTACTTAAGTTTTCCTGTGCCAGATATTCTTCAATTTGAGAATTTTCAAGCTGTATACTAATGTTTGGCACTTAATTCCCAACTTTTGACTCCCTACGCTTCTCCTTTGGAGGTACGGAATTATTCATTGCAAGTAATAACTGTAAAAATACTAAAAAGAATATAGCAAAATTATTTTTAAAAAATTACGTAATTGGTGACATAGGGCCTAAGAGACCGCTGCCGAACTTTACATCGATGTAACTTACCGATTTGGGACTATACAACGTAACTAGCGCTCTCTACGGCGTGGACACAACTGAAGTCGAAGCTACTCAGGCGTTTTTACAAAGGAAGCGTGGAGAATGGGATGATGATTCACTGACGTCACTCAGCCTATGACACCGCCTGTTACCAGTTAAACGTTAATTCTTATTGTACTCCATATCATGATACATAACGATTAAACAATTCGTGTACAATAGGAAGTTTAACTTAACGTTGGCTTTACTTCCAACAAAACTTTGGGCGCTATCGCCCAAAGTGAGTGAGATCACATTTGAGGATAGGATCAAGTAAACCTAAATCTACATAAATAAATCTATGAATTTATATTATAAAATAATACTAATATAAACTAATAAATGTCATTATACAGTGGAATCCGTTTATAATGACATCGAAGGGAAATAACAAACACGTCATACTAAGCGGACGTCATACAAAGTATTTTGTGGATAATAAACAATCGCCTGTTTTTAATTAGTATGCATTTATTTGAATAGAGAAGAAACACAGCATATTAAATAAAAATAAAAATTGTACGTGTTTCAAACTATCAATTACGCACAGAGACTCAAAACAAAAACAAGCCATGCACGCGCCGAGCGCAGTCACTATAATCCGACCCAATTTATGAAAAATGGGTCACAGTAAGCGACTTACCACTATAAGCGAAGTCATTATATCCAACTTTGTTATCAAGTATTTTAGGTATATGAAAATCAAACTTCGCCGTGTGATAACTTCATAATAAGCGGTCTGTTAATATATTATAGTCATAATAAACGGATTCTACTGTATACTAATTTGAAATCTGCCTGACTGTTTTTCTGAAGGCCAGTTCATGTACTTTAAAATATTACGTTAACTTTAAAATCTTATCACAATCATTTTTCAGTGACAATTAAAGTTGGAAACTGGTCAAAACTGTACTTACAAGAGGTTTTTTGACAGAAACTAAGATTCAAATGCGATAAAATATTGTAGCTATTTATTTATTGAACCTAATATATTTTTGCAAAAGAAGTTAGTCGAGTCCTGCAAAATAAGATAACTTATCCTTCTTGTGTAGGTATAGGAGCTGAGTTCTCTTGGTACCAGGAGCACATAGCACCAAAGGAGGTTCCACTTCACTGACTATATGCTATCTCATTCCAGGTTGGCGGCAGCGCAGGAGGCGGCGGGGGCGCAGGCTCGCGCGGCGCCAGCTGATACCATGGGCGGCGCGCACCAGCCCGCTACTCCAGGGCCCAGCTCACTCTTTATATTTGCCGACGAAAATCCTATTCGGAGGTCAGTATCGTGTGCTTTATTTTTCTCTATACATGAAATGGTGTTGGACGGCAGATATGATGCAGCCAGTCCCGAAACTGGTCGTCCTGTCAAAGGTATTATAAAATATTAGCGGTCCCGCTACTTTTCCTTCAAACTTTTCGAATAATCTCGCAGAGATTTCGTGATTAATCAGTGAGTGGTATTTCGCTTTTATATATATATAGATTATTTGCGTTATTCTAGGCGGTAAAACAATTTACCTGGTCAATAAGTATATTTTAATGGCATGTAAACCTTTTTCCTGATACCAGACTAAGTTTAATGACCCTACCCTTCATACACACGGTAAAATTGCAATCCGACTGTAAGTATTGAATTACACAAAACAATCGGTAATCGTGCCAAACTGAGTGACTGTACATAATCTGATTCTAGTAAGGAAATAGGAATTAGTTAAACACCGGCAAATAAGCACACTTCTATCTGTTAAAAGAAAGGTTTTAAGATTCAGAAAGAAACCTTGGGATAATACTACTTAATTCGTTCGTTACCTATATGCGGTATGAATTATTATAACTTGCAAAAAGCAAGCACGGTAGTTGTTGTCAATTAACATTTCATAAGTTAGATTGGATAATAAATATTTAATACAAAATTACCGGAAAATGTCATAGGTGAAATAATGACCGAACACAAGCCTATCAATAACAAAAAAGTTGAAAATCTGAACTGTAACCGACAAAACGTTAGCTAAAAACTGCAACACAAATATTCAGGACGATTCCGTTGAAATTTAATATATTTCCGTATAAAATCTTGGAACAAAGAAAACAAAAAGAATTAGCTGCTATTTTCACACAACGCGAAAAATCACACTAATATTATACAGGTGAAAGTTTGTGAGTGTGTATGTTTGTTATTTCTTCGCACTCTAACGGCTGAACGGATTTCGATGAAACTTGGTACACGGGTAAAATATGTCTTAGAATAGCACATAGGGTACTTTTTATTTGAGAAGTATGTATCCCGGGAACAATTTTCTACTTTCAAGCGGGCGAAGTCGCTGGCAGTAACTATATCAATATTTTAAAATAAAACAACACGAATAATGGATATGAAACGAAAAACAAGCGGGGAAAATGAAAGGTTTATATTTTTAAAAGGTAGGCGTAGATAATTGGGTGTCATTCGGGGTATAGTTTGGCATCCGACATGCGCGGTGACGGCAAGCCATGCGGAACGAAAATAAATACAAATTGGAAAGTTTACAGTGACATGAACTGTAATTTAGTTATTTGTTTTCGTTTTTGTTTACTCTGAGATACATAATATACTGATTATATACTAAATATAATAGATAATATACATTTGGACATTTAGTTTACCAGCACACAGTTTTTTTTCACATTTGCTGACTAAATTTTTGCCTAATTTTAAATATACCGATCAAAAGAGCATCAAAAAGTCCTTTTTCAAAAAAAAACTTCACGCCGTAAAGAGTGGAAAGAGTAAAGATATAAGTCGTGTGTGCATTAAAAAAAATTGTAATAGATTTATTTAAGTAAGTAAGTCTTAAGTTAAGTTTTAAGTAAGTCTTTTTTTATTGGTAAATCATCATTCGCTCGTAGTAGTAAATAAAGTACCCACATAATTATGAATTTAAAAAATCACATTGGTACTGTGTATTTTTTTTAATTGATATAAAATAGTGCTTGACTGCGATCCCACCTGATGGTGAGCAGTGATGCAATCGTTGATGATGAGGCGCACTAGATTATTAATCCAAAATGATCGCCATATCCCAATCAAAACGACCACAAACTTCTATACCGTAGAGGGAACTTAAATCTACCCACAAAAGCGTCCACTATCGTCTTCATATTACGACTTAACCCTCGTAACATCTGGCCAGAACTTAGCATGGAAGCAGCGAAAACGGGACGGTATTGCCCCCACTTATACATATTAAACGCACGCCGTATTTGCCCCCCTCTTATGCATTTTGTAAACAAGAACGTACTTACACACTAGGTATTCTTAATTTGATAACAAAAAGAGATTGTATTGCGGAACGAGACAGTTTCTGTATGTTTTTCTTTGTGTGGTTCTGGTTAGATTGTTTTAGAAAATTGTGTGGAATTATAGTTGTGTTCAAAATTGGAAACCACTCAATGTTACTACTCGTTCGTTCTCTTTCAATAGTGACTTTAAGACGATAGACAAATTTTGTTTTTTCTTCGTACGATTTGTATATTTAGCGAGAGTCAATTTAAAAAAATATGTTTTATATGTTTTCCATTACAATGCAGATGTAACACTGTCTAATGATTTGCAGTATTAGCAGCAAATCAATTGAGTCAGCCTTCTCGGAAAGCTTCGAGGTAATCAATACTACAATAAAATTCAAAGCTGTATTTTACCGAGATTACGCCTGATGCAATGATTCCACATATATTATTCAGTTTTTTAGACACTGGAGATACAAAACTATTTGTATACATCAATTTCACATAATAATATTGACTGACTAGAGCACTGAACTTTACTCGGAAAAAAACCCCGCCAAAATCTCGATATCGTCCATTAGCTACAGGAATAGTTCGGCAGACAACTTACACAGCTAAGGAGTGGAATTTCCTACGGGAATCTATGTTTCATGATAGCTACTATCTGAGCGTCTTCAAGTAAAGAATAAATACATTACTTCTAGGTAAGCGTGCTCTGTAGCCGATCACATCATCACTTACCTTCAGTTGAAATAATGGCAAAGCCAAAGCCTCTAAAAAATAGCTAACTAAAAAAACAATTTTTTCCCTTTACAAATGAAACAACAGATATCGCCTTTCATCTAGCTATGCTAGAAGAAGCTCCATTTGAGACCAAAAAGCGTTCAGTTTACCAAACATCTAAATAATGTTACCAAATTATATTTTATTGATTGTAAAAACACCATGGCAAAGGTGTTGCTTTTGACCTAAAATAATTCTATCAATCATACCAATTAACCTGCCATTTCACTATAACAGTAACCAACAAAGTATAACTGTCAACATAAAAACCAAAGTGGAATTGAAAACAAAATGTAAACAAAAAAGAATCGATTGAACTCTATTGAAGGCAAACCCCGAACTCTGAACACATCCGTCATTTAATTTTGAAACCGTTTTCGTTTCAAATATTTCCGTGCCGTCACGAAATTCACGATGGTAACTTTAAATTATGTATATAGGACGCGGCAAAAGGAATATATTCTTGATTAGTTGGAGAACTGTTCCTTGTTTTCTACTTTGAATTTAATTTTATTAATGGAGTTTACTAAATTCCAGACCATCCTTGTCATGATTACAAACTGGGTTAAAATAAAAAAAAAACTGACGATCAATTTCGACGATTTTCTTTTGTTATCAATAGTATTTTTATAGGGCTATGCCAGCCCTGTGATACTGCAATTTCTTTTCCCGTTTTTGCCAACGTGATCAAGGTATATATTTAAATTCTAAAGGTTAATTTTTTGTACCTACATAAGTGTCAAATTGAAGTTGCAATTTCATCTCGGCGACAATCAAAAACGTGTCAAGATGTAAACAAATTAGAGCGGATTCACCAATAAAACTAATCGCGTTTTAACGTTTGGCTCGCATAATCGCGTTTAGCCGCTGTCACTAGTGTCACTTGCCTTTATTTTTTTTTTGTTGTATTTTTACTAGTGACAGCGGCTAAACGCGATTATGCAAGACAAACGTTAAAACGCGATTATTTTTATTAGTGAATTCCACCCTTAGACGTAATTTTGTCATTTAACCACACAGAAAAAATGGTTGCTCATTTGAAATACCTCAATATTCCCAAGAAAAATCACTGTCAGCTACAAAAAAAAAATAAAGTCAAAAACTGGCTCTAAAATCTTATTGTATGTAAAATACAGGCTGCGCTTTACTTGCCCATTCTACGAAATGTTCCAAGAAAACCTTTTAAAGTTGTAAAACTTTTGACACCCGGCTAAGTTTCGTTGTAACCTGTTCGAGGTGCACATAGTCTGCTGTTGGAGATACACAGACAACATTTAGCTATAAATGTTTTTGTATCCAATGACGTAGGAACTTGGTGTAGAATCTGTAAAATAGTTATTGTGATAGTACGGTCGTTTAGAAAACGGTGAGACACGGCCTGCTCAGTTCCAATTAGGTTTCTTGTAGGTATTACAAAAAAGGATTAATCAACACAGTTCATTTATGTCATTTCTGTTCACAAACTCGCATAAAAGGATTTGAAAGTGGAGCTGAATACATTCTTAACAATTTTAGAGCACTGGTAGCTCAGTGGTGAATTCGGCAAATCCAGGCAGGTGCAACACTTTGTGTAATTTATTCCATCACCACTGCTCTGGAAACGGGGAAGGAAAACATCGTGTCATCGGAAACCAGCATGTCCTAGAACTAAAAATTCAAAGATAGGAGTCATCCATCAACTCTCACTGGGTGAATTACGACCCATTCCTTCTCCTAAAGAGGAGGCCTGAGTCTCAGTAGAAGGTACATTGAAAGGCTGATTATGCTATGGTAGTTTGAGGATTGAATTAGGAATAAGCTTTTGTTTTATTTTGAAGTTCAGTGGCTATTTTAATTATTCGCAAATTGATTCGTTGTGGATATTGTGTGAATTTCAAAACTAAACACTTGGCTATATGCACAAACCGTACGAAGCCAAAAGAAAAAATAAAGTGTAAAAGGTATTAAAAGTTTTCTATTACTACTCATTTACTGAAAACATTTCAGCTATGTTTTGGGAATACCTGCTAGTTATTAAGTACGACTGACTAATAGAAAATAATCTTTATTTCCTGATAAAATATAGGCATGGGTTTAAAAATATATATATTATATCGACTCTTATCTCGAGTAGGTAGAGATTTACTGCAAATCCTGTTATCTGTGGTAATCATTTGTTGTATGCGTTTTATTTTTGTACAAACAACATGATTTTCAAGGGACACGTTAACTGAATCAAATTCGCTCAGTCTACCTATATCCCCGAGCATTGGAAGTCCCCGGGCGTCCGGAATCATAGGGCGATTTTCGGCTATCGTAAGCGCGGGCTTGTTGACGACAAGCAATGAGTAGCTCGTCGTCCTCAAGCCCATGCGCGTGGAATGCAGCTGAATACTGGTATTTAGTTGCATCCAATTAAATAAGAAACGCCCCCAATACAATTCTGGCAAGACTAGGACTATTAATTAATCATTATCCGTATATCCCACTTATTTTGACTTCTATCAAACGACTTTTTTCAATACACTTACGTAGAAATGAATAAAAGGGGGCTGAACGGCGACTCGTGGTGGTCGATGCTTCCAGCTTGATATCATAAATGTAATAAAATTGTGTCAAGAAAGAGCACGCGCACTTTTCTGCACTAGTGCGGAAAACAATCTATTGCGTGTCTGAAAGCGGGTTGTCGAGTAAGTGTATAGAAAATTTATTTTACGTTACTCGTTCATAATTACGTTCGTGTGAACGTTCAAACTTAACTGCGTTTTCTAATGATCACTTACTAGTTTGAACACGACACAGTTACTGTATTATCGTGCTTAATAGGAGGATAACTCGATACAATTTTCTATTATGATGCTAGCTTCTTGCCTGTAAGAGTAAATGGTTTACGTGTCATTAAAGTGTCTTTCGGAAAAGTCAATATTATGAGAGAAAATAAGTTTTCAATGAAATACATTATTTTCATAACAAGCTTTTATGGCGCGGTATAGTACGCAACAAGACTATGTCCATAAAAATCCGAAGACAATGGTATTCACGAACCTGTACTGGGCTCGTGTGGTGGATTGCCCATTCTCTCTCAGAGAGGTGGCCTTTGTCTCAGCAGTGAGAACATTACAAAGCTGATTATGCTTTTATACATACCATTGATGATAGATAACATTATTTAAGGACTAGAATAGAATAGAATAGAGTTCACTTTATTGTACACCATAAAAGTAACACAACTTATACATGAACTTAAATCTATAGGTACAATGGCGCCCAAGTCGCGAAAGTATGTTTCTCCATACAAAATTTCCAACACCCATTTTACCCCCTTAGGTGTGGAGTTTCGTAAAATCCGTTTTTAGCGGATGTCTACACCCTATAAGGAACCTACCTGCTAAATTTTGTAGGAGTTATAGTTTCTGAGATTTTGTGATTAATCAGTGAGTGGTATTTCGCTTTTATATCTATAGACTAGCGTCTGCCCGCGGCTGCGCCCGCCTGACAGTGTGTTTCTCCATACAAACTTTGAACCCCGTTTCCTCCCCCTATGGGTTGAATTTTCGAAAATTCTCTCTTAGTGCTGGCCTACGTCATAAAAGGAAGCCTTGTGCTAAATTTCATGCTCCTAGTCCCGATAGTTTCGGCTGTGCGTTGATATGTCAGTCAGTCAGTTTCTCCTTTTATGTATATAATAAATTAACGTACTATTAATTGATGTTATAACCTTTGTGGACCAAAAAGTGGTTTTCAATCAATAAATAATAATAAAATGGTTGCAGTTTAATAACAAGTATGTTTGTATTTATGTATGTAGGTATATTTATGTATTATTTTATTCGTATTATTTATAATTTTAAAATTGTACACTGGATCCTACCCTCTATTGTGATCTCTCTCTATCACTCAATGGTTTGCTGGAAGAAAACTCAACTTTGAGTTAAGCTCGCCTATGTACATGAACGTTGTTATCTACCTATTTTATAAGTTGTTTTAGTGTACAATAAAGAATTAAAGAATTAAAGGGCCTTACTATGATGTGTTAAAATGCCAAGCGTGTGATCGAGAAAGAGGGTTAGGGCTGTACACCCTATATAGCTTCATCCCTTTAACAGTTTAGTTTCGGTCGTCAAATGGATCACGTTAAGAGATCGTGATTGTGCCCTCTGTATTGTTAGAGCTTTACTTAAATGATTTTTTACTTAACATCCGCTAAGAGTTTTCCTACAATTATAGAAAACCCTCTTTGAGTAGGATGACATATCTCGTGAATTCAGTTCTTTATTAAATAATATGTATTCTATTTCCAGGTACACAAAGTTCATCATCGAGTGGCCGCCCTTCGAGTACGCGGTGCTGCTTACCATCATCGCCAACTGCGTGGTGCTGGCGCTGGAGGAGCATTTGCCCAACGGCGATAAGACCATCTTAGCACAGAATCTGGTAATTTCAATCTTATATTTACACTTTTAAAAGTCATAATAGCTGATACATATTACGACTTTTATGTCCTTTTTAGTTTTATTCGATCCAAAAACATTTCCCCAAAATAGCAATTGCTTCACTACTAGTTCCATTCATATTTTATACAAATATCACTTTACGTCACGCTACTAAGCATTTGGATAGTGCAAGCTGTGCGAACATTAATGTAACTTTGATAGGATCAACTTTATGCTTTTTAAAACAAAAACACAAATCGTCATCATATAATTGATCTGGACTTGTCGCACTGTATCTTCATCTTCCTCATCTACATTTCTGATAGTCTTCTAGATACAATACATATCTCCCGAACTAACCTTCGTATCAACCAAGCCACAATAATTAACCTATCCATAACGAATTTGCTCACAACATATTCCTCATTCTTTCCGCACAACTTCTCAATCGCCGGTACCACTTTCATACTACAACAGTCACAACAATTGCCAATTCTACCCATTCGTGTAATCCAGAATCAGACGAGAATACAGAGACGTATGTTAACGTAATATCCCGTTTGAGACGTTCTGACGCAAACAAAACAGTCGATCTGACCATAGAGTTATGGTTGCCAATTGTACATATGAATGCGTCTTTCAAACGGAATCGAGCTTGGCAACAGGATCCAATCCGACGTGATCCTCATCCATTCATGTTTTGTCTTACGTAGCAACTACGATCATGGGGGTGTTAGATGCATGTCTATATTGTTACTGTATGCCGAAGCTAGTGTAATATCCAGTATTGGTCTAGCCGCCTTTGAGAAACAATATGCACGTACATTTACAATAATTCTACTCACTCTACTAAGTCTGACGATGCTTTGTGAGTTGATGCTGCTGTTATAGTATGCTTCATACTTTATCAGTCACAATCATTATGAATTCCACCCATTCGTGTAATCGAGAATACTAACAGAGGCGTATGTTAACATAACATACCTTTTGGGGCTCAATATTCTGACCCAAACAAAACAGCTGATCTAAGCATAGGGTTATGTTTGCCAATTGTATATATGAATACATCTATCAAATGCTTAAAGCTTGGTATAGGGTAGCAACGTCGGAAAGCATTCATGTTTTGCATTGTAATAAATTGTAGGTGTTAGATGCATGTCCATATCGTTTCTTTATAGATGCTAAAATAATGCCAGTATGGGTTTAGCCGCCTTTGAGAAACATTATGCACGTAACTACAATTTGCATTTCATGCTTAATCATACATAAATCAAACTCAAAAAAGGCCTTTGAAAATTGAATCGTAATATATATATCTTATGATTCAATTTACAATTATTTATTTTTTAAGTTAGGTCTCTTTATGATTAAGCGTGCGAATTATTCTGCCCGCACTATTAAGTCTGACGATGCTTCGTGAGTTGATATTGTCGGGGTTAGAAGTGTGAAGGAATTAGAAAGAAAGACCGAAATGCAAAAGAGGAAGAAAGAAAGTTTATTCACAGACTTACAGTACACAAAAGTTCCACTAGAGTAGAAGGAGTGGTAGAAATATGAAGACTGCAATAAGCTTTTTTCTTCCTCTGGTGCACTTCGGACTTTCTTTCTAATTTTTTCACACTATATCTACCTTAAATCCCTACAGTATCAACTTACTGTTATAGTAAGCTACGCTCATATCGCCTTCACATAATCGTCGCCAAACTGGTGTTTTATACGCAATGATTATAATAATACTTGAGTATATTAAAATTAATGATTTCTGTACAAATACCGACAAGAGTATTATTATTTATTTTATATCTGTTTGCTGTTATACTGAATACTGTTTCCATTGTTTCAGGAAAAGACCGAGGCGTACTTTTTAGCAATATTTTGTGTAGAAGCCTCGTTAAAAATATTAGCCTTAGGTTTTGTTTTACACAGGGGATCGTATCTTAGAAACGTTTGGAACATCATGGATTTTTTCGTAGTAGTTACTGGGTGAGTTATTTTTCATATTTTATTCATTTTAGTGTTAATTTACTCGATAAGAGGTACTAATGGAGTTATGTAATGAAATTCCACGAGGAACCTATTTATTTCTGAATCTGTTGTCAAATCCGAATTTACCTATATGGCCAACCGGACCAACCAATTATCACAGATAAAAGATTTGACAGCAGATTTAGTTACTGGTTATCAACAACATCAGATTATCTAGTAATCTGAGGTAAAAAAGGAACAGAAAAGAATAATTCTTTACATAACTTTTATATCACAACATCTTTGTTCACATAAAAAAGCATTCTCGGTTGCTCGAATTGATATTTTATTCTCTGATAGTTCATAGCACCGAGGCTGCTTTCAGTGAACCACATATTGTAATCTAAATTATACAAATTACCATTTACAAAATATTAGGCCACACAATTGGTTGACACTAAAACGTAGGACACTAGGTTTTGTCAAACACAAAAGAGAGTTGACATTATTGAATATTCGATAACAAAAACTAGGTCGATGACGATATTCGCCGAATACAACGTGGACGTTGATCTCCGGATGCTGCGCTCGTTCAGAGTGCTCCGACCGCTCAAGCTCGTCTCGCGGATACCAAGTAATTCACAGTAATTGGCGAAAAGTTCACATAATACCTCTACCTTATTTGTTATAGACGTTACTCGCTAGATGTTTTCGAATTTTGAAACTTTTTTGAATGTAGAACTACTTACAGCTAGTTATGGACAATAGAATTTTTATAATTATTAGTAAAAATACGTAGCATCGTATTCTCGACCTGTTTATTGACATACTTAACATAGATTAGAAAATGTGTGAATTTTAATTAATATGTGATTTATTGAAAATGTTTAATGTTTTAAAGCTACGTGTTGCATAATAGTAAAGATTTGCTATACATTTTGTGTATTGTGTAGGTTTACATCAAATATAAAAGCTAATACGTAAGAAATTAGATAAAGAAATGGTTTTAGGTGTGAATAAATATGGTGTATTTAGATTAAAATGCGTAAAATTAATATGATTACTTAGCATATAACAATCTAACTAATTAGATACACGATATTTAGATTGTAGTTATTTTTTACATAAAATAAAGGCTGTGCTTTGTCACCTACATTTTGGTTGATTACTTTTTTATTTACATTGATAGAAGTCATTAATAAATTTGTTTTATATTCATTCGATGCCTCATGGATAACTAACAGAATAATCATGTAACACACTCACAACTGGAAGAGAAAAGAATGATTTTTCTAATAACCTGCCTATGTAACTTTCTACCATGCATTTGTCACTAACACAAGCCATTTTCAAAATCCTGTGTCTATAGTAATAATGCATTGGCCGAAGCTATATTGACACTCAGAAATCTCAAACTCATTTCTCGGACCAGTTTCGGTTGTGAGCGAGCAATAATACTACTCAAGTTTCTACCAACATTTTGTTTTAACCATTATTGTCATTTATCGGTTTAACAAAAGCACAGTCTTCAGTAGTAATTTATTACTCAGCTAGTTGCTAGTTCAAGCTATAGTATCGAGTGATATGTGTTTGGCAGTATCATCACGCAGCTGCCGATCGCGCCAGCCGACGTCGACTTCAGGACCTTGCGTGCCATTAGGGTGCTGAGGCCCCTTAAATTAGTATCGGGCGTTCCTAGTGAGTTCTAGAACATTCATAGATTAGTTAATCGTATTGTAGTTCCACTAGCTACACTATTGCATAGTTTTATTATGTTAAAAAAAAACACTGGCAGGAAAGAAATAAAATAAATGCATTGGCAAAAAGTATTGTTGACCATTTCTTTACGCAAAAAAAAACACTGGCGATAAAATGAGCACGAAAAAAAATATAACGTTGGCGCGCCATTTTTAATTAAAATTATGCAATAGTGAAAATCATTGTGCACGATAAACTTTTTGATTTTATATTGTGTTACCATTGTTCTGATGTCTTTTTAAATAAATAGTTAATGATTTTCATTTCTAGATATATGGCATTTAGTCAGAAAATCTATTTCTTGTTGTCTGTATCTTTATTAAAACTTTTCTTTTTAACGTTATCATCGATAAATTAGCAACTAACGTCGAGAAATAAACGACATATTTGGTAATTATCTCTGGATTTATCTAATTTAATAATAATAATCTCAAAATTAAAATAATACTTTCCAAAATACCATCAAAATATCTTCTTCAAAATTTCATTTAAGGAACAATTAATGTTTATTGCCCTGTAATTTATAAACACTGGATAAAATAATATCTGCTTCTCATCTTGTTTATTTTTTTTTTTATTAATTTGATCTTTTAAACTATGCTGGATATCTTCCAATTCATGTTTGGAAGAGCTAACTTTGGTTACTAAAATGTTATTGCACAGAGTACGAGTGCCTATTCCATAAATAAAAAACTTATTTTAACGCTTCGTTTGTTTTAAGAAAATTCTGCTTCTCCATGTTTTTATTTCTACCAAAATTGACCAATTGGTTAGCTCATTTTTTTTATTATTCATGCATGAAAATGGCTTATGAACACACGAGAGAACATTTCACCATCTAAAATGTTGTAAATTACAGGGCAAACCACGCAATATTGCGCCTTATTAACTAATATAAATAAATACCATTTCCGTATAGGTCTGCAAGTCGTACTGAAGTCCATTATAAAGGCGATGGCGCCGCTGCTGCAGATCGGCCTCTTGGTGCTTTTCGCGATAGTCATCTTCGCTATCATCGGCCTCGAGTTCTACTCAGGGGCGCTGCATAAGACTTGTTATAATTTAGAAGATATTAGTAAGTATTCCTTCACACAGAGCTCCACATTCCTTACATACATATTTGCTAAAAACCGATCAAAAACAGATATTTCTTTACTACTTTTCTGCTTGCACTCTATAAAATGTACCTTCATATAGCTTTCTTTTGATGTTCTACAATCAAATTATACGTCATGATGTCCTTTTGAGCATACCTCATATAATAAACGTTCGATACACAAAAGCCATTTATTTTTATTTATTTTTTTGTTTACAAAATTATTTAAATTATAACATACACATACACACACAAACATCACACACATACATGCACACACATTCTACATGCACTAATAAAACAATAAAATTGAATAGAATAAACTTTATTGTACACTAAAATAGTAACTTTTTCACAAATCAGTGAGTATGCACTTCTCCTTCTTCTTCCTGCTTGTATCCCATATTACTTGGGGTCGGCGCAACACGTTTTTTTTTCCATTATGTCCTGTTACCCGTCACACGACCACTTTTTTTACCCTTTTCTTCCATGTCATTCCACACACAATCCATCCATCTTTTCTTTGGCCTCCCTCTCCCTCTCCATCCATCTACATGTATACTCAAAACTCTTCTGATCTGTGAGTATGTACAATGGCGGTTTTTTAGTTGATAGTGGTATCTACTAGACAATTTATCTCATCCAAAGAAACACTTAAAAAGAATTTGTACTCGTATTTAATTTGAAAGCAATGCACACAAAAACGCACACCATAGATTATCACTAAACTTCATAGTTTACTCGGTAAAGTCCGGTAAACGTACCTTATATTACAGCAACCTAGTTTAAGTTTGTGCGACACTAACATGCAGTCACAAACTCACGAACTGGCGACACCATTGCATGTGGAAATTTAAATTAACGGCTAAACTTCAAAACGTAATAATTCGAAGTTTGAAACTTTTCAACGTTTTAATTATTGGCAATAAAAGTTAATTACCACTACTGCCTTCGGAAACTTGTATTTACGTTTCATTTAAAAGAATGTGTGGGTTCGGGTTTATTTTATCAGATTTTTAATAGTTAATGGCTGAATGGATTTTTTACTTATACGAAAATTTCTTATTTTGGGACACGCTGAACAAAATATATAACACAGACGCCGTCCTGCTCAAAAACTAGGAGTTTTTACAGAAAAAAAAAACTTTAGAATCCAATTGCAGCGTCACCGGGTCCAATTGAATTTTCAAACCATCCAAATACCCACTCAATTATACACACAAAATTACTTTCAAATCGGTCACGCCGTTTAGGAAGAGCTAGGTGACAGTCACACATACAGAAGAATTATATATGTATAAAGACAACACCCTATCCAAGTTTCAGCTAAAATAAAATAACTTTCTTGAGTGCTTTACGTTCACGTTCTTAATATATACATGAATATCTATTTATTTATTTTATATTCATCTTTATAAATTTTGGAATAGCCCCCTCACTCCTAACAGCTTAAACTGACTCCTCAGATACGAATAGCCTGTTTCTCTCTTTCGAGCTTCTTAGGTTAGTAGTAAGTTATGTAAATGACTACTACAAAGTCAGACTACTGTATTAAAACTTTAAATTTAAACTTTTTTTAATCCCTCAGGTGAAATAGTAAACGAAGGCGATAGTGCGACGCCGTGCAATGCGGACAACGTTAGCCTAGCGCCGTTTGGCGCGAACGTGTGTGAGTATGAGAAAAGCACGTGCCTAGAAAAATGGGAAGGACCGAACAGAGGCATCACGTCCTTTGACAACATTGGCTTCGCTATGCTCACCGTCTTCCAGTGCATCACCATGGAGGGCTGGACTGCCATCCTCTATTGGGTATGTGATTTTCTTATATTTGTTCTATTTCTTCGCCGACAACTTTACCTTGTTCTTATCAAGATTGAAGCTTTTCCCATTAAAAATAAAACTCACATCTTCCAAGGTAATATTTTCATGAATATCATTCGATAAAAATCGATCATATTATTTTTGTTTTTATTCAAAATGTAAATAAAATGTAATTTAATGTGCATGCTACTGAATTTTATAATTATGCTATCATATTCTTTAATATGGGTTTTCTGTAACATAAAAAAGTAAAGTGTAAACTTCCATAACAACTCCATATGAAAGGGGAAGGATTCTAACGATGATTGCTTGTTGCAGACGAATGACGCGCTAGGTAGTGCGTTCAACTGGATTTACTTTGTGCCTCTCATAGTATTGGGTTCATTCTTTATGCTCAACTTAGTTCTCGGTGTTCTTAGCGGGTAAGTCAAAACACTTTACCATATTTGTTTCTACTGCATTTATTTTTATTTTATTTATCTTTTATTTCATATTATTTTCATTACTTTTGACATCCAGAGAGTTTTCTAATGAAAGAGGGCGCGTAGAACGAAGGGCTCAGTTTGTAAAAGAAAGAGCTCGTGCAATGTTCAACGCAGACTTCAATGCATATCTCAACTGGATTACCGAAGCAGGTCTTTTGAATACTGATGATGTGTGCTCAAGTAATGCTACTATCTCAAGAACTGTTGATATTTCAGTCTTACGATGCTCAAACTCATGTATATCAATGCTAGTTGTACTTGCTATCTCGATTTGTTTTTTTGTTTTATTTGAGATGTTCTGTATGATATTTATTGCTAAACTAAAGATTTAATCATTCTTGAAACCCCAGCCATATTTACGTTTACAAGTGTTTTCCTTGTAATTTGTTTATTTAGTGCTAGAGTAGTTTAATACGCGTAATTATGTTTGCAGTGAGTTCGCTAAAGAAAGAGAGAAAGTAGAAAATAGACAAGAATTTCTTAAATTAAGAAGACAGCAGCAACTCGAGAGAGAACTCAATGGATACGTTGAGTGGATATGTAAAGCAGGTAAGTAAAAATATGTACACACCAGAACATAATATGACACTAATCATAAACTAACAAAAAATATGATATCAACACAAGTAGAAGGTGTTAGTAATGAGGTAACTTTCGTTACAGAGGAAGTAATATTAGCAGAAGAAAGAACAACAGAAGAAGAAAAGGCGCACATAATAGATGGTAAGTAGATTTATTGGTTTATATAGGAGAAGTGTACAAATATGTGTAAATGTGTATGGATGGTGATGATCAATAAATATACAAGGCTTTATAGCTAGTTCGATCGGCGATGTAGATTTTTTTTGTGGTATACCTAATATATCTCATATTCTTTCCTAGCACGAAGAAGAGCAGCGGCCAAAAAGAAGTTAAAAAACCTTGGTAAAAGTAAAAGCACAGACACAGAAGAGGAAGAACAGGATGAAGACTGCGGTGATGACGGTCAGTATCATCTTCCTATCCCATGAATGTTAATGTCCGTAATCTGAGTGTCGTGTTGTGTGTATACCTACTACAGACCAAAATATATTCAAACTTTCTATTAAAACCGCAAATTCGTTTTCATTACTTAAGCAGGAACCAAATTATAGAAGCATGTTTTGATTCTCCTTACATTTGTTTACTTTTTGCGTTTGATTATTTTATTAATAGTCAGGTTAGGTATCTTTAAACTTTTCAGTACACTAGTCACATATGTAATCATTCAAATATTCTTCTCTACTTTTCACGTAATTATATTATTGTAAATTCATGAATGTTGCATGATATTTTGTCCATAACTAAATCTTTATTTCATTTTCATCCATTTTCATTACGTATTCGTACTCTATTTGTGTGTTGGTTGTTTACAGTTCCAAAGAAAAAGCAAGGTATGGGATCAAACGTGATGCTGGTAGAATATTCCTTTTCATCTTCTACAGTAGTCAAACTAGAATAGCCTTAGATTTAGGAATAGTACCCTATCCGTATCCAAATAATGAAAACGTTTGTACGTGTTTCCCTAAATTATTTCAAGAAAATAGTGATACAGTAATTGCATTGTCTTATTCGGAGCCATCGTTTAACCGTACAGACGTCAGAACCCTCAGTATTATGTATTATCCCTTGCTATATATTCTACCTCTAGGTTCGCTATTTCCGCCACCCTCACCCAAAGCTTGTACAGCGCGAGCTTCACCTAAAAGTTACCATAATACGTAACATATTTTTCTGGGGATAACACGACGGTATCTCAGAAGAGGGTTGTTAGTGATTTACACGAGTGAAGTATCGGATTGCGACCCCGATTGAATTTCGATACCGTCCAATTACTTCGTGTTATAAAAGTTAACGATCAAAAATCAGCTTAAAAAGCACAAGAGCATTGAGTGTCGCCAAATTGTGAACGTAGTAGGGCTGCTAATCGTGACGTGCGTACGCTAGAGTTAATAAACAATTAGCTGGATGTTAAACCCGAATCCTTTAGTTAAATGCAAATGCCGTTGATCATGCAATAAACATTAGACACTCTAAATTGCCGATATTTGGTAACAAACGCAATTTTTTACACGCGATGTAAGTTTTACTATTTAAAGCATACAATTTTGGACCATCATTTCATGATGAATTTGGTTTAAATAGGTAAAAATAAAATTAAATCATAATTGATGAAAGTATATGCAATTTAGAGTTTATTAATCAATTGCAAGATCATCGGCAACTTTATCGTCAAGACTTTTTTTAATTAATGTTTTATTACAACAGGTTTTCTGAAAAGTAAAGCACGGTCAGCCGGGAAGTTTGCAGACTTCTGGAGAGCCGAGAAGAGGTTTCGGTTTTGGATCAGACACACGGTGAAGACCCAGTGGTTCTACTGGTTCGTCATTGTCTTGGTGCTCTTCAACACGATTTGCGTGGCTGTGGAGCATTACAGACAACCCAAGTGGCTGACTTCGTTTTTATGTAAGTTTCGTGAGAGTTCATTGTATTATTTCGTCATCTACCTTGTTAATAACCCAGGTCTAATACAACAAAGCGTGTGTATGTTTTTTCAGTTCACCAACATTATATATATTATTATTATTATTATTTGATAAGACACACTAGCAGCTATTAGTCAATGCGTGTGTTTCATATAGTTTGGAGATGTTGAGTCTGTACAACCGATTTTTAAAGCAGTTCAATGCGAGAGCTTTCACAACACTTTCCGGGAGTCTGTCCCATGCCGCATATATAGCTGCTATCATTCTCATGATTGAAACTTTAACGTCAATTTTAACTTATAATGGTTGTAGAAATCCATCAGATGACAAGATTGAAGGATGGATTATAAGGATTAATTATAATGATTGATTCGAACATGTAGGTTCGAACTTGTCAAATGAAAGGTCATAAATAAATAACCCTGTTTCTTCATACACAGACTATGCCGAATTTGTGTTCCTGGGGTTGTTCATGATGGAGATGTGGGTGAAGATGTACGCGCTGGGGCCGAGGATCTACTTCGAGTCGTCGTTCAACAGGTTCGACTGCGTAGTCATCTCCGGCTCCATTTTCGAGGTCGTCTGGTCCGAGGTCAAAGGTGGCTCCTTCGGTCTATCTGTCCTGAGAGCTCTAAGACTGCTGAGGATATTCAAGGTGATGATGTCATGTTCTATTTTTCGATATTTTTTTTAATGGAAACCAAGAAAATTTAGATAAGATTTTGAAAAATAAAGATAATGTAAATAACCTAGAAATTCTAAATAGTCATCATGTTTATCATCGTAAAGTAAATATTATACTAATTATTGAAGTGTATCTTGCCCCAAATTGACATTTGTTAATTTCTTACTTAATATGTACAATCTTAACATGAAAGCTTTATTTAATTGATTCGGACACAATTAAATTGACAGTTACAGTTTGGACGTAATAGATAAAAAGATAGATAGATATAGACATATACATTAGCATAGCATAGCATAGTCGGCCTTATACTGTTCCCATTATTGGGAATCAGGCCTTCTCCCATACATACACATTATACATATACATTACACATACATTAAGTACTTTCTCTCTTACATAATAATATACATTAAATACTCATTATTGGTACACCACAACAGTTGACAAAGCTAAGATTTTTTCGTATACCAATTGAGTTAAGTCAAGTGAAAGAAGTTTCCTTTAATAGGATTTGTAAAATAATGGTAGAATTTGTCAATTTTCTGAATAGATTCACATATGTCACGAATTTTTTAATAATTCACATATAATAATTATCAATATAACTTATACGAGTATGATATGGGTAAAGTCAAGCAAACCCGCAAATACTCGTCCCGTCGAGCTAGTCACCTTGTATTGTTCAGAACTAGAACAAATTATGGTAAAAATAACTTAACTTATGGGGGAGCACAGTTATTTAATCAACTTCCAAAAAATGTAAAAGAAGCGACTTCATTAAGTAGTTTTAAAAATAAATTAATTAACCATATTTACAATAACGATACACTATATTATTGTAATTTTATCATTTTACAACTTATTTTCAAATAACACTAGCGTCCTTTTAACTTGGGCAACCGCCTTATCTCAGGAATGCAGTGAATTCGCTTCTTCTAACTTGTCGACAACCAATAATGTATTTTTCATATACCCACACTGGAACAATATTGCTACTTTATATTATTATTTTTTATAATGTTCTCATGTAAGTGACAATTGTGTCTTAATGGGAATAAATATTTTTGAAACCGAAGTCACAAAAGTACTAACTAGGTACATAATTGTGGATTTCCCAAGAGAGCATTAATTTATACCCGCATTTAATATACTTGCATTACGTCACTACGTGTTCCTCGTATATAAATCTGTATGTAAGGTGATATAATGTAAATGTATTTAATATGCTTGCACATAAAACTTTTACCCTAATTAGTATGCCTACAATCGCTTACAGAATTGTTAAAATATAGGTTTTTAATACGTAACACATAAACACAATCGGAAGTTTTGATAACATGAGACGGAATTACGACATTTTGTTGAGAGCAATATAGTAGAAAATACCATTTAGTTCATTTGGCAGTAAAAAAAGTGTAAATCAAAAATGTTGTAGTTAATACCAGTGTGAGCTAAGTAGTTATCCAAATATAAAATAATGACTAACTCATCAAAATATCTAACAAAAGTTACTGTATGTTCCAGGTCACCAAGTACTGGTCATCACTTCGGAACCTGGTGATATCTCTCCTCAACTCAATGAGATCCATCATCTCGCTGCTGTTCCTGCTCTTCCTCTTCATTCTCATCTTCGCACTGCTCGGCATGCAACTGTTCGGAGGGCAGTTCAACTTCGAGGATGGCACGCCGCCGACCAATTTCAACACCTTTCCTATCGCGTTGCTAACTGTCTTCCAGGTATTTATTCGCTGTTGATCCTTCATATAATTAACGTTTTTTCCTAGAACCTTGTTACCAAAATATTCCTATAAATTATGCCGAATTGTGATCATGGGTTTGGGTAAACTTTGATTAGATTTTCCGATATATGTGTAAAACATTTCTCAGTCCCAGCAACAACAACAACTTAAACAATTTAAATATCACTGGTGAAATAGAGATTTACTAGTCATTTTTGCTTTCTACTTTACAGTACAATACCTCCACTATGTCACCCTATTTAGTCTATCTTAAAAAGCCCGTATAACAAACACCTTATTTCTCAAACTATTTTATCGCGAGGTTATGTTGGTTAAAACGCAACATAAAAATAATCAGGTAGTAAGTAAAGCTAACCTTTCGATTTTTTCACTTTCCAGATTCTAACAGGTGAAGATTGGAACGAAGTGATGTATGATGGTATCCAGTCTCAGGGCGGCATCCAGAGGGGCATGATCTACTCGCTGTACTTCGTCATTCTCGTCTTGTTTGGCAACTACACGCTGCTAAACGTGTTCCTTGCCATCGCTGTCGACAACTTGGCTAATGCTCAGGTGCGTTTCTTTGTCTATGTTTAGTTCTGCGTTAGTTGGTCTTATATGAATTTGATTAGATTTAAAAAACTTTCCGATATCAAATAAAGTGTTATCTCATAATTTGGTTTTAAAATCAACTAACGCAAAACTTATTGTTTGTTCACAAACAAGACGTTTGCCAATTTGATGTATGTTAAGTTGTTGACGTCATCGCGCTCTTGTAAATCTGACGCCGCTTTTCGTGTAAATGTTGCAAATCTGTATTTACAGGAGTTAACAGCGGCTGAAGAGGAACAAGTCGAGGAAGACAAGGAAAAACAGCTCCAAGTAAGTTTCAAGCTTATATTTGTTTAAAGTACCTAGAATTCATCCTCTGATGCTTTGGAGTTAGTTGATAGTATCACGATTTCAAAGCCATAGCATGTTCAACCACTCTTCCACAAGCATTTACTTTCAAGCGGATGTACTAATTGGTTTAAGCTGTTGATTGGAACAAAATTTGTACATATTTCATACATTATTCCGGATAATTAGGAATTGGAGAAAGAGATGGGTGCATTACACGCGGTGGACGGCTCTCCAACCGGAGTAGACCTAAGTCCCTCTTCGCCGACGAGTAGGAAGGTAAAACGAGCTCGGCATTGGCAAAGCTATGCTTCAAAATGTATTGGTGTCGACGACTTAAAATATTGTTGATATTTTTAAACTTCCACTATTCTCATTGAACTCTTCTAAGATCTCATTTTGCAGCTTTTCTTAACACTGCATGACATTGCACGCTGTCTGATGTGTTGTTATTTCCTGTTTGTTCGTTCATGACTTCGATATCAACAACATTTTAAGTACGCTAGACGAGTCGATGTCGCTTATGTGAGCAGAATGTCATGATAGGTGTTTTTATCAAATCTTTATGATCTTTATCTCTAGATGGCTAATGGTTGTCAACATCAACTTGACTTTTTACGTTAACTTCAACTAGACTTTTTACGTTAACTTCAACTAGGTGGCTACTTATTTCACAGAAAACACATACTGTTTCATTGATTTCAATACATGATTTCTTTCTAGCTTGAAGATCATTCCTTTCTTTCACTATTTTGACTTTTTATTTATATTTATATTTACGACATTTATTAGAACCGCATGTTATACCATGAAATTCATCAGTAATGGCTTGTGTAATAGTCTTTACTTTTAAATCTAAATGTGAAACTTCTAGTAAATAAGTTATTGTAATTTCATATCTGTACTTATTTATTGAATAAGTCATAATAGTTATCACTTGCTAAAAAAAACATTTCATGTAAAATAACATTCATAAAACTGTTATCGAACCTAGAGTAGTTTTCTTCGATATTTTTGAAGAACTCTCATAGAGCCAGAGTAAGAACATTAGAAAGTAGTGGAAACAATGTAGATGACAGCAGTATAGGGAATGTATAATATAATGAATTTGTAAAATTTCAGAACAAAAAGAAAGAAGAGGCCAAAAAAGAAGATGAAGATGAAGTACCAGATGGACCAAAACCAATGCTGCCATATTCGTCCATGTTTATTTTGTCACCTACTAATCCGTAAGTTGTTATAATAATTGTAATTGTTATAATATGTATTTTTTTTATTTTATGAGACATATTAGATTGTAATTATATAACATTTATCTGTTTCAGAATTAGGCGAGGCGCACACTGGGTTGTAAATTTAAGATATTTTGATTTTTTTATCATGGTAGTTATATGTATGAGTTCTGCGGCTTTAGCAGCTGAAGACCCCGTAGTGGAAGAGAGTGACAGGTACGAACTTTGTAATTTATTTTGTCCAGTATCCTAATCAAAACAGAAGGTTAATTCTCGTTTTAAAAAAATGATCAAATTCATGTTGCATCTCGGCCATCATCAATGTCAAAAACTTGCAAAAATATAAACTGGTAGTGTTTCTGAGAGTTTGTGACAACGATATGAATGCGATCGTTCCTAAAGATGTCTCCAAATATAGTGCAGCAAAAACGCGACAGTAACACGAGACGTTTGCAGAACATATTTCTACCGCTGCCAAAGTAGGTTACAGAAAAGTTCAAACCTACATCAAGCGTGTGCCGCACTTTTACGTAAAGTTGGCATAAAAAGTAAATTAAAAGTAGTTGCTTGGGTCGTAACTCTGCTTATTATTCGAAAATTGCAAAGACGGAGTAAGAAAAAATATTAGAATAAAGAAATGCTGGATGAAACTGCTTTTCGCGTCTATTAACAAAAACTTAATAGACTTTTCATTTTAGATTTTAAATTCTTCTTAGAAGATCTACACAAATTTTGCCTATTTCATATCAAAAGTCTTCACATTTGTTCTTATTATAGTATTCTTTTTATTAAGAATCCATATAATTATAGCCCATTAAAAGATCCATACATTTTGATCAAACGTATCGATGTTTCGCAGTCCATTTTGATACGCAGAAATCAAAAATACGTCCAAATACAATATTACTGATGATTGTTTACTACGGCGCGGCTGGTAGATAGTAGCGTACGTGCACGACAGTAGTTCAATCACAGCGCGACCGCCATGTGCAATTGCTGCTTTATGTTTGAATACACCATTAAAGTTACAAGAATTTACCCTCAGGAATCAATTTCAACTATATACTTCACTATCTTGCTAACTAATATCATCTTTCATTCATAGCAAAAGTTTTTTTTTCTGTGAGACATTGTAACTTTCGATAGACTAGTGTTTCGATAAACTTTCATCTGAAGGATATCCACCTTTTTCCCTGTCAATATCTTTGGCCTTTGATTTTTGCACTCCTGCTAATCATACTATCTCATCGACAACAGGAATAAAATCCTGAACTACTTCGATTACGCGTTCACGGGCGTGTTCACCGTGGAGATGCTGTTGAAGATAGTGGACCTCGGCATCCTGTTCCACCCGGGCGCGTACTTACGCGACCTGTGGAACATCATGGATGCCGCCGTCGTCATATGCGCCCTTGTCAGCTTCGGATTTGAGATCGGGTAAGTTTTACAGCATTTCTATTTTCGTTATCATGTTTACCAACATTAACTATTATCAACATTACAACAACAACTATTATCAATATTAACTTGACTTTTTTACGTTCACTTTAACTTAGCGATATTACGATTCCGGGTTTATCATAGAACAGTAAGAATGACCTTTGCAGGTTGCATATCATAATTTAGTTGTTATTATAATGACCTCTTGCAGTTGCATTTTGAAATCAGCTGCATTTAGATTGATTTCGTTTATCGTACGGATATCATGTACTTGTTGCCAGACTACCAGTTATTATATTTAGATTTTCACAACTTTCAAATAATACATTTTCTTCTTCTTTTTTTGTTTATTTATCATTTATACAAAAGAGTACAGGATTATCTATATTAAATAGCAACTAAAAACCACTAAGGTTGAAACTTGTGCCAACATGAGTCTATCTCAATATCGAACTATTCAAAATGTATATGTGTCATGTCATGTTGGTCTTTAATTAAATAAAAACATTTCTTTAAAATACTTAAGTGATATTATTTAAAGACAATTGACAATATATTATACTTTTATTAACCAATTTCTATTTGATGATATGTCGACCGCGAATAACTTTTTATTTTTAAAATTATTTTTTTTAATATTTTTATTTTTTTAGCAACTTGGCTAATTACAATTTTATTGTTACAGAGGCGTGAAAAAGGGCGCGGGGCAGAATCTGTCCACAATAAAATCGTTAAGAGTGTTAAGAGTGCTCAGACCTTTGAAAACTATAAAACGAGTTCCAAAGTTAAAAGCAGTGTTTGACTGTGTTGTGAACTCTTTGAAAAATGTCATTAACATTCTCATTGTGTACATATTGTTTCAATTCATATTCGCTGTAATTGCAGTTCAACTTTTTAATGGTAAATTTTTTCACTGCAACGATATCAGTAAGAATACTTTTGAAGACTGCCAGTGAGTATTGAATTGGTTTTATTAACTTAATTAGTTGTTAAATCGTGTATTTGCTAATGTGTTCTTCTAGCCTAACAAGCGTTTTCATTTGAGTAATGAGGAAATTATTTGAATCGATTAAAGTCTTGTAATAAAATTATTTAAATTTTACTACACGTTACATATGTAAATGCATTTTTTAATTGTACTATATTTTATAGATAAAAGTAATTACTCATACTTAATGCTATTTGATACAAGCTATTTGATATTTCTAATGAGTACATTCTAATATAAACTTTATCGTGTGTAACAGAGGGTCGTATTTCATGTACGAGTCAAACAGCTTACTGCCGAAAGTCAACCAGCGCACGTGGACGACGCAATCCTTCCATTACGACAACGTAGCAGTGGCAATGCTTACGCTGTTCGCGGTGCAGACCGGGGAAGGGTGGCCACAGTGAGTATCAAACCTTAAATAAAATTTCTGTTTTATAAATTGATCAACTAAAAGATAAGAAAGTCCCAATCTGACGATATAATAATTGTAACTACAATTCAATCTGTCTTTTCAACAAAACCTTTTACTTTAAAAGTTCGAATTTTGCAGATTTACAATAATGTTAATTTAATAAAATTATGCGTAATAATAATAATCATCAGCTTTTTCCTTTTGGGTTGAAATTTGTCTTGTTGCTATCAAAATTTTCATTAGCAAATTTACAATATTTTATTTAATGGTCCATTTTAACTACATGGCACTAACACAATGCTTTATTTACAGAGTATTACAAAATTCAATGGCCGCCACCTACGAAGACAGGGGACCCATACAAAATTTTCGAATAGAAATGTCCATATTTTATATCGTTTACTTCGTGGTGTTTCCTTTCTTCTTTGTTAACATATTCGTAGCTCTGATAATTATCACATTTCAAGAGCAGGGAGAAGCTGAACTGCAGGATGGTGAAATTGATAAGAATCAGGTGAGTTTAAATATTATCTAAATCTTTAATATAGTTGCTAACAATATGGCAACACAAGACAAGCAAAACCTACACGAGCAACTCCCAATGAAGACGTGATACTAATAATCTTGTTCACAGAAATCTTGTATAGACTTCACGATAGAAGCGCGACCTCTTGAGAGGTATATGCCAAGCAAAAGGGCGAGTTTTAAGTACAAAGTGTGGAGAATAGTCGTCTCTACGCCCTTCGAGTATTTCATCATGACCCTCATTGTTCTCAATACATTGTTGCTCATGATGAAGGTATGTATCATCGACGCTTTTAACTGTTCTAGAATAATTAATCTAAGATCGACTACTACTATTTTTTAATTTATTGTAATAAAAATCTGTTAACTTTAAGTACAAACACTTTTCCAAAAAGTGATCATACAAAATACATACGTAACAAAAGAAGCACTAAATGTGAAAAGTAGAAAATGGTCACTTATTTAAGGTAGTTGCTGAAGAACCTAGCCTGTATCACAAGGCACTGAAAGTGACGATCTAGATTAGCAACCAATCCTTGAAGCCTGCACAGTACCATTCTAGAGAGCTCTTCAAATGTAAGTTATAAGCTCTCTAGTTTGGCAAAATTATACTAAGATATAACCTTTGTCGTATATGCGTCTAATATATATGTTCGCACCTGATAGATCCTTTTAGTGGAAATTATTTGTTAGTTGTGTAACGTCTTTGTCTATGTTAAACAATCGAACTATACCATCCGTCGGATGACGTCATGATACAATAACATTATTGGCATAACATTTTAGTACTGCCTACTTAGTTTAGGTTTTCAAAAATCACAACACACACCTACACACAACATACAAAGTGTTTACGATTTCACTGTACTTATTCGGCGTCAGTATACACTGCATCGGAATGCGCCGTATTTAAAATTATTACCGAGCCTATCCCGTCAAATGTACCTACCGCCTAATATCATTTTATTTTCTCCTGTGTTTCGTTGGATAATCCTTTCGTTACTCCTCGCTTGCTATTAATTAAATATGTATGTATCGGTGTTTACTGCACGATATACCTGTCCTTCCAGCACATTTATGGCACAAGATACACCAAACATTTTATTCGGTTATTCGTGCTTGTGAATGCACAACAATCTCTGGGTACAGATAGGACGTGGCATGGGCCATATATGTTGTTCGTGTTGCATGATCTTATTTAAGACCTATTCCTAATTGTCTTTATGTGGATATTGTGCATGCTTGGTGGAATGGCCTACTGCCAGGCGTGATCTGTTGGTGGCTATGGGCTGCTTTGTATATTTATTGGAAAATTGACAAAATTGATCATTTTTCTAATTGAGATAAAATTTTAAAAGGAACTAAAGTTATATTACGTGGTCAAAATTATAACACTATTTTATCTGTTCTACCCATTTTTGTTTGATTTTATGTTTCTATTATTTTTAAGATCTATATGTATACTTTCCTATATATTCCTATAGTACTATAAAACTGTTTAGCTTTAATTTCACAGTGACCCTGTTTGATTTTATGTTAGTCTTATTTAATAAGATCTTCGCACATATCCTCACCAAACTCTTGTCACTTATTCCCTTGATATATTTATCCTTCTACTATATACTATGTATTACTATTAACTGTAACATGAACCGTAACATAACTAATTACTTACTTACATTGATTCCATACAAATTTCAAGTTTGTACATGACATTAAAATACTAATTCTTGTGGATGACGTAATTTATAAAGTAACAATTATGTATTTTCATTGCCATGGGTTTATCCATAACGTCCGGCACTTCATCACAAAATGGCAGTACTATAATCAAAATGACATCTACGCGGATGTCCTCAAGTATTCGAATATGGGGTTTACTGGAATGTTTTCTGTGGAAACGGTGTTGAAAATCATCGCTTATGGTGTCAAAGTAAGTACACAAACACAAAGTATCGACCGACACATAGTACAAGTACATAATGAAATATAAATGAATACGATATAGGTACAAATGTACTCTTTCTGCTATTAACGTGATTGTTTTATCTATTTACATGACTGTATGGGATTATTTCCAGCCGTGTAATTATTATCCCTTCCCAAGTATCCAGTACTAGTTTCTCTCTGACGGCGATGATAATTGTAAAGGTTTATTTGCAATAATTGTAAAGCATGGCTTCTTCTCCTGCTGCATGTGGCACTATTGTATGTGAATACACGCGTTATAATGTTGTCTTTCTCCCGATTTTACTAATCCATACTTGCCGAGCGCTTTTATGAGGTAAGTACTGTGATCTTTTAAAATCTGGCGGAGATCTGCGGTTTCTAAGGTCAGTATAATTTTATATATTTCCTGTAATAAATGTTGTCCGTCATAACACCTAAACGCATGTTTGTACATTCAGAACAGCATGTCGCACGTGCACCCCTATGCCACAAGTCTCGCAAATACATCTCGCATAACATGATACTCATCGACAATAAAGCAACATAACACAAATACTAACACACTCACTTCTACATGAAAAATGTTTACAATAACAAAACATTATTTTATTAGATAATAATATCGGCTAGATAAATATTTTTAATCATACAAAGTTAAATGCTAGAACAAATTATGCCCATTGACAAAATGGATATTTTTGAAGATTGTATAACAAAAAATAAAACATAATGATCTTGCATTTATCTTTCATTAATTTGATAATGTTTTGAGTTAAGGTTTAAAAAACTGGTATTGATTTTGTGGTAGTTTCACGAGGCTCCACCACTACTCATGGACATGTTAACATTCATGAACCTCGTCTTTACGATCTTCTTTCTTCTCGAGACCGTTTTGAAGCTGATCGCCTTCGGGTGTACGGTAAGAATTTGACACACTTTCAATTTTTATATTATCTAATTAATCTGAAATCTTATTTTATCATTTACCAAGAACATGATAGCTTTATTTTATAAAATTTGCAAGAAGCCATGGGTATGTAAAGACAAAAATCAATAAGTAGGTGTGAAAATGAGCTGAACTAATGTATTGAATCATTTGAGATTACTGTATGACTTTGTGCTGCAAATGTATTTAAAATAATACGAATGCATTATGGAATGTGCAAAATAATCGTGTGCCCCTAACACAATACACTATCATTATTTTATAAATATTTTAGCCTAGCTATTAATATTCAATATTGACTTGAATATATTTCAATTTAGAACTCATTTTATAGAGAATTTACGAGATTACGCTTTTTAATTGACATAGGTTTTTAAATGCATTAAATTTTCTTAGATTTATGAATAACATATTTTTATGTATTTGCATAGATTTAAAAAATAAAAAGAGAGATTTCCTCATTCCTTTCCTTTTTCATAAAGTCCTTTGATCTTAAAACAGTCTATGAATTGAAAGTGTACATTTGTATACAGTTTTCCTTGAAATTATAACTGTACTTATTATCTAAATTTTTTTATATAAATTATTATTTTTCCAGAATCTTTGCTAACATATTGGTCTATTTCCAGAATTTTTTCAAAGATCCTTGGAATACATTTGATTTCATAACGGTCATTGGAAGTATTATTGATGCTCTCATTATGGAGTTTGGCGTAAGTATCACTATTACCTGATTAACCTTACAATTTCTCAGCTTCTATGTTTACATTTGTTATACTAATTTGATTTATGCCTACTCGATCCTTCTTTGCTGCTGGCAATTTTTACAATTTATTTTTTTTTGATTTTGATGAAAGTGAAGATAAAGGATCTATCCTGATTACAGACCGACCTTGCTGAAAACTGTGCTGACATATCCTGTCAGCAGGTAACAAATCAACTATTTGATTGCTAGGAATCTTAGATTTTTGTAACGGATTGGTCGATGGTTTAGACAGAGTGTGTACATACTATTGGACAGTGGTCTAATATTTGTAGTGCTAGAGAATATTTTTAGAATATTAGGATGTATAGAAGTTTTGTAGTTTATAACGTACGTACGGTTGTTCGCTAGGGACCAATTGTTTTTGGGGTTGTTTTAGATATTATGACAATAATACATTGGTGTGTTAATTTCCATAAAGCCCTAGAATATTTGAATTTTTTCTCGTAACTATTGCTAGATTTTTATATCTTTTACATTGTGAAAAAGTATTGAATTTAATTCAATACTGTATAAAAAAGTAGATGATACAATAATTATATTCATTACATTTATATTTTCGTATTCTTCATTACGTAATCTGAATATAATTTATTTCCTTTTATTTCGTGATTTTGTCTAGTATATCTTACATCATTGACTAGTTTTATTTTAACGTTGTCGTTAGTTTTAAATTATAATCTACTAGATATTGGAGTATGCCTGGCTGGAACTTCAGCTTATTTGACTACCAGACATATTGTCCAAGATATTGGTTGATTTTAAACGTGTATTTTTTTTCTTGATGAAGTTTTTGATGTTTTAAGTGTGGGAATAGGTATGTAAATGTATATATCATTCGCAGGAGAACACATTCAACGTCGGTTTCCTTCGCCTGTTCCGAGCCGCGCGACTGATCAAGCTGCTCCGACAGGGATACACTATTCGGATACTACTCTGGACATTCGTGCAGAGTTTCAAAGCCTTACCCTACGTGTGCCTTCTCATCGCGATGCTATTCTTCATCTATGCCATCATCGGGATGCAGGTCTGTTGGAATTCCTCCTGTTCCTTGTCACATGAATTTCTGAAATAATTATATAACTATAAAATACTAAACGTGTAACTAACAATTTAAAAATTTAAGAATAATTTTAATACTTTATTTAAGACAGGAAATATTACAATATACGGATAGGTACTTTTTTGGGGGTAATTTTTGTATTTTACTTGAGAATAGTTTCTTTATAGATTTTTGAATACGTAATTAATTGTTCACTAGTGAAACTAGTTTTGATTATAATAAAGTTTCCTAGTTTATTTTACTATAATAGATGGTAGTGTTAGGTTTAATAGCCTTAGGTCTTAGTTATGTCAGTGTAATGCTAGGAGATGGGCTCTCGGTAGAAATATCGTGAGTCCTAATCCTTTTGTGATGATGTTGTAATTTTCCCCCCCTGGTAATATAGAATATTTTTGAGGGGCTAGTTAATACGTCAGTATAGCATCAGATACTCGTTAGTATTCCTATTATCATATGCTTAGAAAAACATAGTCAAGTTTAGTGTAAATTAGTCCATTTACTAATCCTAGTTTTAAATAATAGACCAAAAATAACATTCCTAGATAACCCAAGTACTGTCAACCTTAATCCAAATTTTGTTCCAAAATTATAATCGTATTTAGTTGTGTAGAACAAATTTTTAAAATTCAAAAATGTAATAAGCCAGTCTAAGATGAATGAGTAACATTCATCTTAGACGGACTCATAATAGTTATGAGTAGTGAGTACATTATAAGATTGGATTAAGAAAATACAAAACAGTATTGATAAGTTTCTAATGACAGGTTTTCGGAAACATACAATATGATCCAGATGATGCCATCAACAGGCATAACAACTTCCAATCTTTCGTGGCGGCACTCTTGCTACTGTTTCGGTGAGAGTATAAAAGACGTAGCTGTTCTCAGTCTTGCGGCCACTGCCGAAAATCTGTCTCTACTATCAGTGTTACATATGTACTTACTATCATTATCATTGGCAATACTACTATCATCAATATGTATATTCATATAATCAGAACGTAGATTTAGAAGATCGTTAGTGGTGACAATATCCTGATTGGTGTCCTTAACTTTGAGATTGCTTCTTGTTTGTATCTCTAGATAGTTTGGTAACCCTTGTTTGATATCGTTTGTCGTATCCCTAGTGCTAGTTATAGATAGATACGTCATTAGGTAGAGTGTTTATTTTTGTGGGATGAAGCATAGGGCTCGGGCTACGTGTTACAATTTGCACACAAAGCTGACCTTCTGTGTTGTATCTGCTTGGACACAGGTGTTTGGCAATATAGAATTAACACCAGAGTCTGACATGAACAGACACAACAATTTTCGAAGCTTCATTCAAGCACTCATGCTACTGTTCAGGTAAGGAACGTTGAATACAAGCTACTCCAGCCTGAGCATAATTATACTGTAAACTTTTGTAAACATAGGAAAATACAAATATTTATTAAAATACCATTTAGACTGCTCTAATGAATTAAATACAGAAGCAATCTAGTTGAAATGTAAGAACCCGTAGAGTAACAAGTAAGCTTCTCAATGAATTTATGGGAGTACTTTAGAATTATTTCATTTGTGTATCATCGCGCACGTCTCATGCATGCACTTCAACTATCAAGAGTTACTTCATCACTCACTCACTGTTACTTAGTTGTGATACGTGTAGAACAGTCTGTTTTGTGCATACCGAATGTGTATTTTTCCCATAATTGATAAATACAAAATCAATCAATACTAATTCTGGAAATGCTCTTTTTATAGTAATCTTCATTGCATTTTATAAGATTTTTTTGGCCTGGTCGTTGAAAATGGAACGGTTTCTGTGAGCCACTGTATGTTTAGATGCGCGACGGGCGAGTCGTGGCCCAACATAATGTTGGCTTGCCGCAAACCCGCCAAGTGTGACATAGCAGCAGGAAAGGCCTCCAACGAAGAATGTGGAAGTACGCTCGCCTACGCCTACTTCGTATCTTTTATATTCTTCTGTTCATTTCTTGTGAGTATACTTATCTTTTATCACTCATACTTCTCCTTTTATTTCTTATACATCTTAAAACCAATGACTTGCTTTCAGATGTTGAATTTGTTCGTTGCCGTTATTATGGATAACTTTGACTACCTAACGAGGGACTCGTCCATCCTCGGCGCACATCATCTTGATGAATTTGTTAGAATATGGGCAGAATACGATCCAAACGCCACGTCAGTATAATGTTTGAACATTTAGTTTGCTGCATATATTTTATGACTATCTTGAAATGTTGAGTCATTTTTTCAAAATATTTTATCAAATCATCTGATACAAATATTTTACAATTTCAGGGGCAAGATCCATTATACAGAAATGTATGACATGTTGAAGAATATGGATCCTCCTCTGGGGTTTGGTAACAAATGTCCAAATAGACTAGCATATAAGAAGCTTATTAGAATGAATATGCCGCTAGACGATGAGGGGAAAGTTAATTTTACAACAACACTATTTGCCTTAATACGAGAAAACTTAAACATCAAAATGAGATCTCGTAAGTATCGATATATTAATATTTTTGGTTACTTTGCCATTGCAAATATAAATATTACTCATTACGACAAATTGAGGACTGATGACATCAAGAGACGAAATAACTACAATCAACAACAATATTATTTTAATTGTAGCCGAGGAAATGGACCAAGCAGATGAGGAATTAAGAGAAACAATAACCCACATATGGCCATTACAAGCGAAGAAGATGCTCGACTTGCTGGTACCTCGAAACGATGTACTCAACGCTGGGAAACTGACAGTCGGCAAGATATACGCTGGACTGTTGATCCTTGAAAGTTGGAGATCGACAAGGTTCAAGCAGAACGGTGTTCCGGTAAGTAAACTGCCATATTAACGCACCTCTGAGTAAATTTGTTTTCAACACTGTATTTATGTATAATAATGAAAATTTTGATCAACATATAAATATAGAGAAACTTTAGTAGATCCAAATGAAGCCAGAGTAAATTCGTGTGGCTTACGCCAGTATGTATATATGTACACTTTGAGCCAAATGTAACTGTTACGTGGGTAGGTAATACTACACGTTTACAAGTAGTGTTTGTTGATGGCCCCCTATAATTCCCCACATTAGCTTACAATTTGGAACATTATAGTTAGTTCTATAGAGTTGGTTGTGTTGTCTACCTGTGGTTGTATTGTTGTGTACAGAACCATATTAAAAAAAAAAACCTTTAAAATCTATCGAAAACCATTTGTTCCTGTATTTAGTATACATAACTTATGATTGGCTCCCTATAAACAAATGTCTGTATGAGAAAGAGTACAACAATACAGAATCACTTTAGTTGAAATCGACTCTTACCGAGTCGACTACATTGGTGGTTTACTTTTCAGGCATTCAACGAGAATAGCCCTACGGCCATTCAGCCGGTAGTATTAAAATATTTTACGGAACGAAACTTTGAATACTTTTTTCTTGCACTATTCTAGATATTTTTCTTTATCATAAATTTCTTCTCGCATTGTGTTTAAATAAATTTATTTAAAAAAAGAAACATTAAATAATACACGATGGCCTATAGACTAAATGGATGGTCAAGAAATAAAACAAACAAATAAAAACCGTAGTTTAGAGATTGAATTAATTATTATAAAGAATTTAGAACTAGAACTAGTGACGCACTTGATAACACATTAGTTCGGCAAACTTGTGCAAGTCTGGCACGTTTGTCTGTCAAGTGTCCGTCAGGGCTTTGTAAACCACAACATAAATACCTGTCCTATAGTTGCAAAATGAAGTAGTAGTTACAAAGAATGTGTGTGTTACAATGTTTGGAACCGTGTCTCGTAGATAGAAATCCTACTGTTCGTAGATCTGTTTGTCTTACCAATGTGTGTCATATCGTCCCCTTTGCCTCTTGCTACTTCCTTAAAAATATTAAATCTAAGTATTCACTTTGCATTTTTAGATTATTGTATATATATATATCCATTTATTTTATACAAATTTTGGGTAGCATGCATGGTGAAATTTTACAAACTATTCAACAGAAATTTATTTCATTATTTCGCTTTTATATCGTACAATTTACTTTCGATTACATTTTGGCTCAATCGATATTTACCATTTTAGAAGCCTGGTGATATAAGAAACGTTAAAATATTACGCTTTCTTGCTACCTACGCTCTTATTTGCCTCCTGTTTTTTTTTTTATATTATAGCATAAGAATTTATATTAAAATAAAAATCATTATATTCTCAAGTCTGCGCATGCTGGAGAACAAAAATACTTAGTCACTCGACTATCGTATCATATTTTTCAAATATAAAATGCAAACGTGAACTCGCAACCTCTGCCTCTGGCTTCAACTTTGTCGCACATGATTTTATAATATAGCACCCGATTTTTCGAAACAAGATGCTTTGTAATTTCAGCTCTTTCATGGTTTTACCGACATGGACTGAACAAAATTTACTCTAAACATAATACAACTAAAATGTGATAGTTGTTTTCTCAGATACCTGTAGCCGAATTCCTCACTTACACTACAGAATATACATTTTCAATTTCGTTGTATGTCCAATTGTCCATTAGTTGGATCTCTTATACAGACGACACACACTTGACACAATTAAAGAGAACTCCAGCATGGACATGATGTATGGGATGTTTGCGCAAACTCATGTAGGCTTTAGCGGTTAGTGACTATTGAGTCCTATGCGCTTGGACGCTGTGTGACATGAGCATGCGCAAGTGTGCGTGTTGGGGGGGATGCGTGATGTGGGGTGCGTGTGTAGAAGGCGTCGCTCTTTAACTGCTTGATGGACGTGGCGGCGGGGCTGGGCCCGGGCTCTCGGGCCGGCTCTCTCAGTCACGAAGGGCCCGTCACCGCTGATGGACATCCGGAAGACCCGCATCTGCTAGCCAACCTCGCCAGACGCGGCAACAGAAAATCGCTCAAGTGAGTTGTGTTGTATTATTTCAAATTATCAGTAAAACATCAGCAAAAGCTAGATCTGAAGTTTTAAAAAGAAAAATCAAACTTAACCATAAAATTGATGCTGTTAATATAAATAGTAAAGAGATTTTTAAGAACTGATCAGATAAGTTACTCTCAGGCAAGCGTGTGCTACTATACATCCATTTTATAAACGCTGATTAATCGTATATCTGCTCTAAGATTGAGCAGAGAGAGATTTCTAAGCAAAACACAAATAACAAAAATATTCAGTTCGCCCTTCATCACTGTTCTCTTTTGTTACAGGAACAATAAAAAGGTGTGTGAAACCTTAAACGAAACGGTGATTATATTGACTCGATCATTACTGTTGTAAACCTGATCAGCCAGAGCCATGATAGCCATTGTCTAGTGCAATCGATGTTCCCACCAATATCATTATCACAAACAAAATTTTTTGTAACAATTTTATGAGTAAAGTGACAATTGGACAATTTACCCCATACATACGTGATGTTGGTCGAAAGTGTGATGTTATATGTGTATTCGCTAAATGGGTGTCTCCCTTTTAGTACAACCTAAACATCGATGCATTTTCTTATGTCATAGATAGTCGATGTTGTAATTTTATGTTCAGAGCTTTGTTTTGGGTGTTTACTAACATGATCATAGGATACTAATGTTTGTTGTTACAACTAGTCCTTAACCGTTTTTCTAGGTATTATTGTCGTAAACCAAGTAACTTAGGGCCTTAGGCTTATAGTAAATCAATTTATGTGATGTACATTCAAAAGTATTAATCGTACAATTTAAAGTTTACAGATGGTTGTTGATGTTTAGGTAAAGAATTTCAGTAATAGATGATTGTGTTGTATGTCAATCTTGTAGAACTTTTGTCTTTTCTATTTCTTCGATAGGGAATGGTTTTTTTAAACGACTCTTTTGTCATTAGGGATGATTTTATGAAAGTTTTCATAGACATAGCACTTTCACTATCAATACATAAACATACTAACATAACAGTCATAATATCTAACATGACACCAGGACATGTCGTTTTTCTTGCCGGAATACATTTTGCATGCAACTTAACTGAACCTAGCATATTTCTAGATATTCAAATAGATATATCCTAAACAGAATGGGTAAGTAGTGTAAAGTATAAGATTGCACAAGCACGGACTGTTGCATGGAATGCAAAATTTAACACTTTCGTCTGCATGATTTGATATTCTATGGCAATTTAAAATTTTGTAAATATGGGACAGTAAGTCTAATGAAACCTAAATTAATCTAGCTTGCAGATGAATGCTTTGTCTCTCTTATGCTTGTATAGATTCTTAATACAACATATTTTGTAGGTATTGGAGCTGCAAGGATCACACCATGCCTCAATGGAGTCATTAGACGAGGGGCGATTGCAAGCACCACACACATACCAAAATGGTCACCACCACCACGGAAGATCTTCCAGTTTAAGGTAAACACTCCTAAACCACAAAACAAAAATCACTTTTTTGTTTGTTTTATTGTTGAGTTTGTTATTTCCTTTTTATGTTTATAGTGTCATCGAAGAAGAGTCCATTGATCTCAAAGTTATCGTAGTGAACAATGGTATGTGCCATGATACATATCTTCTACTAACCGAATGTACTTTCTTCAGGACTAACCAATTTCACTCCCCGATTTCTCGGTGTTGCATGATTGGTAACATGCATGGTAAATGGGCATTGGCATTTAGTAATTTATGTAATAAACGTGATTTATTTACAGACGAACACCAAGTCCAAGAAGACGAGGCCACTACGGAGGTTATCATCACGATATCGGATTCTCCGACACCGTCAGCAACGTCGTCGAGATAGTCAAGCACGAACATCAAAGACACGGGCGAACGCATAGAGCCCCCCACTACTACCACCCGCATGGTAAGCGATTATTTCATTATTCCGCTAAATAAGCCAGACAGTAACGGTTAGGCCATTACTGTAAACCTAATAACGGCAAAAATAAAAACTTATGTGTTACAGGCAAATCTGATGATAACCCTTGACTAAATAGTTACTTAGATTTTCATCATTCTAGATCATACCGTGTATTTCCATTTTGTTTGGTAGCATATCAACAGATTTGCTATTTCGTCAAGTATTTATGGCTTAACGCTATTGCAATGCAAGTTTGATGAGATAAATCAGCGTTTTAAAAATATATATCATAATTATAAAATTATATAGCCTTTAAACGAGCTACATGCTATTAACTATTTATTCTTATGTTATTCCTGTAGTATTATTTATTCATATAAAAACATTAACCGTTTAACATACCAAATATTTTTATTTACATAGCTTCAATTAACAAATTGAAACAGTTTTGCAAACATTTTTCTTCTCATGAAGGTACTCTGAAAGTTTTGTGAGAAGATGGGAAGTCTAGCTTAACAGTAGTTGTAGATTATCATGTTTTTCGTAGATGTAGTTATAAGATGTCAGCGAGCGAAGCAGTTACTGCTGTAAATGATGAAATCATGAACTTAGATAATTAGATTGTAATATCTAGCTATAAATTAAACTTTCTCACAAGGCTAGTCTTGTAACATTATATTTGTAGCTAATTCGCTATGATTTGATAACTGCTCCTTTATTATGCTCGTGACTTATATTGTTAGCGGTACCTATCATTAATATTTTATTCACCAGGCCATAATATTAGATGTAAGTACATTACAGATTGGCAATAGATTGAGCCGCAACTACTCTAATGAAGCATTATATAATGTAAAGTTTATATAAATTGGCCTGTATTATATAACAAGTAAAATTAATTTGCCTGCTGCATGCTACAACATTGGTGCCCAACCAAACATATCTGCTCCTATTTGCACATAATTTAACTGCTTAATCATGGGCGCCTCGCAACAGAGGTGCCTGAAACGCATGCACTTCGAAGATATCACATAAATCATGCAGCATGCAAAAGCTTAATAATGGTTTTGTATTTATTTTTGTATTCTCTGCAGTAGTCTGCTATAGTCACCTCAAGAAGTTTATCTCTATTGTAATGAACAATTTTTACTTATTGTATCAAAGTATTATGCTCTCGGTTCTCCTACAACTGTAGTTACAACTTTGGACACACAGCTAATCAACCAATAAACCTATCCCTATTAATCCGAACCCGTGTCCATGAACCTTTACATTTGGAACCACGTAGGACAGACACCCAAAACTTTTAGAGTCACCTTTGTGAGTAAGGAAATAAGGTCGGTAGTCCGACGGGCTTAGGGTAAACCGTGGTGGAAGGTACATGAAGGTATTCCTGACAGCAGGGAAGGAGTGGAGGGCGCCGCACCCCACGACCAGCCTGAGCCAGCCCTCGCGGTCGCCCAGCCCGCCACACCACACCTACGGTGAGATCCACTCGCCACACACTCTGGACCTCACATACTACACTGACTTTCATCACGATAAGCGCTTTGCGACTACCAACATTCAGTACCTAGGTATAAGAACAGGCACGTTACGGTAACTCATTCCGATGTTTATATAATTATAATTAGGTCAAAATTTTCATAAAATCTTGTTAACGTCACATTATGAACCTTCACCATGATAACATTGAACAAAACTAGGGAATACATCCTCGAACCCGAATTCGAAAATGAAAAGTAGCCAATGAGAAACATCAACTTATTCTTCAAACTGTTTTCAAATTTTTTATTCGGGCGTTATATTTGTATTCAGTGTTTGATTGTAAAGCAAAGGGTCTGAATCAAAATTCCAATTGGCACCTACATTCAAAATTGTTAGACCCATAAGACCCTTTGCTGGAATAGCAATGTGTCTAAATTTATTAGTTAATCGATGTTGATGCGATCCGGCTTTGCACGTCTGTAGATGTATGAAAGGCGCGACTGTAGACGGAGAGCATGGTGGATATCCACGAGAAAATTGTTTGCACATCTGTTTATTATTCATCTGGTTAGGTATACTTATACTTTGATTATAACCCCTGTTATTTTCCTTGATTTGATTCGAACGTCCTGTTATATATTATGGATTATTATATCATATGTATCATTACCACATAGCTGGATTTTGTTGTGGGTTGGGGTGTAGAACATCAAATCATTCAGAGCGCAGTTTGGGCCCCGATAGGTGAGCGGGATCGAGAGCGGGACCGCGAGTGGCGAGAGTGGCGCGACCGGTCGTGGGAGCGCGAGGGCGCACGGCGCGGCCGCGGCCGGCAGCTGCCTCCCACGCCCACTAAGCCGTCCACGCTACAGGTCAAGCAGCAGCCACCCTTCACCAGAATCAGCCACAGCCCCTCGCACGTAAGTACTAATGAAACTTATCTAATACGTCTGGAGTGTTCTTGATATTTAATCTAAGACCCACATTACGACCTTAATTAACGATTTAGCAGAAAACTTTAATAGACTTTCTGTAGCTGGCAACCCACGCTTGAATGTACTCGTATCATCCTGTAAAAGGTACGGAATAATTAAGGGTTTTAGATGAAGTCAATTCTAAATTCTATGTTTCGTATGATGCTAGGCGTCACGCACCGGTAAAATTTACACAAAAGGTGGGCAATAATATATGAAGTGTGTTTACGTATAAGTGCTTTAGTTTGTCTAAAATTATGAAAAATAACGATTTCGTATATTCTATTTACTATGATCATACGAAATTATAAAAAAAAAAAAAAAAATATAATTTCTTCATAATGACTTCTAGTTCTTGTAAGAGAATTATTTCATCGTAAGGATAAAAGGAAACTTCTAATATAAGGATCTCATGATATTAAAAACTAATGAAACAAATCTTCCATAGTAGGTATGTTCTTAAGAAAAATTCCGGGTACAACATCTCGAAATTTCTTGATATCTTTGTTCATACTGTTGGGCCTCTTCTAATAAAAAAAACCCAAAGGAACTGTATTTTGTTTAGATGTTCAAAAATCAATATTTGGTAAATGGTATTGCCGACTACCGTTATTACATGAATATGGATTTTTTTCTCATTTATTACTAGTTCGATAGACATTGTCATTAAAATTATCAATAACCTATACATGTTAGTTTACAGTTCTACTTGTACTAAAAAGATCGATTGTTCCGTTCCAGTTATCGCTGAGGCACACCGTCAGAGAACCGGTGGAGCCTCAACACGATGAGTACGAGTACGGCCGAGAAGTTGAAAGACTGATACACCGAGATTATAGATCTAGAGAAAGGTACGTACTTCGAGAGAAACCTCAACTTGTGGGAATACCTGTGGGCCTCCTATAGAAAACAGAAGGAGTTAATGAGGATAACGATGGCCACAGATATTTCAACTAGATTGTAGATTAATATTCTTAACAGTAACTTAAAGCGCCAAACACAAGACTTGTTTCTCTGCTAAATTGTTTTATTAGTTAAATTATTGTAATACATTAGTTAGTACTGCTACTTATGCTAAATGGCGCAATTTATACAATTAAAATCTATTGCTGGACTTCAGCCTCGTAATTTATTACCAAAAATTTGATTATTTAAACCTGCAAAAGCTAGAATCGTTTTTCTAGCACCAATCGGTCGTTAGACCCTCGTCACTGCAATGTGTGCATCGTGCAGATGAGATTGATGTAGACGCAGATAACTGGGTAATTAGAGCTTTCCGCTTTCGCTAACCTCCTTTCAGTAAATTGTAGCTCTTTTGTTTTTACTGTATTGTGGCGTCCCCGCATGCAATATAGCATCGAAACAAGTGCTGTGTGAGGATGGCTTAATCGCTGGGCGTGTGCAGACGCGGCCGGGGCTATGACGCGGAGTGGGGCTCGGCGCGGTACGAGGCGCCGCTGAGCTACGAGGCGGCGCTGGCGCTGGGCCGGGGCGGCGGCGCGCGCGCGCTGCCGTCGCCCGCGCCCGCGCCGCGCCTGCCCAACGGGTACAAGCCGCGCGCGCGCCACTCCGACTCGGACGAGGACGACTGGTGCTAGCGGCACCGCCGCGCGCGCCCGGCCCGCGCGCCGCATTCCCTCTGACCCGCGCTCGCGCCTGCGCCCCACGGCCCAGGACGATCTCGTTTTATACTCGGCGACCGTGTGTACATAGACGACTCCCGTTGCTCAGCGGTTCGGACGTCGCTCCCGGCCCGCCGCGGCCCGCCTCCGAATTCTAGTATTTACGAAGTTTTGGAAAATTTAATTTTTAATTCGCTAAAATTTTACTCCTTGATTTGTATTACGGTTAGGCGATCGAGGTATGAGACGGTGCCGGACGACTCGTTTGCGCTAGGATTTTTACATAAAATGAAATTACTAGTCTGTATTGTAAAAGTAAACTTTCTATATTAAATTTGCACTACGTAAAGTCTACGTTACATCGCGTGGTGAGGGCGCGGGTTCAGCCCCACCCGCCCGACGCCGTTTCGTATTCAAGTTACACGTTGGGAGAACACTAGCGATTCATCGTCAGACAAATTAATACTAGTATTGTATAAAATATTTACATAGCGAATAATTTTTACTTAGTTAATATATACTAAATAAATAATTAAACATTTTTTATTGAATTTGCTGTCCTTCCCCCAAGTGCTTTATACCTACGTTATTTAAATTTAAATACGATTAAACTAAATAAAGATGAATTGTGTGTAAACTTTGAAATATATTTCTGCATTAAATGATTACCCAAATTGTTAAATCGTGTACTGAGTATTGTTTAAATGATTTTGTGGCCTGGTCTGTAAAGTGTTACTACTTGACTAGAACTTCTTGTAATGTATAATGACGCGCAGTTTTGTACAGAGTGGGAGTATCTTATTGCTTTGTGAGTTAACTCTAAAATATACCTCAAAGTAACATATAGGATATAAATTAAAGACGAGCCAAAGTTTTGTTGACTATAATTATTAATATACTAAGGAAAAACAGGATACTCCCACTGAAGAATAATACAGTCATCGACATTTCGATTGTAATTCGCCTATATTATATATAGCCATATTAAAAGTAGGTTATGAGTTATAATATAACTACTTGTAAGTCTCAACAGTTCAAATATGAGTGACTTTCAATTAAAATGTTAAAAGTAGGTAATTCATAGATTAAAATATTCATTGAATTCAACACCGCATTATCTAATTATAATCATAAGGAATCTATTGTCGATGGCTGATTATTTCAAGCGAAACAAAACAGCTAAAGTGTCACCAGGCACAAAATCGAGCTATTATTTGTACACTCTACATCAGAATTGGTTTACAACTTTAGTATTAAGAATTAATAATAAACAATAATAATAAGTAAAAGATAAATCTTGCTAAGAATCATCTTCATTTGGATCAACACCTATGCAAAAGCGGTGAAACCAATTCTGCGGACGAATGTACCGTATAATATTAATCCGATATTCGTCCTAATCCCACTTGATACTACTTCATGCCATTGTCATACTAGTCACTTGTTAGCTGCCATCTTTGCTGCGACCATTGTGCTGCTAACATCATATTACGAGTATATTGCGCAAATGAGTCGTTCTTCTTTTTACCGACAATGAAATACGTCCCCCAAAGATACATTTTACATCATTTCTTTTTACATTTACCTATATTCACAAATGGGACAGTCTTTATTAACCCGACAGTGGATTTTGCCCCAAAAGATACGTACATAGATATACGTGTTACAACGTTGCTTTATACATTTATATTCGCAAAGTGGACATTATTTTTTTCCCAACAGTGGAATTCATCCCCCAAAGATGCAACATACATTTTAAATCATTTCTTTTTATATTTATATTCCTATTATTCGGTTATCACAACAATATGTTTCGCTATAGCGTTTTCGTGACATAAAAATTATTTTCATATTTCAATTCCAAATACCGTAATTAGAGACACAATAGAAAGACAATGAGAGAGCGAACGCTGGCGTTCGCTTGGGGTTTAATGAATTAAAAAGAAACCGTAACAGAGCGGGGTAATACCACTCTATAACGATCAAATAATATGGAGATATTGTCGGTTAAAAAAAAAAACTGCTCTAATACACAACCAAGCGTATTGTCAAATATAAGGGCGTTTTTAATATCGTGGGGATTTCATCACGCTTGCAGGATTGCCCCGCATGCAGAAAATTTCAAAATGCAAAAGAACGCGTCCCGCGTGCGTTTTCCACGCATTACAATAAATACTTACTTGTATTAAATGGACATTCGCTGGGCTTACGCGTGCGGGGCAATCCCGCATGCGTGATCAAAACCGCACGTTATTAAAAACACCCTTAGGAATGTAATTCGATAAATCTTTCAAAACGGTTCACTTATTTCAAAGTTCACTTCACGACCTATGACGTTTCACGTCACTGATGAGCAGTACAACAGTCGCAACAGAGAGGAAATCGTTCAACACCATCAAACACATTTGTTGCAAAGCATGATGTAGGTTACTTTAGTACGACAAAATTGTAAATACATAATTTTCTGTGATAACATGGTGAAAAAATGAGGATTATTATTAGAACTGTGTGATTGCATAGGGGTGTTGTTCATTTCTCTAAGAGACGACGCGTGTTTGGCATAAACCAAGAAATGTTAAGGCTAGTCGACTTTAGAAGGATATTAGAGTGTCATATAATATAAAGTGTTATGCAGAATAAATGGAATATAAAAAAACGGAGATAAAAAAAACATATATTTCATATAATGTTCAGTTATAATAAAGTGATAGTTAATGCGCCATAAATAAGTACCTACAGATGCCTTTCAGTTTTCTATATAAAGCATAGCGATGAGAACATCGGAAAGGTTCGGATGAGGTGATGTTTTACACGAGATGGAACAAACTGTTGTTTCCAAACACGCGGCTCGTCTAACAGTAGTTACCTTTAGTCGAATCGGATATTACTCCCTCAATATTTTGATCGTTGTTGTTTGTTGCGAAGGGCAGGAACGGGTTATAAGATAGCTTTTATATTTTACCTCTGTTATAGTTACTAGTACAAAGTGTCTACGCTGGTGCGCGAATCGTGTCATTTTTGTGCAGTATTGTCCATTATTATAGTACCTATACTTTGTTAAAAAAAAATACGCCTGTTTTCATAATTCCGTTTAAACTACACATATATATGTGATCGATCGTTTTGAACAATTGATATTATTAATGTTATAATTACAATGCTAATCTAGTCGTAATAAAAGAAATAAATAAAAATTGTTTTTTAAAAGTGTTCGCGAAGGAATGCGTGTCTCACAAAATATAAAGTTGTTGCCCTCGATTCAGAGAGTTAGATTTCTTCTATGTAGTTTTATTATTTGACAAGATTGACTCATGAGAAATATTTATATTGTTATTGTATAGACGTATGGGTATTTTCGTTTTGTCATTTGTAATCGGGGTGTTAGGATGATATCTACAATAAGCCGATGGACTTTCGATGACTGAGTGGTATTATAGAGTACCGTGCGTCCCGCTTTAGTGTTTGTGACCCTCGTATTGATACGACGACGTTTCACTAACATACGTGTATAAGATGTGTAAATATTGTAAAATATAAAGCGACCGTTGTGTAGAGGTCGCATGTGAAAATGTCTAGTGATATGTTACTAGTTAATGTTAGCTAGGTAATCTTGTCCCCAACTGTCCTTGAATTTAAGTTGGGTGTTTCACTGCCTTAAAATAATAATGAAAATATTCGATGTAATAGTTACTAAACTACTACAAATAAGTGGCATTTCAATTGTTCTAATGCGTTACATGTTCCGTGTTCACGACACAAACAAAAGCGGTTTGCGTTCAAATTAATTAAATAGTTTGATGACCGATAGAGACAAATAAGAGTACCTATACACTGATATAACAACAGAAGTTACTAAACAAGATGTTAAATTGTTAAATAAATAAATTGTAACTAATGTAAACACTCTCTTAGCTCACTTCCTTCACTAGGTCGTTGCAGACGAGCATTCATTTGCGATATTCAATGTTGAGCCTGAACCTTCATAATATTATAATAGTCCTACGATATAAGCTCGTGTGCTCGTTACCTATAAATTATCGAATAAATTGAACTATTGAAGTGAGATGAGAAAGTCTGAGCCAATATGTCATGCCTGCCTTGTATCTGTGTAATCGCTTCACGACGATCATGTTTTATATTAAAAGTTATAATTATAATTGTATATTTAGCATAGAAAGTTCATCGGCGTCGAGAGAAGCACCATAGAATGTTTTTTGGTACGTTCCAATAACTTTACAGGATAGTGCAATCCTAATGATATTGTATTAATAAAGAACCAAACTTAAATTAGTATTTAAGTAATTTATTATCCTAAAACTAAAAAACTATACGCATGTTTTCACTATACTGGTAAAATGGTTATGTACAATACGAAAGAGCTACTGTTTTATATATGAATTCTTGCTCGCCTGTAAAATTTTGCAGAATGAATCATATTATAAGATTGTACAATATGAATAAATGCAAAAAAGACATTTCCTCGATAATGTGTGTTTTTATTAGTTTGATTTTAGAAAAACAAATATTTTTTTCATTCATTTTTATAATCATCTATTCTAAAATCAATCTTGTCACCTACCCTAATAAATTTGAAGTAGATACGTTCAGGTATTTCGGTATAGTACATTTTGATACAAGTGCAGAAAGTTTCATTTTTTTTTTTTTATTCGCTATAAATCAGTGCTTGACTGCGATTGGCCCACCTGATGGTAAGCAGAGATGCAATCATTGATGGTGAGGCGCACTAGTTTATTAAGAGCCTATTCACTCTAGCCTTGAAGGCACCTAAATTATAGTTGGACGGGAAGACAGCAGCAGGCAAATTGTTCCAGTCCCTCGATGTACGCGGTATAAAGGACGAAGCAAATCGCTTAGTTTGGACCGTTGGTGTTTCAACAACGTAAGGGTGGATACTCGCCGTACGTCGGGTTGTCCGATGGTAGAAAGGAGATGGCGGAATCAGGTCATGCAATTCCCGCGCACACTCTCCAAAATGCAACCTGTAAAATACCGATAGGCTGGCTACCCTGCGCCTGTGCTCGAGGCTTTGTAGATTGGACTTAACCAAATCTGGATCCCCAATTAGCCTCTTCGCACGCCTTTCTACTGAGTCCAAAGCTGCCAGATGGCATTTTGCAGCACCAGCCCATATATGACTGCAGTACTCCACACACGATCGGACCTGCGCTTTGTATAACATTAGAAGCTGACCCGGTGTGAAGTACCGCCGGACCTTTGCAAGAACGCCTAGTTTTCTAGCAGCTACCTTGGCTTTGGACTCAATGAACCGCCCGAAATTGAGGTCAGAAGAAATTTCGACACCCAAGAGCTGAAGGCGGTCGGTGCACTCCAGGGATACATTCCGAAAAGCAGGAGCCAAGGTGAACGGACTCCTTTTGGCGGTGAACAGACATGCTTGTGTTTTGGCGGCGTTGAATTCTACCAGGTTGGTTTCACCCCACTTTGAGACTGCCTGAAGAGAGACATTCGTACGCTCCACCATAGCCTCTCGTTCGGACCGGATTAGTTCCTTACTAGCCCGAGCACCCGGAAGGTATCTCTCTACAACTGTGCTATCATCTGCATACCCATAGATACCGGGCATCAGCAGATCATTAATATGCAGCAGGAAAAGAGTTGCAGAGAGAACTGACCCCTGAGGAACTCCGGCATTAGTGGTCATGGGCTCTGATGAGCATCCATCGACAACAACTCGGAGAGACCGTTCACTCAGGAAGTCTTTTACCCAGTTAATCAGACCAGGGGAAATGCCGTACGCTGGAAGCTTACTCAAGAGACTGGCGTGCCATACCCTGTCGAAGGCCTTCGAAACGTCTAAGGAGACAGCAATTGCTTCTCCATTCTTCTCGAGGGCCTCGCCCCACATGTGAGTGGTATACACTAGTAGGTCCCCAGTAGACCGATTGTGGCGAAACCCGTATTGTCGGTCACTGAGGAGATCGTTACCTTCCAGGTATGCCTTGAGGCGCGAGTTCAATACACGCTCCATAATCTTGCAGAGTATGGAGGTTATTGAAATCGGCAGATAGTTGGCGGGATCGGCACGACTGTCCTTTTTGGGCACGGGTTGCACGTTGGCAAGCTTCCAGGATTTGGGCACTATACCAGTCCTAAACGAGAGGCGATACAAGCGCGTCAATACAGGAGACAACTCGGGTGCACATGCCTTGAGAACTATTGCTGGTATACCATCTGGTCCACTAGCTTTATTCACGTCTAGACGACACAGTGCTCTCAAAACTTCTCTGTTCCTTATGCGAACCGCGGGCATCGAGGTGTTGCAGTGAGGTAGATTCGGTGGAGTAGCAATTCATAAAAAAGATTCATTTTGCAATACATAAAAATGTAATCAATAATTAGAAAAATATAGATTGGTCCACAACCTACAAGAACATCATCATCTTCCTGTCCGTGACAAAAAATATCTTTCTTCAGTCACTGGCGCCAATTTCAAACTTTCAAAGAAACCATAAAACAGAAAAATAAAACCATTCAGAACCGAGATAACAAATAATTTATTAGAACGCCAATATCTACAGTGCGCCGAATCGGCACAAATAATTATCACAACCATAATTTCAAAATGTAGAATTTCGCCCGTTGCCTCAAAATGAACCATTGCCACTTTCTACACACTATACGATAAGTCGTAGGCCCATAGCTGAGAAAACTGATCCAAAACATTGTTATTTAGTAAATTAGTAAAAAATTTTTTTTTTAAATACATTTCCTAGCAGACAATTTTTGCCCGAGCACCACTAAATGCATCAAAAAGCCCCTTGCCTTCACGAATCTGCCAGTTTACACCCCATAACCCAAGGGCCTCACCATGACGTGTTAAATTGTCATGCGTGAGAGAGAGAAAAAGGGATGGAGCTATATACTCCATATAGCTGCATCCTTTTAACAGTTCAAATAGTAAAATGAATCTCGTTAGGTTCTCCTGGTAGGGCCTCAGGTCACTCAATAATTTATCAGCAATACAAGCTAGCAAGCTACGACTTGGTACAGCGTGTGATATTATGGTCAGTTGTCAGAAAAATCCGGGACGTCAGTATCGATGGAGCTAATGTCTGCGTCGATGTCACTGGCAGTGTTTATCGTTCTGGTCCGAGAGCTAGCCAGGCCGGAGTCATCTGCAACTGAAGTTTGGCTTTTAAAACTAGAACAATCAAGTTATTTTCAACTTGTAGGTCAATTTTACAACCCACACTTAGCTGTTACCCTTTTTTTATTTTTTGTTGCCGTGTTGGAAGATCCTTAGGGATGTCCTTCGCCTGGGGCAGGCGAAGGGGTCTGACTCTTACTGACTAAAAACCACCTCGGTGTTCCCTCCCACACTTGGACCGAGGATCGTGGGAGCTGATTCGCCATCCATGATCCCCGGCTAGTACAGATACAAGGCACTTCAGATACAAGGGCAAGGCGCTGCTCCTCCCATGCGGCAGTGCTGCCAGTGTATGTTGCGCCGTGTCCTCCCGACAGTCGGTGCAGTGATGGCACCGAGTTGTTACCCACAACAATTGTGACGGCACGGTTGGCGCAGAGGTTGAGAAATTGGCTCTTTTTTTTAGGTGGGAAATCATCCAATGACATCTCCCGCCCTTTTCGTGTAAATGTTTTACTAGCTAAAACTAACTTCTATGTTCCTTCGTTGCCTTGCATTCCAGGGCCGAGTTTTCTCTTTCTGGGCCCCTACAGTTTACTGACATCTCCTTGAGGCGCGCGTGGAACATTACGCGCCGTCGACGACTTGGGCTTGGTCCGGACTGTTACCGGACGGTCGGGTGGCGAGCTACCCATCGCTCGCCGTCCGCATGCCCGGTCCAGTGACTGGAAATCGGGATCGGGATCCCAACTGTTGAGGCGTGAGGGACGTTCCCTCGCGCATGCGGCCGCCTACTTTGCTAGCATTACTGCTTTGCAGAAGGAGGCGGCCGCCCGCCACTCCTCCTCGATTCGGACCATGGCCTGTACCAAGGCCCAGCGTGAGAGATCGTTGCCGCCAATCGCCACCACGAGGACACGGCGGTGCTCTGCCCAAGGGGGGCACACCTCTACCGTATGCTCCACCGTGTCCTCCGGCCAGTCCACACAGTGGTGACACCCGGGCAATTCTTCCGCACAAATCCGGTGCAGGAACCTCTCGAACTTACCATGTCCGGTGAAAACCTGCGTCCAGCCACTCCTCAAAAAGGGGACTTACCGCCATAATTATGACGTGCCCGTTAAGAAATTGGCTGCTGTACCGCGTGTCGCAAGTTCGATTCTCACACTGAACAAATATTTGTATGGCCTTCAGATTGATCCGGATCTGTAGCCAAAACAAATGCAGTTGTCGATATCAATTATCGATCACATCCATGACATAAATGACCTCATTCTGTAAATCTTATTGTCCCCTCGAAAACGAATCTTATCCATTGACATTACTAAAAAAAAACCAGCGAAGTGCGAGTCGGACTCGCGCTCAAAGGGTTCCGTACCGTCCGTAGCAAAAAAAAATACACGTTTTTTGTATGGAAGCCCAACTTAAATATTTATTTTATTCTGTTTTTAGTATTTGTGCGGCAACAGAAATACATTATTCTGTGAAAATTTCAACTGTCTAACAATCACGGTTCATGAGATACAACCTGGTGACAGGTAGACGGACATTGGGTACGAAACCCTAAAAATGAACAGTTCTTGAATATTATCGGATCAAGTTTTTTAAAATACCTACTTACTTTACATACTTATTTTTGTTGTAATCGATACAATTATTATGTTTTCCCGAATACCTCTTGAACTCGGCAAATTAATAGATATCGTGTAGGACACAGCGCCGTGATCGGCTGCTTAATATCTAAATAAAAAATGTAAGGTAGACGAATCCTTAACATATTTTGAAAAAATGTTCTACCTTCATTTCCGTAAAGACGATTCGTAGTCGAGTGAAAGTCTATCATTGGCATCACCGATGAACTAGTCATGGGATCTCGAAGCAGTTCAAACTGAGCCGAAGGGTCAATTAAGACAGTCTGAAACAAAAAAAAGAAAGAAATTAAACAACCTTTTCTGAACAGACTCATAACTACTCTAAAATTATTATTTTTTTGTGTGGTTTTAACAGCAACAACAGTTCGCCCTATGATGCTTAACCGGACCCGGGGCCTTAATTCATCTAGTAATCTTAAGTAATCTTTAACGCTCGGGCGCCCCGGAATATTATTATTACGTAATTGCGCATTTTTAGGTAAATCACCAAAAAAACTAAAAAATAAACAAAATTTTCGGCTAAAAAAAATCGTACAAACGTGTGTACAAAACGAGAGTTAAGAGTTTTTCAAGGTCATTTAAGTTGTACAGACGTATGTACCAATTGGCGCTCGAGATTAAAACGTATTTTATACGTTAAATAACAACTGCCCTGATATACCTATTCACCATTCGAAATAAGGTTAGGGGATTAGGTTTTATCAGGGATTAGAATTTTTTTTCGTAAAGGTAGCATACACGCTAGAGTATCCCTGACAGGGTTTGCCTGTGCGAGTACAGTTGAGTTTTACAGGTAAACCGGAGCGTGTATGTTACACAACTGTGCAGGTTTCTACACAAGCTTACCTGAAAGGTATAGCTGTGCAGGCAAACCTGTCAGGTACACCTTAACGCATATGGCTACCTTTAGGATGGCATTAAAAGCAAAAAAGTGGTTACCAACTATTCACGGCAATTGCCATTTCTCATGCCAGCAACGCAATAAAAGTCAAAATTGGTTGAACGGACAATAAAAAAAGATATTTTCAAACGTCTAATCAGTATAATCTAAGTATAAATATAAAATAATTAAAAAAAACCTTATTTTATATACAATTAGGCCTTTCTCGTTTATGGCTCCTCCTAAGAATGAAAACTGTATCAAAATTCGTAGCATAGTTTAGGGAAACTTAACGAATAAACAGAAAGACAGATGTTGACATCGAGATAAACCTGAGTGCCCAGTGCAAGTTTGTTTTACGTATGACACTTTATTACGTTCGGCGCTCCGATTGGTCCGCTCCAAGCTAACCAATCAGAGTCAAACGCGGTTAACGTTTTGATTGCGTTAACGAAAAACATAACTAGCGCTCAACGCACTGAAAGTAAGTAATAACACGTCAAAACCAATAGGATAACTTACGCTGACTTCGCTATGTAGTCCAGAGGACGTCTCACTGGAGCTTAGTGACGTGCCTCTCCCTGAACTGTCCTGCGAGTGGTCACTGTGCATGCCTCGACCATCGCCTCGACCATCACCTGCGCCCGCGCTAACACCGAGCAAGGAGGGTTCCACAACGTTCCCATTGGCGTCATACATCGGTTCATCGTGGGGCGCCGCTGCAGGACCAATCAATGGCTCACGGTTTTCTTCCACCTAATTAAAACTTAAAAATGTAGTGTGTTGAGTTTGGAAACAAAGTATGTTCTGTGCCTATATATTATCGCCTCTTTAGGGGCTTAAATCGTGATTGCTGTCCATTTTACATCACTCAATGGAACACTGAGAAAAAAAAAACGAAAGCTTCTACCCACTCTATACAACACCATACACATAAATAAATTAAAAAAATAAATTATTGTTGTTAAAAAATAAATTGCTGTTTGTTCGTATTTTTCTTCAACTCTTTCAAACTGTGTCTATATTTCCTTTTTTTCATCTGTCCTTTCGCAGGTCTGTCAACTATCACACAACGCCGTCTAGTCTCAAGCTAAGCAGAGCTTGCGTTACCAGTACTAGACAACTGATACACATACTTACATATTATAGATAAATTACACTCAGACACAGCACAACTGATCATGCTAACATTTTTCCTGGGTGGGAAACAAACCCACGACCTTCGGCATAGCAGTCAGGGCCACTAACCACTAGACCAACAGGCCAGTCGGAGTCAGTCCATCAGTCAGTCTTTGTACCTATTTTTCTGTTTCCGTCATGTCTTTATTTTATACTAGCTTTTACCAGCAGCTTCGACTGCGCTATAGTTGAAAGCTAGAAAGCATATGCGTATGTCAAACAGGGATAAAGTAACATGCTACGGGTCAAAGAATTTTTTAAATCGGTCGTGTTTACAAACGTAGATTGAATTGAATAGTATGGCACTCGAAAAATCAATTAAGACAGTTTTATATAAAATACTTACAGCGTGTTGCTGACTAATTAGTTGAAACAACCAATTCGGAACAACCGCATCTTCATCTAAGACGCAGGACGCGTAACTTTCTGAAGATCTGCCCGATATGAACAATTCTTCAGAAGTCTACAAAAACACATTGCCGTTAAGAGGGTCAGAGCATATTGATACAAGTAAAAAAAATAACAGAAGACGATTTTCATATCGATAATAGACGATGAGCAGTGGTGGCCGAGTGGTAACGGCACCGACTTACGAGTTGTGTAGGTCGCGGGTTCAAACCCAGCCAGGCGCATTACTTTCTGTAATTTATTTCATCACCACTGAAGGAAAACATCGTGAGGAAACCGGCATGTCCTAGAACGAAAAATCCGAAGACATGTGATATTCACCAATCCGCACTGGGCCCTGCAGGAGGCCTGAGTCCCAGCAGTGGGAACATTAAAAGGCTGCATACAGTAATAGACGATTTTAAGAGACAGACAACATGAAATGTAAATTTTCTCTTCGACTCTGTGTCAATATATTTATATCAATAGATGATAAACGAAACTAATATGCATACTTACAGCTAGTCTGTTAATTTCAATAGCTAGACTGTTGGTCTCCGAGTCCATGTGAAGTAGAGGGTCTGGTTGATCACCAGCCACTGGCTCAGCGTCTAGAGAAAATCCACTGAACGCTTGAACCGCAAGAGCACCTGGGGTAATCTGCAATTTAGCCTAAACATTTGTATTTCAAAAAGCTAGTTTTTTGTAATAAAATATCAGTATTTTCTACAGAATTCCCAAAAGTACCTACCTGATTTAAATGCGGTTCCCTTCGCTCAAATATATCCTGAACTGAAGTAGTGTTTTGCGTTTGTCCCTGATCAATTTCTTGAGAGGTATTAAATTCGTTATCAGCCAAATAGTACTCCGAATATTTTGAATCAGACGTAACTGATTTAAATGAAAGTAAATCTAAATCAGTCATTGTTAAACTGTTATCATTAAAATTGAGCGTGGACTCGTCGCCGAGTATGGTATCAAAAGTTCGATTCAAAGAATTTTTTATGTCACTTTGGCTGGTTTCGACTAAAACTTTGCTTGTTTTCATTTCTGGCACAACACCAGAAATTAATCTCTCAACGAAAGCTTTTTGACTATCATCATTAGTTAAAACCACTGTATGAGAACTCAAATGACGATGATTACTTCCATGTGAAACAATAATTCGATCAAGCGTATCTTCTAATATCTGCCTCATGGCATCCAAAATGTCGCCGACGTTACTGTGTAAGCTGGACTCCTGTACCAAATCATCCATTACATTATGATTGCTTTTAATAGCAAACTCTGCCGATGATTTTCGTGAAATATTTCGTGTCATTGAAGGATCAACATAATTCGGTTGTGGCTCCAACACGAGAACCATATTCTCAGAATCCAAAGTCTTAAAAGTTTCGGATTCCCTTTGAGTAAAATCGTCATAAATTAAGGAAGTGTCAGATTTTAGTGACCTCTTCTTCGAAACTGATGGAGTATTTGCTCTTCGTTTCTCGTCACTATCTCTTCGTGAAGGTATTTTTACAATAGATTTATTCGATATTTGTGCTTTTTGCCGCGCTACTGGCGATGTCGAACATTCCGTATCAAAATGTGCGATGTAGGCACTTGCACTTTTAGGTCTAAAAGGCGACTTAACTGGTTTTTCTTTATCTTTAATAGCAAAGTTTCTTGTGGACTCTGGAATATTTTCTTTATTGCCAATATCTTTGATATCAGTCTTTTTTACTGCTTTTGTCCTTTTCATGACTTTTTTCTTAGGTGGGGAAGCATTATCTGATTCGCTGTTAGTCATATTACTCTTATAGGATTGAGCGGAATATCTCTTGGCCGTAATTTTATTTCGTGTGGAAGCCGCTTTAACTGTCGCAACACTGTTCGGAGAAGAACAAGTAGAACTATTGATAGAATGACTTGGGCTATGTGAACGTTTAAGCATGTCTTTTTGCTTTGGAGTAACTTTATCTTTACTGTTTCCGCTAGATTGTTCGTCAGGTAATATAATTTTTTCTTCTATGTCATTACGACAGACGACGTAACTAATATTCACACGCAAGTCATCACTAAATGTGAGCAAATCTTTTCTGATTTCTTCTGTACTCGATCTGACTAGGGGAACAATTTTTTTGGCTAATTTATCTATACTGCCTCTCATGGCTTTAGAAGCAGAATCTAAACTTTTGTTTAGTGTATCTTTGTGTAAATTTTTCTTTAAATATAAAGGTATATAACTTTTCTTAAGTTTTTGCGATTTTTCGTCTTCTTTTTTATCAGTAATAGTAGCTAAAATTGCTGTTTTTTTAATGGTAAACGTAGATTTAGCATTTTTTGAAATATTTGCACTAAAAAAAGGAAAAGATTGCAATATACGTCAATTTGTCTACATCACACATAATTAAAATAAATATTACCTTATTGCTTGTTTTGATGGCACCTGTAATATTAAAAATAATTAAATGGGTAAAACCATAATTTGATATTTTAATATTGGTTTCGTTATTACCTTAGTAATCGTTTTGGGCCGAGGAATGCTCTTAGTTTTGGTTGAAATTTTAACAGAACTTTTAGAAACACGTGGTTTCTTATCCTCAGAACTCTTATCTTGCTGACTTACTTTTCGAAGCTTGACATTTCGCATTTGCATAGGTTTATTAGACTCTGCGTCAGTTTGTTTTTTCTCTTGTCTTTTTCTATAAATCTTTTCCTTAGAATTAACTTTCTTCTCCTTTAAGTTTTCTTTAGTTTTTTTTGTAACTGCTTCGTTACTTTTTCTCAACGTCGAGTAATTTAAAGTTTTTTTCCGTGCATTATTAATTTTTGGCTTGTATCGCTGCCACTCACCTTGGTAGACAACATCCTCAGAAACCTCTTTGTCTCTATAGCTGTGAACGTGTACAGCTCCACAGGTAAGTTTTAATATTTTAGAAGGTGATTCCATGCTTCCGCGAGATTCAACCTCTTTACTCACAAAAGACTTCATTAAAACATTACTTGTGGGTTTAGATTCAGTGATAAAATAATTGCACGTCTTTGACGTGCTAGCGATACTTGGAGTACAAAATTCTGATCCAGAATCCTCTATTTTTAAATTACTTGATATTGACTTAAGAAGTTTTGTTCCATTGAACGACATTGCACTATGTACTGCTGAGCTGGTATTTGTTGCAAATGTTGGAGGTACGGACTCGGGGATTGTCATAGTGTAACATTCCGTTTTACTGCATAAATTCGTGTCAGAATCTTTTATAGTGATTCCAACTGGTCTCCATCTTGGTGTTATCGTTTTTAGATCATCAGTTTCTTGTGTAGATGTGCCAAAATCTGTGCCTTTTATTTTACTGTCAACACTTACATCATTAATTTTAATACCTGTAGAAAATACCTGTGGCATCTTGATAACTGATGTAGCTGGAGATAGCAGCGGACAAGCCGCAAGAGAGTCAGGGCCACATTGTACGTCCGTGCTGATATTGTGACGAATTCCTTTTGATGTACTGGGTTCGTTTATATCTAAAGGACAAACGTTTTATTTAAAATGGTTCAATTGTCCATTTTGATTTACATTATATTAAACGACACAAATTGTAGATACCATTAAGAAAAATTGTTTGTGACTGCACATTTTCTGTGCTGACTTCATGCTTAGTACACAAATTTTTATCAAAATCGTGACATGAATTTCCAACATTAAGTTGTCTTTCATTTTCTGGCTCTACTGTTAAGTCAGTTACAATAGTTCCACGCAGACCCATAATTTCTTCACAGTCTTGCATAATAATATCACGAAGATTTTCTTCGGTAGCAGATATGCAGCTAGGAACAGCATTGGTTCTGATAGCATCATTTGTAATCGTAAGGGGCTCTTTACCCTCTCCCGCTTTCAAATCTGGGTTACAGAGTGCTATTAAACTTCCTGGAATCTGAAATAACAAATACTGCTTATAAACGGAAAATACCTACTAATATCTAAATTAAAAACCTAACTTAGTTAATACAGAAGACACCCGTCTTCGACATCGACGCAAAAACGAATATGATGGACCCAGTCATGATTCTGGACCCCCCAAGTGGTAGAGAATTTCGTCAGTTTTTTCCTAATATTTAAAAAAAAAATCTTTATTTCTTAATTTAAACTGTATAAAATCGTTAATTTTTAGTGAAAAAAAATAAATAAAATGTTATCGGGAAAGTCGGTGTTCCTAAAATGTTTGTTTCTTATTTAACACAGACTTCCGAAATTAGTTATTTTGATCCTTTTAGTGGTTGTTTTTTTAGTGAAGTCGGTTATTTTTTTTTTTTTTTGTAAAAAGTTTTTTATTTCACAATTTTTATTTGCGATGCTCTTATAAACAGAGTGCTTATTTCTCATGACAATTCCAATTAACCCCAAACACTGCCAGATTAGGTACATTGTTTTACTATGAAGTTCCTGTGTCTACCTTCCACCTTCCGGCTCCATCATCATCATCAGATCACTTCGATTATACCTTTTTTAACGTAACTATTTAGAACCATTTATTTATTTGTATTGTCATAGTCGCTTAACTATCTTCATTGTGATATCTATGTGAGTATGAAGTTTCGTTGACCATTTCTGGTCTTCTTCATCAGTTCCACTTCATCAAATGTTACTTTTTGGCTGTAAATGCTTAAGTTCTCGATGAAAATACCAAAATCACTATATGGTTGCCTAAGGAGTTCCCTGGATTCCTCATAGATCCCATCACCAGAATTAGATTTTGAAAAAAATAGGACTAATCAGGAAGCATATCCCAGGTTCTAGGGGAAAAAAAAATTGCAAATCGGTCCATAAACGACGGAGTTCTGAGGTAACAAACATAAAAAAAAATACAACCGAATTGATAACCTCCTCCTTTTTTGAAGTCTGTTAAAAGTACAGATTTATTTTAATTAGGAAAAAACCGACGAAAAATTTCGCCACGGGGGTCTAGAATCATGTACTGGATCCATGGTATTCGTTTGTGCGTTGATGTCAAAAACACCGTGTAAAACTTGCCGGTTTGGCTGCCGCCACATTCAAAGTTTGATGCCCGTGATCGCTTCTCTTGGACCCAAGTACATAGTTGTCATACACAACCGAGGAATATTGATCAGCAGGACTCTCAACTACTTTCGTGCAATTGGACTTCTTTCTTGCCACCTTCTTAGTAACCTGAGTTTTATTATACTTTTTCAATTCACGTTTAACTTTAAACTTGCACGAAGTTTTGCTTAAAGTTGGCTTGCATGGGTCTGCTACTGATTCTCTAATACTCTTGTTGCTTGCTTTTTCTTTTTTGATAGATTTCTTGTGTTTATGTTTCACATTAGAAACGCTATTATCAGTATCGTCAGAGTTAGTATCTTCATAATTTATTTCGTGTTCAGTATACGGTTCCACTTCCAAATCTTCGGCTAGCCATGCTTTAGTTCTTTCTAGCGGGTTTGTATCTTGGGTTACATCTGGAGATTCAAATGCCTCCGTGCTAAATACAGGCTGAGCAATTACTAGACTAGGGGACATTCCCACAGTATAGTCGTTTTCTGAAAATATTCTTATCGTTAGATTATACTAACATGTTAATAAAATAATGTAATCAACATAAATTGCAGGTAACATGCCTTTAGAAAACTCGTTACTCGTTGTGCTAAGGAATTCATCTTCAATATCCACATCAGTAATATGATCGTCATTGTCATCGGTGTTCGTCATTTTATCTGCCAAGAAATTATTTAACTTAAATTTTGTTGGCCAAAGAATAGGTACATTAACTTTGTATGCAACTTACCTGGCTGAATAAGATAACGATACTTGTCTACAAGTTGCTTCCTGAAAGACAAATTATACAGAATTATTGTAATTTCTATTTACCCAAAGGCCTCTCAAAGAATTACTATCATTAATTCTAATTACCTAAAGGCATCTGAAATAGACTCTATATAGAAGACTTTATTTTAGGTTTGATGAAAGCTTCTGAACATTAGTCGTTATTAGTTTGTAGAAGGAGAAGTGGAAGAAAAAGCAACTTAATGTTTTTTTTATCTGGAAAAAAAAATCAAATGTCTTCTCCCACTCGGGTTGAACCGCCGTGGAAACAGGAGGGAGTGTCAGTCTTTTATTTATTAAAACCCATAGTATTTCTTCAGTTGCCCTTTTTACGAGGGCTACGGTAACTGCTTCGAACAATCCAGTCTTGGCAGGGCAACACTTTGACCCGGGTTTGATCATTACCGGACGAGACAGCCGAATGGCGAGCTACCCATTGCTCGCCGCCCGCAAAAGCCCGCGCCTACAGTGGCCGGAAATCGTCGTGCATGGTTTTAGCCACCTCCTTTGTCCGCATTACTGCTTCGCAGAAGAAGGTGACCGCCTCGCATTCCCTCTCACTCCATACCATGGCCTGACCAGGGCTGGACGCGAGAGGTAACCCTATGGTACCCCAAAAAATCGAAGAAGAAGAGAAGGAAACGCCTTAAAATATGCGAGGATAACATAGCGGGAAGGGCTGGGAAGACTTGGAAAAATAAGAAAAATGAGAGTAAATTGAAAAAAAAAATTGAGGTTAGTCTTTTCCAAAGAGCACACAGAGTACCTAAAAGTGAAAAGTTGCCGAAGCTACTCTATCTACTATCTAGTGCCTTCTACTGTTCTGAAAATGAAACTTACACTCTATTGTCTTGCTCAAGTCCAGCATCTAGTTGCTTTTCTGAAAATAAAATGCATTGTTATCAATACGGCAAGGATTCTTTAAATTTTTGAGATCGGCTTCCAGTCTTACCGGACGCAGCCTGAGTACCCGTGTTTTACATGGAGCTTTGGAGGTATGTGGAACAGAGAGTAAAGTCCCGCAAACCTCCGTTAAAAAGGGAGGATCCTCCGGCCAGACGGGTGATATGTCTGGTGGGCAACTGCCCGCTAGATGATTTCGGGCTGTTCTATATGTTCTAATCACGCGGAGAACTTTAACTGCGCGATGCAGGATTAGTTCTTATGTGACGCCATAGATGTCGCTACAGAGCGACTGCCCATATGACCTTCACAACCCAATAACTGGGTCAACGTTGGCCCATACTAGGATGTACTCCTGTATCGTGGGTGCAGTCACAAACAAGTAAACACACATACACAAGACACTCGGACCCGGATCATTAATCTGTATTCCATATCATTTTTTTTTTTTTTGTGCGGGAATCGAACCGCCAATATCCCTTGGCAAGCCTGGTCACATTTTCTGGCGTCTGACAAGCGGTAATGACTATCAAAGATGTTCAAATGACAGCCGTCTTAACATGCTTTCGGAGGCACGGAAACGTCAAGCTACATATGGAACGCTCATGTATTCACGGAGTGCCTTTTACAAGCGTTGCCTATCCTCTCAAGGTGATCTTCAGATCGACCTGAGAGTCTGTTATTACACTTGAGCTCAGAGCTTCAGATTTATTTAAAATAAATTAACGCGTAAAATGGCGTGTATTCACACGTTTATTTCAAAAACAGAAACAAAAGACTTGAAAGCCGCCTGATCCTCTACATTTTATATATTTTATTGTAGGTACGGGTTTTTTTTTCCGGGTGGGAAATCTCATCTAGTGACATCCCCCGCTCCTGGGCGGAGCGGGAGATAATGTCAGACTTTTACTGACGAAAAACCCACTCCTGTTCCTTCTTTGCCATTTTTCCAGTGCCCCGAGGTCTCTTTCGCATCACCCATGGCCCCAGTAGGCTTCGACTCTGCTGGGCCCCGCCCCTACGGTCCCTGACATCTCCTTGAGGCGCGCGTGGAACGCCGTCGTCGACGATTTGAACCCGATCCGGACGGTCGCCGGACGATCGGACGGCGAGCCACCAATTGCTCGCTGTCCGCAAGCCCATGCCTACTGAGGCCGGAAATCGGGATCGGAATCCCGGCAGCGGTTGGGGCGTGACGACCTCACGCGATCGCCCGCCTCCTTTACTAGTATTACTGCTTCGCAGAAGGAGGCGACAACCTGCCACTCCTCCTCGCTCCGGACCATGGCCTGTACCGAAGTCCGGCGCGAGAGATCGCTGCCGCCGATCGCCCTCACGAGGCGAGGCGGTGCTCTGCCCAGGCGAGGCACACCTCTACCGTATGCTCCACCGTGTCCTCCGGGATTGTAGATACAGGTGCAGACCGTGAAAAAGAAACTATGATAGAGGGATGTCTTATGAAGTAAAGTATTCTTACAAGCGGCATCCGGAGTTATACTTTATTGTTCAAATTGTATGTAAACCTTAAAGTTGAATACATACCTGGTTTCAAAGGAATGCTATGGATAAAATTCATCTTGCGTCGGCTTATAGCCTTTTCAGTTAAGGTAAGCAGGTCTAGCAGTTTGCACTGCATCCATCTAGATGGGGGTGGTGTCTCTCGTCCCATGCTGGAGTGCAACGCCAACTTCATCAGCCTACATACGACCTTGTCTAACTCCGTGGTGATGTCTGCATCGACCGATAACATCTTTCGTAGATTGCGAACTTTTTGGTCCAGAGCACGACGGAGACAACGTCCTTTTGAAAAGTAGAAAGTCATTAGAGCAAAAATTGTTGCTAGCCTATACAGAGCCACTTTTTCAAAAAGCAAAGATGTTAAAACTAAGTAATAAAAACGCTGTCGACAGTGGAATGAACCTTTTTCATACATTGCTGGCATGTATTTTTTTTCTTATCCAAAACTGAAACCTAGGCCATATCTTAAAGGACTGTATGATAAATCAATAGCAAAAAGAATTATGTCTACCAACCGTAACCAAACGAAGAGACTATTTAGTTTATTGCTATAGTTTATTATCAGGCGTTATTTTTCTTAAATAAAAATACTGTATACTCGGATATTTTAAGTTTCACGTTGTTAAATATAGTTTTATTTTCAGTTTTTATGGACAATCACAGTACTAACACGTATCTTTTCGATTCGTTTATCACTTTTTTTTTACTAGTTTTTGTGATGAAAAACAGAGTGTGAATAAAACCATTTTAATCTATTTTAACAACCTTAAAATATTACGTACTTATATTTCCATTTCATTATAATATAACGAAAATAGGTAGCGCCTGCCAAAAATATACTAGTAATGCTTCTATACATATCTTCTTTCGGTTACGGTTTAAAGGCCTGGTTGTTTCCAATACAGTTCTGGCGATGATTGATGGCAGATTTGATTGCCCTTATACCAGACATTGCTGTAGCAGACATGTTGCTAGCTATGTCCGATAGAGTAATATGTATTTCCGTATGTGTGTGTGTTTTGTTCTGTGATTGTTGTATGGGTGCAGTTGCCTGAAATAAATGTTTTTATTTTTATTTATTTTATTTATTTATTTTTGCTATTGCTTCCTCGCAACTCTCGTGCTTCGTGGCTCTAACATGTAACCTAGGTTTCATTTCGGGCGAAAAGAAAAAAGTAAATCATGCCAATAGTTTGCATTGGCCTTTGAATACCAAGTTTCTTTTAAAATATCATGAAAACTTCACATAATTATTATTAACTTATTCTTTTTAAACCATGCCTCCGCTCCCTCGTAAGGGCCGTGCCTCACTGGGACGCCCTGACAGTGTCGCCAATTCGCACAGACAAGAAAATGCATGCAATTCTATGGTGTGTACCTCACCTGGCCACTGTTGGTCACATAGCCAACCATACATTTTTTTGGCGTCATGACTTGGCTACGCCTCTATGGCGTCCCAGTTCGCGCAGCCAAGAAAATGGAAGCAGCTCTATGGTGAGTACCTAACCTGGTCACTGGTCATGTAGCCAACCATACATTTTTTGACGTTATGACCTGGCTACGTCGCCATAGAATCCCAGTGAGGCACGGCCCTGAGTCTAAAAAACAAACAAACCAGGCAAATCCGGTACGATGGTGTCATCTGATACCGATGGAGTACGAAGATCTGCGGTGTCCCACTGTAAAGAAGGAAACATGATATCCTCACGTAAACTAAGGTCTGCAAATCAAGCGGGATGCAGCGCGTTTTGTGTTCACTTCATAATCGGAGTTTTATATCTAATCTGAGAGTAGCAAATGTTTGTCAAATTAACACTAATTCGAAGCAAATTTTCAAGTTGACTTTTAACTAAACATGCATGAAACTTTAATTATGGGCCTGCTGCAGAGCCATTTTCAGACCAAGAGATCAGCCATGCTGCAGTCTTCAAGCTGTAATGAAGGCTAACAAAATCAAATTTTGTGCGAAAACAAAAATAAAATAGCATTGAATAAGAAATCTAGGGAATTAAGCCTTTGATACATTAGGGTATAAAATGTCCCCCCAACATGCCGCGCATCGCTCAATTTACGTGACGCTGCAAAGTTGGTAAGTGTCTTGCAACTTGCCCCCCAATATTTTACAACGCATCCACATGACGCGGGACGTGTTGTTGGCCAATTTGACTGAGTTGCGCGTAATGTTCGGGGACATTTTGTCCCCTAATGTATCTGAGACTTTAACGGTGATTGTATTTATTTTATGTCTTGAAATCTATTCAAAACAGAAAAATACAAAAGCTACCGGCTTAACCGCGACAATGCTTAAGATACGGCTGATGCCAGTCAGTAAAAGAGGATAAGAAAATAAAATCAATGTAATGTAATGAAACGACCGAAACTTTGTATACATTTTTAATAAAATAAATTTTGATTCACATTACATGTGATTACTTATTTACTAAGTCTTCCTAATAATGCAAGATGAAACGATAAATGCAACAGTATCGAGAACGAATGAGCAAAATATCTTAAACAATAGATTCTTGGATGAGTAATTGTGTACCATGAAAAAAAAATAGAAACTAACTCTTTAAAAAAATATGTTACTAAACTCTACAAGAAAAATGCTTTTGAAGTTTTTAATTTTTTTTTTTCATCACTACCTTCAATGCGCCTATGAATTAATTCTACAAACTAATGACCAAGGCTTATACTTACAGATTTATCATATATTTGCTTATAACTACTAAGTTAAATTCGTTATGAGAAGAAAATGAAAAAAAAGAAATGCAAAATAGCATCGTTACCCACTTACTAGCGAAACTCCCAATGTTATGGGGTATGGCAATTGGCACACCACCAGTAATTATACAGAATACAAATACATACATATCTTTATCAGTCATGTAATAAATCAACTACGCTCGCGCTACACCAATAACTAACAAACATAACAAGACAAATTCATCAACACAATATAACTAACAAATGAGTCAGGCCACTACCGAAACACTACGCGACGAAGCGCGCACTTCTCCCTCTAGTCTGGTGAGACTAATTTCGTCTCGCCAACGCGAACGGCGCGTATCCAGAGGATACAAATCTTGGGCCCACCTTCGAATAGCTATGTGTTTTATTCGTATTCGAATTCTCTCACAAAAATGAGTACATTTTTGTTTAAAGAATAGATATATTATCGCTATTATAGAAAGTGCACGCCTCGATGCTTCGCGTCGATTCTCGTTGTAAGCCATCCCTAACATAAACTGCTTTTTTCACACACTAGACGACAAATATGATTGAACAGAAGACTAAACTTTTTATAAATGTTTGTCCTGTGTTTTTATGCGGTGTACAATTAAGAATATATCATTATCTTCCTGCCCATGTCCCATGTCACTTGGGGTAGGCGCAACACGTTTTTTTTTTCTTCGCCTGTATCCAAATCTCTGACTCATATCAGTCATCACGCAATCCATCCAATTTTTCTTTGGCCTCCCTCTTCCTCTCCAGCCATCCACATGTATATTAGTAACACGCGCTTCATCCCTCCTCTTCACATGGCCATACCAAGAAAAACAATTCCCTTTCAACTTTTTCCACTTTCAGACTTCCTCTAATATACCATAAAGAATGAATAAATAAATAATTTGCAATATCATCTCCATCACAACCAACGTCAAAAACTTTTTAAAATGTAAGGAAATTAAACGTGTTTTTGAAAGATTGTGATGCGAATGCGAAACATTTCTTAAAAAATACGAGAATCACCCCTCAATTCGCCGTCTGTCCAATCATATCGGGTCGTCAGTAATGTACGACAATGATCTAAGCGACATGACATAGTTCAATCTGGTACATTTACATCAGAGAAGTTATCTTGCCAATCGTCCTCGTGCGTGGCTACTGAGGTGGTGTCTACCACGAGGCGAGAATAGATCACCACATCATCTACGACTTCATAGCCGTTCCATTCTAGGAGTTCCCTGTGAAAGAATAACGAATTAGAAGCAGAAGTTGGGTAAAACGGTTTGTTGCGCCACTTGCTCTTCTCAACTACGAGTAACATTAGGAAGTAATAGATGACAAGCGTTTTAGGGACTTTAATTTTGATGCTCTGATTCATGCGTGGTCCTTAATAGCTCTAATACGAGGAGTAGGTAGTGCAATTAAAGGAAAATGAAGTTGGAAGGGTCTTGTGGGTTAGGCGCGCGCGCTAGTAATATGAGCAACGCTCATATTCCACGCGAAATCTGCTTCACCGACCATCAATCGCGCTCATACTGTGACAGTGTACGAAGCTCCGAGAAAGTAGGAATTATGCCTTCTAACGCTATTGTACCGTGTCGGAAAAGAAACCAAGCATGTAGAGCCTACATATAATATGCATGTAACGTGCAATGTTTTTTAAGCTCTCAATTTATGAGTTTGTTATACATGAAGAGCCAAAGTTTACGTAAGATACGAGTATATTCAAAATAGCAGATTTTCAGAACTCTTTATTCGATTAGTTTTACACAAATTCATATTTTGCTTTCAATAGAAACCTAGATAATAACCAGAAAATATTTGTGTTTTCAAAATATTTAGAGAAACATGTGTAATTACGTCATAATCACGTAAGGTAGGTTGCATGGGAAGTAACCTAAACCTAACCCCTTACGTGGTTGGGCACTTAACAAACAACGATAAAAAGCGGATACTAACCGAACTTTATCTACATCGTGGGTAATATGCTGCACCACGTTCATGAGATGTGCCAATGGAATCTCCATGCGGTTCACGTCCACGGTGAATTCTTCATCATACTGGGTATCTATAAGACGGTTGATCTCCTCAGAAACCTGGTCTAGAATACGGACTTCGTCCGATTTGGTCTGGAAAAGTAGAAAAAATTGATTTTTGATTCTTGATGACTTCGATATAAATGAATAGAAATTATCGGCAGAATGCCTTCTTTAGAAACATCACATCAACTTTTAAGTGTTTTTTACACCGCAAAGGGAGGATAATAATGATCCTTATTCTTATTCTTATATTTTTTATTGTACATAACTGTTTTTTTTTTTAAATTGGACAACTGGTGAAAGGCGAGCTTAACTCACAATTGGGTTTTATTTTGGTTGGGTTATATTGGTTGTATCCTATTTATGGGAAATCAAAAAATTTCACGCTGTTTTTATTTTCCTACAAAGATGAGCTTACTCAAATATTTTCGACGCCATATGTTGTACCAAATTTGAACTAAATCGGTCCAATAGATTCAGAGAAAAGATTCTATAAGAGTTGTCATTCGGTCGTTCGGAACCCTAAAAAAAAAAAAAAAGTTTCTTACCTCAAAAGGATAGGCGTACTCCTTCACAATCTTATAGTACTGGTTCCAGTATGGTGCATTATCCCCCCAGTTGATGTTACACCACACATGACCCCCGTTTTCTGCGTGACTGAAATTATGAAAATTCAACGCCTTAGTTAGGTGACGGATTTCATTAACCACCTCTCTGGTGTGAACTATGGAGTCAATTCTGTTTTTTGACATCAAATTTTGTGTTGTTTTTGAGAATTTCGTTACTTGTAACGTTGTGCAGTTCAACCTGAAACATAGAGTAGAAAGTTATGAACTGATAAAATTAAGTTTTTTATTTCTACTACTCAACTCTAAAAGCATATTTAAGCCCATTGAATGCCGAAGTAAACCGTCAAATCTCAATCAGTGGTCACCATACGAACAGCCTGCTACGTAATACTTCGTAGTCTGTATCACAGTCTATATACCAATTTATAGAAGGACTAGCTGACCCTGCGAACTTCTTACCGCCAAACAGTCAATGAATGTAGTATATCTTTCGATATAGTCAACCGATTGCGATGAAACAAAGCCTAAGTAATATATCAAGTTACACACTTTTAATGTATCAAAGTTATCTACATCGAATTCGTACATTTAACGTAATGCGCGCAAACTAAAAAATTCAAGAGATTTATTATACATATGTATAGATGCAAACCACTAACATTTATTTTATCCAGATTGTTTACCTTATTCTATAGTGAAGACCTACGTAATAATACGTATTCAGCATCTACTATCATTACCAGATACGTAATATTGCGTAGTTGACATTCAATGGGCTTAAGGTTTATCTACGAGTGTATCTCAATACGGGCTGTAAGTGGCGTCGCAAACACGGCAACGTATTGACTATAATACGGAGAGACATAAGCTTTCTCGTTGCCTAGACTTCACTGGACTCGTATAACATAAAGTATAATAAAATATACAACTCTATAATATACGTACGAGGCCCCTTTCTGCCTGGTTTGGGAAATCATCAAATAATTTCACCTCCCCCGCTGTTTTGTCAAGTCGAGAAAGCTTTTTTTGAGAGTGGGCAACGATCAAATGACTTTTCTCGCTCTGTGTGAAGCGAGAGGGAGTGTCAGACTTTTACTGACTAAAACCCACCTGTGTTCCTTCAGTTGCCATTTGCGTTCCAGATACGCGGTAACACTTTCGAACAATCCTACAACACTTTGACCGCGACCTGTTTGCGACGCCGCTTAAACGATGGAAAACTATTAAAATTATACTTTACCTCGATATGCATTATTTTTAGTATATGCGAAACCTGAATATCGTTTGTATTAGTAACTGAATCGATTCCAATAATGTTTACACTACGTTATATTTTCCCCAAAAATATTTAATAAAGGTCATAATTTTGACACTAACGACACTAAGTACAACACATGTTACGGTAGGTCATAGCGGGCATTAAGCGCCAGCGCACAGTTGGGTGCGGGAGCAAAACAACTCCTCAGTCGTCCAGATGGCCCGGTGACCATGTATTTGTGAGGACAACCAGGTAACATAACAAGCTCATAACTTTGTGATTTTTCATTATACAGTTAAGTGTACATAGAAATTCTTTACATAAAAATACTAGACACGTATTTCGGGTTTCGCATATACTAAAACTTGATGCATAGTATTTTCGTAACAACGCTATTATGAATTTTGCAAGTCAAAACTTTTCAGATGACACTACCAAGCCTACACATTAAATAAATCTTCCACAACCTGCTGTAAACATCTTCAATTTCATAAACTTTATGGTTGACCCTCCTTCGGGGCACCAGTATATTATAGTAATCTTGACAATCGAACATCATAAAACTTTTCCCTACTTCCACGTCAAGGTTGCACTGAAGAGACAGGTCTTGGTACGGGAATGCATCCATAGTGAACGTTTTCTCCGTCAAAGGTACAGTATTGCAGAAAGTAGATGAAAATACTAGAGTCATGTGTGACTGCTTTTCAGGGTAAAGGATTTCTGTCAGGGATTCGCTGGAAAGGTTGGAAGAGGTTACTGGTAGTAGAAATTGTTACTCTAAATTTGAATTCAAAATTCGAAACTTTTCTATTTGATAAAGTTCGAATTCTATTACAGCCCAAACGTTTAAAAGGGCCTTTTAATCGGCCGGATTCGCGCACGAAAGGTTTCATACCATCCGTAGCAAAAAAATGGCCAAAAAAATCACGTTTGTTTTAGGGGAACCCCACTAAAATATTTTTTTATTCTGTTTTTAGTATTTGTTATTATAGCAACAACAGAAATACATTTCAACTGTCTAGCTATCACGGTTCATGAGATACAGCTTGATAACAGACAGACAGACAGACGGATAGTAGAGTCTTAGTAATGGGGTCCCGTTTTTACCCTATGGGTACGGAATTCTAAAACCCACTTAAAATACACAACTACTAAATTCAATACTTGAGTAGTTGACAATGGATTAAAATAATCACGAGACGCTTCGACATATTAATCGGTATGAATGCTTGAAGGTTGAGTCTCGATTTGTGAAAACTATTTAACGCGGCGTAGGCGATTCGAACGCGAATGGATCATTTTAATACTCTGTTGCGGTGACCTACGTGACCAATGACACGTGGGTACGGTGCGGCGACGAGCAAAGCGAAGCGGATGCGAACAGTTGAGTTAAAATGAATGACGCGAACTCTTGCAGTACGGCGTCTTCGTCACCGCGTCGCTTTGAATTGGCGTGAACCACATCGGATCGCTTCGCAACCAAAACTCGCGTTGAATCCCCCACGGAGGAAGCCGCCTTAGTGATCCATATTGTTAGCTCAGAGACCCAACCACAAGCTCTTAATGCGATCTTTTTAACGACCTATACTGAACTTTTAAAGGGATGGAGGATGTATAGCTCCATCCTTCTTTCTCGCTCGCACGCCTGTCATTTTAACAGGTCATGGTAAAGCTCCTGATTGGAGAAAAGTTCGAAGTTCAAATAGAACTTCACTAAAAATGTCTATACTCCATATTTTTCTTGGAAGTGCAAAGTCAAGTCAATCGTTATTTTATCTTTCGAGTTTCAACTGTCTAAAAGTGTAGTAATAAAATTAATACTTACTCAAGTGGCGGTTGTGGCGACGGACATTCTAATCCAATGGGAGATGTGGGTGATGCCGTGCTTTCCCAGCATCCTTCAAAAATTTCGCTGAGTTGATTGCGATTCTGGTCATCTGTAGCAACATTTATATTACACTTATTATTCGCTTCAATATTTGAGATAAGTTTAATCTTAAAACTTCGAGAGAACTTAGTATACAGTTTGATCTAACTTGTTTTATAAACCAAGCTGTAACAGAACTTTGCATTCTTTCAACTTTGTTTTTGGCGGGATAGCACTAGGAATGGCGATCTCAGATCGATAATCGAAGAATCGACCAATCGAAACAATGGATCGAATACTTGAATCGATCTCAGACACTTAAAATTGACATTCGATCTTTTTCCTGCTTAAAGTTCCTTCAATTAACCTAATGAGGATCAGTCATGATTTTTGTGGAGCATGCAGACTTATAGCGTCAAAAAACAGTAAATACTGTGAAGAAATTATTTCAATCGGACCAAAAATGACGAAGATACAGCAAGTTTAGTGTTTAGTTCCAGAAATGCGCCCGAGAATGAAGCGACTCGCTCTGACGTCATCTGTCATGTTCGGTCTCCACCGGCGAATGAAAACGATCAAGCCGTTCATAACACGGATCATGACAGATTACGGCATCGTAAACAGTCCAGCGAGACCGCGCGTTTCCAAGTAGCCGTTCAGAAAAACTTTAATAACTCCACCATTTTCTTGACGGACTTTAATAATTTAAAAAATTAAATGCTCAGTTAATTATTACACATACGATATACTTAGTAATAAGATTTACTATTATGATTTACAGATCGGCCGTTATATCTTGACGGCCCTGAACTTCGCGCAGAAGGCTGCGCACGAACGTTTTTTAGGAACAAAATGGTGGCATGAGGCGACGTGCGCGGGGCGGAGGTCTAGGCTAGAAATTGACTCTATGTAACACAATCGACCCTTTATTCATTCAAATATCGTAATCGATTATTATGGATTTGGAATTTATTAATTTTTGTTTCTATGAGATATTGAACGGAATAGATTTACAAACATAGTGAATGTTGTCGTTAGTAAACGAGATTTCGACTTTAATGAAAAAAAAAAACGAATAAAATTTTATTTTCTTGGTTGAAAGACATGATTTAGTTAAATATCAGTTATTTATAAACGACTACTACAATAACGACTGTTTGAGAATATTTTAAACCTCCTTATAAAATTTAATCAAATATATTTTTATAATTGGATTTCAATCGATTTGAAAAATAATCGATTAAACAACACCCTCAGATACGCATATTGGACATCCCTTTTTCTTTACTCCGTAAAACTTCGTGCATATTCGGTAATGCTCGGGACGCGGTATTGTGTCTCAGTCAAACTTTAGCATTGGTGTCGTGTTCGTGTCGCTATCTCTATCTTGAGTACGGGCGGTTACAAAAGTTTTCGTTGATCGTTGTTAGTTGTTATTATTTTCTTGTTAAGTTTTTTGTTTGTGTTTATTCGATCATATTATTGATGAAATGACGGAACAATTCGTCATTAATACAGGATCAGACTCAGAAAATGAATCTGAAAGTGAGAGCGACGACAATTATGATGACGATGACGAACCTATACCTCACAAAGTACGCAAGGGGCAGATGACTTTATGCTAGGGATTTCCCCCCTCAGCGAAAGTGATTAAATAATAAAAAGTTTATCAAACTGTAAATAATATTGTGTGTGATTGTGACAAAAATTTGCTACTATCGAAAGGTGAGTGAATTTTTAATTCATTAGGTACATTATTTTTTTAGCTTTCTGTCTCATAGCGTTTTGATATTTATTTTATTTGTACTTGGTCTCTGTATCAGGAAATTTATATTCGAATTTCGGTTTAAAAAAAAATGAATTCCAATAACACTTTTTTTACGAGTGTACATGCGCGAAAGTTCGCAGAGCCTATGTTCAGAACCGTCAAGTTACAACGGCCGATCTGTACTATTATGTGATTGATCCTCATTAACGCACCTATGTTTCTTTAATTACCCATTACATGAATGTTGTACCTACACCCGATTACTCTACAGTCACGAAACACATGTGCATTTTTGGTTCATCAGTACCGTTCTTATTAGAACCCAGTATCTTTTAGAACTCGATTTATAACTGAACAGATTCTTTAGAGTTCGATTGGAATCGATTCAAAAATCGAAATTTTTAAGGGTGAATCATCATCCCTAGAATACTTACTTGAGACCAACTGAGAAGCCAGACAATTAAGGTTGAGGTCAGCCTGCTTGTTGTATTCCTTTGCAGTGAACAGCGCCAATTGACTGCAGCAGCCGTGGTGCAGGGTCCCATGAGGTCCAGGACCAAGGCCCTTACAAGTCACCGTGTAATTCGGATACCTCGCTACTATGTTGCTACACCTGTAAAAAAAATAATTACATAGGTATTTACCATATCTGACTTTTAACTGCACTGGCAACTTTTTCATAATAAACTCTATATTAATAAAGACACCTATTCCATTCCTTCTTTTGCTATTCAATTATTTTTGGCCCGAAATTTTTGTGAAATTTATTTTCCCTCGCGCGCGGGGGGTATTATTATTACGTAATAGCGAGTTTTTACGTAAAATCAACAAAAAATATTAAACATATTTTTTTCTGGATTTTTCTAGGATAAACCAAGATATAGAAAACAAAATTTTTGGCCAAATAAATTTCGTACCAACGTGTATACAGTACGAAAAGCGTTTTTTAAGGTCATTCAAGTTATACATCGGCGCTGTAGGGGTTAATACTTTTTTTTTTTATATTCGGATTTAAGTTAAGTCTGTTGTGTTTCAAAGCAGGTTACAGGCATTTCTAATTTTTTACATTCATTCAAATTTTCTAATTTTTTCAGAGTTCCTTTTTTATATTTGAAAATGAAAAGAAAACAAGCCTTCATTTTAAATTTCTGAATTAAATCAAGAAAATTTACCAATCATGAAACTGTTCCCTGCTCCACTCAAACAGATGATCCAAACGTCGGAGTCCATTTTTTTCTAAAGCCTTGAACAGGACATTGAAATCTGAGTTGGGTGTAGTGAAAATGACGATTCTAGGTTTTATGAAGCCAAAAACAGTATGAACGAATCTTTCCAGGTCATGAGGAAGCATGTGTTCTATCATCTCTATAGCGACCACCGCATCGCAGCCGATGAGCCGGTAGTCTGGATCAGCCGCATTGCCTTGGAATAACTGGAAATAAAAACATATTACAATAATAATAAATAAAATTTTATTCAATTAACGTTTACAAAAAAATTAAGTAACAAGGTTTCCCTTACAATTATAGTGCCTAAAAATATAATAAAAATAAAATATTATTAAAGGTGCAGTTAATCGTGGTTTGGAATTAAAATGTTTGATAGTGGACTGCCCGATCTAGGTTAATTTAAGCCTGTGTTTCAGGCCTGTGTGTCATACGACTAAGTATTCAAACAAAGTAAACGGACCACTAGCTTCTGACATTTTAGATCTATATGAAATAGTATTTTGAACTGAACAGAAGTCTGACTGTTCGACATAATCAAACAATAAATTTAAAAAATAGCAAAAAAATAAACAGCACCTGGTGATGGAGACCATCACCAGACACTGCACACTGAATTAGTACCTCCACACAATAGGCATCACAGAATGCTTTGCACTGGGGCTGCCCAGTGCAAAGCATGTTTGGAGGGGGAGGTGACAATTGCGCATGTGCTCCTAGACTACACAGGTGTCACTGAAATATTCACACAAACCTTAGGATCCCCGAACTCCCTTATTGATGCCCTGAAAAACCTAAGACGCCCATTTTTGTAGAGAGGTGGGCTGGTTGGAATGAGCCCACCAAATGTTATGGCCGCCATGGCCCACGTACAATGGTCCACATAGGACTAAGTGCGGAAACCTATAAAAAAATAGATAGAAAAAAACAAATAGTTTTCTTACAGTGACTTTCAAAGGACTCTCCCTCTTAGGGGAATATTCATCACCACCCAGCAGGTCTGAGGAACATCGGAGAGGAATGGTCTCAATATCCACACCAAGAATGCAACGAATACCAGGTACATCCTTCAGGTACTTAATGAAGCTCATGTCATGGTGACCGAAGTCCACTACCTGTGAAATAAAAATGAAGAATAAAGAACCTCTGCATGTGAGTCTACATTTTATCACTATAAAATTAAGTTCTCCAAATCATACAGGCATGAACAGGTAACAAACTGACAAAGTAACTTTTTTTAACAGAAACCACACAAGTCAACAATAGTTACATTATTAACTTGGGTTTATCGGCACAATTTATGAGCCGATAAACCTATTGTATGTTCCAGAAACAGTAAAAGAATGAGTGATCTGAAAAAACATCTACAACGTACAACATGCAACAAACAACAACAATGCGTTGTGCAATGTGTAATGTTTACATAATCTGGCCAGTTTTAGTTAGCCATACCATAAAGTGATCAATTCTAAGATCTGGCCACAACATAAATATTATTGAAGGCAAATTTATGAAATACAATAGCAATTATCGTACTAGGGCAAAACCAGTGCAGATATTTTGTTATTTTGTTTTTGAACAGAAATAAATATTCTTTTATGGTTACAAAGACAACACATTTATTATCAAAGACTTTCTGGTTGAGTTGTTTGTGAATTCAGGGTAGGGTCAGTTGTTTTTCAGTCAATCTTTAGTGGTCAACTTAAACTATGAAAATTTCAAATAACACCTTCTCAATGGTTCCACACCAGCGGTCATCCAAGAGGCAGTCGCTGACAGCGGCGTAGCGCTGCGCGTACATCGGGGGATAAAACGTAACCCCCTTCTCATCGTCAAATTCCGAGAAAACTTCGTCATCAGCCTCCTCATCCTCCGACTCAGCCCCACTTCCGGCAAAAAAACCTAAAGCCAATTGCTTATAGTAAGGCCGTACCAAACGGTCTAAAACATTAAACAAAGATTCACGGAAAAAAACCAAAGTCTGAAGAGTAACGATCATGGTTCACGGATTGGACTAAAGATTTCAAAAATATTGTGGATCTTTATTTATCTCCCAACGAAACGGTGGAAACTTGGAAAGCCGCCGACAATGCCAAGATCTTCACATGTTTATTTTCTTTTCTTGTTTTGATTGACTGATTTTGACAGTGACAGTTGAAGAGGAATTCATTGACATTACAATGCGTTGCGAATAGGTTTGATTGCCATGTTGTGACGTCACGTCATACTGTCAAATAGCAAGAAATTGGACAAAATCGGAAATAAGCAAAATTAAAGAACTGGATTCTGATTAAACTTTTTTCGTTCACAGTTCATAAATAAATTAAATTTTAAAAAGATCTTGTTTTCCTCACCATAATAATTCTTCGTCACAACATGGCAATCGATCCTATTCATAATTGGAACGCATTACCCGCAGTACGCTTTTTGTTTGGGTTACGCAGCGAAATGGCAAAAACGGAATTATTGTATTTATTGCATTAATATTAAGTAATAGTATTCCTGCATCTACTTTTTTTTATATTTTTAATTTAACAACTTTTGACATGATTAACGTCAAGATGAGCGTGTTATTAGATTTTTAACGGTTTTAAACATAGGAATTGACCATGATCTGTTTGTCCGCTAGGAATAGTGAAAGTAATTAGGGAAAAACAGGACGTGTCACGTCGCTCATATATCTATATATATGAGCGACGCCCTGATCACCCTGATCTCCCTTAGTCTCTATAGACTAAGGGAGATCAGGGTGATATGAAAATAAGTATTGTAACAAACCCTATTTACAACTACCCGCACCACTATTTATGCTATTCAATACTAGATGGCGGTGTGCTGATGATGACGCGTATTTCTGAATCGCGCTTTTAAGACCCTTGCTTGTTATAAAATTGTATGTACCTACTGGGTTGCGTTCTCCATATAACGACTACTTGGGACACGACTACCCCGTTTAAGTAATATTGCTTGAATGTATTGGTCTATTCGTGCAGTCGAGGATTGCGTCCCTCTTGGAACAGTGACTTGGGACACTACCTTCACGTATAAGCACTTACCTTTTTTTTGGATTTTATGACTTAGCGCCACCTTTGTCCTCGCTGGGAAAATGTCGTGAAACATCCAGCAGACACTCCCTTATAATCTGGCGCCCAACGTGGGTCTGAAAAGGATTAGAAGTTAGTCGGCACCAGACACAGACACTCCCTATAATCTGGAGACCAACAGTGGGCCCAAAAAGGAGCAGAAGTATATAACACGTACAGGCAGAGTTACGACGACGACAGCGTAAGGTGTACCCAAGGAGATGTCTGTCAACCTGTCCGACGCGCAGTAGCATAGAAGGAAGATGAACATCCGGTTAAATATGTGAGTAGATGACTTACGACAGCTGAGAGAAATTACTCCACCACTAACGGGTCTACAACAGATGTAATTCAAGAATCAGTTCCAGAACCCGTGTGACCACTTCGACGAAGAGGACAACCTGGAAAGGCATTTGTTGCCAACAAGCCTTTACTTGCCACAAAACGAAGATGTGGACGTCGAAACAATAATAACCCACTATCCGGTCCTTCGCGCCGAGACGTCTTTGAGGATAGAGGCGAAGATTGTAACAACCTTTATTACAACTACCCGCACTGCTACTTACTTGCAAAGATGACACACTTTGCTCACGCCTAAGGACGATGCAACTCTCGTATGCACGACTTTACATAAAATATCTCCTTGGATTAATTACTTGGGACACGACTAACCCGTTATAATATTCCTTGTATGTACTGGGTACAGTACGACGACGCGACGAAACGTGGTGAGCCTAAACATAGGCCCTGCGACCTTTAGCGCATGTACACTCGTAAAAAACTGTTATTGACATTATTTTTTTTAAACCAAAATACGAATAGAAATTTACTAATACAAATTCCTAGGGACCTAGTACAAATGAAATAAATATTAAAACACTTTGAGACCGAAAACTACAAAAATATCTTACAATTTAAAGAACAAACCTAACAAAACACAAAAAATTTAACAATATAATTATTTTTTTCCAACGCAAACTTTTGTCACCGCCTACGCGCCTGTGCTCAAGACAGAGAGCGACACGAAAATAACACCAATCTCCAATGCTGTTTGAGTGAGACATAATTACTGCGTACTGATTAGTGATGTACTGAGTACGGCTTCACTGGAGTCAGACTTGATTCCAGGACTCGAATCAGAAATAATCGATTCTGAACTTGCTGATTAAATTTTATTATGCGAGTTCAGCTGACTCGAGTCTAGCATTCGAGTTAAGTTGACTCACTCGTACTCGATCTGTGTTTACTTAAGAAATGAAATGACGCTAACATAAGTTTGCGTGGCATTTTTTTATAAGCTTACTATTACACGAAAAAGGATCTGTTTTTGATTTGTAATAAAACAAATAAAACTTGATCTCATTTTTAGTTTCTAGATACTTCCCTTGTATATTCTATGTTTTTTGTAAAACATAATCTTTAAAAATATTCGATTACAATAAAAATGCCTGATTTATATATCATTGTGTCATTAACCTAAACCTAATCTACATGCTGTCTGAAGTTTTCCTTTTTGTTCTAAAAAGTAACAATAACGGACTCTTATGGATTTGAATTTCCAGACTACACTTCTAAACTTAAATTTCTAGACCCGAGTCATAGACTCGGGTCCTGGACTCGAATCCTAGACTCGGGTCCTGAACTCGAATCCTAGACTGGAGTCCTGGACTCGAGACCTGGACTCAAGTCCAGGATTCGAGTTCTGGACTCAAGTCAATAGTCAAAATTCCACACATAGAACTCGAGTACTGGGATCGAATGGTGGAATCGAGTCATGATTCGAATACCGTATAAACTGACTCGAGTTGACTTGATCCATCAAAACAGCGACTCGGCACATCACTAGTACTGAACATTGCCAAGCACGAAGCTTAACGAAGAGGGATGTCCAATACGCGTGTCTGAGGGTATTGTTTAATCGATTTTTTTTTTCAAAGCGATTAAAATTAATTCATTTATAAATTTTTATATTCATTTATATTTAAATATATATATATTTTTAAATTCAATTTTCTTTAGAGGTATAAAATATTATCTGTCAAACAGTCGTTATTCTTACTTTACATACTCTTTGGTTATTGTAGTAGTCGTTTATTCAATTTAAATCTATCAACCAAGAAAATAAAATTTTATTAGTTTTTTTTTTAAATAAAGTCGAAATTTCATTTACTAATGACAACATTCACTATGTTGTGTTTGTAAATCTATTTCTTTCAATATTTCATGTAAACAAAAATTAACATTTTCAAAATCGATTAAAATCGATTTCGATATTTGATTGAATAAAGGGTTGATTGTGTTTACATAGAGTCAATCTCTAGTTTAGACCTCCGCCTCGCGAAAGTCGCTTCATGCCACTATTTGGTTCCTAAAAAACGTTTGTCCGCAACCTTCTGCGCAAAGTTCGGACTCGCCAACGACCAAGATACGTCGGCCGTACTGTACAGTCGTGCATTCGAGGGTTGCGTCCTCCTTGGAACAGTCACTTGAGACACTCTAGCACATATAAACGCATTACCTTTTTTGGCTAGAAGACTTAGCGCCACCTTCGTCCTTGCAGGGAAAAGGTCTGGTGCAGAAATCTTATTGTTTACGACTTTTGTATGTAACTTTGTGTAGGTACTACAAATAAACGTCATGTATCATCCTACGGGCTATTATTCCGTCAGCTTCGGTGCAGACACTCCTCTCCGCCCCTGCCGCCGCCGGGGCACACGATGCGTTACGGCGCGGCATCGTGGCACCGCAAATATTTCGACGAATCGACGGGCACACGTTCACATGAGCGACGCCGCCGCCGCCCCGCTCGTTCTGCCCGCCGATTCATCGAAATATTTGCGGTACGGCGCCACAACGCATCGTGTGCCGCGGCGGCGGCAGGGGCGGAGGGGAGTGTCTGCACCGAAGCTGACGGAATAATAGCCCGTAGGATGATACATGACGTTTATTTGTAGTACCTACACAAAGTTACATACAAAAGTCGTAAACAATAAGATTTCTGCACCAGACCTTTTCCATAGTATATGAATATTTTATTTACATCAAAACATGACACACGGTCTTTATAGGTATGCGGAACGGTATGTAAAGTCCCCCAAACCTCCGTTGAAAAGGGAGGATCCTCTGACCAGATGGGTTTTATGTCTGATCCACAAGTACATTAGCATGTCCTATGACCTTCTAGAAGAATAAAAGAATACATGGGGGTGGGGTTCCGGAAGTCCGAATAATGAAGGAGAGATGCTGCTGCAAACCACTACTGCTTTTGATTAGACAAGTATAAATTGGCTATACTTGGTTCAAGAAATGAGACGAACTCCTGTTACAAAAATGGTGAACACGTAGGTACAAAAATGGTTACCACACGGCGCAAATTGATTACGTTTTACTTAGGCGCAACCACATAAGTATAGCACATCAGAGACTGCATAGCAGGTTAAGACTTAGTCTTATAGCACAGACTCATGTTTATAGTACCAGTGACTAAAATACGGTATAAAAAAGAAAAGAGCCTCCTCCCCCTAAAATATAATAGCATAATATTTTAGAGAGAAATGATTGTGCAAAGAAATTCAAAGAGCGAGTTGTGGATAGAATGCTAGAGATGGGAGACATGAATGATTGAAGTATAATTGAAAGCTGCAGTAAATGAATGGCCTCTTTTGTGAATGCAGGCCCGACATCTGTTTCGTATTTCGACAGTTGTTGTACGAAGTCGTATTTCCTCCTTAATTGTATTGAAAACCGTTTTAATGCGTTGAACTAGTACTTCCCTAGTTTCTATCATCACTGCACAACAACTGCTTCAAATTTGTAAATTCGCTAGAATTGTGAATGAGTCACTTGACTAAATTGCAAACAACGCATTGAAACGGCTTGGGGTTACACAATTCTATATTTTTATGGCATGTGGCACATCACTCAAGAGGCACTATCAAGAAGATAAACTATTATAGAGAATTTTTGAGAGAGTTGGAAGCTTCCGTTCGCTTTTGGTTTTTTTTTTATAGCCATGTAATTAGCTGTAACATGGACAGTTTTAATTTAAGTCAACATTGCGAGTAAATTAAAAAAAAACTAGATAGCTAATATTTTATCACTAATTAAAAAAAAAACTATAATACAATACACATTATAAAATTAAAATTCAGAGCTACACCTTAGATACTTTTTTAAAGTATTTGAATGAAAAAATTGGGTCTTAATTTCACAAAACAATAAAAAGTCGACGAAATCCATAGGGTATGAGAAGTGTTTAGGGGCCTGAAACGATAGCAGATGACCCCTCCCGTCCAGCATTTTAATTTGGCATACGATGCACCAAACACCCTGTAAAGTGCGTGAGTTTGCTGGGGTAGCTAATTAATATCGCTTAGGGATTCCTTTTGTTGAAATCAATGCAAGAGGCTTTGCAAATACACGTACATTGAAATCTGAAAATTATATCGTCGACTGGTTTTTTTATTTTTTTTATTTGGTGGGAAAATCATCTTATGACAAATTGCGCTCTTGGGCGGAGCGCGAGACAGCGTCAGACTTTTTACTGACTAAAAAAGTTCGACTGGTAGAAAACGCCTGATGCATTAAGTCCGCCTTTGTACAGTGATTTTTTACTAGTGCTTAAGTAAACAAATAAAACTAGCATAAGATAATAATTTAGGAAAAGTAGAATGATTCGATTTCTAAATTGCTGAGATCACTCGTTAACATTTTTAACCTATACGATAGTTGTGTCACGCGAATGTCAAACTGTCATAAGTCAAAAAAGTATCGATGTTTCGTAAATTTCGGATGAAAGAAAAGGCGAAAGTGCGTGAAAGAGAACATTGTGTACTAAATCATCCACTTTTATTTTTATTATACATTTATTACTAAATGTAGAAAACTTAGTTCATTTATTTACTGCATTTAGGTAAACGGTTTTGTCCGAAACAACACTAAGTTTTTATCTCTGAAGCTAGTCGAACTGTAACCTTCCAAACGTGACCATAAATTTTGACTTGTTATTTATTTTGTTCTCAGACTTTTCTTATAGGAAACAATATTATACCCAACAAAATAATGTTATTACGAGGTGGTTTTATAAATCGTAACTTTACGTGTGATCTCCACCAGTAATCTTTTTATATACGGACGGGTATGCAACACTCACTCTAGAATTGTTATTTATGTTTCAGAATAATGGGATTTGATAAACATTTTACTCAAGACCATTGTTATTTGGATGATCCTGCAGACAGTGTGGCAATGAATGTCGAAATTATGGAAGAGAATTACCAAATTCCTCAAAATAATGTTATCCTTGAGAAACCTGCCATAAGGTAATTATTATTTGCATTGATTAAAATATAGACCTTTTTCTAAGTAAGTAGGTCAAAACTACTAAATGCCACCTTCTGGAGGAGCCTGAGGGAGTGTCTGACTTTTACTGACTAAAATCTACCTGTGTTCCTTCAGTAGCCCTTTGCGTTCCAGGGCCACAGTAACTCAAACATTGTCCGCCTCGGCAGGACAGAATGCAACCTAACATTTTAAAGCTTGTTATTCTTATCATAAGCAGTAGCATGATAAACAGAACTAGATAATGCACATCCCATACCCAGTGACTTTATTCACATGTAGGAGTGTGAATGCTCTGATAAAATGCGTGTCAGATTTCTCATTATAATATATATATATACCTTAAATGATAACCTTAAATGCTTGATTCTATTGACTGTTCACTTTTAATACTAATAACTCATAAATAGTTTTTGCATTTACACATTGTATCAATTTTTTTTCTAGTCCTTGTTGTCCCAATGCTAGGCAAAGGCCTCCCCCAAGTTCTTCCAGACCTTTTTATCCAGATTATATCTAATAAGATGTTATTTAATATTTTCAGGCATTTCGATTTATCAGGGAGTTCTAACAGTGGAATGATTGTTAGAAGCGAAGATTCAAATAAGTTTACCAAAAAAGGTAAAATTTAAACTGCAATAAAACTGCTCATTGTACATATTCTTTGTTGTTTTTTTATGTTTGTTGTCTGGTGTATTATGTGGTGTGCAAAAAATAATATAATGAAAATATTTGATGTATTTACTCCTCATGGTTTCACAGAAATAAAATTTAGATAAAATGTAATTTTTCACTTTGTATGGAATACTTAATTTTTTTTCTGTCAACACTGTCTTTACCATAAAAAATCCTTTACAAACTTTTTAGACCAAACCAGCTTGTGTTTAACAGCAACCTAAAGTATCTTGCCAGTTTATATGAAATACTATAAAATGTAAACACAATAACTTTATTTTAGACAAAATTAGTTTAAAACATAAAATATCATATAATTTGTTTCTTTATAGCGCTTGTGTACCTTCCATACAGTGAATACTGTTCAGAACACAAAGGACTTTTCTTGCATCAAGATGATACACTCGTGAAGCCCGGTGACAAATTTGCTTCCCATGATGACTTCGTACAATACTTGAATGAGAATGCAAAGAGATGGTGCTTTTACTATAGATGTTCTGATTCACGGAAACCTAATACGGGTCAAGAAACTTATACATATAATTGTGTTTATTTGAGAAATAAGGAGAAGTACAAGAAGAAAGGGTTGAGAAAGAGGTTTGCAAATCCCTTTTTTTTTTTAAGAAAACATTTTAAGGTTTTCTTTTAAAAGTTTAATCAGAATCCAGTTCTTCAATTTTGCTCATCTCTGAGTTCTTCATTTTGCCCAATTTCTTGCGATTAGACAGTATGATGTGATGTCACAACATGGCAATAGATCCTAATCTTATTTGGAACGCATTGTACAACCTAATGTGTGGGAGGTGTCGTTTTTTGCTTGCTGTCTCCGCAATGTCGGAACTGCTAAGTCCCTGTTTTCTACCAGGTAAAGGCTATGTCGGCTAACATCTTACAATATTTCTGTTCTTAATATTTCATTTTTACAGGAACAATAACATGAAGACTGATTGCCCATGTAAAATAAAATTAAGACATCTACCCAATGAGAAAGAACTGACAGTTGTCTATGTTTGTAATCATCACGATCATGAATTATCTTTACAAGAGTTTTATAAGTTGCAACATGGCCGAAGATTACCACCTTATGTCAAAGAAGAGGTAATTATTATTTGTGCTGTTAATGTAGAACTACATTGCGCCCACGTGGGCCACGTACGCCGATCTGGGCACGTCGGTCTCCATACATTTTATATGGCAACTAAACTTGTAGAGCTACATTAGACCCACTCACGCCACGCGTCGCGACTCTACGTATAAATCAGGCGCCGCCCGCGCTTGGATCGGTCTAATGTAGTGCCCGCTTTACTAGTAAATATTTTTTGAGGTACCTTTGAGGCTGATTTAGTTTGATCTAGTATTTTAATGAGTTCCTGAAATATAGTGATCTGAATCTATTATATATTTGATGGCACGGTTGGCTGTACTGGTTGGGTGATTGGCTTCTATGCTAAATATTTGTTTGGCCCACAGATAAGTGTTCCTGGTCTAAGTGTCCTGAGTATGTATGTTTAAATGTTTGTGAACGTACCTATGGTACAGGAGTATGGGCAATGTTTTGTTAGAAAAAAAAATTCTGTATAAACACTAACCCACACAAGTTTCCAGCGCTTGATTGGAATAATGCCACAACTAACTGGCCGAAGGATGCTTCAGGTTTTCTGTATTGCTGCACTGGATCAAATTGCTGGATTAACGTGAATTCATTTAATTTAAATCTATGAGTTTATGTTTAGTTATTACATACTTATCCTTGCTAGCCAATCAACGTAATTAATACCTTTGACGACGGCTGGCGCTAAAAATCAGCGCTGTGGCTCTGTCTTGTACACAAGCCCCAGCATTTTGCTGAGTGCTAGCCGATTGCGTAATTTGAGGCATATTTTCCCAATATATAGAGTTGTTATTGTTATTTTTTATGGTATGCGCCATGTTTGATGCTCTCTAATTGCAGGACATTGGACAAGGTTGCACCATCACGAAAACTCTTTTTCTTTCTTTTTCCTTTTATAATTATAGTTAGGTACTGCTAATTAAAAGTTCTTTTTTCGAAAATTCATTGAAGGACATAGATGAACTTTATTTACAGATAAAGGACTTTCTGCAACTCAAAATCGACATAATGAAAATCAGAGCGTATGTTGAAATGGAAACAGGATTCACTATGAGCCGTCCGTTTTTCTATGCTCTAGAAAAGAATTTGAAAAGCAGAGACGTAGTAAGACATATCAGTGAGCAGAGATTGATGTTGTTGAAACAAAAAATTGCAGGTAGGCAATTAATCTGCAACTGAGAGTTGCTTGGCAAAACTAACACACATCCATTTCGAGTTAGAAAGGCTAAAGTCGCATAAACTCCACTCTTCAGTTCCATTTTGTGCATTAAGTTTGAAAATAAAAATAACCAACTTAGTAATAGTATTATTTATGTTTCATTTGCAGCTGTTGATGAAATGTATGGCAATAATGACGATGAAAATGGTGATGAACAGGCTGAGCAGGGGCAAGATCGTGAGTTACATATCTTTTGATATTAAAAATTGAAGCTGATATTAAATGAAAAAAAAATACTGAAAATTGTGATGCTTCACTAAGGTTAAACAGGTCAGATACACTAGGAGACAAAATATCCCCTAACATGACGTGTTGAGTTATGCGTTGCGTGTTGCGTTATGCGTTTCGTGTTGTATTATGCGTTGCATAATGTTGGGGGACAAATTGCAGGACAAGGATGGATGAGGAAGGACAAGGTTGCACCGTCACGAAAATTGAGCATTGTGCGTCAGGGACATTTTGTCTCCTAGTGTATCTAAAGCTTTATGTTGAGAGCTCTATGCAGATGATTTTCTGATGTTCTTGAAATATTTACATACAAAGTTCAGCGATATCAAAAAAATAATTATTATCAGTGTTAGAAAAATGTCCTAGTTTTGGTGTTCTTTTACATATTAACATTACTGTACAAAATAATATCGAATGTCGTCATCTAAGTGGTAGAGATAATTAGTTGTCCACCTTCTGTGATTGTTGTGATTTGGGTATTGTCGCCGGCACTTAACATGGCAAGCGTCGTTGGATGCGCAGAAGTCGATTTTTAGGTCTCTGCGGTTAACATGCGGGACTCGGGAAACGGGGTACATCGTTCCGAGTGCGCGATTGGGCGGTCAGTCGACCGTTGTCCCTGGCGACGAATCCACGTTTCGTTTACTCGAAAATCCACTTGCGTACAGAAAAGTTGTACCCTTTGTTTACTTTCAATTTTTGTAACGACTTCGAATTATTGTTCGAAGTTCATCGTCAAATGATAACAATATTTGTATGGGACCATATGAAAGTTTTGGGAGTATAACCTTTCAATTAAATAAAAAATCTGGTCCACAATTGACCTAGAAATCTGTGAACTTATGTAATAAAAAAAATACATACAGCCGAACATAAACCTCTTCCTCGGAAATCGGTTAAAAAGTGTAATAAACTGTTATTACTGAAATCCTTAAAATGGCGTTTCCTTTAGTATTCCAACATGAAACCTAACAATAACCAAATATTTTCCCCCTTTATAAGGTATTTTAATGTAAGAGGGGTACCCAATTAATGCAGCTGCCTGTACATCCTTTGCTCGACGCTTCTCTAAGCTGAATAATAAAGAAGATTTTATTTGTCTCAGATCCTGATGATGATATTGTAGAAGCTACTAAGAAAAAGTACAGGGGGGCAATTCCATCCGCGGAAAGAGTGAGGCCAAACAAGAATCCATCATTGAAAAGACGTAAGTAACATCGTAGAGTCAAGTAAATATCAAATTATTAAAAGAAAATGATAAATTACAATAACACTTGATTGCAAATTTACAGGATCAAAAGCAAATGAAGAAGTGTTTTCTGAAATCCCCAAAAGAATAAAAGTGCAAAAAGAGCATACCGAAAGTAATTATAACAATGAAATATTGCAGAGTGTGAAGAATTTACAAGAATCCGTCAAATGTGAAATACAAAGAAACCCATGGATTGCGGATCAGTGTGTTCCGGTATTGCCAAATAGGTAACTCATTGAATGGTTTTTCTTTTATTTTATCCCATTAACAAAAAAAACTTTAAATATTACACGTTCTCAGCTATGGCCAGCGGCTTCGTCCCCGTGAATGTTGGTTATTGCGGACACGAAGTAGAAGACGGATAAAAAGTAGCTTATGTCCATCCTTGGAGTTCAAGCTCCTTTTGTACCAAATTTCGTCAAAATCGGTTCAGTAGTTTAACCGTAAAAGCGTAACAGATAGACAGATAGAGTTACTTACACATTTATAATATTTATAGGTTAAGGTTACTTATTCTTGTTAATTACTTTCAGAACTGGACTAAAACCAGAACCTGATGGGGAAACTGTACATGTACAAGAAGTAGAACATTCCTTCAGAAGTGCAGTAAAACCAGTACCTGATGAGGAATCTGTACATGTACGTGAAGTAGAAAATTTAGACGAAATACTGCTCGCACAAAATGAAATGGGAAACTTGAACTACACAATAGAATACTGTGTTGATGATGATAGTCATGAAATTAATAATGACTTTGTTCAAATAATTAAAGAAGGCCAAGCAAACGAAATTCAAGCAAATGAAATTGAAGCTAATGAAGTTGAAGAAAACAACATTGATAACATTGCTTACGAAACGGTCGTCACTGAAGACAATGACGAAACTCAGGATTTAGTTGAAGAATATTTAGATCAAGATTTAGAAGACGGTGTTGAATACCAAATTGTATCGCAAGAACATGTGAATGACCAAAGTGAAATTTTAACCGATTTTGACAATAGTCAGGATACAGTTGAAGAAGAAACTCATGTAGAATATACAACTGAAGATGTCGGAGACGATAGTCAGGGAGTAGAATATTTGGATGATGAAATAACTGAAGAAAATGCACAAGATGTTGCTGTCCAAACAGCAAACAGTGCAGATAGCAGTGCTAGTACTGCACATTCATTACTGCCAGTTTTCGATGTTTATATGAAAGATGGAAATGTTACGGGTTTTGTTGTGAATGATAACTTGATCACCGGGCTGAAAGATGGCGTAGATAAAGAAATTCAAACTAATGAAGAAGTAACACCAAGGTGAGTTTTTTTTTAACAGGTTTTTGTTTTTTACGCCGGCGTTCGATGAATTAAAGGATATCATCTCTGCAACACGCTCTATATCCTTTACATTTGTTACAGTGACACACAAGATATAGGAAACGAAGATTTCGATGGAGAGATAATCCAACACATCTCTAACAAAAAATCTGGTGACACATACACAAAACACGAATACGTACATAAATACAATATAGACAGATATATGACGCAGCCCCACTTCCCTAAATATGTTGAAACTCTTGCAAAGGAAACATACATGGATGTCCTCCACATGTTTACCAACATTTACAATGAAAAAGCCATGTTCAAAATTACTACGACGCAGAGAGGGAAAGAGGGGAATACGAGGATATGGTACATAAAAGACAGTCACCGAACAAAGAAGCGCAGAAAAGATGAAACCCAAAGGGAAAAGTTGGGCCAAAACCTGCAGAGCATTTTTATTTTGAAAGAGAAATTAAGATATATGAAACAAAAAAATAGTGAATTATTGATAAAGAATAAGCAATTAGAAGAAGTCGCGTTAAGGCTTGTGGAGATGACGGAAGAGGCGTAGTGTATTATAATTCTGCTATTTGATTAATAAAAAGGTTAAGACTCTGTTACCTTGTTTGTTTATATTAAGAATAACTATAAAACAAAATACCTCAAACCATCTTTATCATTGTCTTCTAGTCTACTTCTCTTGATCGGTCTTGTTGCTTTTTTTATGTTTAAAAGAATTTTATTTTTTTGCCTTTATCTCGGCTTTCTCTATTCTGTGGAATATTTGGTTTTTAAAATCAATAGATTTCTCGTTAGATTATGAATAAGTATAGAAATATACGCTCTAGAGTAGAGTGAGAGGGCGACGCTTCCAATCGTCTCTACGTGACACGGCGGTGCTTCGCCCAAGCGGGGCAGACTTCCACTGTATGCTACCGTGTCTACCGTTCGGGCGATTCGTACAATGGTGACACCCCGGCGTGTCACTTCCTCCTGGATCCGAAACAGGAACCTCCCGACCTGGCCGTGTCCAGTGAGGACCTGCGTCAGAAAGTGAGGATGCCGAGGCTGAGGCTCCGCTCTAGTCATTCCTCAAAGAGGGGACTTACTGTCGAGGTTGTGGCATGCCCAAAGAATTAAGCCCTGAGGTACGCTTTCTTAAACAGGCGTGTATTTCTGCACCTATCGCTTATAAGTAACAAAATAACTAGTACCTAATGCTGGTTATTTATTGTGCTGCGTTAGGTACTAGACGCCCTATGTTCCAATTTGTGACAGACATGCATGACCAATATGACCATGTTAAACGCAATCGAAGGCTTTGTAAAAATCTAAACATTTTAATGAAGTGATTGATTATTTCATTTTGTTGTTTTTGATTTTCATGTACTTATGTACTATTTTGGTGTAAAATAAAATTTATTCTATTCTATTCTAATGACATTTAATAAATTTTCTTGTTTATCGCAAATCATTTAACCGTACGCTTGCATGAAGAGACCGTGCAAGCATAAACAATAGCTGTGAAAATTCAGGTTTTTGCCAACTTTGTTTTAGTCCTATCAGTTTTTTTAATTTAAATTACAAAATGAAGAAGAAATCATTAAACAACATGACAAGGTTATTAATTTTGAATCGGTAACACCTATAATATATTAAATAGTTGATGAACTTACCTTGAGATTTGGAATACCTAAACAACGCTAAATTATGTGCGCATGAAGCAGTCAGTGTCTGTGTTTCACAATTTTTTCAGACGAGAACTTTTTAAAACCTACAAAATAAAAACAATAGTAGAGAATGTAAAATCAGTATTTGTTTAATTTTTAACGACACTCCTGCGCTTATGTAGCTTTGTGACCTTTAGGTAATTGACTCCGTTGCTATGTTGTGCATGGTTATGCAATTTCGCGTTTACACTCATCTCTATTTGGTTATTCCGTTATTTGTTCGATGCCTGTTAATGCTACAAGACAACGCTGTCGTGACATCTGAGCTGCTAAGTATTCCATTTGATTTCTGGAATTAAGAGATATATGTTTTCCGTAAATCAAAAGGAAAAAACAGAATCCTTATAGGATCACTTTGTTGTCCGTCTGTCAGGCAAGACCCTTAATCTCGAGAACGCGTGCAGGTATCGAGTTGAAATTAAAACCATATACTTAAGTCTGTGGTCCCTTGAAGCTGTAAAAAAATCAAACTTCTAAGTTAGTGAAAAAAAAAGATATGGCCGTTTATGTCGCAAAAAACGTGTACTGCGACACTCAAGGGAATCAAAATACATAGGGTACTTCCCGTTGACCTAGAATCCTGAAATTTGGTATGCAAGGTCTCATAGCACAAATAGAGGAAAAAAAGTAAATTTGTAGTTACGGCACGAAAACAAAAACTTTTTTGCGATTCGGAAAAATCTTCGTAACTCAATTCGGAAGTTGAACTGTTTTCATAGGTAAGTTTGTACGGAACCCTCAGTGCGCGAGTCCGATTCGCACTTGTTTTGGGCTCATTCCAGTTTAGGAAACCTTAATATTTTTTTGATTTATAGCGGCCAGCGGTGTCGAAGATATTTTAAACTGGGTGTCCAATTACTGCATTTTTTTAATTTTTTCATTGATATTCATTACAAGAATCGTGAGCCATTTCAACCAAATCTAACATGATTTCATCCAAGTGTTTAGTCCAACATATTCTTTGCATACGTACCTACCTGCCGAAAGCCTATCCTAAAACATTGCATGTACGTAAGTGTGTATATGAATGTTCACCCAACTTTGCATCAACTCTGACTCAATTATGCTTAGCAAGCGAAACCTACTCATAATTTCGCCTCAGGAATCGAATGATGGGCATGCTCACTACCTACACACATACCTACGCTATTACAAATATATAATTAATTTCACGATTGCACTACGTTTATGAGCGATACGTGGCATCAAAGACTAAATGTGAAAGTTTAAAACTATTGTCTGTCACTCTCATTGTCTGTGATTTATCTTGCGATCATGTCGCCCAACCGGTTTCGTTTATGCAAATAAGCTGTTCGGTGTTCTGATGAAATTATCGATCTGGATTGTTGGTAGTGCCTGTTCCGTATACCGAGAATGTGTCATTGATACGGTTCGAAGTTAACTACCTATTTATTGCACGGAGGTAGATATGTGTCTGTTAGGTAAATTGTTAAGGGAAATAGCTAGGTAATTGTTAGACGTCTAGCTATGTGGCCTAGAGATTTTTTTATTGGCCTAGAGATTGTTATTAAAACGTTATTATGGTGTTAGTAAGCTACCAGCCCCCCTAGCCAAGTTACAATCGTTTCGTTCGCGCCGAACGCCTCTAGTAGGCCACGCCTCCGATTCCTTTGTTCTGACGTCATCTCAACGCTCAGTCACGTGGTCAGAATTAAGGAATCGGAGGCGTGGCCTACTCGAGGCGTTCGGCGCAGACGAAACGATTGTAACTTGGCTAGGGGGACAGGGGCCTTAGCATGACGTGTTACAATGTCAACCTTGCGAGCGAAAAAGAGGGATGGAGCTATACAACCTATATAGCGCTATCCCTTTAAAAGTTCAGTTAGGTCGTCAAATGGATTGCGTTAAAAGCTCGTGGTAGGGCTTCAGGTTTGCTTTGAATTAGTCAGTGCTTCGATAACATAAAAGGTAGGTAGGTAATTTAAATAAAGTATGGTCTTTAACATAAGAAAGCGGTTAAAATTGACATCATTGTGTAACGACAATTATTGAATGAATTGTCATATCTTTCGGGAAATTTTAACCGCAGTCTATTGAAAATTGTATAGGTAGGTGTACCTACTCGATAGTATCTATATACCTAGGTACTATCGAGTCAATCTACCTACCTTCTTATAAACATCTTTTTGATTAATCATACTCATTAGTTACCTAAGTGGCAGCTCATCATCAATGTTAATCTTTTGCCCATATTCTGGTTGAACATTCGATGTAAGTATCGAGTGTACTTTATACAACTGAATGTTCGATTGATTAACCATTCGATATTATGATCGTTCGAGTATTTAGATGTTCGATTTATGAGGTCAATCAATTTATATTAGATTCGCATTTGATTTGGCATAGTACCAACACCCGTTATTGGGTACCAAGTAAAAGTGAGAGTGAAAGATTTTTTTTAGTCAATGCGCAGCCAATAAACTCACTAGTTTGCCCTTAGGTAAAAAAGCCTATAATCACAATCTAGTTGCCGCAAGCACAAATGTCTGATAACATAATTATTATCTCTGTCAGATCGGAACAAGCTGATAGCGACAATCTGGCCGGCGAGGTCACGCGATCTTCTAGGAGCGTGTCGAAGGAGATTGTGCGAAAGTGTGCACGCGCACAGCAGCTGTTTTTATGCGCAAGTTGGCGCGTAACGCGGGCTATATTGATTATGTAGCTGATTGTATATCCGCTGTCTGTTTTTTGAGGTGTAAGAGTAGTTGAGTACCTTAGTTCCCGGAAAGTATAGACAATGCTGTTCGGGTGTAGGCAAGTTTTAGTTAGGGTTTTGATTTGGTTGGTGGTTTGCCGTCAATAGCTATCTTAGACAGTTGAAAAAATGTAGACACCGTAATAAGGACATAGGTACGTAGATATTTGAGAGATGTAAACGCGTCTAAATAGATTGTGATTATAAACGCCTCTTCTGTTTCAATATTTAACGGAGATCAATAACGATGAAAACGTGCTTTTAAATACCGAGTTGTTAAAATTGGAAACTCTGCTGTTGTCACCACCATGTTAATCAATGTGGATAATTTGTTTTATTTTTTTGTTTATGTAGCATCTACTGCTGGATAAAGGCAGGAGGTCTTTATTCAGCTTTCCTTTCGGGTAAAAGCCGCCCCCATATCTTTTCAGACATTTTTTATTCGCTATTAATAGTGCAAATTATAATAATAGAAATCACAAGTCACATACGGGGTTTATTACACCCAAAATGGTTAAAAAAAAACAGAGGTTTGTTATCCTACCTTTCGGGTAAAGGCTTCCCCTATATCTATTCAGACACTAAGTATAATGTTTAGTGCTAGGTTAAATGTCAAACTACAGAGAAGTTCGCAACTTACATACGGAAACCCCGTTACACCCAAAAAGTAAAAAAAAAACGATTTATGCCCTTTTATCTTTCTGATTAGCAATGCCTCGCATTGGACAAACAAACTCATCGTGCAATGCACAGTAGAAAATATTTTTGGACATGCGTCTGCATATCTACCTGTATTTACCTATAACTAGCCAAAGTTCATTATATAATGCTTTCTAGTTAGGTATTACATTAGGCAAATATTTTTTACTGCCGCTTTGTATTACACTGAACGATTTTGCAATCAATGTACGATGTTGACACATCGTTTTGTACAGGATATTATAGGTAATTATCATTATTTCGATTAAGTAGTATTATGTGCTATTAGATAAGTTGGCTCCTAATTAAAATCATTCAGGTAAAAGGTAGTATGGTTGGCAACAACAGCTTCCAGAATGCTGCCCAATTAATTCAGATTCGACGGGTGCCAAAATTAAAAATACATCAAGTAGCTGTAAAACAGTATTCTTATAGCAACCATCCCAGCTAAAAGTTTTCTCCTTACCAATCTCTTAAGATTCCTTACACAATTCTACTTCTATCTACTACAGATTTTCTCTTTTAACTTAAGCGAACACATTTAGCTTTATACAAATTATTCTCCGCACGCATACGACACGGCTACAATAAATTAGGGTACCTACATATTGAAATGCGTATCGTATCAGCATAGTGACTGATTTTTGGAATGGCCATTGGACAGTTAACTTGCCGAAACGTGCTCCAGTTCTTTTGTTTTACTTAATATTTTTAATTATGTTCCTGTATGTCGTAAGTGGTACGAGGTATTGCGAGGAATAATGCCGTATTGATTTACTTTTGTGTAGGTATTTTTATTGCCGGAAATTGGCAACTTATGGACTTAGTTGTTAGGTCCTAGACATGGCCTAGACAAAGTCACATTCCATCACGATAACGATTGTCAGTAAGTTCTATATGTGTGTGATACTTAATTAATGCTGCCGAAATGTCATTTGTATGTTTTGACTACTGTATCAAATTGTATAAAGCCCGTGTGAAATTGTCAGCAGTGTCTCCGTACACGTACGACATAAGGGCCTTCAAGAAGAGAGTGTGCCGTCTCCTTAAAAGGTCGACAACGCATCCGTTCCTCCGGTGTTGATAATGTGCATGGGCGGTTAAGATTGCTTAACATCAGGCGACCTGCATTCTCACAACATCGTTTGTTCTTTTGATATAGCGTTAAACAATGGTATTGGTGTAAAAGTATAAAACAGGTGACTTCTTTTATTATTTATTTTTACAGAAAGTTTACAGATAAATAACAATGTTTTTCTTTACATAGGTAGGGAAATTCGCTAATAATAAGCTTCCACATATACATCTAGTTACATATGATCATCGTGATGACTTGAGTTTAAGTTGGTACCAACCCAAAACCCACTCTTATCCCACCGCTTTTAGGCACGCAATAGACTGTTTTCCGCACTGGTGCGGAAAAGTGCATGTGCTCGCCCTCGTCACAATTTTATTACCTCGTAAGTGTATTGAAAAACGGCGTTTGATACACGTGCTTTGTCACTACAGCCCTCGACTCCCAAACACACTCGCCTACGGCTCATGCGAATCCCGCTTCGGACGCAATGACAAACTTTCTGCACTTGTATCAAAATGTACTTTTTTGAACTTTTCCCCACCCCACGTGTGTGCGTTTATAAATATGTAAACTCACATACACAAGAACCAGACCCGTAACACTTATCTTTATCATCATCATCATTTCAGCCGAAAGACGTCCACTAGATATAGGCCTCCCCCAAGTGTCGCCACAAAATGAACTGTGCGTCTCGCATCCATCGGACTCCCGCAACCGTTACCAAGTCATCGGCCCACCTTGTAGGAGGCCTTCCAACGCTACGTCTTCCAGTACGTGGTCGCCATTCCAGAACCTTTCAGCCCCAACGGCCATCCGTGTTTATCCTTATCTTATTATCGTACTTATCTTTATGCCATACAAATATTTGACCCGTGCGGGAATCGAACCTGCTACACGTAACAGAGCAGACAATCGCTCAACACTGCACCAACAGTGCGCTCAACAATCGTACGTACAAACTACTATATTAGTGAGGTAGACCTCCATGCTAGACCTCCCTGATGACTAGCAAAGGTTAGAAGTAAGTACCTAACTACGGTTAATCAAATCAATCATGTTAGAAGTCACAGATGGCGGTTACCGACGTGTATATTTTAATAATTACATTAAGTACCTATGTTCAAACAATGTTGGAGTACTAAAACATGGTTAACGAGCTGAATAATAATGTAATACCTACGCTACACATTGTTTTTAGGCACTTTGTCGGCTTTTAGTCATGGTTTGAGTGGTTAACAAGGTTAGCACATTTAAGTAGGTATATAAAATGTAATGACCCAACTTTGTCTTAGTTAATGTATAATATGTGCTTCATGATTTTAGTAGATAGATAAGTATTATTGACTAACTGTCCCCCGCGGTTTCTCCCGCGCCTTTGGTTGCTGCTCCGTCCGTAATAGCGGTGTGATGTTATTTATATAAGCTTATAAACTCCCTCGATAAAAGGACTATCCAACACTAAAAGGATGAATTCAAAACAGTTTTTCCTGAGATTAACATGTTCAACCAACTAAACAAACAAACTTAACAGCTTTATAATATTAAGTAGAGATATCACAGACACTTCAATATGATACTGCAAAAAAAGTCCAGGATCCAGCCAATGACATAGTTGTTATTCAAATATACGTACAGGCGAAATGCTCTAAATCCAAGGTCCTAATAACCTATGTATAATGTATCTATATCTACTGGTTAATGATGGCCATATCGAGCACTTTCAGGTAGAATATTGTAAGCGACAGTTCGCATATTTCAGAAAGGGTTTTTTCCTAATTAAAAAGTATTTATGATATACTAGCTCTTGTCCGCGGCTTCGCTCCCGTCAACTGTCTACTCTACCCAACTCTACCCCATTGAATTAATTAGTTACAAAAAATGTGATAAATAAAGAACCATTCGACCGATTTTGTGCAAACTTCACATAAACCATTTACTAAATAGTCCGAACAAAGCCTAAACATTTGTTTTGGATAGGTGAGCCCGTTCATGAGTTATAAAATTACAACGAAAAGTGGCATTGATTTTTATATATATAGATTAAGTATATACCTACTAATTGGTCAGTAGCTTTATAAATAACAAGTCATAATGTTTTTAGAACGATAATATATTATCAAAAATACCTACTTTTAAATTTGGACAAAAAATCCTCCTCCTTGCATCGTATTCCTCAATGGTCGTGACCTCCCTGCTTCATCACTTTTACTCGTACGATATTCCTCCATCTGTTTCTGTCTCTAGCGGTGTGTACCGTAGCGTCAAGAGTGGTGCGGATCTGGTCGGACCATGTCTATGTCTATTGCTGAGTATGTTTTCCGCACTTAGTCCTATGCGGACCATTGTACAAGGACCATGGTGGCCATAACCTTAGGTGGGCTTATTCCAACGAGCCCACCTCTCTCCAAAAACTAATTAGGCCTCTCAGGTTTTTCAGGGCATCAATAAGGGAGTTCGGGGTCCTAAGGTTCTTGTGCGTATTTCAGTGACACCTGTGCACATGTGCAATTGTCTCCTCCCCCTCCAAGTATGCTCTGCACAGGGGACTGTCTGAGATGACTATTATGTGCAGTGTCCGGTGATGATCCTTGTCACCGTATTAGGCTGCGTCTACGAGTCGACCACGTGGTCACAGTCTTTCCTTGCAGTGTAACCGAAGTATTGGAGAATCTTGTGAAGACACTCAGACGATAACCACGAAGAGATTTTGAGTTCTCGGAATATGGATACGTTAGTCCGAAATGCTGTCCAAGGAATACGGAGCCGGATCCTTCTCCAGTACCACAAAAAGCGTAAAATGTGATATGGATCGATATTTTCTAGCCTAGTTCGGTCTACTTGTGCATACACGAACTTCTGTATGTTCGACACCAATATTGCATTTGACACATGACCCACAATTTATATTACTAGGTTAATCTTAGGCTACATAGGTTCTACAGCTTATTTTGTAACCTACGATTACGCATAACAAACAATAAAGCATTGAACAAAGACTGACTCACTCCACCGACTTACAAAGACAATTATTTACATAAAGACAGACTTATCCAACTGATAAAATAAATTAAAGTTTGTATAAGACGCAGGTATTATCTCTGATCTGAACATGTAAGTAGATTTAGGCCTAATGTCTTGTACACTGTACAGTGTTTAATTTCCTCCAGACAAATTGTTTTATCTTAATCTGGCAGATAAGAAATTAAAGTTTATTTTTATGTATATTTATGTACTATATAATTCTTTACTATGTAATTATTTTAATCTATAGGTACTAATAGGGTCGACGCACACTGACCACCGGCGACAATCACAAAATGCTGCTACCGGCATGTTTCCTGTAAGTTTCATACATTTTATATGGATTCGCCGCACATGGTTGACGCCGATGGCCGCCATACGCTAGAAATTACCGCTGCTCGCTTCTTATGACCCGAACCGGTCACTAAACGCCGATACAAAACGCCGTCACACATCACGCATTTAAACCTTCTTCGTCAAAGTCCATTAAGATACTGCGCGTATGGGTTAAAAAAAGTATCTTCCTTTGTGGCCGCTTCTAGCTTCGCGTGGCGGCGTTTGTAGCTGTGGCATGTGGCCCATGCGACGACACATACTAATCGTTATGGCGACGCTTGGGGGAGGCCTATGTCTAACAGTGGACGTATTTTAGCTATATGGTAATGATGATGATAGGTACCAATGTTATAAAGAGAATTGAGAGAGATTTGTATTTTTGTTTGTAATGAATAAGATCAAGAAAATACTGGACCGATTATCAAAATTCTTTAACCAGTAGAGTGTTATTTTATCACTGAGAAACATGGGCTATATATTTTCTTTTTTCACGCATGCGAACCCGCTGGCAAAATATAAGCTAAGCTATACAAGAACTACATTATCAAATAATTTCTGCTGCGGGCGGAGAGAAAATGAGTGTCAGACTTTTACTTGTGTTAAACCCACCTGTATTCGTTGCTTTTTGGCCGCTCTAGGGCCGCAGTAACTCTATCGTACAAGCTCAATTATCCACAATACCTAATAGAACAAAACTGTAGGGTATTGCTTGTTCTACAGGTCCTCGCCTCGGTCATGTCTTTCTTAAGTTTTGTAAACAGCCAAAGCTATGGAGGAGCGGAGTCTAATACAGGCATCATGATGCTTAAAAGGAGGCTCCAGTCATTGACTAATCTAAACTACTGTTATAGAAATGTATAGAAATAAAACATTTTGAATTTGTATAGTCTTTCAATTTCCCAGTCTGATATTATATAGTGCCTATCTGGACGAAAAAGGCCGAAGACTTTCATGTCACATATAATGAAAGAGAGGCTAATTAATAGTATTTATGAGTATCCGAGACCTTGTATTTTGATACCTATGTTGTGTAGCACAAAAACTTTCATAATTTAAATATAGCTGTAATTATTTTTTGTTTTATAATTACTCCATAAGTGAGAGGTTGATAGCCTCTGACCTACCAGCTACTTAAGCTAGTTTTAAATACTAAACTTATAAGAATTTGTTTCTAAAATCAATATAATTAATTAGATCTTTATTAAACTTAGAGCAGTGGTGGCCGAGTGGTAACGGCCCCGACTTATTAGTTGTAGGTTGCGGGTTCAAGCCCAGCCAGGCACATTATTTTGTGTAATTTATTTCATCACCACTGCTCTCAAAACAGTGAAGGAAAACATCGTGAGGAAACCGGCATATCCTAGAACAAAAAATTCGAAGACATGTGAGTTCCACCAACCCGCACTGGGCCCGCGTGGTGGATTACTGCATATTCCCTCTCCTAGACAGGAGGCCCGAGTCCCAACAGTGGGAAAATTATAAGGCCGACTATGCTATGCTTATGAAACTTGACTCAAAGATACGTAATAGGTTCGCTTGCATGAAAATTGGCTTATTGGCGTTCATATGACTCTAAAACGTGGTGGCCTCCTCAGAAGGCATAAAGGCATTTTGGCAGGCCTATGTCTAACAGTTGATGTCTTTCGGTTAAAATAATGGTGATACATGAAAATTAACAGTTAACAGATCACTACTAACGATGACCTTGTAAAGACAGATCGCCATACTTTAAGCTCGAGCTTTACTGCTACGCTTAAAATTATTGGGATCTCTACGATAAGTTGGAAGCAATGCACCCCTGCCCTCTCTTTAGGAAACTTTGATAGATATGATATATCACATCTTTTCAAAGCGATAATGACACCTAAGATGCTGGTCTCCACAGGACGCTTGTCCAAGTTTAGGTGTCAAAAGCCTCAAGTTTATATGCACGTATTAACACTTAGCCTAATCACAATTAGGATTAAACTTATATATGATCTTTTGTTGAATGTTTCTCTCCTATTGTATTATTCATTCATATATGAATAAATATTATTATTATAGTTAAATTCTTTAGATATGTGTAAGGCATTGAGTCCGCCTTTGTATTTTTGTGTGCATAAAGTGTGTAATAAATAGTTTGCGTTCATTAGCTTTTTAACCTATTAACCTGAACTATCTAACCAATTTATCATTAATTGGAGCATAGATGGCTTTCATTAAGTCTTCCAAAGTTCAGGCGTAAGACAGTAGTGGCCCTGGTTCTGAAATTGGAAAACACATTTTCTTTGGGTTTACGAAGGTCTATAAATCCGCATTTTCCAAGCTATGTTACCGCCCTGTATAGATGATTTTTCAAATTAATTTTAGATTACAAAATTAAATTTTAAGATCACTAACCCATGTCATTCACAAGATACAAGCTCAATTTATAACTTTAATATATACTATATATAATGACAAACTCCAGTCCGAAAAAAGAAACTAAAAGTGAAATGAGGGACAAAAATGAGGAAAATATATTTTTTAAAGCTTTGCCAAATAATTCAGAGAACTTACAACATACTTGACTTGACAAGTGGCATCAAATGGTTGCAAACTGCATGTGATGGAATCGAACAAGCGAATTTATAATTAATATACATAACTTTCGGTGTGGCAAGGGAATATTTAGAAATTAGCTAATTAGGAAATATCTGAATAATTTATCATTAAAGGAATTACACTTGAGGAAAGGAATCCCTGTCAGTGTCTGTGTTTCCTGATAGTAACAACTTAGGGAACTTTGAATCGAGAGTGAATTGGTTGCTTCTAGGCATGCGTGTTTCACCGTCGACCATACTTCGCTTGCCATCAGCTGGGTGGTCAAAGCGTCAAGTGGTCGAGCGCGAGCCTATCAATAATAATAATAATAATAAACGAGGGGTAAAATGATGGATGATGGGATGGTGGGATAGTAAATTCTGGAACTGGAACTAGGATTCCCTGACATCTTAGCACATTGGGGTCCTGGACCTTTGGAAAGCATACCAGGGGCCGAAGCCAACTCGTTAGATGTATTTAAATTAAATGTGTCACCAACCGAGGATTATCCCTATTTGCGCTATACAAATTGGACAACACCCAGTTGGTTTGGAACTATTGCAGTATCTAGAAAATTATTATTATTACCTCTTTCTGGTATTTATTTGGGTAATAGACCTTTTCAAGGTTAGTATTTATTTATTATTTATTTATTTATTTAAACTTCATGTACAGTAGTGGTACATAGGCGGACTTAATGCAACAAGGCATTCTCTATTAGTTTTTTTATTCTGGCCGTATTTTAAAAATAGCAAGGTTTTTTTTTTAAATAGCTCCTACTTATTAATTTAATTATTTTTCTTAGAACTAAAAACCGTTTCATGAATACTAAATAATTATTCTGTCTGATTAATTTATTAAATATCTGGTCGAGACCTTGAAATTAGACATGCATACAGTCCTTTTTCGTTGTTATGCACATAGTTGCTATTTCGAAGACTTCTTTGAAATTTTGAATGGTGCGAAAAAAATTAAAAGTTTACATTTTCAAGGACACTTCACTCTGAGACAGCAAGGAAACTTTTCAAATGAAGCGAAGCTCGAGGTTGTTGCACCACCCGTTCGTAATCCCTCGGATTCCTAGGGTTTCTTCGGAATTCTAGTTAACATAATCAGCTGATGATGGGGCTATGCAACCGCGTAATGTTATAACAAATTATTATTGTTTCACTAATAGAAGAATTTGTTAAATCACGCCTAAGTCTTACCGGTTCGAGCGTGTGCGCAGGCGAAGAAAAGGCGCGCGCGACGCCCGAGTTCGTCAGTCTCGCCAGGGTCGCCACAAGGGTCGGACCACAATCTAGTCATTAAAAACTTTTTTTATAATTGTAATTTTTATAATTCTATAATCAAAAGGTCATCATGAAAGTGTTCATCGTACTAACAGCAGTCACCGCGCTAGCGAGTAAGTATCCTTGATATAAGTTTTATATTTTGTGACAATATGTTATTGTGTCAAGTATTCTTTGTGGAAGAAGAAAACTTATGATTGATATGGAGCATTGCTTTTATAGATCCTAATAAATTTATCAGAAATGATAAATAAGGTGCAGCAATTTTTTTTATTTTTAAGTCAATATAATTTATTCTGTGCTTAATAATTGATAACATAACCAGTGTTATGTGAGTACATAATGTCAAAGTATGTGTCCAATATGCTTTGACTGGTTGCACAACCAGAACCAGTCCCGTAATCAATATTGAACTCGAAAAAGTTAGTTTAAAAATATTTCGATTTCACTCAGTACAAAAGACTTCAACGAGTGCACCTTTTTTGTCCAGCAGTTTTTATCATTTTTAGATTACTTTTTATTATCATTTGCGCTTATTGTATTTAAATAATAGGTTTTTTGTATATATACTTTCAGTTTTTATAATATTCAGCCCAATAACAAGCATACTTTCGAGTGCAGTTCAGTTGACGCACACACTCACATTTTATGTGATGTATTACGAATCATAGAAGTAGTTATTTGCTTCATATAACGCCATTATGGTCCCTTGTTATATACCACGTAACAATACCTTGTTACTATTGCGAAAATATTATACAACCAGCTGTTGACCCGGCTAATTGAACGCATATAATGTAACTGTTCACACGATCACTTTTTTGACAAATAAAATATCAAGTAAAACTTGTAGATCAATATATACTTCTTCGCCAGTAATTCGACTTCAATCTATGTTTTAAAAGATTATCGTACTAACGATAATCTTCTAATCTATATGTGTGAAAGAAGAAACTGACTGACTGACATATCAACGCACAGTTAAAAATTCTGGGACTAGAAAAGTGAAAATTTAAACAAAGTGTCCTTTTATGACGTAGGCGAGTACTAAGATAGGGTTTTCCAAAATTCAACCCTTAAAGGGATGAAATGGGGGTTCAAAGTTTGTGTGGAGAAACCTGGTTTTATACGGGTGAAGCGGCTGGCTAAAGCTAGTATAAAATAATATAATAAGTAACAATAATATCCCTGAAATGTCAAGACATCCGCCTCTTAACAATGCTGAAATATTTAAGTACTAATTACATTACAAGGTTTAAACAATACGATACAAAGTCTTAACTTAACATGTTTTTCTGATAAAGCAATCAATTTCATGCACGAATATTTCGATCAAATCTGGGTGTCGAAAGTTATTTCAAAATAATTTTGTAACTGAATTAATCTGATATAAATGTGTGTCAAATGTATAAAACATATTCTAACTTTAACAATATACTTACTTAATATAGTATAGACTTGAAATGGACAAATGACCACTAACTAGGTCATAGAAGTATGATAAGAAAATGTAGGTATCTTCCTGGACCAGAGATGCGTGTGATATCAACTGGAAGTGTCAAACTTTAGGAACCAGCTGTCAAAGAAATACAATTATTTTAGAATAATCTATAATGACCAGAGTGTTAGTAACAAAGGTTCTAAAAAACCATGTCAGTGTTGTCGCATTCATGATTAAATTAACTTAATATTCAATAAAATAAGGAACAAATTTGAAGTATAACAGCATCTCGTCATAAGAACAATTATACAAAAACAACAAACCATACCAGAAAAAGTTGATCCCAAAAGACTACGCTGTGAATTACTTATAGATTCGTATGAATAAATAATAAATTCTCATCACGTACTTTCGGGTTCAATTGCCTAGTAATAGCCCGTTAGGCTCCCTCGCTTGCATTCATAAAATATGTGCAATCAATTAGTAAAGCAACCGTGTGTAATGGCCGCTTGCAATCAGGTTTATATGTCGGTAGTCGGTACTAATCGTTATTTCTCCTTATCAAAATGAGTACAATTTTCTCAGACCTTGAAATTTAAGGAGAATTTGGGACACGCCCTTTAAAACTTGCCTAATAATTTTGGTATTAGTGATTGACATTAACATTTAAATTGATAATACTTTTAAATCAGCTTTTGGCTTAATTATACTTATAAAAAAATAACTATCAGCTCTTGACTTAACAACATTTATATTTACATAAATGTTGTTTTCCATGCGCGCATCAAAGAGATGTCAGTAAAACCTGGGCCCAGCAGGGCCGAAGCCTACTGGGGCCATGGATAGTCCGAAAAGGAACCCCGAGGTCCTGGAAAGCAAGGCAAAGAAGGAACATAGGTGTGTTTTTAGTCAGTAAAAGTCTGACAAGATAGAGCGGGAGAAGTCATTGGATGATTTCCCACCTTAGAAAAGGAGCTGATAGTTATTTTTTGAATACAACAAAACTTATTACTAATATTATAATCTTAAATCAATGAAAAAAATGAAGGAATGGTTCCAGACTGAAGTTACAAACTAGTCAACTTTACTCATTTTTAAGTAGACTTTGACAACATCTCATAAAATTATTAATGCAGTATCCATTGATAAAACTGCTATGAACATGAACAGAACCTTCAGTAACTCAACCTTCCAAAACAGCAAGTTTCACTTAGAAAACCATACAATAATAACAAAACAAAATGAAAATAAACACAAAATTGCGTTCACATTTACAATCGAGTGATTTCACTGTAATCCGACATTGACATTCACTGGATTTGAATATTTTTTATCGTAAAATAAAAATAAGTTCACGCGTTTCCACAAAGTGTTGCGTGAAAATGTTTTGTCATAGTGGTATTAAAATTTACGCAAATATTATGGACTTTTGTAACAAATTATTGTGGAGAGAGTATGATTTATGTTTCTGTAATATATTATTGTGCTGAAACTTTAGTGAAAATAATATACGACATTTATTGTCAGTTTTGGTAGTAAACTTATGCTGTTGTAATGGAATTGTTGAATATATTCTGACTCAGTTGATGGAAACTTATTGTATTGACATATAAGCTGTATTTGAGTTTCCAGAGTTTTTACTTATTTTACTTTTATTGAGATTTAATAGTTAAGTATTTTATCGTCATTTTATTTGTTATTATATCTTTATATATATAATTCTTTTGTACGTGTTTGTCGTCATACTCTTCCTAAACGATTTGTCCGATTTGGATGACATTTTGTGTGTCCCTGGGTGGTTTTAAAATACTATAGGATCTGGTAGGTGGCGCTGCAATCGGGTTCTCAATTTCTTTTTCTGATGTGTAGTTTTCAGGCAGGAAAATGTCTGCCGGGACCGTTAGTATTAATATATATTTTAATTGTTACGACAACTTAACTACCTATTCCATTAATGTTTATTAATAATAATAAAAGTTATTAGTGTATGACAGTCGTAAAAGTTTGACTGGTTTATTGAAATTGCTAATAAACACTTATTTATTAGACTATACATAATTATGTCAAGTTAATGATGATATTAAAAACGCATTTTTAAACTAGAGTAATGCACAATGTTACTTAATACGTAAGTACAGTCATAATGCTAATTTCCAGTTAGGAAGCGACTTTTGGAAACATCCAATTCCGAAGTATGTTAAGGAAATCCTAATCCTGCATATTTATAAGGAAGAAGATGACAAGTAATTAAAATACTTAACACGGAAATTTATTTCCAAGTAACCTTTAAAGTATGTAGGTACAAAATATTTCACATTTACTCGGAAAAGCAAAGATACATAATTAATGGATTGGGTATTAAAGTCAGTGAGCAAATAAAAGTCAAACTCGTTTGGCGGAATGTCTTTACTCAAGTTATAATTCATAAGTTATTTTCGTATGCCTGTCACTACCTGAGGAAAAACGTGATTCTGAGACACGTCCGTGTTTTAAATATAATTCACTTGTTTTATTGGATAACACATGCTTAATATTCAGGGTTAGGTCTCAGAATATATTGAAGTCAGAACTTGTTCAAGATGTTTTTTTTCCTTGAGAAACTTTCGATTATCTCCGATCATCTGTTGTTAATTATGCTATATTTATTCATGGTAATGCATATTTTAATGCAAATTATGGTCGTGTATTGAAGATTACTGGTCTAAACATCAACATCTTCCTGCCCTTGTCCCATTTTATTTGAGGTCGGCGCAACACGTTTTTTTCTTCCATTCTATCCTGTCACCCGTCATGCTATCTATCTTCACACAATCTATGCATCTTTTCTTTGGCCTCCCTCTCCTTTTCTACCCATTCACATGTATACTCATAATTCTTTTAGTAACATGCGTTTCATCCCTCCCCTTTACATGACCATACCAAGACAAACGATTTCCCTTCAACTTTACCGTCACTGGCGCCACTTTCAAACTTCCTCTAATATACTAATTTCTCATTTAATCCATTACTTGTCTAATAAATATGTTAATTAAGTCAGACTTAGCAACAGTCAATCGTCTGTCTATGGATTGCAAATTAATGGAACAAGTGCTTGATAAGCTGATGTTATTAAAATAATTTTTCAATTAATCTCTCTGTTAAACATTTGATACTGATCTCATAAACGGTTTTATGTACTTGTCTATCTTGATTATAGTTTTCATTACAGTTGTTATTTAATGATCTTTCTCTTCTTAAATTCTTTGTAAACTTCTACTATTTCGTTAGTTCATATTTCTTTTTAAAGATCCTGTTTACTGCATAGGTGAATTCCAAATTCTGTTTTAACAATATAACGTATATTCCTATGTAGTTTCTTCAATTCCTTACAGGTATCATGATCATCTTCCTCTTTTTTAACTTCATAGTCATCATATTTATTGGAATATGTTGCTTAATACTAAATTAATAGAATTATATTTTCTCACTATCTCACTTGTTAGTAAGCGATGATATACATGGATGACGATGGAGCTCGCTTCATCGTCTTCTTATTTAAGCTGATGTGCATTGATTACAGTATTAGATAACACTACAAATATTTACTCTCCATCATATAACATATTCAAGAGAACAGTATCATCATAGGTCAGTGTGATCTCGACCCTTGCTGCATCAGCGCGATGCACTGGTGTCGTAAGTCCCAACTGACTTTCACTTCTTGCGTCATGCGCGCGTTCGTTCGGGTACGTCTCGATAATCATGTGTTACATTATGCTGTGAGCTTTTGTTGGGCTATTGATCGATAGGTGATGATTTGTGTTAGACTGCCTGCTAAAGGTTAGCTTAAAAAGTAAAATTTTGATGGTTTATAGATTGGAATATCTATAGCATAAATTTGTATCTTAACAGATACAAAATTTATCGATAAAATTTGGAACAAAGTTGTCAAGAAATTGTCAACTTTAAATGGACCTTACAGATTGGTTGAAGTCACAAGGAGAGCAATGGATAATATTAAATTAGCGTATAAGAGCATTTCTCTGTTCAGTAATCTTTTTAGAATTTGACAATAAAGTTGTTGCCAGTTTTTTTTTCACATTTTATCGATGAATTTTATATCTTTATAGATGCAAAATTTATGGATATCAATTTTGTAACTATATTGATACAAATAATTTTGCTGAAGATATTCTTGGAAACATGTCTATTGTAATTAGAATAATTATTCTTACAAAATAAGTATTGCGATTCAAGTAATTCCGAATAAAATGATTATCATATTCGTACATTATATTCATAGATAATTAATAGATCATCGTTCATCGATCAGCTGTGTTTTTCTCCGTCAACTAGTCTCACTTCTGATGTAGATACCACCCACAATTACCCACATTGCGTCAATTTGTGTTGTACACGTTACATGATCTCCGGGTCGTGTGAGGCTGTTTTATAATATCTGCTACTTGGGTCAATTGGTGACACACTTTTTCAGTTCAGCGTTTATTCAGTTACGTAGTTACAGTTTGAACCCACATGGCAACATAATTGTATGTATATACAATATAATAATATTACAATAAATAATAATATTATATAATATTATATTACAATATTATTATTATATTGTATGTATTTTAGACAATATTATTGTAAAATTTCATTTACCGTTTAGAAAACTTAGTCATATAATTTGATATACCTACCATGACATTGGAATTGATTTCTTGGTTCATGGTAACTGATAATAATACGAATTATTTTACACATGGACAGTAGGTATAATCTTTTAATATTAATATGTTAAATTAAATAAAAATACTTATTGCAAATAAACCGTTTACAGGAACTTTTGAATTGTCAATAAGTCAGTCAGTCAGAAAATTGAAGCTAATTAATAGCACACTCTAAAGGGTAGATCTCTATGGAGAAGAACGTACAAGAAACTCTATGGATACTATTTTAAATCATGTTATTTGTTTTAAATATCTCGGTGTCATTCCCTAAAAACAAACAATTCAAATTATAGGAATTAAAATAAACCATGGACAAGCTTTGTTAATATAATGTATTTATATATATTTCAATAACCTAGGAACATTTTTCTAAATTAATTATTAATTATGCAAATAATTTAATAATGTGAAGTTCAGTATACATTCTCGTATAATTAAAATCAATAATACTGTTTTAAAATCTACTTGTTATGTTAATATAATACGGCCTTGACACTAAGAGTTGATTTAAATTGCAAAAAAAACCACTAATCCGAAAATGTCAATCTTTTATTCTAAATATTCAGCTAGTGAAGTGGCGAAGGTGCGCATCCTTGCAATTCTGTAGATATTAAATATTAATATATTGCAAATAATATTTTAAATTGGGAAGATTGTCAACAAACATTGGTAGTGATTAAATTAAAGAGAATTGATTGAGTTGAAGATTAAATGGCTTTCCCAATTATTGCCATTAAATTCTCAGTTAATTTACTTTAAATGTTTAATATTAACTTAAAATGACAACAAATTTCATCATTGAACAACCAACACAGTTTTCACTATCACCACAGTAACGAAAGTGAACAAAAAGAAGCATTATAAAGAACCCGCAAAAAACCTTTGCACAACTCAAGCAAATAAACCGATCACAAGTCACAACACTATTTGTAACATATCGAGCAGTCGAGAACTATCGAATGTGTGTCACCCCTTACATAACAGTACACACTTATATAACAGAAACTTGATCTGTATCTCTCAAAAGGAAAAACGTGCTTTTTACCAAAATCGGCTTTCACTGATCGATCCGTATTTTGGGCTAACCCGTTTTACCGGAACCGTTTTGGTAGAACGATTCTGTAACTAATTTAATTAGGTAGATAATGAGTTAATATTTATCGCCGTAAGGTAATAACTTTATAAAATTATGATGGATGGACCTTTTAACTGTTTTGGGTCAGTGCTTTTTAGTTAGATGTTGTTGTAATGCTCGCGTTTAGTGTTAATTAAAGTGTGTGTTGCTAATATTTTTTGAAATACGTTGATGAAAGTGTTTTAGTTGCATTTTGCATAATTATTGCCTACTGATCGTTGGGAAAGATTGAATCAATTAAAAATCATGTTGGAAACAAACAGCTGTTTGTAGAAAAGTATCTCTTCTTTCGAAACTAATACTCGAATATTTTTTTAAATAATACTTTCAGAAAAATGATTTCTGATAGAGACACTGGCGTAAAAAAAGGAAAAAATGTTAATTCTTTTTTTTTCTTCCACAAAGAACACTATCTCCCACAATACTTCTGCTACCTTCTCAATCATCATCCACTATGTTAACCTTCCCTTCCTTCTACAGGTGCACAATTCAAATGCCCAAACAAGGACGGTCAATACGAGGACTCGATCCAATGTGACAAGTTCTACGAGTGCGTGGATGGCGTGGCCACCACCAAGCTGTGCCCCGATGGACTGGTGTTCGACCCCACCATTAGGAAGATCAACAAGTGCGACCAGCCCTTCAACGTAGACTGCGGAGACAGGACTGAGCTGCGTAAGTATCTTTACTGATTAAACTAAGTCCCTTTCATATCTATCTGTCTGTATGAACGCGATAAAATCAAAAACTGCTAAATTCATGCAGATTTTACCAATAGACAGAGAGGTTCACGAGGAAGGTATAAGTATTATACATGCATATTTTTGTAGAAAAAAAGCCTAAAATATCAAAGATGTCTAATACCCGTACAAAGCTGGGGCGGGCCGCTAATTCTGAAATATTTGTCGGATCCGGACTATGAATGCAGTAAGGCCACCAGGGTTGTACGGGGGAAAGGTTTGTCACATCACATTCGATCGGTTGTCATGTTGTTGCCTTGGACAATGACACAAGTTTCTTAGCTAGTGTGACTGTGGATAGAGCTCGCAGCTGAAATGGTGCTAGAATTTTGAAAACTTGGTGATAGAAAAAGTCGTTTTGTGAGAAAAGTATTTTTTTTGAGGAAAGATATTGTAATTATTGCAGTAGCTGTAAAAGTATCTGATAAAGTCTTGCTTATTATTCTTACTTATTCACGTTCGAGAGGCTGAGACAGATTTGAGCACACGGCTAGACCATGTTCTAGAATAGTACATTATGATACTATTTTTATTCCGGCGGTATGCTCTCTTAGGATAATTTTCTATTTTCACACAAGCGAAGTCACTATCAGTAGCTAGTATACTATATTTGGCTATCATAAGATATAGACCAGGTTTAGCCATTTACATTGAGGAGTTGTCTCCGCTGGGAGGCACACTAGGCATGACACAACGCACTCCACAAATTTGCTTATAGTCAACGACCGATTGCAAATGAACACAGAAAAGAAAAAAAAATGTCCATAGAACTCGTACCACCAGCCGATAAAACACGATTCACGGAAACGAATTTCAAAAGCGACAGGAGGAAAAATTACCAACTTACTGCGTTGTCCAACTGCCAGTTAGATCAAATGTCAGTATGAGGTCACTTGCGACAATTCTCATGAAGTGAAGGTATCCCGTCTACCTTTGACCGGCTAGGTCGTGGCGACACGCGGCTGACTTTCTAGGCCAACCAGTAGATAATTCTAGACATTCATATGTGCGTATTTCAAATGTGTTGTAGATCCGGCTATGACATGGCCTATTTATAGTTTGTGGTGAAAGATGTAAAAAGTTCCGTAGATTTTTATTTAACGATCATAAACCTTTTCATAGTTCAGCATCAGCTCGTTGATTTTTCTGACGGTTACTTTTCCCAATTATTTAGAAAACGTAAAAGATTCTACCGCATATTCCAAGCAATATCATTTACATTGGAATGTGTGGTAAACTTACGGAGCTCGTTCAAATTATGTGTGGAATGCAACAGCTTAACAGCTTCGTGACTTGGAAGTTGAGTAACTTTGACATTGTCAGCTTACATAGGTACACCAATTATGCCAAAGAAGAAAAATACAGTCAACCAGAAAAGTGGGAATTAGATAAAGCCACCATTAAAGAAAATGAAAAAAAAAAAGAAAATGAAAATGTTATCTAACAAACCTAGACGAAAATATAGTCGTCGATGACAAAATTGAAGTTAAAAAAAAACTTAACATTTATAAACGTCCGGAACTAAGGCACAATAGGCGTAAATAATAAAAAAAATAGCCGCAAACGGTAGAGCTCTTGACATAACTGAGTGAAAGAGACCAGACCGAATCGACTTCCTCAATGCGTAATGCAACTGTCATTTCCTAGGTTAAATGACTGGCCATCTATAATCAAGGCCGTGTCTCCTACAATACCCAATGCCAGACCAATCAGACTCCCTGCATTTTAAGTCGAGACGTAATCAAGTTTTTTTTTTAAATTATTCGAATTTCAAAAAGTAGTTTACATTGGTTTTATGCAATTTATTGGCTTCTGTCTTAATTTATGTATTTGATGTGCAACTACGATTTATGTTATTAACCTTATGCAATAGGTCACGTGTATCGCTATTATTTTTAGACTGTTTATTTACAAAATTTGTATAATTGGTTTTATGTGTTGCGCTTTTTATGATATTTGCACAAGCTAATTTATGGTTAATTAGCGTTGCAAATGTGTTTGGAAAGATACTTTTATTATTTTCAATTTTGCTCATCAACTATATATATTTTTCAATACACTCATCCCTATTTCATCTTTACAGAACCCGCCAAGCCCAACGAAAAATGCCCCCGCCGCAACGGTTTCTTCGCCCACCCCGATCAATCTGTCTGCAACATCTTCTACAACTGCATTGAAGGCGAGGCTACTGAGGTCAAGTGTACCGCTGGACTCCACTTCGATGAGTACTCCGGAACTTGCGTGTGGCCCGACTCTGCTGGCAGACAAGGATGCAACGTTCAAGAGAGTGAGTTTCTTTTTTTGGAATTCTATTTTTGAATGGTTTGATTACGAGTTGATTTTACTTCTCTCGTGGAATTATAAGTACTGACTGTCACAGATATAAAAGACGTATGACCTCCTTAGCTAAAGTCTTTCAGAACGGAATAAACCTTTTCTGGCTTAGCTTTGATATTCATCCAAAATCAGTCATGATCTACCAAGGATCTAAAATCTTCAATTGATCATATTATAATAATATATTTCTAACCCACTCTTTACTTTTTACAGAGAAAACCAAAGACGGTTTCGAGTGCCCTGAGAGCCCGAAGGTCGACTCCCAAGGACAGATCGTTGCTCACCCCAAGTTCCCCCACCCCAACGACTGCCAGAGGTTCTACGTGTGCCTGAACGGCGTGGAACCCCGTGACCTTGGCTGCCAAGCCGGAGAGGTCTACAACGAGGAGAGCGAGAGGTGTGATGCGCCTGAGAATGTGCGCGGATGGTGAGTTGTCGAGTCCTGATTTTTGGGTGTATTTTATTAAGAGAGAGCCATGGGAGCTGCCGCATGTAGCTAATTATTTTACAACTTTCACACAACGCCATCTAGTTTTAAATTAAGCAGAGCTAGTCCCATGTTGTAAAATGTGTGGCCATAACATCATATTTATTCAGAGAATAAATTTAGTAAGTAGTAAAAAGTCTGATATGTACGTGAAATTCTGGAACTCAATTAAATCAATAATTCACAGCTAGTGTAACTTGTTCATACAGAGCGTTATATTAGCGATCCATCTTAGTTTCGCAATAAGTGTTAGGTTTCTAACACGTATTTCTTGGTGTTAGAAATTGTTGAAATTATCGACTTTTCTCTACTATAATTTGATTATATTATATACTTAAACCTTTCTCACTCCATCTTTTGGTGAAACCATATGAAAATCCGTTCCTGTTGAACATGATAATTATGTTTTTTTTTGTGTTGTCACATAATAATATGTCATTTCATGTATGTTATATGTCTACGTACCTAAAAAAAATACCATTCTTATAAATAATGGAACGTTATAGACGGTTATTATTCTTTCAAATATCCGGCATCTCAATTTATTAGAATCTTAATTAAATCCCTATTTAAAAAAATAATATTATCTAATTCTCTTATTTTTTTATGTTTACAGTGAGGACTGGTACAAAGACGCTGAGGAATCCGCTCCCGCACCCAAAGCGAGAAATTAAGACCTAGTGATATCCTAATATAGTTGTATGTTAAGACTTAATAAGTAAAATACATTTTAAGTTAAATAATTGCATTTTATTTTATGAGAACCCATTTTTGGTACGAAAAGTGGGAGGAAGGAATCATCAAATAACTTATCCCGCTCTAGATGGAGCGGGTGGGCGTGTCAGACTGACTAAATCACACCGGTGTTACTTTAGTCGCTTTTTGCGGTTCAGGACCACGGTGACTATTTTGAAAATTTCTGTAGCCTATTTTATGACAACCCACGCAAACTTGACTACCTACCTAGTCTCCTAGCTGTCTGTGTTCATTCATAGCAATTAATAAACCAGTGAGAGCAGTGGTGGCCGAGTGGTAACGGACCCGACTTACGAGCGGTAGGTCGCGGATTCAAACCCAACCAGGCGCATTACTTTGAGCAATTTATTTCATCACCACTGCTCTCAAAACTCAAAACTTTGAAGGAAAACATCGTGAGAAAAACGGCATGTCCTCGAACCAAAAATTCGAAGACATGTGACATCCATCAACCCGCACTGGGCCCGAGTGGTGGATTACGGTCCATTCCCTCTCCTAAAGAGGAGGCCTTAGTCCTAATAGTGGGAACATAATAATAAATAAGAGTCGGCCTCTGCCATGCTAATTAATAAACCACTACTTCATCATCATCATCATCTTCCTGCCCTTGTCCCATATTACATAAGGTCGGCACAACATGTTTTATTTTCCTTTCTGTCCTATCACCCTTCATGCTGTCACTAACTTCCTTTTCTTTCATATCACTCCTTATACAATACATTCATCTTTTCTTTGACCTTAATCTCCCTCTCCATCCATAACTATTTTAGTAACATGCGTTTTATCGCTCCTCTTCAACGAAATGATTTTATTTAAATTTTTCAGTCACTGGCGCCACTTTCAAACTTCCTCTAATATACTCATTTCTTACTTTAACCATTCCATTCCGTCACAACCCACACATACACAACATTCATAGCCTAACATTCTGATATTAAAATAAAATAATCACAACAAATCACAAGATAACTAAATTAATAGTAATAATACTATTACATCGAAAGTACAGGTGTTGTTATCGACTGGGCAAGATGATGAAATCATACGAAATATTATCAAAGGATATTATCACCCCGTTAAACGCAGAATTGGTCATACCCAACTGTTCTGTCCCCTTAGCCAAGTTACAACCTTTTCGTTGATCGCCTCGAGTCGTCCACGCCTCCTATTCCTTTGTTCTGACCACGTGATTGACCGTTGAGATGTCGTCAGAATAAAGAAATCGGAGGCGTCCTCGAGGCGATCGACGAAAAGAAAATCGAAACGAAACGGTTGTAACTTGGCTAGGGGGGCTTGGGTCGGTTTTAAGACTAGAATGTAGCTGAATATCAACATTTTAAATGGAACGACTACCTGAACTCCACAATGCAGTAAACGGGAAACACGTTACTGCTTGGCATGATGGTGTCAGAAATTTTGACTTCCAATTTTAAATGGCGACTGTCGAACCATTATACACTCCAATTTGAACATTTGGGTAGTGGAAGAAATTAGTTATCCTAATTGCAGGTAAATAATATGGGAACCACAGAAACAGTGATGACACATGGCACTGAAACGTAGTCGATTATAATAGGCCTCATCAGAAGGCTTACAGTCACCCAAAGGGCAATGGAAAGGGCTATTCTGTAACCTTGCGTGATCGTATCAGGAATGCAGATAGAGAGACCAAGGTCGCCGACAAATCACCAAACTTAAGTGGCAGTGGACAGCACCTTACTCGTAGAACGGATGGTGGATGGGGCCGAAAGGTAAGGCGGGATCTAGATTGGCGACCGCGCACCGGAAGACGCGCATTAGAAGGCCTCACAAGGTGGACCAGGTCGTTCTTGGTGAGAGTCGCGGGAATGCGATGGATGCGAGACGCACAGGACTGCTCGTTGTAGCGACACTTGGGGGGCTTATGTCAAGCAGCGGACGTCTTTCGGCTGAAATGATGAATATGAGAAATGACGCATTACATTGGTAGCGCCTCTGTATTGGTAACTAAGCACGCACACACAACGTATTCGTAATCAAGATTTATCAAGAATTTATCGACATGAAGAAGAATTACCTATTTTAAAAATAGCGGTCTACTTATTACTAACAGGATGTGCGTTTATCATGCATGTTGTATATGGCCGAAAGGTTTTGAAGTGACGACTGCGTACTGGAAGACACAGCGTTGGTTGGCTTCCCACAAGGTGGACCGGTTGGTGAGGGTCACGGGTATCCGATGGATACGAGACGCACAGGACCGAGCATTACCGTTTTTTGGCTGAAATGATGATGATACAAAATTAAAATCAAATGAAATATTAAAATAATCACAAATAAATAAAATTCGTAGACATTAAAATAACCAATGTCCGTAAATAGAATTAAATGGAATTCAATTTATGGATGATTTTGTGTAATGTATAAATTATTATATGCCCTTGAAAACATATATCTTCTGACTCAAAATCGATATTTTTAGAAGGAATAACACCAAGCAAAGGTGTAACCAAGATCGAGAGCGGTGGCGTGGAGCGAGAGGAAGTGTCATAATTGACTAAAACCCATACAGGTTGATTTAGTTGCCCTTTGTTTTCCAAGGTCATAGTAACTATTTTTGAACAATCCTGCAGCTCAGATTTACGCAGCCTGTACTTTACGTCTCTGAAATGTGGCCCTCTCACTTTACATTTATTTTAAGGTACACAGAATGATGAAGTTCCTCTTTTCTACAACATGCAACATATTAAACGCAAATCCTGAAAGTAGTATGTGTAAAATCGGCAATTGAATTCATGATTATTTTAGAATAAAAATACTAGCTTTTGTCAGCGGTTTATTCATACAAACTTCCAACCCCAGTTTTATCTTTTTAGGGGTGGAGTTCCGTAAAATCCATTCTTAGCGGATATCTACACCCTATAAGGAACCTACTTGCCAAATTTTTAGTTTGTAAGTGTTATAGTTTCTGAGATTTTGTGATTAATCAGTGAGTGGTATTTTGCTTTTATTATATATAGATTTCAATAAATCTTGATTACGTCACTTGCGGGTTTGTGTGTACGTGCTTAGATACAAATAGATACCAATGCGCTACCCAATGTATTAATATTTGACCCATATTATTTATCTACTATTAGGATAATTGATTTCTTGAAAAAACACTACCTCCGTTATGTTATGTAAAATTTCAGTGCTTGAATTTTAATTTTCTAATTAGGATATACAAGGGTGAGCATTATCTTAATTACATGTTGTATGACAGCTGTATAAATGCACTTTACTGACGTTTCACAATTTCACCTACACAACTGATACAGAACCCAATTCATGCACTCAGAAACAACAAAATGTCTCATTGTAACGAATCATCTAACATATTGTCAGACAATTATAAAATTAGTCACATCCTCTCACCAACGCTTTGTGCTGTTTAACTTGTAACTATGTCAGACACAATGAGCTTTCGAAAATTAGTTCTCACTGCACGTAAGAAATATAATGTAATAGTGTAGGAGACAATGTGCATGTGAATACGTTGAGGTGTACTAAGAATTGGCCACCCTATTCGTAGTTAAATGAGGTGACTATGGAACGGTTCTCAGTTTGATCATTTGTTCTATGTATACCAACGTGTTCTATATATTCCAAGAAGCAGTAAAATCTACCTCAGAGTGAAGGCCAAGTAAGTGTTACCACTGGGGCATAATGGCTTGATGATATTTCATTCTCTATATATACAAAAGAAGAAACTGACTGACAAATCAACGCACAGCCGATACTACTGGGAATAGTATCGTGAAATTTTGCACAGAGCTTCCTTTTATGATGTAGGCGTAAAGTTTACGCGAGCGAAGCTGCTGGCAGAAGCTAGTGTAAATATAAATTCATCATCATCATCATTTCAGCCGAAAGGCGTCCACTGCTGGACATAGGCCTCCCCCAAGCGTCGCCACAATGAACGGTCCTGTACGTCTCGCATCCATCGGACTCCCGCAACCGTTACCAAGTCATCGGTCCACCTTGTAGGAGGCCTTGCAACGCTACGTCAGTAAGTCGGAAATATAAATTAGTTTGCCAAAATTAAAAATAAGTGACCGTAAGCAGGGCACATTGTTCACAGAATCGATGATCGACAGGGCCGAAAGGTTTTGGAGTGGCGACCGCGTACTGGAATACGCTGCTTGGAAGACCTCTAAGAAGGCGGATCGAAAACCTGGAGAGGGTCGCGGAGATATGATGGATGTGAGACGCATTGGACCAGACGTTGTGGCGACACTTGGGGGAGGCCTATGTCCAGCAGTGGACGTCTTTCAGTTGAAAAGATGATGATGGCAAAACCACCAAACATAAGAGATTGATAATAATAAAATAACTGTCATATTGAGTTTACTATGTTGCTGCTCCCTCCTGCAACAGATACCTTCACCTCTCTCTCACATCTCATATCTATGGAAGACTTTCTTTGTCATTCTTAACCAGTCAACCAAATCAAAAACTCAATCAAAAACTCAATCAAATCAAATGAATTTGACACACACACCGTGTCACAGACTCGCTCCCACGTTATTTTACAAAATTGACGACTGACAGATGTCAAACCACAACATTCCAGTACTTAAATTTTCCATAATTGGTATTAAAATGAACATGTTTCTCGTTATTTCGACACGCCAGGAAGACAGTACTGTTGGCATTTGACATGCGTGCATCGGAGCGTTGCATTCGACTCTCATTTGACATTTACATGACCTTTATCTATCGTCAATGTGAATACGTTTATGTAAAAGCTGTTAAGGTAGTTTGGTTTTTGTCGTACATAGAGACAGTGGTGTCCGCCTTCAGGGTAAAATGGTCCTTATCGCCATAACCACTGGATTTATACCAATGATTAAAAATACTAAAATTGCAATCTAAATATAGGTAAGCGTAGTATATGCTTATCTTCTTTATAGCTTCCGCTTAGTAATAATCCTCCTAACCAAATTTCGATCATGGTGGCCAATCCCAACAGAGATTAGCGAAGTACGCAGGAGATATTTTAGTATTCAAGCGTGTGCGCAAACACAGGTGAACTCTAGGTTCCTTTATTCTCGCCGGTTGGTCTAGTGGTTAGTGGCCCTGACTACTATGCCGGAGGTCGTGCTTTCGATTCCCACCCAGGGCAAATGTTTGTGTGATAAGCACGATCTTTTGTTCTGTCTGGGTTTTTTTTTAGGTGGGAGAATCGTCTTATGACAAATCCCGCTCTTGGGCGGACCCACTCCTGTTCCTTCTTTGTCTTCGTCCCAGAGCCACGGGTTTCACTTGCACACTACCCGCGGCTCCAGTAGGTTTTGATATTGCTGGGCCCCTACGATTTGCTGACATCTCCCTGAGGCGCGCGTGGAAGAGTACGCACCGTCGACGACTTGGGCTCGGTCTGGACGGTCGGACAGCGAGCCACTCATTGCTCGCCGTCCGCAAGCCCGCCTACGGTGGCCGGAAATCGGGAACGGAATCCAGGCGGCGGTTGGGGCGTGAGGCCTCGCGCGATCGGCCACCTCCTTTACTAGCATTACTGCTTCGTAGAAGGAGGCGACTGCCTGCCACTACTCCTCGCTCCGGATCATGGCCTGTACCAAGGCCCGGCGCGAGAGATCGCCACCGCCGATCGCCCCCACGAGGACACGGCGTTGTTCTGCCCAAGCGGGGCACACCTCCACCGTGTGCTCTACCGTGTCCTCCGGGCAGTCCACACAGTGATGACACCTTGGCGTCGCTTCCGCACGAATCCGGTGCAGGAAGTTCCCGAACTTACCATGTTCGGTGAGAACCTGCGTCATGCGGTGAGGACGCCGTAAGGTCTTTCCAACCACGACTCAAAGCCTCACGCCCCATGCTTGTGGCGTGCCCTTCTGTGTCTGGGTGTAATTTGTCTGTAATATGTATGTATTTAGAAACATATAAGTATGTTTATCAGTTGTCTAGTACCTATTTATAACACAAGCTCTGCTTAGCTTGAGACTAGATGGCGTTGTGTGATAGTTGATAGTTTGACTGACCTGTTGGTCTAGTGGTTAGTGGCCCTGACTGCTATGCCGGAGTTCGTGGGTTCGATTCCCACTCAGGACAAATGTTTGTGTGATGAGCACGATCATTTGTTCTGTGTCTAGGTGTAATTTATCTATAATATGTATATATTTAGAAATATTTAAGTATGTTTATCTAGTTGTCTAGTACTCATAACACTCTCTCTCTGCTTAGCTTGGGACTAGACGGCGTAGTGTGACAGTTGTGTGAATATTATATATTATATTTATATATTATATATATTATTTATTATAGTTGTGGAATATTATTATTGTCATAGTACAATGGGGCAGCAAGCCGACACGACCGGGGAGAGATCAGGCGCTGGATCAACGGCTTTACCAGGCACGGGGGAAGCATATACAACATTTAAACTCATCGAAACTACAGAGTAATTCGTAATGAAAAAACCCAATACAACTTTTTTCTCAACCTGATAATCGAATCCAAGTCCTCATGCTCAGAAAACGTGCTTGTAATCATAAGACCAACGAGGCTGTTAAAAAACGTCTGCACCTAGTATCTATAGATAATTTAGAAGAGAGGGAGTAGCTATGTCTATACCAAATTGATTGAGTAAGCTATGAAACTTTTCATAGCCATGGAGACTACATGAGTTTTTGTTAAGAAAGTAACAATATAATTTCAGGCTATTTCTATCGGGGTTCGAGACGTAACAATCGCAATGACGGACCTCCATTTTTTCTTCGAAATAAACATAATTATTCTGAAAGTGCTAAAAGACCGTAAACCATTTCTCATTACAAAAATAAGGTAAAAAAAATCCTTTCAAATTCTTAAGTACAAGAAGTGGTTTTCAAAGGTCGACAACCTCAGTAATATGTTCCAATCTAAACTCTGGTATTTTTATTTTTAGTGGCCTCTAAAAGCGCTCACCTTGTAAACTGGAAGACCTCTGGTTACTGCGGATTGCAGTTAGAGATCCGTGGAGGTGGAATTAAACCTGTTGCGTATTGTTCTTGGAGTGAAAGCAACTGGTAGCTCTGTAGTAACGGCTCCGATTAACGCGTGGTTGTTTGCGGGTTCAAAATCAGCCAGTAATTTATTTCATCACCACTGCTCTCAAATCGGTAAAGGAAAACATTGTCAGGAAACCGGCATATTCTAGAACCAAAAATTCGAAGACATGTGATATCCGCCAATCTGCTCTGGGCCCGCTTGGTGGATTACGGCCCATAACCTAGACAGGAGGACCGAGTTTCAGTTCTGGGAACATTAAAAGGCTTGATTATGGTTATGCTTATAGAGTAAAAGAGTCACAAAGAGTGACGAATGGTTTTTTTTTTTATAATATTCCACAAGTATCAGTATCAAGTATCAGTAGTATCCGTCTAGTCCCAAGCTAAGCAGAGCTTGTGTTATGGGTACTAGACAACTGATAAACATACTTATATATTTCTAAATACATACATATATAGATAAATTACACCCAGACACAAAACAAATATGATCGTGTTCATCACACAAACATTTGTCCTGGGTGGGAATCGAACCCACAACCTCCGGCATAGCAGTCAGGGCCACTAACCACTAGACCAACAGGCCAGTCTTGAGCTTGAACTGTCAGAATGACAGTCATTAGCAATCGTCTGGGTAAGCCTTTATGTTTGGTCCTTAGTCGAAAGAGTTACCATGGCTGCAATGCGCGGACAAAATGCCTCAACACAGGAGCACGTAAATCTTCAGCTAAGGTTTTCAGGATATTGTTGTGATTTCCCCGCACGCTTCTCATAAGTGACCCAACTTTTTTCCGAATGACGGTATGAAAGCCATCAGTTCGAGCCTGCGTGAACATCTCGGAGGCACTGCAGAAACGAGGAAGTTTTAAAATTTTCCTGAAGATGTTGTTATGTGCGCAATGAATTTTTGATATGGTTAACCGTACAGCAGGCGAATCAACGGGCCAATATGTAGGTTGCCGATAAAAAGGGTCTTGGAAAGGCTTTAAAAGAGAGATAAAATACATCACCCGCCTATTGTTCAAGTGTCTGTCTTAGTGCTTTGTGAATGTTGGAAATGAGAATGTAGAGATGGATGTGTAGAAATGAGTAAATAAGAGGAAGTTTGCTAGTAGCGCCAGTGATTGAACTTGAAAGGGAATCGTTTATCCTGGTATGTTCATGTGAAGAGGAGGGATGAAGAGCAAGCTACCAAAGGAGTTATGAGTATACATGTGGTTGGAGAGGGAGACCAAAGAAAAGAAGAATGGAATGTCTGAGGACTGATTTGAAAGAAAAGGATTTAGTGACAACATGACGGGTGGTAGACAGAATAAAAGAAAAAACCAGGGCAAAGAGATAATGAAGTTACTCTACATTTTCGGTGGCAAACGGAACCCAATCATTTGTAATATTTAAACACAAACACAAAATCGTTCTTTTTATTGTATTGAGAAAGGAGTAAAGTCATGATGAGATTTTAATGATAATATCACGTTGCCCGTATTTAAACAATAATTATAGCGTAATGTAATTTAGATAGATATCTAGATTTTGAAACTAGAGAAAATACAAAAGGATTTTTTTGTGTTTGTTTCGGTGTATTTATTTTTTTGTACAGATCAATCGTGCCGAAACTTTTAATGTCCTGAATTTGATTCTGCAAGTCTTTGTTCTACATTTCATATTTAAACGTCTGGTAAAATAAAATATAGATAATCTGATTTTATTTTAACATGATAATTGAAACGTATTTTCAGCGAATTAGGAAATTAGCAATTCGGTTATTACATGCTTTTATTTAATTTCACCTGCCCCGATGTTTGTTTGTCTGTAATCAAATCTTGCAAATTAAATTTGATCCTTTTCCCGGTTACCGATTGAGCTGAAATTTTGCATGCATGTGCAAATCAGATGACGATACATAATTATTATGACATGGAGCTGATCTGATGATGGAACCGGAAGGTGGCCATCGAAACTCAGATAATCCTATCATGTTTGAGCTTTTTGAAACGGTTTTGATGAGTATTAAATATATATAGGTTTACACCGCGCTACGAAAGCTTGTTATGAAAAAATGATTTTGATTGAAAACTTGTTAATAGTTCTTTCTTTGTTTCTTTAAAAAATATTGTGCCACACTAGGAATTACGCCTGTATATTAGGAGTGTACATAAACATGTAAACTCACATACATATGATACTCAGAACCATAACAACTATCTGTAGGCCGTACTACGATATGCATGCGGGAATCGAACCCGCGACTCATAGCGCAGCATCCAATCGCAAAATCACTGCGCGTGCTGCCCAACTTTAAAATTGAATTAAAAACTTAAAACTTCATCATATCTACACTAATATTATAAAGAAGTAAAGTTTTGTTTTGTTTTCCCCCTAGCCAAGTGAAAACAGTTTCGTTTCGATTCTCTTTTCGTTGATCGTCTCGAGTCGGCCACGCCTCCCTTTCCTTTGTTCTAACCACGGGACTGAGCGTTGAGATGACGTCAGATCAAAGGGATCGGAGGCGTGGCCGGACGACGGGGGCAGCAGTATTAATATAGCCCAATAAAAGAAAAATAAATAGTTAACGAACTTCTGCCAAAGGCGTCGCATGCGTGAAAACAGAAAGTTATCCCAAGGCAACTTACACTGGGCATAAAAAGTATACTTTGTACTTTTAAACCGACTTCAAAAAAAGAAGGAGGTTCTCAATTCGGGGGCTGGTCCGATTGCAAAAATTTTTTCACCGATAGAAAGTTACTTTATTCCTGAGTGACATAAGTTATATTTTATGTTCGCAGGCAAAGCCGCGGGCAAAAGCTATTATCAAATATTTTATCGGCAAGGTTTTAAATCTGCACATATTAAAGGCAAAGTCTTGACTTACTCACTGATTCATCAACGCTCAACTTAAAGCCTAGAATGATGAAATATTGCACAGAAGTTCTTTTTATGATACAAGAATAAGAATACAAAATTTTGATACAAGTGCAGAAAATTTGTCATTGCGATCGAGGCGAAATTCGCAGGAGCCGTAGGCGAGTTTGTTATGGAGCCGAGGGCTGCAGTGATAAAATTGCACGTGTATCAAAAGACTTTTTTCAATACACTTACAAAGAAATTAGTAAACGGTGGTTGACAGGAGACTCGCGGGGGTCAATGCGCGCCCAGCCTGATAGGATAAATTAATAAAATTGTGTCGGGGGAGAACTCTGCACTAGTGCGGAAAACAGTCTACTGCGTGCCTAAAAGTGATGGAATAAAAGCGGGTTTTTGAGTAAGTGTATTGAAAAGGATTTTTCAAAAATTCACCTCTTAAGGGGATGAAACGGGGGTCCAAATCATGCATTAATCTATCTCAGAAGCTACATTTTCTATATACCATTCAAATAAAACAAACAGTATCTACTAGCATAACCAAACACATTTATTAAGCGATCACACCTATTAAAGTAAGATTAACTATTAAATCACCTGTTTTTTTTTGTGTAACTTTCTATTTATTTAACAGAAACTTAAATTAAATCTAAACGTAATTAAAACTAACTTACAAAATAAAATAAAAGCCCTATATTTCTAAAAAAAGCAATCTAAAGTACGGCGTCGAAAAACTCCTCCACATCGCTGTCGACTGGTAATTTACCCAGAAGACTAGCGGCATTGTCACGCTGAATGGCAATGCTTATCCTTTATCCAAAGTAAAAACCAGCCCTTGGGTCACGCGAAGTGTCAACAAGAAGTTTTGAAAATACTTTAAATAATTTGTGAGCACTCGGACCCCACGATCCGAGAGTTTCAACGACAAACGGCTCGAAAATATAACTACCAACAAGGTTATCATTATCACCTGATTAATCTGAAATTCATCCATATTAAATGCTACAGGAAACAATCCCTCTTTACCAAATATGGGAATTCCAGTTTCACTTAAAAATACCAACCAATATTTTATTTATTGGGTATCGAGTCCCCGATTGTACCACCAACTACATACAGTAGTAACAATTTGATATTTGACTGGCTTATGGTTAGCGGTTAGTGACCCTGACTGCTATGCCGGAGGTCGTGGTTTCGATTCCCACCGAAGACAAATGTTTGTGTGATGAGCACGATAATTTGTTCTGTGTCTAGGCGTAATTTATCTACAATACGTATGTATTTAGAAATATATACGGGAACAACTTGTGATCCACGGAAGCCCATCAAGTTGAAGGGTAAAATCTACAAGTCCGTGATAAGGCCTGTCATACTGTATGGATTTGAATGTTGGGCTGTGAAAAAAACGTATGAAAAAAGATTGCACGTAGCGGAGATGAGAATGTTAAGATAGATGTGCGGTGTGACGAGAATGGATAAACGGAGAAATGAATATATTAGGGGAAGTTTGAAAGTGGCGCCAGTGACTGAAAAGTTGAAAGGAAATCGTACTAAAAGAGTTATGAGTTTACATGTGGATGGATGGAGAGGGACAGCGAGACCAAAGAAAAGATGGATATATTGTGTGAGAAGTGATATGAAAGAAAAGGGAGTTAGTGATAGCGTGACGAGTGACAGGGCAGAATGAAAAAAAACGTGTTGCGCCGACCCCAAATAAACCGAGACAAGGGCAGGAAGATGATGATTTAGAAATATATAAGTATGTTTATCAGTTGTCTAGTAATCATAGCACAAGCTCCGACGACGTACAACATTCTGTCATCACCGACGCCAAGGTGTGCGGTTGACTGTACCGCACACGCGCACTGAGGTTGTTGTCCTACCTGCATACATAAAGTTGGGGTATATTATACACCAACGCAATAGGTACATTTTTGTATGCTTTTGTGAGGGAAGACTTATTGAACGTGGAGAAGTTAATTGAGATTTCTTGTATCTCCTTGATAACCGTTTTGTTCATTATGAAGTTAGTTTATGAGAAATATTATGGACATCCCACCCATACGTACAAAGCGTTTTAGGAACACATTCATAATGCGTACAGCTAAAGAGTGGAATTCCCTGCCGGAGTCTGTGTTTCCTGATAGCTACTACCTAGGGGTCTTTAAGTTAAGAGTGAATAGGTTACTTCTAGGCAAGCGTGCTCCACCGTCGGCCACATCATCGCTTACCATCAGGTGAGATAGTGGTCAAACGCGAGCCTATCAATAAAAATAATCTTTATATCTTCAAAAACTACAATAGCAACATTATTTTTTCTTTTTCAAAACACGTTGTCCCACACTAGGAATTACTCCTGTATCACGTGTGCATTCTCAAGTATGAAAACTTACATACAAAAGACACCCAGATCCTGAACAATTATTCGTAGGTAATATAAATATTTATTCCGTGTGAGAATCAAACCTGTGGAACTACGACAGCCGTGCCGTCAACTAACTTAGGGCGGAATTCACTAATAACTAATCGCGTTTTAACATTTGGCTCGCATAATGGCGTTTAGCCGCTGTCACTAGTGTCACTTGTAAAAATTCAACAAAAGAAAAATACAGAATACGTAAAGTTAAAACGCGATTAGTTATATTGGTGAATTCCGCCCTTAGTCATTTGAATTGCGGCAAACTTAGATTCGGCCTGGCTTTTTAGAGATTATTATTTTTCTTGCGAATCTTTAAATAAATAAAACATATCAAATCAAAGTTGAAATTGATGTAAAAAGCGTTTAATTTGTATACTTGATTGAGATAAAAAAGAAAAAACCATTTCTAAAACTAATTGTTAACTAACCATGAAGTCCTGAAACGGAATTACAGTTAGTGAACAAATGAAAAACAAACGCGCGTATCAAATAAAAATTCAATTCTTTTGAAATTCTCTCATGCTGTGCTGTAACATAAAAACTGGGCAAATGCGAATCGAACTCGCGCTGAGGGTTCTGTACAAACTTACCTATAAACTAGTTCAATTCTCAAATGGAGTCTCGAAGATTTTTCGCAAAAAAAGTATTTTTTTTGGAACGTAACCAACAAATTTACTGTTTTCAGATTTATTACTATACCTACTTGTGCTATAAGACCTTGCTTTAGGCCAAATTTCATGATTTTGGGTCAATGGGAAGTAATCTATGAATTTTGATTCCCTTGAGAGTGTCGAAATATACGTTTTGTTTTGCGACTAAAACGGTTTTTTTCGTTAATTTAGAAGGTTTTCCTGAGAGAAAGAGTCTTGACAGATATAGATAAACAGACGGACAACAAAGTGATCCTATAAGGGTTCCGTTTTTCCCTTTTGAGATATGGAACCCTGAAAAGTGAACTTTTTGTGTTTATAACAGCTATTAGTTATTTATTTATTTATCGTGCAGTGTGGCAAATGGCTCACTGTAATAGGCAGCAATATATTGTGCAAATACATATACAGGTTATTTTTGCGTTGCGCTTACGACCTAGCGCCGACTTAGGCTTACAAAATGTCTATCAATTAGTTGTCTAACACAGTTTTGGTATGTTGTGATATAAAAGTGTAAGGTAAGATTTCTTGTAACACAAAATTTGGCGCAAACTATAGACTACTCGCAATTATAAAAAAAAAACTGATTAAAATGTTTTTTAAAATGAATTACTGGACTGATCCTTGGGTAAGAACCTTAAATATATTATAAAATCATTACCTATCTAAGAAAAGGTTCCTTTATTGAGATATGAGACTGAAATATCCATCATATTGAAGACAGTAATGTTTTTCAATGTGGGGAAATTCGGGGCAGTTATAATAGATACAGATTTCCAAGAATGCACTTTCATATCCAAAGAGGTATACGCTATATAATTAGCATCTTCTTCTGACTGAATGACTTCTTGAAATTAAAAAGTGCTTGAAAATAGATTATTTGAAATAAATTGCTTTTTTTTAAAATTTTGATTTAAAACTCTGACCCTCACTCTACCGGTGTGGGAGGAGTTTTTAATGACTATCCACTCCAAAAAAGGAGAATGTCTCATATAAAGTGGTGTAGTTTAGTGAAAGGAAGTTGGAGATGTTCTGATCAGTCTCATCATGAACATGATGGATGTGCCGTATTTCAACACGCATATGTAACATTAAGATCTATCATTATGTAATTTTATTGTTTTAACATTGTAAACTAATTTCATCTTATTGCATTACAATTGACTGTTACAAAAATCTACTTTTCATTTCTCTTCAAAAGCATAAGGTTCATTGAATGTCAGGTTTTAAAGAACGATCGTTAGTTTTAGCGAACTATTGTCTAATATTTAACAGCAGCTTTGTCATGTTCCCACTGCTGGGGCTCAGACCTTCTTTCAAGGAGAGGGAATGTGCCGTAATTCATCATGCGGGCTCAGTATGGATTGGTGGATGTTACATGTCATTGAATTTCTTTGCACTTGGGCATGCCAGTTTCCATACGATGCTATACTTCACTACATATTTTGAGAGCAGTGGTTATAAAATAACCAGGCGGAACTAGTGTGTATCTTAAAATTATAATAGGTTGAAATATGTTCTTGTAGGAGGTCATCTTCAAAAATACTTTTAAAAATTCGCACTCAGCAACATCTATATATTGCTGAATGCCATCTACAGAGTAGAGGAGTAGAATTTTTTTGCCGATTTTTCTCCGTAAGAAATGACCAATTGGAGCTGTATACTAGCTTTTAACGTTTTATAAGTGATGGGCACTTAATAAATGGGCCTGGAATAAAATATATTAAATTAAAATGAATAGAGTCTAACGGAAATTGCTGGTCATATGTGCCTACTGTTTCTGCACATAGAAATAAACAATTTAGGTCTTTCAGAATTCCGAAACAAAATTGAAACTCCCATATTAATTTTTTTCAGCATTGTTTATATGAATTTACTATGACTTCAATGAAGAAAGCTGTTTAACCCTTCGGGCACCCCGGGGTATTGTTTTTACATCATTGGGCGTTTTTACGTAAACCACCAAAAAAAGAACTTTTTCTGGGTTTTTCTAGGAAAAACAAAAATATAGAAACCAAAATTTTCGGCCAAAAAAAATTTCGTACATACGTATGTACAAAACGACAATTAAGCGTTTTTCAAGGTCATTCAATTTGTACAGACGTATATACAATCGGCGCTCGAGGGGAAGGTTGTATGGGGGACAGACCTTTTCGACAGCGGGTAAAAGCTATTAATAACATATTACAACATCACACTAATAGGTATTACAAAGGCGAAAGTTTGTGAGTGTGTAGTGTCTGTATGTTTGTTATTTCTTTACGCTCGAACAACTAAACGAACTTGGATAAAATTTGGTACACGCGTAGATCATGTCCTGGAACAGCACATAGGATAACCCGGTAATATTACTTATAAGTAGAAAATTTACCCAAAAGAACTTAATTACGTTCTTTTGGGTCAATTTTCTACTTATACGCTAGAGAAGCCGCTAGCAACAGCTAGTTAATGACTTGCCGGTTGGTTTAGTGATTAGTGGCCCTTACTGTTATGCTGGAGGTCGTGGGTTCGATTCCCACCCAGGACAAATATTTGTGTGATGCACGATCATTTGTTCTGTGTCTGGGTGTAATTAATCTATAATATGTATGTATTTAGAAATATATAAGTATCTTTATCAGTTGTCTAGTACCCATAGCACAAGCTCTGCTTAGTTTGGGACTAGATGGCGTTGTGTGATAGTTGTGGAATATTAGATTATATTATTAGTTTTTTAAAACATTCGATTGGTAAACATAATAATGGTAAAACGATAATTTAGGACTATTTATTGTTATTGGTTAATTTTAATTACATATTTATGAGGCTAACAGCTGCCAGGCTAAAATGGGATTGGGTGGGTCACATCAGGCGCATGCACTCTCACGGTAGGGCAAGAGTCTCCATAAAGTGGGAACCTGAGGATTCCCACTTTGGCGACGCCGCCGATGTCAACTTGGGAAGAGGTGGCGAGATGACTTAGACGCCTACCGCAAGGGCTGGTTCGAGGTGACTCGAGAAATGAATACCTGGAAAAAGTTGAGGAGGCCTTTGCCCAGTTATGGGAAAGTATAAGATAAATACAAAAAAAAAAGATCCAAAACATATCAGTATTATTTAGGGTGTTTAATATCGTACGGATTTCATCACGCACGCAGAAAATATCAAAATGCAAAATAACGCGTCCAGCATGCGTATTTTTTTTAATTTGATATAAACTAGTGCTTGACTGCGATCCTACCTGATGTGAAGCTGTGATGCAATCATTGATGGTGATGTGCACTAGTTTATTAAGAGCCTATTCACTCTAGCCATGAAGACACCCAAATTATAATCGGATGGGAAGACCTCAGCAGGCAAATTGTTGCAGCCCTTCGATGAGGTTTCAACAACGTAAGGGTGGATACTCGCCGTACGTCGTGTTGTCCGATTGTTGAAATGAGATGGCGGAATCAAGTCATGTGGTTTCCGCGCATATTCTCCGAAATGCAACCTGTAAACCTGTGCGTATTCCACGCATTACAATAAATACTTGTATGAAATGGACATTTGCGGGGGTTACGCGTGCGGGGCAATCCCATATGCGTGATTAAAACCGTACGACATTAAAAACACCATTAGAGCGTGGCAATTCTCCATAAACTTAAGGTCTAGTATAATCCATTGTATCAAGCCGCACCTTCAAAGGTCAAACTTTCCAATTATGAAACACATTTTAGAAATCAGTTCAATGGCTGGCGACTGCGAAAACTCACAAAACTAGGTAATTGAGGCTAATTATAATTAGAAGGTACTAAAATTCTTTCATTTACTCAACTTGTTCGACGATTAATATCTAGCTAGGACTAGCACGTCAGTTTTATTAGGATATGCACTAATTAATACTTTTATTTAGCGACATTCTGTGAAGAATCGCCAAACTTAAGTGGTAGTGGGTAGCCCACATTCCGCTTGGGCGGAGCACTGCTGTGTCCTCGTGGGGGCGTTCGGCGGCAGCGACCTCTCGCGCCGAGCCCTGGTACAGACCATGGTCTGGAGTGAGAAAGAATGGCAGACGGTCGCCTCCTTCTGAGAAGCAGTATTGCTAGCGATGAAGGCGGCTGCATGCTCCGCTCTGCGGGAGGAGTCATTGGATGATTTCTTACCTTAAAAAAAATTTTGCGAGCAATGTGAGCTACCATTGCTCGCAAAACAGATGGGTGGACCGATGACCTGGGAAGGGTCGCGGGAATCCGATGGATGCGAGGCAATCAGGACCGGTTATTATGGCGACACTTGGGGAGGCCTATGTCAAATAGTGGACGCCTTTTGGCTGAAATGACGTTCTGTTATAGAAAATTCTTAGTTTGAAACTAGGTTTACCATTGACCACTAATACATTTTTTTTTAAATATGACATTATGCCAATTTGCCTAGAAGTTAAGGCAGATGGACATTCATATTTCAGCATATCTATAGGTATATTTACCCGACTGCAAAAATGTTATGTTTTTCGCGCGTATCTTCCTATTTTTCGGTTTCTGCGCTGCGTGTTGTGCCGACTCCAAGTAACACGAGACAATAGCAGGAAGATGATGATGATAATGATGGTTGTTGCGCTGTTTGTCGGAGGTTCGATTCTCACACGCAACAAATATTTCTGTGGCCTACAGACAACTGTTGCGGGTCGCGGTGACTTGTGTAAGTGAGTTTACATGATTGTGAACACACGCACGATGTAGGAGTAGTTCCTGGTAACTCACATCATTATTTTTCTTTAAAAGACATGGAACACCACGCTGAGCTTAAAGGGGTGGCCAGACGGTTGCCAACCAACGTCCCACCCAAGGTGACCTTGCTAGTTTCAATCCGTGTAGACAGCAGTTGTAATCCATGACCATTAACGCCCTTGGTTGGGAGGTGCGTTTTCCTAACCACCGAACGTGTTGGCGCGTGGTTTACATCCATGTAGCCGCAAGACAAACCAAACACATAAACCAAGGTCACCTTGGTTGGAACGCTAGTTTGCAACCTTCTGGTCACCTCTTCGGTTGGGCAAGTCTCCAAAAAGTACCTGAGAATGGACGATGCCGCCGAGGTCGACCTGGGAAGAGGTGTTGAGATGACCTTGACGCCTACCGCAAGGGCTGGTTCGAGGTTACTCGAGAAAAGAATACCTGGAAGAAATTGGTGTTGGAATTGAAGAGGCATTTGCCCAGCTGTGGGGAAAAATTGTCTAAATTAAAAAAAGGTTTAGAGATGATGAAGCTGTTAGCCTAGTTTTTTTGTAAAGATTGTTTGTCATAACTTTAATAATTACGAAAATAATAAAACTAGATAATCCCAATCTCTAATAGACTTTTAACACGGAAAGTCAGTAATGTTCAGTAAACGCTTACTACTATTATATTATTTCACCATCCTTTTAGATTACAACATAGTTAAATTATCTCACCTATGCGTGATGCAAGGCTCTTGACAACCAACCATCGTGCTTGTTGGCGCCGGTAAGGCTACTTTCATGTACCAAGGCACGGGCACGAAATGTTGTATAGAAAACAAAGTATTGTTATGGCCGAGGTGTCCTACACGAGAAAAATTCTCAGTGAGATCACAGAGCAATGGACTGTAAAAAAAGTGTTTACAAAAAAAACAATCGCACTTTTTTACAAAAAAAAAAACAAACAAATATCGACGTTTATGGTTCTGTTAATTCGTTATTTAACACCTCTTCCTTTTTTTTCACTAGGTTCTCGCTTGACCATTATGCGATCTGATGAAAAGCGAAGATGTGGCCAACGATGGAGCAAGCTTGCCTAGAAGTAATCTGTTCAATCTTGACTTAAAGATCCCCATGATGTAGGTGTCAGGAATCCTTTCCTTAGCTGTACGAATAATGAATGTGTTACCAAAACCTTTTGTGCGTATGGGTGGGATATCCACCGTATACCGGTTTGAAGTGTAAAAACAAAGGCGAGAAGTTATAAAGGTTTTCAAGGACTTTACAGTTTCTGTTATGCTTATGACAATTGCTAGGATAGAGGGAGATTCTGTATGAGGCTGCATAGCGTGAGGATTGGTACAAGAAAACAAAGGCTTATGCTCAGTAGTGAGGGATGACCGGTCATGGATAATCTTTTACGAATATGCACTGAAATTCAATCACGACTTCAAGCTTCAACGCTAGAAGCCAATATAATGCAATGCCAAAAATGAGCTTTTTTATTCGATATTCCTGTAACTTAACACCGTGTTGAAAATAAATAAGGAAAAGTTGAATGTTGGAACATGAATCCAATTTTAAGGACACTGGTCCTTCGATTCCGAGACAATGGCTATCTGATTTCATCAAAACTTTTTTTTAATCCTTGCTTTCAAAATTAAAGAACGGTACTTAATCCACGTAAAGTACCTTTAAATAGCTCACCATTATCAAACTTTTTAACGGAGAATTCTTGAAAGGGAAGCTGTGGTAATGGAACACAAAGGGCGATCTAAAGTACACAGGTTTGTTTTAAGTCAGTAAAAGTCTGACATGACCTCTTGCTCTATCCACCCAAGGGCGAGAGAAGTCATTGGAAAAAATTCCCACCTCAAAAAAGATGACAGGTTAATTTGATGCAAGCGGGAATCCAAGTCCCGAGCGCTCAGAGAGGGGACTTTGTCTGGCAACCGAGTGATTCCAGGAAAGACGGTAGCATGATGATTACATGTTGCCGTGCACAGTGAGGCTCAAGGGCTCTTTACAGTCTCCTCAGGGATGTGTCTTCCCATGATGCACAGAGGAGGGGGTAGAGTTGTCTTTAAAGAGATAACGGTGTCTCTTCTATGTGCTGAGGGGATCACCAAGTGATCATGGGAATCCAAGTACCTTTTGAAGGTTTCCCCCAGAAAAAAAAGGCAAGAAGGTGTTAGTCTACTTCTCTTATGTGAGCTAAGCCTAGGGTATATATAATCGTGCAATGATTATTTCAAAGAAAACCCACTTACATTGATAATGAACTGATGAAATGAATAGACTTTCAGCATCTCAGTATATGACGGAGACTTTTAGGATCGATGCTTTTCTAAGTTACGGGATAGTACAAAAGAGTTACCGAGGCTCAGGAACGTAGAGGGTAATTGGAATTCTAAAATAACGTTCTCCAGGTGACAGCACTGGCTCGTCAGGTCCAGGCACCTGTCAAAACGCTTATATCAATGACATTAGTTAAATTGAACTCAACGTCATGTATACGTTTTCAAAAGTAGAAGACCTCTCGGTTAAGTGGCGCCAATTGGTGGTGTGAATTTTCCTGAACACCCTTTCGTTCCATTAAGAGCGGGGAGGGTAATTTGAGAATTTCCCACGTACGAAAAGCATCTCTGTGTACGATTTTGCTTTGCGTGAAAGCTTGTAAATTCCACGAATTAATTAGTAAGGTCAACCACACGTCAGTAACATTTGAATACCACACACTGGTAACAACTTGGCTTTGACAGGCCAGCATTTACGATCACTTTCATTGGAAAATGGTCGTAAATACAAAGTCGTGGTTTGCGTACTATCATCTTCACCTATTCAATATTAAAACATTGAATATTTTATAATTTCTTTGTAGTGTTATAATGAAATCTACAACATCCTTCCTAACAATGGCGATTCTATGTATAAAACGGGTCGCCCTATCTAGTCGTGGTCACGACAACTGATATGTTTTCTTCTTTTCTTGGAAAAAAGGAAGAAATTATCGACGCATACAAATTAAATTACAAGTCACGATACGATGAGCTGTTGACAATTCATTCAATCACAGCAGCTTTTCGATAGACTATTTAACGATATTTCGTTTCCGTAAGTGTGTTCGTGGCATCACCGCGGGCCCTAACAGAATACCAGCGCTATTTATCGTTATAAATAACGTAGCATATGTTGAGTTTGGTGCCTATTTGGCTTCGCACTGATTATACTTTTTTTATTGTATGAGGCACGAATAAAGGTTTTTTATTTCTTTCAGCTAGCACGTGTTAGCAGGCTGGGGCCTGTAAACAAGCACCTTAAGCGCAAACTTACAGATAAATACCAGAGGTCTTAGCCAAGTTGATAATCTACAATCGTTAACGCTAGTAGAAAACTTCAAATGTATGGGAATGACATCATTTCAATGTTATGTCGCGTGATCAGAACAAAGGAATCGGAGGCGTTATAAACCGTAGAAAGAGATTCGAAACGAAACGGTCGTAATTTGGCTAGGCCTGCTGGGGCCTGATCATGTCGTTTTAAAATTTCAGGTGTGCGAGCGAAAAAGATGGATGGAGCTATATACCCTATTTCACTCCATCCCTTTAACAGTTAACGCGACCCTGAAACGCAAATGGCAACTAAAGAAGCTCAAGTGGGTTTTAGTCAGTAAAAGTCTGACAAGCCCTCTTCCTCTACCCAGAGCGCGAAAACTCCTGCTCTGGGTAGAGCAAGAGACTACTTGTTTGATGATTTCTCACCAAAAAAAATAACTATGTATTGGCAACTATTCTCAAATCAAAATTCAACTGTTCATGTATTTAAAAACAGTCTAGGGGTCTTTAAGTCAAGAATGAATAGGTTACTTCTAGGCAAGCATGTTCCGTCGTCGACTATATCATCGCCTTCCACCAGGTGAGATAGTCAAGTGCGAGCCTATCAACAATAAAAAAAAACAAAATATGGAGTACAAAAATGCCATCAACATTATTATCATCATCATTTCGGCCATAAGAATACTGCTATACATCCGCCTCCCCCAAAAAGTCATCACATCGATAGGAAATTGCAATTTTTTTTAAAGTGGGAATTCTTCTGTCTTCTTCCGCTCTAGGGTGGGGTGAAATGTAGGCTTTTACTGACTAAAACTACACCTATGGTCCTTGAGTTACCTTTTGCGTTCTAAGATCACGAGCATCTTTTTTATACTTTTCCCTATGGTTCTAGCAGAAATCGGCTGGAGGTAAAATGGTTTGGAGCTCACAAAATTATACAGTAAAAATATTGCACCGATCATCACCCGTGTGAAGGGCGCCTTAGTCGCGATCGTGAATATGCACACGCAACGCCAGGACCCTGTCTCTAGTTCACAATGCCTAGACCAGTTTGCCAGGCATGCTGTTAGTCTGTTACTCAACTATAAATGTGCTAATATTGCCTAATATTAGTTTATCAGTTTAATTGTATCGGTATTGGTACGGGACAGTTTTGAAATGAATTTAACGCTATTTAATATAATAGACTAGTTAGGGATGCCGTTTCACCCGTATCTTTGATTACTGTTTCGCACCTGTGGGTCCACGCTATGTCCCGGTGTTACACACCGTGTCTGAACACGATTCTGAACCCTCTTGTGGTGTACTTTATCGTCCGCGATTTCTTAATTAAAAAAAAAAAAAAACAATAAGATGTGTAAAAAGTTATTAATTCGCTTTATTACAAGCTTTTATTTAGTTTCACCTGTCCCGATGTTTGTCTGTAATCAAAACTTGCAAATTAAATTTGATCCACTTCCCGGTTGAGCTGAAATTTTGCACGAATGTGTAAATCAGATGACAATGCAAAAATATTATGATGGAGCTGATCTGATGATGGAACCTGAAGGTGGCCAATAGTGGCAATAGGAACTCAGATATTATCGTGTTTGAGTTTTTTGGAATGGTCTTCATCATCATCATCATTATAATCATCATCATCTTCCTTTCCTTGTCCCGTTTTATTTTGGGGTCGGCGCAACACGTTTTTTTCTGCCATTCTGTCTTATCATTTGTCACGCTATCACTAACTCTTGATACCGCGCTATAAGAGCTTGCTATGAAAAAATGATTTTCATTGGAAACTTGCTTAACTGAGTTCAGTTAGCTCAGTTGAGCAGATAGCTCCTTCTAATTTTATTAACTTTAATGACGGAGCTGTACAGGTTGCCAAGTACTTGTCGGAGAAAATTAATTAATCTGAGTCTATCGACACGAGAAGAAGAATTTTCCGTGATTAAAGCGTTCAAAGGGCAATGGAAAGGGCTATGCTCGGAGTTTCCTTGCGTGATCGAATCAGGAATGAGGATATCCGCAGGAGAACCAAGGTTACCGACATAGCACGAAGAATCGCCAAACTTAAGTGGCAATGGGCAGGGCACATTGCTCGCAGAATGGATGGCCGTTGGGGCCGAAATTTTCTAGAATGGCGACCACGTACCGGAAGACGTAGCGTTGGAAGGCCTCCTACAAGGTGGACCGATGACTTGGTAACGGTTGCGGGAGTCCGATGGATGCGAGACGCACAGGACCGTTCATTATGGCGACGCCTATGTCCAGCAGTGGACGTCTTTCGGCTGAAATGATGATGATGATGATGAACGCGTTCAAGCAAATAAAGAAAATCTTCAGATTTATAATATCAGTAGGTATAGAATAGATTTGACTGTCACAAGTCACAGGATTGTAAACTACTGTATCATCACCAATTTGAAGTTTTTTAGTCATCATTTCAGTCGACACTGGACAATGGGAAGTAGGCTATGTTAGTATTCTTCCATTTTATTTCGAGCCATTTGGGAATGATTCTCTCAGATCGTAGTCCGAGTGCTCACAAATAGCACCAAAACCCAAAGACCTGGTTTTTATCTTGGACGTGCTCCTTTCATTACTATAGAGCAGCGAGTCAATGGTGCTAGTCTTTTGGGCCAGTCGACAGCATTGCGGAGTAGTTTTTGACGCCACATTTTAGATTGTTTTCAGTTAATTTTAATTAGTTAAGGGTTTTTATAATTTTTAATGTGTGTGACGGTGTGTGTGTGTGTGTATATAGACAGTGAAATGTATATTTAAATATGTAAATAGTATGTAGCTATTGTTATATAAACGACCCATTTTTGTTAAAATTACTTTTAAATTACATACTGTAGCTATGTATTAGTGTGTGGATTTTTGAAAAAGCTTATAAACATACAAAATGAATATTTCTCTTCATAATAGTAGGTTGAGAGCCGTGGTGGCCCAGTGGTAATGGCCTCGACTTACGACTGTAGGTCGTGAGTTCAAACTCAGGCGGGCACTTTACTTTGTTTTATTTATTTCATCACTACTGTTCTCAAAACGGTGAAGTAAAACATCGTGAGAATATGTCCTAGAACTAAAAAGTCCAAGTCATTCTAACTCTGGGTCCCCGTGGTGCCTATTCGTTCTCTTTGAGAAGAGTTCTGTGTCCCATCAGTGGGAAAATTATAAAGCTTATCAACAACAACAACAAGTTCAACAAGTTCTGCTTAGCTTGGGGCTAGACGGCGTTGTGTGATAGTCGTGGAATATTATATTGTTATACTATGCTTGTATGTTTAGTATAATACATATATATATATATAGAAAAATAAATACATACGTAAAAGAATACGTTACATATTGGTAATCTAGGTTTAGGTAAATGACCACTGTAACATTCAAGTCCATTACATGCATAACCAGAGTATCAATAACTGGACTGGATAACAATAGCAGCTATCTTAAATCCCTAGGGCAAATTATAGCATCAATTAATAGATTCATTATTCAAGCATTTACTTTCACTGATCAATTTATGCGATAAAATTAATTACATAGGCAGTTCATGACTTAATTGCTGTTAACTTTTAAGCTTAACAAGAGCCATCTTAATTAACCTTTTCACTTTGTTTGGAGTGGGAAATCATCCAACAACTTCTCTCACTTTGGATGAAGCGAAAGGCAGTGTCAGACTTTTACTACTAAAGCCTACCTGTGTCCTTCAGTTGCCTATTGCGTTCTGACAACTGACCGTGATCTCTGACCTCTCTTTTCCTGTGACCTAGTACTTACCGGATGACGACTTACCCATTGGTCGCAAATCGGCCGCTTTTCATTCCCTCTCGCTTTAAAACATGGCCTGAACCAGGGCCGGGCACGAGAGGTTTCCATCACCGATCGTTTCTACAAGGACACGGCGATGCTCCGCCCCAGCGGGGCACATCTCCACCGTGTTCTAATTATCCGCACAATGGTGACACCCGAGTATTTCTTCGCCTGAATTCAAAACAGGTACCTAACGAACTGGCCATGTCCGGTGAGGACCTACGGCCGAAGGCGGAAGGTGACGACACCGTCACGCCTTTGGCTGGAGAGGCACGACAGCACCCTCTGTAAAGAGTTGACTTACCACCTTGATTGTGACGTCTCCATTCCACAACCTCCTGTATTCGAGAAAACGGCGACGACAAATTCCACCTAACGGGCCTTTGTACTAAAACGATGAAACGTATGTTACTAAAAGAGTTATGAATATACATACAATGAGATGGATGGACAGGGAGAGTAAGTCAAAGAAAAGGTATATGGATTGTGTGAGATGTGATATGAAAGAAAAGGGTGTCGATTATAGCGTGCCTACAGAATGAGGATGTAGTCCACGTACTGGATCCATGGTACAAGTTTGTGTGTCGATACTGAGACATAGTCTTTAATAAGTAAAGACTTGCCTGTAGCTTGCGGCAAACCAAAGCGAAGGTGGAGAGATGAGCTGGATAACTACTGGAGGGACTGGCCCGCAATGGCCGAGGACAGACGTGTGTGGAAAAAGGAGAGAGAGGCCTTCGCTCAGCAGTGGGACATAAATAAGCTAACTAATTACCTGCAGCTAATGAACCAAGATTGATTCCTCAATTCGTAGTAAGACCAACCTCGAGACGCATTACATCGGAATTTGAACCTTATCTTACCCGGACGTTTTACGTAAATAACCCTTTTTAATTCACAAGTTTACACTAGTGAATGGACACCAAAAGAATGTTCATTATGTGTCTAAAATCCTTGAGAACCACGCATTTTTGCTTTTGCTACAATTAACAAGGTCTTCGCGCAGTTGTAAACCCAAGTGGTCTTACAAATCGAAAGTATTTGAAAGTAGTCTATTATGTTAATTTAAGTGGAGTACTATGGTAATGTTTTAGATGAAAGTTTAGTATCGCCGAGATTACTTCCCTACAGGGTAGATAGAAGAGCAGGTCGCTATGGGAAAATTGGACAAGGTTTTTCATAAGGTGGAAAGCGGAATTGGAACTTCATGGTAATCTGTGCCTTAAAGTCTCTGTGTTTTCTATTTCTGGTATTATTAATTAAACTTTAGCATTATTAAGGAAAATAGCTTGCAATGGTAGTATATATTGACTGGCCTGTTGGTCTAGTGGCTAGTGGCCCTGACTGCTATGCCGGAGGTCGTGGGTTCGATTCCCATCCAGGACAAATGTTTGTGTGATGTAATTTATCTATAATATTTATGTATTTAGAAATATATAAGTATGTTTATCAGTTGTCTAGTACTCATAACACAAGCTCTGCTTAGCTTGGGACTAGACGGCGTTGTGTGATAGTTTTGGAATATTATTATTATTATTATTATATCAGTGTTCCGTAGAGTTTATGTCGTGGCACACTGATGTACCAAGGCGAATAATTGGTGTGCCTCGGAAAAATACTATTATCTCATAAAGTTAATAGACAAACAGAAGGAAAATGTAGAACTGTGTACCTATATTGGGTTCGAAATACATTCTCCGATGGCATTCCTTTTTGATACTTACCGATTAAGCAGCATCAGATTCCGAGCAGTAAGAACTGTTGGAAATTAAAGCGGAGCGTACGTTAAAATTAAAAATTTTCTGAAACTCACTTTGGTACCTCACTAACTTTTGTTGATAAAAACTAAAATCTGAAAAATAAAATTATGGTGTACCTCCAAAACGATTTCCTAGATGTACTTTAAACATAAAAAGTTTGCGGAACACTGGTCTATATTTTCGTGCCGCAATCGACAAACTGCATAAAAATCTTAATGACGCTATTGTAAGCTTACTTGGAACTATAGCGAATAGGTATCTTAACAAATCCGTGGAAATTAGTTCCGAGAACTATATGTATCACGTTATTACAAATCTACATAGAACTGCAATGTTCCTACTAAAAGTACAAGGACGTAACAAAATCTTGTTTAAACAAAGTTAAGCATGTCCGTTTAACTTATTTTTTTAAGTATAGTCTTTAATGTATAAGAAGACGTAAATGGTAGTGTTTAAAACAGCCAATAATAACCCATAAAATCGAAGTATCCAAGTACTTAAACGATCTGCTCAACCTTCATGTGTAGGCACGTTAATAATAAAAATTAACATTCCTTTTTGCGGGACACTTCTTAACATACTATACATAATACAAAGTAGCTTTCCGCGTCTGTCTGTTTATCCACTACCTCATAAACCGCGCAACGCATTTTGAAGCGAGTTTCACTAACAGACAGAAAAAACAATAAACGAGGAGGGTTTATGTATATAACATTATCTATTAGAAAACTAATTTACTATCATTATTTGTTTTGAGTCTGGGTGTAATTTATCAATAATATGTATGTTTTTTGAAATATATATATACTATATTTATCGCATAACTAGTACTCATTGCACAAGCTCTGCTTAGTTTGGAACTAGATGGCGTTGTGTGGAATATTATTATTATTAACTAAAGGAACCTTATTGTCACAAGAGATCTTCTTGATTGATGACTGAATACAACCCCCACTTCTACCTCATCTAACTCATCATAATGTCCTAATCAAGGCTAAAATAAAAATACTTCCTAATCGAGAAAGATATACACTTACTATTTTTCATAAGAAAGTTATGACTGACGTTAGAGGTTTGAGATACCTCGGTTGTATTCCGGAGAGTGTGCGTCGGAATTGCATACTTCCGCCAAACCTGTTCCACCATCGGACCATACGCACGGCAATGCACCATCGGTACATGGTGGCCATCCCGTCCATACGCATAAAACCTTTTGGGAACACATGAATTGTGCGTACAGCTAAGGAGTGGAATTCCCTGCCGGAGTCTGTGTTTCCTGATAGCTAGAAACTGGGGTTTAAAGACCCTAGTTTCTAGCAAGTCAAAAGCATGATATGTCGATGTTATATATAGCATGATATGTCATGGAGTAACTGAATAGGTTACTCCTAGGCAAGCATGCTCTATCATCGACCACGTTATCGCTTACCAACAGGTTAGTTAGTAGTTAAGCGCGATTCTATCAATATAATAATAAAGTTTTACGTGGCCCATCCCTACATCAGTATTTTTTTCAGGACACTAGGCCACATTGACTCCCTCAAAAGTCTTCATAATTTGATGTACATTAACGGCTTTATCTTTATTACAATGCGCGCTTACGGCGATGTTCCTTATAAAAATTAAGTACCCATTCGAAAAAGCAGGATACGGCGACCGTCATACAGATGCATAATAATGAGGTACCAATTGATTGAACCACACGGCATTTAATTCCATGAAATTGGCCATGACGTGGCCATTTTGGAGGCTATCGTCTTTGGACCTCGACAATGCGGCTATACATACATGTATTATTATGTATAGGTAGGTACTGGTATAGGTAAGTGTCGTGACTTTTCTTGGCGACTTGATACACTCACTGTAATGAAAGGACGTGCGCTAGATTAGAGTGCGAATATATAAATATGTCAAATATATAGACTTTTTCTGTAGAAAAACGTTGCTCTACTCATTGTAGGTAGAATCACAAACATGTAAACTGATATATGTATAATAGGACACCTAGACTCGGAACAATTATATGTAGGCCGTACAAATATTTGTTCTGTGCGGGAATCTATCCATCTATCTATTTAGGTATGGTTTCCGCACTTAGTCCTATGTGGACCATTGTACGTGGGACGTGGCGGCCATATCCTTAGGTGGGCTCATTCCAACCAGGCCACCTCTCTCCAAAAACAGATTAGGCCTCTCAGGTTTTTCAGGGCATCAATAAGGGAGTTCGGGGATCCTAAGGTTCGTGTGCGTATTTCAATGACACCTGTGCAGTCTAGGAGCACATGCGCAATTGTCTCCTCCCCCTCCAAACATGCTCTGAACACAATAGGCATCACAAACAGTCCTCCTGTTTGTGATGCCTATTGTGTGGGGGAATCAAACCCGTGCAGTGATAGGCTCCTGCGAGTGCTGGCAAATGCGCGGTTGATGTCAATGATATTGTCAGCTTAACATTGTGTACCCATTACAAACTAATAGTCTTCGTATTGGACAAGTCCTCAGTGCATTTAGCCGCACCTACAAAAGTATTCCACAAAGTATTCTCCAGAAGCATAAAAAATCTGCTTTTGTGGATAATCACTACTACTAATTACATTACGTCGTCATCATCATCATCATAATTTCAGCCAAAAGATGTCCACTGCTGGACTTATGCCTCCCCCAATTGTCAACATAATGACCAGCCCTTTGCATCTCGCTTCCATCGGATTCATGCTACCCTCACCAGGTTGTCGGCTCATCTTGTGGGAGGCATTCCAACGCTGCGTGTTTTGTTATGAGGTCGCCACTCTAGAACCTTTCGGACCTTACTTATTAAACAAAAAAAACTAGGCAAGTGTGAGTCGGACTTACACACTGAGGGTTCCGTACAAACTTACCTATGTAAATAGTTCAATTACCGAATGAAGTCTCGAAGATTTTTCCGAATCGCATTTTTTTATTTTATTTTTTGTGATGTAACAACAAATTAACAGTTTTCTTTCAGATTTATTCCTATATCTCTGCTATGAGACCTTGCTTTATGCCAAATTTCAGGCTTCTGGGTTAGTGGGAAGTACCCTATGAATTTTGATTCCTTTGAGAGTGTCGAAATATACGTTTTTTTTGCGATATAAAAGGCCGTATCTTTTTTTCATTAAATTAAAGATTAGATTTTTTTACAGCTTCAAGAGACCGCAGACCTGAGTATATAGTTTTAATTTCAACTCTATACTTCCACGCCTTCCCGAGATAAAGGGTCTTGACAGACAGATAGACAGGCGGACAACAAAATGATCCTATAAGGGTTCCGTTTTTTCTTTCTGAGGTACGGAACCCTAAAAACAATATTATATCGAATACTGCAGATTATCATTCTTGGTAAGAAACAACGATGGGTGCTTTTTTTAAGGTCCCGCTCTAGGGCGGAACGAGAGGGTGTGTCAGACTTTTACTGACTAAAACCACACCAATATTCTGTCATTGCCTTGCGTCCCAGGACCCCGGGATTCCCTTTCGAACTACCCATGGCCTCAGTAGGTTTCGGCCCTGCTGGGCGCCTATGGTCTTGCTGAGATCTCTTTGAGGCGCTTGGACGCACCGTACGCACCGTCGACGACTCGGGCTCAGTCTAGATGGTTACGGGACGGCCGGATAGCGATCTACCCATTGCTCGTTGTCCACTAGCCCACGCCTGTGGTAGCTGGAAATCGGGGTCTGAATCCCGGTGGCTGGGGCGTGAGGATGTCCATTCCCTCAAGCTTTCGGTCGCCTCCTTCGCTAGCATTACTGCTTCTCAGAAGGAGGCGTGCCCTTCCTCCTCGCTCCGAACCATGGCCTGTACCAGGGCCCGGCGCGAGAGGTCGTTGCCGCCGATCGACCCCTGCTCTGCCAAAGCGGGATATACCTCCACCGTACGCTCCACCGTAGTGACACCCGGGTGTTTCTTCCGCACGAATCAGGTGCAGAAACCTCCCAAACTTAACCATGTCTGGTAAAGACCTACGTCATGTGGAAGGTAAGGACGCCGTGTTGTCTATCTAGCCACTCTTCAAAGAGGGGACTTACCGCCATGATTATGGTGTGCCTAATCGATGAGTAATAGAGTAGAAATTAAGAAATTTTAAAATATTATTAATATAAGAAAGTGCCTACTTTAATTAAGATCATGTCAATTCACTAGGTCACACGCAGTTTGCAATAACGATGCGTTGATATGAAAACGTATCTATCACATTGCCTCATAGGTACTCAAAATTGGTCTATAATAAATTACGCTCCTCTTCTAATAACATGTCAAAACGGACAAAGTAATTGATTTCCTATATTCAATAACAAAACTGGTGAAATAATGACAAGCAATCAACGTAAAGATTAATTACATACCACATACAAAACATACATAGTCGGAAACAAACATTATATTCTAAATTTAAATCTCATGTGTAAGCGCAATCAGTCACTGTCTTTTTTTAAAACTTTCATTCGCTTTCATCGCATTCATTTCGGTCGTGTGAGGTGTAGTAAGCTTGCGCCTGCGCCGGCCACAATAGTCCCCGCTCGCAATACAGAGCAACCTTCGAAAGGAAACGCACGTTCGAACAGTTCAATTCTACTTATATTTTTCTACCTCAAATAAATTTAATAAAAAAAAAGATGAAGAGTTTAGTTCTTGTCGTCGGTTTTGTGAGCGCGTTGGGTAAGTTTTTTTTTACTGTTTTTGTATTTGTAGTAAGTTTTAATTAAGTTAGTGCACGTTAACTTGATATTGTTAGAAAGGTGTGTTACTATCAGGAATAGGGATTCGATTGAGAAATTGGGTGATTTAACTTAAGTTATGAGTTTTCTGAAATAGAATGCAATTAGAAACATAAGTTTGAAACGTACCTTTTTGTCGTGTTTTATATTTACTGATTGATGCATATTTTAGTTATTTATTCAAATGGTCTATGCTGACTTTAACTTTATTTTTTACATAGGTATTTAAATGGTATATTCAAATGGTCGTTATGTCTCCATGGAAAAGTTCTCGCATATACTTCAGTTATGTGACTTTGCAAAAGCTATTTCCGTCATCATTTACATAAATAACACTTTCAATTTCCTTCTAAAGTTTTATAAGCGTGTTTACTTAGCCTCACACAATATTTACATGTCCGTCTATATTTATTTTACGTAAGTTTTGTGGACATTCGGTTGGTTGTTGTTCTCTGACCCTTTTCAACGTGCAAACAGCCAATAGTCATACAATTTTCAAGTCGTTTCGCAAGAGCAGTCCTATGACTCAATCGGAACAACACCAAAAAAGGTGAATAATCAATCTTTCACACTTCCATTAGTGATAGTACAAACTTTTTATTGGGCCATTTGTGGTCATTTTTTTGACATTCAATGGAGCAGTCTTCGTGTACCATATTATAGACAATGTGACATTTAACCTATGCAATATGCATAGATTCTGGTGACGTTACCATTTTTAAATGGCCCTTTGGCGGCCTTCCTTTCCTGGTATCATTACATTAAGTATTTTTGAGTATAATAAGCCATTTATAGCTTTGATATTGTATGCAGTATGCATTACTGCATAGTTACGTTTGGTGGTCATTCGTGCTGAAATTTCATTAAATATTTTTTTTGTATTATAATTATACAAATTTTATAGCCAATATGATATTGTATGCATAGTTGGGTTGGTTAGTGTTACCATTTTAGTCAATGAATCGAATATTTCTGTCACACTACAGTTACCGTTGATTGTAGCGGTCGTTGCCCATTTTAGATTTATTTATGGTTTCAATTATAATTTTGTTTGCTTATTCAGTAAATCTTGAAATTCAAATTTACTTATGCATAATTCCGATTAACTTCTTATACCAGTTGCTTGTTGTCGATTGGGTTTGATACTTGATCAAGCTTTTACTGATTACGACAATGTTGTCGTTTTGCAATTCATGAAACTTCTAGAACATTTCTTTGAGAGCTGAACCTATAATTCAATATCTGCGCATTTGAAAATAGAGTTGAGACTTCATACTGAGTGACTTAGGACTACTGTTAATTGTGATTCCGAATCCCGTGTTGCTTTAAGATTTCAATTGCCAGGACGTTTAAATAGTTTCTTTTTGCTATATCTTGGTTATTTAACCACATTCAGACCGTCCGCGTCCGTCCAAATTTGGGGGTCCGTCGTTACGAGGTGACTAAAGTTACATTGCGTAGTCTCGGGTGGCACTAACTTTAGAAGAACATATTTAATAGTTTCTTCTGATCTTTATTGAAGGCAATTCTTATTTAAACTTTTTTTTTGGTGTGAAATTATTAAATACATTCTGCCCTTTACGTTCGAGGGCCACGGTTCCATCTTGTCGATGACATATCTTATTGAGCAGTCTATACAAGTAGAAGGAAGTGACAGGGAATAATTGGAAGGGATTATTATATTATATTCTATAATGACATCATAAACTTGTCATTCAGTCTTGCAATAGTTTTGCGTGAAATTGGAACTCTTGTCTGTTCGTTAGTCAGTCACTTTGTTACGTATTTAGGTTTCCTACATTCAACTGGCCTTACATAGAATGGAAATTTATAACAAGCAATATAAATTTAAATAGTTAAGTAACTAAATCTGATTTTAGCGTTGATGTTGAAAACTTATTGGTGAATTAAATTTGTTTTATCAGTACTAAGCAACTTCCATGATATCAGGTAGTTTGGTGAGTGGTAGGCGGTCGCTTCCTTCTGCGAAGCAGTAATGCTAGCAAAGGAGGTGGCCGATTGCGTGGGGCAACGGTCCTCGCTCCCCAACCGCCGCCGGGATTCCGATCCCGATTTCGGGCCACCGTAGGCGCGGGCTTGCGGACGGCGAGCAATGGGTAATCGTCCGGACCGAGCCCAAGTAGTCGACGGCGCCTACTGTTCCACGCGCGCCTCAAGGAGATGTCAGCAACTGTAGTGGCCCAGCAGGGTCGAAGCCTACTGGGGTCAAAGGTCTGATTCTGAAAGGAGGACTCGGCCCTGGTACGAAAGGCAACGAAGGAACAGGAATGGGTTTTTAGTCAGTAAAAGTCTGACACTATCTCCCGCTCCACCCAAGAGCGGGGGATGTAATAAGATGGTTTTCCCACGGAAAAAAGGTAGTTTGGTAAAATCTTTGATTGGTCTAATTATTTTCTTAATATTAAGTACTAAAATTAAATGATTTGTATCCGTGTTTGTTGATCGTAAGCCTTCGATAGACCTTTACAATGCAAGGTCAAAGGATAATTGGTATAATCGCTGCACATAACTTTATAATGTAATGTTATTAGACAATTTTGGATAGTTGGAATACACTCTAACACACACAAGTCCAAGTGCTCATCGAATTGTTCGGGTTATCAGTCAACAGGTCGACTCTTCACATGACCAGAAGGATGGACTTTCTTTCTTTGGCCAATGAATCAGTATTGCTATTCAATGTCGTAATTCTGCCAGAGTTCTGGGTACTTGTCCCATTGAGAGCATTGTGGTTGAATTCTTTGATACCCTATGAATTCTTTTTGTACGTGTTTAGTTTCTTACAAGTATATTGTAATCAGTTAATTATGTACAACGTTGAGTCTACCAATACGCGGTCGCTACTCCAGAATATTTCAGCCCCATCGACCATCTGTTCTACTAGCTATGTGCCCTGCCCATTGTTTAAGTGTCAATGAACAGTTCGGCGATTCTTCGGGCTATGTTGGTAACTCAGACGTAGCATTGGTAGGCCTCACACAAGGTAGACCGATGACTGGTGAGGGTCGTGGGAATCCGATGGATTTGGGACGCACAGGACCGTCCGTTGTGGTGATACTTAGGCGAGGCCTATGGTCAACAGTGGATGTCTTACGATAGAAATGTTGATGATGAAGTATGTACATAGAAATATTTATTATGCAACATTTATTTCACTGAATCGCTAGCTTGTCGGTTACATTTCGGGGAGTGTGCGTCGGAATTGCTTAACCTAATTCCGCCAAGCCTGTTCCATCACCGGACCACCAGAAGTAAGGCGATGCACCGCTGGTATATGGTGGAAATCCCACCCTTACACAGAAAACGTTTTGGGTTGAAAGCAGTGAAATTCCCTGTCGGAGTGTGTGTTTCCTGATAGCTACAACCTGGGGATCTCTGTCATTACAAAAGTTAATAAATTTTTTCTAGGTAACCGTACTCCATCGTCAACCATATCATCGCTTTCCATCAGTTGAGATAGTAGTTAAGTGCAGGCCTATCAACAGTAAAAGAATATTTGGGCATTGAAATTTTATGAATTGACATTACTTATATATTTTCTTATAAACTGTAAGTTATGTGGACGTATACTTGAGTATCTATAAATACGTATAAAGTGTTATAAGCAAAGGCCGGAATTAGGTAGAGTGATTTAAGTACTTATACTGATTTTATACAGCGAAAGAATAAAATGGATATGCTTCAAATTCCGAGATTAATTTTAAAGAGCAGATTTTTTTTATGACACTGTCAGAAATATAGTAGAAAAAATTTCTTCCTGCATAGGAAGTGTATAAATTTGTTAACCTCACCTTAGTTGACGTAGAGATCTTTTCAATGAAAAATACTAATAAAAATTGTATATTAATTTATCTTTGTTTTATTTGTCTTATACAAATAAAACAAAGATAAATTAATATACAATTACTATTTTACATTTACTATCTCTGGGGTTTTTTTATTAATTATTTGTAACATTGTTAGTCACACAAGATTTTCATTAGAAATCCCGGGAAGATCCATATTAATATCAACATTTCGATGCAAGTACATGAATAACTCTACCTAATTCGGACCTCTGGTTATAAATTATAACTCGGATATCCTTATTTACATTCGCCATTTAAAATTACACAATTGAAAACAATTACGAATTGTGTTAACATCATTTACGTATTAACATTCTTCGTTTTAATTAGCCTTATTAAAAGGCTTATGTATTAATTTCCGATTCTCATTACAATTAATAATTGGCTTGTTAATGTATCTACATTATATCGATAGCTATTGTTAATTCTGTAATGGATTACGTGGTGTTCTTAAGTTTCCTTATCATTAGAGTAGACTAGCTGCTTCCTGCGGCTTTGCCCGTGTGATAGTAGAAAACTATGGATAGAGTGTATTTTATGTGCTGTTCTGGAACATGGTCTATCCGTGTGCCAAATTTCATGGAAATGTCTTTAGCAGTTCCAGTGTGAAGGAGTAACAAACAGACAAAGTCAAAGTCAAAGTCAATGCCAAATTCAAAGTCAATGCCAAATTCAAAGTCAATGCCAAATTCAAAGTCAATGCCAAAGTCAAAGTCGAAGTCAAAGTCGAAGTCAAAGTCAAAGTCAAAGTCAAAGTCAAAAGTTTTTATTTCACATAGGCCTACATGGGCACTTATCAAACGTCAGAAGCTAGTGCACGGTTCCAAATTGGTCGTTTTCTATGGAGAAGAACCGGCCAGATATTCCATGGTTACTCTTTTAAAAAAAAAAATTGTTCTTACAAACTTTCGCCTGTATAATATTAGTATGATTAGTGCGATAACTTTGTTTACTGATTATACAAGAATATTTCCTAGGTTTTAAAGAGAGACTTTAAAATACACGAAGATACTTTCAGAAATCTCTATTAAGTAAGACATCAATTTCTTTGATCATAAATTTTTGTTGTGCAGCTCGGGGCTGGAATAATAATAGCCGCACGGGTCGACATCTCCAAGGTTCAGCAATGGTTGCTGAGGTCAGGATGTGGATGGGTGTCCTTTTAACATACCGAGATTTTAGTTGTTCCGTGATCGGGTGTCTTCTATATGTGAGACTAGCTTCAGCCAGCGGCTTCGCCCGCGTGAAAATAGGTTTCTCTATACAAACTTTGGACCCCCGTTTCATCCCCTTAGGGTGTGAATTTTGGAAAATCCTCTCTCAGTGCTCGCTTACGTCGTAAAAGGAAATCTTGTGCAAAATTGTCTAAAATAAAAAAATAAAATAAATTGTGTGAAAATCTAGTCCCTGTAGTTTTGGCTGTGCGTTGATATGTCAGTCAGTCAGTTTCTCCTTTTATATATATAGATTACATATTTATAAACGCATCCACGATACAAGAGTAATTACACATTTCAATTAATTCTTACTTTAATTATTTACAGGACATTACGTAAAGAACTGATTACGTGACATTTAGATAGCTCATATCAATCGCACACATCTTTGTTTCATTTTTTTGACTTGGTAAATTATCAAATAGCTCCTTCCGCTCTGGGTGAAGCGAGCGGAAGTGTCAGAATTGTAATGACTAAAACCTACACGTGTTTCATCAGTTGCCCTCAGCATTCCAGGGCCACGGCGATTCCTTCAAACAATCCCGCAAACGTGACCTTCATACCTTTCTATGCGGTTCAGTTCCCATGTCATTCTTGCAGCTCTTCATCTCCCTTTCACCTCAATACCCGGTGCTCCAGTTAATTTGCCTAATGCATATGTTGCAAGGGCATGGAGTCTCAGAGAGTTTTCGAAACATAAGTCACGATTGGTGCTCATAGGTAATTTTGTTAAGTAGTACAAATTGTAAGAATTTGAAACATGTAACATTTAGGGTCACCGCACACGGGCAACCACAAAATGACGCCACCGGCATATTTCTCATACATTTCATATGGATTTGCCGCACACGGTTGACGCCGGTGGCCGCCACATGCTACAAATCGCCGCTTCTTGTGGCCTTCACTGGCTACAAAACGCCGTTACACGCCACTCGAACATTTAATATGATACTGCGTGTATGGGATAAAAAAAAGTAGCAGCCGCCGGCCACAAGTGGTTGTCGCGCGCTTCAGATTCCGCTGTGGCCGCTTCTAGCTTCTCGTGGCGGCTTTTGTGGTTAAGCAAGAATGATTCCAACATGATAGAGTGCTGAAGTTCTCACACATATATTATAAAAGCGAAAGTTAGTATACGTGTATGTATGTTTGTTGCTCTTTCACGCTCAAATAGATGAATGGATTTGAATGAAATTTGGCACATAGGTAGATCATGAGATCATGTCCTCTTGCTAGGGCTGCGGATTTTTCTAAAGATTTAACGTGGTCCCCTCAAAAGGTAACTGACGGAACACAGGTAGTTATAGTCAGTTAAAGTCTGTCACTTCCTCACGCACGTCACAGGTAATTTCTGAAAGGGAAACCGTATAAATAGAACGCGCGGGTAACTGAAGAACACAGGTAAGTTTTAATCAGTTGCAGTCTGATACACCCGCTCGGTCTACCCTAGAGCGGGAGACAACAAATGACTTTTATTGATTTTCTACGTAAAAATAAAAAAAGATAGACATATATGCCATGGAGTAGCACATTGGAATTTTTTTATCACGGGGATATATTCTGTTAGGATAATTTTCTATTACCATTTTTTAGGGTACCGTACCTTAAAAAGGAAAAAACAGAAAGCTTATAGGATCACTTTGTTGTCCGTCTGTCAAGACCCTCTATCTCGGGAACGCGTAAAGGTACCGAGTTAAAATTAAAACCATATACTCAAATCTGCGGTCCCTTGAAGTTGTGAAAAAATCAAACTTCTGTGTTGACGAAATAAAAAGATACCTCCGTTTATGTCGCAAAAAAATGTATATTTCGACACTCTCAAGGTAATCAATATTCATAGGGTACTTCCCGTTGACCTAGAATCCTGAAATTTAACATGAAGCAAGGAATCATAGCACAAGTATAGGAAAAATCTGAAGACTGTCAATTTGTTGTTACTTCACAAAAAAAATGATTTTCGCGGTTAAAAAAAATCTTCGTAACTCGGGAATTGAACTGTTTTCATTGGTAAGTTTGTACGAAAGCCCCAGTGCGCGAGTCCGACTTGCACTTGCCCGGTTTTTATTACGGATAGGCTCACATTTGACCAGTACCTCACCTGATGGTAAGCAATGACGTGGTCGACGATGAAGCACGCTTGCCCAGAAGTATACTATTCATTCTTGACTTAAAGACCCCTAGGTTGCAACTATCAGGAAACAGCAGGGAATTCCACTCCTTAGCTGTACGCACAATGAATGTGTTCTCAAAACGCTTTGTACGTATGAGTGGGATGCCCACCATGTACAGGAGGCGCAACGCCGTACGTCTAGTGGTCCGATGATCACGCAGGCGAAACCACGCTTAGATCGTGGTTGAAAGAAACGAGATATATGATAAAAATAATGTTTTAATAAGTTGCTCCGACTTGAAATATGTAAGTAATTTTTTAAACAGTCGCTATTGAAGCCGTGTTACTTATTTCCTGAAATAACAACCTGTAAAATATAATTTGTAAAACACGCAGGCTCGAAGTTGTATGAATATAGCTCGACAAAAGGGTCGTAGCTAAACAGATCTGGGTGTGGTTAGACCTCGGAAAGATTAATCTGGTGGTCACGGTTGTTAATAGGAATGAAAGTTTTTTTTTTTTATAAATACTGGTTTAAAATATCCGGTACATATTTTGCAGTCACAGCGAAGGTCGATGTAAATTCCACTGCATGGTTCATGGTTTTAATTCAAATTTTTTCTTTGTTCTCTCCCGTTCCTTTTATTTGGAGGGCGGTTCTCCTAACTAATTTGTTCCAGAATATTCTATCTTGGGTTGTCTACTTACTTGAGGTCTCTCTCGATTTTAGACCACCAGCTTAATAGTGGGCGACCTGTGTCTTTCTTGTATTCTAGCAGGTTTAGTGCAATTTTTACGACATAGTCGCCGCTTCTCCCACTAACATGTCCATACCATCTGAGGCGGTATCCTGTAAGTTTTTTTGGTTTGGCGTGATTTTAGCTGCTTCTGATATATTCACTGCGCACCTTATCCAGTCAGGTCACACCTCCTGCCCTAGGATGTTAATTCTAACATATTTGACTGGCCTGTTGGCGTAGTAGTTAGTGGCCCTGACTACTATGCCGGAGGTCGAGGGTTCGATTCTCACCCAGGACAAATCCCGTTTCCAGGACAAATCATCTTATGACTAATCCCGCTCTTTGGCGGAGCGGGAGATAGTGTCATACTTTTACTAACTAAAAACCCACTCCTGTTCCTTCTTTGCCTTCGTCCCAGGGCCTCGGGTTTCACTTTCACACTACCCGTGGCCCCAGTAGGCTTCGATCTTGCTGGGCCCCTACGACTGGCTGACATTTCCCAAAGGCGCGCGTGGAACAACAGTATGCGCCGTCGACGACTTGGGCTCGGTCCGGACGGTTGCCGGACAGTCGGACGGCGAGCCACCCATTGGTCACCGTCCGCAAGCCCGCGCCTGTGGTGGTAGTTTTGAGAGCTCATATAATTCAATCGAAAATTTGATTATTGTTATTTATTTTGCAAATAATTAGGTTAATTAATTCTACATACGATTGCAAAAAAAAAGCATCCAGTAATTGCAGAGATCTAAAAACCCCTGCGAAGCGCGCACGTAGTACTATAATCATTTCCAAGCATATAAGTTCATATATTTTGTAAAAAATTTAATACACCAGTCTAGTATTGTACCAAGTTCGTTTCATTGAAGAACTCCATTACACAAACAGTTCAACAAGATTGAAGTTCTCAATAAACCCAACATAAAAATTAAAAATATATCTTCAAATATAATAGTGTAAAACTAAATGTAAATATAGGTAATTTATTATTGATTTCTTCATTCGTCAAATAAATATTGCCTACACAAGTTACACTTTAGGTTTTGTAACTTAGTAATTATATTTTAAAAGTAATAACATGTCAGCTTGTTACGACCTAAAATGTACCTGCACTCGTTTCGAAACGGTTTTTTTCGGTTTGGTAATAGTAACAACGGTAAAGTAACAAATTTGCCCGATATTTTATTTACACAATAAATACATATACCTAATATTGTGTAGGTAGTATGTTTGACATTTACGAGCGTTCGATTAACATGGATATATATTTTTTTATATTATACTAGCGGCCGGCAGACGTTGTCCTGCCCAAAAACTGACTTTTCTGCTACCTACCAGATTCATTTGTGATTTTACACCATCAAGAGACCCACTCAAATATACACACAAAGTTTCATTCAAATCAGTCCAGCCATTTAGGAGCAGTTCGGTGACAAACACACGTACAGAAAATTTTTTATACAAAGATTCCCCACACAACCCCACACTAACAATACTAAAATACTTAACTACTAACACTCCTGTATTGTGGGTGCTTTTACAAACATACAAACTCACTCATACAGGACACCCAGACCTAGAACTCTGTCTAGAAGTCTGTAGGCCATATAAATATTTATCAGTGGAATCGAACACGCAGCGCAGCAGCCGATCGCCCTGTACCAACCGAGCCATCTTCTTTATAGTTTCATCAATGACACAATGAAAGAGTTGCCAGTATCAAAAACCTGAAACGAGTCACTTTAAGCAATCTGATGCAGTTAGTTGGTGGGATTTATTTCAATTCAATCATAGATTTCACGCCATCAACTGGATCAGACTGCTTAAAGTAATTTGTTTCGAACTTTTTGGTCGTTTTTTTGACTGTCAAATTTTTTATTTACTACGTTTTGTCGACTGACACGAAAAACAAAAAAATGAAAACATAATTCAGCGCAAAAATACAGCCATTTTATTCTTTTGTAACTTTGATGTGCCCATTGTCACGACGCCTCTCAAACTAAAATGCAGCAGGCCATTTAGATTCCATGGCTTGACAAAGAAATATAACATACAAAGAAGTCCTCCTTCTAGCGCAGTCAGGAAAATTAGAGAAAATATTTCTAAACTATATCTTTATTAGTACTTATTCGAACTTTTAAATGTAAGATGATAAATGGCAATTTCGTAATTTAATTGCCATTAAAGTATGACATAACAGCACAGAGGTTTACATGAGGTAAAAATGTGCAAAATTGCATCAATTATTTTTATCTCGATCTTAAAAGGGAACCTGTTATCTCGGCAAAGTTCTAGAATGAATGTGAGGTCAGTCTGTGCCGACATTAATCTTTCTTTTTTATCCTCAAATGGTAAGTAGGAATATGTTTTTTTTATAACACTGATTAGTTTACCTCTGACTTAACATCTTAGGCATTTTCTACCACTCAGCCTTTGGATGATGCAGAGACAAATAGTGGTTTTAAACGCTAATATTTTTAAGTAGTAAACTGACTGAAGAATACATATTATTATAATTTCCGTCATTTTATTTTCTGCGTTTGGTTTGCCTTATAAGCGGTTTAGTTTTCAATTTTTAAAATCTTTTTTGTATACATGTCAAAACAAAATGTGTCCAGCACGCCACGTCATGACTACATGACAGTCTTTTAAACGCTAATAAATCTTATAAAAAGTATTATGTTTCGTCAATTATGTAACTCACTCATCACTCATTCACTTACACTCATCTCAATTTATATTATGTGAACTGTTTACTATTTATTTCATCTATATTAGCATAAGATCACAAAAACGAACACTAGTTCAAGGTTGAAAACGAAGCTTGGGCCTAAGAACACACTTTTGACACATAAACACACATACTAAACACATGATAAATGTTTCTTTTTTTTTAATAATATAAACTAGTGCTTGACTGCGATCCTGCGAGCAGTGATTCGATGTCGCACTAGTTTATTAAGACAGACAGACACTCTAAACTTGAAGACACCTAAATTATAATCGGACGTATGACCGTAGCAGGCAAATTATTATATACTCTTTATTTATAAAAGTGAACTCCAAAAATATCACAGCCAACTGTCAGTTACCTAATCCAGTTATAAATCACACTTTGCTTTATTTTTAACACTTTCTACTCTCACTGAGATACTGATCAAGTATTTATGATGCAACGTGTACATTGATTGCCAAATGCAAGGCGAACTTGGGTAGCTGCCACTTGGAATCAAGTTAAGGCTTCGATTGACAATTGCCGGGGTCAACAACTTAGTCTAGAATGCAAGTGATTTAGCTCTTTTATGTACAGTCAACAGAATAAGTAACTAAGTAACCACCTAGTTAGATAAGACTGCGTCGTCAATAATGTAGTAATGTATATGTAATATACATACTAATGTAGAGCAGTGATGGCCGAGTGGTAACGGCCGCGACTTACGAGTTGTAGGTCGCGGGTTCAAACCCAGCCAGGCACGTTACTTTGTGTAATTTATTCCATCACCACTGCTCTCAAAACGGTGAAGGAAAACATCGTGAGGAAACCGGCATGTCCTAGTACCATAAATTCGAAGACATGTGACATTCACCGATCCGCACCGGGCCCGCGTGGTGGATTTCGGCCCATTCCCTCTCCTAGAGAGAGGAGGCCTGAGACCCAGCAGTGGGACTATTAAAAGGCTGATTATTTTAAACAAGTCTTACTGTAATTTAATATTACTCATATCAACATTAATCTCGCCTGTAAATCAAATTCTTTTGTCGATTTGGCAATTTTCTCATTAGACTAGTAATTACGTTCAAGGCTAATCTTTAGCATTAAAATTCTAAGTTACACTTGGTTAGAATTTAAATGACCCAAGTTTCTTATTTGGATTATATAAAGTGTTGTTGTGTGTTCAGCTAATACAACGGATGAGGTTTACTCATGTTAATTAAATTTGTTTTGATAATTAATTTCGCTTTTTGCTGGTCTAGTGTTTAAAGAATTTTTTTGATGTTTTGCATCTTAAATATGTGACTGGTTATAATTGGTTGCAATAACTATCGGTAGATAAAATCAAATTAATACATTCCCTAGAGTAGCTCGCCGTCGGACCGTCCGATAACCGTCCGGACCGAGTCCAAGTCGTCGACGGCGCGTACCTAGTGTTCCACGCGCGCCTCAAGGAGATGTCAGCAACCGTAGGGGCCCAGCTGGGTCGAAGCCTACTGGGGCCAAAGGTCTGATTCTGAAAGGAAGACTCGGCCCTGGTATGAAAGGCAATGAAGGAACAGGAGTGGTTTTTTAGTCAGTAAAAGTCTGTCACTATCTCCCGCTCTGCCCAAGAGCGTGGGTTATTATTATTATACATTACAACAATCCACAACAAACAACACACCAAAACAACAAACTGCCAACACACTGCTTTACAGTTTGACTGAAGTATTTTTTGTGTAAGCGATGTCGTTTTAATTATAAACGCTTTTTTTAATACCATCAATATAATCTTTCCGACCGAATTTTGGCCACGGTAACCAACTTTAACGGGGATTAGCCAAATGCGCAAAAGGTAGTATAGTGAACTAGTGTGTGTAAATACAGGTGTAGTTTTTGTTCCATTAATTTCATCGTCTTTATGCGACGGCAATCTGACACGTCCGGGAGAATATATATAGAGATCAGGCACAGGTTCAACGGCTTGACGTGCGTTTGTATAGCACGGGAGTATCACACCACCGACTTCCAAACTACAACTAAGAAATTCTTCAAAAACTCAATAAATATATGCCTGATTCGGGAACCGAACCCAGCACCCCTAGCCAAGTTGATAATCTGCCATCGTAAACGCTAGTCGAAAAATGTATGGGAATGACATCATCTCAACGTTAAGTCACATGGTCAGTACAAACGAATCGAAAATTCGTAGCCAAGTTCACATCGTTCAAAATGATAGAATGATTTTTTATCGTTTCTACATTGTTCAACGCTACACCCTTTGTTATTGTTAAACGACATTGTAGAACGAGCGGCCGACTCAGACGCGTCAACATGGCTACCAACTTATCGTTTTCTACAATTGCTGACACCGAGGCGTTACCGATTGGAGAACGGAATTTAACACGAAATGGTTGTAACTTGGCTAGGGGGCAGGACTTCGCGCTCAAAAGTCACAATTTGCAACCTCTAGATTAACGTGGCAGTACCGTTCACCACCATCAATATATGATTCACGAAAGGTATTAAGCAACAGGAGACAATACAACTCCTACACAGACAGAGTCACCGACGAAAGTCAGCTAGTGATTTTTGTATCAGTCTATATAATAGAATCAAGTTAGCGTTAACAATAGATGGTAACAAAGGAACATTGAGCAATGTCCTAGGTTCATTGTGCTTTGTTTCAGAATAGTCTGTTAAGCCTGAGATCGCTTATAGCTCAGTTCTATTGGTAGGTATGAATTTAGTGTTATAGATCAACTGTTTTTAATCTTTTTGGAGGAATAGGACATCTTCCGTTCTTACTGGACTAAAATAAGTAAGACCTAATTTCCCTAGCCTTTTCCCAGCTAGTTTTTTTTTGTCGGTGGTTAAATCATCCAATGATTTGATTCAATGAATCATCCAATGAATGGATTCCGCGCGAGGGTGTGTCGGACTTTTACTAACTAAAAACCCACTCCTTTCACACACACACTTCCACTCCAAAAACTTTGAATAAAGTAATTTTGACCTCATTACTACAACGAGTGAATTTGTGAGAACATGTGGTATCTTTTTTTCTTTTCTTATGACATCCCGCGCTCTTGGGCGGGGCGGGAGATAGTGTCAGACTTTTACTGACTAAAAACCCACTCCTGTTTCTTCGTTGCCTTTCACACTAGGGCCGAGTCTTCCTTTCAGAAGCAGACCCTTGGCCCCAGTAGGCTTCGACCCTGCTGGGCCCCTACGGTTTGCAACATCTCCTTGAGATTCCCAACTAGCTTGGGGGTTAGTTTTCCAGTCTTACTAAACGCGGCTGAACATCTGTGTTTTACATGGAGCGACTGCCTATCATACCACAACCCAATTATTAAGCAACACGATACTACTTGGATAGACTGATGATCAGAATTTCTGGCTTCTGACTTCCTATAACGACTGTCAAAGATCTACGAATTACAACCGAGACCAATTGCTTTAAGTAATTTTTGAGCCACAGGGTAATGCCCTAGATAAACTTAGAAAAGTTACAGCTGATGTGAGTGTCTACACCTCTATTTTCTCGAACTCTCCTTTCGCTTATGCTGGAAGTAATTTCTTTAGAAATAAGCCTCACCTTTGTACTATTCTTCTGTTTCCTTCTTCTTTTCTTTTATTATCGTGTGTACATAAATTGTTAAATAAATAAATAAAAGTTCATATGAATTCACACTGGCACTTGCCTGATTCCGAACCCGTAACCTCACGCATGAAAGGCGCCTTAACTAGTGGTTTTTTTTATTAAAATCGTTTTACACGTTTCCTTGACATTGTGAAGTTCAGTTGCTCTTACATTTATTCATTGTTATGAATACGATTACCATTACATTATTAAGTTAAACAGCATTCATCGATTCGATTGCAACGCATTGCGTTGAGTCATTACACCTCTAAAAAGATTGATGTATATAAGTAAAATAAATTATGATGAAGATGGTCAACTCAATATTACTCCAAGAGCAGCGTTGCATTATTTTTTCAAGAAGCTAAATTGATCTTTCACAAACTAAAAAAAAATAATCTCGACTTCATAAAATTGTTTTGTTGTCAACGTTTGAGTAAGTTCGTATGGATAGCATAGTATAGTCGGCCTTATAATGATCCTACTGCTGGGAGTCTGGGCTCCTCTCTAGGAGAGGGAATGGGCCGTAATCCACCACGCGGGCCCACTGCGGGTTGGTGGATGTCACATGTCTTAGAATTTTTGGTTTTAGGGCATGCCGGTTTCCTAACGATGTTTTCCTTCACCGTTTTGAGAAGAGTGGTTATGAAATAAATTACACAAAGTAATGCGCCTGGCTGGGTTAGAACCCACGACCTACAACTCGTAAGTCGAGGCTTTTACCACTCAGCCACCACTGCTCTTTTTTACATGGATATTGGATTGTAACTCAAAATCTACTGAGTATATTGTGACAAAAATTATACAGTACAAAATATCACGGATTTACATTCAATCGGCAGTTAATTTTAGTGATAATAACTCAGACAGTTACTGACTGGAATTAGTTCAATGACTTAACGGCCTTGGTTTAGGTGTTAGGTTACTTTCTTGTTTATTATGTGCCACTGGTTTTAACTGTTGTTAACTTCAATTATGTTAAATATTAGAATTTTGCTTTTATTAGGAATTATGATCAGTCGCCGACATAGCCCGAAGAATCGACAAACTTAAGTGGCATTGGGCAGGGCATTGCTAGTAGAACAGATGATCGATGGGGCCGAATATAGTACTGGAGTGGTTACCATGCACCGGAAGACGCAGCGTTGGAAGGCTTTACGCGAAGTGGACCGATGACCTGGTGAGATGGATGCGAGACGCACAGGGCCGTTCATTGTGGCGACACTTTGGAAAGGCCTACGTCCAGTAGTGGACGTCTTTCGGTTGAAATGGTGATGATGGTCAGCTTTTGCCAGAGGCTTCGCCCGCTTAGAATGAGTACTTCTCCCATTCCATCCCATTATAAATTGTAGCCTATGTGGTTTTAGAATAGGATGTACTGTCCTGCAAACCTCTATTGAAAATGGAGGATCCTCTGACCAGACGAGTGTTGTGTCTGTTCCGGGCAACTACCCTATAGTTGATTTCAGACTTTTGGATGTGTTCTAATCGCGTGTAGATCTCTGATACCGCGATGTAGGATAGTTCCTATGTTGCGTCATATATGTTGCTATATGTTGATACAGGATATAAGCTGTCTTGGTACCAAATTTTATTTAAACTCGTTCAGCCGTTTGAGCGTGAAAAAGTACCTAACAAACAAAAAACTTTAGAATATAAGTGTGATTTTTTAACATTTCAGTTGATACTGGTTTGGTATAGATTTTGGCAAACTGCTAAATGATTATCTTATTTAGACATTCTATTAGATTAAGAAATATCCAGAAGACGACGCATTTTCATAACAAAGTTGTGTTAAATCACCCAATTTTTGCAATAAACTATTTTATATCGTATACGGCCTATTATACATTAATTTAGAATGGGTTATTAATAATTAATGTATTAATATTAAGAACTATTTATAATTCTTTACTGTAAACAAAAACTTAAAATAGTACACACTGATTTGATAAATAATTCATGTAGGTACAACGATGAGCTTAACTCATCAATGAATTTTTTCCCAGCTAACTAAAGAGTGACAGAGAGATCCCATTTATTCTTCATTCATTCATAAATTCTGTATAAATAGAACACAAAAAATGTTTTCCTCTTTATTTGCCTCTAACAAATAATTACTTTTACAGTTTCAGCGCAAGAGTTTGACTGCCCGGAGAAGAGTGGTTTCTACCCGGACCCCTACCAGTGTGACCTTTACTACAAATGCAGCAAAGGTCAGTGTGAAACTTTAAAGGTCAACCGTGCATATGTAAGCCTCTCATGATGTCATAGGTTTAGGCAAGAGGAAGATTGCATTGCAATGGATGGTTCTGGTATTCCGAGTTTCATTGAATAGGTTTTAATAGATTTTTGTAACTCGAGGCGAACTCTTCTTGACAAGTCTTCAAGCAGTACAGTTTGATAAACATTCAAATTGTAGTAAGTAGCTAAAACATGCGCCAGGTCAGGGGTTAGTAAATTCGGGAGTCGCAGGGCGGCAAGCAATGGGAAGTTCGCCGTCCGGCCTCCCGCACTGTGTTACACGTGCACCTCAAAGCGATATCAGCAAATATTCGGGGCCTAGTAGGGCCGATGCCTGCTAGAGCTTCGGGATTGTTCGAAAGAATTACCGTGGCCCTGGAACGCAAAGGACAACTTAAGGAATACTCCCTTTCGCTCCACCCAGAGCGGGAGAAGTTATTTAATGATTTCTCACTTAAAAAATGGCAATAACTGAATGTTATGATAATTTTGATTAACAAAGAGAAAACAAAAGAATAAGTTTTGTTTTTAATGTGGGAAATTAGAGACTAATATTTTGAATAGCTTATATTTTTAATTAGAGAACTTGTAAGTATACTATGGAATTCAACTTACTATAGAATTTTTACTCGTACGAGTAAAATTGTTCTAAAAAGTTCCGGTTAATTTGGTGTGTTTCACATCGTTATTTTTAATTATTCTAAAATAAAAATGGTACGTCTAATTAACCATAGCATTTTAAGAGCAAGTCTATCACAAAATTATACGACCAATGTTTCCTCATTAATTGCTTTCAAGATGGAATTAAACCTTATAATTTATTACAGCCTCTGCAATAGAATGTGTAAACACGCTTAATCAGACAGTTCCTAATTCAAACACTTTGAATGAGCACACAGTCGTTAACTTTCTAACACTATAAAATAAGCACCTACTTCTCAAACAGAAATCTTATCACATTTACCAATAGGTCATTCAATTAACCAATAGGTCCAATGACATTTTAAATTTCCCGCCAACGCGTTTACTACGAATTCAATTAATGAGTAGGCCCATTGTAAATGTGACATTACTACACAAAATGTCGTGACTACTCGCATTTTTTGCCGACATTCGGCCACTCTTATTACCATAGTAAGTAGAGTGTAAAAATTCCTAATATTTCCTCATTATTAAATAGCAAAATGTTACGAAGGCGACCATAACGTGGTAATAACACGCTTGCACGGTATTGCCCAAAATATGTTGATCGGCAATCATGTGCATGCATAAATTGTGTTTTCATTACACGTCTAACTTAGAATTACGCGTAAAGAATTTAATCAGTAAATTGGTCTAGAGATATCGTTGTCCATTAAATTGAAGGTGTTTCAATGAGCTAATAAATTTTGCATATACCTACTTGATTTATTGATAGCGGAGGATACGTGTCTGTCAGTGGAAACTTTTGGCTGCAAATTGATAATCCGCTATTGCATAATGTATCGTTAGTTTGAGACTGATATCACGTTACTATTTATACATAGGACTTTTAAATGTTACAACATGTATTATGGAACTACATCAACTAAGTTGGGATTATAAATAACTTGCAAGTTACTTTATACTTACAACTTAGTTTATTTAACTATACCTAAACATAAAGAGTGTGAGATATAGTTTGGTATTTGTGTTTCAAAAATACTTTATTGTTCATGTTGAAAATTCTGTACAGTAAATAGTACTCTACCTTTGAAACTAGGGTATATCTGTATTTTAAGAGGTAAACTGTCACTTCTGTACTACTAATGCTTACTGGTTGATGGGTGCAGAAGATTACTACTAATTCGGTATGTAAGAACGATGTTAGTTTTCACAAGACATGTTTTGTTTTAAGATTTATCTATTGTTCAATAACAAGAGCACCTATTCAAGTAGGTTGCAAAAGATCCGTCGCCTATTAGGTAATTGAATTTTCTAATTTATACAAATCACCATTTCTCTCAGTTTCAATGGAAACTTACAGAAGAGAATGGAAGTCAAATGCAGCGGGAATATTAACACGGTTTCTATTATTTCAACTTTTCATGGTGAATATAAATTCGAATTACACACGCTTGCAAGTAAAAGCATTGAACTAAGAGAAAGCGTTGAGTAATAATGATTTGAGTAAATTTAAATAAATATATTTTATTGCTGTGTCTAATTTGGGTATCGTTAATTTTATAATTGCCTTTTTTGTTATTGCTCAAAACAAATCAACTAGATATTTAATTGATTGACTGTGACAGAGGTTTTTTGTTGAATGTTGTTTGCAGATATCTTCGGAGCTATATTAAGAACATTTCAACGTATTTATTTTAAGTCCGTTCAGTAAACTTTTTTTTAATGATATAAATTAGTTTTTGACTACGATCCCACCTGATGACAAGCAGTGATACAGTCGCTGATGGTGAATCGCACTAGACTATTAAGAGCCTATCCACTCTAGCCTTGAAGTTACTTAAATTATAATCGGACGGGAAGACGGCTGAAGGCAAATTGTTCCAATCCTTCGATTTAGTTATAATGTACTGTTTTAGTAGCCATAATTTATCTTAGCTACATTTTGTCATGATTTGTCTTTGTGCACGTTCGATAGATTCGAATCGTGTTCGAATCGTGTTCCCAAACGTTTTGACGGAACGTGATAGGTCATCTTTATCGCAGAAAATTATTTGAAACTTATTTTAATGATTTTAGCTTATTTGTCAAAATTAGCAACACTCCGACATGATATTTAAATATTATAATGACTTAATTATGGTAATACTGCAAATGACGGTCTTCTTGTCGGATTATAATTTAAGTGTCTTCAAGGCTAGAGTGAATAGGCTCTTAATAATCTAATGCGCTTCATCATCAACGACTGCATCACTACTTACTATTAGGCGGGATCGCAGTCAAGCACTAGTTTATATCATTAAAAAAATATGAGCTGGCACTGACACTGAGTGCACAGGGGGACGAGGTTGAGGAGATGTGACATCTCTAGTCTTAGTACCAGATTCGTATAGAGAGATGCTAAAACTGCTCTCATATTAGGAAAAAAAAAACATAAACGGATTATAAGTCGGTCAACTGAGTAGCTTATTGTTCTAGGACCAATAGCCATGGAGTAAAAAAGAAAAAAGCAATGGTGTTACTAAAACTATTGGCATTTTAAAAGTTAAGTCCATAAGGATGAAAATAGTACATTAAAGAGTAACAGGCTAATTATAAGATTAGCCCGTTACTTGTTACTGTACTATTTTTTGGGTTTTGATTTGGAATTATCAGCTTTATTATGTTAAAACTGCTGGGACTCAACGCTGTCCTCGAAGAGAAGGAATGGGCCGTAATCTACTACGCCAAGCCCAGTACAGATGTTTAATTGATTGATCATACATAAAAGAAACACGGAATCTTCGTGAATATTTTTTTCATTCACTATTACTCGACCATGACTGCTTTAAATAAACCATAGCGTGATACAAATAGATTAAAAAAACATTTCACTAACTAGAGCTGTTCTTGATTACCATAAAAAACCCGTGAACTCTGGAATACTCTAGATGCAGAAGCAATAATAGTTTCGTTAGCCTTCATATATGTACATATGTGTATGGTTTCACTGTTACCTACATTTTGTAATACACCAACATATGTATTCTTGTGTTTCCGTCAGAAATACAAGTGAGCGGTATTTTGTGGTTTTGTAATGCTTAAGTATGTGTCTAAGTATAGATGGATATTATAGAAGATAATCTATCCGTTTATTGAATTATTTTAAAAACGCATTGTCGTCAGTAGAAGTGAAGATGCTTGGCGTTAGTTGGGCCTTTCAGCCCTTTGATTCGGTGGTGTCAACGTCAAATTTGCTTAGTTGCACCTAGCAATTGACAGCTTAGTACATCCTTAAAAAATTAAACTTACCCGTAGTTTTTTTAACAACCATTCACAATTAGATTGAAGCAAAGATTAAAATGTAAAACCTCAAGTAACTATATCTTTAAGTAGATATACGTTTGTAGACACAAAACAAAGTCTGTCTGGGTCAAGGAAAATTCACTACCGGAGTCGGCCACGCGTGAAAATAAGCAGTGTTAAGCGGTTATATTTTTTTTAAATTGATATAAACAGGTGGGATTGCAGTCAAGCTGCAATCCCACCTGATGGTAAGCATTGATGCAAACGTTGATGGTGAGGTGCACTAGTTTATTAAGAGCCTATTCACTCTAGCCTTGAAGACACCAAAATTATGATCGGACGGGAAGACCGCAGTAGGCAGATTGTTACAGTCCTTCGATATACTCGGTATAAGCGACGAGGCGAAACGCTTAGTCCGGACTGTAGAGGTTTCGACAACGTACAACGGGTAAATACTCGCCGTTCGTCGGGTTGTCCGATGGTAGAAAGGAGATGCCGGAATCAAATCATGCAATTCCCGCGCACACTCCAAAATGCTCCGAAGTCATCACCTATTTATGTGCATATTTTTTTTCTATTCAGGTGTATCGGAAGCGAGGCTGTGTCCCGATGGCTTGGTCTTCTCAGACGAGAACCCCAACAAGGAGAAATGCGACATCCCTTCAAATGTAGACTGTGGAGACAGGAAAGAGCTGCGTAAGTAACACTGTTATAAGACTAGCTTTTCCCGCGACATACCCTGTGAGAATGCGCCGCGTCCATGTTAAAGGTTAAAAATGGCCATATATGTCAATAACTGATAATGTTTTTTCTATCAATATGTTGTTTATAATATTATCAAGATTTCCAGAAAATACCTACGTTTTATTTATAATATTTATTATTTGGATAACAGCAGTAGTATATACACTATGTAGTATCTTATTTATTAGAAAAAATCTTAAAATAGGAACGCTGATATTACCCATTACAGGTATACACGGGTTACATCATACTATAAATAATATTTAATTCATCATCATCATAATTTCGGCCGAAGGACGTCCACTATTGGACACAGGCCTCCCCCAAGTGTCGCCACAACGAATGGTTCTGTGCGCCTCGCATCCATCGCACTCCCGTGACCTTCACCATATTTAATTATTATTGTAGTGTAATACATTAGACTACAATAATAATTAAAATGGTTTGTTAAAAAAAGGAAAAAATATCAAAATTTAAAAAATTAAAAAAAAAATTGTTTGTAAAATTAATAGTCAATTAGAAGGTTTGTTCAAGCGTGTAGGTACCTCATAAACTTGTTATACAAACGTATATACCGTTGCTATTGGTTAATAAGCTTGGGCCAAAGTAATCTGACTTTACTGTATACTTATAAAGAAGTTTAATAGCCCATAATAATCCAAGTGACCACAATAAATCACGATATTACTTCACTGAAACAATGCATCAAATGTTGTGAAAGAGTAATTGACTTGCTCAACGAGACCAATTCATTTTATAACATACTGGCTTCTGCCAGTGGCTTTACTCGCGTGAAAGTAGGTTTGTCCATACATATTTGGAACCCCATTTTACCCCCTTAAAAGTTGAATTTCCAAAAATCCCTTCTTATTGCTCGCCTACGTCATTAAAGGAAGCCTTGTACAAAATTTCACGTTCCTAAGCCCAGTAGTTTCGACTGTGCGTTGATATGTCAGTCAGTCAGTTTCTCCTTTTATATTATATAGATTATTATTTTGATTTTATTGATCGATCGCCTCCATTTTCGACCTGTTGTTTGAACAGACCTTTCATAAAATAATAATAATAATTTCATTGCATTGCGGCATTAGAGTTTTTCGCGCGGTTAGAACATATACCCCTATTTTTTAATAGTACAAAATAAAATTACGCTATCTGTATCCGTTACTGATCATATTTATGTAGTCAAAAGTAAAAAAAAACGTAATCCCAAAATTGTCCACGAAAATTTGTCATAATTGGTAAATTCATAATTGAATCAATTATGCGTAACAATTGCTACTAGAAAATACTATACTCAGTGTTTTTCCATTGTTTTTCATTCATAATCAATAGCCTGTACAATATTTCCATAAATTGAGTGACATTTTGAGATATAAACAAACGATAATAACTTTTCTGTTTATGAATATTATTTATTGAGACTTTACTTAAATAATAACAAGACCTTTTCTAATAAGCCCTTTAAGTATTTGTACAAATTAAAAACTAGTTGTGTATATACCTAGTTTATGTTAGTTTCCTTGCATGATCATATTAGTAATGAAGATATCCGCAGGAGAACCAAGGTAGCCGACATAACCCGAAGAATCGCTAAACTTAAGTGGCAGTAGGCAGGGCACATTGCTCGTACAACGGATGGTCGATGGGGCCGAAAGGTTCTACAGTGGCGACCGCACACCGGAAAACGCAGTCACAGGAATAGGATTAGGATAGTCATAGGATTTATTCGTATCAAATTTCTCTTACAAATTATTATAAAAAAAATCACATATATTTCTCGACCTGACAGCCGTCCTAAATTTTTTTTTTAAGTTCGTGTTAGTGTTTATTTCTCTTTGTGTTTAATATGAATCCTAAATCATCTAAAGAGCCAGATAAAAAGTCTCTACAATATCTATATAATAGAACTAGCAGACGCGTATTAAAGCTTAAGCAAAAACATCAATTCTTCAACAAAATCGATTTTTAATGATCGATTTATTATGTTTTGCTTGTTATTGTTGTTTATTACGAAAAAAACTGAAGACTAAAAATTGGAAATCGAGAGTCGTTTTAATAAAAACTTACCAGAGGCACGACCATGCTAAACTTATTTATTATTATCTTGATTTCATTATTATTTGCAACATTACTACCTAAATTGACTAGACATCTTTTTTACAGAGGAGCCGAAGCCGTCTAAAGGTTGCCCCAGGCAGAACGGATATTTCATCCATCCTGATCCTCAGGTAACGTTGTGAAACTAACCAGTTTTGTAACTAGTATTTGTGTGTGATGCTTACAAATGCCTTAGCAAAGGGCAATGGGTGGTGAAACGGTTTGAGGCAATTGTATTTTAAGCTGTGCATCTTAATCTATAGATATAATTATACAAAAGGAGAAACTGACTGACTGACGTATCTAGGCACAGCCGAAACTACTGGGACTAAGAACATGAAATTTTGCACAGGGTTTCCTTTTTTGATGTAGGCGAGCACTAGCATAGCATAGCATAGTCGGCCTTATAATGTTCTCACTGTTGGGACTAAGGCCTCCTGTCTAGGTGAGGAAATTGGCCATAATACACCACGCGGGCCCAGTGCGGGTTGGTGGATGTCACATGTCTTTAAATTTTTGGTTCTGGGACATGCCGGTTTCCTCACGATGTTTTTCATCACCGTTTTGAGAGCAGTGGTGATGAAATAAATTACACAAAGTAATGCGCCTGGCTGGGTTTGTACCCGCGACCTACAACTCATAAGTCAGGACCGTTACCACTCGGCCATCATTGCTTTCACGGACGAGCACTAATAGAGGATTTTTCAAATTTCACCCCCTTAGGGGATAAAACGGGGGTCCAACGTGCCTATGGAGAAACCTACTATTATGCGGGCGAAGCCGCTAGCAGAAACTAGTCAGATTATAAAAATATAACAAAAGTATTCAAATATAAATTGTAACTGGTTGAGATCAGCCGACACTGATCATTAAATTATCTTCTTTTTCATTATAGATAGGCTCGCGTTTGACCACTATCTCACCAGCCCCTCTAGCCAAGTTTCCTTTGTTCTGACGTCATCTTAACGCTCAGTCACGTGGTCAGAACAAAGGAATCGGAGGCGTGGCCTACTCGAGGCGTTCGGCGCGAACGAAACGATTGTGACTTGGCTAGGGGGGCTGGTGTAAGTGATGACGTGGCCGACGATATTCGCACGCTTAGAAATAACCTATTCACTCTTGACTTAAATACCCCTAGGTGGTAGCTATCAAGAAACACAGACTCCGGCAGGGAATTCCACTCCTTAGCTGTACACAAAATAAAATGTATTCTCTAAACGCTTTATACATGGGTTTATATCTGGCTGTCATTCAGATGCGAGTGAAAATACATTTTTTTATAGAGCAATCAAGAATAAAAAGATTTTCTTTTGTTCATCATCATCATCATCATCATTTCAGCCGAAAGACGTCCACTGTTGGACATATGCCTCCCCCAAGCGTCGCCACAATGACCGATCCTGTGCTTCTCGCATCCACCGCACTCCCGCGACCCTCACCAGGTCGTCGGTCCACCTTGTGGGAGGCCTTCCAACGCTGCGTCTTCCGGTGCGCGGTCGCCACTCTAGAACCTTTCGGCTCCATCGGCCATCCGCCATGATGGCCATCCATTCTTTTGTTCCCCTGGAGCTAAATCTTAATAAAATCATTTGTTAGATTCATCTACAAATCACAATATTTGCAGGCATGCGACAAGTTCCACTATTGCTCCGACGGTGTCGCCAATGAGATGCCCTGCCCTCCCGGCTTGTACTTCGACGAAGAAACCTCCAACTGTGACTGGAAGGAGTCAGTGAAGAGGCAGTGTGATCATATCACTAAGGGTAAGTTACATATAGAATATTTTTCACTTCAAAAACTTTATTTCAAATTGACCAACAACTTTTGAATTGTCAAAATATCGGTCAGTCAAAAAAAAAGTGAAGCTAAGTTGCACGTTCCAAAGCGTAGATCTCTATGGAAAAGAACGTGCAAGAAACTCCATGGACACCGTTCTATATCATGTTATCAGATACTTTATGATAACCTCTTCGTCAATAAAGAGAAAAAGAAGAGGGTTCTTAATCTGAGTGAAAATCAAGGAACGTAGAACCTGGATTATTATGACTTCGAGAAAAAAGCAATATTACGTCAGTAATATTATTCGTCGATACTTAGCGGTTTTGTCATTACGTACAAGGTCTTGGTACATAAATATTTTAATGTAAATAAATCCTATGCTCGTGTTTACTTAAAAGCCTTATAACAGTAACTGCTTCTTTGGTCTCGTAGTCACAAGCGTGACTGTTAGGCTTGGTGCCCTGGGTTCGATTCCCCCGTTGGGTTAAAAGCGCTATAAAGAATCACTGTAGCAGCCCGAAGTTTGGAAGTTGGTGATGTAATACCCCATACTTCGGGATGCCATTGGTCTTGCGTCTGATCTCTCTACAGCCGTATCGGATTGTCGTCCCATTGGACTATGAGAGTAAATAAACAGAGAGTGCACTTGTCTTTGCGCACGCATTATTTTGTGCCGTATACAATTTCCTGTGTATTTGATTAATCTCTGTAGGAATTGGCCGCCGTGATCGCAATTTGGTCGGGAAGGTTAAGAGTAACCTCAGATATTCATCCATTTACTGAATGTCTATATTAGACGGAGTATAGAAGGTCTCATAAAAACTCACTTCTGTGGAAAAATTACTTACACTTATGTTTTTAAAATTGCCACGTTATTAACAAGTCATTTCATCATTTCCAGACCTTCTCGACGATGGATTCTCCTGCCCCGACGGTGAAGTAATGGGACCCAATGGCCGCGCTCTCCCTCACCCCACCTTCCCCCACCCGGAAGACTGCCAGAAGTTCTACATCTGCCGCAACGGAGTCCAGCCTCAGAAGGGTCTCTGTCCTCTTGGCAAGGTCTACAACGAGGATACGTTCATGTGCGATGACCCGGAGAAGGTTCAAGGATGGTGAGGAAATACATTAATATCACTTTTTTTAATGATATAATCTAGTGCTTGACTGCGATCCCACCTGATCGTAAGCAGTAATTCAATCGTTAATGGTGAAGTGCATTTGTGTATTTTGAACTTTGAATGGTCCTCAAGGTCTTCTTTTTCTTAAAAGACGTGGCTCCACACGAAGAATTAATCTTGTATCTTGAGTGCGTTCACAAACGTTTGAACTCGTATGCACAAAACACTCATACCCGAAACAACTATATCTAGCCCAAACGCAGCGCAGCATAAGTCATTTAATTTCATAACATTGTGTTGAAAAATAAATAAATAAATAAACAATTGCAGTGATGGTAAGAAGAAAGAGCATACAACATTCTACAAAATTTTAATAAACAAAAATATTATGAATAATTATCTATATAAAAGGAGAAACTGACTGACTGACATATCAACGCACAGCCGAAACTGCTGGGACTAAGAGCGTGAAATTTTGCACAAAGTTTCTTTTTATGACATAGGCGAGCACTAAGAGAGGATTTTTCAAAATTCACCCCTTGAGGGGATGAAACGAGGGTTCAAAGTTTGTATGGAGAAACCTATTTTTACGCGGGCGAAGCCGCTGGCAGAAGCTAGTTATATAATGAAAAATTGAATTTTTAATAACTTAGTAGGTATAAAATAAATTTTACAGTACACAACAATTATACATAAAAAGATCAAAAAAATCACATAAAATAATAATCCAAATTCCAATGTAAATAAAAAATTATAACAATAACAATAATATTACTTTTCTTTTTTTTTTGTTTTTTTTTAATTAATTAATTAATTACCTGTCTAGATTATTGATACAGTTGAGGAAAATTTTAATCTTGAGTCTGGTTTTTGTATCGACACAGAATAGTGCTGTGATGCTGAAATAATAAAAAAAGATGTTTCATTATTCATCCAAAGATCTGTATTTGCACCGATTGCAGACCAAATTTTACAGAGGTTTCTATTAGAATGTCCTCAGTACCAATCCCGAATCTAGATTTGTGTAGTACAGTTTGCGTTTGTATTTCGCCTCTAAGAAATACCATCGACATAAAGGAATAAATATGGATATGTTATCTGATCTCCTTTGTGTCGATGGTACGTAAGTTATTCAATATCTTTTGGCCTATAGATTTGACTTGCAAATATTATAGAATGAAATTTATTGGACATCAAACTATTGACTACACATTTCTACTAATCTACTTATAACACAATTGCGGGAAATAGCTGTTGTGTTTTCTATTTATTTGATTAATTTAGCATCTAAAATGTATTAAAAAAAGCAGGTTTATGTCAAAGGTTATGCTGTTTTTACCCGCTAAAACCTGTAATTGGCTCAATGTCTCATGTACAATTGTTCCATCATCCATTTTTTTTTGTTATTTTTTTTTGCTGTTAGTTTTCTTTCAACGAAATAAGGCATTTCATTAACTTATATTTGTATGTGTTCCAGTGAAAACTTCTATGAAGGACAGACGTTTGAGAAGAGCAAACCTAAGAAGGCGTGAAGTGTGTCATACTTACTAAGATAATAGTTATGTATTAATAAATATTTAATAAGTCATTCCGAGTTTTATTTACCTCTTTATTACACAAATATTATGAAGGCGAAAATTTGCATTCGTGTGGATGTTTGTTACTCCATACGCTCAAAAATGGCTGAACGTGTTTCGACTATATTCAGGTAGACCATGTCTTAAAAAAAAGTATAAATATTAAGACCTAGGTAAAGTGACATTTAATCGGCGATAAATATGCTATTTAATTTCCGCGACAGGCTGGGTGTCATCACGATGTTTTCCTTCATCGTTCAGAGAGCACTGGTGATGAAATAAATTTCAAAAGTAAACCGCCTGGTTGGGTTTGAACAATCGATGGACACTACTGGGTCACCATTGTTCTTGTAAAATAAAAATAAAAAATATAAAAAAATAATAATAAAAATATATAAAAGTTAGAGTATCGCAAAGCCGTAGGGGCCCAGCAACGTCGATGCCCACTATCGTCGCAGGAAACTTCTGAATAGAAAAACTGTGGCCCTAGAAAGCAAAGGCAACTGAAGGGGATAAGTGCAATTTCAGTAAAAGCTTGAAACGTTCTCCTGCTCCACCCTAGAGCGAGAAAAGTAAAAGCAATTGGATGATTTCACACCTCAAAAAAAAATGTGACGTAAAATGAAACCTTTAGATTAACCAAAACTTAAATATACTGTCAGAGTAAACTAATGTAGGTACTTACAGGTTGTCTCAAAAATAATTTACTTTTAGGGTGTTTTTAATATAGTGCGGATTTCTTCACGCATGCGGGCTTGCTTCGCACGCGATGGCCCCGCAAATGTCCATTTCATACAAGTATTTATTGTATTTTATGCGTGGAATACGCATGTGGGACGCGTCTTTTTGAATTTCAAAATTTTCTGCATGCGGAGCAAACCCGCATGCATGATGAAATCCGCACGATATTAAAAACACCCTTATAGATGCATAAAAATATTGAAATCAAAACAAACATTAGATAAGGAATCAACAACATTCCTACTCAACTTCTGAGGTGTGTTTTCACGAATATTACAGATCGTTTTGAACAGTGCCAGAGTAGAGAAGGATGACTTTTGAATAATGTTATTTTCAAGAAGTAACTTCCCCATGTCTTCAGTTTTTATTTTGCAATTTAACACTTATGTGAAATTATTTCTAAGACACCCAGTATTTAAACAAGTGCGAGTCGGACTCGCGCACTGAGGGTTCAGTAAAAACTTACTTACTGAAAATAGTTCAATAGAGCTATGAAGGAAATAGATATATAGAGATTTTTTTTGACAATAAATTTACAGTTTTCAGAAACTTGTGCTATCAGACCTTGCTTCATGCCAAATTTCAGGATTCTAGGTCAACGGGAAGTACCCTATGAATTTTGATTCTCTTGAGAGTTTCGAATTATACGTTTTTTGCGACATCAATGGCTGTATCTGTTTTGTCGTTAACTCAGGAGTTAGACTTTTCACAGCTTCAAAAGACCGCCAACCTAAGTATATGGTTTTAATTTCAACTTGATACCTTTACACGTTCCCGAGATAACGGGTCTTGACAGGCAGTTAGACAGACTGACAGACAGACGGACAACAAAGTGATCCTATAAGAGTTCCGCTTTTTCCTTTTGAGGTACGGAACCCTAAAAAAATATACGAGATGTAACAGATCAACTTTAAAACAGTTATTTCTTATAACGACCAACTTGGCAACAATTACACGCAAATTGTCTGGCTAATTTTATTCAAATAAAGCTTCAGGTTCAAGTCATTGCAGGTAGTATTTCAAATCAATAATAATTGTAGCAGTTGTGCAAGTGCAGTCACAGTCGCTACTCAGTACAACGATGTAAGAATAATAGACTAGGTATACGGATTTTGCTTTGATTACGGATTTAGATTTTCGCTTCCAATTTGAATTTACTTTTTAGTTATGGAAAGGATTTTTTCTTATTAATGAATAATTTATGTACGTACATTACAAACATTTAAAAAGAGAAAAGAACAAATACAGAGCACAAAGGAGCAAAAATTAAATGAAAGTGTAAATAATATATTAGTGTTATAATTTAGACAAAAGAAATTCAGAATATAGAAATATTAAATGTACTTTTCTCACACAAAAACATTATAATAATTATTTTTATCGACGTCTGTCGGCAATGTAGTGAACTATTTAGTGAGTGTATTCAGATAACAAACTAGTAGAGTAACATTTGTTCATAGTTCATGTTGATCACATAGAGATGGCGCCACATATCGTATTGTAGATAATGCTACGTGAATTTATTGTTTTGCTGACTTTAAACGCTTGTTGAACTTTAGCTAGCCTTTTGCCAAGATAATTGAAAAACCTTGTAATATTGTAACTATAGCTATATATAACTTTATATAGATTTTGATAGTTTCAGAATTCTAGAATCACGTCTCATCACTTTGTTGTGGGCACTTGTTAGTTTGTTTAAACACCGTTTGCGTCGCATTGGTCCGATTGTTTTATTCGCTAAATTCGTGTGTTTGCGACTGGGTACTCCATTTCATTTAGCTCTTCAACCCCCTAAGGTGATAGAAGGTCTGATGAAATTGAGTATTTGGTCATGAATGTGCGACCCAGGCGGAATAAACGTAATACTTAGTAAAAACGGAGTAGTAATTTTTGTCGGATATATACCATGTATTTAAAGGTTAATAGGTCCCGATTTAATATCTGGCAGCTCATTTCAAAGTATTTACCACGCTATATTTATATATCAAGAAGAATCTTCTTTTTCATTTGGAGAAATTGTAAAACAAATCAGGGCTGTTGCCAAAGTTGAATTTAAGGCAGCAGTAATTATTTATTTATTTATTTTATTTATTTATTTAGTCTTCATGAAACATAAATTACAAAGGCGGACTTAATGTCTGAGGCATTCTCTACCAGTCAACCTAGGGTGGTGAAGAGACAATATGGTAGGTGCATAAAAAGAAAATGTTATACGAAAAACAAGAGTAGAAAGAAAAAAAAAAAAGTATAGATATAATTAAAATAAACATACATATATATTTAATATAATATATATACATATATATTAATATAAAGTAACGAAAGAAGTTTTGAGACGATTCTGCTATTAATGGAGCAAATGATTCCGCAACTTCCGCTTAAATGCATAGCGAATTACAGATAGAGCGCTGAGTAAAAATTTGACATGAACATGATATTATGGTGACTAGAGCATAGATTGCGATCACGCACAGCCACACAAATTTATATGTATACTTTAATGCCATCTATGGGTAGAATAAGAATCACAGTCGAGTCTTTAGGAAGGACAATGATTTTTAAGGCAAGCTAGGGAGCATTATGGGACAATGCCCTGTCCCATAATGCCCCCCTAGCTATAGTCCTAAAAAAAATCCATAGTCAAAAAATTAACACATTTTAACCCCTCCAGCGCCGATTGTACATACGTCTGTAAAATTTGAATGACCTTGAAAATGCTTAATTTTCGTTTTGTACATACGTTTGTATGAATTTTTTTTCGGCCGAAAATTTGGTTTCGTAGAAAAATCCAAAAAAAGTTTTTTTAATTTTTTTTTTATTTACGTAAAAATGCGCAATTACGTAATAATAATAAAAATAGGCCCCAGGATATTATAAAAATTGGCCAAGTATGAGGCAGACTAGCGCACGAAGGGTTCCATTCCATACCATTATCTACACACCACGTACGTACGTTTATCATCACGTTTGTTGTATGGAAACTCTACTCAAATATTTATTTTATACTATTTTTAGTATTTGTTATTATAGCGGTAACTGAAATACATTATCTATGAAATCATCAACTGTCTAACTATCACGGTTCATGAGATACAGCCTGGTGATAGACAGACGGACAGTGGTTTTAGTAATAGGGTCATGTTTTACCCTTTAGGTACAGAAACCTAAAAATCATCATCAGACAAGAGAAGCAAGAAAAAAAGTTTCAGAAAATTACATTTTGTAACCCTTTACCGACAATTTGCAACAATTAACTCAAAATTGCGTCACTTTCAAGTTATCGAATTATAACTATATTTTTATTTATAACAGCTTCAGGTTACATATTAAATCACAGGCTTGTCATAACCATTGGCCTGCTTCTTTCAATTAGTTTATAATCGAATTGACGTCCATTCGATATCAAGGTGATAGGCAAACATGATCTGTGGTGCATTTAAACAAATAATAATTGATAATTGTTGAGCAGTGGTGGCCGAGTGGTAACGGCCCCCACTTACGAATTATAGGTCACGGGTTCAAACCCAGCCAGGCGCATTACTTTGTGTAATTTATTTCATCACCACTGCCCTCAAAACGGTGAAGGAAAACATCGTGAGGAAACCTAGGACATGCCTAGAACCAAAAATTCGAAGACAAGTGACATCCACCAACCCGCACTGGGCCCGCGTGGTTGATTATGGCCCATTCCCTCTCCTAGAGAGAGGAGGCCTGAGTCCCAGCAGTGGGAACATTAAAAGGCTGAATATGCTATGCTATCAAATTGTAGTTGACATCACACTATAAATGATATTTATTTTGCCAATAGCTTTTAAAACACACTTTTATTCGCTCCGGTGCCATTTTTTTGTTTTTATTTTTTGTCAATTTTTTTTTTCGCATGAACTTTGTTCTGACTAATACGAACACAAAAAATAAATAATTACAGCCATTCTAAATTGATGCGTTTATGTACACATGCATTCGGTAATTAATGTTTATTTATAATATAGAACTTAATTATCATATGCTCACAGACAGGCTTCTTCAAACCTAAGCGAATATCGCTACCTCTAATTGTAGCAAAATTTCCTATTTTATTATTTAAGTTGGGCTTTAGGTTGGAGCAGTTGGGTGTGCCAAACTTTTATGCCTAAAACCACTGCAATCATCTTTCTTTGCCCTTGCAATCCATGCCCACGAATTTCCCTTTCGAAAGTCAACAAAGTAAGGAAATTTATTGGCAATTTATTCACACTTTGAGTCACTTTATAGCAGTTTTAGTAGGAAGCCCTACTGTTTTCTAATATAAAATATAGCATATGTTACTCAGTGATAAAAAAGCTTTCTAGTAGTTCAGTAGTTTTTGTGTTTATTCAATACAAACGAAAATACAAATCTCCTTTTTATGATATTAGTATAGATTTATGATATTGTTTTGATCTATAAATAATAAAATAGGTGTAAAAGTGGGCCTTAAAGTGTTAATATTGTCGATTTATTGACCTAGTCCCAAACGTAATTTCTTTGTTGAACCAAAAAGATATCATAATGTAACCGTCAATCAAACATCAATACCTTTTATTACTATAGACACTCGTAATACATACGTAAGAATTATATTCTTGTCAGATATATAATATGTTTCTCTTAGCTGGATCACGACTTGCGATTTTTCGACTTCTATTCAAACGTTATGTAACAATGTTTTATTTGACTTGTGTTATGTAGAGAAAGCGTTTATGTGTATCTTTCTAGAAACGTGTGTAGTTTTCATTGTGCTAATCTGAAACGATGTTGGTTGGTATAGTTAAACAGTAGTTACTTATGTAAATCATTTATTCATTTATTACAGCTTGGATGACTTACAGCTTAAACTAACTGAAAGGAAAAACAATTATAAACGGCAGTAAGTCCTCACATTTAGTGTCTGACCTAAAATTAAAAATCAACCAAGTGCGAGTCGGACTCGCGCTCGAAGGGTTCCGTACCATTATCTATAGAAACGGCAAACAAAACATGTCTGTTGTGTGGGAGCAATTATTTCATTCTGTTTTTTTATTGTTTGTAATTATAGCGGCATCGGAAATACATCATCTATGAACATTTCTATTGTCTAACTATCACGGTTCCTGAGATACAGCCTTGTGACAGATGGACAGACTGACGGACGGACAGCGGGCTCTTAGTATTTATTTATTTATTTATTTAATGCTTTATGCACACAAATGTACAGAGGCGGACTTAATGCCTTAGGCATTTTCTACCAGTCAACCTTTGGGTGATGCAGAGAAGAGTAGCGGTAGGTGCAATAAGAGAGAGAGAAAAGGCGAATACAGGAATACCATATACCATATATATACCATAGAATAGATATACCAACTAATAAAACATAGAATAAATATAATACAATTATACAATATTATACAATATATACTCAAATTAATACACTACATACATACACTATAAAATACTTAAACAATTGGTCCAAATCGACAATGGGAAAACATTAGCGGTGTGATGATACTGCTGCCAACAATGCTTAGTAATAGGGTCCCGTTTTAACCTTTGGGTACGGAACCCCAAAAAGTGAGCATCATCAAATGACTTCTGTCGCTCTGGGTGAAGCGCAAGGAAGTGTCAAGCTTTTAGTGACGATTTAAACTCACACTATTCCTTCTGTTGCACTTTGCGTAGGCTACGGTAACAGAACAAAGTAGTTGCCTCCCTTTCGGGGATATGTGGGGTATACCTCCACCGTATGCTCCGGATATTCTGGACTTGGTAACACGCAGGTATTTCTTCCCTCCAAATCCGATACTTGAACGTCCCGAAACAAATGGACTTGAGTCAGGCAGAAAGTTAGGCATTACCGCCGCGATTGTGGCGTATTTGAACTGTAGTATTAGTAAACTATTATGGTTTATTATACTATATTAGTATACTAAATCATTATCATTAGAGATAATTTATATATATTTTTTTCTCTTTATTGGCGGCATTTAAATAGTAAACAATTGTCAATAAAACAGGCTTTTCGTTAGGTTTTCTAAAAGCTTTGTTCAGAAGAATATTTATACTTTCAGTAGATTACAAAAAAGTATTGTAGAATTTCTATACGTTAAAATGTTTATCACTCCGAAAGAACTAGTTTCTTCTAAAATATTAAGGATCTATTATATAATAAATATAATAATAATTTTGCTGATATCAGACACAGAAAATCCAATTTTTTTTTTAAATTGATTTAAATTAGTGCTTGACTGCGAACTCACCTAATGCGGCGCACTAGTTTATTAAGAGCCTATTCACTCTAGGCTTGAATACACCTAAATTATAATCGGACGGCAAGACCGCAGCAGAAAAATTGCTCCAGTCCTTCGATGTACGCGGTATAAATGACGAGGCGAAACGCTTAATCCAGATCGTAGAGGTTTCCACAACGTAAGGGTGGACCCGCCGTTTATAATTGTTTTCCATCAAGCGCACACATTATTCAGCCTGTGTTGAACGTTTTTAAATTACCTTCTCCACAAATTTCTCAACTCATGGTCACGTCGAGTGTCTTAACAACATAACTAGTGGAGCGACTGATAGTAGATAACGTCAACTTTTTGTCGGCGACGCGAATCGTGACCGATTTGCGCGTACGCAACTCATAGTAATACGTGCTTGTTTTATCGGTCTAGCTTTTATTTCGAGTATTGTAATAGTAATTGTTCTGAGTTAATGATTGTAAAATGATTAATACATTTTTACTATTGATAGGCTGGCGCTTGATGACTATATCACCTGCATATTTTGACATTCGTAAGGAAATCAAAACCGAATACTTTCTGTTGATTCGTGAGAGGCAAGAAATAAGGTCTCATAGCACAAGTCAAGGGAAAACTGTAAATTTGAGGCTACGGCACAAAAAATGTCTGGTAGATATCGCTGTTAGCGATAAGACCGCCATTGTATCCATAAATTAAGTTAGTTTTAAAGTTTTTGTTACTATTTTGGTGTACAATAAAGTTTTATTCTATTCTATTCTATTCTATTCTATTCTATTCTATTCTATTCTATTCTATTCTATTCTATTCTATTCTATTCTATTCTATTCTATTCTATTCTATTCTATTCTATTCTATTCTATTCTATTCTATTCTATTCTATTCTATTCTATTCTATTCTATTCTATTCTATTCTATTCTATTCTATTCTATTCTATTCTATTCTATTCTATTCTATTCTATTCTATTCTATTCTATTCTATTCTATCCTATTCTATCCTATTCTATCCTATTCTATCCTATTCTATCCTATTCTATCCTATTCTATCCTATTCTATCCTATTCTATTCTATTCTATCCTTAACTTTTTATTACATTCTAAGTCACGAAACTCTTATGTCTCTTTTGACTCGCTGTTGGTCTAGTGGTTACTGGCCCTGACTGCTATGCCGGAGGTCGTGGGTTCGATTCCCACCCAGGACAAATGTTTGTGTGATGAGCATGATCATTTGTTCTGTGTCTGGGTGTAATATAAATTTATTTAGAAATATATTTAAGTATATTTATCAGTTGTCTAGCACTTATAATACAAGCTCTGCTTAGCTTGAAGCTAGACGGCGTTGTGTGATAGTTGTGGAATGTTATTATTATTATTATATATTACTATCAAAACCTTTTCCGTACATAATGGAACTCTCCCAATAATATTTCGATTCAGTTAAGTCAATTACTTGGTCTACCAGGTTTAGTATTCCGAAATAGTGAGCGTATTAATTTAGAAGTTTTCGAAATGAGAGCAGTTCTGTATAAATTGTATGTATTGCCGCTTTAAGTTCCGGCAGTTTGTAAAGTCTACGAATAAATGGACTGGCGAAATTAGAACGTACTTTACTGTTGAGACAAAGCTCTGTATGAGGTTTGATTTGAATAAAAATAACGATATTTCTTTGCCATATTCTTTTTTTTTTACACAACTATCATACAACACCGTTTAGTCCCAAACTAAGCAGAGCTTGTGTTACGAGTACTAGCCAACTGATAAACATACTTATATATTTCTAAATACATACGTATTATAGATAAATTACTCCCAGACACAAAACAAATGATCGTGCTCATGACATAAACATTTCTCCTAGGTGGAAACTGAACCCACTAACCACTAGACCAACAGGCCAGTCATTAGGCTAGTAAACGCTAGACTAACAGGCCAGTCTTTTATAAGTCTTCTAGGCAAGCGTGCTCCATCGTCGACCACATCACCGCTTGCCATCGGGTGAGATGGTGGTCAAACGCGAGCCTATCATTAATAAAAAAAAGTCCGTAGTTAAACATGATGGTTCGTTATGCTTATGCATAATCGGCTTATTATGTTTCAACTGCTAGGAAGGCCTCCTCTCTAAGAAAGGGAATGGGCCGTAATCTACTCCATGGGGGCCTAATATGGTTTGGTGGATTTCACATGTTTTCGATTTTTTTGGTTCTAGGATATGTCGGTGTCCTCACGATGTTTTCCTTCACGGGTCATCACAACTCTAAAAAAAATGAACCAGAGAAGAGATAAAGAAAATCCATTGACTACTTTCTATTCTTTATTCAAAAACTATAATGGTATCTAACTTGCTTGTAGGTTTTTTATTACAGTATTTATGTCTGTAATGGTATAAAATCTTTAAGATGAAATAACTGTAGTCACCGAGGACCTGTACCACAAAAGGTAATTGAAGGAACACGGGTGGGTTTTAGTAAGTAAAAGACTGATACCTGACCTTCTTTGCCTTGCGTTCCAGGACCCCGGGTTTACTTTTCAGAAGCGAACCCATGACTCCAGTAGGCTTCGACCCTGCTGGGCCCCTACGGTTTGCTGACATCTCCTTGAGGCGTGCGTTGAACAGACGGCCGGATGGCGAACAATGGCTATTAACATGTTAATGAGGGGTGATTCAAGAAACATTTCGCAAGCTGTATTTAAAGTCCTATAGCAGGACAAGGTGTCAAATCGCATCAAAATTCGTTCAACTATTTATTTATTTATGTACACACAAACACTTAAAAATGAAAAGAACAGATGCAGATAGACGAGCACAAAGGTACTGCTTATTTAAAATAAAATTTCTTCCAGCAGATCTGCTATTTTAGAGAATAGGAGTAACTCCTCTGTTTTTGCATGGATTTGCATTTGTTTATTACTGTAACGAATATGCACATAAATAACTAAAAATTTAAGCCTTATTAATAATCGTGTAATAACTTAAACCATTCCTGTTCACAAAAGTGTGTTAGTATCATAGACTAAACTCGTTATAAAATAAAATGGCTGTTTTGACATTTGAGAAAAACACTAGAATGTAACTTGGAACGATATTAAAAGAAACAATAAAATAATAATTAGAGGTCCAGTATATAGTAGCCATTTTAGCTAATTTAGTAGTAGCTACGCCGGACAAGCCGCTAGGTAGTCAAAATAAAAATGCCATAGCGGGACTTTTATTTTTTAACAACTTTAACTGAAATCTGATATGCATTATTATTGTTTTTAATTTCCTCCTAACATAGCTTTTACATTTTATTATTTCCTAGAATGCCTTTAAATCACACTAATTTTATATAGGTGAAAGTTTGTGAGTGAGTGTGTGTATGTTTGTTAATTCTTCACCCTCGATCGGCTGAACAGATTTTGATGAAACTTGGTACACAGATAGACCATATCCTGGAATAGTACATACGACTTTTTATCTCGGGAGTACATTCTCTTGAGGTAATTTTCTACTATCAATTGGGCGAAACCGCTGGAAGCAGTTAGTTACACATCTGTTAGTAAAAATACACTCAGTGCAGGATTAGCATAAAGAAAAGTGATTGCGAAACATGACAGGCTGACAACCTACCGCGTTCGGACTTGCAAAACGATCACCTTTTATCTACCGAACACGTTTCACTGAGTAAAGCTAAGCGAGACAAATATACATATACACATATGTATATATATATATATCATACTAATTTTATAAAGGCGAAAGTTAGTAGGTATATATGTCTGTATTTTATAAACTGAACGAATGTGGGTGAAACTTTACAGTTGTAGCGACATCTATGACGTCACATAAGAACTAATCCTGCATCGCGCAATCAAAGTTCTCCGCGCGTTTAGAACATATAGAACAGCCCGAAATCATCTATCGGGCAGTAGTAGCCCACCAGACATAGCACCCGTCTGGTCGGAGGATCCTCCCTTTTCAACGGAGGTATGTGGCGCTTTACTCTCTGTTCCACATACCCCCAAACTGGTGACCCTCGACAAAGAACGTCAGCGCAGCCTTCGTGCAGCAACTACTTCGTGACGTCATCATCACTTCCTCAAGCTTTCGAGCAGCGAGCCATACAGCCAGCACCCACGGCTTTAAAGGGTATCCTGACCACCAGCATGCCTACCTGGTCATACCTGGTCATCACCCTCAGCCGCATTAGCGACCTTGGCTAATCACACCGCACCTTCGGCCAGTCACATGAAGAGCTATGAAGAACCTCTCCTGGTCGACGCAAGCAGTCAAGTCACTACATCGCACAGCACCGCTCCGACTCACTGGAGCCAGCAGCACTACTCCGACTCACTGGAGCCTGCAGCATCATCCCGACTCACTGGGACATCAACACCCCGACTCACTGGGGCATCATCCCGACTCACTGGGACATCATCACCCCGACTCACTGGGGCATCATCCCGACTTACTGGGATAGCACCACCCCGACTCACTGGGGCATCACCGCAGACAGTTCCGACTCACCGAGAACTATGCGGCATTCGGTTCCGACCCACTGGAACCAACCTACCACTGGCCTGGCACGCATCAAGAAGCATCAAGAACCATCGATCTCCGATCTCCGGAGGGGAGTGATGTAGCGACATCTATGACGTCACATAAGAACTAATCCTGCATCGCGCAATCAAAGTTCTCCGCGCGTTTAGAACATATAGAACAGCCCGAAATCATCTATCGGGCAGTAGTAGCCCACCAGACATAGCACCCGTCTGGTCGGAGGATCCTCCCTTTTCAAAGGAGGTTTGCGGGACTTTACTCTCTGTTCCACAGACCCCTAAACAGTAATATAATAATAATAATATTCCACAATTATCACACAACGCCATCTAGTCCCAACATAAGCAGAGCTTTTCCTATGACTACTAGATAACTGATAAACATACTTATATATTTCTAAATATATACATATGACATATCTTTTAATATATAAAAATCTTATGCAACAGTGTTTGCTATCGCACTCCTTCGTAACGGTTTGACCCATTTTTACCCACTTCAAAAAGGAGGAGGTTCTATGTTCGGCTGAATGTATTTTTTTTTTTATCATTACTTTTGTGTATATTTGATAGGTCTGAGAAAGCTATTTCTTATATCCTTAAGTGACAAGGGTGGCCCGAAATAATTTATGTGAGAAACGTTATTTTCTAACTATTAACATATAATTTATAATGTGAGAAGTTTTTATTCTACGCGAGCAAAGCCACTAATAGAATATAGTATTAATATATACACAGGCCACTCAGAAAGTTTTGTGAAAAAAAGTTTTTATGTATAAGGCACTGGCCATTTGTAACTATTTTGAAAACTTTGGTTGTTTAAAAGTAAAAATACCATTGTTCGAATTTTGAATTTCCCTCCACATGTTTTCGAGAGCCAAATCAAATTATCGTGTCTCATTTAAAAATGGATTTGCATGATTTTCTACGATTTTAAATGTGGCCTTAAACCTGATGAGACATTTGATCGACTTCAAATTGCTTTTATGGATGAAGGACCTTCAAAAGTAACCATCTACTACTGATATAGCGAGTGGCCGACCTACGACGGTTGTCATGAAAGAAAGTGGCAGTAAAAAAAGTAATTCAAGAAAACAGGCGAATTACATACGAAGATATTCAGCATAAAGATAAAGATCAAGATAAAGCTAATTTTATTTTGCAAATATGGGTAACAGTAAAAGATGACATAAAAATATAGGTAACAAGTTCAGCCATATTTTAACATGTAGGCATGCAAAAGACATACTATAACTACGTACGATGTATAAACAAGTAAATACAAAGAAAAAATTTAAACTAACTTAAAATATATAAATTAACTTAATAAATCTTTCTCATTTAGGTACTCACTTAAGTTATAATAGGATTTCACCACTAAAAAGCTTCGGAGTTTTTTTTTAAATAATGATAATGGAAGTTCTTTCCAACTCTTTGGCATCTTATTATAAATGATCGGAGCCATGCAGTAGACACTTTTGCGCATAAGTGCTGTCTTGGCTGGCTCCTGACATAGCAGGCTATTATCGCGTCTGTTGCGGAGAAATACGTCGGCTATGCGTTTAAAACGACTAGGATTTGTCTTCACAAACACAGCTACTCCTAAGATATACAGACAAGGCAATGTTAATATCTTGTGATTTTGAAAAATACAGAATACACTGCAGGTTAGTTTGGGAAGCGTTCACAAGATTCTACACGGGCAACTTCGTGTGAGGAGGATAGTCTACCGCTGGGTGCCACACAACCTCACTTAAGCTCAGAAGCAAGCCCGTGTGGAGTGGTGTCGAGATATGATTAAAAAATTTGAAGCAGGCTCGTCTCGGCGCGTTTACGACATCGTGGCAGCTGACCACTTTTACCAGGTCATTGGTCCACCTTTTTTCTAGGCCTTCCAACGCTGCGTCTTCGCCACTCCAGAACCTTTTGGCACCAATGACCATCTGTTCTGCGGTCAACGTGCTCTGCCCATTGCCACTTAAGTTTGGCGATTCTTCGTGCTATGTCAGCAACCTTGGTACCTTTCCTTTTAGATTCCTTTTTTGTGGTGGGAAATTTTATTGATCTAATGACCTGCCCTCTCTAGGCCGGAGTGACAGAGTGTGTCAGACTTTCACTGGCTAAAACCCACCTGTGTCCTATTGCCCTTAGTGTTCCAAGACCACCATTATTTTGGAATGCAAACATGCGGGCATCGGTTCTACGAGGCCACTTCAGTTTTGCTAACATTTTTTTGAGGCGGCCGTAGAACATTACGTGATTCGGGCTTCATCCTTAACGGACTGCCAGTTGAGACCGACCAGGCTGCAAGCTATTGCTCGTCGTCCACGCCAACGGTGGCGGGATCACCCTGCGACTTCAGGTCCTTTGAGATGCAAGTGAAGATTTCACAATTAAAACAAAAGAGTTTTTTACTCAAATTGGTACCCACAGGCGTAGTTTTAGTCAGTAAAAGTCTGACACGCCCTCTCGCTCCATCCAGAGCGGTAGAAGTCATTGGATGATTTCCCACCTTAAAAGAAAGACTGGGACAAGTCATCAAGTCATGACAGTACTATGCAATGACAACTAATTCACAAACTAATAATAATCATCTCTCAAATATCTGTGTATACAATCAATCTAGCTGTCATCTTAATTACGTACGTTGATAGATATTCTTGTCAGTGACACAGTGACAGCGAGTTTCTCTTAGGACTACGCAACGGATTAAAGTTTAATTTCGATTAATTATCACTATCACTTCCATGCGTGTATGTCTGTGTGCTTGTATAGTTTTGTTAATCAAAGCACGCCGCGTGAGGTATATGGCCGTTTTCGTAAGAGGTGACCTGAGACCGATACCGACTAATGTTGTATTCATAGTCTTGGTTGCTCTTGAACACGGTGCCTACATTTCTATTTTTCCCAATTCTTCTTTTGCAGGTAAGCCGGAAGAGATTTTTAAAGAACTAAACATCACTTTTGTACCTTTATTTTTCCTTCCTTTTTCTTATCTTTTATTTTTTAAGTGTACCTACATGAAGAGTTAAATAAATAAGAACTGAAGAATAAATTTCTTTTTTTAGAGGATTTGCCTCAACGAAACTCTATCCAATGTCCATGGCCATGTGCCAATTACGATGTTTTTGGAAAATTTACTTAACATTTGTTCCGATTGTCGTATCATTTGTTCTGTGGTAGATAATAAATGATATCTTTTGATGTATTATGAAATAAAATGTCTTAGCAAATGAGCATACAATATCTCATCATTACCGTTAGTTAGATTTTGATGTTACGTATAATTTTCTAACATTTTCATGTCTAGAAAAAGTTTAAAAACTTCTACTTACACATACTTTCAAAGACTTTTGCAAGTAGTAATATTCAATTGTAATCAAATAAATTTCTTAAGGGTCGTGGGGCTCTTTAGACCGTATTTTTGGACCACAAATAAAAATAATAAATAAAATACAGTTTTTTTGGTAACTGTATTTTAATGCCTCTTTCTTTGGTAACTGTACTTTAATGTCTCTTTCCCAAAATAGTAATAAAAAAAATGTGGAAGTTGGGACCGCAGTCCCACTCCAGAGAGCCAAATGCAACAGGAGCCCTTTTCACTTATCACCCAACAGAACAAAAGAAAATCTCATCCACACTATAGATACGACAGCCGCCTCGCGTTTGGCGGCCGGTCGGTGGTCTGCGCGCGCGCCGCCAGTGCTACCGGGCCGAGTACCACGCGCACACGTCGCGACTACAAACAAACATACACACAAACAAGCAATCATGAGGAGTAGTGCACAGTTCGCGGTTTTGTTCGCCTGCGTGGCTTACGGTGAGTTTTATATAGAAATAAACTAATAATTTATTTGAAAATAGTTCTGTGGTTTCAGCCTATCCCCTAGGGAAAAAGGCAAGACTTTATATTTTTTTTGAAATCACAATTGTGTGTAAAAGCAACAATTGTAACGATTAATTACTGCAGAAGTGTAATACCTACTATGACGTATTGTATTTTATATATGTAGGGTTTGGGTAATTACCAAATTGCTGTTGGACCCATTCGTGTTGTGATCATTTCAACGAAAAAAAAATTACCTCTCTTGAAAGTCCAGCCTTGCGTTTGTAAATAATTGTCTAAGCCAAGTCAAAGATTAGACTTATGACTATCGACTTAGTATTCTAGAACTGTAAAGTCATTTCTTACTTATAATAGCACATATGAATAGCCGATAAATGTGTCACCAATTTAAATATTTAATTATATCTCGCTGCGTCAAATTAATTGACACTAAATAAGCAATTCAAATATGTCCCCAGCAGGACAGATGCCCACTTGGGCCACAGGGAATTTCTGAAAAGGAAGACCAAGATCCAAGAACGCATAGGTTAACTGAAGGACACAGGTGTGGTTATAATCAGTAAAAGACACGCCCTCCCACTCTGCTCTGGAGCGAGATAAATCATTGAATGATTTGCCACTTCAAAAAAATAAATATTATATCTGTGAAATAACGGTTGGCCTTTTCTACGGCAAAGAATTTGGTATAAATATACCAACGTCTCCTAATCAGTAGTTATACAAATATTCGCATTTATATAATTATGCATAAACAAGTATTTGTAAACCAGAATATATTTAGATCCAACGATTAGCTTTTCACGATTGAATAGTCTCATTTTAGTAAACTAGCGAAACTTGTTTGACTTCATAACAAATGCTATCCACATATGTAACGGCAAGACGAAGTGTCTCTAAAGGGACATTCTTGTTTTACCAACAATCATTTGTCCCCCTCGAAAAATATTCAACCGAAAGACGTCCGCTGTTGGACATAGGTCTCCCATAATGACCAGTCCTGTGCGTCTTGTATCCATCAGTTTCCCGTGACGCTCATCAGGTCGTCGGTCCACCTTGTGGGAGGCCTTTTAACGCTGCGTCATCCGGTACGTGGTCGCCATTCCAGAACTTTTCGTCCCCATCGACCATCTGTTCTGCGAGCAATGTGCCCTGCCCACTGCCACTTAAGTTTGGCGATTCTTTGGGCTATGTCTGTAACCTTGGTTCTCCTGCGAATATCTTCATTTCTGATGTGATCACTTAAGGAAATTCCGAGCATAGCGCTTTTCATTGCCCTTTGAATGACTTTAAGCCTTCTGGGGAGGCCCATTGTTAGCGACCACGTAAAACCAAGTATTATATTTATGCAAACAAAATCAAATTAATCAATTCTCTTTTCATTATCTCCCTAGCTTTTTCCCAAATATTATTTGTTTTTTTTTTAAGGAATGTAGTTGAGGCTTTAATCAGTAAAACTCTAACACCCCTCCCGAACCAGCCTAGAGCGGGAGAAGTCATTTGATGATTTCCTACCTTAAAAAAATCTGCACATAGTTCTGCAATCTTCTCTTGTCAATATTTTGTTTTCACCACGGCTGGCCAGACGTTTAGGTTTTCTAAAAACATTAAATTACATAATATAAGTCTATCAATAACAATATTCTTTAATATCTTGATTTTATGTTGAAATAGACTGTTTATAGATTCATATATACAACTATGTTATAATATATTCAATATATTGATAAGCTTCAACTGTAATATGAATTTAATCATTCAATTTAATATTTAATTCTAATCCAATCAAATTAGGTTGTCATGTTTCATTGCTGGGCTAAGGCCATCCTCCTCTTTCATTGTGAGTTTATCCATCCATTTTGTTTAAGAAAACATTGCCCCACTCTAGGAATAACTCCTGTTTTATAAATAACACACCCAGATCCCGAACCACTATCATCGATATTTGTTGCGTGCGGGGATAAAACCTGTAACACTTTGCGCAGCAGCCAATGGCCAACCATGCCGTCGGTATCAATTTTCAGTCAATTCTGGGCCAACCGTGCTGTCGATGTCAATTTTCAGTAAATTCTGGGCTAACCGTGCTGTCGATGTCAATTTTCAGTAAATTCTGGGCTAACCGTGCTGTCGATGTCAATTTTCACTAAATTCTGGGCCAACCGTGCTGTCGATGTCAATTTTCAGTAAATTCTGGGCCCACCGTGCTGTCGATGTCAATTTTCAGTAAATTCTGGGCCAACCGTGCTGTCGATGTCAATTTTCAGTCAATGCTGGGCCAACCGTGCTGTCGATGTCAATTTTCAGTCAATGCTGGGCCAACCGTGCTGTCGATGTCAATACTGATGTTGGTCTGCTATGATGAAGGTTTAAATTATAAACCAGGAACTTTGAATACTCATTTATATATAACATAAGTACCTATATAAAAAAAAACTTTTTACAAACAAAATATATGTACTTTGTAAAAAGTTTTTTTTACACTTTTTAGTTGCGGTATCACAACTAAAAAATAACCCTCAGTCAAATTTAAAGTCATCGCGTATACGTATAAACAAAGCAATTTTACTTGTTACGACTGTTCTGCTGTGATCCTATTAGGAGTTCCGTTCCATATCTTCGAAGTTTATCGTCAGATTATAACAATATTTCTATGGGACCAACTCGAGAAATCGGTGAAAATACATAAAAAAAGTAAATATAGCCAAACATAGAACCTCTTTCTTTTCGAAGTCGGTTAAAAAGAGAATATCTGACTCATAGACTCATCAACGCCCAGCCTAATAAACTCTTGGCCCAGGACAGCTGAAATTTTTCACTGGTACTGTTTTTAAGACGCAAACGATAAATAAGAACGGATTTTTCAAAATTTGTTAATTATGTTTCGTTGGAATTTATTCCCGTGTCAAAAAAAAAAAAATGAAAATCAGACTGAAAGTGGTGAAAATGGGTATCATGGGAGCAAAGGTACAAGTATAAGCGCGTCATCATCATTTCAGAAAAAAGACGTACACTGTTGGACATTGGCCTCCCCCAAGTGCCTCCACAATAAACGGTCCTTTGCGTCTCGCATCCACCGCATTCCAGCTACTTTCACCAGGTCATCGGTCCACCTTGTGAGAGGCCTTCCAACGTTACGTCTTTCGGTGCACGGTAGCCACTCCAGAACTTATCGGCCCCTTCGACCATTTGTTCTACGAGCAATGTGCCCTGCCCACTGCCACTTAAGTTTAGCGATTCTTCGGGCTATATCGGTGACCTTGGTTCTCCAATGGATGCATAAGCTAGTTTCAAATAATTACTGAAGGATCTTCTTATATTTGTCGGTACACATTCATACAATCTACGTTACCTTTAACTATAATCTGTTATGTTACACAAACTCTTGCTAGTTAGACAAGTTATGTTAACATTCTTGTTAGTTTTTGTTCAAATTCTTGACACGAATAGCATTATACTGAACTGCACGCACTAAGACATTAACCCGAATTTTAATTACATAAATATCAAGTTTAGCATTAGTAAAAAGTCTTACTGCCCAAAAAAGATGTAGCTACTTTTAATTATCGCCAAATGTAATCTAAAAACCAGTCAAGTGTGAGTCGAACACGTGCACAAAGGGTTCCGTACCATTATCTAAACAACTTTTTTTACACAATTTATTTTATTATTTTTTTAGTACTTGTTATTATAGCGGTAACAGAAATACATTATCTGAAAATTTCAATTGTCTAGTTATCACGATTCATGAGACACAGATAATAATAATATAATAATTCTTTATTCTTCCAAAAAGTACACAAAACACAATGACTAGATAACAACACATTACACAGGTTAGTTCCAAAAATGAGTCAACGACTCCCAAACTGAACACTGCCCGTATCTTGGGTAGTCGGCGGTCCACTGTTTTATAAGTGACGTTTTATAGATAGACAGTGGACTCTTAGTAATGGGGTCCCATTTTTCCCCTTTGGGTACGGAACCCTAAAAACTAAGGACGGTGTTTCAATTAGCGCCCAGCATATGAAACAAAATATCAATTAATACCTAGGTAGTGTATAATTGTATACAGTATAAAATAGAGCTGTTTCCTGCAGTCGTTACCCAACCGATTGGAAAGGGAGCCGGAATCGAGACCGTTTGCACGAAACTCAAGGTCCACACCTGCTTCTGAACGACATTTAAAAATTATTATATATTTGGGCCGACTCGTGGGTGATTTATGTGACGTTGTGAAATGTTAATGGGTATCGAAATGTCTGATGTTATGTCAAAGTCGGTTTATGACGATTACTTCTGGTTTGACTTGATTTTACGTCCATTTTGACATAAACTCAAATTCAAATTCATTTATTGCCTTTGTTACAGGTGAATGGTTATTTATTATAATTATTTTTCATATGGCGCTGTAACATGCGCATGAGGTGTACAATATTATACGACAAAAAATTCAGTTAAAATACATTACTGGTCATAAATACATTAGTTACAATATTCATGTCATTTTCAATAAAAAAATAATAATTTTAATTTTGATTAATTAAAATAAAATACGTTACTAGTCACATATAATATACTTACGTTACAAATATTCAAATGACATTTTCAATTAATATAAAATACATGACAGGTTATAAAATTTAAATAAAAAAAAAACACATTTGAAATTATAGCTTCAAGGGACCGCAGACTTAAGTATATGGTTTTAATTTCAATTCGATACCTCCACGCGTTATCGAGATATAGGGTTTTGACAGACAGACAGACAGACGGACGGACAACGTGATCCTATAAGGGTTCCGTCTTTTTCCTTTTGAGCTACCTAAAAATTAAAATCTTTCGTATTGTTGACTGTTAATATGCCTAAAAGACTGGTGGCATTGCCATGTTGTATGGTAACACTTATTCCCTGTCCAATGCATTATGCCAAACCCTTGGGCCAAACGAACGGTCCCAGTTGTATAATTCTCAACGTGCACTAAAAAGTAAAATTACAATGTTAATCGTGAGATAAAGATTAAATAATCGCACGGTTATAATCCGTAATCGTCGGTTATAAATTGTATAAGACTCGTACGCCAAACCGTAAAACCACTCGTACAAAAGAGTTCAACGCGCCACTTATATAATGCATTGTATGATGTGATTTTATCTCACTCGTTTACTCGTAAGCACTTGCTTTTGTTCATAGTACTAATAACTACAGACTTCACTAATTTGAATTCCGTAAAGGATGTTATGACTGCAGTACTTTTTGGAATATTTGTTATATGAATCATGTAACGTTAACGTGATGCGAATATTTAATATTAAATAAATACCACATTTAAGTGGCAATGAGCACAGCACATTGCTCGCAGAACAGATTCCCGTTGGGCCCGAAAGGTTTAGGACTTAGTGTCGGAAGGCCTCCTACAAGGGGGACCGATAACCTGGTAAGGGTTGCGGGAATCCGATGGATGCAAGACACACGGGACCGTTCATCGTGGCGACACTTGGGGGAGGCCTATGTCCAACAGTGGACGTCGTTCGGCTGAAATGATGATGGCAATGATGAAATAAATACCAGAATAGAACTTAAATGAACCTGCTTCTTTAGTACATGTATTGTACATTTTATGTATTTATTTAAACCTTATGTATGTACAGTACTGGTACATAAGGTGACTTAAGGAACAGGCATTGTTTACTAGTCAACCTTTGGGTTAAAAAATAATTCATTTAGGAAGGTGTGCATGTATAAATAAATAATTACTTTTCAATCCGTAAGCCTTCATGATGCTTTAACGTACTGAGAAATATTAATATTCCAAAACTTTCACACAACGCCATCTAGTCCCAAACTAAGTAGAGCTTTAGGTATGAGTACTAGACAACTGATAAACACACTTATATTTTTCTAAATATAAATGCATATTATAGATAAATTACACCCAGACACAGAAAAAATTATCATGCTCATCACACTAACATTTGTCTTGGGTGGGAATCGAACCCACGACCATATAACCTACAGCATAGCAGTTAGGGCCACTGACTACCAGACCAACAGACCACTCACCAAAATAGAAATATCCTTGAACATAAAAATATAAAATGTGTCATAAACTTCATTACAAATGCACAACCAAGGCTTCACATTGTAATCAGTGAAGCAGCTAAAATTAGGCTCAGTTACAATGCACAATGGGAAACAAAATGGCTAAAAAAAGAAAAAAAATCATTTACAAAAGCGAATAGAATACAAAAAATATATTCGCACACAGATATCTCGTAATCAATCAGTACCTAGTTTCTTACATATATAAAAACACGTCTTTACATTTTTATTTCTTTATATATAAAGGTGATAGTTTGTGAGTATGTGTATCTTTTTTACTTCTTCACGCTCGATTGACTGAATGGATTTAGATGAAATTTAGTACACGGATAGATCATATCCTGTATTAATACACAGGACTTTTTGTCCTGGGAATATGTTTCCTTGGGACAATTTTCTATTTTCACGCGGCTGAAGCAGCTGGTAGCAGCTACTAATAAATAAATTGTTTGTGTAATGCCACAATTTTGATAGCTCAGAAGCTGTCTACTACTTCATCTTCAGCTTTAGGTAGGCAACTAACAATAATTGTATCCTAAAACTAAAATCAGACTCAGGAACATTAGCTACGAGATTTGGTAATGTTCGAAAGAGTTACTGCCTTGGAATTACCACGCATATTCTCCAAAATGCATCCTGTAACATATGGGAAGGCTGGCTACACTATGCCTGTGTTCCAGGCTTTGTAGATAGTATGAGACATATATTAGTAGTTTAGTATGAGACAACACTATTCGGTAACTGACTACTAACAAAAAACAATAGAATTTATTCAGTTTCTCAAGAAATATCTGTTGAGAAACTGAATAACTAGACAGTAGCCCACATAAAAAAATAATATCGTAACTAACAAACAGACACTTTGACCGCATAATTGTTAATTAGGCAGCTAAAGTAGCGGTGGTACTCGCAAGGTTAACCTCGTTCACATATCGCGGTACACGGACAGACAAACATACAGACTATATAAATATGCACTCGAGACTTCAAAGTGTGATTATGAATTATGATTGTGTGTTTATATATTTATTTTAGTCACGATGTATCAAACGATACGTTCGGTTTATTACCGACTTGACAAACGCTGTTCCGTCAAACTTATTGGCAATGTCAAACGTTGTCTCGTAAAAAGAAAAAGTGCTAAATCTACGGACAAATTACAGTAGTTTATAGTATAACATAGCAAATAGCATAATCAGCCTTTTAAATTTCCCAAGGAGGAGGCCTGCGTCCTGCTGAGACGAGGGCCTCTCTTTTTTTTTAGTGGGAAAATCATCTTATGGAATAGAATAGGAATAGGCCGTTATCCACCACGCAGGCCCAGTGCGGGTTGGTGGATGTCACATGTCTTCGAATTCTTTGGATCTAGGATATACCGCATTCCTTCACCGTTTTGAGAGCAGTGGTGACGAAATAAATTACACAAAGTAATGCGCCTGACTGGGTTAGAACCCGCGACCTACAACTCTTAAGTCGGGGCCGTTACCATTCGGCCACTACTGCTGCTGTAGTTTATAGTAAGCATTAATAATAATAATATAATATTTATTTTTCACCACAAGTGTTATGGAGAACAAAAATACTTAATCTAAATAAGATGAACATTTGTAAAAGACTGGTGCCCGAAATAGGCAAAAAATACCTGTGAGCATTATCAGCTTTTCCTAATGTTGACAGCTAGAAAAAGTTTGAATGTAGTGAAAAATAACGTGTGTAAACCACAGACTACTACCAATTTAATATATAACATAATCGGCTCTATAATTTTCCCATTACCGTAACTTAGATCATCTCTCTAGGAGAGGGGATGAACCGTAATTCACCATGTGGTCACTGCAGATGTCACATGTTATCGATTTGTTTGAGGGTTTTTTACCTCAAAAAGAAATGACCGACCCCTTATAGGATCACTTTGTTGTCCGTCTATCTGTCTGTCTATCGGTCTGTCAAGACCCTTTTTTTCGGTAACGCGTAGAGGTATTGTCTTGAAATTGAAACCATATACTCAGATCTGCGGTCTCTTGAAGCTATGAAAAAAAATTAAATTTCTAAGTTAACGAAAAAAAAAGATACGTCATCCCAACGCTCAATCACATGGTCAGAACAAAGTAATAGGAGGCGTGGGCGACTAGAGGCGATCAACGAAAAGAAAATCGAAACGAAACGGTTGTAACTTGGCTAGGGGGGTAGATATTTATTCCGTATTAAGGTGTCAACTCCATTTAAGTAAGACCCGCAAAAACGAATACTTAAATCCAGTTGTCGATTGATATCACTAACATCAATCTCACTTTTTAAAAGCAGTAAATAACATTATTTATGTGTGACTCAATTGTGCTCATAAAAACGAATTCCATATTCGTAAAGCCACAGGAATGGCCATATAAAAATAAATTACTGCCTGACTTCTGTCGAATCGCTCATTTAACCAAAACATACAGAAAGTTAAGCCACTGTTTTATGTAAACATATTTACATCAAATATAATGGTAATGCCTGTGTTTTTCGTAGCTATAATGATGAAAATCTCGTGTCTCAGTGTTTGTTATTGAACTCCTTCTAAACGACTTGACCGATTTTTATAAAATTTTGTGTATATAGTAGTGAGTTGGAGAACATGATATAGGCTATTTTTATCGTCCTACCCCCATCCCCTACTTATTTCTTTGATAACTTACATAAATAGCAGAACAATGTGTGCCAAGTCATCTAGGAGAGTGAATGGGCTGTAATCCACTACGCGGGCCTAGTGCGGATTCAGTCACATATCTTCGAATTTTTGGTTCTAAGACATGGTTTCCTCACGATGTTTTCCCTCACTGTTTTGAGAGCAGTGGTGAAGAAATAAATTACCCAAGTAATGGGCCTGGCGGGGTTTGAACCCGCGACCTCGAGTCATCTAGCATTTCAATAAAAACTAAAAATATAAAAAGTTCCATCCCACCGATATCGGGAGCCTACTGACGTCAGGGCTCCAGAAAAAGGAATCTCCTAACAGTACGAGCCGAGTGCAGAAGTACCGCTTTCTGAATCCAACCTTTGATCCAGTCTACTAACGAGAACCTCCAGTTGGTCGAGGCTCATGGCTGTTAAGGTATTGGCTGACATGACTATCGGTACAATGATCGAGAGAAACAGTCTAAAATTTTAAAAATCGTCTTGAAAAGTGGTTTTGACTCTGATGTTGTACACTGTCGAACAATTTGATAAAATTATTATAGCTCCATAGAAAAGAACTAATTCTTTAAACTGGTGATACCAGTTGTTCGAATTGTAGAGGTCAAACGGAGCTATTTCAAATTGAATTTAAATCTGACCACAACAACTAAACCAAGTGAGATAATGAAAAACAAAAGGTTTGTACTAACGAAAAACATGCAAGAATGGTTGAAATAGTAATCCTGTATCTTTTAGTTTCCCTTTATAGTAGTATTTCCTCGTAGCTAGGCGTGGGCAAAGTGGGCTCTCGCCCACGGTCTCGCACCCAAAGGGGCTTCGCACAAGCGAGAGCTCTTTATGAACGAGGGTTTTTTATAATTGATAGGCTCGCGTTTGAACACTATTTCACCTGGTCGATCACTGGGTTGCGACAGTCGCTGTCTTGTTTTCGAATTTATGAAAGAAAAAAGCCACGCTGATGCGCCTCCACCCACGTCTAAATTAGTCCACGCTACGCCTCCGCCTTTACGTGGGTGGCCACGTAAGCAACGTACGCGGATCGGCGGTTTACGTGGGTAAATAGAGATGGGTTTTAGTTAATAATAGTCTGCCACACCCTTTTGCTCTACCCTAGAACGCGAGAAGTCATTTCATGATTTCCTACCTCAAACAAAAACTGACGACAATCGTCTACTAGATAGACCACATTACTTGTTAGCTTGTGATCCAAAGGGTGATTGTGTTGGGGATCGCAATGCATGAATTTGTAGTAATAGGCGGGCCCATAGTCCATATTATCTATGCATACGAACTAAAAAAAAAAAATATTTCACATAGGCCTACAAGGACACTTATAAAAGTCAGAAGCTAGTGCACTACAACAAACTCACACGGTACATAACCACCGAATTGTGGATGGACCTATCTACTAAACGCTACTAATTTGAAAAATTATGGCCTAGCTAAATCAATTTTGTATAATAACAATATTGGGACTTGAGGTGAAAACCGTTACATTATATACTAGTATAATACCTACAGGTCTATTAAAGCCAATAACACTAAAAATTCACAATAAAAGTCAAGTCATCAATAAAACCTTGCGAATCAGTTTCCCTCGTAACGCTACGCATATGCGCGTCTTACGCAATGGTTCACTCATCTTATTGCCTATAAATTAACATCTGTTACGATGCGCGTACGCACAATAATGAGCTTTCTTTTATGTCACACGTCATTTTACGCGGTGGACGATGATTGTAGTGTCGTAAGCAAAGTTTAGGGAAATGGGAATCTGTTTGTTGTGCGTAAATATGTTTGAATGTCACCAAAGACCGTAAGATTGTAATAAATCTTGCGAAAGTGTAGATCTCTCAATATATTATGAATATCACTTCAAATACAAGAAATCTCCTTGATAACGGTCCAATGTATTCGAACCTTATGGAAAATGAAGAGTTTACAATATTACGGTATGATTTTTTATGAACTAACAGTGTTTACAATACCGTTGATATATATTGGACACTGATTTTATTTTATTTTTAAACTATAACTTTGATTTTATTTGTGGATTTATAACATGACTATTTTTTTTTTTTTTTCATATATTCTGATTTTAATGAATTATTAATTGTGATATTTGTCATTGACCGTAGATTTAAATTATTATGATATGTTTTCCATCTTAATTTTATTTTCTAATTGTACGAATTTGTTGGCAAAACTATAACAGCAATATGGGGAATACACTAGCTCCTGTAATGCAGTTCCTAACTAACTCAGGAGCCAGGGAATTTCATTTATGAGTGTAAATGAAATTCGTGCTGTGCTGGTGCTGCCGCTGCGGCTGCGGAGAACCTCAAGCGGCGGAAATATAACAACCTTGTCGGAAGTTATATTTTTGAGCCGTTTGGGGTTGAACCTCTTGGGTCGTGGGGTCCGAGTGCTCATAAGCTTTTCAAAGAACTATCCAGACGCTTAGTTGACACTTCACGTGACTCAAGGGCTGGCTTTTACCTCGGTCAGAGATTAAGCATTGCCATACAATGTGGCAATGCCGCCAGCCTTTTGGGCACACTTCCACTCGACTGCGATGCGGAGGAATTTTATGACGCCATAATTTAGCTAGTTTTTACTAGTTGTAACTTTTAATAAAAAATGAGTGTAAAATTTTATGTCAATAAATAATTTATTATTATTATATATGTTATCTACATTGTAACATTGCTTATGGCTAAACAAAAAAGGTGAGATTAATGTCAACAAATCTTAGGTTTATATGGCTCAAGTCTTCGAAGTTTTGGTTGGAGAGCGGTGGTGGCCATTGGTAACTGTTTCGAGTTACGAGTAAGTAGTGGGTAGCGGATTCAAACCCAGCCAGGCGCAGAACTTTGTTTAATTTATTTCATTACCACCGCTCTTAAAAAGGTGAAGGAAAACATTGCGAGGAAACTGGCGTGTCCTAGGAAATAATTAATCAAACACAACTTCCGTTTCAAATATACTACATATATTTAAAAAAAAAAAACCCGCCTGCCGGAAAGTGGCTTTTCGGCAGGGAAAAATGGGTTACCCTATTGTGCGTCACCTACCGGGTTCAAATGTATTTTCAAACCATCCAGGGACCCATTCTAAAATACATACGAAATTTCATTTAAATCGGCGAAACCGTTTAGAAGGAGTCAGGTGACAAACACACGAAAGTGAAAAGTAAAGTGTAAAGAAAAATTATTTTTAAAACAAATAGATCTATCGCATATTATGTTATGAACGTATGCAGCTCGTTTCCATTCTTCGCAATGTGAGTAATCATAATATTTATGATGCCTCATTTAACACTAATGGGTTAATAGTTCGCCGAGTCAAATTATCGTAACTCAGTTTCTACGAACGGTTCCTCAAGTTTCCGTTTACCATTTTATTACCATGCCATTATAAATGTATTTTCGGATACGTTATCAATTTAAAAGATAAATAATTTTTTAAATAACTGTCTTGTCTTTAAATAAGTGTAAAAAAATCCGATCTTGATTTCGAAATCATGATTTTCTCACATAAGTTGGACAGATTTGGATTTCTGCATCTTGTTTGTTTTTAAACCTCTAACTTTCTAGCGTCTGACTAGATGCCAGAAAGGCTGATCATCAGTCTACGAACGAAGTAACGTATTGCACAGTAAATCATCATCGTCATGATTTCAGCCAAAAGACGTCCACTGCTGGACATAGGCCTCCCCCAAGTGTCACCACAATGAACTGTGCGCCTCTCATCCATCAGACTCCCGTAACCGTCACCAAGTCACCGGTCCACCTTGTAGGAGGCCTTCCAACGCTACGTCTTCCAGTAAATATATTTGTATAAACTACTTGATCCTAAGGTAGATCTTTTAGATTACATTTTCTTTGTTTGTCTCCTATCAACAACTAATTCTGACAGTGGCTTCACCCACGTGGAAATAGTTTCCTCCATACAAACTTTGGACCCCCGTTTCATCCCCTTAGGGAAAATGGGTTGCCAAGGTCTGCTAGACAACCGCTCCATGTAAAACACAGGTATTTAGCCGAATCTGGTTATACAAATATAATAATAATGTTTATGTTGCCAAAAATTTATAGCAAATATGAGATACAGCAGTTAATAAAGTTATTTTTCATTTAATCTCGATACCACAGTATTTCTTATTTACATTAAATAATAAATAATAATATTCACACACAACTATCACACAACGCCGTCTAATCCCAAGCTAAGCAGAGCTTGAGTTATGCGTACTAGACAACTGATAAACATACTTAACTTAAATATTTCTAAATACATACATATTATACATAAATTACACCCAGACACAGAACAAATGATTGTGCTCATCACACAAACATTTGTCCTGGGTGAGAATCGAACCGACGACCTCCGGCATAGCAGTCAGGGCCACTAACCACTAGACCAACAGGCCAGTCACGTTCTTACTTACATTGTTTGCGACTTATGCCTACTAAAATAAATGAGTTACAAGTTAAACAGTACACAAATTTAACTTTCTCAGTAGTATTACTTGAAAATAGTTCCTACTAACTCCTTAAAAGAAGTTTAACAACGCATTTCGTGACATCAACAATAACTTGAATGACTAAAGTATCAATGATATATAAGACTCGGGTGATGAATGGATCGTCAGCGAACCGCAGAATTTCACATTTTATTACATTGCGGCTCTGTAGTATGGTAGGAGTACTAATATTATTTAATATGCACTTTACCGTGTATGTGTCGTTTATGTGTCGTCACTATTAGGCAGAGTATGCGTCAGCAGCAACAGCATTCTGAGGATTATATCTAATAAATATCAGTGTCCGATGCACTCGCTCTGGGTAGGCATTGTGGTTGTGGCGGTGAAATAAACAAATGATAATTGTTATATTAAAATTATTATTATTAATTATTTTAAATTATTCAATTTTATTGTATTAAATTTTAAATTATCTAATTTAAATTTGCTTATAGTTATTTTAAAAATTGTAAAATAAAATGTATGTATGTAATGTTGTGATTGTATTTTGTACCTACTAACATAGTTTATAAGTTCAAATTGTTACTAACCATTATGGATCATTGTTATCTGAAATAAATAAAATTATTATTATTATATTATTTACACGACCACGAATGTTATTGTTTTGTTGCGGGTTATGTATGACTGTGAAGTAAAGTAGTATGTATATACCAGTATTAGTCTACGTAATATAATAATAAACTTCTGGTGTTAGGAGAGTTAAATGATTGTAATAATAATTATTTGTCTGCAAAGTCTTCATGCCAAATTTCAAATGAATTTCGATTTCCTTAGAAGTGTCAAATTTTCAATTCTTGCGACATAAAAGGTCGTATCTTTTTTTTTCGTTTACTAAATTTTTTCACAGTTTCAAGGGACTGTAGACCTAAGTATTTGGTTTTAATTTCAACTCGATACCTCCACGCGTTTTCGAGATAAAGTGTCTTGAGAGACAGACAGACAGACGGACGGACAACAAAGTGATCCTATAAGGGTTCCGTTTTTTGCTTTTGACGTACGAAACCCTAAAAATGATGACTTACAGGGTTACAGGCTTTTTGCGTTCCAAGGGCGCGGAAACTCTAAAACAATCCGGCAGCCCACTTAAGCAAAATAAAAAAAAAGATTTCGGTGACATTTCTCACTAAAATCAGAATTATAAGTAAAAAGCACGAATACGTTCTAGTAGCAGCATAAAAAATCTAGAAATTGCTTTATGTTAATAAAACTGGATTTAATAAGATTGCCTTTTTCAAAGTTGCTGTCGAAATGAATGAACTTTTACTAAATGGGCGACCGTAACTGGCTATAGCGGGAAAAGTTCTCAGCTGCCATAAGTACTTGTCCTTTCATGACCACTCACACTCACCACACGTAACATCCTAGAAATCGGTTTCTTTGAAAAAAAAAGCTCGCATAAAAATCCTATTATACATAAAGGAAATATTTTATTTATGATATATTCATAAATTCGTATACAACATTTTTTGGCCGAAATGAACAGCTTTCTAACCGTTAGGAAGTGAAGTCAGGATTTTATCGTTTATTAAAATCAATAAATACGAAAATCGAATTGCTTATTTTTGCAAAATATCCATAAAATTTGTACCAGCCTAAAATACTATTATGACAGTGAAGAAGGTGTGTGTACCCATACACACCCGTGCATGAGGTGTATCTGGCTAAAAATGATTCATATTATAAAATTCACATAGTAAAACCAATATAGGGTGACTGGTAATTAGTGTACAAAACTTAAACACATGATTGTGCTCATGATAACCAACAACTTTTACTATGGGTACAAACCTGAAATCGCGAAAAAAAATCAGCTGTTCAGTACATTTATGTTTGCCTAATGTACTGAACAGCTGATATTTTTTCGCGATTTCGGCTTTGGTCCCATAATAAAAATTGTTTGTTATCATGAGCACAATCACGTGTTTAAGTATCGTACACTAATTGCCAGTCAACCTATATGTGCTAATAAGGAAGTAACACAAAATTAAAATACAACTACGGTTAATACCACATTATGTAGGTAAAAAAATTATTAACATTGTTTTTCCGTCGTTAAGTATATTTTTATATTATATAAACCATATTTATATTCGAACTCAGAATTTTCTTCACATTCGTTTGACATCTCTCGATACGACAACATAAATATACATTTTAGGACTCATCTCTCATCTCACCTTTAGTGGATGTAACAAACGCCATACTAATATTATTCTGATAAAAAATTAACTTGTCACTCGAACTATAATAACTTCGATTGACACCTCATTCATCAAAATCGGTTCAGTAGTTTTATATACAAAAATATACATAGAGTAAAAAATCTCTTCCTTTTGGTTTTACTTTAGTCGAATAAAAATAGAAAACCAGAATACATAACCTGGATATTTCTACCGCCAAAATCGATTAATGACAGATGAAAGTCGCTTTCTAGTCTAGCGACCTAACTAGTGAAAATATGGCCTCAGCCATTTGTTTAAACGAAGTCGTGAAGCTACGAATGTTGATAAGATGTCAATTTCCTATTTATTCGATAATAGGATTGCAAAACCACGGAAGCCTCGGAGAAACCGGCTCCGAGCCATCTTGGCTTGCGTCACTAAGGAAACGTTTGACATATTCTGTGTCTGGCACGTTTTAAAATACCTATTTTACTGTACTGTCCTCGTATTTGACAACAGTTTAACTTCGGTTTAAAACTGAAGTTGTTCACCTGTCATTGTTCAGGCAATAGAAAGCCCTAGTGTTACTGACCTCACTAGGGTTTTCTGTCCTGAAAAAGTCCTGATACTTTACTAAGGCTGTCTTTTGTCGAGAGTAACAAGGGAGTTCGTCTTATTGCTTTACTTATTACCTCACTTGTTTCAATTTTGTTTAGTAGCAGGTGAATGTAGATAACCTATAAGTAGCTTTAGTTCCTACAAATTAAAGATTGCTAAACCAAAAACAATGAACCACAGTTAACTGTTGGTTAATAGCAACTAGGTAGTTTCCCACAGCATCGATGCAGTTAAAGCTGTTGTAATCTTTAAGTTAAATACGATACTTTCGCTTAGACGGGAATAAAGAGTATTTGATAAACTAAAATGGTCGTTCGTTTTTAGCTTCTTGGTGTTGAAAGATAAAACAATAATATATTATATAAAATAAAAACAAAAACAAAATAATATAACAATAAAATAAAAATAATAATAATATATATATTTTATTATTATATTTCTTTTTCATTAAGCTGTACCTACCATGTTATGTTTCTGCACCACCCTATCGGTCGACTGGCAGAAAATGCCTAAGGCATTAAGTCCGCCTTTGTACAGTGTTTATTACTAGTGCATAAAGTTTTAATAAATAATTAAATAATATACATTGAGTCTAAGCAACGAAGAAAGAAAAAACGTTTATTCGTACCTTACACAATCGTGTTATAAACTAAAAATAAATAATAGAAAATGAAATTTGCAATCTGTACGAGGCCAAAAAGGCTAGCTCCTAACTCAGCACATGCTGTGATATTTAAAATGATAAATAACGCAGCGCTGCTACAAGAGATAAAATGGAGTGGAGTGGAAGGTGGAACAAGAAAGAGTGTTGGACTTTTGCTGACTTAAACCCACCGTGTTCCTTTAGTTGGCTTTTGCATTCCAGGGTCAAGGTAACTCTTTCGAATAATCATAAAACCCTGGCAGAAAATTATGTAACCTGGACTATTTCTTCTCGAATAATAGGTACCTAAGAGCAGTGGTGGCCGAGTGGTAACGGCCCCGACTTACGAGTTTTAGGTCGCGGGTTCAAACCCAGCCAGGCGCATTACTTTGTGTTATTTATTTTATCACCACTGCTCTCAAAACGGTGAAGGAAAACATCGTGAGGAAACCGGCATGTCCTAGAACCAAAAAAATTCGAATACATGTGACATTCACCAACCCGCACTGGGCCCGCGTGGTGGATTACGGCCCATTCCCTCTCCTAGAGAGGAGGTCTGAGTCCCAGCAGTGGGAACATTAAAAGGCTGAATATGCTATGTTATATGCTAATAGGTACCTTTATTTTCTTTTAAGATTGGAAATCATCTAATGACTTGTTCCGCTCTAGAGTGCAGTACAAAACCCACCTGTGTTCCTTCAGCTGCCCTTTGCGATTTAGGAGCACTTTTCAGGAATTCCTTATGGCCCAAGCGGGCTTGGACCCTGTTGTCACGGTTTTGCTGAAATCATTCTGAGGCACGCGTTGAACTAGTGTTCCATGCGCAGCGTCGACGGCTGGGGTTTGGTCTTTACCAGACGGGCGGACGGCAAGCTACCCAGAGCTTACCGTCCGCAAGTTCACGCCTATTAGTATTCAGTAGTCATTCCGCGACCTCAGAAGTCCGGGGCGACTTCTGTCGCGGCAGCTGAGGCGTGAGGAGGTCGGTTCTCTCACGAGTAAACAACATAGTACTTACGTTCATATCAACGACAGTCACAACTACTTGTATCATTAGTTTGTCTTAATTACGTCAAGCACAACTGACAGCATTGTTAATATTCTTACAATCGCACCTCATAATAATACAATCTCATTCGCATTGACTTCATGAGGAAATTGCGACATTGGCAATGAGATTATGATCAAGGACGATGTTATGATGGATGTAATTAGTAATAGATTAAAAGATAGAGAATAAAATTTATTGTAGATTTTCAGAAATAAATGAATTATTGTACACTAGCTTCTGCCAGCGGCTTCGCCCGTGTAAAAGTAGATTTCTTCATATAAACTTTAGACCCCCGTTTCATCCCCTTGGGAGCTGAATTTTAGTAAATCCTTTCTTAATGCTTGCTGCATCATAAAAGAAAGCCTTGTGCTAAATTTCCCGGTCCTAATCTTAGTAGTTTCTAGGTTTACTACTTCCTCGTGTGTCGGGAATCGCAAGACGATTTACGGCCACCGCAGGCGCGGGCTTGCGGGCGGCAAGCAGTGGGTAGCTCGCCGTCCATTTGTCCGATAAAGACCAAGCTCTAGTCGACAGCGCGTTGTGTTCCACACCAGCAAGATATCAGCTGTCCATGTCCGCAAGATTAACGGGGCTACTTAGGGCCGATAGCTGCCCAAATTAATTTGATGATTGCCCAAGTTTTTTTTTAAGTGGGGAACTTTCTAACGATGATTAAATATGTTAAATTTTATCATACATTTCTAAGGTAGTTTCGAAAACCTTACCTTGCAGTCTACTTAATTATAAGGTACTTTTTTGGGAGCGAGAGCGAATGTCCGAATTTTACTGACTTGTTGCCCTTTGTTTTCCAGGGCTGTGAAAACTATATCGAATAATCCCGCAGTATTCGATAATCTTAATATTCAATTTGTTAAAAGAAGAGTTCAAGAAAATTAGTACCTATTATTTATTTACGGGTAATAATTACCTTGATCCTCAATTTATTACTGTTTTCTTTCTAAAATACAAATTGTGCACTAAAATGTGCTCTATCGGGTGGTTTAAAAAAAAAATACCATAAAAGGAATGGCGGGGTCCGTGATCGCTCGCTTCGCTCACTCACTAGATCCCGTCATCCCCTTTTAACATAACCCTTTAATATTTGGTGTACAATTAAAATTTTTAATGAAGAATAAAATGTTTGATGCACATTTGTAATATTCCTTTATTTAACACCTAATCAGCTAAGGAACTCTAAAGAGAACGATTACTATTCATGAATTCTCTAATTACATAAGTAAGGTCGAGCATTACAATCATTTGAAAAGCAATTACGGCTGCTATTTGACTATTACTGAGTTCCTATCATGACTTTGTTAAGCTATATTAAGATTTCATGCCTAGACGCAATGAATATAACAAAACTGTTTATGACATTTAAAAAAACAGGAAATATTTTTGTTTATATACTTAATAAATGTGAATAATTTAGTTGATTTCTAAATATCTTAACTATGGCAATACGTTTATTATACAATATTTAGAGTTAATTTAATCAGAAATAAGTATCCTAAAAATAATTCTGATGTAATAAGTATACCTAGGAATGCTTCAGAAAAGGATTTTTTTATCTCCACAAAATGTGGATTATTCCAATTAAGTCAAAATATCTTAGCTATGGTATGCACAATAACCAATTTAATTATTCCTCTCATAAAACTAAATAATCTCATTTGCAAATATATGAAATAGCAATGTCTGTGTACAAAAACATAAATTCCTTAAGATCTTAATTATTTTTTAGTTGAATAATGGCATCAAAATATTTTATACTAGCCATCGTTTTTATGATTAAATCTAAAATAATTGGCCAATGAAATTGAGATATATAATAAATGATATTTATTTTGTAAATAGGTTTAAAGAACACTTTTACACGTCAAATTTTTTTTTCGTCATTTTTAAACTAGATGAGGCCGGTGTTTCGTAGCTGACTACCCTGAGAAGTCATATATTTTTTTACTACTTTTGACAACTATCTCACCTAATGGTAAGCGATGATGTGGTCGATAATGGAGCACGCTTGCCCAGAAATAACGTACTCACCCTTGAATTAAAAACTTCTAGGTTGTAGCTATTAGGAAACACAGACTCTGGCTGGGAATCCCACCTCTTAGCTGTACGCACAATAAATGTGTAAAATTAATAGTAAATAATTAGTTCGTGCAATTCAGATTCAATCACTATGATTAAATTCTTTGATTAAAGTTCAAAATAGTATTGCACCAATCCTGTAAATGATTAACACGGCAAAGCAAACCTTGAACAGTATATCAAATAACGCCTGACTATACTGAACACAGATTTAATTAGATCTTGAAGAATAACTGTAAAATAAAAAAAACAGTTTCACTACGAAAACTATCCTACAAGATAACTGTCCGCTAAACAATCTTAATTACAACAATTAGATCAGATTGTCTACTCCATTGTTTAATGTACCATATGTACGATCTAATCTGAAGCAGTCAGCGTCGACGGCGACTGCGCATGACCACCAAGGCTAGCCACTCGCAAGCAACTACTTTCGCCTTTTAGCCACGCGGGCCGCTAAAATGTTGCACACACATTTTATGATACAGATTTTCTGTACGAACATTTTGTGTCAAGTAAAATGTAGTACCTATTATACCTTTTGCAAAGAGTATTTATATGGCACCTTAATATTACAAAATGTCAAGATTTGTTGCAATCGTGAAACAAGTTACGGTTGCACCGTGCGTTAATTATTATTATCATTTATTGGTACACTAAAACTAGTTGTAGGGAGATTACTATCGTACCAAATACGTCTATAAACAACGTTTTCCGGCTTTCTGATTTATTAATTAGGTACTGATACTTACATAGATTATTCTAAACAAATGTTACAAATAATACAAGGAAAAAATATTTTATATGATTAAAAAAGAGTTGCTTCAAGTTTTAGTCAGATTATGAAAGCGCTTTCATTAATATAAAACTATACTTTCGTTAGGAACCAAAAGCTGCATCGAATCCTAGGAAAAATATGTTCCACATAACAAAATATTATTAAAATTTGCACGCACGTCACTTTACAGAAAATAAATCACATTCATAAATCAATGTCGGTATCATACATTCAAGAGAAGCGTTGGTTCTTTTTCACGACATGAGTACGCGACACTGTAGCCGAGATTGTATCAAACCAGAGCTCAAAGTATGAATAATTCATATTTTAATTAATGCACGGATGCGTTAGAATGTTGGTGCATAAAAGTAGCAATGAGTGGAACATGGGTCAAGGGATATAGGTATAATGAGACCTTTTAAATATAATTTTTTGAACCGAGTTCAGATTTAGACTAATAATGACTAAGTGAATGAGTAACACAATATCTTCTTGTATAATCGCTTTTAGTGATAAGACGGCCCATTGTTACACCCTATTAATTTTAAGCTCCTACTGAAATTTTAAGATATACAATATATCGTATAAATTTCTATCTGTCTACCTATCCATTGTCGTGAAGTTAAAAGTAAGACAGCTGTCACTTAGATTGCAAACTCTTAATAAATAATTTTAGCAAAAATTTTTAACTTTAGTTGTCAAGCCAATTAATTGAAAGTGCTAATAAAGTTGTTAAAACGTAACATTTTATTTATTTACAATGTAAATTGAAAAAATGCGAAAGTATTTAATTATGAAGTTGTCGCAATAAACAGCATGAGTAATACGGTCTCAACTCTGAATTATGTGCTTACTGTAATTGATTTAATAGGTATATGTAGATATATTTATATTATATTTTACATTTATTCCAGTTAGGTATTATATTATTATTATATTTAGACCATACTGTCCCACTGCTGGGCAAATACTTTCCTCCATTCCTTCCATTGTTTCTGGGAATTGGTAAGAAGTGGCTCAGTGCCACTTCTTACCAATTCCTAAGAAAGGTATATATATGTACGTGTGTGTGTGTATATTTGACACACGGGTAAAGGGAGTATGTTTCCTTGGAATCATTTTGTATTTTCACGCAATAGACATAGGAGTGAAACCTTAATTAAAAAGATATACTGCTACCTATAAAATTAGTCCTAAATAAGAAATTTAAGAATGAGTGAATAAAAACAGACCTCCAGACCACACAGTTAAACCATTACTACGTCTTTGTGGAGCTTAGTTTATAAGTTATTTATGTGTACTTATAAAGTCAAAGTCAAAAGTTTTTTATTTCATATAGGCCTACATATAAAACGTCAGAAGCTAGTGTATGGTTCCATATTAGTCGTTTCCTATAGAGAAGATCCGGCAAGAAGCTCCATAAAAATTAAATAATAAGTAAAGCTTGGCTTATGGGCTGCGCGATTATTCGAAAGATTAACCGTGGCCCCGGAACTCTAAGAGCAACTGAGGGAACATGGTAGTGCGGAGCCTCGCTCCGCTCAGAGCGTAAAAAAATATTTAATAATTGCCCACCTCAAAAAAAAAACTTGGCCTAAAGTTCACTACTATAATCTAATCGCATCATTATCATCAAGCGTAATCTAATAACAGGTTTAACTAACACCTATTAGGTCAATTACACATAATGGTTATATCCGTGGGAAAATATCTCTATGAGTTTCAATGAAGGGAAATCCCATGTTAGATAAGATAAGATAATCATAACACCAAGTCGTTTTATACATAACAGAACGTATCCTGTTTTTCTGAAAAACAACGTTTTTAATTGTTTATACCATGATAAAGGAGGTAGGTACGGTTGCCTTATTAACATAACATAATGTTCCCACTGCTGGGACTTAGGCCTCTCTCTAGGAGAGGGAATGGGCCGCGATCCACCTCGCGGGCTCAGTACGGGTTAATGGATGTCTTATATCGTCGAATTTTTTGATAATAAATGATATTTATTTTGCAAATAGGTAGGTGATAGCATGACGAGTGACAGGGCAGAATGGAAGAAAAAAACATGTTGCGCCGACCCCAAGTAACACGGGACAAGGGCAGGAAGATGATGATGATTTATTTTGCAAATAGGTATAAAAAAATTTTTTTTTTCGTCAGTTTAAAAATAAATAAATTACACAAAGTAATGTGCCTGACTGGACGTGAGCCCGCGACCCACTACTCGTAAGTCGGGGCCGTTACCACTGGGCCACCACTGCTCTGATTGCCTTATTAATCTTATTCATAGCTTTATTTTTTTTTAAAGTCGGTTAATTTTTTTTTTGTACTGAACATAAAATAAATCTTTGTGGTGCCATTTTAGCGGCCCAACACACATTATCGGTCGGTAATACCATTTGCTATGTATCGCAAGGTCACGGAAAGTATAACAGCGGTTAGTTCTTTTATGTAACGTTTAGTATAATTAGTATTCTTAATAACTGGTTGCACATGTTACAGAGACATTTTATTTTTATTCTCTTGATATGCAATTGACATTACAATGTTAAGCGACATTGACTTCTATTTCGATTTAGTGTCAGTGTTATTTGCATTTATTTTTTTGCGACTAGTCGAATCGACAAGAAATTAAATATTTTTATTCTTCATCGATTTCTTAATAGTGCAGTTAATCATATAGCTCTGCTTAAGTCAGGCAACTCATGTGATTATAAAAAAAAAAAAAAAACAAAAAAAAGCAGCCTATTGGAAAATATTTTTTAATATTTCATTTTTGGGTCAATTTTCATATCACTCCTCACACAATCCATCCATCCACATGTATACTCATAACTCTTTTAATAACATTCATATATAACTTTAAAAGGATAAGAAATAAAAAGCTATATATACCTATATATTTTGACACACGGCCATTAATTCTTATAACATAACCTAAAAAAATACACATCCGACATCTCGTCTCATCCGTCATCATCACAACTCGCAAAAACCCAATTTTAAACCCAAATAATGACCTCTACAGTATAACACTACAAACGACCAACAATTGAACGAAGATGCTCCACTAGTACCGAGTACGTTCGCTTAGTAAAAGTAAAAGTGCTCGAGGTTGTTGCTTCGCTGGCCGACATCTGCGATGACGTTACCTTACTCACGACTCTATTCATCTGGAGCGAGTTGAACGCAATCGGTCTACCATAGTTTTGCAGTTTTTAGGAAGAGTTTTATGTGAAAATTGGTTTCGTATTTCTATATAATATATGTATACGTTGAGACTAGATCTTATTTATTGATCATATGGCCAACTAAAACTGGCCAGACCATTTTTTAAACGTTAAAGTTTGATGATATTTCAATCTTCGTTTTGTGTACTTTTGGAATCCTATATCAATGATATGGCCAAACGAGGATTGATGTATCATCAAACTTTAACGTTTAAAAAACGGTCTGGCCAGTTTTAGTTGGCCATATCATGCAGTGATCAATTCTAAGATCTGACCACGACATATACATACATATCTATCTTCATGAGATATAAACTGAAATATTATGAAACTGAGGTCTTTAAATCAATATTTAATAGGTTACTTCTAGGCTAGCATACTCCAACGTCGATCACATCATCGCTTGGCATCAGGTGAGATAGTAGTCAAGCGCAAACCTATTAATAATCGAACCTTTAAAAAATAATGTTCATACAAAAGAATAGTCCTACAATTTTCATCATCTTTGTTTTTATCATCATATCCCCTCAGTTGCTATTTTTTCTTCTCGTTTCTCGTTTCTAATTTCTTCAATATAGTATTCAGCCTGCTTTAAAACTACTTATATCCCTTAATGCTCTAGATATTTCAGCCCATAATAAGACTTCCAGTTAATATTGTTTCCAAGTCTGTAGTCTTGGTTGCTTCACTCACGACACTATTCATCCGGCGCGAGATAAACGTTATCGGGTTGTTTCGTAGTTGTATGAGGTTTTTGTGAGAAAGTTTGGTTCGTTTCATATTTTGGGATGTTTTGAGTTGTTTTGTTTTTGTTTGTTTTTTAAGACGGTCTATTAATCAGTCTTTATTGGACAACAGTTGGTGTTATGTCAAAATCTTTGATCGTGAGGGAATGTTTCTCTACATTTTTGTTTAATCTTTTTGCTTTAACATCACGATTCATCACAGTTATTGCTGTTCTTTTAAAGTCATTTTCGTTTTGTTCTTTATTATCTATTACATCATTCGGATTCTTTACTTCTCATTGCTTGCTTGCAGACCAAGCCAAATCTTATTTGTTAATGAATATAAGTAGTCTTGCTCGTAATTCATTTTCCTAAAGATTCAACTCAATAAGATTACTGGTGCTTGTTTCACTGTTGAAGCTCTTGGTATACTTGGCACGAGATAAATGCAATCGCTATTACAATTGTTTTATATCGCTGGTTCGTGTGCACAGATTGGTGCTTCCTATGTTATTGTAGAATAACTTCCTTTATTTAACGCGGTCACCTGTAGCCAGTGTTTTGTTTTGTCACGTTATCAATTTGAAATTTAGTATAACTTCCTTGAAGAATATTACTATTTATTTCTTGTAAATTTCGTGTTATATTACCCCTGGAGATGAATTACCAGACATACTTCTTCTCCAGCCTTTAGTTTTGTGCCCAGCTCTGTTTGTTAGTGACTAAAAAAATCAAGCAAATTACAAAGTAGATGATGAAAAATAAAACCAACATATAATGATATACAGCATAATAATTGTATGATTTTGTTCTTTTCCTGATCGGAAGTAAGAACAGGAACTGTACTATTTCAAACGGTATAAGTGAAAGATTCAACTTGTTAGTTAACAATATGCTAGGGGAAAGTGTAGCCATAGGTCGTGGAGTAAAACTAACCTTTCACGATTTAAATGTAGTGTCTAAAGCAGCAGGATTGTGATAGCTGTGTTGTGTTATAGCAAATCTAAATTCTGACAATCATTGCATGATTATGATTTGTAGTCGACTTCCAACTAGTCTAGTCTATTCTAGTAAATTCAATAATTTAAAGTATAGTTACTCGTTTATAGGTATTCATTTTAATTTTTTTTTTGTTTTTCTGTAATCAAATTAATATTTTTAATTTAATTTTAATCTAATATAATACCACTATCACTGTCACAACACACTAATGTGATGCTAGTAATAGCGTGAGGGTTGACAGGACAGAATGGACGAAAAAAAAACGTGTTGAACTGACCCCTAGTACTATATGATAACGCCAGAAAGATGATGATGATGACTTTAATATAATATTATTTTATGTCAAATTATACAGACTGTCATCATCATCATCATCATTTCAGCCGATAGACGTCCACTGCTGGACATAGGCCTCCCCCAAATGTCGCCACAACAAACGATCCTGTGGGTCTCGCATCCATCGGATTCCCGCAACCTTCACCAGGTCATCGGTCCACCTTGTAGGGGGCCTTCCAACACTGCGTCTTTCGGTACGCGGTCGCCACTCAAGAACCTTTCGGTCCCAACGGCCATCCGTTCTGCGAGCAATGTGCCCTGCCCATTGCCACTTTAGTTTGGCGATTCTTCGTGCTATGTCGGCAACCTTGGTTCTCCTGCGGATATCTTCATTTCTGATTCGATCAGGCAAGGAAACTCCGAGCATAGCACTTTCCATTGCCCTTTGGGTGACTTTGAGCCTTCTGATGAGGCCCATTGTGAGCGTCCACGTTTCGGAACCATATGTCATCACTGGCAATACAGACTGTGTATGCCTGTAATTGACTTATTTGCACAAATGTTTAATGTTGTATAATTAAATGTAAAATCTTTTGTAAATATTTCATTGCTGTTCCTAATATTGAATAAAATAAATAAAAACTTTAAAAAAAACGGAAGTCGGTGTTTCTCGCGATTGTTTGTTTCTTATTTAACACCGACTTCCGAAATTAAAGTTATTTTTATTGTTTTAGGTTTCTTTTTTTGTTAAGTCAGTTATTTATTTGTTAATTTTTTTTTTTTTTTTAGACTTTTTAGTTTTGATACACTTATAGCCAGAGTACCTATTTCACATGACAATTCCAACTTACCCAAACACTGCTAGGATACATTGTGATATGAAGTTCCCTGTCTACTTTTCACCTTCCGGCTCCATCATCAGATCAGTTCGATAGTACCTTATACCCAAAGTGCATCTCATGACAATTCTAATAAAATAGATTAATTACGCAGTTCCGGTGCGTACCTTCCGCCTCTATCATCATCATCAGATAATTTCGTTGATATCATTTTCAACATAACTATTCAGAACCATTTATTTATTTGTATTGTCATAGTCGTTTATCTATCTTCATAGTGATATCTATATAGTGTGATGTCCCGTTGGCCATTCCTGCTCTTCTTCATCAGGTCCACTTCATGAAATGGTACTTTTTGACTGTAAAAGCTTGAGTTCTCGATGAAAATACCAAAATCACTATATGGTTGCCTATAATATTTTTAAGAATTCCCTCGATTCCTCATAGATTCCAGGAATCAGAACTGGATTTCAGGACCAATCTGGAAGCATATCCTTTTAAGGAAAGAAAAAAATCGGTCCATGAACGACGAAGTTGAAGTAGACCGAATTGAGAACCCCCTCCTTTTTTTTGAAGTCGGTTAAAAAATGATAGGTAAGGTAAGTTTTGAGCGAATTCGATTCGCCCTTGCCCTGTTTTTAATATACAAATTAATACTTGTGTGACTGTGAAATGTGTACATCAGTCTTGATACTACTTCTTTACTAAATTGGCCTTTTCTACAGCTTAAACAGTTTTTAAGACACTCAACAATCAAATGAAAAACCTACGTAGTTATTGCTTTATTAATTGCGGGCAATCAATTTGTCTATTAATAAAACATGACGATATAAAATTAAGGAACAAATAAATTAACTTGTCGAAATTTCTTGGTTGTTGTTAAGTGAAGAATTTAAAGAATTTCGTATGTATTGCACAAACTCATGTTTAGAAATTAATTGTCAGTATATTGGAAGATTATCTAGTTCCAATCAATTATTATGACCCCCTTCTGCGATGCAGTAATGTTAGTGAAGGAGGCAGCCGCACCCGTGAGGGAAAGGATGTCCTCACGCCTTAGCCACCGGGATCCCGATCCTGTTTTCCAGCCACCGTAGGCGTGGGGCTCGCCGTCGGGTTTGCTTGGGGTTTACTGAATTAAACGTTCTTTTGATATTGTAGATAAGACAAGTCAAAGCCTACACGTACCGGAAGACGCAGCGTTGGAAGGCCTCCCACAAGGTGGACCGAGGACCTGGTGAGAGTCGCGGGAATCCGATGGATGCGAGACGCACAGGGCCGGTCATTGTGACGACATTTGGGGAGGCCTATGTCCAACAGTGGACGTCTTTCGGCTGAAATGATGATGATGATGATGATGAAAGCCTACACGACCTTAGCTTATTAACAGATTTCATTTACCTAATTAATTATTCTGCTGGAGTGTGAACCAATTAGCCAAAGTACTAGGTCCAACCAAGTGTTTCATTTGCGGCCAATTGCCGGCGACCTCACTTACGATAGGGTTGCAACACGTCTCGCTTCAACGCACGTTACACGTACACGCATGTTATTACATCGAAAGTGCAACCTCGAATTAGCTCTTGCCAACCCTTGATCGTTGACTCGGTAGTGATTGGTTAATGCTGTTGAAAATGTCGTTCGTTACGGTTGTTTTAATATGGGGGTTAATAGTCTCAAAGAAGGTTTCGACTGAGGTTTAAGTACCTATTTGTAATTTCGTGTACACAATTATTTTGGATTAAGGGCTTTAGAAGTATGTGGAGCAGAGTATAAAGTCCCGCAAACTACTGTTGAAAAGGGAGGATTCTCCGACTAGACGGGTTATTTTGTTATGTTGACGGTTCGAGAAGTCGGCTTGAAGTTTGATTTTATCTAAACCTCGATATAAATACTTGTAAATATTGTATAATGAGCAATACAAGAGATATGCACCCTACCGTATTTTGATATTTATCTGGTTCCTTCATCATTGATTACAAACAACTCAACATAGAGTTGGTAAGACATTTTCCGAAACTCAGTCTGATCCGGAAAACTGCCCGTCAGATTGAAGGATTCTCTCTTTTCAACGGAGGTTTGCGGGCCTTTACACTCTGTTATGCATACTTCTAAATTGGTGACCCCGACGTGATATCCGATAATACAAAATGGGCTTCCATCTAGGTGAATCACAGTGCCGGTTTCTAAAGGTAGGATGGTGGGACTTTTTTTTTTTTTTTAAGGTTGTAAATCATCCAAATGACTTCTCGCGCTCTGGGTAGAGCGCGAGGGCGTGTCAGACTTTTACTGACTAAAACCACACCTGTATCCTTCAATTACCCTTTGCGTTCTAGGACTACGGGTTTCCCTTTCAGAAATTCTCCGCGGTCCTAGTTAGCGGGCATCGGCCCTGCTGGGCCCCTACGGTTTGCTGACATCTCTTTGAGGAGCGCGATCTCAACGCGCTATTGACGACTGGGCTCGGTCCGGTTAATTACCGAACAGCCGGACGGCGAGCTACCAAGTGCTCGACGTCCGCAAGCCCGCGTCTACCGTGGCTGGTAGTCGGGGTCGGAATTACGGCGGCTAGGGCGTGAGGACCTTCGTTCCCTCACGCGTGAAGCCTCCTCCTTCGCTAGCATTACTGCTTCGCAGAAGGAGGCGACCGCCTGCCATTCCTCCTCGCTCCGGACCATAGCTTGAACCAGGGCCCGTCGCGAAAGGTTGCTGCCGCCTATTGCCTCCACGAGGACACGGCGGTGCTCCGCCCAAGCGGGGCACACCTCCACTGTATGCTCCATCGTGTCCTCTGGGTGGTCCGCACAATGATGGCACCCGGGCGTTGCTTCCGCCTGAATCCGATGCAGGAACTTCCCGAACTTGCCATGTCCGGTGAGGACCTGCGTCATGCGGAATGGTGGGACTTGCACATCCATATGGAATGTTTTCGCTGCCGAATCGCTGACATCCCGTAAATAGCGTGTCTTGTCCTGGGGCATCCTCTTGTGCGCTTCGGACTTTCTTTCTATACTTTCTAAGCGATTCAAGCTAGCATAAAATTTATGGAGATCCCAAAGCACTGTGTGCATATTTGTAAGAAAAAAGCATATTTACTTTATTTTTGCAAATAAGTATAATATGCTGAATTTACTTCCTTTTCTATGAAATTATAAAAATCTGAAAACATAAGTATTCAAGGATACCTTGCTGTAAACTCATGCATAACTTACAGCAGAAATAACAAGTTTAGAAATCTACTTGAAGACCTCGATTAATTAAATATACTCACAAACTGCTTCTATCAATCAATTCATCATTATTTAATATCTACTTTTGTGTTTAACCTTGACTCTTTTTTAATTAATTTTAATAGAATTGTAATCATTTTCTTATTTCTTTATTCATTTAAATACATGTATAAATAATATTTTCAACTATTTCAATAAAAAAAACGTTTATTTATAATATTTTATAAATTTTATTCAATCTCATTGATACTTATATTTTGTTAGGCATGCCAAAACTCAGGTAAAATATACCTGGCTCACTACATATTTATAACAACTTTTATATTGTACAATACCTAAATTCTATGCTAATAAATGATTTGATTTGAATCGTGATCAGTACTAACATTTCAAATTACTGACTTACTGATGTACACGAAACCAAATTACAGCGCCATCTAGCGACCGTTGGCAGCAAACTATGATTTTTAATAAAAATATTAAAATTTATCGTCTTTTGTTTCAGCAAGTGCTGGTATCCTGTTGGAGCATGCACCTGCGTGTCCCGAGCAGTATGGGGTTCAGGTATATATCTTCATATTTATTTTATTTTCTATTAGGTGACACAGTCCCACGGCTGGGCAAATCTCCAAATTCGTCCAAAATCCTTGTTTGTCATTAATAACTTTGTTAGTTTACACTGAACAAAAAACGAAGATGAACGACCCTACCTTTTTGAAGTTTCCTTCAAATCTACATATACATACTAATACTATAAAGAGGATAGAGTTATATTTTTGTATTCTTTTTTGGATGAGAAACTCAAAAATTACTGGACCGATTTTAAAATTTTATCGTTAGTAGTATGCTACTTTATCACTGAGTGACATACACATGACACGGGTGAAGCTCGCTGGCGAAGCTAGTCGATAGTAAGATAAAATGTGGTTCTGCCCCCATAGCCAAGTTACAACCGTTTCGATTCTCTTTTCGTCGATCGCCTCGAGTCGGCTACGCCACCGATTCCTTTGTTCTGACCACGTGACTGAGCGTTGAGATGACGTCAGAAACGGTTGTAACTTGGCTAGGGGAGCTGGTATTATTAGATGTCTCAAAAAACAAAATTGTTTTATAATTGTCTAATTTAATAATAAATAACATTTTTTTTTTCAATTTCCAGGCTTACGCCCACCCCGAGCTTTGCGACCAGTTTTTCCTCTGCACCAACGGTTCTCTTACAGTAGAAACATGTGAGAATGGTCTCCTGTTTGACGGCAAAGGCGCCGTGCACAACCACTGCAACTACCACTGGGCTGTCGACTGTGGTACCAGGAAAGCTGACTGTGAGTATCCCACCATCAAAGTAATTAACTATTGACAGAAGAAAACAATGGTGTCAGTCAAGTAATGCCACCAGGCGTACGGCGATGAGCAACCGGTACATGGTTGACAAAACGTTGTAAATGGTGGACGTTTTAGGAACACACTCATTGTGCTTGTGCGTACAGCTATGGAGTGGAATTCCATGCCGAAGTCTATGTTTCCTGATAGCTACAACCTGGGGATAATTAAGTCAAGAGTGAATAGTTTACTTCTAGGCAAGCGTGCTCCATTGTCGACCACATCGTCGCTTTCCATCAGGTGAGATAGTACCGATAGTGGTCAAGCGCTAGCCTAACAAAAATAAAAAAAATATACACGGTCGATATCAACGAGTGGCCGAGAGATGTAACAATTTTGTAACTGCAGCGATGAAATATTGTGTCAGTTGAGGCTGATAAAAGAGCTTATTCGTTAAGGTAGAATTTTAACTGCAATAAAGTTACTGATATTTCGACAGTCCTCGGATAAATTCTATCACAGACACGACGCAATTTGCTAAGTAAAACGTCTGATACATAAAATGTCGCCTGACATGACGTAGAACGCTGTCAAATTATCTAACATGTCCCGCGTCACGTATTTTAAAATGTAGGTGGACAAGTTTTGCAGGAAACTGGGCGTTGAAACAACATTGCAGCGTCACGTGATTGAACGTTGAGCGTCTTGATGGGTGACATTTTGTCCCCTAATACAACTCTATTTTTTCATTGGTACAAAAAAAAAATGAGGCTCTACCCGTAAAACCAATAAAAAGGAAATCCTAAAATGGTCAACGAAAATTTGTCATAATCGGTAAATTCATTATTGAATCAATTATTCATAACAATTGCTACTATAAAATACTACGCGCAGTAGTTTTTTCATTGTTTTTAATTCATAATCACACAATACAAATACAACAACAACAATATACACAAACATTATTTCCATAAATTGAGTGACATTTTGGGATATAAACAAAGTCTAATAACTTTGCTGTTTATGAATATTATTCATTGAGACTTTACTTAAATAACAACGAGACCTATTCTAATAAGCCCTTTAAATATTTGTACTAATTAAAAATTAGTGGTGTATATCTGAGGCTACGTACTTCGTAGTACACAACTATCGACAGACGCGATAAAAAAAAAGTTAAATTCACTAAAAACCAGTCGTACTCGTCAGTCGGTGACGTGACTGTTATAAGTGCACGTACTTTAATTTGATGTGAAATTGAAATGAAATAAATAATAGAATTTGAACTGATTTCGCTCTTAAGTAATGAGAACTGTCATCGCCAAATTTCGTCAACCAAGTAATTTCATTATCGATTATATAATTTTATTATCTATCTATATAAGGTGTTAAAAAATTAACTTTAAGAATTTCGAGGGGACATTGTACTCCTCATTATGAACAACTTTTACTATGGGACCAATCTTGAATCGCGAAAAAACAACAGCTGTTCCCTACGTTTATGTTCGCATAACTCGTCAAAATGTATGGAACAGCTGATTTTTTTTCGCTATTTCAGGTTAGGTCCCATAGTAAAAGTAGTTCATAATGAGGAGTACAATGTCCTCTCGAAATTCTTGAAGTTAATTTTTTAACACCTTATATATATATAAAAGGAGAAACTGACTGACTGACATATCAACCCACAGCCAAAATTACTGGGTCTAGGAACGTGAAATTTTGCACAAAGCCTCCTTTTATGACGTAAGCGAGCACTAAGAGAGGGTTAATTCCCACCCAAAATTCACCTCCTAACGGTATGAAACGGGGGTCCAAAGTTTGTATGGAGAAACCTACTTTCACGCAGGCGAAGCCGCTGGCAGGAGCTAAACTCCATTTATTATAGCATTAGAAAAAAGAGGCTCGTAGAAGCAGGAATGCAAAACATTTTATTTCAAAGTTAAGATAACTGATAGATCTAAGACAGTTCTAAATACTTAGATAAACGAAATAAAGGAATTTCTTTAAAATTATGCTTTATTTATTAATAATATCATCATCACACAACCAATCACATCATGATGATTTAAATGTAATTAAGATTAAAGGAAATAAAAGTCATGTTTTAACAATATTTTAATGAAAATAACTTACAACACACTATAGTTGGTGAAACTTCTTCGTCTTCATCAAAGAATTTAGTCACTATCATCAGATGATGAAGATGAAGAAGTTTCACCGACGTTAATTATAAATCTTTCTACTACATCATCCATTATGCCATCAAGTTGGCAAAACTTTTCCTCTTCTTTAATTGCATGAGCAACGCTCGTTCAATTTAAAAGTTTTATTATGTTGGGCCACATACCCCTTCATTTGAGCCCATATTAGTTCTATAGGATTGAGCTCGCAGTGGTAGGGTGGACGGCGCAATACTGAAATACCCTTCTTTCTAGCCATCTCATCTACAACAAACTTTTGGTATAAATGTTTTTGTATTTTTACTTTTTCTAATAAAGTTGCCCTAAGATCGTTTTCATTAAAAGGAATATTTTTGCTTTTTAACCATTCCTGTATATCTGCCTTTCGTGTGGCTGTAGTTGGCAGCTTCTCCAGTTTCCTTGAGTGGTATGGCGCATTGTCCATAACAATTACAGCGCCACTCTCAATTTTATTTAAAATTAATTTGAACCACTTTTCAAAGTTGAAGGTGTCCATTTCGGAGTGGTAGTCTCCATCACCTTTCTTTGCATCAAATATTAATGCAGCATCCTTTAAAAACCCTTCAGTCGATCCTGTGAAATAAAATAAATACAAGTCAATTATTCCGTACCCCCTATAAAATTTCATTGCTGGAAATAGTTCTCATTTCTACTATAAAAAAGTAACAACAACATTTATAACTTTAAAAGTTCGCTTTGCAATGCAATGTTTTATTACTTAATTAATAGTTAATAACAATGGGGTGTTCATTTGCTAATGGTCAGGGCAGTCCACAAAATATATTAAAAACTAATGAATGCAAGTAAATCAAGTACATACTCGTACCAATATGCCCAATTATAAGCCGCCTTCCTTTTCCCGTTGGGTTCTTTAAACCAGTGGATAGACCTTCCCGATGTGCTTGTTTTGAAGACTCAATAGTGGTGTCTTGCCATACTAGGCTTTTCGTGTGACCTGTTATGATAAAAGGTTTAAATACAATTTTTACAAAACAAACATGAAATAATGTTGCACTTTCCTCCTATTTTTAACTTTATAATTAATCATATTAAAATACATATAAGTAATAATGATTAATTATATGCACCAATCAGTCTATGACCTCCTCCATATACTGATTGGTGCATAAAAAACTGTTAAGATATTTAGAAGTACTGTACCTTCATTTAGCCAAGTCTCATCTAAATAATATATTTTTCTTCCTTCATTCCTTAGCCTTTTTATTTCATGAAGATATTTTACTCTCCATAGGACAATCTCCTGCTTGTCTATGAGTGCACTTTTTCTCCTCCGTTTGATATAAGTGAACTTTAATATTTCTTTAATTATTTTATATAGACTGCTTCTCTTAAAATCTGGCAGAGAATCGTCACTGTTTACTGCTTCAAGTATCTTATCCAAGGTGGGCAACTCATTATTAAAGAAGAAAGAATGAATTTTCCTGCGTATTCCACTGAACGTGATGTCATCAAAATCATTACGTTTCATGTGCTTCCGTTGGCGAGGGGGAGATTGCAGGCGACCTTTTATGTTGTACTCTTTGAGTATATTGTACACAGTAGCCCTAGATACACCTGTAAATAATAAGTAAAATATCTGTTTTGTCATAATACATGTTACCTACTTTCAATTCTTTCAAATATTTTTATAGTAATAATTTTATGAATCATCCTTACCGGCAACTTCTGCAGTTTTATTTATCATCTCAGTCTTATAACGAGGAGTATCTGCAGGCCAGGACTCCTTAAATTGCTTGAAAATATTTATCACGGTTTGCTTTTCTACAGCACGAAGTGCAATTTGTTTCATTCTCTTCTTCTTAGGAGACATTATTGTGTCGTCGGGGTCAACATTTGGACCACGTTTATTTCGCCGTTGGCTTCGGTCAGACTCAGAAATTTTAAGTTGTTGTAAGCCACTCGGGCCCGCACCGGGATCACCCATAGTTTAACAAAACGTAACGATTTGTACAAACAACCCAATAACAATACTGATAACAAAACAATAACAACACTGATAACAAAACAATAACAAAGGAAAACCAGTAACATATAAAAACAAAATCACGAAAATTTGGGATTAACTAAGTCGCAGCATTCACAAGTATTCACAAGTGAATGACATTTATGAAGACAATCACAGAAAAAAATATTTACGTCAATTTCACAGACGACGTAATCCGCTAAAATAAGAAAAACCCGGCTGTCAGAGCTTATGAAGTGATTATTAGACATTTTACATTTGGTAGGGTTATAGTAAAACGAAAACCGTTCCAGTATTGTTCATCTCTGCTTCTTTTAGGTTTTTAGCATTGACACTGTCATTTTAAATTGGAATGAAATAATGTAGCTAAATGAAAGCCATTTAATTTCATATGATAAATTGTTAAAATGATTGCAATTAAGTGTGACAGCTGGTATATAAATCGATTTTAATAAATTTGGCGTCAATCGTAACTGTAAAAAGTTTATTGTATTTTTGCTAAAAAGTGTGCATTAAAAATAACCTTTTTTAACTTCTGTCTAATGCTATTACAAATGGAGTATAGTCGATTATATAATTTTGGCGTTGGCACGCAGTGGTTGAGTGATTGGCTTCTGCGCTGTGGGTCGTGGGTTCGATCCCCGCGCGGAACAAATATTTGTATAGCCTACAGATAGGTGTTAATTTTTTTTTAAATCGTTTTGCTCTTGACATTTTAAACTAACTAAAAATCATTTCTTAATTCCAGTGGTACCTCTATCAACCCCTGGCTGCGAGTACCAGTTCGGCATCTACCCTGACAGTGACGAGTGCTCCACCAGTTTCATCAAATGCGCATTCGGTATCCCTGAACAGGAGCCTTGCACTCCCGGCCTGGTCTACGACGAGCGCATCCATGGCTGCAACTGGCCTGATCTACTCCAGCCTTTCTGTAACCCTGAAGGTAATATATGAAAATATTTTGAATGTTAGAACTTCAATCTTGTGTGATATGTATATACTTTCATGGCCGAGTGCCCACATCTGGCATGACAATTTGGCACAAAGCAATTTTTAGGTAGCAATGTTTCACTCATTGTAAAATCCTTTTTTTTAAATTTTGAGTTGTCTCTCCGAAGATTGGCCATCAACCAAAAAGTCAATTATGTTATGGTTGATCATAGTTGCTCTTGCCTTGCATACAGAGCATTTCATTATAATTGTGTCTCTCAATCTATTGTTTATTTTTAATAAATAATTATTACGTCGTGTTTCGATACTAATAAATTCTTCATCATTTTCTTTAAAAATATCTCGTAAACCTTAGCACCCAGTATTCTTGTTGCCGTTGTCTTTAGTCACGCCACCTAGTGAAAGAATTCAAATTTATTTTACCCAGTTCTTCTTTAGTCAACTTAATTTGTAGCAAAATAGGGGGCGTTGTTACTAATTAAGTGATATTTTCATCATTTCTTAATATATTTCTTTGTTTCAACAGCTGTTGTTGGCTTCAAATGCCCTGCTAAAGTACCGTCCGGCTCCCAAGCGGCAAAGTTCTGGCCCTTCCCCCGTTTCCCAGTGCCCGGAGACTGCCACAGACTAATTACCTGCGTAGAAGGACACCCTCGTCTCATCAGCTGTGGTGAAGGACAGGTGTTCGACGACCAGAACTTGACCTGCGAGGATCCGGAGCTCGTCCCTCACTGCGGACACGCGTGATTGAGTAGAGGAGCTTAGTATCATAAGACGAAAATGAAATTGATGAAATAGAAAACAGAAATATTTAGAAAAGTAGTTTACCTGTACCGGTTTTTGGAAAGAAATTCGTCATTATCATTTCAGCCGAAAGATCTCCATTGTTGGACATAGACCTCCCCCAAGTTTTTGCACAATGACCAGTCTGGTGCGCCTTGCTTCCATTGGATTCCCACGACCCTCATTAAGTCACCGGTCCAACTTGTGAGAGGCCTTCCAATGCTGCGTCTTCTAGTACGTGGCCGCCAATTGGCTTCCAGAACATTTCAGCCTGTTTCAAAGAAAATATAAGGCACAAATCAAACGATGCGATGGGTCATTGAAAGATTATTCCATCAACCACAACAGTTAATGTGCAACGGATTTGTGACATTGATTAATTTTATCTTTCCAAAAACTGGGCCCTACAGTAACATAAGTGCCACATTTACTTTTAAACTCTTACTCTCGTGCCAGAGAAAATCTAAAACTGTCAAGAACCTTTTTTATAACATCGAAATATTGTTTTTACAGACTATCAAATCCATGATACAAGCACAGCAAATAATGATTAAATTATATAAAATCACTAATTTATAACCAACCGTTTTCGTTTTGTGATACACTATTTTTATATTAATTTAATTTCAATGAATGATTGGAATATATTTCCACCGAGTCCTATTTATTCCTTAAACCTCATAACTCCGTGTGATCCCTGTCATTTCCTTAACACACACTAAGACGAATGATTTGCCAAATACAGCTGATTCGTGAGTGATATTAGTTACCATAGACCTATGTATTGTTAACCAGTAGAAATGTCAAATGTATGTATTTTTTCATATAGATTTTTTTCTGTAAATATTGCTGCTGAAATAGTGGAAATGTAAATAGAAAGTTATGCGAGAAGAGAAATATATTTAATTAATTAAAGTGGTTTGATTTTTATTTGACTGGTTGTATGCCCAAAGTATTATGTTGTATGTAGCTGGGAAGGTAATTAAGGTATGGAGCGTAACTAAGATCAGAGGCCCGTTCCAAATAGCCTAGCTGAGAGAGGAGTTTTTTTTTTCGGTGGGTAAATCATTGAGAGCGCGTGGGTGTTTCAGACTTTTACTGACTTAAAACTCACTCCTGTTCCTTTATTGCCTTTCATACCAGGGCCGAGTCTTCTTTTCAGCAGCACACCCTTGGCCCCAATAGGCTTCGACCCTGTTGGTCCCCTACGGTTTACTGACATCTCCTTGAGGCGCGCGTGGAACAGTACGCGCCGTCGACAACTTGGGCTCAGTCCGGACGGTTACCCATTATTCGCCGTCCGCAAGCTCGTGCTTACGGTGACCGGAAATCGGGATCCGGGCTGGGTAAGTGAACACCGATCCCTCGAGCGAGCACGTGCGGCCGCCTCCTTTGCTAGCATTACTGCTTCGCAAAAGGAAGAGAGATAAAGTTTAAAATGCCTATAGACTCGTAGTCACGTAGACATGTAGCCTACGGTGGCTGAGAATTGTTCTACGACTTCAGACACCCGGGGTGTCTCCACCAGGGATAGTCTCCACATCACGCTATCCATCACCTATTTTGCTCTTATTACTGATTAGCAGAAGGAACTGACTGCCTTTTCACTCTCGCTCTATACTATGGCCTAAATCAGTGCCGGACGTGAGAGGTCACCGCTGCCGATCGCCTCCACGAGAACACGGCGGTGCTCCACCCAAGCGGAGCAGACCTCAACCGTATGCTCTACTGTGTCTCTGGGTGAAGAATACATTGTTTAATGTATAATAATTAATAATTGTTTAATGTTTATTAATAAGTATTTTTGTATAATTATTAAAAGAAATAGTAAAAAAAAACACTAAGAAAAAAAAAAAATCTAAGAACATATTTATCAGACTCGACGCTGATAAATATATGGCGATATGTGCCTCCTGTCACCAAACAGCGTTGCTGTGTTCTAGATTGAAGAGTATGTTTCCCGATGTAATTATAGGCACGGCAGCCATTTAACTCTATCTCTGGAAAGGCAGCGCATCGATGTCACTTGCTTGTCACTGTATAGTACATAGGCAAGTGTACCTATTAAGCTGCAAGTGGCTCATAAGGAACATTCCTGACACACACAGCAAACACACACATACACACACACACAGTTACACACACACACAGTTACTCACACACACAGTTACACACACACACACACAGTTATAATTTTTTTTTTATTTTTTTTTATTGTTTTTTTAATTTTACTGTATGTGTGAGGTACGAATAAATAAAAATAAAATCTTTCTTTCTTTCTTTCTTTTCATTCCAAAAATCAAACCAAAATATATTTAATTAAAAAACATAAATACTTTTTTCATAGGTTTTGATCATCTTACTATGGTGCCGGATAGAATTGCGGCGGGCGCCTTTTTCCAGTTTACCACCGGATTTGTCATTGCTGGTAACAAATGGATAAAGTCTCAACGTAGCTAGTAGCGATAAGAGAGGAAGTTTTTTTTTCCATTTGTGACTAGAGGTTGCTCTCAGTGGTTTCATCGGTGGGATAAACGATGACGGGAGATTTGTTTTCTCAACACTACGTTTATATAACTAGTAAAGTATTACCAGTTTCGTTTACTAAAAGTGTATTTAATTCTCTATTTCGAAATATAAACTTTCCAGTAGAAAGAATAAGCTTTATTGAGTGCCAAAATTGTAACAAAACTTTTACTCAAACTTAAATATATGGGTATTATCACTGACAGCAATATTTACCAGACAACCTTAGGATGGATCGTAAGAACTTAAAAAAGGGGGTAGTGTGCAGTGTACTGAATATAATGAAGTATTTATTAGTCCTCTCCAAAGTCTGTTTATAGTATAATATTTATTTTAGGTTTGATATTTTTTAATTCTTAGTCAATAAAATCACATTGTATCCTTACAAAAATACTTTATTAATCTAGCCTACATTAAATGCGCTACTCGTCGTCTTCGACCGCCTTGCTGCCTTTGAGGGGTCGGTTGGGCTTGCGACGGGAGCCTCCGCTTCCTGCTGGCTTGGCAGTGGGGGGGTTTTCTAGGGCATCCAGCTCTGCATCTGTCAGCTGACCTTTGTACCAGTCGGCGCTGAAAAGAAAAGCAAAAAATACTGTAATTATACGGACCGTGTAAAGAACTATACTACTACTATAATGCGCGCTAAAACTAAGATCACGGTTGTTATGCGGAAATCTGCTATTCTTGACTGGGATTGGGTCGAACACGTCTGTCGCATGTCAGATGAGCTTTAGGCTAAAAGGGCCACTTATTGGGTTCCATTGAACGCAAGGTGACATTGCGGTAGGTTAAGACGAAGGAGGAGAAATGAACTTTTTCTCTTACCAAAGGGACTGACCTGCAATGACTGAATACAGATGTGTGTGGAAAAGGGAGAAGAAGGATTTCGCTCAGCCGTAAGACATAATAGGCTAATTAGATTAGATGTATAGCCTACATTGTTTCCACTGTAGACATAGGTTAACGTTTCCTTTCTCTGAGTGTGGGTCGATTTATAAATATATACAATACTTATATCTAATACCACAGTGAAGTTTTGTTTACTATTCTATCAACTAAAAAAAAAGCTCTGCTATTGCTTTAGCAGCCGTAATGATTTACTTGCACACGATTTTAACTAATAAAATATCTCGCCCAAGTTCATAAACTATATCAAAAAGTGGAAACATTTTCTACTAGATAAAGCGGTAAATCCAAATGTATAAACACAAAAAATATTTATACCTACATCCGTTATAGACTTTGAAACCATCCAACCGAAGAGCCCCAAGACGGTTTCATTAATGGAATGGCATAATGCAAAGATGCATTCCAAAAAAATGCTAATTTCTTTTTTTCCAATAAATAAACCAAATGTATTTCCTTTTCAGGGTTTCAATTCGCACCGGGTATCCGCTAGTACCGTAGTGATATTTCCCAACCTAAGATTGACACTTGGAAAACAAACCTCCTATCTCAGAGATCCACTTCTTGGCTGTGAGGGTAGATGAACCAAGGGACTTCCATTCTAAACTTACTTAAAGCCTCTCCAACGCACAGGCTCAAGACATCTACTTACCATTCAGGCACCTTCCTCGCCCATTCGCACTTCTTGTGCACATCGTCGAAGGCCTGTCCGAGCTTGCAGCCGGAGCGACGAGGGGTGTTACCGTTGATGCACACGTAGAAGAACTGGCAGTCCTCAGGGTCAGCGTACCGGGGATGGGTCAGACCAAAGGTTTCGTTGACGGCTGGGCAGTCAAAGTCGAATACGTCTATGGAAGAAATAAATAATTATTGCGAGGCTGTTACTTGAATGTGTAAATAATAATAATAATTTTGTATATTTTTTTTAGTACTTTCGTTCGGTTTCGTTCGTCCAGGGCTGCTGAATTATTCGAAAGAGTTATCGCAGTCCTGGTACGCAAAGGGCAATTGACGGGTGGGTTTTAGTCATTAAAACTGTGACCCTTTCGCTCCACTAAGAACGGGAGGAGTTGCTTGAAGATTTTCTACCAAGAAAAAAACCAGATAGAAAAGTATTTAAGACAGTCACAATGAGAGGTAAAAGGTCGATTTAGTCACTTTGTCGTTTACTTTATTAAACACTAGCTTATGCCCGTGGCTTCACCCGCGTACATAAAATATAACCTATGCCACTCAGGAATAAAGCAGCTTTCTATCGATGAAAAATAATAGCAATCGGACCAGTACTTTCAGAGATTACCTCCTTCAAACAAAAAAAACATTAAAACAAAAAAAAAAGTTACCTCTTTATAATATTAGTGTAGATGAACTATAATAGCCCTGTTAGAATCTCACATATCTACAAACAAAATAAACATAGGCCAGTTACTCACCAGCAGCGCCACAACCCTTCTTCTTGGCCTCATCAGGCCAGGTGCAGATGCCAGTCTTGTCATTGTACACCAGGCCGTCGGGACAGGTGATCATGTTGAACTTTCCGTCGACGCAGTAGTAGAACTTGCCACATTCCTTAGGGTCCTCGTGAGAGAAGTAGCCGTTGAGACGAGGGCAGTGCAGTTGGGGGATGGGGGTTTCTGTTGATGAGAAATTCTTAATATTATTTTTTGACTCCCGATAACCTATCCATTTACATTAGAAAACGTGATTTTGTATTTTGCTTTTGTCAAAAGATACCTATAACCTAGGACTCTTTAAGTCATGAATGAATAGGTTACTTCTACGCAAGCGGTTTCCATCGTCAGCCACATGATCGCTTACCATTAGGGGAGATAGTGGTCACACGCGAGACTATCCATAATTTAAAAAAAAACTGGACAAGTGCGAATCGTACTCGCGCACATGGTTCCGTAAAAATTAACTTACCTATGAAAACAGTTCAATTCACGAATAGTGTTACGAAAAAAAACTGATTTTTTTTTTGTTACGTAACTACAAATTTACATATTTCAGATTTTTCCCTATACTTGTGCTGTGAGATCTTGCTTCATTCCAAATTTCAGGATTCTAGGTCAACGGGAAGTAATCAAAATACACGTTTTTTGCGACATAAACGGCCGTACCTCTTTTTTCATTAACTTAGAAGTTTCATTTTTACAGTTTCAAGGGACCGCAAACTTGAGTATATGATTTTAATTTCAACTCGATGCCTCTATGCGTTCCCTATATAAAGGGTATTAACAGACATACGGACAGCCAGACAGACGGACGGACAACAAAGTGATTTTCCGTTTTTTCCTTTTGAGGTACGGAACCCTAACCCTAAAAAAGAGATGACAAATTAAATTAACAGTACAAGGCTAGAGTGGTTAGGCTTCAAGGCTAGAGTGAATAAACTAGTACACTTCACCATCAACGACTGCATCACAGCTTACCATAAGGTGGGATCGCAGTCAAACACTGGTTTATACCATTAAAAAAAACCCAGGCCGTGATCTACTGATCCTGCTGTCATATGAGAATTTTATCCTACTTTGATTTGTAATCGCTTATATTTACTGCATTCATCTAGTTACCTAACTCTCAATGTTTTGTCCATCTGGTTAAATGTGGAAATTATAAATGTAAAAACAGTTTCGTCAATATTCAACAATGACTTTTATACCTCTCAATAAATATTTCGCCGTGTAACTAAAGTATTTTTTATGTTATGCCACAAATAACAGCTGAAGAAGAATTGTATTTATTTGAAATTACTTTCGTCATCAGCCTCATTAACAAGGTCGTGCCTCCCTTGAAATTGGAAAGTTATTGCAAATATTATTGAAAAAGGAAATTATTATACTATTTGACCTCCAAAACCCAGTAACTGGGAAGTACTATACCCTTTGGTAAAACTGGTAATAAATTTTCTGACGTCTGACTATCCATAACGACTGTTAAAAATGTTCAATTTCAGGTGACCAGCCGTGACCAAAGGCTTATCGTGCTTTCCTAGGTATGGAAGAAACTTGATATGAGATTTTGGCCACCCATCCATGGACTAACCTCGGTAAACGTAGCTTAACCTCGAAGTTCGACTCGTGCGGTTATTTAGCCTCGAGCTTCTCGGAAATATTTTATTTGTGATTTTAAACTGTAATGGGGAACGTATAAAGTTCCTTCTTCGTTGATCAAATTTCTATGTTACAGACCCTCCGACTGTTTGAAAAGGTGGAAAATGTAATACTATGATTATTGGGATTATTGTGTTGTATTATGATTATTACTGTATTATTGGGAAGCTGCGCGGTATCTTCTCGTCCCATATACCACAGTGTCTCAAGACGAAAGTCTATGACCAGTGCGTGTTGCCAGTGTTGACATATTATGGTTCCGAAACGTGGTCGCTCACAATAGGCCTCATCAGAAGGCTCAAAGTCACCCAAAGGGCAATGGAAAGGGCTATGCTCGGAGTTTCCTTGCGTGATCGAATCAGAATAAAGATATTCGCAGGAGAACCAAGGTTACCGACATAGCACGAAGAATCGCCAAACTTAAGTGGCAATGGTCAGGGCACATTGCTCGCAGAACAGATGGCCGCTGGGGCCGATAGGTTTTGGAGTGGCGACCGCCTACCGGAAGACGCAGTGTTGGAAGGCCCCCTACAAGGTGGACTGATGACCTGGTGAAGGTTGCGGGAATCCGATGGATGCGAGACACACAGAACCGTTCATTGTGGTGACATGACATTTGGGGGAGGCCTACGTCCAGCAGTGGACGTCTATCGGCTGAAATGTTAATGATGATGATTATGATTACGAGTTTTATTTAAAATTTCAGTAAGCACTAAAACCAAAACTTACATGACAAAACTAAAAGAGATCTTGTTAGATTAACAGGTGTTTACTAAATTTTGTTTTCTTTTTTTTTCAAACGAGAATAGAATTGACTTTAACCTTTATTGCACACCAAAATAGTAACAATTTTACAGAAACTTAAATTTATGTGTACAATGGCGGTCTTATCGCTGACAGTGATATCTACGAGACAACCTTAGGATATACTATAAGAGTAAGAACGAAAAATCGATAGGTTTCCTTGCGTGATCGCATAAGGAATGAACACATCCGCAGGAGAACCAAGGTCACCAACAAAAACCGAAGAATCGCCAAACTAAAGTGGCAGTGGGTAGGGCACATTGCTCGTAAAACGGATGAATGGAAAACGCAGCGTTAGAAGGCCTCCCACAAGGTGGACAGACGACCTAGTGAGAGTCGCGGGAATGCGGTGGATGCGAGACGCACAGGATCGGTTGATGTGGAGACGCTTGGGGAAGGCCTATGTACAACAGTGAACGTTTTTCGGCAGAAATGATGATGATGATGATGATGAACAACGAGATTGAAAAAAAATTTCTGGCATCCTCTTGACGTATTAAAATCTATATTACTTTTTATTTTATCATACGGGTTGTAAAAATCCGTATGTATAATTCGGACGAACAATAAATTCCGCGTCGGCACCAAGGCCGTGTTTCCCTTGAGATGTGAAAGTTGTTCCAGCTCTGTGACCTACGGCATTTTGTGTAATCTGTATTCTAATGATATCACTAACCAGTAACCAGTCACTCCGTGGCTTTGTCTAGGGTTGACAGTAATCAATGTCCTTTATTCTTTTAGTCATAAGGTTCCATGTTTTACTGTTCGCTGCCGTGTAAAAGGACCATTTGTTTAAAGCGACAATGCGAAAGTTATTTTTGAGTGTGGCCTCTTGCAGGTTAAGTAGTCAACCTGTATGGTGGTCGACTAGTTAACTGACCTAGCCTGTGCGGCTTTAATAAAAATAAAAACCTCTAGGGCTTACAAAACTTAAAACTAAGCGACTACAGGCTAAGGACAGCCCCTGTTGGCTACGGACTTCGATTTTATGCCGTTAGCGCAAAGATGTAACGGACGGGCTGGAACGAAAAAGTAATGCAACATAATAGCAATAACTCTTTTTATATATTAACAAATCGGCCTTAGATTCTTAAAAAAACAAATGAAAATATCACGTCGCTTTGTCGTACCTGTTGCGTTGAACCAATTTAATCATCACAATAATCGATTTTGAAAGAGAGTCAAGAATATGACATACTGGTTGAATGGGGTAGCGTTAACCAGCCAGCCTAAGATTAGGCTAACATCATTATCATTTCAGCCAAAGATCTAACCAAAATAAAAAGGTCTAACCAAAGGTCTAAGGTTTATCTCTAGTCATAGCTTTTGTAGAAGTAAGGTATACACCACTACTTTTTAATTCGTACTTAAAAGACTTATTAGAAAAGGTCTTGTTATTACACAAGCGTGCTCCATCGTCGACCACATCATCGCTTACCATCAGGTGAGATGGTGGTAAAACGCGAGCCTGCCATTTATAAAAAAAATGTAGTCTCAATAATTAATATTCATAAACAGCAAAGTTATTAGTGTTTATTTATATCTCAAAATGTCACTCAATTTATGAAAATACTGTACAGGCAGGGATTATGAATGATTAAATAACGATCAAAATAGAAAAACACCACGCGTTGTATTTTCTACTAGCAATAATTGATCCTTTTATGAATTTACCAATTATGACAAAATTTACTGGATATGGAATTTTGGGATTTCGTATTTTTTTACTTTTGACTACAAAAATATGATCAGTAACGGGTAAAATCAGTAACGGGGTGGGAAAAACCCCATTTTTTTTACTAATTAAAAAATAGGGGTGTATTTCTAAGCTACTTTGTTATAAGACTGACAAATTAGCCTAGATAATTTGGAGCAGCACATGTATAATGTAGTTAAGTAATTGTCTACAATTGTGTTTGTTAGCTAGTTTTAATATTGCGTCATTTCGCACGAATAAACAGTTTTTCTTTCTGTCTTCTTTCTACAATGTCTACAGCACGCTGAAAAAATATTTGTATGACCTACAGATATAAGCTTACATTTATTTGAACGCGCCCACGATACAAGAGTAATTCCTAGTGTGAGGTTAAGTTAGAAAAAAATATATGACAGCCCTACTTAATTACATAACAGTAAACACGTGTTTAAGCAGAGCACGTGTTTCTCGGAAATCACAACGACTTGACTATTGAAATTCTTGTCATAAATCCTATAATGCCTACCGACTTCAAAGCTCGCAAAAGATAATACTTTAGGCAGAAGATTAACTCGAATAAAGATCAACATATTAATTTATGCTTATTATGGACTTGGGGCTATTTTATTCTTATTATTTTATTTTTGTTACCCGCGCGTGGCCACTATCTCGAACTAGAAAGCGACGATGGAGGAATCGACGACGGAGCACGCTCCAGTCCATACATTATGTTTTCGGTCGGCCTTAGGATATTTAAAGTACTTACGGAGCTTAGGTCTTGCTGAGCAATCCAGGTTGAAAGGCAGGTCACACTTCTCCTCCTGCGAGCTGTAGTCGTTGAACACCATGCCGTCTGGACACAGTTTTTCGATTATGTTGCCGGCTCTGAAATTTGTTAAACTTATATTAGAAATAAGCTATTACCAGTGGTTTAAACCATGTGAAAGAAGAAAATTGTCCCAAGGGAACATACTCCCGGGATATAAAGTTAAAATTCGTTTAGGCATTTGAGCGTGAAAGAGTAACAAACTATACACCTTTATACAACATTATTTTTATTATATGCGAAAACTGAATATAGTTTGTTCAGAATTAGTAACTGCATCGATTCCAATAATTTTTACACCATGTTATATTTTTTCTTTTTTTCCCAAAAATATTTAAAAATGGTCACAAGTTGGACACCACCGACACTAACTACAAAACAGGTCACGGCAGGTCTCAGCGGGCATTAAACGCCAGCGCACAGCTGGGTGCGGGAGAAAAACAACCACCAGTCCGGGTGAGGTGACAATGTATATATGTCACCTACCAGGTACCATAACGGGCTTATAACTTTGTGATTTTTCATAATACAGTTTTGAAATTTTGTACATAGATTCTTTATATAAAAATACCAGACAAGTGTTTCAGGTTTCGCATATACTAAAAATAAGGTTATATAATAATATACTAATAAGTGTGAAGTGTGATTGTCAACAACTATCGCTCATCATCTTTAACTAGCTGTCATCGACTTCGCCCATACAGTGGCTTTGTAATACATATTACTGTGATATAGTGTGATTAGGGTGAAGAGGAAGTCACAATTTTCAAATATCAGAAAATTATTGAAACTCACTGAATTTTTATTTATCAATGATAAAGTTTTCTAAATAATGAAGATATTAAGAAACAAAAATTAACAGATTGACTGCCTTCCCGACTGTTTCATTCAAGCATTAATTTATGTGACTTATGTACAAAACATACGTATAGAAAGTTGGTAGACGGCAAAGACATCTTTTAAAATATTTGAAACCACCCAGCAAAAGTGCAAAATGCAAGTAAACATTATCCTCTTGAAACCACTCAAGCAATTCTTTGTGTACACCATTTAAATATCCCTGACTTTAAGCAAGTCAATATCCTTTCTCTGTTCAAGTAAACTGATGAACAAATATTTTGCAAGTTATATATTTTTTAAAACCTCACAACGTCAATGACCTAACGAGGTAAAATAAACAGCAGTATATGGCATCGTTCACATGAAACGTATTGTCCGCCGCCGACTGTGAGTATGTTCTCTGTCAACCCTAGTGTGAACGTGGACTCAGTCTACAGTATGCGTGCTCACCAAGCCGACAGTACGCTATAGCGTAGAATGCGTTACTTGTGTGAACAAAAGAGTAGGCTTGCTAAAACGTAATAGCGCATAATCAGTTCGGTGTGAACGAGAAGTTAATATAATATTATGTGGAAAGCGATAAGCAGCGTAACGCCCGCTTACAATCAGCGGCCGACAATAAGTTTGGTCTGAACAATGCCTTAAAGTTTGGGCTTGAAATAAATTATACAAAAATGTGATTTATTTGGGCTTGAAGTTGGTAGGTACTGTCCAATGAGATTTAAGAGCGAATTTAAATTGTTTTTTTTTACGAGGCTTTGTGGTTTCCAAATATTCATTATTTATTTATTTTATTTTTAGGATCCTAAGTTTGCTGGAGAACCTTTAGAATGACTTGGCAAACGCATATTGAATTTAAATTTAAAACGATGACGATCCAGTGTTTTTATTTGTGTTAATCTTGAAATGCTTTATATTTTGATTGTATTTAAAAGTGAACTGGGGTTATTTTGAACAACCAGTCGTGTTCCAAAAAAAATTAAGATGCAGCAAACTGAACTAAAGCCCAGCCCCCTTACCATGATGTTTTTAAAACATCATGATCCATGATTAAGAAAAGGACTGTGCTATTAGTCCTATACAGCTTTTTTTATGTGGGAAATCATCAAATGAACTCTTCCGTTCTCGATGGAGTAGGCAAGAATGTCAGACTATTACAGACTAAAGCCCACAGTGTGGGTCCTTTCCCAAGGTCCTTCAGTTGCCCTTGTAGCAACCTTGACTTTTTTGCGAGGGTCATGGTAACTCCTTAGAACCATCCGTAGCTCTCGGCTCTTTGAGGTGCGCGTGGAACAAATAATGCGCTATCGACCCGGACAGCGAAGAGCGAGCGACTCGGGCTAGATCCTTACTACACGGCCTGACGGCGAGCTATCCATTGCTCACCGTCTGCAAGCCTGCGCCTATGGTAGCTGTAAATTGTCCTGCGAATCCCGACGCCCGGGGCTTTTCCGGCTGGTCGCCCTGTGTCTCTCTAATACACCAGAAAAATTATGATTTTGACATGACATTGATCTCCAGATCACTTCACAAGTTATAGTTATTCAGTGATCGTTCTGTCATTTTACTTATCCCAAAAAGGATATGGTCTCTCACCTTGTCAGTTAACTGTCAACCAAAGTATAGCCTTTTTACTCGACTGCCAAGAAGGGTTATGTGTTTTGAAATCTGCTTCTCACATAAAGCTCAGGACCTTTTTTTTTCTTTAAATTTTTTTTGTTTTAATTTTTTTGAACTAGTGCTTGACTGCGATCCCACCTGATGGTAAGTAGTGATGCAATCATTGATGGTGAGGCGCACTAGTTTATTAACAGCCCATTCACTCCTATGCATTTACCTGCACTCATAATACTTGTCGCACTGCTCAGCATCAGCGAAGAAGCCATCTTCGGGACAATCGTTGGTGATCTCGGCCTCTGCTTCAGCTTTCCTTTCATTGTCATTGATAGTCCTGATGGGGGGGTTCACTGGTTTCCTTCCTTTCGCCTTTGGTACTGCTGATGATGCCAGTACTGGAACGAAAAAGTGGATTGTTAAAAAGAAATCCCTATTGGAGAAGTAGGTATTGCACAATCTAATTACCCCAAGTCCATTCCATCATTGGAACCCCATACGTACAAAGCGTTTTGGGAATAAATTCACTATGCATACAGCTAAGGAGTGAAATTCCTTGCCGGAGTCTATATTTCCTGATAGCTACAACCTAGGAGTTTTTTGGTCAAGATTGAATAGGTGCTTTCTAGGCAAGCGTGCTCGAACGACGGCCAGATCATCATTTACCATCAGGTGGATAGTCTCGAGCCTATACATGATAAAAAGGTAGGCCTCACAAATTACAATCATAACTTTAGTGTTACCTAATGTGGCCTCAATTGATAACAAAACCCGCTGAGCTTCACTTATGTAATATTGATATACATAACTAATTTATGTAAATGTGTTAGTGTTACTTAAAACGAAGCTAGTGGGTAGGTAAACATTTTGTGCATATATTATTCCGTATATTATAAACAGAGTTTGGTTCCGTAGCTGCGGAGCCACCACGTTAATGTTTTCCCCAATTAATATTATTATATTGTACTTGCTGAGAACTTTGTTGAAATATTACACATTAATTGTATTTACAGTTAGGGAATGGAATATAAATCTATTTTTTCTGACTGTCCTTTCGCAGATATAAGAAGTTTCATAAGAAATCAACTTCGTAACTATTTTTCTATTCCCTGCTTCTTTTCTGATTGTTTTGTGTACGTATAACACATTAATTTATATTATAAAAAAGAAAGATTTGTGTTCTTGATTTGTAGGGGCCCAGCAGGGTCGAAGCCTACTGGGGCCATGGGTAGTCTGAAAACGAAACCCGGACCCTGGGACGAAGGAACAGGAGTGGGTTTTTAGTCAGTAAACGCTCCGCCCAAGAGCGGGATTTGTCATAAGATGATTTTCCCACCTAAAAAAAAAACCCACCCAATCGTTAGGAAGAGAGTAAGGGGTATAGGTTTTAGGGGGAGTTGTAGCCTTTAAAGTATATGTATAGTTTTAATTACTTAAATGTTTTTATCACTGTTTAGTAAATATTATTACTAAACAACTAGCAAACAATTTCATTTGACCCCTGAGTTTGTTTTGGTGTTTCTTCTCAGGGCAGTCAGCAAAGAAACTCGTCTAGTATAAAATGACAAAAAAAAAATTACGTGTAAAAGTGATTTCTTTTTTTAAACCTATTTGAAAAATAACTATCATTTTATCAATCATTTACAACCGTACAATCAATATAAATATAGTCTATTAGATTAAACATATTTTTTACACATCAGATAAGACACGCGCCACATTTCCTGTGCAAGCCCAACTTGACAAAAGTTGTTTACATTGAGTGCGGCCACTTCCTTAAGTTCAATGCTATATTAACTGCAGTAAAACTTAATTAGACTGCACCGTAATGTACTTTCTAAATATTTTAAATAGTCATTAAGATATTGGATACTTGAAAAATTAATTACAATACGAAATTAATATCTTAGAGCTTAAAAGCTGAATGTAGAATGTCTGAACTCGATTTCTCTGAAAGCGGATGTTAAACTCAGTCTAAGAATGAAAGTCTGTTGGTCAGATTCCAGTTGATAAAACTAAAGTAATCAAGAAAAATATTAAATAGGGATTAGGTTAATATAAAGATACTATTATAGCTTCTGCTAGCGTTACGCCCGCTCGAAAATCAAAAATGATTCCAAACATGTTCCTGGATTAAAAAGTACCGTAAAATGGGGTGAATAGAAAAAAAAACTTTGGTTTGGTTTATCACTTTGATACCATATTATCAGCTTCTAACAAAGCATCGACTTTTAAGAATAACAGTTCATTAATAAATTGATATAGTTAAATGCTGAAAAAAATATTCAAATATCGTGAAAATACCTTTCGAAGTTTTGTTTCTATTCACCCCAGGTTCTATTCTCCCCATTTGACTGTACCAGTTTTTTTAAGGGAAATATCGTCTAATGACTTTTCCCGCTCAAGGGCTCGCGTGTCAGACTTTTACTAATTAAAACCAACTCGTGTCTCTCAGTTACCACGCTGTACCTTTCAGAAATTCTCTGTGGCCCCTAGGCAGAATCGGTTTGCTGACATCTCGCATCACGAGCTCGGTCTTAAGCAAGCTACCCATTGCATCTCAATCCTACAGTAATGTCATGTGCTACCGAAGCATAAATCATAACATTTTGGAAGCTTAATATCGTTATCATAAACGAAAACATACAACAGTAAGTGAATCACACAAAAGTCATGACACATGACCGGGTCATGGTTATGCGTTTGTATACATATTTATATGCCAGTGTATGCTTACATTATCTTTCAACTACAAAATAAACCTTGGAAATGGTCTAAGAAAACTTAAAGATAATATCGAAAAATACTTGAATTTGCCATTTTTGCCCGCTGTTGGACCTCCTCCTCCTCGAGTCTTATTTCTCATTACTAAGGGTTGTGAAATTCCCGCTGGACTAACTTCTTACTGATGGTGTCTCACCATCTGTGACGGTTCTTGACGTCCAGCTCGCCGTCCAATCGTCGAGTAACCATATGGATCGAGCCCAAATCGTCGATGGCGCGTACTGTTCCACGCGCGCCTCAAGGAGATTTCAGCAAACCGTAGGGATCCGGCGGGGTCGAAGCCTACTGGGGGGCCAAGGGTTTGTTTCTGAAAGGACATCTCGGCCCTGAGACGAAGGCAAAGAAGGAACAGGGGTGGGTTTTAGATAGTAAAAGTCTGACACGCCCTCAAGTGCAGGAGATGTCATTGGATGATTTTCCCACCTACAAAAGAAAATGGTGGACCTGATCTGCCCATTGTTTTGGGCTGCGACCTCATTGTTGTTTGCCAGTGCTGAACAGTTGTCCCTCAAATCCTCCCAAGTATTTTTGTCCCAAAACCCAACGAAGCGGTTCTCTGAAATTCCTACTGGCGTCGATATATTTCAAAACAGCAAAATCGACTAACTATTACTAAATCAAATGTTAATATTTTAATTTATATTCCAGTTGCTGTGCAAACTTATACAAAAATATGAAATCGAAATGATTTAAAACAAATTAAGGTAAACCTTGAATATTAAAAGCATTTTTCAAAACAAGAATGTTGTAAGTTCATTATAACTTATGATTTGATAAGCGAAATACCACTTACTGATTAATCACGAAATCTTAGAAACCATAACACCTACAAACTTAAAATTTGGCAGGTAAGTTCCTCGGATTTTACGAAACTCAACCCCTAAAAGGGTAAAACGGGGGTCGGAAGTTTGTATGGAGAAACCTACTTTTATGCGGGCGAAACCACTGGCAGCAGCTAGTTTTATTTATAAGACAAAACAACATGATTGCCATTATCAGAGCAAAGTAATTCGGTGTACGCTAGAAGAGACTGCTATGCCGGAGATCGATTCCCGCCCAGGACAAATGTTCGTGTGATGAGCACGATCATTTGTTCTGTGTCTGGGTGTAATTTATCTATAATATCTATGCATTTAGAAATCGATATGTATGTTTATCAGTTGTCTAGTACTCATAACACAAGCTCTGCTTAGTTTGGGACTAGAAAGCGTTGTGTGATAGATGTGGAATATTATTATTATACTGTTCTCAAAACGGTGAAGGAAAACATCGTGAGGTGACGACCAGCATAACCTAGAACCAAAAATTCGAAGATATGTCACATCCACCAACGCACACGGGGTCCGCGTGTCAGATTATAATCCATTTATCTTCCAAGAGATGAGGCCCGAGTCCCAGCAATGGAAACATTATAAGGCTGGTTATATTTCGTGACTACAAAGTACGCTTTCGAGTCGTGAATTATGAAAAAAAAATAACGTACCTACATGTTGCTTTTACCGGGGCGCCACGGGTAGTGTGAAAGTGAAACCTGGGGTCCTGGGACGAAGGCAAAGAAGGAACAGGAGTGGGTTTTTAGTCATTAAATGTCTGACACTATCTCTCGCTCCACCCAAGAGCGGGATTTGTAATAAGATGATTTACCCATCCAATAAAAAAAAAACCTACATGTCGCTTTGCAACTGCCAGTATTTAAACAGATGAAAGATTACCAAAAACTGTGGTGTAAGAGCTGATTTCTCTGTTACATAACACGCGTTGTTTTGTGCGAGGCAGTGCAGCAATGTGGCAAAATATTAGTGCTATATTAACGTTTCAATCGATAACCTTCACTGTAAGCAGTTATAACTGGCTGAATCTACAACAAGGCTGATGAAATTCAAACTTATGTTTAGAGAATCAAATTGTTAAAGGAGCAAGTAAAATAGTACTAACTAGAATATTTTTGAATAGATTGAAGATATCCGCAAGAGAACCCAGGTCGCTGACATAACCCGAAGAATCGCCAAACTAAAGTGGCAGTGGGCAGGCCACATTGCTCGTAGAACGGATGGTCGATGGGGCCGAAAGGTTCTAGAGGGCCGACCGCGCACCAGAAAACGCAAAACGCAGCGTTGGAAAGCTTTCCACAAGGTGGACCGACGACCTGTTGAGAGTCGCGGGAATGCGGTGGATGCGAGACGCACAGGATTGGTCGTTGTGGCGATGCTTGGGGGAGACCTATGTCCAACAGTGAACGTCTTTCGGCTAAACTGATGTTGATGATGTCAATTTTTTTCCATGTTTCCTTTAACGAATCATATTGTATGAAGTAAGAACACACATACATACATAATAATAATAACCAAAACCATCTAACTAACTAACTCATCTCAAATAACTTTTAATATTAATTTTTGTAAGAGGTTGCCCAGAGAATTAGTACGCAGGAAAATTCTGTAAAAAGTAATCCAAAGGCCGAAATGGGTCAATGGAGACTATTAAAAAAAAAGATTATTAAATATGTTTGAGGTTGCCACAGATGCAGAAATAATCAAAGCCAAGGGCGAAATTCGGGATCAATCAAGACAAGGAAAAGAAAAAGATTGATTATTGAAAACATGCTTACTAGAAACGGCTTGTTGGTTGACTTGAGATAAATGAGAAAAGTTTTTAGAATCAAATTCTTAAATGAACGCAATTAATTAAATATTTTATTCTGTAATTTAGTTTCGTTTATTATTTCTGTAATTACGACATTTTCACAATTCGAGCCTTAAATCTGCAAAACCTAATCTGTATTTTTGTGTTTTTCCCCTCTTTTTTAATTCGGTATTGCGATGAAAAATTTGATTGTTTGTTGTCTAGACTCAAATCTTTTGTGGTTTATTCTAAACCAAATATGTTGTTTTTGTACGCCATAAATGGCAAAACATGCAGATCTTCCTTTTATTTTAAGACCTTGCACATATTATTAATATGATGTATACTCATGTTTTACAATAAAAATATATTCTATTCTATTCTATCAATAGACGATTAACAAAACAAACCTAAAAAATATTTGAGAAATATTGCATCTAAGAAATGCCAAAACAGCAACGCACAGTAAATATAGTAATATAGCTTTTCGCCGAGTGCAATAAAGTAGCCAATTTTATGTTTTTTTTTTTGTATGTTATGGTCTTAATTTGTAATCTTGGTATGCAATAAATATAGCATAATACAAAATATTAAAGAAGATAGCTTTATCAGTATTATAAGACATTAACTTTAGTTATCTACGAGCATAAGGTCAAAGAAATTATTTAGCTTTCCACCTCTAAATAATTTTCTATAAAATGATAACCTAAAACCCATTAAGAACTGCCCATAAAGTTTATTTGTAGCTTATAATATTCTAAGCACTTAACTGGACTGATAACAGGTTTAGATTATGCGAAAGTAGCTCTAAGACCTCTGATAACTAAACGCGGATATATTTGAATTCATAGATTCCTGAACTAAGTTTGGGCTCAGTCTTAGTGGTGGATCGGACGAAAGACTTAAAGAACCGTGACTAAAAGAACTGTGACTAAAAGAACTGTGACTAAAAGAACCGTGACTAAAATAGCTTTTTTAAGGTGGAAAATTATCCATTGACTTCTCTCGCTCTATGGTGAAGTAGGAGGGCGTGTCAGACTATCGCTGGCTAAAACCACACATGTGTCCTTCAGTTGCCCTTTTCGTACTAAGACCTCGGGTTTCCTTTTCAGACAATCCTCATGACTTTAGTGGGCATCGGCTCTGCTAGGCCCTTGCGGTATGTTTACATCTCTTTTAGAAGCGCGTGGAACACCACCCGCTGTCGACGACTTGGGCTCGGTCCGGACCTATATCGGACACCCGGAAGGCAAGCTACCAGTTGCTCGTCGTCTGAAAGCCCATGCCTACTGAGATTGGTAGTTGGGGTCGAATTCGCGGCAGCTGGGGCATCTGTTCCCTCACGCGTGCGGCCGTTCCCTTCGCTAGCATTACTGCTTCACAGAAAGAAGAGACCTGCCTGCCATTCCTCCTCACTTCGGACCATGGCCTGAACCAGGACCAGGTGCGAGAGGTCTCTGCCACCGATCGTCTCCACGAAGGCACGGCGTTGCTCCGCCCAAGTGAGGCATAACTCTACTATGTATTCCGGATGGTTCACACTATGGTGACACCCGGGTGTTCCACCTGAATCCGCTGCCGGAACCTCCCGAACTTACTTATATAATTATGGCATGCCCAGGAATTTACTGGTATAGTATGGTATGCTTTATTCAAAAGTGAGAACCCAATATCGATAATTCAATTGATGATATTATTTATGCCGTCATTCTTTTTATAAATTCCACTCATACAAAAAACATGTGTAAAGAGAGGTATATTGTACTCATTTGAACTTTAATGGTGTTCTGCAGCGCTGCGTGCGTAGAATAAGAACGCAATTTCTCCGTTACTTTACTTAGAATCGTCGTCTTAACTGTTACTTGAACTTAGGTAATCGCTTGATAGCTGTTTGGTCGTGCTGTCTTAATCAGTATTAAGTGATCTCTACCACATCTGGTAATTGGAAACTTTCAAGATATCGTATATACGATACGTAACGATACGTACGTGGTGTGAGTGTATTGTTTTTCCTTTATATATAAAAGGAAAAACCTGACTGATGAACATATCAACGTACAGCCGAAACTGTTGGGACTAGGAGTATGATATTTTGCAATAGACTTCGTCTCATGACGTAGACGAATACAAATTCATAAATATTAGGTACTACTTTCAGTTTACGGTTATGCAAAACAATTGAAATCCATCAAACATTAAGTGATGATATTACAGATTATAATATGAAACTTTCTCTTTTGAAAAGATGCTCGCGCGTTGATGTCTTTTCTTCCTAGACGTAACTGACTACGTTGAAGCAGCGTCGTTAAGTAAGAAATAAAATAAAACATTTTAAGTGTTATTTGATTGTGAAAAGATTGTGATATACACTAGTAAAACTTCGTTTGCATTTAAACTCCAATCATTTCCTATTTGACTGAGTTCCAAATAATCTTGCTCTTTTCTGCAGTTATTTAGGCTCTGCTTTGACTTGCATGAAGTTTGTTCTATTTTTAAAATTAGATTGGGCATTAGTAGAAACTGATTCTATAGTGTTATCAGAGGTAAAAGTTGTGTCATTATTGTCAACCATGATAGGCTTTGGATTTATTTACAAATATTTATTTAGGTTTCTCCGTACAAACTTTGGACCTCCGTTGCATCCCTTTATGAAGCGAATTTCGAAAAATCCTCTCTTAGTGCTCGCCTTCGTTATAAAAGGAAACTTTGTGCAAAATTTCACGCTCCTAGTCCCAGTAGTTTTAGCTGTACGTTGATATGTCAGTCAGTCAGTTTCTCATTTTAAAGATGTATTGATAGTAGAAATTACTTTTGACATTATCCATTGATCCAACCAATTATAATTTTAATATCTGTAGTCTAGCATTCAAATTAGACAGGAATTGTAATTCTAGGCGTCAAGGCTAACGTGTACCCTGACATATTGTAATAGTTGCTGCTTCACTGAATAGTAATTTGTTAAAGGTTATTGAAATAGGTCGCAACCGAAGTGTGGAGCAATGAAAGTATGCGGTATGAATTTATTATTATTTTTAAGTTGAAGGTTAAGCGTGGAAAAATCAAAAAGGGTTATGTAGAAAAGTTCCTTTGTTATTTTTTTTTTATTTAGTTAGAAAGAGAAATGGTCTATAAGCAGTGAGAAGGTTACAAGCTGGTATTATTATTATTTATTATTACTGTCCCATAGGTAGTACAAGACTTTGCCATACTTTTCAAACTATTACTTTTTATTTTTTATTATATTATTATTATTTATTTACTGTATTTTTTTTACTAGTTTTTTAGAAAATAAGGTCAAAAAACTCACCAACTAAACAGCCCAAGAAAACGACTCCCATGCACGATCGGAACGCCATCTCGTGATATCACACCTATCACTTATTAAACTTAAATGTCACTTAAAAGTGACTTTATTAATGTCTGACTGACGTCCGCACCGCACTCTATGCCACACTGACTTATTCACTTTTTGTCATCCATTCTTAGCTTCACCACGGCTCAGCGAAAGGTTACGCTAATTCTTCATCTCTTTCCCTCTACAAACATTTTCATATCTCCGTCCCCCTCCCTCCGTAAACTCTTTGGGTCCTGTTATTGTTATACGTGTTCTGCAAGAATATTTACTAATTCCGAAATACAGATATCCGGTTTAAAATGGAGTTTTAGTTAAATGATGTTAGAAAATTAGTAATTAATTGGTCGTTGCAATTGATTGCATAGTGTATGGAATTTATTGCGAAAATTAGGAAAGCGGCGCATGCTTTGTTGATAATTATTGTATAGTCGTTAGTAATGATCATGACTAGGGACTAATTAATGTAAGTAAATTACTATGAATAAACTTTAGGTGATTTTCATGGGTAGTGTGAAAACGAAACCCGGGGCCCTAGGACAAAGGCAACGAAGGAACAGGAGTGGGTTTTTAGTCAGTAAAAGTCTAACACTATCTCCCGCCCCGCCCAAGGGCGGGGGATGTCATAAGATGATTTTCCTACCGAACAAAAAAAAGGTGATTTAATTTAAGGGAACATTTCATTAAAAAAAAAAAATTGTATGTCTAAAACAAACACTGACTGGACAGTTCCATTCAGAACTGTGTGGTTCTTTATTCAAAAGACCATCTCAGACTCCAATCTGCATGGTTTTCATATGATTTGTCCATTACACGTTTGCTGTATGGACTTTAAAAGAGACTTTCACCCCTAAGTTTGTTTCGGCGCTTCTTCTCAGGAGAGTCAGCTAGGAAACACCAGCTTCATCTATTTTAAGTAGACAAAAAAATTGACGTGTAAAAGTGTTTTGAATCTTCTAAGTACCGTAATTAGAGATACAACAGAAAGACAATGAACGAGCAAACGCCGGCGTTTGCTTGGGGTTTAATGAATTAAAAACCTATTTGCAAAATAAATATCATTTATCATCATTTATCCTCGTCGTTACACTTCGTCGCTTCGTCGCTTCGTCGCAGCTTTTCAAACCTATTTACATCAATACATTTTCCTACACTAATAAATTTTTAGAACATTATAGCCAAACAGGCTTTTGCCCAGCTGTGGGATATTACAGAACAATATTAACTGCAAGTGTAGCTAAAAAGAACTAGTGATTAAATTATTTTTTGTTTTTTTATTTTATTATTATTATTTGTTCGACGATTGCATCACTAATTTCCATCAGGTGGGATCGCAGTCAAGCACTAGCTTATATCAATTAAAAAAAATGGGTAATTAAAAATACTCGGTAATGAGAAAAAGACTGTCTAGTATTTTCTGTATTTTCTCACTAGCTTCTGCTAGCGGCTTCGTACGGGTGAAAGAAGAAAACTATCCTAAGAGAATTTACTCCTGGGATAAAAAAGCACCTGGTATACAAGTGTAGGCAGGGCACATTGCTCGTAGAACGGATGGTCGATGGGGCCGAAAGGTTTTAGAGTGGTGACCGCGCACCAGAAGACGCAGCGTTGGAAGACAAGGTGAACCAAAGACCTGGTGAGGGTCGCGGGAGTGCGGTGGATGCGAGAAGCACAGGATCGGTCGTTGTGGCGACGCTTGGGGGAGGCCTATGTCCGGCAGTGGACGTCTTTCGGCTGAAATGATGATGATGATACAAGTGCGCCAAATGTCATCCAAATCATAAACATACACACACACATACACACTTACAAACTTTCGGCATAACAACATAATATTGTGATTTTCTTGTGAGTCCTGATAAAAATTAATAATCATCTACACTACCTCTACCCAACCAATTACCAAGCATGATAATCATATAAACATGAACATAAAATAACCTGAATCGACAAGAAGTCCAACATGGCCTACACGTCGTGGCACTGCCTCCATATAGTGCAGTGTCACCTTTATATGTTGACGTCTATAAAATGTCGCGTGTGGGGGACACGGCTCGTTGCGCGGAAAAATGGATGACAGTCGTAAAAACATGAATTATATTCGTATTAAAATAGAAAAAAATAAAAGAAAATGGGGCTTTCTTTTTCTAGAGCTAGCTTTCTTAGTAGCTGAAAGAATTGAAAATGTCTGTAGATCTGTGATTGGAAATCACACTAATGTTACAAAGGCGATATTTTGTGTGTATGTTTGCTATTCCTTCACGTTCAAACGGCTAAACGTGTTTGGATGAAATTATGCTCGCGGATAGACTATGATGTGTGTTTATTGTAGATATAGCCCTATATCGTATTACGAGTATCATGGAACTTATATCGTGTTTCTAAATTCAAATCAATCCCAGTTCACAAAATTAACATCAGGAATCTTGCCAAGTGGCTTTGCTAGAGTTGCAAGGTATTCTATCAACGTTTGGCGCAATTTGAATACATCACAATAATTTACGTTATGATATTCATGTTGATGTCAAAGTCTTTAAGCAATAAAGAAACAACATTTTTCATTTTCCAATCTTCTTCCTATATCCGAAACTAGCTGATGCCAGAGGCTTTGTCAACGTAAAAGTAGGAAATTGACCCAAGACAACATACTTGCTATGCCATCCGAAGCGAGGAGGAGTGGCAGGCGGTCGTCTCCTTCCGCGAAGCAGTATTGCTAGCAAAGGAGGAGGCCACACACAACCGTAGGCGTGGGCTTGCGGACGACTAGCAATGGGTAGCTCACCGTCGCACCCTCTGGTAACCGTCCGGACCGAGCCCAAGTCGTCGACGGTGCGTACTATTCCACGCGCGCCTCAACGAGATGTCAGCAAGCCGTAGAGGCCCAGCAGGGTCGAAGACTACTGGGGCCAACGGTTTGTTTCTGAAAGGAAAACTCGGCCTTGGAATACCTTAGTGTGTGAATCCGAGTCGCACTTGACCGACTTTTTAAATCATACATTATTAAATAACCCCTGCCAGTCTAGATGGAGCGAAAGAGAGTTTCAAAGTTTTACTGACCACCTGTGTGTCTTCAGTTGCTTTTTACGTTTCTTGGCCATAATAACTCTTTCGAAAAATCCCTCAGCCCTCGTAGGTATCGGCCCTAGTAGAATCCGTCCGTTTTGCTGACATCTCTTAGAGGCGCGCGTGGAACATGACGCGCCTTCCCTCGTACCTGGTCCTTTTCGAACCGTGAGCTACCCATTACTCGCCATCCACAAATCCATGCCCTCTGTTATGCAAAATACCTAATTTTTCTTTCACATCGACATAAACGTAATAAGAAAAGTAAGTGGTATGTTAAAAGTAGCCAATCAGCGAGGTGCCACAGTGTGGGGATTACCGTGAAATAGGCCGAATTGTGCAAATGTCACTTCTTGTAAATTAAATTTCCCAGCACAAGCGTATTTGTTTTTAGGGTTCCGTGCCCAAAGCGTAAAAACGGGACACTATTATTAAGACCCCACTGTCCGTCGGTCTGTCACCAGGCTGTATCTAATGAACCGTGATAGTTAGTTTAAAGTTTCACAGATAATGTATTTCTATTGCCGCTATAACAGCAAATATTAAAAACAGAATAAAATAAATATTTATGTGGGGCTCTCATATAAAAAACGTGATTTTTTTATTCGATTTTAATATAGTAGGATAGGAGCTTTCGTATGCGAGTGCGACTCGCACTTGGCAAGTTCTTTAATAAATTAAAATTAAGACTGACTCACCGTACGAGAAAATACCTTATTTAAAAAACATAAAGGGCATAGCAAAATAATGGACGATCGCAATTTACGATCGCATCCACGACATTCTTGCACCGGATAGAAATCCTTCACCTTTTCCCGAGATGGCTGAGAACAAACGGACACAACTACTCATGAGTAATTTTTTACTTTAATATACATGGTGATTAAGTGCCCTGGACATGTCTCAGGATATTCGCACATCGCCATTATCATGTCCATTGTATGTAAACTTAATAAACATGTAATTAATTATAGCCTATTAAAGGAAGCTTTATTTTATACTGATATATGCAAAAGAATAGTTGCTGGCCTACTGATTTATAAGAATTGATATTTATTGATATTTCCAACTATAATTGCATCTGGGCAGCAGTACCGTAACTACGGTGCAGCGTGGCACAGGCACAGGGCGCAGATCCAAGAGAGGCGCAAAAATTTCCAAACTAGGACCAAGTTTATATTGTAGTTGTATTATGTTTGGTAGTTAGTAGCATATGTACAATACCGTCTACCTAATAAGTGTTCAGACGCACCTTACCAGGAGTGCAAAGGGAGTGGGTGTTTGGGGGCTCAACCACCAACAAAAGATAAATAGTGAATGATTAGTATGACTAGAGGTATAGCAACCTGACGTATTTTCTTGGGACAACCAATTTTCCTCGTTCGATTCGCCCCTCTTGCAACCTCAAAATTTTCAAGCTCGCTTTGCACGTTCTAACATTGAACTGAGGTTTTATATTAATGCAAAAAAATAAATCATTGTTCATTTCGTTCAGTTATTATAAATGTATGGGGCAGCTGTTTTTTTCCATTTCAAGGTTGGTTTCATTGTAAAAACGATTTATAATAATCAAGTTTATGTTTATTTATCTAGACCTTTTTATTCTAGTTGTCTAAGCCTAAGCTAGGTAAGATTTAAAAAAAAAACAGGGGCGGAATTACAGAAGCTCGCACCGGGTGTATAAAAGGCTAGTTACACCACTGCTGGGCAGTTGCTCTGAAGCAATTATGGTCGGGGGTAGTAAAAAAAAAAATATTTAAACCTGACTTGGTCGTATATTTTAAATTTTTAATCAAAAGTAAGTTACTGTTGTAGTAATACTGATATTTTATTTATTTATTGAGGGATAATAAACAACTATAAAATCAAACTTAAGCACAGAATTACCAGGAAGACACGGTGAAGTTCTGTCCTGCATGGGCGAATCACCTCCGTGCCCTCGTGGAGGTGATCGGCGGCGGTGATCTCTCGCGTCCGGCCTTGGTTCATTCCTTGGTACGGGGCCAGATAGCATGGAATGCACACATCTTTTTAATGTGAAGGAGGTGATGGAAAGCACGAAGGAGAGACAGTCCTCTGTGTCGAAAGTCATTGAGCAATTCCGCACCACCGCAGGCGCAGGCTGGCGGAAGACGAACAGAGGCCCGATACCTACCAGAGCAAAAGAGTTACCACTACCCTAAAACGCAAAAGGGTAACTAACTCAGTCGACTAGTCAGGTAACTCGTCAATAAAAGTCAGACACTCCCTCCAATCGGAGGAGGAGCAGGAGAAGTTATTTGATTTGACCACTTAGCTTCAAAATGTTTCTTTCCATCGCATGTTGGCATGTTATTGTTCTAGATGTAATTTAATTTCTTAGAGATTTATTTATTTAAATTTTATGTACAGTAGTGGTACTTAGGCGGACTTAATGCAACAAGGCATTTTTTTCTAGAAATTAATAAAATAATTAATTCGTAACAAAGAGAAAATTGTTAAATGTTTTGTTGAATTGTTAATTTTTTAACAATTTCCTACTATGTGTAGTTTTAAATTAGTCTTTAAAACATATGGAATAATTAAGCTTTAAAGTGAAAGTTCGTATTAACATTACGTTGTTGTATAATATTTTTAGGCATATAAAGTTTTTATTCCCTTTTACTAGAATCATTATGACTCAATATTATCGCAACATCAAAATAGCCCAGAGTACTCAATCTTTTGTTTATGCAATTGTAAAATGTATTGCATTATTAATAACTTTTTTATTTCTGATGGTATTAATGATACAAGAACAGGTAAAGTTAACAGAGGAATAATCAACGAAATGACGAATGAACACGGAAAAGTAATCTTTACATACAAGTTTTAGATTGGGTATCTTTGGTAATGTGCTCGTATTTTATTTTTCCTTTAATTCGTTTAAATAAGAAGTGATTATGTCCACGTTAACACGAATTCTGATCTTGAGTGGTTCGAAAGGTTTTTTTTTTATTTTTTACTAATGATAGGCCCGCGGTTGACCACCATCTCACCTTATGGTAAGTGATGATGTGGTCGACGATAGAGCACGCTTGCCTAGGTGACCTTTAGTGTAGGGTAAACTATAACAATAACAAAGGCAAAAAACCCATAACACCTTGCTTCTAAACCACATTTAAAACATATAATTTTTCCATAGAGAGAGATATGGGCTGTAATCCACCACGCAAACCCAATGCAAGTTGTTGGATGTGATGTTTTCGAGTGGTTTTAGAACACGCCGGTTTCCTACAGATGTTATCTGTCACCGTATTGAGAGAAGTGGTGATGTAATAAATTACACAAAAAAAAATGTAAACTAAAGAATGGTAAAAGCAGGGTGGTTCAACTGGGCCACTAAGCATACGTTAAGCATTAATATTACAAAGGTGAAAGTTTGTGTGTTCATACATTTGTCATCATCATCATCTTCCTGCCCTTGTCCCGTGTTATTTGGGGTCGGCGCAATACGTTTTCTTCTTCCATTCTGCCCTGTCACTTGTCATACTATCACTAACTTCCTTTTCTTTCATATCACTCTTCACACAATCCATCCTATGATAAATCTCTATATCTTTTCTTCATACATTTGTATGTTTGTTTTTCTTCACGCTCGAACGGTTGAATGGATTTGGAAAAAAATTGGCACAAGTGGTCTATCCATCTATATCTTGGGACAATCTACTAGTTTAGGCGAGCGAAGTCACTGGCAGTATTTTTTGGGCTTCCGTACCTCAAAAGGAAAAACCGGAACCCTTATATGATCACTTTGTTGTCCGTCCGTCTTTCTGTCTGTCTGTCAAGACCCTTTATCTCGCGAACGCGTAAAGGTATCGAGTTGAAATTAAAACCATATACTCAAGTCTGCGGTCCCTTGAAGCTGTGTAAAAATCAAACAGTTAACAAAAAAAAAGATACGGCTCTTTATGTCGCAAAAATCGTAATATTTTGACATTCTCAAGGAAATCATATTTCATAGGGTACATCCCGTTGACCTAGAATCCTGAAATTTGACATGAAGCAAGGTCTCATATAGGAAAAAAATATCTGAAAACTATAACAAAAAAAAAAAATTTTGCGATCCGGAAAAATCTTCGTAACTCAATTCGGGATTTTTATAAATAAAATAACAACCAACTATGTCAATTAATTAATATTCGAACTAGTAGTTACATATATGCATAGTAACAAACGCCACTATCAGTGCCATCTGTCGTTAGAAAGCCAATCTAACTCGTTATGTATCATCCATTCATGGAACCCAGTCACGCCCTCTATTGGCAAAGTTAGTACTAAGTTAGTGAAAAAAAAACTGTCTAACTCCAGTATTCACTATTGGATATAGAGCGCTAAATGCAGCCAGGGCCTTCATAATCGGGACTTCATCGTACTGGCGATGATTACTACTAGACAGGATTATCCTTCCATCTGGCATTGTTTTCCGTCCGTTCCAATCTGATCCAACCCAATGCCGAAAAGGAAGTATTGATTTTAATTTATTTAATTTAACTTCAATTTGATTTGTTGTAATGTAATTGTTGTTATTTAATTTCATTTTGATTAGTCCTAAATCAAAATGTGAATTATTTTTTTTTTTGCAACATACTGAATTAGTTTAGTTAAACTTATTTATTAACATCTTTAAAATGTAAAACTTACAAGTTCACATACTATTTAACCTATTTATAATTTAATTTATTCGAACAGAGCTATTTACAAGCCAGTAAAGGCTTTTGTGGTTTTTAGTATAAAAATGAAATGTATAACGCGACATTGAACATAAAAAAAAATTAGGTAATTTCTTTTATTTTATTTTTAGATTCTATTTTAACGCTATTTTCAATCATGATATTTTATAAGAAAATGTCAATTGGTGTGACCTGAAAAAGATTATAGGTATTATTATTATTTATTTATGATTTGGTTAATAGGTTTTTCAGTTTGTACATCGACATTAGTTTAAATGGACTCTACAGGGTCTAAGGTTATCAACCCTTATCCAGTTGTCATTGTCCGCTATGGATATGCAGGTTATGGAGAAGGTCCCTCTTCGTACACCAAAGGGTCGTGTGTATGCGCAAACGCACATAGGTTATTCGCCAATTGTAATTATAGTACTCGTATATAGGTGACCATTAAAAAGAAAACTATTCACAGACTGTTCTTAATTTTTTTTGACTTCATTTCATACGGATCGCAAATGTTCCTCAGTCCGTCTGTCTGTCTGTCAAGACCCTTTATCTCGGGAACGCATGGAGGTATCGAGTTGAAATTAAAACCATATACTCTTAGTCAGTAAAAGTATGGCACGCGCTCCCACTCCACCCTAGAGCATAAGCCATTACAAGAATTCCCACCTTAAAAAAAAAATCCCTGATTGTGCTAAACTAATAAATATTGGTAGTAAACTTCAAACCTAAAATACCGATTATATTCGAACTCATACTCTGTGTCCAGATACAATCGGTATTTACATGTTCTACATATCGTTAAAACGATTAATAAATCCACTCTCTACCGATATACGCATATAATGATTGTAAGTGTAACATAATTGTTGATTTCGTGCGCATCATGCTAATAGTATCGCTTTCATCGGCGCTCGCGCACTAGAAAGTGATCTCCTCTGAAGCAATGGTTTCACTTTATCACAGACTTCATGACATTGTTTCAGAAAATTTAGGGTAATGTTATCTTTAATTAGATACATTTAAAGTACTTTTTTGATTAGTAATGTTAAGTATGATTTGGATTTTACGATCAGCTTTTATTTTATATTATAATTCTTGAGTGTTGGAAGTTAAATCATGTTCAGGTGCGTGACGGAATGAGTTGTGGATATGGTTTTAGGGAAACACTTTGGTGATACTGAATTCATTTTCATTTGATTGATTATACTTATGTGTAACCTCACGTTTTATCCGCTGAATGTCTTGAAATGTCAGATATTCCTAAAAATGTCTTAATAATAATAATATGACATTTATTTCTGAGAAAAGTCCATATATTATTAGTAACACAAGAAATTTTATAAAGCTATTGTTAGTACATACAAAGACAATCACAAAGCTGCACCGCACAGTAGCACCAGTTTATGCCAGGCCCTGGACGCGACCACGCTCAGTGTGTAATCGCATCCAGTGCCACAATATCGGCGAGTCCCAGCGACCCACGAACACGCTCAGAAGGCTGTTCGAGCTGGTCCGCATGCGCTCAATTAAGACGCACAACGCTTCCACATGATAGCCTCCAAGCATAAGCACAAGCATAAGCTACCTCATTGGCCTCGAAGTCGCAAGCGCGACTGTTAAGCGTTTGAGAATCAGCGTGTTATACTTAATTTCTGTCTTTATCATCATCTTGCTGCTTTTGTCCCATGCTACTTGGGGTCAGCGTTATTTTTCTTCCATTCTATCGTATTAACCGTCGTCATTATCACTGACTCCATTTTCATCAGCTTCCCTCTTTCTCTCCTTTTTAAATTCAGTTCTCTCTACCAAAACGAAAATTTGCTTGCCCAGTTTTTTAAAAATTATACCAGTTCATTAAAAAAAACCGGGAAAATGCGAGTCGGACTCGCGCACTGAGGGTTACGTACAAATTTACCTATGAAAATAATAATAACATAATAATAATAATCTTTTATTGGAACAGAAAAAACTTTTACAAATTGTTTGCGTACGAAAATAGCTACAGTAGTTAGGAACTGTGTCGCAGCTATTAACGCCCACCTTTAGGAGGAAGATGACAGCGTTCCATTGACAACAGAAAATCAAAAACTTATAATCAATTAACAAACAAATTGAAATTACATAATGCAACCGCATTATGCAATTTCAATTTGTTTGTCACAAGAGAAAAAAAAAAACAAAATTTAAAATGATGAATTATGAATTACATACAAAAAATTACAAATGACAAATTATAGAATACAAAACAGAGTAACACAACAAAAAATAGTTCTGTTCCCGAATTAAGTTACGAAGATTTTTCCGAATCGCATTTTTTTTTTTACTTTTACTTGTGCTAATAATACTTTGTTTCACGCCAAATTTCAGGATTCTTGGTCAACGGCAAGTATCCTATGAATTTTGATTTCCTAGAGAGTGTCGAAATATACGTTTTTTGCGACATAAACGGCCGTATCTTTTTTTTCGTTAACTCATAAGTTTAGTTTTTTCACAGCTTCAAGGACTGCAGACCTCAGGTCTGTATATGGTCTTAATTTAATCTCGACACCTTCACGCGTTCCTGAGATAAAGGGTCTTGACAGCCAGACAGACGGTCAACAAAGTGATCCTTTAAGGGTTCCGTTTTTTCCTTTTGAGGTACGGAACCCTAAAAGAAAACATTATTATTTTATTTAGAAACATATATAAGTATGTTTATCAGTTGTCTAGTACTTATAATACAAGCTCTGCTTAGCTTGAGACTAGACGGCGTTGTGTGATAGAATAAAAAAAAAACTATATTTATTGTCTCCCTATTCTTAACCACAAACTAACTTTATGTTTTAAAACCTTAAATCGGATTTCACTACGGAAGCTAAAATGCCCTTATGGGAAAACGGCGTAGAGTATGTATATTCAGATCACGCAATGTGAAGTAGTCAACTGTCAAACTTACGACACCCTGACAACCTAGTTGGGTTATTGCTACTTAAAAGCCACAAAAAACCTATTCTTCTTTGTCTCTATATATAAAACATTTTTTTTTCTCCAAAAACTACAATCATTTTATATTTTTCGTGAGAAATTATAAATTATTATGGCCAACGCTTCTGAGCCAGCGGCTATACATACACATCGCAGGCGTTGCTAGCACGATCTACATTAAAAAGCACTTTGACCACCCTTAGGCTCGACGAATACCGAGATCGCGTGAAGGTATTCTTTTGTGGGTCGGTCTCTTATCTAGAAATCAACCGCTAAAAAAGAATCACTTTTTTTAATGTAAATAATAAATTAGACATGCGGTTAAAAAAACGACTGTTGGTCTAGACCAGTGGTTCTCAACTGTTTATCTTACGCGCTTCCCAATCCAGATTTAATTACATGTAAAAAGATACTTCTATTTCAAGTTAATGACATCAGAGAGTTTAGCCAAGTTGATAACCTACAATCGTTAACGCTAGTAGAAAACTTCAAATGTATGAAATGGCATCAATTCAACGTTAAGTAACGTGATCAGAACAAAGGAATCGGAGACGTTACCGAAAGATATTCGAAACGAAACTCGTAACTTGGCTAGGCCTGCAGGATATCATTCGCTAGACACACCGCAATCGCGGCGGCGATCTCTAGCGCCCAGCACTTGTTCAGGCTATGGCCTGGAGCGGGAAGGAATGGGAAGCTATCACCACACGTTTCCTTTTGTAAAGCAGTAATGCTAGCAAAGAAGATGTCTGCCGTAGAGAGGGAACGGAAACCCTCACGCTTCAGCCGCCGCCACAGGAGAAACCCCGGGCGTCAGAAATTGTAGAACGATTCCCAGTTGCAGAAAACATGGGGTTGTGGACGTAAAGTAAAGGCCGAACTCGAGCCATCAACGGCGCGTAGTAGATATCAGCAAAATGTAGGGCCGATGCCTGCTAAGGCCGCAGGAATTTTTGAAACAATCACTAGGCTACGTACAACGCAAAAGAGCAAATAAATATAACAGGAGGGTTATAGTCAGACTTTTCTGAAACACGCTTTCGCTCCACCCTAGAACGAGAAAAAGTCATTTGATGGTTTCCCACTTCAAAAAAATAAAAGTAGGATATCATTCGCGCGTGAGGCATCCTACATGCACCAAGTCGGGCATGCCTAACTGATTGGGAACCTATTGCCTGGAAGACAACGATGCAAGCTCACAGTATGTTCTGCTACTAAAATAAAGCAGCCCACGACATTCTAAAGCTAAGTGTAAAAGGCCTTATTATGTCACATAGAAAGTTATGTTAGTACTTTATGACAGGCATCAGCTCTGGACAATCGTGTTAGTACTGGGCTAAGCAAACTATGGTATGGTATGGTATGGTATGGTATGGAATGGTATGGTACGATAAGGTATGATAAGGTATGGTATGGTATGGTATAGTATAAGAGGTTGAGTACTGTGAGTACTATGAGTAGTTGTTTTAGTGTACAATAAAGAATTAAAGAAGGTTAAGCGTTGTTACTACAGTTCATAAAAATAAATCTACCTTTCCTTCCCTTCCTTCTTTCCCTTCCTTCTTTCCCTTTCTTTTTATTCTTTAACCCTTTTCCACGTCAAAAAAAGTTTCTTCTTAGAATATTTGGTTTTATTTTAAACCATTTTTATTTCTAGAGGCCTTTGTATTTTCATCCGGGAACGTATCTTTATCTACTAGCGAAACAACTGGAATAAAAGTATACAATATCCTAATATGGACTAAGGTCTACCAGTGTTTTAATTTTAGTTCAAATCCGTTCAGCTGTTGAGACGCCATTATTAATTTTTGAAGATACAGCCACTTACATTTATTAGCAATATAAATCCTAAACTGCTAATATCACTACTACTATCAATATAATAATGTTGTAAACTTATAAAAAAAGGATAGGAATCTGCCTAGCCTTTTCTCAGCTGTGTTGGGATCCTCGTTGGGAGGTAAGTCCTCTCTTTGAGGAGTGGCTGGAGAGGCGTCACGGCATCCTCACCTTCCGTATGACGCATGTGCTCTTCGGAGATGATACAGTTCAGGAGGTTCCTGCCCCGGATTCAGGCGGAAGAACCACCGGGCGGTAGCGTGTTTCACCATTGTGCCCGGGAGCTTGATATAGGTGTGTCCTACTTGGGCGGAGCACCACCGTGGGGATGATCGGCAGCGGTGACCTCTCGCAAAGGGCCCTGGTTCAGGCAAGTGCAATGGGCGGCGGCCGCCTCCTTCTGCGAATCAGTAAAGCTAGCGAAGAAGACGACCTGACATCCTCCCGCCCAAGCCACCGGGACCCCGACTCCAACTACCAGCTACAGTAGGCGCGGCTTTGCGGATGACAAGCAATGGGTAGCTCGCCGGCCAGCTTTCCCGTAATCGTCCGGACCAAGCCCGAGTCGTCGACGGCGTGTAGTGTAAAACCGTAGGGGTCTAGCAGAGCCGATACCTACTAGGGCCATGGAAGGACTTCTGAAAAGGTAACCCCTAGTCCTAGAGTGTAAAGGAGAAGTCAAGGAACATAGGTGTAGTTTTAGTCAGTAAAAGTCTGTAATGCCCTCGCGCTCAGCCTTAGTGCGAAAGGAGTCATTAGATAATTTCCCTGATGCAGTTGAATACCAGTATTTTCCATAGAGCGACTGCTTTACTGACCTCCATAATTTAGTAACTGGGTAACTTGATACCTCTTGACAAGAATGGTTCCAGATTACCTAGCTTCTGATTATCTGACAGCCGAGAGCAACGACTTAAAGTGCTTTCTAAGGCACGCAGGAATCTCGAAATGTTATGACGGTTACCCATCTCCAGTTGTTTTTATTCTAGACACAGATCACAAGTAAATAAAACAAGATAATATATAATCAAATATATAAGAACAAATATAGAGATAAGGCTCTATATTTGTTCTTATTAAGAGATTCATTAAGGTTGGCGGAAGGCGTTGGAGCGTGTTCCCTGGTAATTAACTAAACCAAATACAATAAAAGCATACATTCATGGAAATCCTACGCAAGGATCGCTACAGTGGTCGTTAAATCTGGCGAATAATATTCTTGAACGGTAAAGAATAATATTACGATACTGAGTCGTAATATTATTCTTTACCGTAAAGGACTATTAATTCGACAAAGCCATATTGTTGTGTTCAAGTTTAAAAGGCACTTTTATATATTATTATTGATAGGCTCACGTTTGACCACTATCTCACCTGATGGTAAGCAATGGAGCACGCTTATCTAGAAGTAACTTATTCACTCTTGACTCAAAGACCCCTAGGTTGAAGCTATTGGGAAACACAGACTCCGGCAGGAAATTCCACTCCTTTGCTGTACGCACAAAAAATGTCGTAAAACGCTTTGTGCACCATGTACTGGTGGCGCAATGCCCTACGTCTAGTGGTCCGATGATGGAACGAACTTGACGGAATTAACTTGTGCAATTCCAACGCACACTCCCCAAAATGTAAGCGATAGAAAACAAGGACTTTGAAGTATTGAATCGACAAGTGCATCATTGGCGATGATCTTCTTGGTTTGAACTTTTAATTTGAAGTTGATAGAAAAATAGTAATAATAATATTCAGCCTTCGAAAAGGGAGTTAGTGATAGCTTGACGGGTGAGAAAAGAACGTGTTGCGCTGACTCTAAATAATACGGGACATAGGCAGAATGATGGTGATGATGAATATATATTATAGCCTTCGAAAGGGCAAACGATAGGGCTATGCTCAGAATTTCCTAGTTGAACCAGAAATGAAGATATCCGCAGGAAAACCTAGGTTTACGATTCTTCGGGCTATGACGGTAATAGCCCGAAGAATCGTCAAATTTAAGTGGCAGTGGGTGAGGACATACCTTGGTCGCAGAACAGATGGCGCCGAAAGGTGGTTGCGACCGAAAGACGCAGTACCCGTGAGGGTCGCGGGAATACGGGACTTGAAAAAAGCCTATGCTCAGCAGTGAACGTCGTTAGACTGAAATGATAATGATGATTATGACGACTTTCGATATGCTAACGAATAAATCTTTGAACATGCTGACTTCAAGCAATCTGCTCTACACGCAGGGAGGTAGGCAGACCAGATTTAGGTGAAATATTAAGAACAAACAACCAACTACTGACCTATTTGCCAAAAGTGCCATAAAAAAAATTCAAACCTAGGTCCTTTTCATGATCGTCTTACATTCAAAATAAGACGCTGTTTTTAATTTTATCTTTTTAATTGCAATTTTATTATATTAGTAATGTATTTTATATATTTTGTATATTCTGATTAGTAATGTAATTTTTAACGCAATTATATATATATATATATATATATATATATATATATTTATGAATTATGTAATGTAGCTGATATAAATTAATGTACGGGTATGCTATGGGTGTAAAGATATCATTATGGCTGTACCTATTCATTTTTATTTATATAATAAATTGATTGACTGGCCTGTTGGTCTAGTGGCCAGTGGCCCTGACTGCTAAGCCGGAGGTCGGGAAAGGAAGCCGGGGCTCGATTCCCACCCAGAACAAATGTTTGTGTGATGAGCACGATCATTTGTACAGAACAAATGATCGTCTGGGTGTAATTTATCTATATGTATGTATTTAGAAATATATAAGTATGTTTATCGCTTGTCTAGTACTCATAACACAAGCTCAGCTTAGCTTGAGACTAGACGGCGTTGTGTGATAGTTGTGAAGAAAAAAAAAACTTATTTTTAAATATGTCAATAAAAGACATTATTATTATATCACGTAGTTACTGTTGAGTTCACACCTTATTTACAGGGTTACTAAGATTAAATACACTCTCTTAACAAATACTTCTCTATAGTAAAAATCATCTCAAAATTAACTGTCACGCTTAACATCGTTGGCGAATTGATAACGAGACTCATCTTCTAACAAGATATTTGTAATTTATATCTCAGAACCTGTAATAAAGCTTCGAAATGGAGATGGGCTAGACAGGTTTGATTAATGGTAGTACGAGCAAGTTCTATCGGATCGGCAACCATGATTTAATGGTGCTAGGATGGTTAGATGCCTGGCTTCGACAAGAATCAGGGAAGCTTGAGTTATGTGGCCTTTACAAGTTATTGTAGCTTGTTAAATAGTAAATAATACTCGTAGTTGGTGTTGTAATAAAGGGTTGGTATATTTTTTGTATGGCTAAGAATAACGTCAAAGATGCGATGGCCAGTGTGAAAAATTATACGTCTAGTAAGGGTGATGCGTTGTACCTAGGGATTGCAATCCTGCAGCACATTCAATCCGGCAGGATTGATATGCGGGATTGCTCAATCCCAAAAAAAAAATGAAATTATGTTATATAGTCAAATTGATACAGGTTTTTGCGTAAAAATCAACTTTTATTTGACATTTCTTACATTAAACAACATACATTAATTATTTATTTTCTGTTAATTAACTATAAATAATTAGTAATATGTTTCCTTAGATTTTATTTTTATTTTACCCTTACAACAGTTTTGGGCACGCTACAATTATGGCGGTAAGGCCCTCTTTGAGGAGTGGCTGGAGCGGCAACAGGGCGTCCTCACCTTCCGCATGACGCAGGTCCTCACCGGACATGGCAAGTTCGGGAGGTACCTGCATCGGATTCAAGGGGAAGCAACGCCCGGGTGCCATCATTGTGCGGACCACCCAGAGGACACGGTGGAGCATACAGTGGAGGTGTGCCCCGCTTGGGCGGAGCACCGCCGTGTCCTCGTGGAGGCAATTTGCGGCAGCGACCTTTCGCGACGGGCCCTGGTTCAGGCTATGGTCCGGAGCGAGGAGGAATGGCAGGCGGTCGCCTCCTGCTGCGAAGCAGTAATGCTAGCGAAGGAGGAGGCTGCACGCGTGAAGGAACGAAGGTCCTCACGCCCTAGCCGCCGTAATTCCGACTCCGACTACCAGCCACGGTAGACGCGGGCTTGCGGACGTCGAGCACTGGGTAGCTCGCCGTCCGGCTGTTCGGTAATTAACCGGACCGAGCCCAGTCGTCAATAGCGCGTTGAGATCCTCGCGCTCCTCAAAGAGATGTCAGCAAACCGTAGGGGCCCAGCAGGGCCGATGCCCGCTAACTAGGACCGCGGAGAATTTTTGAAAGGGAAACCCGTAGTCCTAGGACGCAAAGGGTAATTGAAGGATACAGGTGTGGTTTTAGTCAGTAAAAGTCTGACACGCCCTCGCGCTCCACCAGCAGAGCGCGAGAAGTCATTTGGATGATTTCCCACCTTAAAAAAAAAAACCCTTACAACAGTTTTATATTATTATATCAGTCTTATTCATATAATAACTAATAATCAAATCAGAACTTTCTCTTAGATGCTATTACTATGATATCAACCTATAATAATAATAATAATAAACATTTAATTCGGACCTTTACGTCCATAGGTAACACATACAGCATTTACACAACATTAAACAACACACATCAGAAATACCAGATGTTAGTAACAGAAAAAACTTAACAACTATGTTAGTAGACAGTATTTCTATGGTGGTTACTTTTGAAAACACACTTAAGAAGCAAAGTGCATTTGTTGTATCATCTCCAAGCCTGCTTCTGAGTGAACTGCAAATATATCCTGATTCTGAAAAGGCTCACGGGATTGAATGGTCCCGTTTTACAGGATTGCAATCCCTAGTTGCACCGATCCCATATAATTGGGATAAATAAAGGCTACGATGTGCTACGACTGCGATAAAATAATTGGTTAATTAAGTTGTAGTTAGCCTATTATGTCCTACTGCTGGGCGAAGACTTCCATCTCCTTTTTCCACACACGTCTGTCCTCGGCCATTGCGGGCCAGACCCTCTGTTCTGCTGAGATGTTGCCTTGCCTTTAATGGGACCTGATAAGTGGTTCTTTTAGCCCACAGCTCATCTGACATGCAGCAGACATGTCCAACTAAATCCCACTTTAGAATAGCAGCTTTTCGGGTCGGGTCGGGTTCTTTTATCTTAGTTTTGGCGTCTGCTGAAGTGTCAAAGACCAGGCATGTGATACGTACGTGAGTGAAGGGGGAAGGAGGGATTAGTTAAGGTTTTCGATAGTGAATGGATTCTTTTTTATTATTATTTTTGGTAGACGGGCTACTATGCTAAATCATATTTTGGTTAGAAACTCGAGATTCATCATAGTATCATCATACATTCCAATCTGTATGTCTCATGTCAACTTTAAGGACTGTAACGACATTTCATTCCCTATCAAAGCTATCCATCTAAAACGCATTTATCCTTATTTGCTGCATATCTTTATCAAAATTGTACAATATGAATACAAAATTATAACAGTACCAACCTAATTCAGAGTCGAAATGTATAAAACAAATAAAAACTCCGAAATATGTTACGTCAGTAAAACAACTGACAATCGGTTCATACTCCATAACTTCCCCATTTTAACAGCCAACAAGAAAACACCAAAAAAAGACGATAATAAAATCGATGACTCAATTTATTTCCATCCGCGATCTATAAAAAAACTTCGCTTATTATAGATCGTGCGCACCCTTTTAGGCTTTCCTTTAGTATCCCTGACTAAAACTAGATCCCACGTATGTATAGTCGAGTACTTGTTTTCGTTCTCCGACGGTATATAAGCTAGGCTTTGCTTTTAGCCCTGACATTGTCCTGTCCGTTCACTGCCTACAAGGATCGAGATGAAAATTGTAACTCTTGCCATTTTTATTTGCGTGGTGTGCGTTAAGGGCGACGCGAGTGCTAAAGATAGCCGGCAGAAGAGATTATTATGTGAGTACAATGTGACTTGATTTTGAAGGTGTTAGAAAGAAAAGCAATTAGAAATAACTGATGATAAAAATCATTACTTTACGTATACGTATATAAAATCTTTTCCGTAGTTTTTGAGTTTGTCACGTACATATAGAAAGAGAGGTGGGGGGGGACTTTATAATATGTAAGGATATATTATATATATAAATCAATAGCTGTTTGATAGTCTCGTTGAAACTGACAAACAGGATCGAATTGGTAACTTTTCTTTTAATTCTTCGCTCTTATACAGGAGTGGTATAAAAAAATTACAATATTGATAATTTTTTTACGAAAATCGCTTCTGAAAAGACAGAATATACTAATTTTATGGGAGTGAGTAATTTTATGGGACTCCAAAAAAAAAAAAACTCCCATAAAATTAGTATTTACGCGGACGGTAGCTAGTCATCAATGTTGATGAACCCTTACAATGGCTGACATGATTTTTGATATCGTATTAATGTACTGACTGCATCTTCATGATTAATACTTACTTACTAATAGTCTATTCTTGAAAGTTAATAGATAAAGTATTGGACTCTTCAAGTTCAAAGGAACAGTTTCGTTTTTCTCAGGTTCACTGATTAATTCAATTAGTCAGTACGTTAATATGTCAATATGCTATAAAAAATATGTCAGCCATTGCTAGGATTTATTAATATTGACGTTACAGGCACTTTTGACAATCCAAATGTAAATGATTTATTTGAAATAAATGTTTTAGATTGATGTATTGATTTTGACGTGAGATTTGAAAATAGATAAAATGAAACGCTTTAGGAAACCCACAGACAATATACAATTATTCTGTAGCTTTGCTCAACTCTTTTCATCGTTTGGAATAATCCAGGATCCAGATATTAAGGTATCAGGATCCTGAACGCAATAATAATAACGAACCATCCTTTACGATATGTTACCACTCTAAATAAACAAGGCATCCGTCTGTCTACTGAGCATCAAAACTTTATTTCCTTAAGATGGACTATTGACCTATTTGCCGATTAATTATTACTTTAATAATCAGTTATACACTGTAAAATATACCTAAGGCTGCGTACCCACTTTGTCGTGATGAAAGACAATAGTGTAGTTTTAAGTGTCGTGGCTTATATATTTAAATGGACACCTCCATTTAAATATACACATATAAAAACAAATGAAATTAATTTATTTCAGGTAAAAACCCATATAAGAGATCATCCATATCAAATAATTATCTTAAAATCAATAAATAATAATTCCAAAAAAATACAATAAAAATCTAATAAATAAGACTAATAAAAAAAATTATAGGACGACACTATTTATTGTCACCTACGACTTTTTTTGCGGTGAAAACAGATTGTCGTGATAGTGGGAACGGCTAGGATGACAGTAGTAAAACGATAAAAAATTGTCAAGACTAAACCGTGGTGGTAAAACATGTGTCATTGTTGCGACTGTCTGTCGTCACCACGACAAAAAGTTGTTATAATGGGAACAGCTAGAGACGATAGTCGTCAAACGATAAATTAACCGTTACGATATAGTGGGAACGCGGCCTAACTCTTGAATATCAAAAACAATTCCTCGCCTCCTAAAATTAACGTTAAAAATTTAATTCCTATGGAGCAGTAGTTCGGCGGTTTTAGGCCAAAACAAGTTTCAATGTAGTGCTCTTTAAGTATGTACTTCCTAGCTGAACTTCATGACTGACCGATGAACCACCATAATACAGGCCCTCAGCCTATTATTTGGTGGTTATCATCAGATGTACTGTGAAATATTGTGCTTTCTAAATGTGACTCTTTAACCACTGTATATGTTGATTGTGCCAAAAAAACCTTTTTATTTTTTATTATTTTATTTTTATTTTATACGTTGACACAAGATTTCCTAATTTTAAAATTGTACTTATTCAAACCAGTACCTAGTTCTAAGGGATTTAACCTGAACCTGGCAAGGGGTATGACCCGGATGCTTCGCTGTCAGTGATCGCCGCCGTTCAGTTTTTCTGCGCGCACGCATGCGCTTGACATTTCAATCTTATTGTCACCTGCTTTCAATTACATTACTCAGTAAGATTTTTAATAATTTATTTACATAAAGAAACTGAGAGTATAATAAAAATACTTGAAACCAAATTAAGTGCAATAAAATGAACGAATGACGTGTTGACGTGTCGTGTTTTTGAACATTTGTTTTCTTAATACTCACGAGCAACAAGGAAATTATTGTTTTAAATTCGGATAGTTGTTTAACCAAACCTATATTTATCTCAATCTCTCCTTGAATTATTATTTATCACCCCTCTCCCTTTCACTACCGGACTACCAAAAGTATCGTAGGGTATCATCCGCATTTGGTTGATAATCCGAATAGTTGTAGGTACTAAACGCATCACCTATACATTCATTATGCTGTACTAATAGTACCTAGTAGGTATTCTAAAGAGGTAAAGTTACTTTTTTTTTGTTTGTAGGAGGTAATCTCTGGAAGTACTGGTCCGATTGCTAAAATTTTTCACCGATAGAAAGCTGATATATTACATAGGATATTTTATGTACGCGGACGAAGTCGCGGACAAAATCTAGTGCTGTATAACCAAAGCGTTGTTCTCTTTGCCGTCGTTTATGTTTACTTCCACTATCAGTCATCATCTATATTACACAGCAAGACTGAATAGCAGTGGGATTTTTCGAAAGGGTCATCGTGGCCCTGTAACGCAAAGGGCAACTGAAGGAACACAGGCAACTTTAAAAATAGTTATTCTCGCTCGCAGAGTGGCAGAAGTATATTGATTAAATTTTTTTACGCAATTTATTTATTTTTTGGTTGTTTTTCTTTCGTTTCAATTTATTGGTTTTTTTTTTGTGTTACTATTATTGTTATTCTTATTTTAATTTTAATCATAACTTTCTGACATTTTTATTAAAAAGTTAATAATTTTCGTTTTAAATGTTTTAATGTTGTGATTGTCTGTGAGTGTTGCCGCACTCAAACTGTTTTAAATCTATATCACTCACTGATTAATCACGAAATCTCAGAAACTATAACACCTACAAAATTAAAATTTAGCAGGGTGGTTTCCTTATAGGGTGGAGACATCCGCTAAGAATGTATTTTATGAAACTCTACCCCTAAGGGGGTAAAACTGTGGTTGGAAGTTTGTATGGAGAAACCGACTTTTACGCGGGCGAAACTGCTGGCAGAAGCTAGTAATGTCTACATAACATTCCACACCACCCCACAGTCACCCTAGGTTGACTGGTAGAGAATGCCTTAGGCCGCCTTTGTACCTTTGGTTAGCATAAGCATGCATAGCATTATCAGCCTTTCAATGTTCCCACTGCTGGGACTCAGGCCTCCTCTCTAGGAGAGGGAATGGGCCGTAATCCACTACGCGGGCCCAGTGCGGGTTGGTGAATGTCACATGTCTTTAAATTTTTTGGTCTTTGAACATGCCGGTTTTCTCACGATGTTTTCCTTTTTTTGTGAAATAAATTACACAAAGTAATGCGCCTGGCTGGGTTTGAACCGGCGACCTACAACTCGTAAGTCCACTTTACAACAACACAGGTTACCACTTGTCCACCACTGCTCTGCACTTTTGGTTGCATAAACATTAAATAAATAATTCCAGTGTCTGTAATAGTATCCTAATAAACAAATCAAAAAAATGATTAACCTGTAAAAAAAATTCTAAACAGGTGAATTACCATGACGTGTAAAAAGGTCAGGTGTGCGAGCGAAAAAGAAGGATGGAGCTATATATCCTATACACCCCTATTTTATAATTAGTACAAAAAAATGGGCTCTATCTGTACCCGTTACTGATCATATTTATGTATATAGTATAGTATAGTCGGCCTTATAATGTTCCCACTGCTGGGACTCAGGCCTCCTCTCTAGGAGAAGGTATGGGCCGTAATCCACCACGCGGGCCCAGTGCGGGTTGGTGGATGTCACATGGCTTCGAATTTTTGGTTCTAGGACATGCCGGTTTTCTCACGATGTTTTCCTTCACCGTTTCAAGAGCAGTGGTGATGAAATAAATTACACAAAGTAATGCACCTGGCTGGGTTTCAACCCGCAACCTACAACTCGTAAGTCGGGGCGGTTACCACTTGTCCACCACTGCTCTCATATTTATGTAGTCAAAAGTAAAAAAAAAAAAACGAAATTCTAAAATTATCCACGAAAATTTGTCATAATTGGTAAAATCATAATTGAATTAATTATTCATTACAATTGCTACGAGAAAATATTACGCGCAATGTTTCCATTGTTTATCATTCATAATCAATAGCCTGTACAATATTTCCATAAATTGAGTGACATTTTGGGATATAAACAAACACTAATAACTTTGCTGTTTATGAATAATATTTATTGAGACTTTACTTAAATAATAACAAGATCTTTTCTAATAAGCCCTTTAAGTATTTGTAGTAATTAAAAACTAGTGGTGTAAAGCTTCATCCCTTTAACAGTTCAGTTAAGGTCATAAAATGGATTGCGTTAGGAGCTAAAAAGTAGTACTACAGACATCTTTTTTTGTGCTCACTTGTTCCATCGTGACTTTTATTCATTGCTTTCCATCAGTTGACATCGGGGTCACGAGCAAGTCCATTGTTAAATAATATAACATAATTATTACACAATAATATTTTTTTAGGAAATAATTATACTCGTAAATATGAACCGAAATTATAATGGAACATTTAATAACAGTTGGTCGTAAATCAGTCGATTTGGAAAGGATGTTGCGCAAGAGTTGAATTTAGTTTTGATTTATTTTATCCATAGGTTTCACTTGGCTATTGATAATGTAGAGGCTACGAAATATTTTCTGTATTTTTTATTGAAAATCGAAATTTGTGTAAGTTAAATGTTATATAAAAATCTTTTTAGATTTGTGTTATCGCAGCTTGAAATATATAATGCGTGTTTCATAAAACACTGTCTAAGTTAGTTATTACGTTTTGTATTAAATTTATGATATAACTAACTGCTGTTTCGCCCGCGTGAGAGTAAAAAAATGGTCCCACGTGGACATGCTCCCTGGATAAAAAGTGCTATTCCAGGACATGATCTAACCCTGTACAAAATTTCATCCAAATCCGTTGAGCCGTTCGAGCGTGAAGAAGTAACAAACATACACACACACTAACAAACTCGATTAGTGTGATAAAACATGTATTCTTTAAGATTTTCTATCGGCAAACATCACGAACGCGCACGCGCGCGCGTACTTACTTGTATAATTGATACAAATTTTTGTCTCTAATTTAATATTTCCATTGTATGAGAAAATCCTTCCTTATTGCTCACCTTTATTGTGTAAGAAACTTATGTGTAAAACTATTAGGTTTACAAGACATAATGCTTATCTTAAGCATACTCACTCTTCATTTTTTCTTCTTTTTTTTAAAGATTTCCATTAAGATGCATTACCTGTAATGGAGTTAGCTCCTGTAACAGAAAAAAGTCAATAAGTCAAGGATGCCTTAGTCTTGCAACTTTAGGAGTTTTTGAAAAAAGGGACGAACGTTAACAAACCAGCATGTTACACGCTTAAGACTATTTCTCGCACCACAAGGAATTTCTATGATTAAATAATAAATACATTCACAAAATAACTTATTAGTAGGTAATTTTTGAATTTTTAAGGGTTGCTACACATTAACCGGCACAGCCGGGCAGTTAAATCGAATATAATAGCTAGATGAATGTTCAGAGAAAATGCCGCTTGACTGACCGGGCCCAGATTCATTGGCCGAATGATGCCGAACGTAATGTAGTACGGGTCGGCTTTTTCATTTAATAAATACTACCGAATATAATGATGTGTCAAGTCAAATGAACCACCTGATTGGCACAAGCCGCAAAGTGCAGTAACTGCTTCGGGTAGGCTTTTTTGTTCAATAATTACTGCCGAACATGCGTTTATGCCGTGGCGCACAATTATGTATGTATCAACTTTAAAGAATGTTCGCATTCGCCCCGCAGTTTCAATTTGTCAAAATCGCGTCCATTTCCCTATATTTTGAAGTGTTTTAAAAATCATTTTGATGATTTGACTTTAAAATACAAAAATTGGTTTTTTGACACCATTAAAAAATCGCTAAATAAATTATATAATAATATTCACACAACGCTGTCTAGTCCCAAGCTAAGCAGAGCTTGTGTTATGAGTACTAGAAAACTGATACATACTTAAATATTTCTAAACACTTTCATATTATAGATAAATTACACCCAAACACAGAACAAATGATTGTGCTCATCACACAAACATTTGTCCTGGGTAGGAATCGAACCCACGACCTCCGGCATAGCAGTCAGGACCACTAACCACTAGACCAACAGGCCAGTCCAAATCAAAGTCAAAATTGTATCGATGCAAATAGAAATAGCAATCTGAATTGTAATAAATAACCGATGTTAAATAAATAAGTAAAAATAAAATCTCATAGAGATCAGAATAGAAATGTGGTATTTATATTTGTGATTTGCTCATTTGAATTGCATCTTCACTGAGGAGCAACCTTCGCCCACGAGTGGCTGTAGTAAGTACAGCTATAAAGAACTTAACAGTTTTGTTGTCGATAAAGCCCTGTCAGATTGTAATAAAAATAAAATAAAGCACTTGTGTTTAAATAACGTTATAGATTTAACAAAGCCATACGTGTTATTTAATTATTATCCATTATCATCCAGAGCGGATGGAGTTATTATGTGATAGCTCACCTAAAAAAAAACTATAATAGATATTCATGACACTACAAAATGAATTCCATACGCAGGAATTAGATAGAAATGATCTATTACGAGATAAACGCAGACCTCCCTTCATTGTAATGACGAGTATAAGCGGGCCGGCTATCCTTTCATCTTTCAATTACGGGTAACATGACAGGTAAGGATAACTCATATTAATGCGGTGTTCCCTCTCGGTCAACGATCTCGGGCGATGACATTTTGCTTGATTATATTGCACTCTTCTTTGTTTAAAAAGGAAGTGTCGCAGGTTGTACAGTATATAAAGTAACGAAGCAGGGACCCCTTAGCTTCTTAAAAGATCACTATAGAACCCCCTATGTGCGACCCCTGTTAGGGCACATCCCTAAGGAGATATGCACGACAGCACTCATGTGACAGTGATCATTTACTGTGCCACCTTCTTTCCTGGAATTACTCGGTTGGCAGACAGAGTCCCCATTCTGAGCGCTTGTGTTCCTGGAGTTTCGTCTTCATCAAACTATGCAAGTTATGAGGCAATTGACTCCCTGATATATTCTTCTCCCAGCAGGATAGGCTCTCTCACGATCCCACCCGACGGCCCCTTTCTGGACCATCACAGTCTCATAGAAGGAGGTCATTTCTCTCTCTGTTAACCTTGCCTTCACTATTGCTGGCAAAAGCACTAATACCTGGTACAAAGAAGTCTTCAAGCCCAAGAAATTTCGATTAGGTACCTAAATGACGGACAGAAAACTTCTTCTATATTTATTAGTGCGTTGTGATCTCTTCCTGAATTTATAGCCGTGTTCAAAACGTCGAGAAGAGCTATATACGTCTTAAAGTCCTTTATTTTGTCTGTCTGTTAAACGTTAAGGGCAATTCATACGTCGCAGTACGACAAGTGACAGCACTGAGCGGTATCGCGTTGCGTCGCGGTACCTTTGTGTGTAAATATGCCTTTAATGTTGTAGATATTTGTCAAGTTTGTTTGTAAAAGGTGGCGGAATATAAGTAGGATTTATATTTTACTAAGGTGTTTAACTGGCCTTTTATCTGCCAATCAAGATGTCGATCAATGGTAGAAGCCATACTTGGGAAGAGTAGTATTTGTAAAAACCGTAGTAGGTGTTTCAATGTCTTATTATTTCCTTTATTTAAGTTATTTACATATCATAATTTATATTTTTAAATATCTTCATATAAAAACGTTTGAAAAAATTATTATTATTACACGTACTATACCAAACTGTCTGATCAATATTTCAATCTATTATTTAACTAAAAATCTTGTAAATATAATTAGTGTTTTTTTTTTGTATTGACTCGCTCTCTTTCCTTTATTTTTGCAGTTGCATTGAAATAAACATTTTGGTTATAACATAACATTTCAGTATTGTTAATGATTAGAATTTTGTTGTATGCTTTTTTTTTTCTTTTTTTTGTCTATCACTTATAATCGTTATTTTATAATTTTTTCTAATTTATTTTATTCTTTACATAGGGATACGTGTTGTTAAGAAATAAGTGACAAACTTATGATTTACATCTACACTACATTGTTGAACAAGCCTTTGAATACTGGGTCTGATGTTACGGTTTATTTTCTGAAATGAAACATGAACCTGACGACAATGTACCCGGAAATGTTTTGAATCAAATGTTCGCCACACGCAGAGGCCCTTGATTTATTTCACAAATATTTGATTTATTTATTTTTCAATACACTTGCTCAGAAAGTGGCTATAATTTCACTACATTTTGAAAAAAAGTCGTACATTTAGATGTATGATTGACGCATTTTTGGGGTTCCGTACCTCAAAAGGAAAAAACGGAACCCTTATAGGATCACTTTGATGTCCGTCTGTCTGTCTGTCAAGACCCTTTATCTCGAGAACGCGTGGAAGTATCGAGTTGAAATTAAAACCATACACTCAGATTTGTGGTCCCTTAGAGTTAGGCTGCGAAAAAATTAAACTTCTGAGTTTACGAAAAAAAAAAGATACGGCCGTTTATGTCGCAAAAAACGTATATTTGGACAAGCTCAAGGGAATCAAAATTCATAGGGTACTTCTCGTTGACCTAGAATCCTGAAATTTGGCATGAAGCAAGGTCTCATATCACAAATATAGGCAAAAATATGAAAACTGTAAATATGTAGTTATGTCACAAAAAAAACACATTCAGAAAAATCTTCGTAACTCAATTGTGGAATTGAACTGTGCGCGAGTCTCACTCGCATTTGTCCGGTTTTTTTTTTAATATTAATTCTCGTTAATTTAACTATTTTAATTGTTGACATGAGAAACCATTTGCCATGTAATTAATATGTGACAATTTAAATAATTATTGTAAATATATGATAATATAGATATGAGATTTTACCATAATCACTTTAATCAATTTTCATAAGCAATAATCATAGAATTTTACTACTTAATATATAAATTTTTATTTATTTTTCATTAAAATTAGGTAACAATGAATTATTCCTAATTATTTGTTCCAGTTTATGACGAAGATGGAAACCTGGTCAAAACTTACTCCAACCCTTACCCAAATAATCCGTTCCTGCAGAACTTGAGGCTGAACGCTGGTCACTTGCCTTACTACGGGAGTTACTTGAACCCGTTCTTCGGTTTTATAAAGGTAAGTAATCGGTTACTTACAGGTCATTTGTTACAAAGAACTGTGAAGTCGTATGAACTGTTGTTGGACTGTCAAACGCTCTTTTACTAAGTCTTCAAAATTCAAACTAAATTCAGCTTAGCTTTCAGGGGTGATAAATAATACAATTTATTAGTTAACCACTTACATAGGTTTACAGTAAACTTTATCTGTGAAAGAATAATATGTCACATTCAGTCGCAGCAGATTTATTCTATCATAAACAAGTAACAACCAAAAACAAGTTCAAACCGTTTTTAGGGTTCCATACCTCAAAACGAAAAACGGCACCCTTATAGAATCATTTTTTGTCTGTCTGTCTATCTGTCAAGACCCTTTATCTCGGAAACACATGGAGGTATCGAGTTGAAATTAAAACCATATACTCAAGTCTGCGGTCCCTTGAAACTGTGAAAAAAATAAAACTTCTAAGTTAACGAAAAAAAAAGATACTTCCGTTTATATCGCTTGCCCAGTTTTTATTTTATTTTTTAGCTTATAATGTATCGTTTATTTCAACAGGACTTCGGCAATATATTCTCGCTCACAATCCCAGTATCCAACGATGTCATCCAACAGATCCAGAGAGACCCAGCTTATCACAACAAATTGATGCTGACTCACACCCCAGACCCTGTGATCGAACCGAACCCACTGTGCGAAGGGAAAAGATCACAGATACCTTCGCCGAAGCTGTGTAACAACTACCTGAACTGCTGGGATGGGTGGGCAGTGGAGCAGGAGTGTCCGACTGGTCTGCTCTTCAGTAGTCAGGGGTACTGTGACTATTCAGATAGCGTGAATTGTGAGAGCAGGAAATTGAGTGAGTATCATTTCGTAATATTATCTACGATCTAAAGTTAACCACACATCATAAGGCAGGACGAAGAGCAATGGGTAGCTCGCCGTCCAGCCGAATGGTAACAGTCCGGACCAAGCCCGAGTCTTCGATGGCAGGTATTAGTGTTCCACGCGCGCCTCAAAGAGATGTCAGCATAATTGCAGGGACCCAGCAGGGCCGAAGCCTACTGGGGCCATGGGTTGACTTCCAAAAGGGAAACCCATGGTCCTGGAACGCAAAGACAAAGGAAATGGGGCCCAGCAGGGTCAAAGCCTACTAGGGCCATAGGTAGTGTGAAAACGAAACCCGGAGGACTGGGACGAAGGAAAAGATGGAACAAGAGTGGATTTTTAGTCAGTAAAAGTCTTACATTATATTCCGCCCCGCCCAAGGGCGGGATTTGTCATAAGATGATTTTCCCACCCAATAAAAAAAAAACTAATATTACGAGTAGAATAACTAAAATAATCTAAAATATCGCGTCAAAAAAATTCTGCGTCGCTGTCGACTAGATGGTAATGTGTAAATTCTACATTTACATTAAAATCTTTCAACACGAAGTACATCGTAAAATCTAAATGTTCATTCAACATAATTACACGAGTATATGTCACTAAGTTAACATTTCAACATGACCGGAGATAATTTAATAGATAACGAAATCGAATTTATGTATCTTGTTTATTTAGTAAGTAAATTCATACGTACATACATACAGACATGGTTTTCTGTTTATGTGGTTGCTTGGTTTCGTACTAAGTTTTTGTCTTTCTTTGTCTGTTCAGTGTCTGTTCAAATTTGATGGCACGATTGACGCAGTGGTAGAGCGATTGGGTGCTCAGCGGCGTGTCGCGACTTCGATTCCTACACGGAATAAATATTTGTAAGGTTTTTTTTAAGTGTGGAAATCATCTTATGACTTCTGGCGCTCTGGGCGGAGCGAGGCGTGTCAGACTTTTACTGACTAAAACCACACCTGTGTCCTTCAGTTGCCCTTTGCGTTCTAGGACTACGGGTTTCCTTTTCAGAAATTCTCCGCGGTCCTAGTCAGTGGGCATCGGCCCTGCAGGACCCGTACGGTTTGCTGACATCTCCTTGAGGAGGGCGTGGATCACGCGCTGTTGACGACTGGGCTCGGTCCGATTAATTACCGATTTGTAAGGCCTAATAGAGATTGTTGTTCGGGTCTTGGCGTCTTATTTATGTGAGTTTACATATTTGTGAACCCAACTATGATACAGAAGTAATCTTAGTGTGGGGAAATTACAAAAAAAAATATCATTACAAACAGTTCTATCTTTTCAAGAAAAGCAACCTACTTAACACTTTATGCAAGTTATGTGAACATTCTTAGCTACTTACCGACGGAAATGTAAATAATATTATCACTAGAAGATGTCGTCAGACGTGGAAATGTCAAGTTATATAAAATCTGTGGCCGGGTCGTCGTGTTACGAAAGGTGATGTGCCTCTGACCTGGTAATATTGGTCTCGCTGTAACCCCTGAATGTTTTTGTGATGCTAAGTTTGAACCCTGGTCTAGAAACATGCAGTTCCTGGGATGTAGAACATCTTACGTCAATAGCCTCATCGCCGAGGATCAAGATCTATGAGTATTTATTATCAGAACTATCAATAAATTTTTTTTCTTGACCATGGATTGTGGATGTATGCATTTTAATATTTTTGTCAAGTCAACCTTTTCGAAAAACTTCGCTGAGATAGTCTACACTACAATAACATTCTTAGCTCCATTTTACCGAGATCGCGACTTGATTTCATCGAAACTTGAGATATCTAACTACACCAATTTCACATCACAATATCCACTAGGAATCAATTCGCAAATAATTTGACTGGCCTGTTGGTCTAGTGGTTAGTGGCCCTGACTGCTATGCAGGAGGTCGTGGGTTCGGTTCCCACCCAAGACAAATGTATGTGTGATGAGCACGATCATTTGTTCTGTGTCTGGGTGTGATTTATATATAATATGTTTTTAGAATTATATAAGTAATTTTTTTATTTATTTATTATCAGTGTATAATAATATTACATTTTCTTGGGTGGGAATCGAACCCCTGACCTCCGGCATAGTAGTCAGGGCCACTAACCACTACACCAACAGGCAAGTCAATTAAAAGTTTATTTGTTATGTATCTTGTTTTGGTATACCATAAAGAATTAAATAAACTGACCCATCAAAGTAAACCATCTTATAGTTTGCAAGTAAACAAAAGCTTGAAAAAATCTCTACTAACAATTTTATAGTTGAATAAATCGAATTAAAAAGAAATCGAAGACAAAGGCTTGATATTTAGTACAGTTTACATAAAACATGTAAATTGACAAGTCATCCTTTCATTCACCAGGAGAACAGCCTCCAACGCAGCCACAGTGCAGAAAAGACTTCGAAGCCTTCAGAAGTGCACTAGACTGTAAAGAATTTTTCGTATGTGTTGGAAGACAGCCCGTCAAATTCAAGTGCCCTGCTGACCTCTCTTACAATCAGGTACACCCATACTTTACATTTTAAGACACAATCTTTCATATTTCTTATAAGTACCCATCTTCCGCATCGCAACGAGTTAAATCGAGTTAGTAATAAAAGTTAAAATGCATCGAATATTTAATCGATGAACGACCTTTTTTTTCATTATTATTAAAATGTGTTATTCTTGAATGGAAAATTACCATGTACGTGATAATTATCATATCTTGATCAAGTTATTGTTAGCATATTCTTACATCAATGACTATACCATATTATCCTTTGATACTGATCCTGCGTATCCTACATAATCTTTGCTAAAATCTGTTAAAGTAGATCTCCATGATCGAAATTCGGTCGGGAGTAATAGCCTTCTTAGCCATCATAACAGTTTAAATACTTACTGACTACATTATTTGTTTATCTCATTAAGTAGGTATGCTCTCTGGAAAAGTGACTCATTTCACATATTCAATGCAAGCATTTCAATATGGGAATCCTTATTTGCAATATAACCAGTTTAACATGGTTTTATAGTTACTTTTATGAAGTGCCTACGCGATTCCGTAGCTACTTTATATATAGTACTTACTTTTTTAAGACTACCTATAAAAGGTTCTGTTTCTTTATTCTATTTTAGCTCTTGTCAATAACACATTTAATATTTCTGAATTTACGACATCTTAAAAAACAGTTGTAACGACATCTATGGCGTCAAATAGGAACTAAACTACAAAATCCTTGCATTGCATCGTGTAATTTGAGTTCTTCACGCTATTTCCGACCTCTTTTGAACATTACCGACATAATACCCTTAGTCGGAGGATCCTCAGTTTTCAACGGAGGTTTGTGGGACTTCCTCCAAACAGTATTTTCTATTGTGTACTATATTCTCATATTTCCTTTCAAATATTTCAGGAACTCGGCGTCTGTGACTATCCTACTCGCGTGGACTGCTCATCTGCTGCCACGAACACTGATATCTTCGCTCCACAATCAACGTCAGTCCAACCAGCTGCACCCACTCCAGCTCCAATTTCATCACCAGCTCCTCTTGCTCCATCAAGTTCTGATTCTCCATCAGCACCTATTATTCCATTAGCTCCTATAACACCTACGGCAACATTTTCGCCTCCAGCATCACCTATAATAGTAGCTGCACCGACTTTACTGAAACCTGGTGAAATTAAGACTGTGTTCTCTGATAACTCTATAATTAATACTCAAAGTAAGTGGTATACTTTTTTATAATCAAATCACACTTATATTATAAAATCGAATGTTTGTACGTGTGCATGGCATACAAGGAACAAACAGGTTAAGGTTACCGACATAGCACGAAGAATCACCAAACATAAGTGGCTATGGGCAGGGCACATTGCTCGAGAACGAATGGCAGTTGAGGCCGAAAGGTTCTGGAATGGCGACCACGTACCGGAAGACGTAGCGTTGGAAGGCCTCCGTCAAGGTGGACCGATGACCTGGTAAGGGTTGCGGGACCGTTCATTGTGTCGACACTTGGGGGAGGCCTATGGCCAACAGTGGACGTCTTTCGGCTGAAATGATGACGATGTGCATGGCATGTATGTGTGTTCTTCACGCCCTAACGGCTGAACGGATTTATATGAAATTTGGCATACGAATAGGTCATGTCCTGGAATAGGACATAGGACTTTTTATCTTGAGAGCATGTTTCTTTGAGATAATTTTCTACTTTCATCAGCAGCGAACTCGCTAGGCTATAGACTATTAGCTGTGGTATATTATTTGTTCAAGTCTTCATTATATTTATTATCTTAGTCAAGTTTTCCTCCCTGACAAATGTTCTATTTGTGTACTCGTACAAACATTATTAGTTAGGTAAACTTAGTTCAGGTTGTTATTACCTTTTGGAAATAAAAAAGATTGCAGTAAGAATTAAGAAAGATTGCAGCAAAATTTTATATGCTTCACTGCAGATATAAATTTAATAATAATAATAATAACCCCATCGCCGTATCTCTACGTTGACGTCGTGGTGGGGCTTGCGTGCTCCAAAATACCCTAGGTCTGTATCGGTATCGTTTGCTTTGCCGTAACACGCCTAGGGAGAGGGGCCAGACTAAGAGAGATACTATCCTCTGGGCAGTTTTGTGGCGAACTGTTGGGCATTAACGATCCTACGGACCCGATCTTTCTGGAGAAATCTTGTTCCTCATCTCCGGCTTACCTTTTTTGGTCGGTCGTAGAGAACACTGACGAGGAACGGAGCTCTCACCTCTCTCTTGCCTTTATTGGCTGGCTTGAGTGGAGATTCGCAAGAGCAAATGTGCTCAGGAGTAGGATATATAATCCAGTAAGATGCTGGTAGGGATCTTGGCCGTACTTCCGGGATTGTCCTGATAGCCGTGGTATACCTCTCCGCTCCTCAAGCACCTCAGGATATGTTGCCTTCTTATTGCTACGTCACTTCGTGCTAGCGTTTTGGGGGGGGTATTTATTGAGTGTGCAAGTCACCCCCTGCATTTTTATCGATGGAAATTAATAACATTGTTCAGGCAGGGGCCATAGTCTTAACATAGTTCCATGTTACCAGTCCACTTAAGACTACAAAAACCATGGCCCTATATCTAGTTTTCCATATGTCGCAATAGTTTCCCATTAACCGGGGCTTGTCCTTGGATGCACTAGCATAGCGTTCAGGGATAATCGCCGGTTGGTACCACGTTCTATTAAAAGCGCATAAGGGGCCTCTGCGAGTTGGTTTCGACTCCTCGTACGCCTTCCAAAGGTCCAGGACCCCAGGGTTCTGAGGTATAGTAGTATATAATAATAATAATAATTTATTAGTTTTTCTCAAAAAGGTACAAAGGTTGAAAGTATCTAGTAATTAAAAAAAGAATTGATGCTCTGTATTTTCAACATTAATCCAATTTAATAGCTATTTGTCCAAATTATAAGTTTACTACGATGCGAATGGATACACGCTAATTAACGAATGCTCAACCGTTGCCTAAATGATTAATTAAAATGGTCATAATTTAGATTTCATAAGAGATTACTTCATTGAGTGTCTAATTAGCTTTTTTAGAATATGTGAATGTTGCGTATGTGTCAAACGTCTCCATTTAGAAAACACGGAGTAGATAGTAATTCTAGTTGCAGTCACTGTTGGCCCGGTGCTTGAGCGATTGACTGGTACGCTGCGTGTAGCCGGTTCGACTCTCGCTCCGGACAAATATTTTTTCCGGATCTGGTTGTCTTTTATATGTGGGTTTACATGTTTGTGAAGGCACTCATAATACAGGGGCTATTCCTAGTATGAGGCAACTTTTTTTTTTATTAAATGATTTCTTGAAGTATGTTACTCTTCATAATCATGAAGTGAGGTTACAAGCAGTGCTGAAACTAGGTAGCCTTTTATAAGCCCGGTGGTGTGAACTTCTATAAGAATTTATAGAAGTTTTAATAGTACCCGGTTCGAACTCATCATCATCATCTTCCTGCCCTTGTCCCGTGTTATTTGGGGTCGGCGCAACACGATTTTTTCTTCCATTTTGCCTTGTCACTTGTCATGCTATCACTAAATTCCTTTTCTTTCATATCACTCTTCACAAAATCCATCTATATTTTCTGTGGCCTCCCTCTCCATCCATCCACATGTATGCTCATAACTCTTTTAGTAATATGCGTTTCATCTCTCCTCTTTACATGACTGTACCAAGACAAACGATTCACCTTCAACTTTTCAGTTAATGGCGCCACTTTCAAACTTCCTCTAATATACTCATTTCTTACTTTATCTATTCTTGTCATACCACACATCCATCTCAACATTCTACCCGGTACCCGGTTCGAACTATAAAAAGAAAAAATTGACTAGTGATCGTGATGCTTCTAATACACACCCACCACCCACTTTTTCCATCTTGTGGGTGCTTGAGCCCTGTCACCCACAGAATCAGCACTCCTGGTAGGGTGCGTCTACAACCGTATTAGGTACTTAATAAATAATAGGTACCGTAAAGTGTTTTACGGTACCTATTATTTATTCACAGTTTCTCACATTGCACAGTTTCTCATGTTCCTATTGGTTAATAAGCTTGTTCCAAATTTATACCCCAGGGCTAAAGTTACCTCACTTTACTGGGTATTAAATTTATGTTACTAATAATATCAGCCCCCCCCCGCCTGGGTCCACCACGCCTTGGGCCTGGGCACCGCTGGCACAGCCATAGTTACGGCACTGGTTACAAGACGAATTATGTTCTCGACTTTTTCTAGATTTAAGTCGTTTATCATCATCATTTCAGCCGAAAGACGTCCACTGTTGGACATAGGCCTCCTCCAAATGTCGCCACAATGGACGGTCCTGTGCGTCTCGCAGCCATCGGATTCCTGCAACCCTTACCAGGTCATCGGTCCACCAACTGTAGGAGGCCTTCCAACGCTACGTCTTCCAGTACGTGGTTGCCATTCCAGAACCCGGTCATCCGTTCTGCGAGCAATGTGTTCTGCCCATCGCTACTTAAGTTTGGCGATTCTTTGTGCTATGTCGGTAACCTTGGTTCTCCTGCGGATATCCTCATTGTTGATTCGATCACGCAAGGAAACTCCGAGATAGCCCTTTCCATTGCCCTTTAAATGACTTTTGGGTGATTTGAGTCGTTAGCAGATACTTAACCTACATCATTTGTTTCCAGGTTGGTCGTCAACCCACATAGCCATGTCTCGTCAGGATGCCATCCGTCAGCTGCAGCTTGGTAACATCGCCAAAGTCGATGCCTAAGTTAACTGCACTTCTAATTTTAAATCTCAAGGCTTTTGCTACCTCTACTGGTAAACAACTCTTCGAAAATAGATTAATATAGTCATGCTTGACTAGACTGAATTCAAACAGGGTGTATACTTTAAACACTCCTGTAGCTAAAATATTTAAACACTAACAAACCGTGTTCAAATACATATCAATAAGTTGAATTGAGCAATTAATTGGTCGTAAATCTAGTTCGGCTACTAGATTCCGCCTAGACTAATATTAATGTCTTATTTAAGTGTAACACTCTATCGGTAAATTGCATTTTAATTTATTGAAATGATTACTAAATAAACTGTATCTAATTATTTGATTGATTTTATTCCTTGTCACTCACTCTAAGGTCAACTTCTCATTAATATATTTTGTAATTGCTCTTGAGAAAGAAGATATCTGTTTGAAATAAAAAAAAGTATTTGTATAAAAAATATTATTTATTTACAAAAAATATTAAAAATATAAGTTTGCTAAACTTAACTTACATAAGTTTTATGACTAAGAACAACATATTTATTTCGACACAGCACCAGCACATTGTGTTGGTACCATGTCAAGGTTTTTGAAGATTTCCAAAATTTGGCAACAATTGTTTTAGACACAAAAACAGACCAAAAATATTGTGGATTTCGACTCACTTTCCAAGTCCATGGTTTAGAGATACTCGAGCGCCTCTTCAGACAGACAAAAAAACCTTTCATGAATCACTGGACGCACTTGTAAAGACTAAAACACATCATCTTCACACAAAGGATAAAGTATGAGAAAATAATTTATCGAATGTCAATCATCATGTTGGATGGTAAACAGTCGATGTGACGTCACTAGTCACTATAGCACGTAGACCCTAACACTAACATACATATGACTCTGAAGAGGCTATTCGTACGCTATATCAATTGGAACGGGTTTAGCTTCAGTCTGTCCTTCGAGCCGCTCCTTGACATTCAGAATCCCAACTTCTTCAAAGCCTTCAGGTCGACGTCACCGTAGTAATCCTCGCTGTAATATTATTATGTTATGAATCAACTGCTATCGTTCTTTTTACCTTTACATATTTGAGAGGAATGTCTTGATTTCCATCTACATGTGTATTTAATTTAGGATCATCATTAACTAAGGATAAAGCAACTTTTGTGCGTTACTTGTCAAACACACAATCAGTTCTTTTTGTAGGAATAACTGTCAAATTAGTTTTATCTGCAGAGAATTTATGAGTTACACTTTCGTGAGCATCAGGAATTCGTGTAAATTTAACTTGATGTTTCTTTATGTTACTGATATAGGGTATCTCAATTCACATGACAGGTTCATTTCTTTTGTCACTTTTTATGTCCCCTAGGAAATTAATACTCAGAATATCAACTATCTTCATTACAGTTTAGTTAGTGCTATACTGTAGTTTGCGTTTTTGCACAGATAGATGAAGTTCTAAGCAGAAAGTTTTTACATCTGGCATCGGATTTTAACTATCTACACGGTCTATATTCAAAGTATAACCAATGTCGAGAAGAAAGTGAATCAGATAGATGATATTCCTAAAATACTTTGCCATGTTAAATCAGCTTTCATTGGAGTTTACTATACAAAGGCTTCAGCTTAAACTGCACATGAAGAATAGAATGATATACTTCAAAAATTAACAAAGATATTACTTACACAAGAGTACATCTTAAAATGTATGGATCAACGTTAAAGAAGAATTAACGTACCTGGATTCCCAAGGATGACGGTTGGCTGTTACAGTCAGTAATATAAATGATTAGACAGAAGAAAATTACTAAAAGAACCAAGAAAATATTAATATTATTAGAAAGTGAATGCATTAATGAAACAGAAAACAGTGTGGTGGAAAATGTTAGGAAAAGGTGCTAAGGTGCATCACTAAACACAGAGGTAATTAATACAACAGGAGATAATTTTTATAAATTTTTGTTTATTTTATCACTAAAAATAAAACTTAGATATTACAGTTTCTATCAAACATCAACACTCAGTCGCAGCGAAATAAATCAGTACAATTATATATTTACAAGGTCATGGTATTTAAACGGATACAATGATATATCGATGTCCTCAAGTATTTAAACTGAACTACGTTGTCATAAATGCAAAACAACTTCCTGTATCGCGATATAGTGCAGGCTTTATACAGACAGGGATAACTGGTTTCGATATAAAAAAATGTTAAAAGGACACTATAAATACTAAGATATAATGTAAAAGTAATAAATATATCTATCGCTGTATGGTTTTACTAATTTCCTAACGTGTCTCAATGAAACTGTTCGAAGAAGCTACAACGAAAAGTATTTGGCAACTAGAAGTGATACATATCAACTGTAGCTCACTCACTAAACAATCGAATATTTTTGAACCTGGAACACGATCTCCACACACCATGAGCAACCATTTTTCTTTTTTTTTTTACAAAGCTTATGTATCTGTATTCAGCCAGAACTGTCATATTATAGAGGTTGCTCGTAGTGCGCGCAGAGTATTGGTTTATAGTAAACTATGTGAGTATTAGAAGGTTACGGGGTGGAGAATTGTATTTAGTTCTCCTTTTGGGGGCGGGGTTTGAGCTGCTTGGGCGTGTTGCGGGTCTTGCCGTCTTGCTGGAGGCCGGCGAGCAGCTCGCTCTTGCGGATCGTCTTCAGATCCAGATCCCCGTAGTAGTCCTCGCTGAAAATGTACGCGAACCTTACTACCTGACTCGTCTACTAGCTAGCCTTAACTCTATGTCTTATGCCTACCGACGACGAGTGAAACTTAAAAGGCTATCTCAATTTCTAGCAACTTTTACTACGCGAGTGGTAACTGGCTGCGAGAATTGTGTAATGTAATCTTGTACATAGTTGGCGTTAAAGAGTGAACCGCCTTGAAACGGCAACAAGAATGATATCCGCTCGCTTTTCCAACTAGCGTTATCTAACGTTTGTTTTTCGTGGCAGACAATTATGTGGTCCAGAGCTCTCGCTAAAACTTTTGAAAACGCCAAACTTTTCTATGACCTTCAGTTAACATGGTTATATCGTAACCGACGCAGGCACATCTCAGTATCGATCTCGTTGCGATTGTTCTTCGTGCATAGACCATGCACCGGATACAAACATTTTGAAAATTTTCTGTTTGTTTCAATAAAGGAATTGTATGGTACCGAAAAATAAATAGATTGTAGAAAATTCGTATAGAACTGACAAGTTGGCAAAATGCACATTCCATTATATGATTGCATGTCTGCGCTGTTTAGCGGCATTTTTGAACATGTTTTTTTTTTATGAAAGGCATTGATAATTCAACCTTTGTGTCATACTGGAACAGTTACGGTGGATACGATGTGTCTGAGTGAAACAACGGTCATTACCATATGCAGTCCGTTATGTACCGGTCGGCATTGAGCACGGTCGTCGGCGCATGACACGGCTGTGAGCGCACTATTTTGCTCTAAGTCATGTTAATTTCTTAGTGTCCTAAATGTCGCAAGCGTGCAAGGCTCCGGACCGCATATTTGCGGCCAGCTATTCAGGTGGGCGAGCTTTACTACTATCCACCTACCTACACAACGTTTTCTGTACAATGCTGATCGATTCGTGTATCATAAAGCTAAGGCAACACGAAGTGCAACCGATCTGTGTTCGTATTATGTTTCATTATTTATGTGCAAGAAGAGTTGTTAGTCACAAGGACGACATTGGCTGTGTGGAAGTGGTTACAGGGTCTCAGGATTTTGGGACACCAAGAGTATAATTACCATATTAATATCTGGGAGCCCATTCAATATTAGTTATTTTGGTAAAGAATTTTATGGTCTCTAGGATACTTCCTTGGTGTCCATGATTAGGGTAGGTACTAGATGTTAATGTACCACAAAAGACGCTGGTAACACCACAAAACCAGTGAGTAGAAGAGTCCTATAGTGCGTTCAAGCTGCCTGTCATAATTGCGTTACTTGAACGGTGTGATAAGACATCCGCATTTGATCGTGAAGTTATAAAGATAAATAAAATAAATAATATCAAAAGTTCCATGAATGAGATGTTGAACTGAATTGATGTTGAAATGCGTATATCCTATGATGTGGTGTGTATACAATATGTACATGAGGTTTTAGAAAGGTAACTCACCATCCGGGAACATCTTCGGGGTCCTCGCAGTTGCCTGTGCCGTCAGAGTCTCCGATCTTGAAGACGGTGCCGATGGGGCATCCGTACTCGCGAGCCACTCCCTCCAGACAGATGTAGTACTTGCGGCAGTCCTCGGGGTGGGCGTGGCGACTGAAGGAGCCGGCGTTGGACACCTCACCGGGAGCGGGGCAAGCGAAACCGTTCGCTACTTCTGGGAAACACCAAAGAGGTTACGTGAGCGAGAGTGCGGAAGGCGAAACCGAAATTCAGCAGCGACAGTGGTGATGAAGTTGAAGTAAGTTCACTGATATAGTATGTGTACAGAGGTTTCATGTGCTTTAGATACTCAGTTTATAGTCACGTTTGGACAGTAAACAAATCAGACTAATCGTTCGACCAGACTGCACGACTATCAAAGGTTAATATTAAAAACAATCATTGCAAACAACTTTTGAGCTTGAATTACATTTTCAAAGATTGAAGATCTGCGGTTTCAAACTGTCATTTGCAAAAACCACAGATTGGCAGCAGTATGGCCGCAAATCAATAAGGGTGCTTTATAGGTCAAGTTACTTGTTATAACAGTCAAATGTTACGTACCCTCGTTCCTGCACTCCGGAACCTGGTCAGCCCACATGCACACACGGGATTCTCTGTCGTAAGCAAGTCCGGGGCTGCACTGGTAACGGGAGGCTTCGCCGTTCCAGCAGTTCCAGAAGACGTCGCATTTGTTGACATCGGGGAAGATACCGTACAGCCGCTCGCAGTGGGGGGTCGCGATCGGAGGCTCTGTGAATTAGATGAAAACATTGACGACATCGGATAAAAAAATTAAAAATGTAAACTAAATATGATGTAAAATAAGACAAAAAAATCTTTGACTAGCTAACGTTTCTAACAAAGATTCGTAAATAATAGTTAAACAACAAAAAACCCTGTATCAAAACATTCATGGTTCTCCGAAAAGTCTCTCCATTTTGACGATAATTGGCTATCAATCAAAAGCAGCAAAAACCTTTTAATCTTCATTTCCATAAAAAGTCCATCAAAGTGTACAGCAAAAAATATACCTACTGAGATTGCCAGCAATAAAATTAAACACGAAGTGGCTCTAGTTCAAGGTGATCGGAGTATGGGATATTTATATCGATATATTTGCATAAAATAGATATTTGCACATAAAGATGTCTGTGGTGTCAATTGGCCTAGTGACCTTTGCAACATCCTGGTGGAGATTAATATTGCGAATAATATTATTCTTATGACACACGTGTGATTATGTAAAACCTTCGGCCTTGACCGTTTGGGCCAGCAAAAAGTGTTGTTGCTATTCCATTTCATAGAATTCCTTTCGATTTTTATGAGACAGATAATTAAATTGTTGATGGACGGAGACGTGACGAGGAAATTACAATTTTTATTTTATTGTATTTTCACTCTTACATTCTTTGTTATAAAGTAGGTATTTGCAAAATTTGTAATAGCTACTTTCAAAGATCTATAACAAAAAGAAGTGTCATGTCTTACCAAGCTGTGTCCTGTCTCCGCACTCGACGTTGTGAAGGTAGTCGCAGTTCTCAGTCAAGTATTTGGAGTCCGTGGCGTCGAAGGCAAGACCGTTGCCGCAAGTCTTCAGCTCAGCGGCACCATTGTCACACTTCCAGTACTTGTCGCAGGAGAGGTGGTGGGGATAGAACCCGAAGTCATCGGGACATTTGAAGGTCTCCTGTCCGACCGCTGCAAAGAAAATTTAGGTTAGGTCTAGTTGAAGAAACGTTTAGTCAGAAAAGTCAATAGATTTTGTTGTAAAAGCGTTAGTCGAACCATGTGACTGTTACCATCTGCAGAACCAGTTTCGAATACCAAATGCTTTTGCATAATCTAGAACCACCTTGGACTCTTTCAAACATGTATAACTGTTTGACAAAATGCCAATATTGGCAAGCGGTGGTGTAACGACACATCACAATGTTTGAATTTTAATGAATTTACAAAACATACCGTCAGGGGGTTTAGTAGTGCTAAATGGAATCTCAATAACGATTATAGTGTGCGGACGGTGTTGAAACTCAGTAGGTAGGGCCGTTCTTTCTCCAAAGAACGCAACCGGCCCTAATGAGGCAACGGCAACAAACTATACATCCTACATCGACTATTTAACACGTGGGGTCTTTGTTCGTTAATACAACATGAGGTAATCCCATTTTGACAACACTGTTGCAAAATGTAACTATTACAAGTCTTGCACAAACATTACGGTTCAAGTTTTCGGCACGCGGAAATAGAACTTACGATGCTAATTGAACAGTAGTGTGTGAAATCTAAGTCGTCAATGTTTCTTTATGTCTGAATGCGGTCTAAATTACCTTAGGAGCGCTGAATGAGGTATAAGTAATTTGTGTTTACCGCGCTAACACCTTGTTTGCGTACTCGCCGCTTCCCCGTAAGAGTTATGTCATATTATGTCACAACAAGTGTGTCACCTGTACCGGTTGACATTTGTGAGAAGAAAGCTCTCATCGTGCAGTTTTGTAACACATTACTCTCTCTCGAACGTTCGACGATTTGCATTGCAGTGCATTAGCGCGATAGATTTAAATGGAATCGAGTCGCAAACTTAGAAATGGATTTAACAACTTTCGAGACCGGTTTCATATTTAGCATTCAGTAGAGAAATGAAACAGGATATGGAACTTATTCTTCTAGTACTAAATGCAAGTAGGAAGGTACACTATTCTTCATACAAGTTACCACCGATTTCGAATAATTGACGACACCTTGGCTTATTCAATCGTACTGAACATCACTATAAAACTGTTAAGCAATCATATTTGATGATGAAAAAGTAACTAAATTACTTTAGCTACTTTAGGAACGCATCGATTTTTTAGTTTGCCCTGCTTTAGTGGTGTCTGCAAGCACTTCAGTTCCTTATTATTGAACAATAAAAGTCATTATCGATAAACATCTACTATTATCAAAGCTTCAATTATTATTTATATCGTAAGCCAACAACAGTTATTTAAAAATAAAAAAAATACGTTGAGAATTGCTAAATGTATCGATAAAATCTGTTTTTATTCTATAACCTTGAATTAATTCGTTCCTACTAAAAAGCTGTAGGTTATACTCATCTGCATAAGTACGCAAACAACTTTTCTTATTAAAATCAAACGTCGATATCGAGGTGAACCTGTGTCGCATGCCTGGCATTCCTCGGCCGCCAGACTAATAAGCAATGTCCTACGAATGTAGAGCGATTTCGATATCATTGAAAATTCGGATCACCGCTCTTCGGTTCGCGTTATGCTTGTTTTACGCCAATTGCATCTGCTAATTGGCAGATGACTGGGGTTTTAATCGCTCATTAAGTTTGTGGAGCGAGCGAGCATGAGCAGAAATGAGGTGCTGATTACACATGTCAAACATTAGTATACTTATTGTGTTGGAACTAAGTGGATTTCACAGTCTTTGAAGGCAGAAATTAAATTAAATATTGTATGTGTGACACAGAAGTCTTCCTCGTATTCTAGAACGATATTCAGTCTAGATTCTTGATTGAATCACATTAATTTTACTACGTTACTCCTTCGCCCTGAAACTTCTGAATGGATTTAGATGAAATTTGACAAACGAGTAGACCCTGTCTTAGAATAGCACATAGAATACTTCGTATACCGGGAGTATATAAGGTTAAATTTCATCTTACCACTAGCAGAAGTTAGTTTGTGTCTTATGTGTCAAATTTAAATGAAGATTCATCGAGAAAACAGGCTGTGATAAAAAACGGTTCTTACTATTCGATTTTTCAAAAACATGCGGGAAAAATACAGCAGCGTCTATATTCCAAATTCAAAAGATAATTCTGGCTGGCAAGATATCTCTCAGCCATTATACAAAATGCCTGATGAACAATGACGTATTAGTGTCAGCAGTAACCGGGCCACGTGCCCAGTGAACCGGGCAGATTGCGCAATGCCCAGCGACACCGGAGCCCTCGTGTGCACATGACATAATTATTGATCTGCCCGATGCCGATGCTGCCTTGTCATAACGTATTATGTAACGGTACTACTGACTGAGGAATTGTTTTGTAATGATGCGATTTTTACTGGATTTTTGCACCTGTTTTGTATTTGTGACACACTTTTTTTTCTTTGAGGTAGAAAATCATCCAATTACTTCCCCAGCTTTAAGGTGGAGCGACAGGGCGTGTCAGAGTTTTACTGACTAAACCCCACCTGTGTCCTTCAGTTGCCTTTTGCGTTCCAAAATAGTACGAAATTAAAATTTTATAAGAAACTCAGAAATGCAAGGGCTAGAACAAAGGATTATCTCACCATTACATTAATGATAAAACACCTTTTTATAGACGGTAATAAAAGATGAACTTATGCAATAAAAAAGTAATTACACAGCCAACTGACCATGTTCTCAAACCTACAATTAACTAGCCAAGCTTTCCCTCAGATAATTATTATTTTTACGATATTCATGAACCATGCATTGTGTTCCAAACAATGTACACTTATGGCCATAAAACGAGATACACAAGAAACAGCAAGCCACTAGCCGAGAGAAATTAATATATGCAAATTACACGTATTGTGTAATTTAAATGGCCTATGTGTACATTACATAAACAAGATACATTATTATGACAAAGGTCGTGTAATACATTAAGTAATACAGTGAAAGCCAAAAAAATTGACCTACCGACGAGTAGTGGGCTGAACTGAACTTTCGATTTCGTTAAGATGATGCGCCCGCGTCTGCACCGTTGAGTAATCTTACTCACGCCTGACCTTTATCACATGGGTCGTTGAATGCATCACATAAATTAGTTTTATACTATCTTGCATGTTTTTAAATATCCCATTTGCATTTGAGATATCCAAAGTGCTTAATTAGATTTTTAGATTAATTCCAATTTTTGAATGGAAACTTGATGCAAAATCAATGCTTTTTATTCTCGCAAAGTTCAGATCAACTGTATCAATCAATTTCAAATTGATATAAAATAACGCTGTCACAGTCAGACAACTCTAATTTTAAGTCTTGTAACCTATTTAAGTTCTATACAAAACGGCCACAGACTAAACTAATTTTAAGTCTTGTAACCTATTTAAGTTCTATACAAAACGGCCACAGACTAAAAAAAAAACAGTTCATCAATCGATTCGAGTAAGACGTTCCAATTTTAAAAGAGTTCACGCTCGTGTTGTTAATGTTTAAAAAAACTGGCTGGAAAGTCATACTCGCGTACAAAGGGTTTCGTACCGCCCGTAGCAAAGAATTACGTAAATATTTAGTTTAATTCTGTCTTTAGTGTTTGTTGTTAAAGCGGCAACCGAACTACATCATGAGGAATGGCAGGCGGTTGCCTCCTTCTGCGAAGCAGTAATGCTAGCAAAGGAGGCGGCCGATCGCGTGAGGCAACGGTCCTCACGCTCCAACCGCCGACGGGATTCCGATCCCGATTTCCGGCCACCGTAGGCGCGGGCTTGCGGACGGCGAACGATGGGTGGCTCGCCGTCCGATCGTCCGGTAACTCCGGACCGAGCCCAAGTCGTAGACGGCGTGTAGTGTTCCACGCGCGCCCCAAGGAGATGTCAGCAACCGTAGGGGCCCAGCAGGGTCGAGGCCTACTGGGGCCATGGGTGATGCGAAAGTGACCCCTGGGGCCCTTGAAAAAAAATGGCAAAGAAGGAACAGGAGTGGGTTTTTAGTCAGTAAAAGTCTGACACTATCTCCCGTTCCGCCCAAGAGCGGGGGTTGTCATTAGATGATTTTCAAACCCGAAAAAAAAAAAAACCGAACTACATCATATGTGAAAATTTCAATTGTCTAACTATCAGGGATCATGAGATACAGCCTTGTGACAGTCAGACGTACGAGTCTTAGCAATAGTTCCCATTGGGCATGGAACCCTAAAAAGAAATTATCACTGGTTCATGAGTGGTCTTATCTGACGTAACCATGTAATATACACCATTAGATAATAACCATTGTCGGACGGTGAAAGTTCGTAAGCTAACTCCAGCGATAATAGCTTTAATGGGAGCATTTTAATATGAGAGGCAATCATATACAAAGTAATAGAGATTATCTTTTATAATTCATTGATATTAAGAATCAGTTGTATTTTAATATTGTTATTGTTAATTTTAACGGCTTATTGTGTTAACGATACTATTGTATATTTTTGATATATAAAAAATAATAGATTTGAAAGTATTTGATGTTTTGTTAAATTTCTAATCTATATAGCATCAGGAGTGGGTTTTTAGTCATTAAAAGTCTGACACTATCTCCCGCTCCGCCCAAGGTCGGAATTTGTCATTAGATGATTTTCCCACCTAAAAAAAATCTATAAAGCATTTCACATAATATAATTCTTAGATAGTTTTTAATTGACGCATTACAATGTCTGAATCGAAGCCATCGGCCCTTTAACAAATTAATGAGCCATATGAATTCACACCGTGACAAGCTAAGAGGCTGGGCGTGCAGGTGTCGTTGTAATCCTTACATAATCACTAATTCTATTTTAAGCCACTCTTGCGCATCTAAAGGGTAGAGTTTATTATAGCACCTTTTTAGTGGCACTTACAAAATTATGAATAGCACACAAGCCGTAAATCCGATTGCAGAACTTTGTAGCTAAGATGAGAGAGAAAGATTTGTGAGTAATTTTATCGTATTTAATTATTTGATTAATATTTTTACATTCAAGCGCAATCTTTAGTATATTTATGTCTTCTCTTCTCAAAAATAGGATAGGCGGCCTTATCATGTTCCCACTGCTGGGACTCAGGCCTCCTCTCTAGGAGAGGGAATGGGCCGTAATCCACCACGCGGGCCCAGTGCGGGTTGGTGGATGTCGCATGTTTTCGAATTTTTGGTTCTAGGACGTCCCGGTTTCCTCACGATGTTTTCCTTCACCATTTTGTTTTGAGTTCTCAACACATAGAACTCCTTTAATGTCTGTAGTACCTACTTAAGTGCAAATAAAATTGTAATTTGGAAGGTTTGAGCCAGGAGTCCTGTCACACGCGTCTTGAACCCAGTATGGACTCCAGGTCTTAAAAATTGTAACCAAACAATTACTAGTTACTATCAACCTTTGTACCTTTATGAGAAAAACAAATTAATATTATTATTAATATTTAAAGAACATAAAATAAACACTAAAACTATATGGTAAATATCGCAATGTTATCTCAACAAAATAACGTTTAAATACTTTTATTTGTCCTTTACATATTCGAGGCTTGTTTTGGTCAAAAATAGTCACAAAAAGCAAGGCATAGTGATGCCAATGGATGTGTAAAAAAAGTAAACAACAGCACAATACATAGGGCTAGCAAGAGGTTATTTATATCGTGTCTCGAAGGACAGACAATCACTGGATTGTACGAGTAACTATTCTAGCTGGTACTATACTTGGTGTAGACTATACGGCTTGTAAACGATCGAAGTGTAATTTAAATGGCACATCGATGAGTACAAGAAGGATTTAAGATCGATTTAGACTCTAATGGGTAGGCTCTATAATTGATGGTCAATTGTTTTTTTTAAATTAGAGATGACAATGACAGCCAACAGTTACTGTGTGGTTTGCATAAAAAACTTTTACTAAATTTAAAAAAACATCGAATGAAAACATTATTAAAACAATTTAAGTATCTCTCATATTTCTGTCAATGACCAATAATGTAAAAAAAAACCAGACATTTTTTATAAGAATCGCCAGTCATTGTATCTTAGGATGGGAACACACAGGATGCAAAGCATTGTTCAATAAAACGTTCAGCCGTGAGATATCATTGTCGACGGTGTATGTCTGCCTAAGAACAACAGTTTCCGGCGCATTGTTTAGGTGCAAGATCGTTAATTATTTCTTGGATTTCCGGTCAAATGACCTCTTGATTAACTTTGACTTTATTTTAAGATGCAGCCTTAGAATTATCTCGCCAAGTGTGGGTCGTTAATTATATTAAGTAAACAAACGCCAAGACAATAACAAAGATTTTTAAAATCCGATTCCATTTTTTATACATAATTAATCCATAAACAATCGTGTGGGTTCTTTGTTTACCTATTTATCTTATTGTAGGTCACCTTATCGTGTAGTGTATTAAGTCATGATTAAATAAAATTAAATAAAAACAATGGACGCCATAATGCTGCCAATATATAGATACATTATGGATTTTCTCAGATGAATTATCTATGAGTAGAGACTCAAGGAATTCCATAGATAAGCACTGCTAAAAAAGCTATTGTTGGTAGTGTATATTTAAAAGAGTTTTAGAAAAAAAAAGCATTTTTAAGCTTCGTTTTAATCAATAATTCATTATTATGCCTTGTTTTATTGAGGGCTTTACAGTTTAAAATGCAATATCAGTATTGACAACCAAATAATTTGTTCCAATACATGTATTAGATTGTAACTACCGTGAAGCCAGTTCAATGGTTCAAAATTACTCAAGACATTAAGCAATTTATCGAACAAAATAATAATGATTTTCTTACCGTAATAGATGACTCAATTACACCTTAATTATCGCATTTTATCAGAGAGAGTAACCTAATTATCCAATTAACTATAATGTGGATTTTTTACTGAACACGCAATGCACGATCATATTGACGATCACTTTTATAATTATTAATAATAGCAATTTTAACTGCAAAATGCTATAAAAACTGTAATAGACATATATTTTCTCTATTTGTATTTGTATTTTGAGCTAGACCCCAAAATACAAATACAAATATATAATACTATGACGAGTTAAAGTGTCAGGCGTGCGAGCAGGAAGAAGGGATGGAGCTATACACCCTCAATTGATCGAATAACTCGATCCCTTTAACAGTACAGTTTAGGTTTTCAAATGGATCGCGTCAAAAGTTCGTGATAGAACATCTAGTAATTGCAACTTCACGTTTAAAACACGTATTGTGGTGCGGGTGAGACAAATGTGTCATTCGATCCACCCCAGCTCCTCAAGGTAGGCCAGCAGCGCCTTGCTGTTACTGACCATTTCACGGAGGGTACCTGCACCCCCTAGCCAAGTTACAACCGTTTCGTTTCGATTCTCTTTTCGTTGATCGCCTCGAGTTGGCCACGCCTCCTATTCCTTTGTTCAGACCACGTGTCTGAGCGTTGAAATGACGTCAGTATAAATGAATCGGAGACGTGGCCTACTCGAGGCGATCAACGAAAAGAGAATCGAAACGAAACGGTTGTAACTTGGCTGGGGGGGTTGGGTTTTAGAAGTACTTTGCCCTGTATCCAGCGACCACTAGGCAGCTTAGAAGCAGATGACCGGAGCTGTCTCGTATATTTTCTCTAAATAGAATTCCCTTGTTTATCTTTTCTATGAAAACACCAATTAGTTAAAGCTTCCATCGCCGTTTAAAATAACTTTTTCAGAATATTAAATTAAATTGTTTTCTGAAATAAGACCTCAAGGTAATACTAACAAAAGATTACAAAGGAAAGTCGTTCTGATTGCTGTCTATTCATTACGTGTTCTACTTAAGCTTTGCCGGCGGCGTTTCTTTAATAAATCTGAGATCTGTCACTGAGGATAATCTTCCACTGTTATCATGTAATTTGCAGTCTGTACAGGTATACTTACTTATATTTGAAGTAAGGACGAGAATGTTTAATTTTACAAAAAAGAAGCCGAAACGATAGTGTTTTATTTTTTTATTCTGCCTTTTCTGATGGCCAGTCATCTTACAAGGAAATTAGATCATATAACATCCTCATACAGTTACATCCTTCCACATAGGTACAGTTTCTTAAAACCAGTAGGAGTTTATTCTCAAATAAAGTCACGATTAAAAGCTATAACATCATCAGATAATATCTAACGCACAGTCATATGCGCACTCAAGCAACTGATATATTTTCTCCGTGTTTTCATTGCTCTCGTGAAACTCGCGCACGCACCGCGAGACTCTATTATCAAATACCTTCACGCTTGCAGTAATGACATTATGAATATTTGATAGCGTGGCTGACTGCCGTTTAAAGATACTTAAGTTTAGTGTTAAGGTAACTCGGCCATTGCGACTGTTTATTGTTTAATTAAACCATAGATTAAGCCGCAAACAATAACAATGACTTACACGAAACATAAGGTTTACGATCAATTTTTTGTTGTTGAAACGATTTGTTAGCAATTATAAAACAAGCACACATCGTTCAAGATTGTTCTATTAAAGAAAAAGTAACAGAAAATATCGGCGCTTGCGCAATTGATCGCTTTGTCCGTGAGAACTGGGTACGTGTTAGAAATCCTAACAATGGTGAATTCCTCAAGCAGCTCATAACTAACCTCAGAGCGAAAACTGAATATCCTGTGTACACGAGTTTTATATTAATGATATTACTTAAAAACCTGCCTCAGGGCAAGTTGCGCCACACCTGAGAAACTGGAGATAAATTGCTGAACAAGATACGGTTTCCAAAAAAATTTGGAACCAAGGTAGCATGTTACAGAAGGGAGAAGTCCTCATTATCATCATCATTACAGCCGAAAGACGTCCAATGTTGGACATAAGCCTCCCCCAAGTGTCGCCATAACGACCGATCTTGTGCATTTCGCATCCCTCGGATTCCCGAAACCCTTCCCCGGGAGAAGGCTTAAAAGAATCATATTTATGTATAGCAAAATATGAAGATCTTTGTAAGGCTATAGAGATTAATGACCAGAGAAACGATGAGCAAGAATTATGCCTGTTATAGGAGTTACGACTAAGCGAAAAGAAGACTAGTAAAGGAGAAAATATGATACGCCCAACCTAAAACTAAGTTGGGACACAATGATGAGTGGATAAAACAAAAGCTGCCAATGACGATGAATAAAATTAGGTAACACTAAAGACTGTCTGTGTCTTCTTACAGGAATGTGAAAGGACAAGTATGAGTTACATTAACTTATAAGCCAGAGGTTAAATGGCAATGAAAAAGTCAAGGACGTTTCATCAATAGGTTGCACTAAAGGGAATTTGTAAGCGTAAGCTTTTATAGTCACAATGGATTTGTTATAAGTATGAAAATAATAGAAAATATGTATGTGAAAGATGATATTATGGCTACATATGAGTTGAGTACTAAATTGATGGCTAATAAAGATGTACCTATGGAAATAGAAGACAAACTGCGTCCACCAGAGCATATGGACCATGATGATAGCATAGATACTAATTACTTATAATCTTGACTAGGAAACAGTAAATCATCTAGTCATTAAGACATTTGAGAATCTTTTCAATGACCAGACAGTTATGAAAAACAATGATTATTCTTTAAGTCAATGTGAAATGATACTGTCATTACACCCGACTTCCTTCATTCGGTGAACGGAAGTGAGTGCTATAGAAGTAAATGAGGAAGTCCATAAACCAAAGGATGTTCGGATACTATGGTCACCAGTAATTGGCTGAATATTTTATTTATTGATAATTAATTGTTTACTCTATATGATATTGAAAGTCTTCCCTTGAACATATTGGTATGTTCCATGTATGTCTGTAAGCCAATTGATCATGGAACATCTTCATTCTTTATTGTCTTATTAGAGAGTGATTTAGAGAACAACTTTTTAACTAACTTTTATTTTACTGTTTTCGACCACTCGTCATTGATATTAGAAGGACTCAATGGCTTTGGAGGACGATACCAATGTTTGGTCTGTTATAAGAAAAGGGTTTTGTAAAAACTTGTAAGTAATTATTGTGAAACAACGACTTATCACATGAGATATCTCTGTAAACAAACATAACTTAACTAAACGACTTCGGAACCCGTTCGTTATGTAAACCAAAGTTTACTCAAGCTCCAACTTTCGATAATAATTATGTAGTAGCACGTGGGAACCATTGATCCCATTCCAATGGTTCGAAGTAACTCAAATACATTATGTGTGTCATAACTTGACACTAGTGGGTGCGTGAGTTGCGAAAAATGCTAATCAGTCAATTTTGATTGCGCAACACCCTCTATGTATCGAATAAATATACAGTTAAAAGGATTACAACATTTCTCTAAGGTCACACCATTTCTTTGCATAGACAATATTATGTAATCTTTTTATGTACATCATATTTTATGTAGCGATTAAATTGGTGCTGTTTTTTCTATTTTAATTCAACTTTTAACTGTTATCATTTATTAGTGAAAGTTTTCTTTATTCGAAGCTCACGACCAAAGCTTTCAATAAGACATTAAATTAATATCAATAAACTTTATGCGGGTAAGCAATAGTTTTGACATAATAAACAATTATTATGAAAACTCGAGAAACCGCTTTCTCGTGCTATGCAGTCGATAGCTGCATGCTCTTACTTGAGAGCAAATACCAGCTTCAGTTAACATTAAACTACACAAACTTTCTGTACTATGACGTTATGAGGTCATTGACATGCGTGAAAAAAGAATAGTGCCAATGGAAATGGGGTTGATAGACATCGCAATAAGACCTGGTTCACACACTCGAGAAACATTATGTGATTAATTACATCAATGTGTTACAGACTCTATTGTTCTACAAAGATGTCAGAATGTCATATTTCTAGATTCATGCGCGATGCTATTTCTTATTTTTTGGCACGGTTGTGACAGCCTCAAATTTTCAGCGTTCTGCACACTGATACTTAAAAAGCTCCATAACACGATTTTGACAATAAATATCCAGTACTGATACGATCAGTTCGTGTGTCACTGGGGCAAGTCATTGTCGTTACACCACATTGCCAGCCGCAATCTATCTGTTCTCAACACTAGTTGCGCGCTCACAGTTGCAACGTTTAAATGTGGAAACTGTATCGATAACACTTCAACTGCTTTCGCGTTGCTACGCCAATAACATTTTTATCGATATAAGAGAGCAGGTGGGCCACACATCTAGATGGTTCCATCGTCACTGGTTTGAGGTATCCGTCGATCACGTCGCGGGCGCACCCTAAATATTTCAAATATTACGTACCCACACCGAGGGCGGCTGCTAGCACTATTAAACACCGTGAATTCATGATTAAACTGTAAGTCCTTGCACAAGTGAAGTGGACACTGTAACGTTCAAGCACACACTGCGAGCGGGTGAATGGGCGGTTGAGGCTTTTATATCGGGTAGGCGTACGCGACGCAGCGACGGTGAAAAGCGACGCCAGCGCCCGCGCAGACCCCGCGCCCGCTGGCCTCACCCCCGCGGCGTGCCAGCTTCATCCCCGTGGGGTATTCGCTGCACCCCCACGAAACTGTCATAAGTCGCACATCATCATCACTAAATACAATCATGGTGTTGGAAAAATTCATTTTATCGGTTGCACTGACTGAGTGCGTTGCTCTTTCAGAGACTTGCTACTTCACTTTTCTGTTTTTAAGATCAGTAAGACTATTAATCATTCCCTCGTCTGTAATAAGAATAATGTGTAATATCAATATTCGTTTATTGTGGAAGCTACACAATTGATGCATTGTACACATCATCACGTATGTTAGGTAATCACAGCTTGTGTTTTATTATTTGTATATTCTAATAGTATTAGGACACGATTATGCATTTCTGTAACCATGTTGCTAAATCTATTTGGTAAATACATGTTTCGATCAAGCCGTTAAAGTTCGCTAAAATGTCTTTTATTTATGTAGAATAAATTTTGGTTATCATTTTAGTTTAAACCGCCTAACTTGTAGGATGTTAACTTGAATTTATTTAATTAAAATCTCAATTAAATCATATTTTTGCCATCTCTCGATCTTCTTCAAGTTTAATTCAAACTAGTAAATATACATAACGACAATACTCCTAATTAAAAAAATCAAATTCTAGTCTCAATGTGATCTCGACAACAACATTAATGTTAAAAACCTAAGAATTATAGAAAAAAAAATAGACATAATGACACCCAAATTCATTATTTGAAAATTTGAAGCTAATTGTATTTATCTCACACTAAATTAGCAAATAAAGAGTTTTAACGATATTCAAGTATAAATTTCGCGAAGTTCTTGACTACAAATATTTGATTCAAAAATCAGGTGAAAAACTCAGTTTAGAATGCGTAATCAGTCTGATTCTGCTTTTTGTTAGAGGGACATTATATAAACGCAAAACACGTGAATTAACTCTCAGATCTTCAGACAGTGTCCTTACGTAAAACTCTCTTATTTGCTCATCAAAACTGTAAACATACTGGACGTCTTCAAAGTATATTGAAGCAAAACATCTTGAGCTCACTCAAGCAGTAAACACAAGTGAGTGAGTGATCTCCAGGCCGAGTGGTCTACGGTCTACCATCCATCTGCTAACAAGCAGCGAAAGTGTTTTCCAGCTCAAATGTCAACTGTGATTTTTTTAGTGCTCAGTTCAATCACTTCTGCCATTTTGTGACCTGTGATATTTTTAACATTCTTCATAGGTGTGCCTACTTATCTACTTTAAACTCTTTCATTTAATTTCAAAACCACAGAAACCATATAAGACATACTCCAAGTTATTATTTTGAAGTGGGAACTCATGAAATAACTTCTCGGAGCGAGAGGGAGAGTCAGACTTTTACTGACTAAAACTTACGTTTTTTTGAGCTGTGAATTCATCCTCTTCTCACGCTCTAGGTTGAAGTGAGAGGGCGTGTTTGACTTTTTCTGATTATAACCCACCTGTGTCCCAAATTCCTTTCAGGTAACCCTAGCGCACATGGCCTTACTGGGCCCGCACGGTCTGCGCGCACGCGAAACAATATGCGCCGTCAACGACTGTTATTGTAACCCCATAGATCTTCAACGCAAATATATCGATTTAATCATACCTAAGAAGTGGAATTCCTTGCCAGAGTCGGTGTTTTCTGATAACTACAACCTTTAAGTCAAGACTGAATAGGTTACTTCTAGGCCATCATCAAGTGAGATAGCGGTTAAGTGCCAGCCTATCAATAATTTAAATACCGAGTCCATTCAAGCGGTCTTTAGACAAAATAGTCCACGTCCGTCGCTCATCAGCTAACAGAAATTGAAAGTGTTTTCCGAGATGAATCATGATCTATCTGATCGATGGCTGGACTAGCCTTGAAATAAAACATCGTATTCATGAAAGGAAATGTTCGTACTATAATAGGAGGTTAATAAAATTAGCATGTGATGTGTAGCTGTTGCTTATTTCTTATCTTCTATCTTTCGTTATGTATAAAATAGTGCGGTGTCTGTGTGATAGATAGAGCACAATATACTCGTAAATCACTGATATACAGTTTCGTGAAAATAAGGGATGTTATAAATATGAAATTTTGGATCTGGATACGGTTACAGATAGCATAGCATAGCATAGTCAGCCTTATAATGTTCCCACTGTTGGGACTCAAGCCTCCTCTCTTTGAGAGGGAATGTACCGTAATCCACCACACGGGCCCTGTGCGGGTTGGTGGATGTCACATATCTTCTTTTGGTTCTAGGACATACCGGTTTCCTCACGTTGTTTTTTTTTTGTTTTCGGTTACGGATATAGGAATAATATTATACCGGTTTGGAATACAGTTACGAATATGAACATATTTTGGATTATCCGCTAGATTCGATAGTTTCGGTTACGGATATTACAATTTTATAAAACTACAAAGTTAGATTTGATTTTTATTTATAGTTTAGATTATCATTTATTTGATTGGGCAAAACAAACAAAAACCTGTTGTAACCTGTCATTTGTACTCCGCTTTTTTTTTGTAGGTTTCGGTTATAAAAGGATATTATTTTATTTCAGATAACCGATATGTTTTACCACTTTCGGTTATGGTTACGGAACATTCCTGATGAAAAGTTTAAAAGTGCTACTTATTTTTTTAAATCTGAAATATATAAGCTAGTCACACGTCATTGGAAAACTGTTTTTCTTCCAGAAATTTGGAGAAATACCCTCTAATTTTTTTTTGTTGGGGTTGTGAAAGCATCAAATTACTTTTCCCGCTCTGGGTGGAGCGGGAGGGTGAGTCAGATTATTACTAATTAAAACCAACCTATGTGCCTTCAGTTGCTCTTTGCCATTTAGGTCACCGCAGTGTATCTTTCGAACGATCCCGCAGATCAGTAACAAGCCGTGTGAGTTTTAAGCGGGATTTTTTCGAGAGAAGTTCAGTGACTGTTTAAAGGGTCTTTACACTACCCGATATTCAGACAGGCTTAGTCGATATCGCGTAGTGTAATAAGGGTTAGACCGATCTTACTCAGAACAAAAAATAATACTGAATATCGTGTGCTGAATATCACGTAGTGTAATAGGCCCTTAAGTTATTCGCAAGTTGATTCCTAGTGTAGTAGTGGGTTCGACGACGCATAATGTTCCAAGCGCACCTCAAGGTGATGTCAGCAAACCGTAGAGGCCCATCAGGGTCGAAGCCTACTAGGGACAAGGGTCTGGTTCTGAAAGAGAAGACTCGGATCTTTTTTTTTTTCGTATAGGAAAATCTTCTAATGACATCCCCCAGACCTTTACTGACTAAAAACCCTCTCCTGTTCCTTCGATGTCTTTCATAACAGGGCTGAGTCTTCCTTTCAGACCCTTGGCCCCAGTAGGCTTCGATCCTGCTGGGCCCCTACGGTTTTCTCACAACTCCTTGAGGCGAGCGTGGAACAGTACGCGCCGTCGACGACTCAGGTTTGATCCGGATGGTTACCGGACAGTCGAACGGTGAGCTACCTATTGCTTGCCGTCCGCAAGTCCACGCCTACGGTGGCCGGAAATCGATATCGGGATCCCAGCAGCGAGGGCGTGAGGGCCGCTCCCATTGGAATGTGTTACATCCACATTCTATTCGAGCTCAAAGTGACTAAAAACTAAAAACTTATTGAAATTTGTGTGACATACTCAGCTGCCAAGAACAGGAGTGGGTTTTTAGTTAGTAAAAGTCTGACAATAACTCCCGCTCCACCCAAAGCGGGATTTGTCATAAGATAATTTACCCACCCAAAAAAAAACCTTCCAATTTTCTATTAAAATTTCACGCAGACAGTCATAGCCATAAGTTAGTTTTTTGTATTCTCATACATAATGCAGAAAGACAATAGTGTTAGTTTTACACTTGAGTGATAACGAAGGCTAGGTGGCAAGGTTCGAAGACTAAATCTCACATTGATATCTGTGTACGGAAACTACGGATGTATGAAATGGTCTATTCATGATATTTTTCATTCAGTACTTGAGTCCGTTTCTTAGAAATATGTTTTGACTTTGCTGTATTTGAAGTACCTTGTCAAATAATAAAGATTATAGAAGTGAAAATTACAAATTATTAAAGTAATAATAATAAGAGAAAGATAAACAAATCAAGTATATTGACTTGGCTCGCGAGGTTGTCGACATGTGGGATGTGGACTCGGCGATCATTGTACCAATAGTCGTGTCAGCCAATGGCTTAATAGCTAAGAGCCTCGAACAACATCTGAGGAGGCTCTCGTTAGGCAGCTGGATCAAGGGCCTGATTCAAAAAGCAGTACTCCTGGACACGGCGCGCATTGTTAGGAGATTCCTCTCTTAGGAGCCCTGACCACTGGTAGCTTGGACCCTGTTCCCGATGCCGGTGTGCGACTATGTTTTTTTTTTAGAAATATTTAAAAATGTAATCAATATATATAAATTTACTAAACAATAATAAATCATTTATTTTCAGGCATCTTGACCCATAGATAAATACCTTACAGACTAATATATAAAAAGTAAATTAAATACAATTTATTGTCTGTAAATGTACGATGTAATTATTTGGCTGTAGTGATATTTATTATGTCAACACGGCCTGTGCAGTGGTTGAGTTATTGGCTACTGCGCTGCGTGTTGTTAAGAACCTATTTAATCTAGTCTAGAAGACATCTAAATTATAATTGGACGGGAAGATCTAAGCAGGCAAATTTTTCTAGTCCTTCGATGTACGCGGTATAAACAACGAGGCGAAACGCTTGGTCCTGGCCGAAGAGGTTTCAACAACGTACGGGTAGATATTCGCTGTTAGTCGGGTTGTCTGGTAGTAGAAAAGAGATAGTGAAATTAAGTTGAATGCAATTCCCGCGCACACACCAAAATGCATCCTGTAAAATACTGAAAGGCTGACTACCCTACGCATATTCTCAAGGCTTTGTAGATTGGACTTAACCAGATCTGGATCACCAATTAGCCTTTCTCTCTTTCTTTGATCGGACCTGACCTTGATCTTTGCAAGAACGCCGAGTTTCCTAGCAGCCACCTTGGCTTTGGACTCAATGAACCGCCTAAAGTTAAAGTCTGAGGAAATTCCAACTCCCAAGAGCTGAAGGCGATTGGTGTACTCAAGGGACACATTCTAAAGCAGGAGCTGAGGTGAACGGGCACTCTTGTGTTTTGGCAGTGTTGAATCCCACCAGATTGGCTTCACCCCACTCAGAGACAACCTGAAGTGAGACATTCGTAGGCTCTACCATAGCCTCTCTTTCGGACTAAATATTTTAAAATTATTACATAGATACTTAGGATACCATCTTTTTAAAATACCTGCAAAATATTGGAATAACTGCAGCATCTGCCAATGGAAGCCAACCTCAGGTCACGTGATCTTTCGGAAATTCTAAGATCATCGCACTCACATACAGTACTTCCCTATCCATATACAAGTCTATCATCCCCATTTCTTTCACAATTTCCTTCGCCACCGTAGGGTAGGTTGCGGACGAGTTATGGGTAGCTCACCATCTGGCCGTCCTGCAAAGGCGGAGCCCGAGTCATCGACAGCGCATAGTGTTCCATGCGCACTTCAAAGAGATTTTTAAAGCCATACCGTGACCCTGAAATGCAAAGGTAACTTAAAAAGGCAGGTGTGTTTTAGTCAGTAAAATTCTGACACCCCTCTCGAACCACCCAAGAGCGGGAGACACTTGATGACTTCCTAACTCAAAAACAAAACTTCCTTTGCAGAGGTAGTATTATGGTAACTGATTGATAAGATAACGCATTCGATATGTTAAATTGCGTATATTTAGGTCAATAATTCAACCCGAAGTCGCGTGCTCATCATTTAATAGTACATAACATTTCCAAAGACCTTACAGTTTCCGACCCCCACAGTCTAACATACCCATTTGTATCTCGTTTTACTTCCTTCCCTTATAGAGACAGTATTAAGGTAACTGTTCGATAATATCACGCATACGATAAATGTGTAGGTACATTTGGGACAAATATGATCCCAGTCAGATCAGATCGCGTGCTCAAATTCGGAATTGTGATATTTCTAACAAACTCTAGATGCAATTTTTCAAAGAATTCTCAAGACCCTTTATCCATTTCTATCTCGATTTCCTTGCTTCCCTTACAAAGCTAGTATTATGGTAACTGTTCGATAAGATCACGCGTGCGATAAATGCGTACATTTAGGACAAGGATGTAAGTAGCAAGTCGTCGACCGTCCGCGCCCGGCGCGAAGGCCTGCTGGTTTCACGGCGCATGCGCAACGATGATGCGAGTGTAGATGTGGCTGATGATTGATGTGGTATTTTCTTTCAATTTTTTTTTTTTGCGAATGTTATGAAGTTGGGTGTGTTTAATTTCATTAAATTATTTTCTTATTCTTATTAACAGAATTATAATAATAATTTAATTCAGAAAACAACTACATATAAAATTGTTAGTAAAACTTAAAACTATGTTAGTACCTTATGCCTACTTCTACTAAACAGTCAACCAAAAGTATCTTAGGATTATTTCTCTATTTAAGTTTTATTTTTTTTTTCTTAATATTTCTAGTTTAAATAAAACCCTTACTCTTTTGACCTACTTAATAAAACTCATCAACAGTTGTTTCTTATACGAGTACACTCTAGCTTAATCGTTATATGCCTATTGGCGACAAAATTATTATTCATTTTTTAAATTTTAAGGTATATTTAGAATTCATGCATAGCAATATCATTAAAAAAAGGGAGCATTAGAGAAACTAGCTTAGCTTATTAGGATTATTAGTTACATCAATTACCTAATATTCAATTTCTTCACTAATTTAATATGCTAATTAAGAACACACTATGTCACAATTTAACAGCCTTCGTTCCAAACTGTAGATAGTTTGGAATTAAAGTTGTTAACTTATGACATCAACAAACGACCTATTCTGCCTACTCAGCATTACAAAACATGACTAATAGCATATTCTTTGCCGTTGTCACCGCGATGTTTGCCTCATTGCGCCGGCGCAGCTATGTGCAGTATGCGGAAGGCAACTCTGGGTGGCGACGAAATGCCTAAACTTACAATCACCTCTAAAATTATAGTATTCAACTCTTGATGTTAAATAAATGAATTTTGTGAAACGTTTAAGAATAGGGTACTGTTTCATCTTGGTGAATTGACAAAAGAAATGAAATAACCTCAGGTATTTTGTAAATCGTGCCTTAGTAACATTGCTTTTTTAATTTGAATGTCTTGGTTAGTTTAATGGACTGTGTGGATTCTAGAAGCAGATACATTAAAGTTATATTTTACTTTTGAAATATAGAAATACGCTATGGATGAGTACGACTACTTCTGGTGTTGCATGATGACTAGAGGTCGGAATTAGGTACAGTTATTCATGTACTTGCATCAAAATGTTGATATTAATATAGATCTTCCCGGGATTTCTAATGAAAAATCGCGTATGGCCAACAATATTACAAATAAATAATAATAAAAACCTCAGAGTTAGATAAGACAAATAAAACAAAGATAATTAACATAAAATTTTTATTAGTATTTTTCATTGAAAAAGATCGTAGAGAGATCACTGAGGTGAGATTAACCAATTCATACACTTCCTCCTCCTCGTCATTAATGCAGAAAGAATTATTTTCTACTATATTTCTAATAGAGTCATAAAAAAAATTCTGCTTTTTAAAATTAATCTCGGGATTTGAGTGAGTACATGAATAACTCTTCCTAATTCCAACCTCTGATGATGACCTACATTTATAAAACAAAAAAGGTTCTTGTAGACCAGCCAAAACATAAGTATACTGTATTACATTTTTGTTAAATGAGACTGATCATTTCTTTAATATCAATTAGAGACAATCTTTTTTTTCGTATGATTCTCATGGATATTTTCCGTATAGGCAGTATGGACAAATAACACGGTTATATTAAACTATCATTTAATAAATACCAAAACATTTAGTACGCATCAGAGAAAGTCCACCTGCCGAACTATTTAAAAAATCAGAAGCCGAAGGTTGGTGAAATGGCCGTTTCCTGTATCTTCATTATAACCTGATTAAATATTACACTATTTTACACTATCACAATATTAATAAATTTGATTATTGTAAGCAACAATACAAAAAAAGTTGATTAAATAATATACATATACCTACATAAGAAACCTAAATATTGACTTAGTATTTATACTAAACATAACTATATTTATATACACGGTGTCTTTAAGATCGACGCACATACGAATACCATGGATCCAGTACATGATTCTGCACCCCCCCAGTGGTGGAATTATTCGTCGGCTTTTTCCTAATTTAAAAAAAAAAACTTGAGAGGTGTCAAGGGACACCCGGATGGAACGAAGTTCCTCTGATTCGATTACTGAAACTAATTTCTCAACCATTTCATTAAAATCTTTGGAATCTTTGAATCAATCAATCGATCAATCTTTCATTCAATCTTTGAATAAATCAATCTATCCATCAACTTATCAATCAATCTATCAATCAATCGACTTATCCATCTACCTATCAATCTATCATCAACCCATCAATCAATATATCAATCAATCAATCCATCAACATATCTATCAATCTATCAATCTATCAATCTATCAATCTATCAATCTATCAATCTACCAATCTATCAATCTATCAATCTATCAATCTATCAATCTATCAATCTATCAATCTATCAATCTATCAATCTATCAATCTATCAATCTATCAATCTATCAATCTATCAATCTATCAATCTATCAATCTATCAATCTATCAATCTATCAATCTATCAATCTATCAATCTATCAATCTATCAATCTATCAATCTATCAATCTATCAATCTATCAATCTATCAATCTATCAATCTATCAATCTATCAATCTATCAATCTATCAATCTATCAATCTATCAATCTATCAATCTATCAATCTATCAATCTATCAATCTATCAATCTATCAATCTATCAATCTATCAATCTATCAATCTATCAATCTATCAATCTATCAATCTATCAATCTATCAATCTATCAATCTATCAATCTATCAATCTATCAATCTATCAATCTATCAATCTATCAATCTATCAATCTTTTAATCCATCAATCAATAAAACAATCTTTCAATCCATCCATCAATCAATCAATCTTTGACTCAATCTTTGAATCAATCAATCAATCATATATAAATAGCGACATCTTTCTTGCCTATTAGGAACAATTCAGGTTTGTAGTGACACTTATCTTACCAATTAGTTATGAACTTCGTTCCAAAAATTTAAAACGTTCATCATAGCCGCCATCTTGGATTTACATTTTGATCTCATTATCGGCTTTAACACCCTCGAAAACCATAAATACGACACCCATGTCAAAAAATTTAAAACGTTCATCATAGCCGCCATCTTGGATTTACATTTTGATCTCATTATCGGCTTTAACACCCTCGAAAACCACGAAAACGACACCCATGTCAAAAAATTTAAAAACTTTCATAGCCGCCATCTTGGATTTACATTTTGACCTCACTGTCGGTTTAAGCACCCTCGAAAACTTCAACTCTAAAAAAATGGCGGCCACAGCTCAGAGGATAAGAGAGAGAGAGACAGACAGAGAAACATGCGACGCCGCACAGCTTACAATAGCTTACTATAGCAAAAAGTGTCGTGACAACTTTTCGTAAGAAAGTGTCGTGACAACTTTTCGTAAGAATTTTTTCCGTCTAGCCCCCTTTCACAACGCGCGATAAGGAACTTCGTTCCAAAAAAACAAAAAAATACAATCAGACGTCGAAGTACTCCCCCACATCGCTGTCATCTGGAAATATGCCAAGAAGACGGGCAGCATATCCACGTTAAATGCAATGCTAATTCTTTGGGTTAAGAACGAGCTAGCCCCTGGTCACGTAAAGTATCAACTAGTGGACCGTGCGAAATCTCCTTGAAAAGGAGACACGTACTCGGACCCCGAAAATAAAAACACTTAATTAATTAAAACTGTGTATACACTGTAGACAATGACTTCTAGCTAAAATATGGCGTCAAAAAAACCTCCGTATCACTGTCGGGCGGAAGTGTTCCCAAGACTGGCTCGTTTTATTTTATTGCACTGCTTAATCTCTTTAAGAAGCGTATGAGCACTCGGACCCCACGGTCCAAGAGTTTCAACCGTCTCGAAAATCATAAAAATCAATCACCACATTAGCATACGATGCATTACTTCACAAGAAACTATAGACAATGGCAATAACTCAGTGCGATCCCAATAAGTTGATGTAAAACGGTACTCTTTACTTAATATTCATGAAGGCTGCGCGCACGAAAATGTGCAGAGTCGCGCCGCACGCGCACTTCCTTCTAATTGAGCTTCATATACAACGGTATATGGGCAGACTAAATTAAATCAGGGACATATTTTGGGACTGGGAAATGACACGTCGAACTGTGACTGACAGAATTAATTAATTCTGTCAATTACATATATTTACGAGTATCAAAGGTATTTAGTATTTATAGCGTTGGGCTGGTAGAAGACATATCGTCATCCTTTTGAACTTATCAATCAATATATTCCTGTAACTTCACTCTAGCCTTGGAGACACCCGAATTATAATCGGATGGGAAGACCGCCGTAGGCAAATTGTTCCAGTCCGTGTACGTGGTATAAACGACGAGGCAAAACGCTTAGTCCGGACCGTAGAGGTTTCAACAACGTAAGGGTGGATACTCGCCGTACGTTGGGTTGTTCGATAGTAGAAATGAGATGGCAGAATCAAGTCATGCAATGCCCGCGCACACTCTCCAAAATGCAACCTGTAAAACACCGATAGGCTGGCTACCCTTGCCTGTACTCAAGGCTTCATCTCACTACTCCTCAAGCAACTCGGAATATATTGCCCCCTTGTTGCTTCTTGATTAAACCTTCTCCTCTTCTCCGATTAACCACCGTGACCGATATTTGGTCAGGAAGATTATTATTATTACTACAAATTCACCAAGTTTACTTTCTAGTACATACTAGCATTTTATTTTCATTTACAATTGGCGCGTATTATAAACGAGCCAGTTTTTTATTCGTTCTACATTTTATTAATATATAATTTTACTTATTAACTTCTGGAGCATACTATTTGTTACATATTGTAAGTATACACACCTACCTACATAATATATATTTTTGTTAATCCACTTTTATGAACATACGGCACTTGAAATAATTAATAAAATGGCATCACATCCTGTAATTGAACAAGTTGATTTGGTAATTATATACCAATAAGAAATTTAAGTATTAATTAATTTAGAAATTTATCATTAAGAATTACCTCATTTTCCTAGCCTTGATCACAAATTAGATAATATTATTGATACCGGCAGCGGGTTACTAAATATAAGAGTGATGTAAGATGTCATTTACCTAAATATTTTAGTTTTTTATAGATTTTAGGAGTGTTCACGATAATGTGATAATGGATTGCCTATTTGCCTGAATGGATTGATAATGATTGATTCAGTGAACAGGCTACGCTTTTTTCTGAATGGTGCCATTCAACTAGTTGCCCGAATGATAATATTTAGCCATTTAAAAACAACTTTGATCGATAAAGAATAAACGCTGTGGCAAGTGACAAATCGTAAAATTAATTTTAGTTTGCCCGGACTTGGAGGATTAATTCAACAAAGTTCCGGTTGGCTATTCTTGGTACTCAAAGATTCTTTATTTTAATTTTATTTATTTTGAATAACAATCAATTACTTAATAGGAAATAAAAACAATACCTAAAGCTTAAAATTAGCAATTATGCAATCTACAGCGTTGTTAAACTGTTTCTTTCATTTCTTTTATTTCTTCTTCAATAATCATAAATATATAAATCACGCGCTTGATTGAAAGTTGACAATAATAATATATGATTTACTTTAAATATTAAAATAAAATTTAACAAAATTAGAATAAAATTGGTTGCAATATCATAGATAGAATATATTATTAGAATAAAATCAATTCAGGCAATTAGTTACATACAACACAATTCGATATTAAAACTTAAAACTTTAGATAAAATTGAATAAATTGAAGATTATTGTTGCTATCAAGGGCGTCTTAGCTCTTGTGTGCGACAGTACCAAGTCTTCAAATAATTTTATTATCAGTCAAATTCGCTTATTCATGTAGGTTACAGATAGTAAATGTTCCAGCCATGATTTCCGGATTGCTGGGAAGAGTTAGCGCGGCCCTGGAGGGTAACTGAAACAATACTCTTGGAAGAAAGAATAGTCAGTAAACATATTTTCTCTCTCCACCCAGAGCAGGAGGAACAAGTAGTCGTATCCAGGTCCAAGTCGTTGTGTCAAGTTAGTAATTCATAAGCCGTCTTCTATCATTACTGCACTGCGGTGGCCCGCGCACCTCAAGGAGATGTCAGCAAACCATAGAGGAACTACTACTGGCTACTGGAGCCAAGGGTTGGTTTCTGAAAGGAAAACTCGGCCCTGGTATGAAAGGCAACGAAGGAACAGGTGTGGGTTTTTAGACAGTAAACCTGTAGCTCACCCTTATGCTCCCCGCAAGATCGCGAGATGTCACAGGATGAATTTTCCCACCTAAAAAATAATCACAGGGGTTTCCTAAATAGTTTCTTTTTTTTAATACATTGGCCTAGTTTTACCAAGGTTACCAATATTGCTCGAAAAATTGCCCTACTTAAGTGGCAGTAGGCACATTGCTCACAGAACAGATGGTCGATAGGGCCAAAAGGTTCTGAAGTGGCGACCGCGTACCGGAAGACCCAGCGTTGATACGCCTCCCATAAAGTGGATCGACGACCTTGTGACGGTCGCGGAAATTCGGTGGATACAAGACACACAGGACCGGTAGTTGTGGCGACACTTGGGGGAGGCCTTTATCTAACAACGGACGTCTTTCAACTGAAATACCTCACTAAAACTAGGTGAGTGGAAAAATTTAAGTAAGGTTCGGACGAAAGCAATTTGTTTGCTATTATACGTTTCAATAACCCACATGCCGGCCGAGTTACGCAGACTCTTATGAATTATGGATTACTTAAACCTTTAAAGTACTTTCAGCAAACAATATTTTCAAATTCAATAATCAACTTGAACTCACGTAACGATAATCCCAACTACATAACTTGGCCATAATAACCTACAGAATTCTAAATTCAACATACATTGCCGCTTTTATATGAATAACGTTCAGCAAAATACCTAGTAATATTTTAATGTACGTCGAAAAAGCTGATACAGGATTATGTACAGAAGTAATACGTAAACTATTACATGAATGTTCCTCTGTCACGAGGCATGTAATTACTCAATCGCCTGGCATTTGAAGATGCGCACGCGTAAGCAAAGGTCGTCGGTTCAGTACTCAGTCGGTTACTGACCCACAAGTTTCGAGCTATTTTATTATATAACATAACATCGCGGCAGTATTCGTTAAAGGGTTGGACAGACGTGTACCCTTTTTTATTTTTTGTATGTGGGAAATCATCAGTTAAGTTTTTGCGCTCTAGGGAGGGGACTTTTACTGACTAAAACCCACCTGTGTCTTTCAGTTGCCCTTTGCGTTTTAGGGATATGGCCGGAGGATCCTCCCTTTTCAACGGAGGTTTGCGGGACTTTACTCTCTGTTCCACATACCTCCAAATTGGTGACCCTCGACAAAGAACGTCAGCGCAGCCTTCGTGCAGCCACTACTTCGTGACGTCATCATCACTTCCTCAAGCTTTCGAGCAGCGAGCCATACAGCCAGCACCCACGGTTTTAAAGGGTATCCTGACCACCAGCATGCCTACCTGGTCATACCTGGTCATCACCCTCAGCCTCATCAGCGACCTTGGCTAATCACACCGCACCTTCGGCCAGTCACATGAAGAGCTATGAAGAACCTCTCCTGGTCGACGCAAGCAGTCAAGCCACTACACCGCTCCGACTCACTGGAGCCAGCAGCACTACTCCGACTCACTGGAGCCTGCAGCATCATCCCGACTCACTGGGACATCAACACCCCGACTCACTGGGGTATTATCCCGACTCACTGGGACAGCAACACCCCGACTCACTGGGGCATCATCCCGACTCACTGGGACAGCAACACCCCGACTCACTGGGACAGCAACACCCCGACTCCCTGGGGCATCACCGCAGACAGTTCCGACTCACCGAGAACTATGCGGCATTCGGTTCCGATCCACTGGAACCAACCTACCACTGGCCTGGCACGCATCAAGAAGCATCAAGAACCATCGATCTCCGATATCCGGAGGGGAGTGATGTAGCGACATCTATGGCGTCACATAAGAACTAATCCTGCATCGCGCAATCAAAGTTCTCCCCGCGGTTAGAACATATAGAACAGCCCGAAATCATCTATCGGGCAGTAGTAGCCCACCAGACATAACACCCCGTCTGGTCGGAGGATCCTCCGTTTTCAACAGAGTTTTGCGGGACTTTACTCTCTGTTCCGTCTACATCCAAACGATCAATCTTTCAAATTTTCCCGCAGCGGCAGCTAGCATCGGCCTTACTCACTTACCTTCTTACCCATCTCTTTAGGGTTTGCGTGAAACACTACGCGACATCGACGACTTAGGCTTGGTTCTTACCGAAGAGTCGGACGGTGAGTTACCCATTCCTCGCCGTCCGTAAGCCCGCGCCTCCTTCAGCGGCAGCTAGGGTGTAAGAAAGTCCCTCACAGTTTCGGCCATCTCCTTCGCTTGCATTACTACTTCGCAGGAGACGACAGCTCTCTATTCCCTGTTGTTCCAGACCATGGCCTGAACCACAAGAGGGCGCGAGAGTTCAACTCCGCCGATAGCCTCTACGAGGCCACGATGGTGCTCCGCTCAGTTGTGTACCCTTAAGAGCACATTACGACAGTTATTTTAAGCCTCATGTAATAAAAGACAAGTACATTTTCATCCAACATACACCGCTGCGATCTGCTACTGAAAAAACTCATCAGTTCAATAGTACCTTATAGCTAAAGTGCATCTCATGACAATTCTAATAAGCCTAAACACGTCTAGAATAGGTTGATTAATTATGGAGTTCCGGTGCCTACTTTTCGGCTCCATCATCATCATCAGATGAGTTCGATGATACCATTTTCAACGTAACTATTTAGAACTATTTATGTATTTTTATTGTCATAGTTACTTAACTATCTTCTTTGTGATATCTAAATCATAATTAAATGAATCTTAATTTCCATTAGCCATTTCTGGTCTTCTTCATCAGTTCCACTTCTTAAAATGTTTTTGCCCATGACATGAGCATAAGCTCAGCAGTGGTGCTCGAGACCATTAAACTAACAAGGTAGCAAAGGTCATCGATTACTTAGCCGGTTACTGACCCACACGATTCGGAGTTATATACGCATGACTGCAGGGACCTTAACCGTTACAAGACCTGGCCCTTTTTCTTTTTTTTAAAGTACGTGATAGCAAATATAAAATTTATAAAAAGGATGAATTGAATTTCGTATTCTAAATATTATTTTAGAAAATTTATAAAAATTAACAATCATAAATACGACATCGATGATAAATCTAGGTAATAAATACCTTTAAAGATATTCACACGTTACACACACTTATTAATCTGTTACTTGATGAATTAATAAATCGAGCCAAAAATAGAAACCAATTACAAAATGTTCTAATAAAACATTATCTGTCTATGTGTTCATAGTTGCTACGATATGTTGGTCTCAGATAGTGCATCTGTCTGAGATCTGTATCTCAGATCTGTATCTGGATCTCAGATAGTGTGTGTGTGTGTGATAATGTCTGTTTGCCTCACAACGAGTACCTACCTACAAACTTGGGGGTGACCGGATGTGGTCTTAGTAATAAACGAAATTCACGATAATGTACTGCCGACAAACTGCTATGCAGTTTGGCAGATGTTATAAATGATTTTCGATGTAATAAATTAATAAAATAAATAAATAAAAAAATAGTTAATAATGTAAAATAAAAGGGCTAAATCATTTTCATTTGAAGAATAGCTTTAATATGAAGGTAAAGCTTGGAAAAAATAAAAAGTTTCAAATTAAGCTTTTTTTCTAATCAAATTTTGCGTAAGACCCCGTGCGATCACTCTGCTCACCATCCCTTAGGGGATTAAGAATCGCACAGGAAAAACAACAGAACAAAATAAAAAACCGGGCAAGTGCGAGTCGGACTCGCGCACCTAGGGTTCCGTGCAAACTTACCTATGAAAACAGTTCAATTTCCGAATCGAGTCTAAGATTTTTACGAATCGTCGAAAAGTTAACAGTTTTCAGATTTTTCCCTATACTTGTGCTATGAAATGTTTTTCCTTTTGATACGGAACCCTTAAAAACAAAAATGAAGAACTATCGTGTCATGTTTTAAATGCGTACTTTTTTTATATAGCTCTTACTGTCCCACTATTGGACAAAGGCCTGCCCCAAGTCCTTCCAGAAATTTCTTTTCGCGCGCCGTCTCAAACCAGTCCTTGCGGTACGCGTCCAGATCAATCCGACACCTCTTTCTGGGCTGGCCTCGATGGCGCTTTCCTTCTGCAGGAACCCACGACGTGGCGACGCTTGCCCATCTGTTTCGGCTGACGTGGCCCATCAAATCCCATTTGAGCCTGGCAGCCTTTTGCCCACGTCTATTAATCCCGTTATGACACGTGTATGTAAATTATCGTCTTACAACTTCAGAAGAACTAAAAAATAGAATTACCATATAAACAGGCACATTACACTCAATACTAGCGGTTATACAATTGTTCGCACGATTATAACATAGTGATGGTAGCCGTTATAAGGGTCAGCCACACCATTGTATTATTAAATATGATATGGTAGATATTATAAGTCTCACGAGGTAATTAAACATACCTACTCCTATATTATTATTTTTAATGTTGTTGTTATTGTTTTATATGTTAGTTAATACTACTAGTTAACATTTTTGTTTTGTTCTGTTATTAGGGTTCCGTAGCCAAATGTCAAAAAACGGAACCCTTATAGATTCGTCATGTCTGTCTGTCTGTCCGTCCGTGTGTCACAGCCACTTTTTTCCGAAACTATAAGAACTATACTGTTGAAACTAGGTAAGTAGATGTATTATGTAAACCGCATTAAGATTTTCATACAAAAATAGAAAAAAAAACATTAAAGTTTGAGACTTTCCCATACTTAGAACTGAAACTCAAAAATTTTTTTTTCATCAAACCCTTACGTGTGGGGATGGATAGGTCTTCAAAAATTATATCGAGGTTTCTAATTTAATTTTTTTTTAACTGATTAGTTTGAGCGAGAGACACTTTCAAAGTGGTAAAATGTGTTCCCCCCCCCCCCCCCCTGTAGCTTCTAAATAAGAGAATGATAAAACTAAAAAAAATATATGATGTACACCATACAAATTTCCACCGAAAATTGGTTTGAACGAGATCTAGTGAGTAGTTATTTTTTAATACGTCATAAATCGTAAACCGCAATTAACCTTTCAAGTTTGTACGGAACCCTCAGTGCGCGAGTCCGACTCGCACTTGCCCAGTTTTTTTTTCTGTGCGATTCTTAAATAAACGTTTTTTTGTCTTTCTTTTTTATATTACTACGAGTAGGTTCTACTATCGGCTTCTTCAGCGTGAATGTCAATTACTCAGTAATTGAATGCGAAGTCGAAGTTGAAACCAGATAAAAACTAACCTTTCTTGAGGTTTAATTTCATTCTATACCAAACTTTATCAAAATCGGTTCAGTGGCTTAACCGTGAAAGCATAACAGACAGACAGAGTTACTTTAACATTTATAATACCTACTAGCTTCTGCCAGCGGCTTAGCCCGCGCCAAAGTTGGTTTCTCCATACAAACTTCCAACCCCTGTTTTACGCCCTTAAAACGGATTTTACGAAACTCCATGTCTACACCCTATAAGAAACCTGCCAAATTTTAAGTTCGTAGGTGTTATAGTTTCTGAGATTTTGTGATTAATCAGTGAGTGGTATTTCGCTTTTATCTTTATAGATTAGTGTGGATAATTCTCCTGAACGAACTTCGGTCATGGTGTCCAATCTCAACGGTGATTAAGCAATCACGCAGGAGATATTAATAATAGGCAAACACAAGTGCACTCTCTGTTTCTTTACTAATTTCTTTACGGTAGTCCGATTATTTTTTTATATTAAGGCATGTCAGACTTATTATATTTGAATGAGCTACAGATAGTTGTTCCGGGGCTGGATGTGTTGTGTATGTGTAATTCTTAGTGTCTCGTCATTATCACGGGATGTTCTTTTGTATTTTTTTTTTTCTTAGTTCTGCAAGTGATTGTATCTAGTGTTCTTGCAATTGTATAACTGGCGAAAATTATCTAATGACAAATCGCACTCTTCGGCGGAGCGCGAGATAGTGTTAGACTTTTACTGACTAAAAAATCACTCCTGTTCCTTTTGCCTTCTTTAAGATTCAAGATTCAAAGATTCAGAAGCATTTATTTCAAACAAACCATTTACAGGCACTTTTGAAGTGTCAAGAAGTCAGTCAGTCAGAAAAAAAAATGATGCTAATTGCACTTCGTCCCAGGGCCCAGAGTTTCACTTTCACACTACCCGTAGATCCATAGGTATTGTAAAAATTACAGTTTTTAATTCACATATCAAAATATTACGAAAACGATATGGATAATGCATTAACTTGATTGCATTGTTAACTCAGTATTTCCTCCATATTAAGGAAACTTAATAAAGAAAAAAAACAAAGATAAGGTCAATACCCTAACTCTTCGCAAACGGTCCATACAGATGAGTTAGGGATTACATCAGGGGTCAGAACCTCTCTGACCGTCTGATTCATGCAATGTTTAAGGAAACTGGGTGCATTATATTACGTATACTATCCATTTAGATCGTATATAATAATAGCCTCATGTATGAACTTTAAAGAAAGTCCTTCCGGTTCCTGAGACATATGAGAACTTTTTTGTATTTGGAAATAATAGCATTGTATAATATAGAAGCAGGTTTTTTCCTTTTTTGTGAATGTGAAGTACCATGGAGCATTTTTATTAAGTTTGAACTTGTTTGACATTATGAGCATGGCAGTTGAGAGTTTGTCATGCTCACTCAAATGTCTCGCTGATGGTGGCACGTGTTATTGAGTCATTCGGTTCCCTTCAAAATGGTTGAGGTGAGTGGGGCTGATGCACGCATCATGCTCGTGAACGGGTGCCATCAGTTGAGACTAGTCATCTCTTAGCTGTCAGTGACTTAATTTAATTATTTATTTATTTATTAAAACGTCATGCAACATAAACGTACAAAGGTGTACTTAATGCCTAATTCAGTTCCTATTTATTATAATTTTATTTTGCTTAATTGAATTTTTAATTAGTTTTTTTTTTTAATTATTATAACTTATCTACTTTTTGCTCACATATTAGAAGTGACAAGAAATATGTAAGCAAGATTTAACATAAAATATGATTTAAAAGAGTGTCCATGGAGTATCTTGCACGTTCTTCTCCATAGAGGTCTACGCTTTGGAACGTGTAATTTAGCTTCACTTTTTTATTTGACTGACCAACATTTTGACAATTCAAAAGTGCCTGTAATTGGTCTATTTGAAATAAACAATTCTGATTTCTGATTTCGAATATTTTATTTGGTAATCATAGAACACAGTGTAGAAACGTAAAATAACGATTAACGAATTAACGATTTTTCAAATTAGTCAATTTAAAAAGCCACGACTTCCTACTCCATGTTTTCTCCAAGTCCTCGCTCTATTGGCTTATTCTACAAGAATCGCGATTTATTTTTAGGATTCCATACTGGAATGGTGCCAACGGGATCCTATTACTAAGCCGTCTGTCCGTCCGTCAGCGGACTATATTTCATAAACTGTAAAAAAAACTGTGTCGGTGTTTTTATGTTCGAATTTTAATATTAGTACAGGCCAGTTTTTTTTTAATTTTTGAGAATGTTTTTGACAGCTAATTTTAATTCTTTATAATAATATTTTGATTAAGACTAACTAAGGAAAAAGTGTACTTGGGATGTTTAAAGTAGTAACAAATACACACACTTATAAATAGTAATTACATAGATACATACAACCCGGGCCTTGGTACAGGCCATGGTCCGGAGCGAGGAGGAGTGGCAGGCGGTCACCTCCATCTGCGAAGCAGTAATGCTAGCAAAGGAGGCGGCCGCACGCGCGAGGCAATGGCCCTCGCGCCCCAGCCGCCGGGATTCCGATCCCGATTTCCGGCCACCGTAGGTGTGGGCTTGCGGACGGCGAGCAATGGGTAGCTCGCCGTCCCACTGTCCGGTAACCGTCCGGACCGTGCCCAAGCCGTCGACGGCGCGTAGTGTTCCACGCGCGCCTCAAAGAGATGTCAGCAACTGTAGGGGCCCAGCAGGATCGAAGCCTATACTGGGGCCAAGGGTCTGATTCTGAAAGGAAGACTCGGCCCTGGTATTAAAGACAACGAAGGAACAGGAGGTTTTTAGTCAGTAAAAGTCTGACACACCGTCTCGCACCGCCCAATCATCCAATGACATCCCCCGCGGATGTCATTGGATGATTTTCCCACCGAAAAAAAACCCATGGAACTGGTTTTGGTAAGCCGGCCGACTTTTGAATATTTTCTTTGAAAATAAAAACGTGGTCTAGTTTTAATGACCAATGAGGATAGTAATGCCAACCTTATGCCAACTCATGTTGACAGCATATTTTACCTCCCAAGCAGAAAGTGTCGCCTTAGGGAAACCAATTGCTCAATTTACTCATGCGTCACCATTACGAAGTATTGCGAATTTGTAGTCAAGATTACGTCGTGCGTACGTAATGTGCTGTCCTAAAGTCATGGCTCAATCTGTATCAACAAATAGGTGTCACTTAGGTGCCCATGCCACCTATTACATAATGTGGGGTCTACCGATAATAGTCTAACAATGTTATGGGTGGGCCCACATGCTGTTTTAGACAATAAGATTGGCAGTTCGATTCTCGGCAGCCATAGGCTTGGGCTTGCAGACGGTGATCAATAGGTAGCTCGCCGTCCAGGAAAGACTAAACACTGGCTCGTGTTTTGTTCCAAGAGCACCACATAGAAAGAACGGAGTAAGACCCACCCATGTTCCTTCAGTTGCGTTTTGCGTTTCAGTACCGCACTGCCTTCGTGAGATAGAACAGCTATACTATGTTTAATTTTCTGTATGTTTTCAGGGTTCCGTATCTCATAAGGAAAAAACGGAACCCCTATAGGATCACTTGGTTGTCCATTCGTCTGTCTGTCTGTCAAGCCCTTTATCACGGGTACGGGTAGAGGTATCGAGTTGAAATTACTAAAAAAACTATATTGTCAACTCTGCGGTCACTAGATGCTGTGAAAAAATCAAACTTCTAAGTTTAACAAAAAAAAAGATACGGTCGTTTATGGCGCAAAAGCCGTATATTTCGACACTTTCATGGAAATCAAAATTCATAGGGTAATTCCCGTTGACCCAGAAACCTGAAATTCGGTATAAAGCAAGGTCTTATAGGACAGATATAGGAATAAATGTAAAAACAGTAAATTTATTGATACGTCATAAAAAAAAATGTGATTCGGAAAAATCTTCGAAACTCCATTCTGATATTGAACTGTTAACATAGATAGGTATTGTATGGAACGGAACCCTCAGGGCGCGAGTCCGACTCGCACTTGATCAATTTTTTTTTTTACTTGAGCTGACTACTTGGTTGAGAGCGTTGGTACTATTGTGAATGTGAGCAACTGGATTCGATACTCAGGTCCAGGTCATGGTATTTTTTTCTGAAAAGAATCTGAAATCTTTTGTACGGAAGTCACAATTTCACGGCATGATCGGCGCAGTGGTTGAGTAATTGGCTGTTGCAATACGTGTCGCGGTTTCGATTCTCGCACGGAACAAATGTTTGTATAGTCTACAGATAGTGGTTTCGAGCCCGGGTAGTCTTGTGTATGTTTATGTGAGTTTATGAGTTTGTGAACGCATTTAGAGATACAGGAGTAATTTGTACCATTGACAACGCTTTTCGACATTACCCGAAATGACAATAAGACCGCAGTGTCAAATGAAAATTTAGAGTCTAAAAAGTTCCTTGAAAAGTAAACCGACGGATTCCAAGAACAAAATCTTATGGAAAAATAAGACGAAATGTAATTTTATTACGTATTTGTATTGTACATACTATAAAGCACCATTTTTTTTTTTGTTTGTTTTCCTTTTTTTTTTAGAAATGAAGATATCCACAGGAGAACCAAGGTTGCCGACATAGCACGAAGAATCGCCAAACTAAAGTGGCAATGGGCAGAGCACATTGCTCGCAGAACCGATGGCCGTTGCGGTCAAAAGGTTCTGGAGTGGCGACCGCGTACCGGAAGACGCAGTGTTGGAAGGCCCCCTACAAGGTGGACCGATGACCTTGTGAAGGTTGCGGGAATCCGATGGATGCGAGACGCACAGGACCGTTCGTTGTGGCGACATTTGGGGGAGGCCTATGTCCAGCAGTGGACGTCTATCGGCTGAAATGATGATAATGATGATCTTTTTATTTGTTGAAATAAAACCTCATACCGTAAATCGATATTTTTTCCTATACGATTTTGTTCTCGGGACCTTACGAAACAATGGCGAAACGTTGGCGTTATATAACTCTGCCTACATCTTCGGAAAAACACGAGTCATGATGATACAACTTACAATTTTAAAACCTGAATGGTACCAGATAGAAAGGCTTTATAATAATGGTGAATAAACGTAGATTCCCCATCGTTTTAAACAACTAACAAGGAAGTGATAGAATTAATTGCCTGATTATCACGAAGGTTAGATGGCAGAGTTCATATCACGGTCATTGGAAAAATAATGTTATTTGTTAAGGCGATGTTTACACCATGAAACGTAAAAATTATTCTACCTACTACTATACTACTGTACAATATTAAGCCTTTTCAGCCCCCCTAGCCAAGTTACAACCGTTTCGTTTCGATTCTCTTTTCGTTGATCACCTGAATTAGGCCACGCCTCCGTTTCTTTTATTCTGACGTCATCTCAACGCTCAGTCGCGTGGTCAGAACAAAGGAATAAAATCAGCGAAAAGAGAATCGAAACGAAACGGTTGCAACTTGCCTAGGGGGGCAGGAAGAACATCATAAGCAAGAATTATAGTTTAAAAAATATTAAAATCACTACGGGATTTAATAGAAATTAGTGTATAATGTTTTACATACTGATTCTGTCCATGAAAATGAACAACTTTCCGTAAAGGAAAAGTATAATTGAAATTTTCATACAAAGTTCTCATCAGTTGGTTAAAATTATTACGGGTACCTATGCATGGCAATTTTTATTTTTTTTGGGAACCGTTAATGACAATATTAAAGAATGTTGATCACTTAAAAGGGCAGAAACAGTATAAGAAAAGAAAGAAAGAAAAGAAAGAAAAATATTATTATAATACCAAACAAATATTAAATATTATTATTATAATAATAATATTATTATTATTTTTTTAGTATGTAAAACATGACTACCCATTTCTATTACACCCTGTAAAAACACCATCTCTCCTATTTCATTTAAAACTAGCCAGTGCGCGTGACTTCATCCACGTGAGATATAAATAAAAAACATTTGGTAAAAGATTTAAGAAGGCACACAAAAAAAAACAGCATTTACATCATAAAACTATGAACATATAGGCTTATTACGAGGTCACAAATATATAGGTAGGTACTTTGACTCCTAAACTAGGTGTGGGCCTGTAACTTAGGAGTCAGTGATTCCCCGTAATAAACATAGCCTTAACTATATTGAAAAGAGGACAATTCAAACAGTAAGCAAGTGGTGGCTAAGAAAAAAGAAATTAATTTACTTATGAAACAAATATAATAAGAAAACAAAACTATATGGTGAGTGTGTAGAGTGTGTGTAGGTGTAAGTGTAGAGTATATGTGAGTAAAGTAAGTGACTACTTATAACATCACCTACATACCAGAACGCGTCCTGTCGAAATCAGTCCAGCTGTTTCGAAGATTAGCCGGAATAAACAAACCGACAGACCGGCAAACGGACAAACAGACAAAATTAAAAAAAAATAGTTATCGAATATGCTTTAAAAAATATATTTTGATATTACAAAAAAACACTTCTATTTTCTTTATATGTATGTATGTATGATTTTATAGTATTATGCAGGCAGGGCAGCGTATCAAATACCTTCCCCTTAAGTCTAAGCTCCATAATAAAGTTCAGCACGGTCATGGTAACACAGTACTACGATGAACGTATAATCCACTTGTTTGTATAATTAATGCTACATTTAAATGGTTACTATGTCTGTTTATATAAATTTATGCGTCCTTTGCGCACAGGTTGTTATATAATATGACAAGGTTGACTATAACAAGGTAGTGGACATAGGTGGTTTTTTACACATGTAAAAACTATAAGTATCGTTTTTGTAACAATATTATGTGGTGACTAATATGTTGTGACGGAAATAACTATGTCATGTTAGTATGTTTAGTCCACGGGACGGCACCCATTTTGTTAAATGATAAATAAATCGCTCGTTTTAAAACTAAATTTGTATTCATCATGAAGAAAAACTCATGTATTCGGCATATTACGATCATGATCACATGAAAACGCAACCCTTTTAAAAAAGTCGTCAATACAAAGTTTTGTAGACTCACCAAAAGGAAGCCACTCACGATGTTTCAAGTTTCAACGATATATATATCATTTAACCAAATGGGTACGGCCCAGCAGACTAGTTAGGACTGTTCTTCTTAGCGTATCGTTGGCAAAACTAGTTAAATTCCTTATCTGGCCCAGTATTTGGCCACGGCAGTGCCGTCCGCTGATGCTGTCATTAGGTCCCTACGTGAACAGGTAACAGGGCACGTGATGCAGGATCAAAAGTGGGATATGGTCTGTGGAGAGACGCCGCACAAACACTGAAGATCGGAACCGTCCGAGAACCCTTTCCGTGGAGATTGTCTTTTCTGCGCCCAACTTGGGTGCGGAGTCTGTTTAGAGTTTTTCAGGTGGGCCATGGCAACTTGTGTCCAGGAGAGAGGCTCTCCGACGGCTCGACAAAATCATCAGGAGGCTTAAACTTCTCCCGCCAGAGGTCGCATCTCTCTGAGGTGGTGTTACCTTGGGATGGGCTCACGCTTGCAACAAAGCCTTTACGACTTTTAAATCTCAGGGGCACCGAACTGTAATTGTGCATTGGATGGCGAGGGTCGTTTTGTTGTTTCGCCCTTTCTATGCGGCTAGCCATAGCCCTGCGAATTTCTGGGGGTTAGGACTATTAACATGAGAGAACATAAGCATAATCAGGCTTACAATGTTCCCGCTGCTGGGACACAAGCCTCCCATCTAGAAGAGGGTATGAGCCGCCATTCCACCACGCGGCCCCAGTGCGGGTTAACGGATGTCACTTTAAATTTTGGTGCTAGGACATGCCGGTTTTCACATCATACTTAGCTTCTCCGTTTTGAGAGTAGTGATGATGAAATAAATGAATTAAAGAGAACACATTTAGGTAGTAACGCTCCCTGATTATTCTTCTCCTTTCTTGTAAATTCAGCTCAAATTTTGTCCGGCCAATGTGTAGCCAACTGGATAGCCCTGTCGTTGGACTCCTTCAAATCGTGGAAGGTGCAAGTGATTGTACATGCTGACCAGAAAAGAAGGTGACGCATATCCTGTGAAGAGGCTCCACACTGGCTTTGTGTGTGGGTCAAGCAAGGATGCCCGATTTGGCCAGATTGTTCCTACAGCGACCAACCTAAGCTCGCAATCTGTTCAGAGATTTGCTCCCTAATAAAAACTCGATACTACATACAAACTTAAACAAAAAACTTCAGGTCCTCAGGTTCATCAATATTGCTAAGAACCAACACAAAACTTCGGGTTGGTGGTTCTCCGATTAAAAACGATTAAATAATTAATGATACGAGTAATATACGAGTAATGTACGAACAGACAGAGGAAATTTTAAAGTAACACAGAACTACTCCAATCAAGCAATAAAGAAACACAATATGGCAATAGTATATGGCACATATAAATACACACATACACTACACACATACACTACACACGTACACTACACATATTCACTACACACTTACACTACACACAAAAACCTTTATTTTAAGTTAGCTTGTTTTTATCCTATTTTTACTTTTTATTATTCATTTTGTTGTTTCATTGTTTACAACCTCTTCGATAAATATAAAAAAAATAAACCGAATTGCTACATGTCCGCCCGATACAATGCTATTATAGATTAAAGTTATCTCAACTCAGGTCCCCAAGATACAGGTTCTATCTAGTTTGGGGACCACCATCTAAATATATGTATAATTAATAATTCGTTACAGACAATATTAATCATTATATAATAGTTTTAAGGTATTCTTTATTTACTGTAACAATGAACAATAAACATTATTCTTATTCTTAATAATCCTTCCGATAACCAATCTCTATTAAGTCAAATCTCTTAAGGCGATATTTTACTATTCATACTCCTATATAGGATTGCAAAGTGTTAAACATGAAGAGACCCACCACCACTTTCCAATCTCTGGGTTGCTACTATAAAATTCCTCATAGAAAAAACCAGCCACATCCAGAATCTCACACTGATCAGTCTCATTTGCCACCATGGTTGTGATAGGAAATCATCAAATAACTGTCAGTCAGACTTTTGCTGACTAAAAACCCACCTGGGTTCTTTCAGCTGCCGTTTGCGTTCCAGGGCCACGGTCATATTTTGAACAAACCCACAGCTCTAGAAGGCATCAGCCCTATTGGACCACTACAGTTTTGATAATATCTCTTTGAGGTACGCGTGGAATACAATACGCCGTCGACTCCGACTGGCTTGGTTTACCAGACGGCTGGACAGCTACGCATTGCTCGCCGTCCACAAGCTCAAGCTTATGCAAGACTGGAAATTGGCCTGCGACTCTTGACGCCTGAAGAGTATCCTGTGGCAGTGGCTGGGGCATAAGGATGTCCTGTCCCTCACGTTTTCAGCCATGTCCTTCGCTCGCATTATTGTATCACAGAAGGAAGTGACTGCTTCCTATACCGCATTTCGTACCGTATCATATCATGGCCCGAATCACAGCTGGATGCGAGAGGGTAAATCAACTCTGCCGATAACAAATTCATCTTTTGTTACTACAGCTCAGTACAAAATCAACTGCCGTCAGACTAAGTTTACCTAGCACTTACGTTGTTCCTATAAATAAGCACAAAATTCCGATCGTTCTCATTCAAATTCATAGCCCCGTTCAGGACGGCCCTACATTAGTCTCAAGGCCGGTCAGGCTATTAACAAGTAAGAACGCCATTTGCAAACTTCATAAACAGTTTATGTCCTACTGACAAAGTAAAATTTTATTATTTTGCTACTGTGATAACCATAAATAAAGGATTTTGTTTGCAATTATGTGTAAACTTCCTGAAGGCCCGTCATGGCTTTTTTTTAAGGTGGGAAAACAACCAATTACATCTCCTTGAGGCGCGCGTAGAACACTACTCGCCGTCGAAGACTTGGGCTTGGTTCGGACGGTTACTGGACGGTCGAACGGCGAGCTACCTATTGCTCGCCGTCCATAAACCCACGCCTACGGTGGCCGGAAATTGGGATCGGCGGCTGGAACGTGTGGGCCGCTCCGTCACGCGTGCACGTACGGCCTCCTCCTTTGCTAGCATTACTGTTTCGCAAAAGGAGGCAACCGCCTGCCACTCCTCCTCACTTCGGACCATTACCTATCCAAGGCCTTGCATTGCTGCTGATCACCCCCACGAGGACACGACCGTGCCCTTTTCGTTCGAGGACAACTAGTTTCTTTCTCAAAAATTTCCCGTAACTTTAGCGGGTACCAGCCCTGCTGGGCCCCTTTAGTATGGTTTTGCTGACATCTCTTCAAGGCGCGGGTGGAGCACTATGCGCCGTTACGACACTGGCTCGGTTCGGATGGTTACCGAAAGGACGGACAACGAGTTACCCATTGCTCGTCGTCCGCAAGCCGTCCGGTAGCCGGGGATCGCCTTGCAATGCCGAAGTCCGGGGCATCTACTGTTGCGGTAGCTTTTGCGTGAGGATGTCCGTTCCTTCATAGGAGCGGCCATCTACTTCGCTAGCATTATGGCTTCGTAGAAGGAGGCAGCCGCAGCCCATTCCCTTAAAAATAGCCTACGACCTATTCTCATACCTACCTAATATACACAAACCTATCGATGTCTTCTCCATGAGTTTCGCTTCACATAGACGCTGCCTATATAAACAATGCGAATGCCAAACCCACCATGCCACTCCCCACCATGCCAAATCTTTACCATGTGTCCTGCCGCCGACTGTACAGGGATAATCGTCGGTTGGTATCACGTCCCATTAAAATTATCTAAAGGGCCTCTGCGAGTTGGCTTCGGGCCCTCGTTCGCCTTCTAAAGGTTTAGGACATGAAATATATAAAAGCTTAAAATAATAATAATAAGGTTTTATAGAAATCAGTATTTTATTTTTCTAGGTCGAAGAAGGGATTTGTCGTTTACATATATTTTATATTATATTATATATTATAATATTATGTACGTCTTTATATTTCAATGTGTTTTGTCTTTGTGGTGTTCTGGATTTAGGTGTACTGGACACACTTTTTATTTTCTCTATTTGTCTCTAAAATTGAAATTGTCAGTGTCGTGCATACCTGTTATTTGCATGGTTACTGAAATGTCAATTTTAGATGTAAGTTTATTTGAATTGTAAGCGACAGTGCTGTTGGTGTGCTTATTATAAATTAATAAAAAGTTTCATAAAAATCGGTCAAGCCGTTTAGGAGAAATTCGATAACAAACATTGTGACACGAGATTTTTATGTATTAGATTTAGTCTATATAGGCACAAACAAGCACCACCTTTGTAACTTTTTTTCTGTTTCCTTTTTCCTGTCTGTTTATTATATGTATGAACATTAATTGGTCCTCTTTGTTGTTAGCTGTTAATCACAAAGGTGTTTTAGATGGTATTTTTTTATTGTTGATAGGTTCGAGCTTAACCGCTATCCCACCTGATGGAAATGGAGCGCGCTTACCTAGAAGTAACCTATTCTTACTCTTGACTAAAGGTTCTCCAGGTTGTAGCCATCAGAAAACACAGACTCCGGCAGGAAATTCCACTCCTTAGCAGTACGCATAATTAATGTGCCCTCAAAACGTTTTGTGCTTACAGGTGGGATGTCCACTATGAAACGCAACGCCGCGCCGTACACCTAGTAGTCCGATGATGGAACGGGCTTGGCAGAATTAGGCTATACAATTCTGACGCATTTCGAATCAGGAATGAGGATATTTGCAAGAGAACCAAGGTCACCGACATATGTAGCATGAAGAATCGCCACACTTAAGTGGCAATGGGCAGGGCACATTGCCCGCAGAACGGATGGCCGTTGAGGCTGAAAGGTTCTGGAATGGCAACCACGTACCGGAAGACATAGCGTTGGAAGGCCTCCTACAAGGTGGACCGATGACTTGGTAACGGTTGCGGGAATCCGATGGATATGGGACGCACAGGACCGTTCACTGTGGCGACACTTGGGGGGGCCTATGTCCAGCAGTGGACGTCTTTCGGCTGAAGTGATGATGATGATGATGACTCCTCTCACTCATTGAACGTGTCTATTAATATACATCAAAATTACATGTCAATTTTATCTAAATTAACGTGCAGTTTACTTGGTCGTGAAGGGTAAAGAAGATTCGGAGAACTAGATCATTGGATACAGGTAATATTTTTTATTCCTCTTAATAAGTTTAATAGTGGTCAAACTTGTCCAAACGAATTTATGTTGCACGAAGCCTTTAAAATATTCCTACGAATTACATGCTATTCTATAATTCGTATTTGACCTTTCCTTGTCATAGTCCTTGATCAGTGTTTTTTTTGATAACCAATATATTTATTTGTCATTACTTCCGAAACTTCCGTAAACCTTTATTCATGATCATACAAACGTAAGTATTAAAGTTAGAGGTCTATAGAACTGTTTTTATTTTTATTATTTTGATAGGCTCGCGTTTGACCACCATCTTACCTGATGGTGCTGGCGCCGAATGGACGGTTGTCGGCGCCAAAAGTAAGGCGGCTAGGGCGGCAAAAAAGCGCGCGAGGCGACAGCAGCGCAAAAAGCGGGCCATGGCGGCCAGACTTCGCGCCCCGAACTCCGAGGCTGTAGTTATAACACTACAGCCAGAGGCGGTAAAAAAGGGCGTGACGTATGACGCCGTCATGGCGAAAGCGAAGCAGGCGGTGATGCCCCACCTTGAGGAGCTCGGAGCCTCGGGGGGCTTCCGTATGAGGCGCACTGTAACCGGAGCCCGAATACTGGAGGTCCCTGGTGCGGCCAGTGGCCCCGCCGCGGATGCCCTGGCCGCAAGGATCAGGGCATCCCTGGACGCGGAAGAGGCCCGAGTGTCCAGGCCCACCAAGTGCATTGATATGCGCATCATGGGCTTGGACGACTCCGTCAAGGTGGACGAGGTGGTGGCCGCCATCGTCGGGGCGGGAGGATGCACTGCCGAGCAGGTTCGGACGGGCACCATCCGCGCTGACAGCACGGGTATGCGAGCCATGACGGTTAGCTGCCCCGTGTCGGCGGCCAAGACTATCACCGGGGAGGGCCGACGGCTTTTGGTGGGCTGGGTCTCCGCGCAGGTGAAATTGCTGGAGCCCAGACCTCTGCGGTGCTATCGCTGCCACGTGGGGCACCACGTGGGGGCCTGTTGTGCCGCGGAGGTGGACCGCAGTGACCGCTGCTTCCAGTGCGGTAAGCCCGGTCACAGGGCAGTTGAATGCCGTGCTACGCCGCACTGTTACGCATGTGCGGCGGCAGGCAAGCCAGCCGACCACCGTGCTGGGAGCAGGTCCTGCGACCCCCCCGCCAAGGCCAAAGGCAAGGTCGGGAGGCCCACCCCCGCTGATGTCCTCACCACCGCAGCCTCCTCTTTGGCTGCTGCTGCTGTCGCCGCCGCAACCACCGCGGCAGGGCCCTCACGTGGGGCTCGGGAGGAGATTGTGATGGACTGCCAATAACGGCTTCATTACGTCTCCTCCAGGCGAACATCAACCACTGCGCCCCCGCTCAGGATCTGTTGCTCCAGAGCATGGCGCAGTGGTCGATCAATATCGCCGTGGTCTCCGAGCCGTACTATGTCCTGCCCAGAGGAGACTGGGTGCAGGACCTGGACGGCTCGGTGGTCCTAATTTCGTCGGCCGCCGCCGGTACCCCGACCCTCGAGGCTGTCACGAGGGGACGGGGTTGCGTGGCAGCACGGTTCGGGGACATTGCAGTGGTAGGCGTCTACCTGTCCCCGAACAGAACTCTCGCCGATCTCCACATCTCCCTTATGGAGCTGAATGCCGTCGTCGCTGGGTTTGGTTCCCTCCCCGTGGTCGTTTGCGGGGACTTCAATGCCAAGAACTTGGCTTGGGGTTCCCGGTTCACGAACCAGCGGGGTCGGATGGTGGAGAACTGGGCTCTGGAGACAGGCCTGGTCGTCCTAAACCGGGGTTCTGTCCCCACGTGTGTGCGGATGCAGGGCGAGTCAGTGGTGGACATATCGTTCGCCAGCCCTGCTCTGTCACCGCGTGTCGTCGACTGGCGCGTCATGGAGGGGGTGGAGACGTACTCGGACCACCAGTACATTCGGTTTGACGTCTCCGCCCAGACCTCGATCGCGCCGGTCCCACAGACCCCGTGTGGTCCGCGTTGGGCGCTGAAGCAGCTGGACCGGGAGCTTCTCCTGGAAGCCGCGATGGTACAGGCCTGGGTGCAAGCACCGGACAGGCCTGTCGACATCGACGTCGAGGCAGAGTGGTTCCGGGAGGCCATGTCGCAAATCTGCGACGTGGCAATGCCCCGAGTCCGGCCAGGACGTGCCCGGCGCCAGGTGTACTGGTGGTCGCCGGAGATTGCGGCACTGCGGAATGCATGCAATGCCGCACGGCGCCGGTACGCCAGACACTGCAGTCGCCGCATCCGCCCGCCGGATGCGGAGGTCAGAGAGGCGGAGCTGTACGAGGGATACAGAGTGGCGAAGCGCACCCTCCGAGCGGAAATAAAGCGGGCCAAGTTGGAGGCCCGCAATGTGTGGCTGGGGACTCTGAACGGAGACCCGTGGGGACGCCCTTACAAGGTGGTGCGGGAAAAACTCCGCCCCTGGGCTCCCCCACTCACGCAGAGTCTCCGGCCCCAGATTGTGGAGGGTGTGGTGAGCAATCTGTTCCCTGCGCGAGGGGAACACTCTCCCCCGCTCATGGCTCAGCCACCAGCAGTGTCTAACGCGGACCACGATGGCGACGACGACGACAATGCTCCAGAGGTGACCGAGGTAGAGATGAGTGTGGCGGTAAGAAGGTTGAGCGCCAAGAATACCGCCCCAGGACCCGACGGCTTGCCTGGTAAAGCCTGGGTCCTGGCCATGGAGGCTCTCGGATCTCGATTAAGAGGGCTCTTCAGCGCATGCATGGAGAGGGGCCAATTCCCACTTCCATGGAAGACGGGGAAACTGGTCCTTATCGCGAAGCCGGGGCGCCCTGCGGACTCTCCGTCCGCGTACCGGCCCATTGTGCTGCTCGACGAGGTGGGCAAGCTCTTTGAAAGAGTAATTGCAGACCGCCTCGTCGCGCACCTAACACGGGTGGGGCCGGATCTGGCGGACGGCCAGTTCGGCTTTCGCAGGAGGCGCTCTACGGTGGACGCCATCATGCGCGTACGAGCTCTCACGACGGGGGATGCGGTGTCCCAGGGCAGGTGTGTCGTGGCGGTGTCATTGGACATCGCCAACGCCTTCAACTCCCTGCCCTGGAGCAGCATTGGGAGGGCACTCCGGTATCACCGGGTGCCCGACTACCTCTGTCGTGTTATCGAGGCCTACCTGTCGGACAGGTACATCATCTACCCTGGGTACCAGGGAGAGTGGAAACGGCGAGAGATGTCGTGCGGTGTTCCGCAGGGATCGGTACTAGGACCGCCCTTGTGGAACATCGGCTACGACTACGTGCTGCGCGGCGACCTCCCTGACGGGGTCAGCGTGGTCTGCTACGCAGACGACACGCTGGTCCTGGCTCAGGGAGAGTCGTACCAGGCGGCGGTCGAATTAGCGACACGCGGGGATGCGATAGTCGTTGATAGGATCCAGCAGTTGGGACTCGAGGTGGCGCTACACAAGTCCGAGGCCATGTGTTTTCACGGCCCTCGGAGCGCGCCGCCTCGGCGCTCCCAATTAACGGTAGGAGGAGTTCACATCGGCGTCGGGTCGACGATGAAGTACTTGGGACTCGTCCTCGACAGCCGGTGGAATTTCGAGGAGCACTTCCGACGTCTGGCTCCCAAACTGAATCGGAACGGGGCTGCCCTCAAGCGGCTCCTGCCCAACCTCGGAGGCCCAGACGCCTCCTGCCGGAGGCTCTACGCAGGTATCGTCCAGTCCATGGCCCTTTATGGGGCGCCGGTATGGGCGCCGTCGCTGCGAAAGCGACCGGCGGCCCAGCTGAACGCTTGCCAGAGGGTCATGGCCATACGGATGGTGCGGGGATACCGCACGGTTTCCCGCGAAGCGGCGAGCCTCCTTGCTGGCCAGCCACCATGGGATCTGGTGGCAAAAGACCTTGCGCGCATGCACGATCTGCGCGTGGAGATGCAACGTCGGGGCGAAACTCCGCTGCCGCGACAAGTCGCGGCATGGCGGGCAGAGCTCCGGCGGGGTCTCATGGCGGAATGGCGACAGCGACTATCGCAACCCAGTGCTGGGCACGTCATAATTATGGCGGTAAGTCCCCTCTTTGAGGAATGGCTGGAAAGGCAACACGGCGTCCTTACCTTCCGCATGACGCAGGTCCTCACCGGACATGGTAAGTTCGGGAGGTTCCTGCACCGGATTCATGCGGAAGAAACGCCCGGGTGCCACCATTGTGTGGACCGCCCGGAGGACACGGTGGAGCACACGGTGGAGGTGTGCCCTGCTTGGGCAGAGCAACGCCGTGTCCTCGTGGGGGCGATCGGCGGCGGCGATCTCTCGCGCCGGGCTTTGGTACAGGCCATGGTCCGGAGCGAGGAGGAGTGGCAGGCGGTCGCCTCCTTCTGCGAAGCAGTAATGCTAGCAAAGGAGGCGGCCGATCGCGTGAGGCAACGGCAACGGTCCTCACGCCCCAATCGCCGCCGGGATTCCGATCCCGATTTCCGGCCATCGTAGGCGCAGGCTTGCGGACGGCGAGCAATGGGTGGCTCGCCATCCGACCGTCCGGTAACCGCCCGGAACGAGCCCAAGTCGTCGACGGCGCGTGCTGTTCCACGCGCGCCTCAAGGAGATGTCAGCAACTGTAGGGGCCTAGAAGGGTCGAAGCCTACTGGGGCCAAGGGTCTGATTCTGAAAGGAAGACTCGGCCCTGGTACGAAAGGCAACGAAGGAACAGGAGTGGGTTTTTAGTCAGTAAAAGTCTGACACTATCTCCCGCCCCGCCCAAGGGCGGGGGATGTCATAAGATGATTTTCCCACCGAAAAAAAAAAAAAAAATCTTACCTGATGGTAAGCGATGATGTGGCTGACGATGGACCACGCTTGCCACTACTACTACTAATAAAAGTAACCTATTCACTCTTAATTTAAAGACCCCTAAGTTGTAGCTATCAGGAAACACAGACTCTCGCAAGGAGTTCCACTCCATAGCGGTACGCACAATGTGTTCCCAAAACGCTTTGCACTTATGGATGGGATGTCTACCATGTACCGGTGGCCCAACGCTGTTCGTCTAGTGGTCCGATGATGGAACGGACTTGGTGGAATAAGATTGAGCAATTCCAGTGCCCATCCCGAAATGTAAACGATAGAAAACCGACAAGCTAGCAACACTGTGTCGATGCCCAAGGCTGTCGAGCTTCGGTCGACTCGATTATTCGAAAGAGTTACGTCGGCGGGTAATTGAAGGAACATGGGTTACTTTTAGTTAGTAAACGTTAACTCTTGCTCCACCGAGAGTGGATCAAGATATTTGATGATTTGGCATCTAAGGGAGTTTTTAATATCGTGCGGTTTTGATCACGCATTTGGGATTGCTCCGCACGCATAACCCCCGCAAATGTCCATTTCATACAAATATTTATTGTAATGCTTAGAGTATGCACGCGGGACGCGTTTTTTTGCATTTTGAAATTTTCTGCATGCGGGACAATCCCGCATGCGTGATGAAATCTGCACGATATTAAAATCACCCTAAGACCAAAATGTTCTACTTCGGGATTGCTCGTAAGAGTCACCGCAGCAACGCAAAGGACAACTGAAGAAACACGGGTGGGTCTTAGTCAGTAAAAGTCTGATTCTTAATCTCCTTCACACAACTAACAGTTAATAATAATATAACATTCCACAACTTTCACCCAACGCCATCTAGTTCCAAACTAAGCAGAGCTTGTGGTATGAGTACTAGACAACTCATAAACATACTTATATATTTCTAAATTCACACATACTGTAGATAAATTACACCCAGACACAGAACAAATGATCGTGCTCGTCACACAAACATTTGTCTTGGGTGGGAATCGAACCCACGACCTCCGGCATAGCAGTCAGGGCCACTATCCACTAGACCAACAGGCCAGTTATTTGATGATTTTCCGACCCAAGCAAAGGGTCAGATGAAATATCGAGATCTCTTGAGGAGGAGGTAATTTCTGGATTTAATTTTCTGATCACGAATATTCATTCACAATTAAAAAACTTCAGAAGTCGAGTCTCACATTATAGGCTACAATTCCGGAAAATTGCATGTTTTCAGTGGGATAAACTACACCAGCGAAGCTCCGAGAAAAAACTGCAGTACCCTATAGAGAAAGATGATATTACTGTTATTACAATTGCACACCCATCTTGTCCTGGATTTTCTGGTCCTTAGGTTCCCAAATTCACCATATTTCTTTATCACGCCGCAGTTACCTCTAGCTTCCGGTCGCGGTCAAGTCCATGGTCGCAATCGAGAGCGCGTTGGACGCGGTCGCCTTCGTCTTTCGAGCTGGCAGAAAGGGAGAGGAAGAATATAAACTTGTTCCCTGTGCATCCCTATACATCCCCCTATCCTCCCATAGCAGACACAATGGGCGCCGGAGGATGACCGCCATAAGGGGCCGCCTGCACCTTGGAGATTTTGTTACCTGAACTGAGGCTGTGTGCGGCCACAGAGAGTAACGAGGCCCTTAAGAATGTTAGGTCAGCAAGAGATGTTAAAGATAAAAAGAATATAAATTTTAATTTAGAGTGTGTGAATTTTTTTATAGGAATAATATAATTTGCATAATTTAAAATAATTATATTTTTATTTTAATCTTTTATCGTTATGTCTAATTATGTATTATTTTTCTATGCTGGATATTTAAGTACTCTTATTACGTTATTATTTCGTTTATTCTTTTTTTTAACATTTTTAAATATTTCTTAAACACAACAGATAAAAAAGCATTTTATAAATATCTTTATAATTTCTCACCCAATAATTATACCTATATAATTATACATATTCATAATGAAGTAAGAACTTGTAATTTACTACTGAAAAACTAATAAACAAAAGCGGTGCTTTATATACCAACGATCAGACACATTAATTTGCAATATGTTTCCGTTTAACATTATATAATATTAATGATGTGTATGAATACTGAAGGTCAATCAAAATAAATGCTTATTACCACTTCACATACCGACTATAAAAAAGGTAAATGTGCAAAAACAAAAACAAAACCGCTGCAAGCAACGGTTCCTGTCTGATGCATTTCGAAGTTACCAATAATTTACAGAAAACAACTAAGTTTATTCAGCCTTACCTATGCATTTTATAGTAACCACTAACTAGTCACCAGGAATATGCAAATATAAAATAAAAACAAAATGACAAAGTACACAAACTGGATTTCATTTCCTGTAAAAATCGTGTTACTCTTGAGGTCATTTTTAAAGGAAGCTTTATATAAAGCACGTAGTTGTTTTAATGATATCAGTCAATTGTCGCTAAAATTCTGTAATCAAGCATTTTAAACCAGGAAGAACATAAGAAAAATATTATTGTTCATATCTAGCACCTATCTCATTGTATTCTAATCTATCGTTGTAAAAACTGCCTCATCTCTATAAATAAAGTTTAATTTTTTTACACGCCTGCGTAGTTATCTTCAAGACCTTCCTGTAAGGTCAATCGAATGTTATAAAACTGGATACTGGTTTACAATGAAAACATACGCTGTTAAACTTTCCGTGATATAAGAATAAAGATGGAACAATATTCAATCATGTTTACACTATATTTTTTAATACTGACACAGTATATGCCCCACATCGACACATCAAGGCCCACGTTTCGGCCGACTAGGCTCGTATCGTATTCCCTGCCTCAAAAACGACAGCTCAAGAAGGCTTTGGGGTTCAACGAGGATGTATACCTGAACTTTACAGAACTTACAGACAAATACAAATATCCTACAGAAGTGCATTCAGTGACCACAGAAGATGGATACATTTTAAATGTGTTTAGAATTTTACCAAAGTGCAGTGATAGCGTTAAACCGTACCCAGTGTTTTTGTTGCATGGAATATTCGATACGGCAGAAATGTGGATAACTACTGGAACGCGGACAGGGCTCGGCTACGTACTGGCCAGTAATTGTTACGACGTGTGGGCGGGTAATCACAGAGGAAATTTTTATTCACGACGACACGTTAAACTTGACCCGAATCAGGATCCAGGATTCTGGAACTTCACGTTTGACGAACATGGCAACTTCGATATACCCGCTATGATTGACTACGTCCTTCGCTACACTGGACATTCAAAGTTGTTCTATATGGGACACTCTCAAGGTACCACAGATTATTTGGTTATGAATTCTTTGCGGCCGGAATATAATGATAAGGTGAGGATAGCTATCCTGTTAGCTCCCGTAGCATGGATGAAGCACTATAATAATCCTCTAGCGCTCATAGCTGTACATCACTACGAAGCGATAAAAGCCTTTATAGACAATGCTGGTTTAAATGAGATTTTTGGTAGAGAGCATATCGTACATTTCATCATGGAGTTTGTATGCGAGTTACAACCTAGGCTTTGTGACGTATTGCTCACTTTTGCAACAGGCTACAAGTCTGGTACTATACCATTGAAAGATTTATCTGTAGCTGTGTCCCATGTTTTTAGCGGTACATCAATAAAGAATATAGCACATTTTGCGCAGTTGATTTTAAGCAAGAATTTCCAGCGGTATAATGAAGGCACTGAGGGTAATATAGAACGATATGGCACTCGAAAACCTCCACAGTATAATGTTTCTCGAGTATCATCTCCAGTCCTATTGATAAGTGGCCAAAGTGATTCGTTATCATCGTTGAAAGATGTTGATATATTAGTGTCAAAGTTACCCAATTTGGTGGAAAATTATGTAGTGCCTAAATCATATTGGAGCCATCATAATCACGTTTGGGGTAGCAACGCTCCCGAACTTGTTTACACGAAAGTTTTAGACTACCTTAGTAAGTTTAAAGATTAGAATAATTTTATTCATTACGTTGTAGGTGCATTTTAATTATCTATTATTCCATTAATGATTGCATCACTGCTATCCTTCAGGTGGGGTCGCAATCAAGCACTGGTTTATAACAATTAAAAAAAAAAATCTAATCATTCAATTTGTATGTGACTTTACATTTTTTGAACGCACCCACGACGACGACGGGACTTATCCCTAGTGTGGGGATAGGTTTTTTTTTTAAAAAAAAAAACTTTGACATTAATCTATGTACTGTCAATAACAATGCAATAAGATACAAGGGGTACAGATTGATTTTCAGCGTCAAAAATATTTACAGCTCTTGAAATTTTTTGCTAAAAACAATGTCACATGCTGAATAATGAAACTAAAGGCGTTATGACGAATTTAAATTAATTATAACAGTATTTAAAAGTAGTGAATATAACTTGTTATTTGAAAAAATAGTCATTCGAATCCCAACAGTATATTATTCCAGTGTCATAATCGCGTTAAATATTTTCCAGAAGACAATCGATTTATTTTTATTTCATCAGTCATTCATCGATAAGTACTCTTTTTATTTAATACCTAGTTATCGATAAGTGTTGGTTGTTTTTATCAAATATCCAGTTTTCAAAATAACATATAGCATAATCAGCCTTTTAATGTTTCCACTGCTGGGACTCAAGCCTTCTCTCTCTAGAAAAGGGAAGGTTTTCAAAATACTTCCCTAAAACCAGGAAGTTGAGTTTTTATTTTAATATTATAATTCATTATCGTTATGCAAATATAAACGGAAATTGATGTTGCATTTAAATCATGTTATAAGTACCTTATGAGACATTGAATTAAAAATTCAAGTTCACTGATAAATTCATGAGAAGTCTTAAGTTCTTATTGAAGGCTTATTCCCAAGTTCATATTATTTTCGTCTTTATAAATTTCGGTTCTAGGAACCATAGTGAAATGAGAATGCATTTCAGTAGAGGTACTTATGTATAATTGTATATAGTAGATAATTATATTAGTAATACAAGAGCAGCGTTATTAACTATTCACTCTGGATTTAAATTAATACAGTAGTATTGATTTACGTCAGCAGTGTCATGCAGTGCAGTGTGTGGTTATGCCTGACTGTCCACGTACGCGTAGCTTCATAGACGCGTATTCGACATTTTACGCTTGGTGTACGCCTGCGTGAAGCTTATATAAAAAACTATGAAACTCTGTTAACAAAGCGGCAACGACACGAAGGCACGACGTTGCTGCTTGTGTGTGTGCTGCGAGCAGGCATACACCAATGACCGCGGGCTTGCGGACGGCGAGCAATGGGTAGCTCGCCGTCCGACCGTCTGGTAACAGAAAGAAAAAGAAGAAAGAAAGAAAAACTGTTTATTCGCGCGAAATGACGCATGACGCAACCGTCCGGACCGAGCCCAAGCCGTCGACGGTGCGTAGTGTTCCACGTGCGCCTCAAGGAGATGTCAGCAACCGTCGGGACCCAGCAGGGTCGAAGCCTACTAGGGCCATGGGTGATGCGAAAGAGATTCCCGGGGCCCTGGAACAATGGCAAAGATAGAACAGAAGTGGATTTTTAGTCAGTAAAAGTCTGACATGCCATCCTGCTCCGCCCAAGAGCCGGATTGATCATTAGATGATTTTCCCAAATAAAAAACAAAAAAAAATTCGTTCCTAAACACGAGGTCTTGACAGACAGGTAACAAAATGATCCTATAAGAGTTCCATTTTTGCCAACTATGGTAAGGAACTCTAAAAACATCTTTATTCAAACAAACGCACATTCAAAACGACACCAAAAAAAAAGTATAATGACGAATACGCGTCTATGAAGCTTCGCGTTCTTGGACAGTAGGCCTTCTAGGCAAGGGTACTCCATCATCGCTTACCATTAGGAAATAGAGCTCAAACCCGAGCCTAACAATAATAGAAACATACCTCTAATCTGACAGCATTACATAAATTTGTAACATTGTGATAGAGTCATCGTTTTTTAAATTGCATCATCTCAATCATTCATTGAAATGAGCATTCCTGAGTTCACAAGACAAAAACAATTTAACTTGTTTATGTCATCGGAAATTTTTAGACTTCGTATGATTGTAACAAACTTTATAAGATAAATAGCTTCTGCCAGCGGCTTCGCCCGCGTGAAAGTACGAGTAGGTTTCTCCATACAAACTTTGAACCCCCGTTTCATCTCCTTAGGGGTTGAATTTTGGAAAATCCTCTCTCAGTGCTTGCCTACGTCATAAAAGGAAACCTTATGCAAAATTTCACGTTCCTAGTCCCAGTAGTTTCAGCTGTGCGTTGATATGTCAGTCAGTCAGTTTCTCCTTTTATATATATATAGAAGATAATTTCTCAATAAATTATGGAGAAATTATAACGTATAAATCACATCCAAATTAGTTAGTTTCCAACATAAACGTGTTTGTGAAAAAATGGTTTCCAATTTCTTGCAATATTTTACAACCTTACGATGTTTGTAATTTTCCGGTGACATAATATAAATACAAATCCAAATCATATCACAATAGGTACATTAATTTCATCTGTGTGCTGCGTCGGTAGCATGTTCAGGTCGACGTGTACCTCCGGTGGAGCATGGAGTATTTTCTGACCTGGTGGGGTGGACCCGCGGTGGTCTAGTTATACTAGACTGATGATGAAACAAAAATTTTTTTTTAGGTGGGAAATGATTTAATGACATCTCCCGCCCTTGGGCGGAGCGTGAGGGCATGTCAGACTTTTACTGACCAAAACCAACTCGGTTGTCCCTTTTTTGCCTTCGTTCCAGGGCCTCGAGGTTCTCTTTCGCACAATCCATGGACCCCAGTAGGCTTCGACCCTGCTGGGCACCTACGGTTTTGCTGTTATCTTCTTGAGGCGCGCGTGGAACACTATGCGTCGTCGACGACTTGGTCTTGGTCCGGACGGTTACCGGACGGTCGGAAGACGAGTTACCCATTGCTCGCCGTCCGCAAGCCTACGCCTGCGGTGGCTGGAAATCGGGATCGGGATCCCGGTGGCTGGGGCGTGAGGACCGTTTCCTCGCGCATACGGCCGCCTCCTTTGCGGCCTCCTTTGGGCATTACAGCTTCACAGAAGAAACCGACCGCCAGCCAATCCTCCTCGCTCCGGACTATGGCCTGTACCAGCCGATCCACGAGGACACGGCGGTGCTCTGCCCAGGTGGGGCACACCTCTACCGTATGCTCCACCGTGTCCTCCGGGCGGGCCACACAATGGTGACACCTAGGCATTTATTCCGCACAAATCCGGTGCAGGAACCTTCCGAACTTACCATGTCTGGTTAGAACCTGCGTCATGCGGAAGGTAAGAACGCCGTATCATCTTTCCAGCCACTCCTCAAAGAGGGAACTTACTGCCATAATTACATCGTGGCCAAAACAAAATAGTTAACTTTATAATCGGATTACTAGCTTGTTAGAAAGAGATAAAATGCATAATTCATATCTATCTTTACCCGTGTCCACCCGGTGGACTCCATCGGTGGCGCACTTGGCTCGGCAAGACTCGGTTTACGGGGCTATGATGTACCCGTGCCGTAACTAGCCTTTTATATACCCAGCTCAAGCTTCTATAACTGTATATGTAATCTATTTAATTACCAAGCATGGTACAAAATACGCCCCTGGTTTGATCATAATCTGCGCCCCTTCAGAGTTTGCGTCTTGTGCCTGGGCACCGTTAGCACCAACCTAGTTAGTGCCTTGGATGTACCACCGTTGGAAACAAAGATTTGCACATCGGATACCAAATGCCTACTTATGATATGACGGTCAGAACGTTTTAAGGATAGATAAAGATGACTTATATAGTCGCTAATTAATCGATTTGCCAAAAATAGCTTAAGTATTAACATGATCATACATAGAAGCACCGCACTAATATTAAGGTGTGTCCAGACCTGGCGAATGCGCCGCTCACGAGCCGTTCGCGACCTGTTTGCGTACTCCGCGCGTGCATTTCATGTTTGTACGAAGCCTCAGCGCCGCTCGCGCGCAAGCTACATGCCGTACTCGAGCGGCACATTCGCCAGATCTGGACACACCTTTATAACGGAGAAGGTTTGTGTGTATTTGACACTTCTTCTCTCTCGAACAGCTAAATGGATTTTGATGAAACTTGATACACGGATAGTCCATATCCTGGAATCGCACATAGGATACTTTCTATCCCGGGAGTGTGTTCCCTTGTGATAATTTTCTACTATGACACGGACGAATCCGCTGAAAATAGCTAGTACATACAATAACAAAATCGTTTTTAACTTTAAAGTTAAAGTATAATTTAATCTGTAAACTAATTAGCACGATCATTTGTTCTGTGTCTGGGTGTAATTTATCTATATATGTATGTATTTAGAAATATATAAGTATGTTTATCAGTTATCTAGTACCCATAACACAAGCTGTGCTTAGCTTGGGACTAGACGGCGTTGTGTGATAGTTGTAGAATATTATATTATATTATTATTATATTATAAACAATATGAATAACTAAGTCATAACATTACTTAATATTCACGTTCACACCAATAGAGACAGACATAGTGGGTAATCTTAAAATAGTATACATTTTTACATAAATATAGGTACATTGTTAATATTCATAAGCACTAAATACTTAAAAAAACAATTAAGTATTAGATTAGTACATATTACAGAAGTTTCGTTACTTATTTCAATGAGGAACAAGGAAGGTCAAATACAAAAATAAATTTATACATTAAAACCAAAACTAATCTAGTCATTTTAGAATTAGCTAAAAATGAAAAATAAATGTGATTTATGTTATATGTGGTTTTATTTTCCTCCAACTGATCCTTCGTCTCAAACTTTATAATTGCAATAGTCAAGAAAATGTACTCACTGAACACTTTTTGAGGTATAAAGCAGGGTGTAAAGCCCCGTAAACCTCCGTTGAAAAGGAGAATCCTCCGACCAGAAGAGTGTTTTTTTTTCAGGTGAGAAATCATCTAATGACATCTCCCGCCCTTGGGTGGGGATTAAAACCCACTCCTGTTCCTTCTTTGCCTTTGTTCCAGGGCCCTGGTATTCTCTTTCACATCACCCATGGCCCCAGTAGGCTTCGACTCTGCTGGGCCACTACGATTTAGCTGACATCTCTTTGAGGCGCGCGTAGAATACTACGTGCCATCGACGACTTGTGCTTGGTCCGGACGGTTACCGGACGGTTACCGGACGGTCGGACGGTGAGCTACCCATTGCTCGCCGTCCGCAAGCCAGCGCCTACGGTGGCTGGTAATCGGGATCGGGATCCCAGCAGCTGGGGGACCAGACGGGTGTTCTGTCTAGTCTAGGCAACTGCCTAATATCTCCGATTGTTTTAGGACTGTCGTATATGTTCTAAACGCATGGAGAACTCTGATACCGCGATAATTTTAGTATTTTAGTTCCTATGGTGGTGACTTAGGGCCCTCGCCCATGGCGACAGCATCGCTACCAAAGCGCGTTAGTCGCACTAGCAAGCGTTATAGAAAAGACGCCAACGCCAACGCGCTACTATCGCGCTACAGCATCGTGACTGTATTGATGCGAAGCGCTATAGCATCGCTACAAAAAGTCGCCGTTGACGAGGGCCTTTAGATGTCGCTACCACCTATTTTGTTTTCGCATAAAAAGTTTTTTTTTTGTGACGTAACTAAAAATTTACAGTTTTCAGATATTTTACTATACTTGTGCTATAAGACCTTGCTTCATGCCAAATTTCTGAATTCTAGTTCAACGGGAAGTATCCTATGAATTTTGATTCCCTTTGATAGAGTCAAAATATACGTTTTTTACGACATAAACGGCCCTATCTTTTTTTTTTTCGATAACTCAGAAGTCTGATTTTTTCACAGCTTCAAGAGGCCGCAGACTGAAGTTTTAATTTCAACTCGATACCTTCATGCGTTCCGAGATAAAGGGTCTTGACAGACAGACAGACGGACAACAAAGTGATCCTATAAGGGTTCCGTTTTTTTCCTTTCGATGTACGGAACCCTAATTAATGCGGTTACCTATCATAAGTTCGAAAAATATTTGACCGAATTTCATTTCACCAAAACTTTTCAACTATTTTTATTTCGTTTTTAAGGTTCCGTACCTCAAAAGGAAAAAGCGGAACCCTTATGGGATCACTTTGTTATCCGTCCGTCTGTCTGTCAAGACCCTTTATCAATTCGAATACTTTCGTTACTCCAACGTTTCTTTTGGTCGAAAATCTTTTCACCGATGTGTCACTTAGCTGAAATTACTTTTTTTCGAAGTATAATACTTCGAAAAAAAGTAATTTCAGTTTCCGAACATTCATTATACCACTGTTTTAATTACCATATTTTCATTACACCTGAAAATATGGTAATAAGAAATGTAATTATTACACTCGCATGATTGAGACAACAGGAGCTCATTTCGGATTAGTTTAACCTAGTATTTTGTTTTAATTTATTATTTAAATGTAATGGCACTTAATAATATAGTTGATTTTGAACAAAAATGGTTTTAATTGGTCCCAGTAAAAAGCATGCAATAAGGATGCTTGATTTAAGGTGTTGCATGCAAGCATAATGTGGCATGCAAGCAGACATGCAGCATGAAACAAGGCATGCAGTATGCAAGCAGGCATGCAGCATGCAAGCAAGCATCCAACTTATTCCCAAATCTATGTTATTTTCGTCTATCCTATGGATTCCGGTTCTAGGAACATAAGTAAAATAAGAATGCATTCCAGTAAAGGCAGGTGCTTATGTATAATTTTATATAGTAGAGCAGCTTTATTAACCATTACTCTTTCTAGTCAACAGTGAATACGTTACTTCTAGGCAAGCGTACTCCAACGTCGACCATTTCATCGCTTACAATCAACTCAAAATATGTCACCTTTAAGACCACAATATCAATGAGGTAATTGAAGATACATATCTACCACACCTCACAGCTTTAAGGTCTGAAGTTCAAAACTCATCTTGGTCAAGGTACACGCAACAAAAGCCAATATCTCCTGAGTTGTAATAATTAATTCTTAAGTAGGTCACATATCATTTTGCCGACAATCATCAAGGATAACAGGTCATCTCTCAAGCCGTAAGTTAAGACTATAGTTAACACCTTAATTTATATCCATTGGTATTTAAATTATTTCCTTTTATTAATTACAATAATTTTGGTTTAATTTATCACATATGTATATACGCAGGTACCATACGTGGTAAAGCAATGATAGTATCATCGTATATATATGTTTATATAGAGTCGCCTTTTGTGTAACAATAACTGATCTCATCTGATCTCTCTAAGCTATGATTTTATGATTTTTTCAGTGGTATAATTTATTGACTAGCACTTAGCCAACGACTTTGTTCGCCATTGGTGGGTTGCGTATAAATTTTAGCCTTCGTTTATAATAAAAGGACCTCTATACCAAATTTTTAAGTTAATGTTCGACCCAGCCCGTTCCAATTGCTGTTTCCCCCAACGACACCTTTAGCTGAGGTACCGTACCCCACAAATAGTGCCCCTTCTGTAGGGTACCCTACCGAGCCCTTAGCGTGTAATCGCAAAATATATATAGCTACGGTGCGATCACATCAATTAAAACCGTAGTGAGTAACCGTAATGATTCAGAACGTTTAAATTTATGCCTTGATCTATAATTAACAAACTAATCTGTATAGTATAGTATAGTCAGCCTTATAATGTTCCCACTGTTGAGACCCAAGACTCCTCTCTAGGAAAGGGAAAGGGCCGTAATCCACCACGCGGGCCCAGTGCGGGTTGGTGGATGTCACATGTCTTAGAATATTTGGTTCTAGGACATGCCGGTTTCCTCACGATGTTTTTCTTCACCGTTTTGAGAGCAGTGGTAATGAAATAAATTACACAAAGTAATGCGCCTGACTGGGTTTGAACCCGCAACCTACAACTCGTAAGTCGGGGCCGTTACCACTCGGCCACCACTGCTCTCAAACACACAAACTAATCTAAAAACGGGAAAATAAATATTTCGAAGAAACCTTGATTTTCCCACCTAAAAAAAAGCCCTATTTTGAAGTCATCACACAAAACGCTTTAATTCCGTTAGGAAATATGTAGGTTTGCAATTTCTAAAACTAAGTGAACAGCCTTTTTATTTATACTTCGAGGTCGCTTAAAGATAAGTTCACTGTCCACCTGCATGTTATGTCACTAAACTTGCTTATATGCAAATACTAAAGTCACGTAACATTCAATTATCAAGATTATTTTCACTGAACTAAAAGTAGGTAAATAGTTACTCGAAGGCACATATCTTTTATAGCCAACAGGCACGGTCCACTTAATTTAAATAGCGAACTGACCATTAAAAATTCTAAAAATATATAATAATTTATTTATATAATAAACTACAAACGAACCCATATCAATGACTTTAACCGGTCATAAAGTTATTAATTTGACGGCTAGTTATTAATTTGATTGTATATTCGCTACACAGATTTTTTCTCGATGATTTTTTAACAAATAATACATCATCTCCCAAACCTTAGGATGCTTCTGAATACCTGTGTTTCTCACGCAGCGACTGCTTATCAGCCCCCCTAGCCAAGTTACAACCGTTTCGTTTCGAATCTCTTTTCGTTGATCGCCTCGAGTCGGCCACGCCTCCAATTCCTTTGTTCTGACGTTATTTCAACGCTCAGTCATGTGGTCAAAACAAAGAAATAGGAGGCGTAGCCGACTTGAGGCGATCAACGAAAAGAGAATCGAAACGAAACGGTTGTAACTTGACTAGGGGGGCAGATCTCCATAACCCAGTTACTGGACAACACGATACTCCTTGGATAGACTGGTAGTCAGTCTTTCTAGCATCTATCTTTCCATCATACGAATTTTCCGAGATACGGAGTGTCAGTAGCATATTTTGGCAACACAGCCTAAACAGGCTACATGCCAAAATACCCTTGTGTAACTGTATGATTACATGCATGTTGATCATTACTATACATAGGTACTTAATTTAATCCTAGGAGGCCTAAAGTTATACCTGTTAAACCTGTTCTTAATTGGATATAGTGAAACAAAAAATCCTCGTCTTAAACCGCGCTTCGATATATCAAGTGTCAGCTCAACCTTGGGTCGCCTGTCTGCCTTGAATGATGCATCTCAATTACCCTAACGGCTGGTATATGTGCACTTCTGGACCTCTCTTCCGTAATATCCCTAAAAAAACAATTCGTTTTTGTTATTCTGGTTGAAAGGAAATTAAGGGATATTATCCCTCGGTTATTTCGACATTGCTGCTGCTGCCGCGATGATGCGTGTGTTTAAGTTTGCGTGCAAAAGAAAACAAAAGACGATCAGGTAGAATTTGATCTTAGAACTTCACTAGTAGTTTAAGATCAAAAGGAAGAATAGAAGGAAATTCGTTCAAGAATAATCAACGAGAATTTATAAAATTAAAATTAGATTTTGCTTTTAGAATAACTCAAGCTAAAAAAAATCAAATTCCAGTCGCAATATCATCTCAAAAACTTATCAAAATGTATATAAATTAAGTTGATGTGCTTTTGACAGATTCAGACTGTGAAGCGAATGCGAACGTTGCTTAAATATACGGAATTTACCACTCTGATGTCATCCGTTTTTTTATTCAGTGTCTTTTATTGTATCACTGCGTAGTGTATGATAGCGTGACGGTTGACAGGAGAAAATGGAAGAAAAAACCTGTTGTGCCAACCCCGGAAAAAGGTACAAGGACAGAAAGATGATGGTGCTGGGGGAACTGAAAGTTAGCGCAATAATTGACAGGGGCGAATAGAAGAATTAAAAAGTGTTGTGGCGCGCCGACCTCAATTGACATTGGAAAAGGGTAAAAAGATGTTAATGAAGAGGGTATCGAATGTCAGCGTGGCGGTTGCCGGGGGCAAATAGAAGAAGAAAACGTATTGACTCAATCTCAAGTAGGTAACCTCGTACAAGGGCAGAGAGATGATAGTCAAAGGGAAACAGAATGACTGTGGCGACTAACAGGTGTCAATGGAAGAAAAACACTTGTTGCGCCGACGCCAAGTAACACGGGACAGGGGCAGAAGATTATAGGGAAGAAGTATAATAAAAGAAGAAAACGCCGTTGCGTCGATCTTAAGTAACATCGGACAAGGGAAGGAGATGATGGTTAAGAGGGAACTGAATGATAGCGTGACGACTGACAGGTGTGACACCAAGTAACACGGGACAGGGGCAGAAGATTATAGGGAAGAAGTATAATAAAAGAAGAAAACGCCGTTGCGCCGATCTTAAGTAACATCAGACAAGGGCAGGAGATGATGGCTAAGAGGGAACTGAATGATAGCGTGACGACTGACAGGTGCGATAAAAAATAACTTGTGGTTCCGACCCCAAATAACATGGAATAAAGGCAGGCAGAAATGATAGAGAATAGGGAACTAAACGATAGCATGATGATTGACAAGAGCGAATAGAAGAAGAAGACGTGTTGTAGTGACCCCAAGAACCCAAGTCGTCGACGGCGCGTACTGTTCGACGCGCGCCTCAAGGAGATGTCAGCAACCGTAGGGGCCCAGCAGGGTCGAAGCCTACTGGGGCCATGGGTGATGCGAAAGAGATCCCCGGGCCCTAGAAAAATGGCAAAGAAGGAATAGGAGTGGGTTTTTAGTCAGTAAAAGTCTGATACTATCTCGCGCTCCACCCAAGAACGAGGGATTTCATTAGATGATTTTCCCACCCGAAAAAAAAAGCGACCCCAAGTAATATGGAAAAAAAAATATTATCATTTATTACATTGTTTACCCAACAACCATGAACTATTCAAAGGTTCATCTAACTAAAGGCTTTGTGAACAGTAGATTTCATGCTTCTGCAGTTCGTGATGAGCTTTCACTGTTGCGTAACCTTAGGTCGATTTTAATTGAACATAGACATTTCTCTTGAGTGATGGTATCATGCGTGAAACAATTAAAAGTACTTTCAATTAATGTTACTTAACAATTAAAAGGTAGAAGAAATGACTACCTACTGTTTTTTTTATGTTTTTCAAAGTTACTGTTAGTTATGCTTTAATGCACTTAGCGTTAAAATATGCTTTTGTATAACACTGAAAATACAAACCAGAGCGAAATGACATTGTATGCAATTCAACTTCAAAAACAGAATATTATCTAAACGATTTTTCACATTCTTAGGCTGCTTAAAAAAATAAGTATCTGCAATTGCTGTAGAAAGATTTAACTGGAACATTTTCTAAGCATATCTTATAGAGAAATGAAAGATCTACTTGTTGTATGTAAATGTTGTATGTAATGTAATATGTTACGTGTAAATCATCTTTTAATCTAGTTTAAGTAATTAACATAAAATTTCTGCAGGGACTCAGGCCTCCTCTCTAGGAGAGGGAATGGGGAGTTATCCACCACGCGGGCATTGTGCGGATTGGTGGATATCATGTCTTCGAATTTTTGATTTCCTCACAATGTTTTCCTTTACCGTTTTGAGAACAGCGGTTTCTAACATAGCCATACTTAATCTTAAATTATTGTTATGTGTCTAAACTAAACTGAGTTCTTTTTGATATTTTAAGATATTTTATTGTAAATGTATTACAGTGTCTACAAGAGGCTTCGCTCGCATGAAAGTAGATAATTATATTATCCTATGGGAACATACTGCCGGGATAAAAAGTGCTATTCCAGAATATGAACTACTGGTATGCCAAATTCATTCGAATCCATTCAGACATTTGAGCGTGAAAGATTAACAAACACTCACATAACATACTTAAAAATGTCGCCTGTATAATATTAGTTCGAATGGTAAAAAACGCCCAAATTTATAGGACACAGTAAACAACGCAATCTGCTGGGTTCAGCACTTTAAGAAATCAAATTAAATAAGGAGAATTCTGTATTCCTAGTTAGATTTAAAAACATTAAAAGTATATACATAGGTATGTAGTTCGTACAAGTATATTGTGGGGTCAGTAATCACCGATATTATAAAGCTCATTAAGAATTATACCTTCAACGCCATCAGGTTACCAAAGATTTTCATTATTTTTCTTGCTCCAAGCTTTATATTAAAAATAAGTAGTTTTTAATTTACAAGTTTTTGTTTAATGTTTAGGCTCCCGTACCTCAAAATGAAAAAACAAAATCCTTATAGGATCTTTTGTTGTCTGTCCGTCTGTCTGTCTGTCTGTCAAGACCCTTTATCTCAGGAACTCGTGGAGGCATCGAGTTGGAACTTAAACCATATACTCAAGTCTAGGGTCCCTTGAGGCTGTGAAAGAATTAAACTTTTGAGTTAACTGAAAAAAACGTGTATTTCGACACTATCAATGGAATCAAAATTCATAGGGTACTTTCCGGTGACCTAGAATCCTGAAACTTGGCATGAAGCAAGGTCTCATTGCACAAATATAGGAAAACATCTGAAAACTGTAAATTTGTAGTTAATCCACAAAAAAAAACATTTCCTGCGATTACGAAAAATCTTCATAACTCAATTTGGGAATTGAACTGTTTTCATAGATAAGTTTGTACGGAACCCTCGGTGCTCGAGTCCGACTGGCATTTGCCTGGTTTTTTAGAATAACTTACAGGACAATATTTAAGAACGTCTTCCGTCTAACAGACATATTGATGACGTATAATGTCAATGACATAGGTTGACTGGTAGAGAATGCCTAAGGCATTAAGTCCGCCTTTGTACCTTTTGTTGCATGAAGATTAAATAAATAAATAAATGACATTTCGGAGCTAGCATTAAGAAATGCGACTTCGAATAAAATATTTCATCGTTATCACTATTGATCAGCTCTGACCTATCACTGCTTAGACGAGTCTCGTAATAATTTCGCATACTATAAAACTTTATGCATTATTTGGTTATATGTTAGATAACACATTATCATTATTATTTCGTTTATTCATTTTCTGTACATATTTTACACATTTTCAAATATTTCTTAAAACATATATAATTAATATTTAAAAATATAAAAAGTAGTGGTCCGCCGGTGTCGGGAGCAGGGTCCAAGCTACCGGTAGTTAGGGCTCCTAAAACAGAAACCTCACGATGTGAGCCGTGTTGAGGAGTACTTCGAGGAGCCTTCTGCATCAGGGCCTTGATCCAAACGCGCCACGACAGCTTCAATAGGTGGTCGTCGTGGCTTTTGCCCATCATACCATTAATGTGTTAATAATCAATAATACATATAATCAATAATCATTTATTCATTTGTTTAACATTGGTAAATAGTTGTTCTTAAAATAGGTAATAAGCTCGGCTATGTTATGCCCGAGAGCGTACAAATGTAGGTATTATATTTATAACTTTAATCATAGTTAATAATATTTAAAAATAATAGAAATTAATTGTAGCATGTCGAGTGTATGTCAAAAATTTAATATGTCAACAATAACTTTAAACATCCAACTGTCCTGTCGCAGGTCTGCTGGAAGAAATTTCTGCTTTTGTTATTTTCATATTTAAGTGTGTGTGTACATAAATAAATAAAAGAATGTTAAGTCGAGATATTTGTTTTATTCTCTTTCTTAACTTTCACGAATTTATTTCGTTATAATTATTATATTTACCATGTACCTATCGTCTCAATGTTGGGCATAGGCCTGCCTCCATCGGTAACGACCCACTACTGGGCATAAGCCTGCCTCTAATCTCTAAGGCACTTCTTGCTAATCCCTAAGGAAGACATCTATGTAATCCCGCCATCTCCTTCCAGATCTAAGAACACATTATAATAACATATATAAGTAACTGGTGAATGAATGATTATGATAATATTATATTATTATACATAAAAGTAACACGAAGAAAAGAAAAGGCTACTGTCTGATCACATGAACCTCGTTAACCTCGAACAAGCAAATTGCAAACTAATAACATCAATCTCTTTTTAATCAGCCACTATATAACATAATTGTAACATCTTAACAACCATTATAAATAGTAAGCACAGATTTATTAACCACAATGTTAACACCTAATATAAAAACTCTAAATAGCAATGTCATCGCATATAACGAGTCACAACAACACCCTACAACACATCGTGCAACCAGTTTCGTTATTTATGCGTTGCAATCAAAACTCTTAACCGGTCAAAACTAGTTTTAACCGGCGAAATCCGTCAAAACTAGTTTTAGTTACTTATTTATTTAAGGACAGCCACCAAAGCATACACCGTAATGCATGCTTAAAATTCCCTATTTTTACATTTTACAGTGTAGTAACTAGCGCTTGACTACGATTTTAAATCTCTAGGGAATTGTAAAACTTTTTACAAAACAAATTCACTGAAAAACACCTTGATCACCTTTGATCCTTTTAGGATCAAAATAACTTTAATTTCGGAGGTCGGTATTTCTCGGTATTGTTTGTTTCTTATTTAACACCGACTTCCGAAATTAAAGTTATTTTGATCCTTTTAGTGTTTTTTTTTTAGTGAAGTCGGTTTTTTTATGTGAAAAGCTTTTATTTTACACTTTTTAGTTGCGATACACTTAGAAACAGAGTGCCTATTTCTCATGACAATTTCAATTAACCCAAACACTGATAGGTTACATTGTTTTATTATGAAGTTCTTGTGTCTACCTTTCAACTTCCGGCTTCATTATCAGATCAGTTCGATAGTATCTTATAGCCAAAGTGCATCTCATGACAATTCTAATAAGCACGAACACGGCTAGAATACATTGATTAATTACGGATTTCCTGTGACTTCCTTCCGGCTCCATCATCAGATTAGTTCGATAGTACCTTATAGCCAAAGTGCATCTCATGACAATTCTAATTAGTCCAAACACGGCTAGGTTACATTGATTAATTACGGAGTTCCAGTGCCTACCTTCCGGCTCCACAATCATCATCAGACACTTCGATGATATCATTTCCAACGTAACTATTCAGAACCATTCATTTATTTGTATTGTCATAGTCGCTTAACTATCTTTATTGTGATATCTATGTGAGTATGAAGTTCCGTTGACCATTTCTGGTATTTTCCATCAGTTCCACTTCATCAAATGTTACTTTTTGACTGTAAATGCTTAAGTTCTCGATTAAAATACCAAAAACCACTATATAGTTGCCTATAACATTTGGTGAGTTCCCTCGATTCCTCATGGATCCTATCATCAAAATTGGATTTTGAACATCATGTTTGGTAAGAAACACTACCACTTCGAAACCGTCAATTTGTAGTAACATCACGAAATGCTTGGTTACTTTATTGGTAAAAATCAAAAATCAGAACATCAGAAACAGGCATCGAATTATTTACTTAGGTAAGTTTGTACGGAATCCTTGGTGCGCAAGTCTGACTCACATCTTACTACTCGCACTTGACTAGTTTTTTTTTTCAGTTAAAACTACTTTTGATCATGATTAAAAGTTATGACTGTGACATGCATTTTATTGGCAAACACTACTTAAAAATCGATTCGTTAACCATTGCAACTGACTCTGAAACAATTCTTAATGGGTACTTGCATTATATTGTATGAAATCATTTTAGTATGTCAAGTATAGTTTTATTCTATATAAAACTATACTTAGAACAAACATATTGACTAAGTCTTTGTAGATTGACACCTAAATGGACTGATTCAATGGCCATTTTTGGAGAGTGTGCGTGGGAATTGCATGACTTGATTGCGCCATCTCCTTTCTACCATCGGACAACCCGACGTACGGCTAGTATCCACCCTTACATTGTTGATACTTCAACGGTCCGGACTAAGCGTTTCGTTTCGTCGTTTATACCGCGTACGTCGAAGGATTGGAACAATTTGCCTGCTGTGGTCTTCCCGTCCAACTTTAATTTAGGTGTCTTCAAGGCTAGAGTGAATAGGATTTGCATCACTGCTTACCATCAAGTGGGATCGCAGTCAAGCCCTGGTTTATATCAATTTAAAAAAAATTGCTCTAGATGCTGATAGTAATTTTTTTAGTTCGTAGATTTTTCGCTTGCTATTATACGCTTTGGTTCATTCTGTAAGTATAGCAATCAATTGATTATAAATAAAAAATAATAAGGAAAGAAAGAAAAACAAGTTGTGACTCACATTAAAAAAAAAATAATTACTAATTAATCTTAATCATAAACTAAATAAAATAAAACTACATGATAAAAAAACTCTCTGCATAATATGCTTTTTTTTGGCCTAAAAACCACCTACGCGAAATATTAAAAAATATATCATATAAAATACGATATCCATAAAACTCTACCAAATTAATGTAAAAAAACAAATGAGTGATAATACTCTTATATTAATTTACGTCAGTCGTCCACTGTATTAAGGCCGCTTCTAAGTTGTAGCGAGAGCCTCATCAACCCTACTGGGGCCACGGGTAGTGTGAAAGTGAAACCCGGGGCCCTGAGACGAAGGCAAAGAAGGAACAGGAGTGGATTTTTAGTCAGTTAAATCCTGATACTAACTCCCGCTCCGCCCAAAAAAAAATGCCTTATCAACCTGTGGTTATCGCATCTAACAACCTATAGCAAATTACACTTTAGCTACACGTGCTAGCATTGATGTCCTTCTACTAAATATGATCTGTAGCTTAGTTGCAAATGAATCGAAGTGATAGACACTAACCTTTACATTAATAACTTCAAAATTCATCATTTAGACACTGCCAAAACTACGCAACTCATTAAATGCCATCCGAATATTTTCGATTAGCTAACGGTGACTGGCGACACATATAGAATTCACTGTCGGACCTCTGTGAAATTCGAAACGTCTCTGAATATTTATGTTCCGTCCAAGGTCCCATAAATTACTTTACATATGAAAAAATATGGCCGGCAATATTGTCACCCGATTTACGTAGAGCGGTACCGTTAGAACTTCAAATGAATGGGACAAACGTGATTCGGTTCACTTTGCTTAGTGGCTCAAAGGATTGGTTCTGCATATAGTTTTTAAACAGACCATGGTTTGAAGGACAATAGTCACCTAGATATGTTAGAAGCACAATTTCTAACAGTAAATATGGTGACAACTTTACAGACATGGTGATATTTTTTTGACAAGTTTCAAAGCCGTTGTTGTTTGTCCAGATAAATTAGAGTGGCTGAGCCGTACGATGAACTAAATAAGACTCTCAGTCAATAACGTCATACCCTACCTATTTCCCATTTTTAGGGTTCCGTACCTCAAAAGGAAGAAACGGAACCCTTATTGGATCACTTGTCCGTCTGTCTGTCTGTCTGTCTGTCAAGATCCTTTATCTCAGGAACGCGTGGAATTATCGAGTTGAATTTAAGCCATATACTCAAGTCTGCAGTCGCTTGAAGCTATGAAAAAATCAAACTTCTAAATTAACGACAAAAAAGATACGACCATTTACGTCGCGAAAAATGTGTATTTTGACACTCTCAAGCGAATCAAAATTCAAAGAGCACTTCCCGTTGACCTTGAATCCTGAAATTTTACAGTTTTCTGATTTTTTCCTATACTTGTGCTATCTCAAGTATAGAAAAAACAAAACCAATAATGATGTTCATAATGTGGACCAAAAGTTGTCTTAAATAAATAAATATTATTATTATTATTATAGGAAAAACTGTTTTCATAGGTAAGTTTGTATGGAACCCTCAGTGCGCGAGTCTGACTCGCACTTGCCCGGTTTTTTTTTGTTTTAACTGAAAGGGTTTGGCAAAACACACAATTTACTAGTGTGAGTCCTAAAAAAATTATAGTTCTCGGTACCTTTTTACCTGGGATCAATTTCACGGTTAACAAAATTGGCTGACAAATGAGAACGTATTGTATATTGTTATAGTTAAACTAGCTGACCCAAGCCCACTTGGCTTGAAATATTTGTAAGGTAACAAAATATTAGTAACTAGCTTCTGCCAGCGGCTTCGCTCGCGTAAAATTAGGTTTGTCTATACAAACTTTGGCCCCCGTTTCATCCCCTTAGGGGGTGAATTTTTGAAAACCCTCTCTTAGTGCTCGCCTACGTCATGAAAGGAAACCTCATGCCAAATTTCACGCACCGACTCCCAGTACTTTCGACTGTGCGTTGATATGTCAGTCAGTCAGTTTCTCCTTTTATATATATAGATTACAATGAAATATTACTCAGGAATAATGTTGTTGATAACGGTGAAAGAATTTTCAAAATCTGTTCAGTAGTTTCAGAAGAAGAAGAAGATTACTTCCTACAAACAAAATTACAAAAACCTCTATATAATATTATTAGTGTAGAAGTCTAGATGATATAGTAGATGATATTGTGAGCAGTGGTGGCCGAGTGGTAACGGCTCTGACTTACGAGTGGTAGATCGAGGGTTCAAACCCAGCCAGGCACATTACTTTGTGTAATTTATTTCATAAGCACTGCTATCAAAACGGTGAAGGTGATCGTGAAAAAACCGACATGTCCTAGAACCAAAAATTCGAAGATATGTGACTTTTACGAACCCGCACTGGGCCCGCGTGGTTGATTACGGCCCATTCCTTCTCCTAGAAAGGAGGCCTGAGTCCCAACTGTGGGAACATTGAAAGGCTGATTATGCTATATATGCTATAGAACTGTAGATAATATGAATAACAAGTGCTTTTAAGAATAAACGTAACAGTTTAGAATAAATAAAAGTATTTGATTAACCCCGCCTCCACAGTATTGATATTAATTTAACGATCAACGTAAGAGGCAACAGCTGAACTATGAAAACTTCCAACTGAAATTACAATAGCATTCCTTTCGTCTTAATGATTTTCCTCATACTCTGGCCATTTTTCCTCCAAAACAATTCGTAGATTAACACACTAAACTCATACATAAGTGGTACAAAATCGGTAGCGGTAATATGTGTCAATTGTCGTGTGGTATCCTTACTGAGCGTGACCGAGTTAGTAACACAATGCGCGTCCTACTTTAGACTCCCATTGGGTAAAATGTCATAATTATATCAGAATAGTGTAACGGAAGCGGTGTGCGTGTAGCCTTATAATCGTGTTGCACTTGACCCCAGTAACGGGACTATGGTACCCACATATTTTAGTTTTGATCTAATTTAATGTTGAACCTCGCCTCGTCGTTTATACGAGTCTACCGCGTACATCGAAGGACTGGAACAATTTGCCTGCTGCAGTTTTCCCGTCCGATTATAATTTAGGTGACTTCAAGGCTAGAGTGAATCGGCTCTTAATAAACTAGTGCGCCTCACTATCAACGATTGCATCACTATTTACCATCAGGTGGAATCGCTGTCAAGCTCTAGTTTATTCGAATAAAAAAAGCTCTGTTCGGGGGTTTCAAAAACATACCGCCATTTTTAACGATTTAAGTTCAGCGGCTGTTTTAATTATTCCCAAATTGATTCCTAGCGGATATTGTAATGTAAAATTAGTGTAATTTTGTGTTTCTAGTGTCTATGCAACTGGACAATATTTGGAATCATTAAAACAGGCACGATCTCGGTAAAATGGTGTTAAGAATGTTAAATGTAATTGTTGTATTTAGTATCTCAGGGAAGCTTGCCGAGAAGGTTAAGTCTAAACAGGTGCTGTCCCTACCAAATAGTGCAAAAACATTAGAATATGTTCTAATGGAAAACAAAGTTACTATTATCTCTATTTAAAATAAATTCTTTCTAATCTTAACACTGGCTAAATGTACGAAAGGAGTGAGGCCAAATGAATAAAAGTTTAAAAAAATACATACAGGTTTTTTTTTAGGTGGGAAATCATCCAATGACATCTCTCGCACTTGGGCGGTGTGGGAGTGCGTGTCAGACTTTTACTGACTAAAATTCACTTCTATTCCTTCTTTGCCTTCGTTCCAGGGTCCCTGGGTTTACTTTCGCACAACCCATGGGTCCGGACGGTTACTGGACGGACGGACGGCGAGCTACCCAATGCTCACCGTCCACAAGCCCACGCCTACGATGGCTGGAAATCGGGATCGGGATCCAGGCGACTGAGACGTGAGGGACGATCCATCGCGCGAGCGGCCGCCTTCTTTGCTAGCATTACTGCCTCGCAGAAGGAGGCGACCGCCTGCCACTCCTCCTCGCTCCGGACCATGACCTGAACCATGACCTGTCCTAAGGCCTGGACATACAGGATTATAGTCTTAGTGTTCTTGTAGTTGGCTTATAGTCGTAGTTCACGGGTGTGGTTTTAGTCAGTAGCTCTTTTCGTAGTAGGAAATCACCCAATGGGAGGGCATATCATAACTTACTGACTAAAACCACACCCGTGTCCTGCAGTTGACCTTTGTATTCTGCCCTGGCGGGCATCGGCCCTACTGAGCCCCTACGGTTTGCTGAAAAAGACAATGCAGCTCAATGCCTCAATAACCCCTTTCTTTTACTTTATACAAATATATGTATATATATTATATGAAATTATATAATTATGTATGTTTATTTTGTATACATGCTTTTGAACCCTTGTTTTCTTAATAATCATTTATATTTTTATGCACCTGCAATATTTTTCTCTTTACCGCCCTAGGTTGACTGGTAGAGAAAGCCTAAGGCCCGCCTTTGTACTTTTGTGTTACATGATGTTTTAATAAATAAATACCTACTTACTTGCTATAAAACCGAAGCTTTTACGAATTGAATGCAGATGAAATGCTACACTACTATATTTTTTTTCCTATCTTCCATCCAAATGTTGTCTGGTAGATATCGCTGTCAGTGATAAAACCACTGTTAGTTATACCCATTCATATAAGTTTGTGTAAAAAGTTACTATTTTGCCGTACAACAAAGTTTGTTCTATTCGAAATAGATCAGCCTGAAATAATTCACTCTATAAGTTTATGCAAGTCAGCTAGGTCAAGGCCTACCATTTACTAGTAGCACCAAGTGATAATTATTTCATTGATGAACTCCAAACCTTTGCAAAAACAACGATAAATATCACAATTATCTTAATTAACAAGACCACACTAACAGAGACTTTCTAATGAAATTTTAAAGAACAGAATTCTGTTTACTGTCAAAACGTTCTATGCTTCGTATAGCATGAAATAATTCACTCAAAGTTAATTAGTCATTAAGTCCTTATTATTATGAATAGTAAGCCAGTTGTTGCCAAATGCTAAAAATCTGCTGGTTTTGCGAGTATGTAGGATTTGCACAATTTTTCTTAAGTAATTTTATTGAAAGTTACGCTTCTCACCCATGTACCTATGTTGGGCACTCCACACTCCACAGTAATGTACCCTCTTTGAGGAGTGGCTGGAAAGACAACACGGCGTCCTCACCTTCCGCATGCCGCACGTTCTAAACGAACATGGTAAGTTCGGAAGGTTTCTGAAACGGCTTCGAGTGGATAAAATGCCCGGGTGTCACCATTGTGTGGACCACCCGGAGCACACGATGGAGCATACGGTTGAGATGTGTCCCGCTTGGGCAGAGCACCGCGGTGTCCTCGTGGGGGCGATCGGCGGCAACAAACTCTCCTCTCTCGGAGGCTGGGCCCTGGTACAGACCATGGTCTGGAACGAGATTTCCAGCCACCGTAGGCGAAGGCTTGCCGACAGCGAGCAATGGGTAGCACGCCGTCCGGTCGTCCGGTAACCGTCTGGACCGAGCCCAACTCATCGACGGCGCGTAGTGTTCAAGAAGATGTCAGCAAATCGGCCCAGCAGGGTCGAACCCTACTGGGGCCATGAGTTAGGTGAAAATGAACCCCCGGGGCCCTGGAACGCAAGGCAAAGAAGGAACAAACGAGTGGGTTTTAGTCAGTAAACGTCTGACATGCCCTCAGGCACCGCCCAAGAGTAGGAGATGTCATTGGATGATTTCCCTCCTTAAAAAAAATAAACACATGTACAGATCAGTGGAAAGGCGTGCGGAAAGGCTTATTGGGGATCCAGATTTGGTCAAGTCCAATCTACAAAGCCTCGAGCACAGGCGCAGGGTAGCCAGCCTATCGGTATTTTACAGGATGCATTTTGGAGAGTGTGCGCGGGAATTGCATGTCCTGATTCGCCATCTCCTTTCTACCATTGGACAACCCGACGTACGACGAATATCCACCCTTACGTTGTTGAAACTTCAACGGTCCGGACTAAGCGCTTCGCTTCGTCGTTTATACCACGTACATCGAAGGATTGGAACAATTTGCCCGCTGCGGTCTTCCCGTCCAACTATAATTTAGGTGTCTTCAAGGCTAGAGAGAATAGGCTCTTAATAAACTAGTGCGCCTCACCATCAATGATTGCATCACTACTTACCATCAGGTGGGATCGCAGTCAAGCTCTAGTTTATAAAGATTGTACAGCCAGAGGTCAAAAGTGCAGTTGGACTGCACATACGTGCAGTCCAACAAGTGTCACGTTCTTCTACAAAGAAATTTAGACACACGTTCATGTCAAGTGATAATTATTGCATAATATAGCATTGGATACGATGATTTATAATTAACACTTAAAATATATAATTCTTATTTACTTAACAGTTACACAATAAATTATAAATTCATTTTTTAATAATCGTTTGAGCCGCTATAACCCAAATTTTATCAAAATCTGTTGAGTCGTTTGAGCGCGAAGTAGTAACAAACACACACACACATATAATACTATACTAACTTCTGTCAGCGACTTCGACCGCTTGCGTTGTTTGATAGTTGTGGAATATTATTATTATTATTATTCATTATAAACAAAATACAAAATCTTTCCTCTTTTTAATATTAGTATAGATATATAATCGCCATTATAATATCAATGTGATTACATAACATCAACTTGAGCTTTATCCCCCTATCTACATATTCCAACAGTATTTAAATTCCAGATACATCCTTCGAATGTGAATCAAATAGCAACAATAAATTGAATAATCGTGCGCTCGTGGCTTCGTCTCCGTTTGTTTAAGACTGTCATCAATCTCACGTCAGTTTGGAATCTATCCAGAAAGCTGTTGGCAAATTCTATGGCAAAACATTCCTTAGGCTGACGTAGGTGTAATTCGTACCCTAAATTGGTAATTCTGACTCATAGCGATGATTCATAACGCTAAGAACCGTCACAGATGACGAAATACCATTAGCAAGAAGCTAATCCAGCGGGAACTTCACGACCCTCAGTAGTGAGGAATACGACTCGAGGAGGAGGAGCGGTGATTCAGAGCTTTTAATCAAGTGACTTTAGTTCAGTGTTCAATATCAAAGTTAATAATTTGTTCGTCATGGGTTCAAACCCAAGCAGGCATTTTACTTTGTGAAATTTTTTCGTCACTACTGCCCTCAAATCGGTGTAAGAACATATTAAGATAAAACCAACGTGTCCTAGAACCAAGAAAACATGTGAAACTCACTATCACACCTGTACTAAGCCCACATGGTGCATTACGGGCTATTCCCTGTCTTAAAAAGGAGGCTTTAATCCCCGCAGTAGGAAAATTATAAGGTTGATTATGTTGTTGAACATTTATCATCGTCATCAACGGGTGTTTTCTTCAATTCTTCCATGTCAACAGCCATACTGTCATTCAACCCCTTTTCTTTCACGTCATTCATCAAGATTTACAATTCACGCATATTACTCAGTACGGTAACATAACAAAACCGGAAACCCAAAGTAATATCTGCTGCATACCTTAATAAAAAGAAATTTGCAAGCGCATAACATACTCGTAAGTGTCAAAGTTACATCATCGGTGATGAAACAAAAGCCTATTCCAAGATAAATAAAAAACAGGATATGTGACATTATTTCACGTAAAATGCATTGAAGTTTGTTGATAAATCACTTTCTCGTCTTGTTGATTTGAATAAGCAGCTCGTAAATATGCTCAATACGTTTCGGTTCGCGCGATGATTCTCGAGCAAATGTGCAAAATGTCTGTCGAGTCGAGCGGAGAAAGGTGCGATTGCTATATGTTCCGTCCGCTCTTAAGTTCATGGTGCGTATAAGGAGTTGCGCTTGCGCATCGAATGATTTATTACAATTATATGTTATCTACTGTGCTCTATGACTTTTATGTTTTTAGTTGATGAGCGTCCTACGTCTGCGAGTTTAAGAGTTGTGTAATTAAATATGGTATTAAGTTAGTGATATTTTAGCTCCTGCTTTAGTAGATAATTGAGGTACAGGTGGCGCAATGACTTGTAATGACTATTTAGGTTAAGTAGTCATTACAGGTTCATCAATTTGTTATTTGTTCGAATGGACAAATCATTTGTAGATATAAATCTAGGAGGATTTATTTAGAAATGACTATGAATATAGAACTGGTTTTTACGAGTTATGTTTGGCTGTAGAAACTAAATTCTACTAATCCAGTCCTGTCTCGCTAATATTATATAGGAGGAAGTACTGCACAGTATTGGTAGGCTGGACTTGATGGTAGGTAGACCGATGACCTGGTGAGAGTCGCAGGAATCCGATGGACGCTAGACGCACAGAATCAGTTGTTGTGACGACACTTGAGGGAGGCCTCAACAGTGAATGTCTTTCTGCTGAAATGATGATGATACGAGGAAGTCTATATGTTTAGAGGTTTGTTAACCAGTAATTTACTGTCTCATTGCTGTCGCAGTCGCCCGGGCTGAACAAAAAGTCCTACTGGGTTTTTGGCTTTAAGAACTACTCAGTAGCAGCCTGGAGTTTGGATCTTGGCGGTGTGATACCTTCGTGCCTCGGAAAGCACGTGGCGCCGTTGATCTTGCGTCTGATCTCTCCCCGATAGTATCGGATTGTCTTCTCATCGCACTATGAGAGTAAATGAACAGAGAGTGCACATTTTTATTTTGGTTGGTTAAATCATCCAATGACATCCCCCGCTCTTTTCGTGTCAGACTTTTACTGACTAAGAACCCACTCCTGTACCTTCTTTGCCTTTGTTCCAGGGCCCCGGGGATCTTTCGCATCACCCATGGCCCCAGTAGACTTCAACCCTGCTGGGCCCCTACGGTTGCTGATATATCCTAGAGACGCGTGTGGAACACTTCGCGCGTCGACGGCTTGGGCTCGGTCCGGCCGATTACCGGATGGGCGGACAGTTAGCTACCCATTGCTCGCCGTCCGCAAGTCCGCGCCTACGGTGGCCGAATATCGGGATCGGAATCCCGGCGGCAGGGGCGCAGGGGCCATTGCCTCGCGTGCGGCCGCCTCCTTTGCTAACATTACTGTTTCCCAGAAGGAGGCGGCCGCCTGCCACTCCTCCTCGCTCCGGACCATGGCCTGTACCAAGGCCCGGACAGAGTGCACCTGTGTTTGTGCACTCACTTATAGGCTATCCTCTCCTCCGTAATTGGCTTATCTCTGTTGAGTAAGGTCACCATGACTGAAATTCGGTCGGGAGGATTATTAATGATAAGGCCTTAACGGTTGCAGAAACTTGGCACCTAGGTAGAACATGATCTCGATTCTAAACCAAAAAAAAAAATCTATGTTCTAATATAAGATAATTTAATCCCGGTAATAAAAATCGGCCCGGAGAATCAATCCGACACATTATTTCTGGGAGTTCTCATTTAGCTAACGGAGACTAATTTAATCTTCACTGATGACGTACTCATTGGCGTTCTGGAAACTTTAAAATTAACCGATTATGGTCCACGCGCGCCTCAAGGAGATGTCAGCAACTGTAGGGGCCCAGCAGGGTCGAAGCCTACTGGGGCCAAGGGTCTGATTCTGAAAGGAAGACTCGGCCCTGGTACGAAAGGCAACGAAGGAACAGGAGTGGGTTTTTAGTCAGTAAAAGTCTGACACTATCTCCCGCCCCGCCCAAGAGCGGGGGATGTCATAAGATGATTTTCCCACCGGAAAAAAAAAAAAAAAACCGATTGTGGTGATTTTTGGTATATCAATACTGTACATGAGTGGTATCAAGAATTCGAGCAAAATCAAATGAAAATCGAAAATTTAAAAAAGCATGAACCACCCTAATAGTCATCATAATTAGTTTACTGAATATTAGACTACAGATCTAAGGCTTGCAGAAGTCACAGTATATAATAATATTAACATCAGCAAACGAGAATTAAAATAATATATCATAACTAGATAGATATTACAAACGATGCATCTTCTAAAGCAGTTTCATAATTAATATTTAATGAAAACACTGAACTGTGCCATTTATCAAATTATACAAATAAATACATGTTTCGACTGACATGATGAAAGTGGTTCTGTAATATTTTGCAACAAAATTGTGATGCATTGCATAAACATCAAGTCTTTGGTGTTGCAGATGTTCGCAGGTGGCAGTAATCAACCGACTGGCTGGCTTCGTGAACCACATATCGTACCTACGTGATGATATGCATTTGTGTGTGTGTAAATTTGATACTTTATTTTTGAAGTAGAAAATCATCATATGACTTCTCCTGTTTTAGGGTGGGGTGTAAGGGCATGTTTGACCTATATCCTTCATTTAAGGCGTATAGACCCTTAAACGTCTGGCCGGAGTTAAATGGACACATAGGCGGCAGTACGAGTATAATGTAGTGCATTTAATTCCGGCCAGCTGCACCCAGATAGAGCCCCACTGACCTTTAAATCCATTTTCTTTGCAAAATATTGATTTTATGCTAAGTACATTGTGAAGAACACTTAACCAGTATTTTTTTTTTGTATAAAGATCAAAGCCATTTGAAAGGAATAGGAAAAATCAGTGAAAAAATATCACGTCGTAATTTTTTTTTTTTCGGTAAAAGTTTTAGTCATACGAAAAAATCATATATTGAAAATGTTGTGCATCAGTTTATAATAAACATAGATCTTAATAATTTAAAGTGCGGTAAGGAAAAAACGGAACTCTTATAGGATCACTTTGTTGAATTGTCTGTCTGTCTGTCTGTCAAGACCCTTTATCTCGAAAACGCGTGGAGGTATCGACTTGAAATTTAAACCGTATACTCGAGTCTACGGCCCCTTCAAACTGTGAAAAATCCAACTTCTAAGTTTACGAAAAAAATAGATACGGCCATTTATGTTGCAAAAAAACGTATATTTCTTCACATTCAAGGTAAGTAATCAAAATTCATAATGTACTTCCCGTTGACCCAGAATCCTGAAATTTGGCATAAACCAAGGTTTTGTAGCACAGATATAGGAATAAACCTGAAAACAGTAAATTTGTTGTTATTAAAAAAAAATATTGCGTTTCGGAAAAATCTTCCGAGAAACCATTAAAAAATTATTGAACTATTTACTTAGGTAAGTTTGTACGGAACCCTCATTGTGCGAGTCCGACTCGCACTTGCCCGGGTTTTTAATGAATACCCTTGTGTTTATGAATAACTGTATAAATAATAATAATAAATTTGTAATAATACGTATCATTTATTATCTTGGTGTACAATAAAGTATATATAAATAAATTAATTTGCCCTTTGCGTTCTAGGGTCACGGTAACTTTTTCATGCTCTAACAACTAAACGGATTTTGATGAAATTTGGCACGGATCAAAAATATCCTGAAATAGCACATATGATAGATACTATTTATCTTGGAAGGATCTTTGGAAGTATGTTCCCCTGGGATAATTTACTTCCCACGGACAAAGCTAATGGCAAAAACTAGTTTTGAATATATAGTATTCTAGTCACTCGGTGACTATAGTGGATAGTCTATTGATAGAAAAACTCGTATTAGTTATATAAATAACATCCTCACGTGTTGAGAAACGTGCGTGTAGCACTAATATAAATTCATTGCTAAATCTCCAAGGCTGAGATCTCATCATCTTCACCATCATTTCAGTTAAGAAACGTCTTGGACATAGACCTATCCCGATTAGTCCTGTGCGTCTAGCATCCCTCGGATTTCCGTAACCCTCACCAGGTCATAGGTCCACCTTGTGTTAGGCCTTCCAACGCTGCTTCTTCCAGTACGCGGTCACCACTCCAGAACCAGACATTACAGAGCATCTGTTCTGCGAGCAATGTGCCCTGGCCACAGCCACTGTAGTTTGATGATTCGTAACGTTATATTGGTAACTTTGGTTCTCCTACGGATATCTGCTAGAGTTTTTATTTTAGACAGATTAAGGTTAAAATAATTTCTTGTATTGTAGGAAGTGTCAGGTTCTAACTTAGGTTAATATTACGTTGGATGTTCACCCATCAACGAGAATAAAACAAATAATTAAACTAGTGCGAAAAATCAAACCTTTTCATTCATTTCTTTTTTAGGGTTCCACTATTTCAAAAGAAAAAAACGGAACCCTTATAGGATCACATTGTTGTCTGTCAGTCTGTATGTCTGTCTGTCTGTCAAGACCCCTTATCTCGGGAACGCGCGGAGGTATCGAGTTGAAATTAAAACCATTTACTCCGGTTTGCGGTACCTTGAAGTTTTGAAAAAATAAAATTTCTAAGTTACCGGAATAAAATACGGCCGTTTATGTCGCAAAATACGTATATTTCGACACTTTCAAGGAAATCAAAACTCGTAGGATACTTCCCGTTGACCCAGAATCCTGAAATTTGGCATAGGTAAGGCAAGGTCATATTAGTACAGGTATGGGAATAAACCTGAAAATAGTAAATTTGTTACTACGTCACTAAAAAAAAAAAATTTTTTGCTATTCGGAAAAATCTTTGAGACTCCATTCGGGAGTTGAACTATTTACATCGATAGTCTCGCGCTTGACCACTATCAAACCTGATGATAACCGACGATGTAGTCGACGCTTATCTTGAAGTGACCTTTTCAATCTTGGCTTAAAGACCTGGGGAGGTTGTCTACCTAGAAACACAGACTCAGACAGAGAATTTCACTCCTTAGGTAAGGCCCAGTGAATGAAAGGTTACAAAAAAAGTAATAAGATATCGAAGCTTTCATGGGTTTCGTAAACCCTGAAGGTATATCAATTATACCTCTTCTGTCTGTCGTATGATGAAATCTGATTATTTACAAGTAGGTACCACTATTTTCAAGAAAAACTTATTCAGTCAATAGATGGATACATTATTGAATTAAATGAAAGATTGTACCAAACATACCTTTCTCCTCTATTTTCGATCCATTTCCCGAAGGTTTTCAAAAGCATCTGGCGTTCCACTTCAGGGTATCACTGTACCATAATTCGTACCACAGCTGCCTACGGTTGTATATCTGCTATCTTGGACTAACCACATAAAGCACCATTGACGTAAACACACTCGTATTCCAAAGAAATCAATGGAAAACAAGAAACCGATGAACCCATCAAAAGCGATACATTCAGTGATTTTCCTCCAAATTGAATAATCAGTGACTCGTTTCAAATTCCAACAAGTTGTTACCAGATAGGTTGGTTATGCAACTATGGCCATTGTATTGGGAGCTGTAGGTACCTTCAGATGAGCATTAGTATTCTGTATAGTAGCGGCAAACGATTGTATCTCAGCCACGGAAACTCGACAAAAATATCGGACACGAAAGTGTAGATTTTATTTTATAGTGGACGATACGGGGACGAGACGATCTCAGACCTATTATTATATTATTATGAGTTGTCCGAAATGGATCCTGGGGGTCCTGGAACGCAAGGCAAAAAAGGAACATAGAGGTGGGTTTTAGTCAGTAAAAGTCTGACACATCCTCTCGCTCCACCCTAGAGCCAAGGAAGTCATTAATAATATATATTATAATATATTCCACAACTATCACACAACGCCATCTAGTCCCAAGCTAAGCAGAACTTGTGTTATGAGTACTATACAACTGATAAACATCTAAATACATACATATTATAGATAAATTGCACTCAGACACTGAACAAATGATCGTGCTCCTCACACAAACATTTGTCCTGGGTGGGAATCGAAACCACGACCTCCAGCGTAGCAGTCAGGGCCACTAACCACTAGACCAACAGGCCAGTCATTGGATGATTTCCCACCAAAAACAAAAAAGAACTATTATTATATTACGCCAGAGTTATTATACCTCTTTTGTTGATTTCAAAAATGGCTGATGTCTAAATTATTAAACCAACACACGCAAGCTTCTGCAAGATTAACTAGGACTTCAGATGTACTGGTGAAATTGTAGTTACATCTATTATTTCACCGTAAGTATACACTTCCTTATCATCTATATAGTGAGAGGTGGAAATGTAATGAAAGGCTTTAGTGTTTTTAAATTATGAGTTTATATTCTTAGAAGCACTTTATGTTACATTATTTAGAAAATTATTTTCATAAGAAAATTGTTTTCGTCAGGCCGAACAGCCGAACTGACTTCACTAACATTAGAAAACAATCTTCTCGGGCTCCTGGAACGCAACTGGATCGTTGGTCAAAGGAAAAATAAAATAAAAAAACCATTTCTTTTACCTACAAGGTAAAAGAAAAATAAAATAAAATAGGTGTACATTTAAAAAAAAAACGCGTACTAAAGCGATCCCCACTCTTTCGCCGAGCGCTCAAGATCCGTGCCGATACCTGTAGCTCCCAATCCTTTTCTCTCATCTTTAAGATGCATATTTTCGTCCTGCTGTCAGCTGCTGCTGTACCCATGCTACTTATGTAAAAAAGACCTTAAAATATAATAGGAGAAACTGACGTATTAAGTTTCAAAATAATTCCATACCTACATACGCCTTGTCCAAATGTCTGGCTAAACCATGTTTTAAGCTTCCTACAGAAATACATACTGCAGCCTGTATATAAATAAACAATAAGGAAGGCTTCGATCTAAGATAAACGCGGCTCTGTACCAAAGCTAACACTAACATGCGCAAGCGCCATCGTGACAAGGTAGTCTGTTCTCTCATGTCTTATAATTACTAGTTCCGCATACGATGCGTTTGTAATACTTAAATTATAAGATAAACATAGCAACTGGTTTTGAATACTCACATAAACAATGATAAAAAACCGTGTTATTGTTTTTTTATTACCATATACGAGTTACAGAATAACTACCATTTGGATTTTTTACTGCATTTTTTGATTAAGTCATACATTTATGGGTTTTGACATGCTTTGTTATCTAAATGTCACGTGAACAGTACCATACAGTTCAGCATTTCGTTTATCGCTATCATCGACAAAATGTCACTTTGTTAAGCAGCCCAGGAGATATGGCAAGATAGCTATAGATACTAAAAAGAAAAAAAGTTTAAGTATCGAATCCTTTAAAAATGGAATTGTTTTTGTGTAGTAGAAGGAATGAATAAAATTTCAAAACATTAACTAGAATTTTAAAAAATCGCAATTTCTAAACAATAGTAGCTCGCTAAATAACAAAAGGTCACCGACCGTTTGACAGAACTCGAACGTGAGCTGTGTCCTCGTAATTCAACATTTCTTTTACATAATACATGCAATGTTAGCGTAGACATGGTGACATTAGCGATCAGCCAGTGATACGAATAGTACCGTATTTTAACAGCTTGTGGCTTGTGGTTTAAAACTAAAATGATGGCCATAGATAAAGATGATAGACAATCTATGGGTACTTGTCAAGTTAGTCAGTGACGTATAGATTTTTAAAACTGTATTTTTACAACTTTTTTTTTTCTTCTTTCGCGTATTTTTACAACTTATTGCACCGACGCGACGCGACCCAAAGTTACACGGGACAATGTCAAAAAAAATTACGTTTTACCATTAAAATGGTATAGTGTATTTAGAAATTCAAATAAATATTTGGTTATTAATAAAATGGGAATTAATCAAATTCCAAACCAAACATATTAGCTCAGGATAATACAGTGTTTCTAAAAATGATCAAAAACACGTTATTTAATGGCCGGGTAATAAAATATCCATTATTTTATGATTAAAAAAATAAAACCATTTTAAACCAGTTCTTACTCCATTCAATTATCAATCGGAAAATAAACCTTAAATCATTTTTCTAACGAAACATCGACGTTTTGAGAGCAGCTCTTGAAATAGCAAGCAATTCACACTTGCCTCGAGCGAATTTGACCTCATTACATAAATGAACCTTGACTTATATTAAATAGGTGCGCTTGTAATCAATCTAATGAAGCTTATATATTCCACAATCATGAGCAATACTAAATTCTATGCTATTTTCGTGTCTAATATTTTATGAGTGTCAATTCCGAACTACTGTTTTAGCCATTCTAACATTATGAAAAGACCAAGACACGTACTTAAAAAAACACATTTTCTTAGCAATCAATATCAAAAACTGGTTCTTTTCTGGAATTTTGTGACCCGCAACTGAAACCTGTTAGATAGGTATTTATATATCTCTCATTGAATAAAGTTACTTTATTTACCATTAGAATACGAATGTAAAATACAGATGTAATACATTCTAATGTTATTGTAGTATTTGGCAGCAAATGTATCGAGTCAGAAATTTTACAACAACAACAAATTTTACATCACAATATTCCCTAAAAATCAATTTGCAAATAATTACAACCGCCACTGAATTCCTTCCAAAAAAAACTTCTAAAAACTCTTTCGAAAACTTGTCATAATGCATGGAAGGCTAGAATTAGATTGTCAAACATTCTAAATGTAACATTTGAATAAGCACTAGATCTACACTTGACCGCTGATAACCTAATGTCAAAAGAAGAAAAAAACGTTCCATTTTTAAAAGCAAGAACCGGCAACGGTATCCATACGACTGGGTTACGTCGTTTACATTCGTCACCCTTTAGAAATATTTTGTGTCAATTTCACGCCCTCCATGGGGTATTTTGTTCTTTTCTCCGTGGAATGAAACAAAGCCTTCGGGTGCTTCGTCGAATCCAATGTTTGGCGAGAAAGCTTCGCAGACGGCATGCTAAAAAGCTTTTACGCAACGCGTGCCCGTGTCGACGGTTGCGTCACTTGAAGAGGGGAGCATCGTAGATTAATGTCACTAGACAGACCCGACACTTTATTTTGAGGTTCATCTTATAATGTTTTGTTTTTTTGACAAATATTGGAGTAACTGGTAGTTTTTTATTTATTTAGGGAATTAAATTAGGTGGATGAATTTCGAATGATTAAATGTCAATAAACAGGCTGATTGTGTAGGTACAGATTGATTTCCAGGTTGATAAGATATCCTTTATACAAGGTTTTTGATTAGAAAATATAACGTGCACAAAAAAAATTGCAAACGATTATTTTTGTTTATTATTTATAGAACCTACCTAGATATTAATGGCCAGTATTTTGGGTGCCCAGTAAGGTACAATGTCCTACATATTCTTAAAAAAAAACGTGTCTATTAATTCATCGTTGAAAAAAGTGTGAAGTTGGCAACAGAAATAATTCTGCCTTATTCTGCTTCGTGTAGTTTCGGTCCGGTATGACATTCGTAATGGAGTTTCTGATGCTGTAATTAGCTTTCTTCCGTTTAGTGTTAACAAACACAGAATTTGTTCATCGGTCGTAAACAGCCAGGGATTGTTTGATTTGTCTAAGTACAAGCAAAATGTCAGAAGTAAAAGTTTTAATTAGTATTCACGAAAGCTTGCCGGCTTTTGCAATAGATCGTTATATTGGCAAAGCAAATGATTTTGTTAAGTATTTAGGATTTGTAAGATTTAATACTGTTGCCGTTTAGAGAGTACCAGGAGTTGAGAAACCGAGAAGGAGATTGCCGGATTGACAATTTACATAAGAAGAATACATTTGGCACAGGATGAAGTAGCCCTAGATCTATGTTGTACGAATTTTTTCGTAGGTACTTTATGCCCTTCACATAGAAAACTATTGAAAAGAACACTAAAGAGATGTCATTAAAATCGACGGGGCCCACTAGAGCCGATACCTGCTATGACTGCGGAATTGTTTGAAAAAATATTGCGGCCAAAAGCTGCAAAAGTCTGACACTCCCTCCCACACTCACTCCATCCAGAGCGGGAGAAACTATTTGATGATCTATCACCTACGACCAAACCGTCAAACAAAACAATTGCCACAACCTAGCTGAATTCAATAACACACTTTGAATATCTCAATACATATAATAAACTACCTAATGTAAGCAACTATATCTACTGTACAGCCTTTCAAACCTCACAGTGTCAAGGATACTCGCATATTCTAAGCCTACATGACAAACATATGTCATAATGATAATTAGACATGGCATGTCCTATCAAATGCCTTCTAGTTTTGCAATATAATGACAGTAATTCGCTTGTACAGTCAGATTTTTTCTGACTTCTGTATTGATTGACAAAGAACTGAATTTTTTCGTATTATACATAGTATTTTCATCCTTCTTAACTTTAACTGACAAAGAAAGAAATTTGTGCCTTAATAAATATGTGGATAAATTAAATTGACAGTCAATGTACTAAACAGTAAGTATCCCTGACTGTGCGCAGATTCTTGAACCAGTTCGTGATAGGCGCTGGTCAGGCTTCCTGATGACGTCATGAGACGTCAAGGCCGCCAACATTGCGCAGATTAATTTTGAAGTGTTACCATAGTGCGCATACCGATGGATGCTAGACGAATCGTGCAAGTACTGAACTGCATTATGGTTATGAGTTTATGAGTTGACTGAGGTGGATATTTATAAACAAGCTTAGTTTTAATGGAGCCTTTTTCTGCAGGATTCTTCGAAAGAGTCAGCGTAGCCTTTTTTTTAGGTAGGAAATCATCTAATGACACAAGCCCAAGGGCAGGAGAGCGTGTCAGACTTTTACTGACTAAAAACCTCTCCTAGTTCCTTCGTTGCATTTCAAACCAGGGCCGGGTTTTCCTTTCAGAAGTGAACCCATGGCTCCAGTAGGCTCCGACCCTGCTGGGCCCCTTCGGTTTGTTGACAACTCCTTGAGGCGCGTGTGGAACAAAACGCGCCGTCGACGACTTGGGCTCGGTCCGGACGATTACCGAACGATCGGACGACGGCTATATGGCTGATAATCGGGATCGGGATCCCGGCGGCTGGGACCGTAGCCTTGGAACACAAACGCGACTGATGAAACACGGGTACCTACCCGTGTTTTATCAGTCGCGTTTGTGTTAGTAAAAGCCTGATAATTCCTCGGACTCCATCCAAAGTAGAAGAAACAATTTGATGAATTTCCACCCTCAAAAAATGGATCCTTTTTAGGCTTCCGTACCTCAAAAGGAAAAAAACGGAACTCTTCTAGGATCACTTTTTTGTCCGTCTGTCTGTCTGTCTGTCAAGACCCTTTATCTCGGAGTTGAAATAAAAACCATGTACTTAAGTCTACGGTCCCTTGAAACTGTCAAAAAATCAAACTTCAAATAAAAAAGATACGGCCGTTTCTATCGCAAAAAAAAAACGTAAATTTCGATACTCTCAAAGGAATCAAAATTCATAGGGTACTTCCCATTGACCTAGAATCCTAAAATTTGGCTTAAAGCAAGGTCATATAGCACGAGTATAGGAATAAAAGGAAAAAAAACTGTAAATTTATAGTTAACTACGTTACAAAAAAAAAGTTTTTTTGACTCGCACTTGCCCAGTTTTTTTTTAATCTTTGGTTTAACGGCAACTTTATTTTTTTAAATGAATTAAAAATATATGTATGGTGGTTGATATAATATTATAGTTTATTTTCTTTGTGTTTCACTGTGATCCCACCTGATGGTAAGCAGTGATCAATGAGTGGTCTATTTTACACTGGCAAAAACTTCCTTTAAAAATCTTGTATTCCAAATTTACCCCGTTGATTTGATACAATTAACTTGTTCTAATTTCAATAGATTCGATGGATTTTGCAGTAATTTAAAACGAATAGTGAAGAAGGATGCCACTGGTTAGCGAAAAATTTTAAAAGTATGCTTTTAGCTCATCATTATCCCTTCAGCGGAAAGACGACCACAGCTAGACATATTCCTGCCCCGAGTGTTACCACAACGACCGGTCCTGTGCGTCTCGCATCCATCGAATTCCCGTATTTTCCCCGATTTTCACCAGGTTATTGATCCACCTTGAGAGAGGTCTTCCAACGCTGTACCTTCAGACCCGTGGTCGCCACTCCAGATCCTTTCGGCCCCATCGACCATCTGTTGTGCGTGCCATGCCCATTAATATAATTACCACTTAATTTTCACTATTCTTCGGGCTATGTCGATAATCTTCATTCTCCTGCAGATTGTCTTCATTTCTGATTTGAGTAAATAACCCTCTTCATAGCAGTAGCTTTTTGCTAAGTCGGAGTCGGCCCATGACTTATCAAATTCACTAGAAATACTTTTATGAGTCAGAAAGTACTTGATCAACATCTTGTTATTTTCAAAACTAATTATTATCGCCGAAGGTTACATTTAAAGTTTTAATACTTTTATTTTCATCTTGCGAAGGATTGCGGAAATCCGTCTTGCATCATCTTTTTGTCATAAGTGACTCAATTTTTTTCAGGATATACCGAATGCTCTTGCGTCACTAGCCGTTTATAACTAACGTAAACAAAATCGAAACCAGAAGCTGAAGAAAAACATCTGCACGTATACTAAGTACGGCCGTCTATTCAGTAAAAAACTCTCCACAAAAGCTTAGTTGAAGAGAGCTTGTCGTCAAGTTATTCTATGTATTATATTCTACTAGGTATTATTATTCCATTTATTTATTTTTACAAAATTTCGATGCAAAGCCTCTTTTTCTTCTTGCCTCGGAATCAACAGTAAATCAGTCGTACATGCAAATGATTGCTATAGTTAGCACACAATTTACCATTATTTTCATTTTCGTAACTTTGTTAAGGTTATTTTTGTTGCGACATGCAGCAAATATGGCCTGTCCAGTTCTATTTTAGTCTGGCGGCTGAGTTGCCTGCGTTTGTGATTCTGCGAACGTAACCACTGACTGGATCACGAACAGCAGGAGCTAGAGACGCGATAGATGGCCCAGAAGGAGATGGCGTGACGAGTTAAACTCCTATCTTAAAGATTGGTCAGAAGTAGCTAGGGACAGAGAAGAGTAGAAGAAGGAAAGGAGGGCATTGCCCTGCATCACCATTACCATTTCAGCTGAAAGACGTCCACTGCTGGACATAGGCCTCCTCCAAGTGTCACCGCATCCATCACATTCCCGTGGCCCACAACAGGTTGTCGGTCCACCTTGTGGGAGACCTTCTAACGCAGAGTCTTCCGGTACGTGGTTCTCCAGAACTTTCTTTGCCCTGCAGTGGGACAAAGGCTCATAACAATAATAGTAATTCTTTGGGCAGTTGGATCAAGGGTTTGATCCAGAAAGCAGTGCTCCTGGACACTGTGCTTATTGTTAGGATATTCCTCATTTTTTGTAAAATATATCTGAAAATGTAAAAATTATGTATACCTATGGCAAATCACCGTACGTCTGGTGCACAAGACTTTGACTTGACGAATGCATCATTACCAACGAACCTCATGTCTCGATGATCATGTCTCAACTCTTTAAGTGCAGTAAAACCTTAAATCGATGTTTGTTGACTACGATGCCCTCAAGGTGCAAGGTATAGAATTCATATTCCCCAGTTGTAAAAACTTTTTATTTAATTTGTCAACGATAATAGTCCCCAACGCCCTTACACACGTGTGCCGTCAGAAGTATCTGTAGGTGTTCACGGCATTGTTCAACAACAATGGCGGCGTCTGCGCCTGCGCAACATCTCAGATAATGGGTAATGTATGCAGCAGTTGCATCCGATACTCAAGGACTTTGTTAGTCATCGGCCCGATAAAGGTGTTTTGGTAGGTGTAGTACTGATAGGTGTTAAGTAATGACTTACGTAATTTTCTGTCGTTGAATGACAGTGCTAGTAATGCTTAACCTAAGCCAGTCTATAGGACCTCCTACATATCAAATAGTAACGACCTTCGTGTAAACGTGTAACCTTTTTGCTGTCTCACTAGCTTCTGCCAGCTATTTCACCCGCGTGATAGTAGGAAAGTATTCTAAGGGACCATATTCCCGTGATAAAAAGTATAAGGTCTACCCAAGTGGCAAATTTTGTCCAAATCCGTTTAGCCGTTTTAGCGTAAAGGAATAAAACATATAAACATTCGCCTTTATAATAGATTTTATTGTGATCTTTCTTATCTCCTCCTTTTATTTTCTTGGCTTTCCTTATGCATTAATGGAACATTTTCAGAATTTCAAATACACATGTTATTTATTTTCTTCTCATGGGAGTGGTTCCTCGTAACTAAGCGAATAGAATTGCAGAGCAGAACAGTGGCATTAAGAATATAAGTCGATGCATTAGAATGTGTTGCTGCTTGTGTCATTAATAAATCCTTTCAGGGAAATCTTTACAAGAACTACTTATTAATTCTTGAGACGTATAATAAATGAAACTCTCTAGAGAAAGAAGAACACAGGAACTGAAGTGGCTTGTGAAATACCTGATAATTTCTGCGAAGGATTCTCACATATCACATCCAGGCGCTTCCACCACTGCTCTCAAAACATTGTGAGGAAACTATTAGAACCCAAAATTTAAAGACATGTGACATTCACCAACCCGCACTGGGCCTGCATGGTGGATTGTGGCCCCCGCGTCTAAGAGACTCCTCTCTCGTTCTCTCTTTCTCGTTGAGACTTAGGCCTCCACCTAAGTCCCAGCAGTGGGAACATTATACTTGTATGACGTAAATATTATCTTCAAAATTTCCAACCAGGACGAATAATGGCCAATATTGGCATTGGATACAGAAGCAATTGACCGCATGTGACTATGTAACAAAGCGGATATACTGCGTAAAGTATACTGTCTGATATGTCAAAGAAAAGTCAATGTTTCATAACTTTGGTAAAAGTATTGGCAGAAAAATTGAAATTCAAATTTAGTCGCTGGCTGCATTGCATTGAATACAAACTTGACTGGTTATACCGACAGAAATAAACCAGCGTAATCATCATAGCCAACAGAATTTGCAAGATGAAGTGGAATTGTCTGTGACCAGTTAAGTAAATAAACTGTAACAGAATCGTTGGGGTGCAATTATCACAGGCCCGTCAGAATACCATCGCTGCATTTTTTTTTATTTCTTTGTAAATATTACAGCAGCTTTGGACTCAGTGGAAAGGCGTGCGAAGAGGGTCATTTGTGATCCAGATTTGGTTAAGTCCAATCTACAAAGCCTTGAGCATAGGCATAGGGTAGCCAACCTTTCGGTATTTAACAGGATGCATTTTCATTCCGTTATTTATACCGTATACATCGAAGAATTGGAACAATTTGCCTGCTGCGGTCTTCCCGTTCGATTATAGCTTAGGTGTCTTCAAGGCTAGGGTGAATAGGCTCTTCATAAACTAGTGCGCCTCACCATCAACGATTGCATCACTGCTTACCATCAGGTGGGATCGCAGTCATGCGCTAGTTTATAGTATTTTAAAAAATACAGCATTTGCTGAGATAGGAGTCCATTTAGCCTTGCACACGTAATTTTTTAACTTGATATTTTATTTTAGTTAAAGTGTTATTATGATTGGATAACAATTGATTTTATTTTGTTGTTTCTTCTGGGCGTGTCACAAATAATCTTTTCTTTCTCTTCGCCCTTAGGCTAAGTCATCGGCATCATCATTTAAATCGAAAGACGTTCATTGTTGGATAGCTCGTCATCGACCTTTCCAGTACGTCGTGCATCCATCGGATTCCCGTGGCCTCCACCAGGTCATCGGTAAACAGGGCCTTCCAATAACTAAGCTTAGAAAAACTTGAAGCATTAGCAGATTAGCTAGTACTGAAAATTAGGCCTCTCTTTCCTAGAACTCTGACAGAGGTGCTTGTGATGATGCCTCAAAGTCTATGTTGCTTTTTGTTTTTTTTTTTTCTTCAAATTTCTTATTTTTGTCGTATTAAGTTAAAGAATACTTTTAATTTTATTACAAGTAAAAGGAAAGAAGACCGCCACAAAAATATCGATTACCTACAGTTATTTTAATAGAATACGGTTAGTAAATAACTCAAAGTAACGTCTAGACATCGCAATGAAATCTGTGTCACGCCGATGTCAACGCTCCTACTCATGTACTGAATATTGAATAGGGGAAGGCACATACGTACGTGCACTCAGTAGGGTAACCATGAAATCTGCGAATTTTGTTACAAATACTTTCGTCCTGTATATTGTAAATACTTGCTAATCCCTGTTGTGCATACCTATTTCTAAGTTTATTTTCTTTTACTAGGTTACTCATTTGAAATGTTCTACATTCTAAAATATTTGTATGACATAGTTACTTTTTTTGAAAAGTAAATGTGTAAAGAGACCTGGAAAAGTAAAGAGAAAAGTAAAGAGAAAATATGTAACTGTCATGAGTGTTTATACACACTCATGAAATATTTCTCTCTTAATTATTTACAAAACCTTTACATTTGCGAACCTTATCCTATTATTCTAACTCTGTATTTTGCACGCGACCTCGCTTCTGCCTTATCTTTCTCCTGTGGTGTCACACACACAGGAGTCGAGAATTCAGTTTGGACAAAAATTAGTCAGTTGCAGTCAATGATAGAGTACTTAATAGCACTTTAAAACTTATCTCCTACAATAATACAGATTTTTTTCTTGTTTTAGATGATAACTCTCCCTTATATTTTAAATAAAACAAGCAAGTAAGTACTTATGTTTAGAGAGTTGATACAGATAATATCTAGGTATACAAATACAATGGAGTACAAGAAAAGAAAGAAGGACGTTTTTTAAGGAAAATTAGTGTCAGATTTTTACTGTCTGAAATCCGCTGTGTTATTTCAGTTGCCCTTTTCGTTCCAGTATCAAGGAAACGGGATTTTGCTTTCGAACAATCCCGCAAAAGATGAGGCTTTTAAAGTCTTAGTAAAAACTCCACATGTTACAATCACTTACGATGATATTTAATTTAAGAAAGTAGGTACCATACCATAAACTAGCAGGATTTCTCGTAACGCATTTTAATGCGCAAAAAAAAATTACGTAAAAATAAATGACTGTAAAAAAATATGGTTACCCTATCAACACCTCTACATTATTCGCCTAAATAGTGAAGGTACAAGATTTACGATAATAGGCGATAATATCGACGTTGTACCGATTAACAATTAATTATTATTTTTATAGTGATCCGCACGTTTTCTCTACGTGAATAGAAAGTTAACAAAACTTAAATTTAATGTGACCATTTTTTTAGGGATAGTAGATATTATCCTATCTTAGATCCATAAATATTTCGTTTAAATATTTTAGTTTTTGTTTTTTTAGGTGTTTAATACTTAAATAAAACCCTCACGTTGAGTGGTATAATAGAGGGAGTGTCAGAGTTTTACTGTCTTAAAATCTACCTGTGTTCCCTCAGTTGCCTTTGCACTCAAGGGCCACGGTAACTCTTTCGAAAAATCCCGCCGCCCTTAAGTATTTTAGCTAAACTAGGTATTTATAACATGAATGTTTTAATGGACAATCTATGCTTATATACCTATAGGTGGACAATGAACATCCCACCCATACGCACAGAATGTTTTAGGAGCCTATTGATATATAAGCTACTAGCTTCAGCCTGCAGCTTCGCTTTCTATCGGTGAAAAAATTTTAGCATTCGGACCAGTACTTTCAGAGATTACCTCCTACAAACAAAAAACTAACTTTACCTCTTTATATTATTAGTGTAGATACAAAGTAGAATTCTCTGCCGGAGTTTGTGTTTCCTGATAGCTACAACCTTGGGATCATTAAATCAAGAGTAAAATTGTTACTTCTGGGTAAGCGTGCTCCATTATCGACCACATCATCACTTACCATCAGGTAAGACCATGGTCAAGCGCGAGCCTATCAATAATAAAAAAATAATTACTAAAGGAAAGTATTTTTTTTTATTTAATAAATCTGTTTTAAAAACGGACTGTCAAAAAATTTTGTTGCGAAAACTAAGAGTTCCTGTAAAATAAAGTAATTATTAACATACACAAATTCAATAATGATACATAATTTGGATAATATAATCTCTGTCGTGAACGAAACCCTTGAACGATCTAGCCCAGATGTAACAACGCCATCTATCGATCGTTAGGGTAACACCATCCTTAATTTATTTCGTCAAGAAAATCATTAACAATTTTAGATTTACGACTAGAAACTAGATCAATGGTCAGTAATATCGTAAAATTTCTGTCATTAGATCGTAGCATCTCCACATTTACATACAAATTTAAAAATATTATGCAGATTAATATTGACATTTAGATAATTAAAGAAGACAGTAAATCGCAGTTTCAAGCTTGCACTGGATGTAGGTCGCCTGCTGAACGAAATGTTACAGTATGTAGGCTGGCTGAAAAATGGTTCTATCTGGATTTTAAAACTCATTCGAATTTAAATGAAGTAGGTACCTAATTTAGTAGCAAGTGTTCTTATTAGTCAATTTTTAAAGCCAATTTTACAAAAAAATAAACTTTGCTGCTCTGCTCCTATTGGTCTTAGCGTGATGTTATATAGCCTATACCAAGGGTGACCAACTTAATTAGAACTACGATCTACTAGACTCTGTGAGATCTGCCAGTTACAATATCAATTTAACAGTAAAGAATAAAAGAGCGAGCGAGTTCACATATTTTAGCACAACGCTTCAGAGGTTTAATACGTTAAACTTTCGTATCAAATAAGACAAAATCTCGAATTATGCTGTAAAATCGGGAAATCAAAAAGCCAGATCAATTTGAGCAACACGCCGCGAAGTTCGATATTCTTTTGTAAAAAAAGAAGTTACGAGGCGACAAGACAATAGAATTTAGTAGGGCCGGATAGCCTATCTGTCGCCTCAAGCCATAGTCTTCATGAACTAAAAGAAAATAGCCAAGATCGACCAGGATCAATATTGAGCTCTTGGGGCTATTGTTACCTTTAATAATGCTTAAATAACACTGACATAATGCAAGTGCAACCGGCTACATTATTCAGCTAACAGCTGATTAATTTTTACCCAAATCAGAGTTATATCAGCTGAATAGGTGCCTCTAAAGCTCTTATTCAGCAGGTTTATACAGCTTAAGATTCCATTGTGGACAGTGATTCTGCTACTATTCAGCGTTTCTGTGCTACTTGGGCAGTCGATCGCGATCAACCGGTAGGCCACCCCTTCCTCGATATGTGAGTTATCCAACAGTAATTTTTTCAATTTGAATCAGGTATTCATGAGTTTTGTACGTCCAACCAAACAGACAAACTCTTCAGTTTTATAATATTTTATTGATGAAAGTGTGAGGTTATACATCACGTCTACTTAATATGTAGATTAAAATGATGACACAGATTGATCACAACTAGTTAAATTCATTGACATTTACAACAGATTACTGTATGCTAATTAATATCTTGTTGATTTACATGTATTTATTGTGAAACTGATCTATGTGTAGAGGATGGAAAGATAATAATTATGATTGTCTGACCTGTTGGTCTAGTGGTTAGTGGTCCTGACTGCTATGCCGAAGGCTGTGGGTTCGATTCCCACCCAGGACAAATGTTTCTGTGATGAGTACGATCATTTGTTCTGTGCCTGGGTGTAATTTATCACACATACATATATACAAGTTTCACCTTGTGCTCGTAATAATTTTAGTGTGATAATTAGGTAACTGGATGCAAACAGCCTAAAATAGGGAAAGACGGGGTTCCTTGGAGGAAACCTGCACCTGTGGTGAGGTTCGTGCATAATAAGCAATTAATATTAAATTAGGATTAGGATTAATTTTAAATTACTTTGCTCCGAATAGGATTAAGTTTAGGTTCTTACTTACTTTGTTTTTTTTATTTGCAAGAAATAAAAGGCTTTTTTTTAATTGATAGGATTTTTTTAGGTGGGAAAATCATCTAATTATGACAAATCTTGCTGTTGGGTGGACCGTAGTGTCAAACTTTTACTGACTAAAAACCCACTCCTGTTCCTTCGTTGCCTTCGTCCCAGGGTCCCGGGTTTCGTTTTCACACTACCCATGGCCCCAGTAGGCTTCGACCCTGCTGAGCCCCTACGATTTGCTGACATCTCCCTGAGGCGCGAGTGGAACAATACGCGCCCTCGACGACTTGGGCTCGGTCCGGACGGTTACAACGATAACAAAAAGGCTAATAAAGATATTGTACAATTTGCCCAAAATGGACAGGTGAAGCCGCAAGCGTTAGCTTTATTTACGCCTATTTTATGAAGAGGTAAATAGATTTCGGTATTTAAAAATAATATAATAATAATATCTTAAATACAAACTTGTGGAATCAGAAGTACCGTATTATAGGTATGTGCCCGACCCAGTTCTCGAAAATGGCAATATCACATTATATTGGGATCGATCTATCATCACTGACAGGACTATTGTTGACAATAAACCTGATATAGTGGTGATAGATCGACTAGAGCGTCGCACAATGATTGTTGATATAGCTGTCCCTCATGACGAGAACCTCGTAAAAGCTGAGAAAGATAAGCAAATTAAGTATCTTGACTTAGCTCGCGAGGTTGTCGACATTTGAGAAGTGGATAGAGCAATCATTGTGCCGATAGTCGTAACGGCCAATGGCTTAATAGCCAAGAGCTTCGAACAACATCTAAGGAGGCTCTCGTTAGGCAGCTGGATCAAGGGCCTGATCCAGAAAGCAGTACTCCTGGACAAGGCGCGCATCGTTAGGAGATTCCTCTCTCAGGAGCCCTGACCGCCGGCAGCTTGGACTCTGTTCCCGATGCCGGTGGGCTACTATTTTTTTATATTTTTAATTTTTTTTTATGTGTTTTTTTAAGGAAATATTTAAAAATATAATAAGTATGTAATATAATAAATAAATGGAATAATAATATTATACAACTATCACACAACGCCGTCTAGTCCCAAGCTAAGCAGAGCTTGTGTTATGAGTACTAGACAACTGATAATCATACTTAAATAATTCTAAATACATACATATTATAGATAAATTACACCCAGACACAGAACAAATGATCGTGCTCATCACACAAACATTTGTCCTGGGTGGTAATCGAACCCACGACCTCCGGCATAGCAGTCAGGGCCACTAACCACTAGACCAATAGGCCATTCATCATATTTAGAATAGAATAGAATAGAATAAACTTGATTGTACACCAAAATAGAAACAAAACTTTTACATTAGGTAAATTACTTAGGTATTTATATGAAAGGACTTTTATTTTAGGTGGGAAATCATCTTAATGACATCACCCGCCCTTGGGTGTGGCGCGAGGGTGTGTCCGACTTTTACTCACTAAAACCCAGTCCTGTTCCTTCTTTGCCTTCGATCCAGGGCCGGGGTTCATATAAAAGGACTTCAGGTTTTTTTTTCTGGTCTCCCATCGTGAATTTCATCTTTGATTTTTCTTCCAGAAAATTAAACAAACTATTACGCATATTTGAAATAAGTAATTATGCTGGTTATTTCCATGATCACTATTTATAAAAGATTTAAGTGCTAATTACCTACAAGGAAAATAGGCACGATGCTGACTCGTGTTAAACTAATTGATCGGAAACCATTCATTTTAATGAGCATGTACTGACAATTACCGATCGATTGGATGCAGATTATCCTAATTAGTCATACCTATTGAATAGTAGACAGATACTTAGGTAAATCTTTCATAGTAATTAATTACTAATGAAAAGTAAAGAGTAGGGTTGTGTTTTGCTTCACTGACAGCCCGAATTGTATATTTTTATACAAATGGAGAAACTGTCATTGCAACCGAGGTGGAATTCACCCGAGCCGCAGACGAGGGTATTATGGAACCGAGTGCTGCTGTAACTTTCCACGTGTATCAAATGACGTTTTTCTATATACTTACGAAGAAATAAATAAACGGGGTTTGACCGGCGACTCGTAGCAGTCGCTAAGCGCTTAACCTGATACGAAAAATGTAATAAATTGTAGTGGGGGCGAGCTGACGCGCTTTTCCGCACTAGTAAGGAAAAAAGGAAATTGCGTGCCTAAGTGCGGTAGGTGTATTGATAAAGTTATTTGATGATTGCCCCGTAAAAGGTGTAGCATCGTTAACTATAACTGCAACCTCAAATACTTATACATACGTGTGTATACCTAGATACACAGTAGGCACAAATTAGAGTTAGTACACTACTGCAAAATATTGTGTTTAAAACAATGGCTTACATGTTTTGCCATAGGCAGTGGCTGACCAAAATGGCTGATAAAATTGCACACTATGTAAGTATGTACAAGAAGTTGCCGAATACGGTTTAGTTTTCAAACAAAGTAACAAACAAGATACGCGCGAATTTAGAGATCTGAATTATTAAAATAAATATAGGTACTGTAGGGATGGAGACGCAATGAAAAGCTTCTGATTAGATTTAGACTATTATTATATTGTTTGAAGCACTTTCAAATACATTTTCTATAAAAAATACGTCTCGTTTTGTATGACGTCTCCCTATCTATTGTTTGAACATCAATCAAACCTAAAATTTTTATCACATAAATCTTAAAAGTATAACATGCCAGTTTGCAAGAAGGAAATTATTAGTGGGACCTGCATGGTCACCACAGCACTCATTAGATTGAAATAGGTAAATAGTAAACTAAAGATTAGCTATCAATCACGCAACTTAGCTCTGCTTAGCTTGGGACTAGACGGCGTTGTGTGATAGTTGTGGAATATTATTATTATTATTAACTTAAGGGCCTATTACACTACTCGATATTCAGACAGTCTTATAGACTAAGACTGTCTGTAGCGTCACACAAGAAAAAAAGCAACTTATTCCAATGTCGTGTAAAGGAATGAAACAGAATGATGAGATAAATAGATAAACATAGACTAGGACTGTCTGAACATCGAGTGGTGTAATAGACGCTTTACTGGAGCGAGATATCTGATTCCGATTCACAGGTTTATCTAGTTTCGGAATCAAAGGTTATATTTACAGTGTCATAGTTTATTCTCGTATCCATTTTTCAATAACTTGTGCACACACTATTGTCCTTGTACTTGTACCATATTTGTAATAAATATCAACTTGTTTATTACCACAAAAAAAAATAGAATTTCCTCTAATAACTTCCTTTTAAATGAATTGATTGATAAAACCTTTAAGACTTCGACATTTCATCATGTAACCTTCGGCTGACTTTAATAATGTCATTTACCTTGCTATTAAAGCATTAAATAAACAAATGAATGAACATTGCTTATTAACTGTTTTTTAATAGGTATTTAGACTACGTAAAACCAATCATGACTCTAAGGTCTTACGAGTTACGAACCTATTGACATTGATTATAAATGTGAATTATTATTTGGCAGAACAGGACGATGCGGCGACGGTAGAAAGATAAACTTGATTATTAACGGTTTTTGTATTTAAGGTGGGATATCATCCATTGACAGCCCTTTCGTGTCAGACTAAAACCCACTCCTGTTCCTTCATTGCCCTCGTTCCGGGTTCTGTTTCGCATCACCCATGTCCCCATTAGGCTTCGACCCTGCTTTACACCCATGGTTGCTGACATCTCCATGAGGCGCGCCTGGAACAATACGCGCTGTCGAGGACTTGGGATCGGTCCGGATAATTACCGGACGGTCGGACGGCGAGCTACCCGTTGCTCGCCGTCCGCAAGCCCGTGCCTACGGTGGCCGGAAATCGGGATCAGAATCCCGGCGACTGGGACGTGAGGGCCATTGCCTCACGCGTGGGGCCGCCTCCTTTGCTAGCATAACTGCTTCGCAGAAGGAGACCGCCTGCCACTTCTCTTCGCTCCAGACCATGGCCTGTATCAAGGCCCGGTGCGAGAGATCACTGACGCCGCGTGCCCCCACGAGGTGACGTCGGTGCTCTGCCCAGGCGGGGCACACCACTACTGGTGGGGCTGGCCCTTAATGTCCGAAGACAGACGTGTGTAGAAAAGGGAGAGGGTAGCCAGCCTTACGGTATTTTATGTACAGGATGCATTTTGGAGAGTGTGCGAGGGAAATAAATGACTTGATTCCGCCATCTCCTTTCTACCATTGGACAAACCGACGTACGGCGAGTAACCATTCTTACCTTACTTGAAACCGCTACGGTCCGGACCAAGCGATTCGCTTCGTCGTTTATACCACGTACATCGAAGGACTAAAACAATTTGCCTGCTGCGGTCATCCCGTCCGATTATAATTTAGGTGTCTTCAAGGCTAGAGTGAATAGGCTCTCAATAAACGATTGCATTACTGCTTTCCATCAAGTAGAATCTCAGTCAAGTGCTGGTTTATATCAATTAAAAAAAAACTTCGTATAGTTGGTTAGTAACATTATTATTATTGTTTGGGTCAGATTATTGGCTGCCTGGAGTGGAGATTCGCAAGAGCAAACGTGCTCGGGTAGGGATTTTGACCGTATTTCCAGGATTGTCCTGATAGCGTTGGTATACCTCTCCACCCCTCAAGCACATCAGGATATGTTGCCCTCTTCGTGATAGCGACCATTTTTGGGGGCCCATTTGTTGACCGTGCACAAGTCATCCCCTGCCTTTTTATCGATGGATATTAATAACATTGTTAAGGCTTGGGTCATAATTTTAACATAGTCCAGGTTACCAGTCCACTTAAGACACAAAAAACCATAGCAAGGGCCTCTGCGAGTTGGTTTCGGCCCCTCGTACGCTTTCCAAAGGTCCAGGACCTCAGGATCCTGAGATGAATAAACGAAATAAATAATAATAATATTTTTTATTAATAATTTTAATTTTAATATTACTAAAGTGCATTAAGTATATGTAGGTACCTAACAAAAATTCTGTTTAACTAGCTTCTGCGAACGGCTTCGCCCGCGTCAAAGCAGGTTTCTCTATACAAATTTTGAATTTTGACCCCCGTTTCATCCCCTTAGGGCGTTAATTTTGGAAAATTAGTGTTCGCCTACGTCATAAAAGGAAACCTTGAGAAAAATGTCACACTCCTAGTCCCAATAGTTTCGGCTGTGCATTGATATGTCAGTCATTTGGTTTCTCCTGTTATGTACTTATATAGATAACAATGTTTAAGTAAATACATTTCATTCACAAAGTTGCTGAGGTCACCTAGCTTGGTGACCTCAGCAATGCATTCTCTACGACCCGAAGACGCTAAATGCCAGCCGTTTCCCATACTGCATGTGGACCGTTATAATCGGATGATATAATTGGTAAACGCATCTGTACTTCCTTATTTGTCACTCGCCGCTAGTATCGCAACACTAAAAGGCACGGATATTCTTATTTAGTGGTTTTGTTAACTTTAAGGATCTGCTATCTAGGATTTAATGTAAAAAAAACTGGTAAAGAGCGTCCTGAATGTTGAGGGAAACTATTTAACCAGCAATTGCTTCTGCCAGCGGCTCCACCCGCGTGTAAGTATAAAACTATCCCAGGGGAACAAACTCCCAAGAGAAAAAGTATTCCATGTTATTTTCCAAGATATGTTGTACCCCTGTGCCAAATTTTATCTTCAACCGTTTAGCCGTTGTAGCGTGAAAAGGTAACAAACAAACACAAAAATATATACTTTTTCAAGAATAATATTACTCTGATTTTACAATAATATTGTTTTTTATTTAGCTTATACTTCCCAGTGCTGAGCAAAGGCCTCCTCCAACTTCTTCGACCATAATACGAGTAATTAAGACGCTATATATTCCCATTCATTTAAAAATAGTAATCTTGTAAAAGAAAAAAAATGTATACGAAAAAAATTACAGACTTCAAAAAAACAACAAAACTTATATTTCGGATGAATACTATATAATAACTTTAATTTCGGAAGTCGGTATTGTTTGTTTCTTATTTAACACCGACTTCCGAAATTAAAGATATTTTGATCCTTTTAGTGTTTTTTTTAGTGAAGGCTGTTGTTATTTTTCTTTTGTAAAAAGTTTTTTATTTCACACATTTTATTTGCGATACACTTATAACCAGAGTGCCTATTTCCCATAACAATTCCAATTAGCCCAAACATTGCTAGGATACATTGTTTTATTATGAAGTTCCCGTGTGTCCCTTTCATCTTCCGGCTTCATCATCAGATCAGTTCGATAGTACCTTATAGCCAAAATACATGACAATTCTAACAAGCCCAAACACGGCTAAGATACATTGATTAATTACGGAGTTCCGGTGCCTATATTCCGGCTCCATCATCATCATCAGGTCACTTCGATGATACCATTTTCAACATAACTATTCAGAACCATTTATTTATTTGTATTGTCATAGTCGCTTAACTATCTTTCTTCATTGTGATATCTATGCGAGTAAGAAGTTCCGTTGGTCATTTCTGGTCAACTACATCAGTTCCACTTTATCAAATGTTACTTTTTGACTGTAAATGCTTAAATTCTCGATGAAAATACCAAAATAACTATGTGGTTCCTACAACATTTAAGCAGTTCCCTCCATTTCTCATGGATAAAAAAAAAATTGCAAATCGGTCCATAAACGACGGGGTTCTAACGGTTGTTACCTTTTCAGGACCGCAACCAGAAAGAAAGAATATAGAAACGAAATCTTGTAAGAGAAAATAATATATTGGATAAAAAAGGCGTTTTTCAGTTCTTGATCTTTATTAAAATTTACTACAGCTTACATAATATTACTTACATTGGGAATAGAAAAATTCAAACATTAATTGCCTAGATATTAATAACCGGAACACTGTTTTATCTATTTATTTATGATGGCCTCTTGATGTAACACAAAAATACTAGGTGTTTCAGAAAAACTCTACTTTTGCTGAGGCATATAAAAAATATCTACTTATAAATATGCGTTATTTACAAAAACAGAAACTAAACTCTAGCATTCATGAAAATGCATCTCAGAAGTTTTGTAGGAATGTTGTTGATTACTTGTCTAATGTTTTCTTTCATCCCACTTAGGGAACCTCACACCACCGGATTTTTTCCTCTAGGGTTATCTGAAGAGTAGGGTGTACAAGAGTAATTCATCAACCATATTTGAATTGAAGGAAAACATTAAAATCATATTTTTATGCATCTGCATAAAATTAAATATGTATATGTTTATTATATAAATATGTATGTTTATTTAAATATGTATGTATGTTTATTTTAAATATTATACTTTTGTGACCTTTGTTTTTTAAATAATACCTATCTGATTTTTTTTATGCACCTGCCATATGCCTCTCTACTATCCTAGGATAACTGGTAGAAAATGCCTTAGTCATTAAGTCAATAAATAATTAATTAAGTAAATAAAAGTGAGTTTTTTTTGTTTTTGTGAGAGACACTGTACATGGTATAATGAACGGAGTTTTAAGTTGGTGTACTTCTTCACACATCCAGGCCACAGCAAACTTGACAGACAGCTGACTGTAATTCTATATTATGTTTTACGAAACACTATAATTTTTCAAGTCAATCTCATTATCATAAGTATTCACTATATTAAGTTTGTCTTCAAAAGGATGCTGCAATAGACATTGTAATAAAATCTAAAAACAAAGACGATTGTTTTGGAGATTCTCTTGTTATCTCGTAATCAAAGCAGAAGGTTCCGGTTCACGGCAAGAGCAATAATTTAGTATACTTAAGTTTGTAACACTGAATGTTGAAATGTTCAGCCTAGTGTGAGTTTTTTACTTAGTCAATCACGTTAACAAAAAACTGGGCAAGGGCGAGTCGGACTCGCGCACTGAGGGTTCCATACAAACTTACCTATGAAAACAGTTAAATTCCCGAATTGAGTTAAGAAGATTTTTCCGAATCGCAAAAATAAGTTTTTTTTTTTGTGAAGTAACTACAAATTTACAGTATTCACATTTTTTCCTATACTTGTCCTACGAGACCTTGCTTCATACCTAATTTCTGGATTCTAGGTCAACAGGAAGTACCCTATGAATTTTGACTCCCTTGAGAGTGTCGAAATATACGTTTTTTGCGACATAAACGGCAGTAGCTTTTTTTTTTTGTTACTCAGAAGTTTGATTTTTTCACAGCTTCAAATTAAGACAGATAGAAAATGTGACAATGTATATATTTTATTGCTCGTGACTGTACGCCCCAGATCCATATGCATGAGTACTTTCATCCCTTGAAATATTGCCAATTTTACAAGGCACTCTATATAGATAGCTCGCCGTCCGACCGTCCGGTAACAATCCCGACCGAGTCCAAAGAGATTTCAGCAAACCGTAGGGGCCAAAGCCTACTGGGGCCAAGGGTCTGCTTCTGAAAGAAAGACTCGGCCCTGTTATGAAAGGCAACGAAGGAACAGGAGTGGGTTTTTAGTCAGTAAAAGTCTGACACACCCTCCCGCTCTGCTTAAGAGCGGGAGGATGATATTCCCAGCTAAAAAAAAAATTGGTACATGTAAATTCTGATTTACCGTTCAATAGGTATCGTTCATTGAATAGTTTTTCATGGAACAGGAGCGACCATGAATTCTATTTTAGTATAAATATTCACGTGGTACGAATACTTGCGCAACAATAGTCCATTACTGCCTACCACTATAAAAGTAAGTATAGTCAACAAAACAAATATGTATGCAGGCAAAAAATAACCATTATTAGCAAGTAGGTAAGTAAATAATCATTAATTGAGCAAAAGAGTAAGCTACATTAGTATTGAAACTACAAAAATGAGAGTGGCTATTTATTTCACATAAATAAAACCACAGTCCTTAAATCTAGGAATCAATTTTGTATCTTGAAGAACAGTGTAGGTACTTCAAATGGATTAATCTAGATTTTTTAATTGTATGATTGCATACAACGAACCATAATATTGTAAATGGTCGCGTTCAGATTTAGATAAATAAAATCTAAGATAACGTAATCAGAATAGTGTTTTCAAAGCATTGACTACTGATCTATTACTATCCTTTTGCTAGGGTAAATAATGCTTCTTCTCCTACAGAGAAGGCAGAAGCATTCATCATCATACATGATAATATACTCTTGAAATAGTTTGCTTGACTCTGGATTAAAACATGATCAGCTCTCGTAAAAGTTATGTTAAAGAAACTCGGCTTTTACTGACTAAAATCCACCTGTGTTCGACCAATCCCGCAACCCTATAATAAAGGGCCCGTGTACTTATTTATTTTGTTGAGTGTACATTACAGAATGCCTACATACTTAGGCCTATTCTATTCATTCAATTGGCAATTCAAAGCACACATCCATCAAGTAAATATGATGGTAATGATAATAAATGGTCGATATTCGATATATCACTTCCTGCCTTCAATACTTCGCTCTTTTGATCCCGGATGACAATTTGCATACACGTAACTATTTGGTGTTACTGACGATTCGGACACAGTGCCCGAAACAACACAATTTATTTTAAATTTTTTCACTAACGATTCGGACACTACCAAATTTATTGAACCTATTTGTAGCACAGTCAGATAAAAAAAGTCTTAAAATGTAATAAAGAAACTTATTACCGAATAAATCTTAAAATAGAATATGAAGAAAATTATACCCGCAATTGCCGCCATAAATCCAGCCAATTATTAATATTAATTTTGGTAATGCTTTTTTTCCCCATAAACTATATTTTAAAACTTTTTATCTGACTGTCCTAAACAGTGTGTCTGAATCGTCAGTGAAAAAAATATTGAAATAAAAATGTGTCGATTCGGACACTGTGTCCGAATACACTGTGTCCGAATCGTCAGTAAGTCACTATTTGATAACACCTACTCGTGTAAGAGTTATGACACCACTACGCGACTTCAACAAACGAATCGCCTTATTATCATAATAATAAGCTGGCACTCTGCTTTTGCAAAAACCTTTCGATTATGAATAATAAATCAATTAAATATTATATTCTGAAGCCTTGAACTTTGAGATACCGGGCAAATTTAAATATGTCAAGCTGTAATTCTGAATAAACCCGTTATAAATAGCCGCTTCAAGCTTAGGATTTAAAAATGTGTGGATCAGAAATCGCTATCAATGCATTCTGTTACATATCTGAAAGATTATTTTATTGTCCATCGTCGTACCACCAGACGTATGGCGATGTGCCTCCGGTACATGGTGGACATCCCAGCTGTACACACCTTGTTGTACCACCTAATTCCCTGCCGGAGTCTTGACTTCCTGATAGCTACAACCTCTTTCTGGAGGTCTTTAAATCAATAGTGAATAGGCTGCTTCTAGGCATGCGTGCTCTATAGTTGACCACATCGTGAATTTCTTTTTTTTAGGTGAGATAATGGACAAGTGCGAGCTTATCAATAGTAAAAAAAAACATTGCACATTCATAGCAGATTTATTTAAAAACTATTTTTTGTTTCTTTTATCTTCGCATGGTTTATGCATTTGATCAGTGTCAAGTTTAGAAAGTATATTTTAGTTTTAGATATTTATATGTATATATATACAGTAATTAGTTTTTCACTAAAGTGTGCACAATCTAATTATTTTTGTAGTATTTGGCATTAAATGTATGTAATCAGCCATCTCAGCAAGCTTCGCTGAGGTAGTCGATCCTACAATAACATACTCAACATCATTTTATAGAGATCACATATTGTCCAATTGTGCAGACACTTAGATACAAAACTACAACCATATTACATCACAATATTCACTAGGAATGTATTTGTAAATAATTAAAACTGCTACTGAACTTCACTTGAAACAATCCCGCAATGAAACTTTAAAAACTAATTGAGAATCTTCTTCTTAGCGTATCGATGGCAAAACTAGTTAAATTCCTTGCCTGGCCCAGTATTCGGACACGGCAGCGCAGCGGCACGCAGCAGTACAGAGTTTGAGGTGGGAAATCAACAAAAAAACTTCTCACTCTGGGTGCAAAGGTAGTGCCAGACTTTTACTGTCTGTAGTCAGTAAGCAACCACAGGAATAACCACGGGCGAGTTTTAACCCACCTGTGGTCCTTCAGTTGTTCTTTCGAACAATCCCGCAGGCCAAGTACAGGGTGATATTTAATTCGTTTGCACTCTTTTGTGGGTGAAAGTACAACTTACACCATAGAATCAACTCACACATAAGGCACACAGAACCGTACCAAAATCCTTGCCCCCCTAGCCAAGTTACGACCGTTTCGTTTCGATTCTCTTGCGTCGAACGCCTCAAGTTCGCCTTTGTTTTGACGTCATCATGTGATCAGAACAAAGTAATCGGAAACGTGGCCAACTCAAAGTGTTCGCTAGGGTGGCTGTAGGCCATAAAAATAGTTTCGTGCAGAAATTGAACCCTCAACACATAGCGCAACAGCTAATCGTTCACTCGCTGAGCCAACCGTACTTTCGAGTTAAAAGTCACCCGTATAAGTATTATGCTGGTATCAGGTACACTCATAATCCAATTGATACTTCAGTAATTTCATAGAATTACACAAATAGATGACAGCATAAATACCTCGAAAACAAACCTCTCTATTTATGAAAAAATAAAAACAATAATTTCTATAATAACAATTGTTATTTACAAGTTCACAGTATTGATATTGAATAAATGAATAAACAAGTAAAGGGTCATTTACACTTGAGTATTAGAATGCGTGTGGGTGACATTTACCGTTACTGCCCACTTTGTGTAGTGTCCCCAAGGAACCCGGCCCGAATTTCAATTCGACACCTAATTAGACCATGTATGGTAGTATTCTGTTATGATGATTTATGCTATGGTTTCATGATATACCTACGTTTTTGGATTTGAAATTTATGAAGAGAGCTGACAGGGTTTAATTGATTGTATATGAAAAATAAATAACTAGGATGTACGCGTCTACGAATAACTAATGCAAAATTCATATTAAATCAAGTTGGCATTATCAACTTATTTTCATTCAGGCCGACTCTCCTTCTATAGTCTGTCCAATGTTTTGACGAGGACAGTTGATTGCTTTTCTATGCTATTTTTTTGTTTGATTTACACACTTGCTTATGCAATTTACTTTTGACTTTGAAAGAATAGTCAATATTCGATCTACTTTCCATTAATAAAAATTGGAATAGAATAGCATAGAGAGCTTTAAGGGTTCGAAATTAACATTTAAACCATTTATTCTGTTACTTAGAAACAAGACGTCAAAATTTCATTAAAATAGCACATTTTAGATCTTCTCTAAGTTAGAGAGTTATATTAATGGTTTATTGAGTACTAGCTTCTGCCAGCGGCTTCGCCCGCGTGATAGGTTTATTCGTACAAACTTTAGACCCTCGTTTCATTCTCTTAGGAGCTGAATTTCGAAAAATCCTCTCTTAGTGCTCGCCTACGTCATAAAAGGAAACTTTGTGCAAAATTTCACGCTCCTTGTCCCAGTAGTTTTGGCTGTGCGTTGACATGTCAGTCAGTCAGTTTCTCCTTTTATATATATAGACTAGCTTCTGCCCGCGGCTTCACTCGCGTGAATGTAGATTTCTCCACATAAACTTTGGACTCTCGTTTCATCCCTTTAGGGGGTGAATTTTGTAAAATCCTCTCTTAGTGCTCGCCTACGTCATAAAAGGAAGCCTTGTGCAAAATTTCACGCTTCTAGGTCCTATAGTTTCAGCTGTGCGTTGATATGTCAGTCAGTCAGTTTCTCCTTTCATATATATAGATAATTGTGTAAATACATACAAGTTACATTATCACAAATACATTTTAAGGGTTCCGTACCTCAAAAGGAAAATCGAATAACGGATTAATGGATCTCTTTGTTTTCCGTCTGTCTGTCTGTCAAGTCCCTTTATCTTGGGAACGTGTGGAAGTATCGAAATGAAATTAAAACCATATACTCAGGTCTGCGGTCCCTTGAAGCTGTGAAAAAATCAAAATTCTGAATTAACGAAAAAAAAAAGATACGGCCGTTTATGTTGCAAAAAATGTGTATTTCGACACTCTCAAGGGAATCAAAATTCATAGAGTACTTCCCGTTGACCTAGAATCCTAAAACTTGGCATGAAGCACGGTCTCATAGCATAAGTAGATATAGGAAAATATCTGAAAACTGTAAATTTGTAGCTACGAACAAAAAAAAACTTTTAACCTTTTAACCGCTTTATTGCCAGGGCCCGCTAAAGAAATATCCGCTTCATTGTCGGGGCCCGCTAAAGCTGATGCTGACCAGTGCTGCAAGATTGTTGGAAAGAGTCACCGTAGCACCGGAATGTAAGGACAACTAAACTTAACTGAATTAAACTTAAAAAATACTGATGTATTAGTCTGTAAAAGTCTGACATTTCTTATTCCACCCAGAGTGGTAGAAGTTTTTACTGATTTCCAACCCAAAAATTGAAAAAGACAGACATATTCACGATATTAAACAAACAATGTGATATTTTGATAGGTAAAATGTAAAGTGTTTTTAGAAATTGATTCTAAAAACACTCGAACAACTAACGGAATAAGTCGATTCGACAAAAAAACATTTGAATAAGTTTTTCATAAAAAGTTAAGTGAACTAAACGGTGCAACTGTTCACACATACAAATCAGTTCGTGATTATGTTCTTGATCACTCTATTATTAGAATAACGTTATCCGAATTCAATCAAACAAGTAGGCATATTATGCAGTATACATATTAATAGGTGATTATAAAAAAATGATGGTATACATGTGTTCATTCTAGTAAAAAGCTCTTTTAGTTTACATAACTTTTATTCTGTTTTAAAAGCTTTAAGATTTTGACATAGCCTTACACATACACACACACACACACACACACACATTGACACAATGAGTTTAACAATAATAATAATAATATTCCACAGCTATCACACAACGCCGTCTAGTCCCAAGTTAAGCAGAGCTTGGGATAAATTAGACAAATGATAAAAATACTTATATATTTCTAAATACAAACATATGATAGATAACAGAACAAATGATTGTGCTTATCACCAAACATTTGTCCTGGGTGGGAATCGAACCCACGACCTCTGACATAGCAGTCAGGGTCACTAACCACTAGACCAAAAGGCCAGTCAAACAATATATATTAATTATTCAATAAAAAATTATATTTATTGAAGAGAGAGAGGAAGGTTAAAGAAAAGATGGAAGGATTGTGTGAGAAGTGATTTATGAAAGAAAAGGGGGTTAAAGATAGCGTGACGGGTGACAGGCTAGAACGAAAAAAAAAACGTGTTGCGCCGACCCCAAATAAAACGGGACAACGGCAGGAAGACGATGATAAATCAATTATATTTATTAATATTTCACTAAAAACAATTTTTTTTTAAAGTATCCTATCGGTAACGAAAATAGATCCAGGCTACTGACAGTTAGGTCTCCAGAGAACGGAACCACTTAACAATACGATGTCCAGAAGGACCGCTTTCTGAATCAAGCCCTTGAGTCAGGTATCCTAACCTAACCTAACGATAGCCAAGTTACGACCGTTTTGTTTCGTTTTTCTTGTATCGAACGCCTCGAGTATGCCACGCCTTTAATTCCTTTTTTCTGACGTCATCTTAACGCTCAGTCACGTGGTCAGAACAAAGGCATCGGAGGCGTAGCCTACTCGAGGCTTTCGACGCAAGAGAATCGAAACGAAACGGCCGTAACTTGGCTAGGGGGGCTGATGTGTTACTCGAGCCTCGTGGCTATATAGTGTGATTGACTGACACGACTATCAGTACAATGATAGCCATGTCCACATCCAACATGTCAACAACCTCGTGAGCCAAGTCACAATAATAGATTTGCTTAAAAATATCATGACGGATAATTACGAAAAAAAATAATAATAAAAAAAAAAACTAAAAAAAAAACAATCAATCAATAAAACCAATCAATCAATAATATTATATAAATATTTCTTATTACTACTCTATTAAATTAAAATATTTAAATAGGCAATGACTATCCAATTTGTGGTTTCTGGGCCTCAAGTCGGCTATTACAATAGTGTCAGAATAGTCTATCATTGATTTCATAATTGTTAGTTTTGACAAGTTTGGTAATCTACTAATATAGTGGCGTCATTATGACTTTCCAATTATCAACCACTAACACCTCCATTGAAGGAAGTGGCATAGAATGGTAATCTCGTACATAATGACAAATGAATATCTGACGTTTGCGGTAATCTGCTAAAATTTTGACAGTTCCTTTGATCAGTGGCCTACCATTAGAACGTTGTTGTGCAGTCATTGCTTTCAATAAGCTCGATATTGTCATTCTACCACAACTCTATTACGAGATCATTGACCGTTCAATGATCGATCAATATGAATTGGCAGATTACGAACTTTTAGCAAAATGACAATGGGATCGTGTAGGAATGACAAATTTATAAAAATAGCAGACTTGGGCCCCAGATGTATGTAGAAAATAGGTGGTTACGGTTACTAACCACCACAAGACATAAATAAAACTAAAATCATAATACTAAAAAATACAGTCAATAAATGAGCACATTTCACTGTAGCCACGGTAGTTGGTTTTCTCTCAATAAGCTAATTAATTTCTCGGTCTCACCCATACATAGGCGTTCCCATGAAGGTTGCATTAATGGCACCATTGAATACTAGCCCTCTTAACTAACCGGAACTTAATTAGACAAGTACAATAACTTCCGTTGGGTAGAGGAACTGTTGTTTATAATGAAACATAAAATTGAAAAGAAAACGTGTCTTCATTAGTATGGGCATGTAATTGGAAGGGATGCACAGTGCCGTAACTAGGGCGGTGCCAGCGGTGCCTAGGCACAGGACGCACACACCTGGAAGAGCGCATTTTTTTTTCATATCTAGTCCTTTTTGTTTGTATTGTACTTTTTTCTAGGGGCGTATATCTAGAATAGAAGCATCGGGCTTACAAAAGGCTTGTTACGGTACTAGATGCAACACAGTAAAGGGCTTATTACACTACGCGATATTCAGCACACAATATTCAGAGTCTTATTTTTTGTTCCGAGTAAGACCAGTTTAACCCTTATTACACCACGCGATATCGACTAAGACTGTCTAAATATCGAATAGTGTAATGGGCCCTTAAGAGAATTGAAATGTTGATAGATAGACCGAGGGGGAAGCGAAGACTGATCATAGTTTTTGAGGGCAAGCGATTGAGGGAGGAGAGGAATCTTTGATAGAATTACCGCGGCCCTGAAACGCAAGGGGCAACTGTAGGAACACAGGTGTGTTTCAGTCGGTCAAACCCTAACTCTCCCTATCGCTCCACCCACGCAAGAAGTCATTATCTATAAAAAAAAACCGGCCAAGAGCGAGTCAGAGTCGTGCACTGAGAGTTCCGTAGAAACCAAACTATGAAAACAGTTCGATTCCCAAATTGAATTACGAAGATTTTTACGAATCTCAAAAAAGTTTTATTTTGTGAAATTTACAATTTTAAAAGTTTTTTTTTGTGACATAACTACAAATTTACAATTTTCAGATTTTTTCTATACTTATGCTATGCGACCATGCTACATGCCACATTTCAGGATTCTAGGTCAACGGGTACTTCCCTTTGACCTAGAATCCTGATCCTCCCCTATGAATTTTGATTCCTTTGAGAGTGTCAAAATATACGTTTTTTGCAACAGAAACGGCCATATATTTTTATTTCGTTAACTTTTAAGTTTGATTTTTTCACAGCTTCAAGGGACCGCAGACTTGAGTATAAGGTTTTAATTTCAATTCAATACCTCTACGCGTTCAACAAAGTTATCCTATATGGGTTCCTTCATCCTAAAAAAAAAACCTATTATTTATATAATTATTGAATTCCGCCTAGCGGCTTGACAGCCGTCCTAACTCATCTGACTTAAAAAAAACAAATATTTTCCTTTTTTTATCAAATTCAAACATCTATTCTATATTTTAGGTATAATTAATTGCCTTTCCATTCTGCTAGTTAAAAAGAGCTGTCGGCAAATCACATGCGATTTCTTTCGAAATCACTAAATACATTTTGAATGTCGCAGACACCGAGCTAGATAGTCCATCAAAATCATTTGCTTTTATTCAGTCACCTTAATTAACGACTTATTTAAAGTGTTTATAGCTTTCATGGTTATTTTAACTAGGCTCTACCTGCAACCGGAAGAACCTATGTTCATGGTAGTCACCGTCCGGTCGACATTGGCTCGGCTATCTATAGTACCTACGATGAGGCGAGGTCGACCACAGCTGTCACTTTCGAGACGAGACCTTAGCTTTAAAGGAAGTCGTACAAACACGTCCATGGCAATAATTTGACAAACAGTGTCTTTAATTAGGAGCAGTAAGATATCTTAGTTAAGGAGAAAATACTAAAGCCAATTAAGCAAGGAAAACGCGGTCAACGACCCACCTGCTTTCCGTTTTTAAAATTAAATACAGATTTCAAAGATGGAACTAAAGATATAACGCGTCCAATATATTTTTTTTAATTTGCCCCACACTATGAATAACATAACTAAGTAATCGTAGGTCTTTTTAGGTGCGATATCATCCATTATCTTCTCGCGCTCTAGGGCAGAGTGGGAGGGCGTGACACAAACTTTTACTGACTAATACCCACACCTATGTTCCTTCTTTGTTATGCGTTCCAGAACCCCTGGGTACCCTTTCGGAGGATCTGTATCGTTGCGCATCATGTTGGGGCACATGCTATCCCCTAATGTATCACTGTGGCTTTAAGAATTTATTGTATCCTTAAATACATTAACGTTACCCTTGAATCGCTAAAATGAGGAAAAAATCTACATTTTGCAAACTTAAATTGTGAAAATAGATTTTCTTAATTTTCATTTTCATTAAAAGATGAGGAGATACAAATGAGTAATTTAACCCCCTCACATATTCCATTTTTTGTACAGCAAGTTTACACACTTATAATTCATAAATAAAATAAACATTATGAAATATTATATTATATTATATTATATTATATTATATTATATTATATTATATTATATTATATTATATTATATTATATTATATTATATTATATTATATTATATTATATTATATTATATTATATTATATTATATTATATTATATTATATTATATTATATTATATTATATTATATTATATTATATTATATTATATTATATTATATTATATTATATTATATTACTTAGTAATCCAGCCGGCGATGAGTATCTGATTTCTCAAAGCAAAGTAATACATTCATTCGTCATTAATTTCAATAATAAGTTTCCATTATATATCTAAGGGCATTTGAGAGAGTCGCCACCGCGACTGATGAGAAGTGTCCATTACATTGTCCATTCATAATATTCAATATCCTGTCGATTTTCCATTCATCGTTTTCATCCTCTCTCATTTGATTTTCTTCGAAATCCTCGTTTGCTATCTTACTCGAGAAGCAGCCTTCCGAAGTTTGGAAGTCTAGAAGAGTTTTGAGCCAGTAGTTACGGATGAACTGAGCGTGACCAAAAAGGCCGCAGAGACCAACTGTGGATGAAAAAGATTGCATTTAGCGGAGATGAGAATGTTGAGATGGAAGTGTGGTGTGACGAGAATGGATAAAGTGAGAAATGAGTATCGGGTGACAGGACAAAACGGAAGAAAAAACATGTTGCGGCGATCCCAATCATGGGACAAGGGAAGGAACATCTTCCTGCCCTTATCTCGTGTTACGCACATCAACATGTGTGTACAACTAAGGAGTGGAATTCCCTGCCGGAGTCTGTAATTCCTGATCCCTGACTAATTCTCTATAAAAGCGTGCTCCAACGCAGCAACGTTAACCACGTCATCGCTTGCCATCAGGGAAGATAGGAATTAAGCTTGAGCCTATTAATAATTAAAAATATATTTATGACCCTTTTTTTCACTTGTTATTATTAAAAAAACAGCAATATTTTAGGGGATGAAAGTTCCCACAATTATGAATAACTTTTACATCTGGACCAATCTGGAGATTGCGAAAAATCAGCTGCTCTCTGGACCCTCGAATACTGATAAATGTTTGCACCGACTGGACAGGTCCACACAAGTCTATGGTTATATGGTATATGGTTCTTTCCTTAAAAGACCATCTGAGACACTTAGGTAATCTGCATGGTTCTCATATGATTTGATCATTAAATGTTTGCTGTATGGACTTTAAAAGAGACTTTGATCCCTGAGTTTGTTTCGGTGTTCTTCTCAGGGTAGTTAGCTGGGATAAACTGGCCACATCTATTTTAAACTGACGAAATAATTGACGTGTAAAAGTGTTTTTAAAAACCTATGTGCAAAATTAATATCATTTATAGTATAATTATAAATTTGACCTGAACGTTTGATAGGCTTTTTTTATATTACAAAGTCAATAAAACTGATAAACTCTTCCAGGCCTTTTCCTAACTATGTTGAGGTTCACTTTCAGTCTAACCTAATGCAGCTAAATGTCTTGGCAGATTTCCTGGCTATCCGTAACAGTTGAAAGCTCTACAAATGACAGCTGAGATCAAGGGTTTAACTAAGAAATTTCGGTATGTTAAAATGGTCACTCATCCACAGTCCTACTTCAGCAAGTATTGCTTAACCTTGAAGTCTAAAAAGTCTAAAATCGATCCGTGCAGCTGTTTTGTTTTAGCCACAAAGTCCTTAAAATTTATCCGACAGTAAATGTTTTTACATACATAAACATTTTAAACCCTAGAAATAATGCCAATGAATAAAAAGCTTTCCTCTATAAATAATCACTTACTCTGTTCATACATGAGGTCAGGAACTTGGAAGCTATTGGAGGCAATGTACTCCGCTTCGTAGAAACACTTCTTGCAAAACATATCCGTCTTCACTTTGTCCTCTTTTTCTGAGAACACGACGCATCTTCGAGAGAAACGGGCGATGACCAGAAACAAGAGCCTAAAATATAACGATCCTTTATTCTTTATTATACGCACAATTTTATACAGACAATAAAAATAGGACAGTTGATGTACATAGGCGAGCTTAACCCACAACTGCGTTTTCTTACAGCAAACCATATGAGTGAGAAATAAATTTTACATTTGATAAACTTTAAATGTACAAGAAAAAATTAAACACATAAATTAAATCTAACTTAAAACTAAAAATATGTTAAACAGATATGTGTACGGCACACTATACATAAACATAATATACGATGATTTTTATTTAGACTAGTATATTGTATCTACTCAGCAAAACATAGTACTTATATTCTTGCCTGCCAAAATAGTTGTTTCTACTAAATAAGAAACAGTTATAGAGTGGAATTCCTGCCGGAGTTTGTGTTTCTTGGTAGCTAAAACCTGGGGGTCTTTAAGCCAAGAGATAATAGGTAACTTCTAAGCAAGTGAGTTCCATCATCGACTAGATCATCGCTTACCATCAGGTAAGATATTAAGTAATCAGACTCATAAAAAAATGCTCTTATACAGGCCGGATGATGGCAGATGGGGCGGTAAGGGCACGAGTACTTTGACGATTAAAATACAGGAAACGTTCTTGATTATTCAAAATTACAGTTATATTTTGATACCATTTGATTCTTTCTACTAAGAATTCAAAAAGGTAAATGATTTAGATGGCTCTTAATACATCAATCACCTTCAAGTAATGCGAGTTAGTACTCCAGAATATAAAAAACTTTAATTGTGGAATCAAATCCGAAAAAAAAAAAAAAGTTCAGTACATTTTTGTTTAAATAACTCAATAAAATGTTGAGCATTAGAGGACCTAATTGGTTCGTTGCGAAATATCAGCACTGATCCTATAATTTAAATTATTCATTGTGTTAAGTAGTTTCACCCTCTGAAATGTTACCAGTGCGTAAAAAAGTCTTTTTATTTGACTTACCTGTGTGTCAGCGCATAGCCAAAGTCACTGCCTCTTTCAATCATCAGCCTGCAGTGATGTGGAGTCAGACAGTTCGGTTGAAGTCTTCCGTTCAAATATAAATGTGGAGTCCGCACCAGGTGCGCTAAGCATGCATCTAAAACAATTATAAAGAGATGATTATTTGTTTGTGGGAGTATCTTCGTCTTCGCGTTCTTCTTAAAGTGTTTTTTAATGTTCAGTACCTAAAAAGGAAAAAACGGAACCTTTATAGGATCACTTTGTTGTCCGTCCGTCCGTCTGTCTGTCTGTCAATACCCTTTATCTTGGAAACGCGTGGTGGTATCGAGTTGAAATTAAAACCATATACTCAGGTTTGCGGTCCCTTGAAGCTGTGAAAAAAAACAAACTTAAGTTAACGGAAAAAATATACGGCGGTTTTGTCGCATTAAACGTATATTTCGACACTCTCAAGTATAAGAAAAAATCTGAAAGCTGTTAATTTGTAGTTACGTCACAAAAAATAAACTGTTTTTGTGGATTTGGAAAAATCTTTGTAACTCAATTCGGGAATTTAACTGTTTTTATATATGTATTTGTACGGAACCCTCATTGCGCGATTCCGACTCGCATTTGCCCAGTTTTTTTTATTATTATTAGTACTAGACTAAAGCATGCTTTAATATCTTCCTATTTTAATTAAAGGACTGCAGTCAACTATTCAGCCCCATCGACCGTCTTCTCTGCAAACTGTAATTTAAGTTTAGCTATTCTTTGAGACATTTCGGTAACCTTAGTACTCCTGCTGTTGATCGAAGACTCCTGCGGATATCTACATTCCTGATTCGATCAAGGAAATCCTGAGCTTAGAACTTTCCGTTATCCTTTGGGTGACTTAAAGCCTTCTGGCACATTGTGAGCGCCCATGTTTCAGTGTCATCACTGGCAACACGAACTGGTCTAGCCTTTCGACTTGAGACACTGTGGTATGTCGGACGAAGAAATAATATGCAGCTTTCCGAACGCTGCCCAGCTAAGTCGGTTTTGACGATTGACCTCTTTCTCGAAGTTAGATCTACCTAACTGGATCGCCTATCCCAGGTAAACGTAATCGTCTACAAATTCAAGTGTAGAATTTAAAAATAATAAAAATAAGGATTGCCAGTCGACAACCAGACAGCGGAGGAATTTTTCGAAGGCATATTTTAAATTGTTTTCAGGATACAGTTTTGATTTAATCTTCTAGTTTTTTTTTTTTAAACTCAAACTATTTATTTGAATAAAATCATTTATAAGTTATGAATTGCCGAGGTTGGATAGTAACACAAAAATTAAAAAAAGAAAAAGCTATTTGCATGTCTTTAAAAGCGTAAAATATCTATGGAGAAGAACGTTCAAGAAACTCCAAGAACTATATTAGTATTAAAAAAAAAATCTTTACCTGATTCTTTAGGCGAAGGGAAGTTTTTCTCGAAGTCATTGACATTATTGTAGTAGTCCTCCCATTTCCCATAGATTTTGTTCAACTGTTTTGGACCGTATATTTTTGTTTGTTTCAGCAATTTTTTATTGAATTTATCTGACGGTACTGGCCACGTGGATGCGTTGTAAAATAGTAACGTCACTGAAACAATCAATATTTAGAAATATGTGTAGTTATTTAGATTCTGTAATTGAGAATGCGGATACAATATTGTTATTTACTAAATTAAATCATTTTTGGTTCTAATAAACAAGTATTAAAAAAAAAAATTCATCAGCAACAATGTTATAAAGCTTTAAAGCTAGTAAGAAAGAAAAGTCCGACATGAACTTTGACGTCAAAGTCCATCACGACTGTACGGCTGCCATAAAAACGGCTGGCGTCTTGGCAAGAGAGACAGATAATAAATATTTGTTTAAAATTGTTATATTGCTTTTTTATCAATTTAGATATTATTTTTACAGTTCTATTTCATTAGTTTTTTTGTTGATAAAAAATATTTTTTTCATGCATATTTCCTATTTCCGTAAATATTACACTGCAAAACATGCAGGACAATCCGAAAGGAGACAATTCGAAAAAAAATACTTTCTAATCTTTTTCTGACTATGTTGGGGTTGGCTTCCAATCTAATAGGGTGCAGCTGAGTATTTTCCTTCGCAACACTGTAGGTATATTAGCAAGACCGGTCTCAGTTTTTATGGCTCCTGCAGTGCTATTCTTTAAAAAAACAGCCTTGAGTGCGCGACGAAATCAAAATACTCGTACGTACATAGGATTAACAGTCCAATGTATAGGACCAGTGGATTATTAATCCTACTTTTTTTTTATTAATCTTACGTATTTGGATTTCGTCGCTGCGGCCAGCGCTGCACTTAAAGCTGTTTTCTTAGAAAATACTGATTACTATTACGACTGTCAAATACCTTCAATAATCAAATGGCAGTTGGGACCAACGTCTTAAGGACCACCATGGTTAACCAACCACGGACCTAACTTCGGCAAGCAATGCTTTACTCTGGTGATCGACTCTATTCATAAAGTACAATTAAAATTCCAATTAATTGTATTTCAGACTCTGATTATGGAGCTAAATAAATAGTAGATAATTAAAGAAAACTAAAGGTTGATCTAGTTCAAATTTCCTATGTTTGAACCACTGTAATTTAGACATCAGATGTCTAAATTTAGACATTTAGGTTTAAATTTAGACATCAGATGTCTAAATTACAATGGTTCAAACTAATATTAGATTCTATTAATAATGACGCATGATTCATAATTCAAATGTCAGCTTACCACCAGCAGTAGCAGCTCGTTTGCTCACATCATGTAAGATAGTGATCAAGCGCGAGAATTGACAATAATAAAAATACAGGACCAAAAACCCGTGGAGATCTTCTAAGGAAAATTGCATTCAATTCAATCATCTTGATATGAATATCATGCACTTTTTATTTATTTATTAGAACTTCATGCAACACAAAAGTACAAAGGCGGACTTAATGCCTTAGGCATTCTCTACCAGTCAACCTAGAGTGCTCGAGTGGTGAAAAGAAAAATGCACTTTAACGCCTATGTTTATTTGTTGTTATTGGGTTTTCGTAAGAGTTGTATCTATGTGTTTAGGCGCTTCAATATTACAATGTTGGAGTGCCTAAAATACAAGTTAATGCCCCTTAAGTAAATTAACTATTAGAAGTCTGCAATCATCTACTGCAGAATCAGCTGCTGCTGAATGTATATTAAATATTATATTGGATAAATTTGAAAAAATAGCTTACTGCACGTTAATGAAAGATAAGCTGGAATTGTATCACCCTTTATTATCATAGCGCTATTGTATTGTCTGACATGTTGATTTGCCCGGATAAAAATTGTAGGCGTTCATCTCAAACTCTCATGTCAGTTCAAATTACTCGTAGTTCGTTCGTAGTAAGACTATTACTACTATAGTTAAATGCAAGCGTATCCGTACTATAACCTTCTTAACACACTAATAATTGGTTAATAGAGATTTAATAAATTAAGAAAAACATCAAATCAATATTTTTCAAGAGTTGGATGATCAGGAAAACACAGAACCAAAATACCTTTGGAAACCATCAGTTGACAAGTTCAAAATACCTAAATCTATTTAGTAATATATTTGTACTTTCACCACTTGTACGTTAACAGGAGATATTATCTATATTGTATTTAAATGGAGTAACTGACTGACATATCAACGCACAGCCGAAACTACAGAGACAAGGAACCTGAAATTTTGCACATGGTTTCCTTTTGTGACGTAGGCGAGCACTAAGTGAAGATTTTGCAAAATTCACCCCCTGAGAGGATGAAACGGGGTCCAAAGTTCAGTAGCGTAGCTAGATGTGGGCGAAACGGGCCGGAATTTGTGAAAGACAATGGCCTCGCAGATATGAATTTGCCCATGTCTAAATTAATCTACGCTATGCCTCTGCCAAAGTTTGTATGGAGAAACCTATTTTCACTAATACACCCGCTGACAGAATATAGTTAAAAATATGTATGTAAGCCTACACAACACTGATTAAAAAATGGCCACAGGTATCTACAGCGATTGGCTGGTTTGTAAAATCATTACTATTAAGTTTACTCTCACGCTTGAAATACGAAATTTGAATCGTCTCCTTTCGTCTCAGTTCTAAATAATTTACTCTAAATACAAATGCCATGATAAAACACACATCACACATAAAGGCACGAAATATAGAATGCCACAAGATTATTTCACATTCAATTCCGGTCATTAACAATAATATTAAGCAAAGAAAATATAATTATTACATTTTATATCCTGCCCCATTTTCGTCACATTTTCATTTTTTTGCACCATTGAGTGAAAATAATTGGACAATTCGTCATTCTTCACAAATAGATTTTCTAAACGCGAACGTGTTTTTTCAGGTACACTCGATCGCTTCTCTTGCAAAGTTTGTCTCAAATTCACTGCAAAGAAATTTATTAAATCATATCAACACTCTTATAGACACATCCAAGGTCATCTTAGGATTTTAACTGTAAATCACTTAAAATATAGACATATTTATTATTTGCGTTATCGTTTATTTCAAATAGGCCAATTACAAGCACTTTTGAATTGTCAAAATGTCGGTCAGTCAAAAAAAGTGAAGCTAAATTAACTGTTATACAATGAATTTGCAGTCCAGACCTATTTTTATATCCTTCAATAACGCTATACCATGAAATAAACAAACAATGAAAAGTAACAGTAGGTAATTAATTGTACATATTTTTTCATTAGAATTTTAATAATGATTTTTTTATGATTTCATCTGCAATAGAATGTAGATAGGTAAGTTATCTAATACGTTTCGTGAAGTAAGCTTTCAGAGAATAGTTTTATTGACACTGTCCCCACACACCTATTAATAATCGTATATAACGAATAATTAAAAATAATAATTAAGAGTAACCATGGGCCGGTTCATCTCGCTTTATATTGCAGGTTGTCTAGAACTGTCAATTAACCACGTCTTGTCACAAACACAATAAAAGTTTGAGTTATTGTAAGACTTCTAGTCTCCTAAAATCATACTATTTTTTTAATAAAAATAGACATTTGTACACAATTACTTTACACACGAAGGCACCAAAATATCAACTAAAAGAGAACACTTTCATTTAAAATATCGTTTATAATTGTACAATCTCACCGTCAATCAAAAACAATCCAAACTGCATGTTCAAATCCACGTAATGTTTATGCCTTACACAAAAATCTACCACTTTTTCCAATGCACTGAAATAACGGTCAAAATCGGTTGCCGTTGGAAAATCGTCAATTATGGCTTTGTATGAAAGTTTATCATAGGCGACAACACCACTCGTACAAGTAACAGTAATTATAAATGCTAAAATTGAAATGAATTTACACAAAAATAATGACTTAATTGACTTTGACTCATTCATGGCGATATTTTTTATCTCTTAGCCGTAAAGATGTTTCAACATCTGAATTCGAATGAAAACTGACCGCATTTTCTTCAGTGCTATTGTTTTTATCAAGAGATGAGGATGAGAGAACAAAGACGGATGACCACTTATTTTCCTCGAATTGTTTTTCCCACACAATACTCCCACAGAGTTCCTATACAGTTTTTCTTGGCCTCGGGTGTCGAATTTTATATTAAAATATTGTCTTTTGATTATTATTCGCGAAAATTTATTGGATTATTTTACAACTTTTACATCACAAGAAAATGATTTTTACATCACACTAGGGCGTAAATTTTTGTTCGTATGTAAAAAGGTTCTACTTGTGCACGTATGTGTGCGTGTTTGTTACTCCTTCTCGTTCAAGCGACTGAACGGATTGAAATAGGCATATTGGTGGACCATGTCCTGGAATACAACAAAAGATAACTTTTATTCTGGGAACTTGATTCCTTGGGATAATTTTAGACTTTATTTTTTCATAAAATCGTAAGGATATAGTACTGGTGACTTTAGGTAACTGTTAAACAGAAAAATAACCTAGATATTGTTTTAATGGAATCGGACAAAAGGTAGGAGGAAAATAAACAATTATCCGTACCGCACTTTTTACTTATCTATGAAAATACTTGCAGCAAATTCCTTTCAGGCACAAAATTAACTCATCAATGAGAATTGAGCAGGCGCGTATACAAGCAAAATGCAGGAGGATTTGGTTTTTTTTTTTTGCTCTTTTTAGGTTTCCGTACCTCAAAAGGAAAACATGGAACCATTATAGGATCACTTTGTTGTCCGTCTGTCTGTCTATCTGTCGGTCTGTATGTTAAGATCCTTTATCTCGGGAACGCGTGGAGGTATCGAGTTGAAATTAAAACCAAATAGTTATGTTTGCGGTCTCTTGAAGCTGTGAAAAAATAAAACATCTAAGTTAATAAAAAAAAAGATACGGCCATTTATGACGCAAAAATACATTTCGACACTCTCAAGGGAATCAAATTTCATAGGGTACTTCTCGTTGACCCAGAATCCTGAAATTTGGTATAAAGCCTTAAGCCATATGTCTTATAGGATAGGAATAAATCTGAAAACAATAATTTTATTGTAAGGTTTTTTTGTGATTAGGAAAAATCTTCGAGAGATACGGAAATATAACTATTTTCATAGGTGAGTTTGCACGGAACCCTCAGAGCGCGAGTCCGACTCGTACTTACCTAGTTTTTTTAATTTAAAACCTTACCCCACTCCGTAACTTACTCATACATCGTAGGGTCGTTCACTAACATGTAAACTCAGATACAAAAGACACCCAGACCTTCGCTGAACCATAAAGAACTACAAATATTTATTCCGCGCGGGAATCAAACTTGTAACACGTAGCGCAGTAACCAATCGCTCAACCACTGCACCAACGGCGCCGTTATCTAAAGGACCTCTGTAATCAAAATAATGGTACCTCTTCTTTAGTAATCTGGTAACATACCTAAGTGTTGGCTCAATTAAGATGACTCAATTTAGTTCACTAATCAATTTCAGCTAAAACTTTACTGAAAATTATCAGTCCGGCTGTTCAAATTCAGATTGTATTTTTCGGTGGAAAAATCATCCAATAACATCCCCCGCCCTTGGGCGGAGCGAGAGGGTGTGTCAGACACATCCTGTGTCTGACACACCCTCTCGCTCCGCCTGACTAAAAACCCACTTCTGTTTCTTCGTTACTTTTCATACCAGGGCCGAGTCTTCCTTTCAGAAGCAGACCCTTGGCCCCAGTAGGCTTCGACCCTGCTGGCCCCTACGGTTTGCTGACATCTCCTTGAGGCGCGCGTGGAACATTACGCGCCGTCGATGACTTGGGCTCGGTCCGGACGGTTACCGGACGATCGGACGGCGTGCTACAGCACAGGTGCTTTACTTGTGTGTGTAATTTATTTGATCACCACTACATTCAATGCGATGAAGAAAACATGATGTCAAAACCGAAAAGAACTAAAAGTTTTAGCCAATAATTCGTAGACGTAACATCTACCAATCGGCCTGCGTGGTAGTTTACAACGAACTCAGTCTTGCAAAGAGGATGCATAAGATCCAGTATTTAACAGCGGGGGTATTATAGTGTGCCTACGAGACCAGTGTTTAACAGCGGGGGTATTATAGTGTGACTACGAAACCAGTGTTTAACAGCTGGGGTATTATAGTGTGACTACGAGACCAGTATTTAACAGCGGGGGTATTATAGTGTGACTAGGAGACCAGTATTTGACAGCGGAGGTATTATAGTGTGAATAGGAGACCAGTATTTGACAGCGGGGGTATTATAGTGTGACTACGAGACCAGTATTTAACAGCGGGGGTATTATAGTGTGACTACGAGACCAATATTTGACAGCGGGGGTATTATAGTGGGACTACGAGACCAGTATTTAACAGCGGGAGTATTTTAGTGTGACTACGAAACCAGTAATTAACAGCGGGAGTGTTATAGTGTGGCTACGAGACCAGTATTTAACAGCGGGGGTATTATAGTGTGACTATGAGACCAGTATTTAACAGCGGGAGTATTTTAGTGTGACTATGAGACCAGTATTTAACAGCGGGAGTATTTTAGTGTGACTACGAGACCAGTAATTAACAGCGGGAGTGTTATAGTGTGGCTACGAGACCAGTATTTTACAGCGGGGGTATTATAGTGTGACTACGAGACCAGTTCTTAATATCGGGGGTATTATAGTGTGACTACGAGACCAGAGAAAATGTGACAATTTATATGTCTTCTTACTCGGGACTGTACAGTAATCTATATAATATATAAAAGAACCTGACTGACTGACATATCAACGCCCAACCGAAACTACAGAGCCTAGGAACGTGAAATTTTGCAAAAGGCTTCCTTTCATGACGCAGGCGAGCACTAATAAAGAATTGACCAAAATTAACCCCCTAAGGGGATGAAATGGAAAAGTCCAAAGTTCGTATGGAGAAACCAAATATCACGCGGGCGAAGCCGCTGGCAAAAGCTAGTAATACATATACATTGTCACTTTTCCCATCTTAACTTGATTATTAACAATATATATATGTCTTCTATTAATTGCACCTGCCATATTATGTTTCTGCACCACCCTAAGGTCGACTGGTAGAAAATTAAATCCGCCTTTGTACAATATTTCATTAGTGCATTAAGTTTTAAATAAATAAATAAATATATTTTTGCTCGTGACTGTACAATTCAACATACTGTTTTCTACCCGCATGATGGCGGGTTAAGATGTATTGCGTGTCTCTGTAACTTATAGCGGGGATAAGCTGTAGCTAAGCTACGCCGCAGGTGTCCACCATTTTAAGTTCTTTCAATGATTCACGCCCGATCCCCGCAATAAACAATGATTACGTAGAAAAGAATAAATATTTTTCTTCAGGAGCCGTAAAAAGAATTAGCAGTAGGTATTTGTAGGTTAAAATAAATAGGATTTTTTTTTACCTGGTCCTAGGGTACATCCAAAGCATGGACCCTATTTTTATTACAATCTAGCCATATATACAGACTAATAAGTAATTTAATTATATCGTAAACTAATAAATTGTCTTTACTAAGAATGTGTCCAATAGCACTTTTCTTATTGTCTCATTAAGGCGAATACACTTCGTTCTTGTATTTATTAGGTAGCAATTATGCTACATAACACTATTCACTATCACTAAACACTAACTCGAACGGTTTTGTTCTTTTTAGACTTCTCGATTCCTTCTACATAAATCGTGTTTGATACTTAATATGTATGGATATATTTAGATACGGATGATAAAACAGATGGTATATGTCAAGTAATAACTTCTTATGGAGTATTCTTCGCCGGATCGTGGCAGAGAAAAAACCATCACTAACTGTGACACGACTAGTATATTTAAACGATACACGAATAGCTAACAAGTAAATAAAATATTCACAGCAGTAATTGTAATATAGATTAATATTTAATAATAAGTCTCAATTATATATCTGAGAGCGTGAGAGAGCGACACCATCGAGACTCCCGTGAAATGGGTATTACACTCCCCATATATGATGTCCGACGGCCTGTCAATGTTCCACTCTTTATTTGTATCCTCTCTCAATTTATCCGCTTCGAAATCTCCAGTTGCTAGCTTCTCCGAAAAGCAACCTGCTGTGGTTTGGAACCGAAGAAGAGTATTGAGCCAGTATTTGCGAATAAACTGAGCGTGGCCAAAAAGGCCGCAGACAGCAACTGAAACAGTTTAATAGTAGATTATGCGACTAAGGTATAAAGCAATGTCTTAAAGTCTCGGGCGGTATGTTGAATCTCGAACGCAGTGAGAGATTTATATAATTAATTCCCGAGCACTGCAAGGGTCAAAGAGTTATCTTTCGAACAATTTTGCAGTCCTGGCAAGGAAAAGTAATGCTAAGATTGTTTTTCCTTAAACACTTACTCTGTTCAAAAATAAGGTCAGGCAGTCGGAAATTATTTAAAGCAATGTATTCCGCCTCATTAAAACTTTTCTTGCAATATGTATCCGTCTTAAATTTGTCCATTTTTGCGGTGAACATGACACATCTTTCTGAAAATCGGGCGACGGCTAGTAATAATATCCTAAAAAATAACAATAGGACACCAATCAAAATAAAAACATCGTATGTATATATACATTAAAAATTGTACGTAGCATTAGATAACAAATGTAGACTATACTTTGATAACACAAAATAGATTAATAAAACGATTAAGTACAATGAGTATGTAAACTAAATAGTTAATGCTAAGGTGATGGCGGCCGTGCTTCGGGCCAAGATGGATTTTGTACAAATAAATAATAAGGTACAGAAGAGTAAATGGTTACATTAAGCATACCATAGCATACCTAAGACGAGCCAAGTAAACATTTTATTAAAAATAAGTAAAATATAAATGTACTTTTTTTGCGATTTAAACGGCCGTGTCCTTTTTTTCGTTAACTCAGAAGTTTGATTTATTTATAGCTTCAAGGGATCTATTAAGTATATGGTTTAAATATCAACTCGATAACTCCACGCGTTTCCGAGATAAAGGGTCTTGACAGAAAGACGGACGGATAACAAAGTGATCCTATAAGGGTTCCGTTTTTTCCTTTTGAAGTGCGGAACCCTAAAACCAAATAATTAGTGATAGAAACATGAAAAAAAGAGAAATTACCATATTTGTCACATAAACAGGAAATATTGTGAATGTCAATCACTTTTACTGAATACAAATATAAAGTTTATAATAAATATTAAGTACGAGTATATCATTGCATCAATGCTTCCTTAAAGTTAATGAAATGAGTTATTCAGGGGCCTTACCATTTTTTTTACTTTAGATAGGAAATCATCCAATGACTTCTCTTGCTCTAAAGTGGAGCGAGAGAGCATGTCAGACCTTTAATGACTAAAACCCACTCCTTTGTTCCTTGTTTGCCTTGCGTCCCAGAACCCCTCCCCCCCCCCCTGCCGAGGATCCCTTCTTGACAAGACATGCTTATTAAAAATTCAGGCAGGCATGCGAGTGACAATGCGGGATAGAGCTAGGTTTATTTATCTATTATATGTATGTATTTCGAAATATATAAGTATGTTTATCAGTTGTCTAATACTCATAACACAAGCTCTGCTTAGCTTGAGACTAGAAGGCGTTGTGTGATAGTTGTGGAATAGTATAGCAGTAGTATAGTATATACCCTATAAAGCTCCATCCTCTTTAAAAGTTCAGTTTAGGTCGTCAAATGGATCGCATTAAGATCTCATGATAAGGCCTTAGTTATCCATATTACGAATCACAGTACTTGAAATAGTAATTTTGAAAGCCCGTAAACAGACACGTACTTCTGTGACTGTCAAAACGGTGGCGGTAAAAAGCAAACACTGTAATGGATTTTCTATGTTGAATGTTTATTTAGGAGCCATCTTCTAATGGTACCAATACGTGTATATTGCTTGTCCTTTTTAAGATATAAACAAGTGACCATATCGTACCTACCCTTATTGCAAAAACCAACTATCTGCAATTTTTATCCAAATTAAAGTTAAATCCATTTATCCATTCGTCTCATCAAGATGAATCGACAGGTAAAACCGGTTATTAGCTACGACACTTATTTACAAAGTTCTCAGCAGCCGCAGCGGCAGCACCAGCACAGCACGATGAGCTAGGAAGATGGGATGGCGCAAGCGTGTCGACACCGGGTACGTCCCACACTAAAGGTCCATCTTCCACGAAAATAAATACATACCGTCCGGACTCTTACCATCGTCGCGTGCCAGGCCATGAGGTTCCAAAACAGCCGGAACGCCGACGGTAGCAAGGGCTCGTCTGATAATGTCGTTAATGTTCGCGTGCCGCGCTATGCGTCTCGCGCTTCGACTGCATGACAGGCCGTGGTGACCGACGCTGTTGACAACTTTGTCACAGCGACAGCGATGAGGAGAACAGGAAGGAGCGCCAAGGCGTAGGGCAACAAAACAGCTAGGCGGAAAGTAGTATCGTCGAATAAGGTGCCATTATTCGCGACGGCAGTGCGTGAAGCCAAAAACCTGACTCCTAATTCCCCACAGCCAGCAGGCGCGCACATTCCGCAGTAGTAGCTGATGTAAGCATTAGATTTTCCTGGACTACTTTGCAGAGCGGCTCATCCCACCGTCTCTGGGAAGTTGGGTTGTCGCGTGGATTTGTATTCAGGCATGCGAGTCTCCAGGCATCTATAGCCTCGATGAAGCAAGGCACATTGAAATAATTCAGTGAGGGAAAAAGGATATTCCTGATTAACTTCTCGCCGTAAACCGAGGATATAAAAGCTGGTAAACTAATTCTAGAAATTTTGCGGACACCGAGGCCAAGCTTGGGCCGACCAATATCCGACCAGTATCCGTATGGGAATACGGATGGGAAGGGAAGCTCGGTCATCCATGCCATGTTTAAAATTGACGTAAGGGTGTGCCGGATAATTTGGTCCATTTTTTCCAAAAGGGGTGTTTCCATATATGAAAAGCGCGGAGGAAATATGTTAATTTAGGGCCGAAACAGCAAAAACGAATTATGATGATGGCCGAATGCATGTCAAATTGGATTGAATATAATAGTAATAACATAATATATAATACAAAAATGTAAAATGTTTGGTGCATTTAGTTGGTTTTTGCAATATTAACTGACTGACCATATTACCCTCCTGTACCCAAGACGTACCTGTGTGTCAGTCCGTACCCGTACTGATTGTCTCCTAGTATCACCCGTTTGCAGCGAGGTCTTATCCCACAGTTTGGTAGAGTTCTTAAATTTAAATGTGATACATCACTTTGCACCAACAGTGCAATGCATTCATCTGAAGTAAATAAGTTAAATTAAAATAATCTATCTATCTATATATGTAAAAATGAACAGCTGTAAGTTAGTCTCGCTAAAACTCGAGAACGGCTGGACTGATTTGGCTAATTTTGATCTTGAAATATTCGTCATAGTCCAGGGAAAGTTTAAACGGTAAGAAAAAATGGAAAAATCACAAAAAAAAATCCGAATACAACGCCATCTCTAATTAAAATGTCATTATAAAATTAATTATGCTGTTCTGGTAATGCCAGTAGATGGCGTTATCCTTACTTTAGGCGTTACGAAGTTCGCCGGGTCAGCTAGTCTTTGGTTGAAGTGTAACCACTTGAGATCGATTGAACCGATTTGTTTAATATTTAGCATAGCATAGCATAATCAGCCTTTTAATGTTCCCACTGTTGGGACTCAGGCCTCCTCTATCTAGGAGAGGGAATGGGCCGTAATCCACCACGCGGGCCCAGTGCGAATTGGTGAATGTCTTCGAATTTTTAGTTCTAGGACATGCCGGTTTCCTCACGATGTTTTTCTTCACCGTTTTGAGAGCAGTAGTGATGAAATAAATTACACAAAGTAATGCACCTGGCTGGGTTAGAACCCGCGATCTACAACTCGTAAGTCGGGACCGTTACCATTCGGCCACCACTGCTCTCTCGTTTAATATTTATTTACAGATTTTTAATGTAGCCTTAATACCCTTATTCGGATATTTTAATTATTCTACCCTCGGGTCAACCTATTTTTTATGCTCCTTTATGATATGCCGCCCAAAATAAAAACATTTGCTGAGAAAATTACGAAACGAGACTTTAAAAAAAAATATTGGGTAGATAATATTAATTTTAATAAAGAGCTTGTGGCTCAGTAAAAAATCCACACAAGTCAATCTTCAAGATTAAGTAAGTCTTGCTAAGGTTGGCTAGTGAACGGGTGACGATCTTTACCCTTCTGGAATGGAGAAATCATCCTCCATGCTTCTTAAAATACGGCAAGCCGTTGGTCCCGGCTATCATTTATAAATATTTGACAGTCGTTACGAATGGTCACCCAGTCTTGCCAAAGGTTATCTTTTTATACAATTTCGGGGTTTTGGAGATCAGATAGACAGTCACTCCTTATAAAATCTTAATATCGAGCTACATCGACTTTGACTGGAAGCCGACTCTAACAGAATTGGTAAAAGAGTGGGCAGAAACATTGAATTACTTATAAATAAACAATTAAATTATAGTATTAAACATGATATAAAATTGTATGGATAAAGTGAGAAATGAGTATAATAGGGGAAGTTTGAAAGTGGCGCCAGTGAATGAAAAGTTGAAAGGGAATCGTTTGTCTTGATGTGGTCATGTGAAGAGGAGGGATGAAACGCATGTTACTAAAACAGTTATCAGTTTACTTGTGGATGGATGCAGAAGAAGAAGGAGACCAAAGAAAAGATGGATGGGTTGTGTAAGAAGTGATATGAAAGAAAAGGAAGTTAATGATAGCTTGACGACGAGTGACAGGACAGAATGGAAGAAAAAATTGTGTTGCACTGACCCCAAATAAAACGGGATAAGGGCAGATGATAACATGACATAAAATTGTAACATTTATTAACGTGTAAAAGTGTTTTCTTAAACCTATTTACAACATAAATATCATTTATCACACTAGTATAATTATTACATAGGCGAAAATTTGTAAGTGTGTGTATTATTCACGGTCGAAGTGATTCGGATGAAATTTGGCAAACCACATCTTGGAATAGCAGACAGGATACTTTTTATCGACGGAGTATGTTCCCTTAGGACAATTTAACTGCTTTCACGTGGGTAACAAGTGAGTCTAGTTGAAAATAACCCTTCTTGCAGTCGGGTAAAAATTAGAATCGCGAAATTGAAGATATTAAACAAAGTAGTAGTACTACAAAGTAGTTTACCTGCTTCTTGAGGTGTAGGTCTATTTTCTTCAATATCATATACATTAAAATGATAGTTCTCCCATGTGTCGTAAATAGTCGCCAGTTGTTGTGGAGTCAAGATTCTAGTTCGATTCATCATAGCTGTATTGAATGCATCTGGAGGCTCCGGCCATGTTTCATAAAATAATAGCGCCACTGAAAATAGTTAATAAGCCTATGGATATTATTTTTTTAACTTACAAAATAATTTTGCCAATTGATATTTATATTATTTTTGGACTTAAATGTCCATCTGATAATACCGATATTCCGGAATTATACTTCCAAAATTAAAAAGGGGCTAAATAAGATATATTAGGGTTCCTTTACTACTAATTAGTAATACAATAACCCTGATGTGATTGCTTTGTCAAGATCTTTTTTCTCAGATATTACGATATTACGAAAGTCAAGGTTATCTATAAATTAATGTAAACCTAATGGTGCGAGCCGACCCGCTCCTGGTCAATTTTTAAGAACAAATGCTGTGTTAGTCTGATGTAATAACAAATTATATCTTACATTTTTTATTCTGCGCTATTTTTGGGTCATCTTTATGTTTTTCTATCATGGAGCTGTAATACTCAGCCAATTCGTCGATCTGCTCGAATAGTTTCTTCAAACGTGTACTTATTCCTGTAAGGAGTTTCGGTCGTTCTTTGTTCAAAAATTGTCTCAAATTCACTGCAAAAATAGTATATATTTCACACTAACGTTCTTAGTTGGTTTGCGCAATGTATTCGATCCGATTCCGAGAACAATGTACCAATATACCCTCAATACTTTATATGACTCAAAATCCAAAACGAATAGGATCATCCTTTTCGGAATCGGGTGACTCTAAGAACAGCCGACAGCCTCCAAGGCGCATAGTGTATGCAGTAATCATCAAGACACAACATCCGATTAATCAGATTTTTTATGGTGAACAAATTAATTTCATCTGTAATCAAAAGTGAATGTTATCTAATTTGTTCTATCTTTCTATATTGATTTATGACAAAGCGTTGAATGAGATTCCAATTATATATATATATATATTAATTAAACTTATTGGTACCAATTATTATACTTTGATAAGGAGGTTTCAAACGATCAAAATTGCCTTGAAAAACTTAAGACCACTAAAAATAAATTAATATTAGTACACATTACACTACCTAAATAAAAAATCACACAATAAAATAATAACAAATATAAAACAGTTTCATTTAAAAATTAAAGAATAGTCTTATCAATCTTACTGTCTACCAAAAACAATCCGAACTGCATGTTCATATCCACGTAATATTTGTGGCTTACACAAAAATCTATCCCTTTTTTCAATGCAACAAAATAAGGAGGGAAATCCACTTCCCCTGGTAAATCTGCAATGATTTGTTCGTTTAAAATTTCGTTGTTAGCGTCAACTACACCGCTCGAGCTCGTATAAACAATATTCGTCATTAAAAATATCAAAATTGAAATCAATCTACACGGGTGTAACGACTTAATTAACTTTGACTCTTCCATCGCGGAATTTCGATTTCACAATTAAATCGTGAAGATGTTCAACACCTGAATTCTAATGAAAACTGAACACATTTACTCCACTGCTATTGTTTTTATCTCGTGATAAGGTTGACAACAAGCTACCGCTGAGATGTTTAAGCAGCACATTCCAAATTCAAGTACTATAAAAAAAAGGACAATGGTCAAAATTTATCAGCTAGATGATATTATGTTAAAAGTATTAGTAACAGGCTCCATTTCCGAGGAGCTTGAAAATAATAGATAGCTTAAAAATATTCCATTTTAGTGGCTAAAATTGAATAAAGGGAGAAATCACGACGAGCCATTTACAAGCCTCCATATTTTATATTGTATTTTTAATATTAAAAATATAGATTAATATTTTACACGAAGTTTAGTTAGAACTACAAATTAAGATGACATAAGCGATAGTACTTAAATATACAAAAATGCAATTTTAGTATTCCAAGTGACAACAAGTTTGTCAGGATAATACGTCTTTAATACGTATGAAGGACATATATCCGGTTGGGTTTAAAGAATTTATTCTAATAAGAACAATTACAGTTCACATAAAATGAGATACAAATAACAGCATCATCATCATCATCATCATCATTTCAGTCGAAAGACGTCCACTGTTGGACATAGACCTCCCCCAAGCGTCGCCACAATGACCGATCCTGTGCTTCTCGCATCCACCGCACTCCCGCGACCCTCACCAGGTCGTCGGTCCACCTTGTGGGAGGGCTTCCAACGCTGCGTCTTCCGGTGCGCGGTCGCCACTCTAGAACCTTTCGGCCCCATCGGCCATCCGTTCTACGAGCAATGTGCCCTGCCCACTGCCACTTAAGTTTAGCGATTCTTCGGGCTATGTCGGCGACCTTGGTTCTCCTGCGGATATCTTCATTCTTTATGCGATCACGCAAGGAAACTCCGAGCATAGCCCTTTCCATTGCTCTTTGGGTGACTGTAAGCCTTCTGATGAGGCCCATTGTAAGCGACCATGTTTCAGAGCCATATGTCATCACTGGCAACACGCACTGGTCATAGACTTTCGTCTTGAGACACTGTGTTATGTTGGACGAGAAGATACCGCGCAGCTTCCCGAACGCTGCCCAGCCGAGTCGGATTCGACGATTGACCTCTTTCTCAAAGTTAGACCTACCCAACTGGATAACAGCATAAAAGTATTGAAATATTCACATCTGGTGTGTTGGTGACGTCATATTATGTTATATACATGATTTTTTAATTTTGATTTAAACATATTAATGTTATCACATTTCTTCAATTCTTCACGTAAATCGTTACTATCTATCTTAATATCTAATATCGTCGTTAATATCAATCGTTACTATCTTCGGTTACTATTGCTGTATACTTTATCTGTTAACAAAATATATGCGAACCAGTAGTGGTATTTTTTTTCTGGTGAGAAAATCATCAAATGACATCCCCGCTCTTGGGCGGAGCGCGGGATAGTGTCAGACTTTTACTGACTAAAAACCCACTCCTGTTCCTTCTTTGCCTTTTTTACACAACACTTATCGCCATAATTATAGCGTGCCCAGCACTGGGTTGCGATAGTCGCTGTCGCCATTAAACCATGAGATCCCGCCGGAAGTCATTCCGCCATGCCGCGACTTGGCGCGGCAACCAGTTATGATAGGGAATAAAAAAAGAAAGAGTTTTATTTATATATAAGTGTTTTATTATGTAAATGTACAAATTCATAAATATGAAATCTTGTGGTTACAGTTGTTATAGACGGTGGATATTAATATATATTTTTTTTCTTTTTGATTTGATTTCGAATTTAATAGACGTTCAAACGAAGCCAAAGTTTGTTCGGTTTTGATACTAAAGTAGACTTTAATAGATAGTCATCTTCAAAATTATTCATTCTGAAATTTGGGGTAATAAGGGAAAAAGTTTCAATGATAAGTCTCAATTATATATCTGAGGGCACTTGAGATCGTTACCGCCGCTACGGCCGTGAAGTGTCCATTGCACTGCCCATTCATAATATCCTCCGGGTTTGTGATCTTCCATTCATCGTTTTCACGCTCTCTCATTTGATTTATATCAAATTCAGTTGCTATCTTATCCGAGAAGCAACCTTCCGAGGTTTGAAACTGAAGAAGTCTTTGGAGCCAGGAGTTACGGAAAAACTGCGCATGGCCAAATAGGCCGCAGAGTGCAACTGAAACAGTTCAAAGGTTTTTTTTAGGTAATTTGGACCCCATGTCTATTGTACGGGGGCCAAATTAAATACCCTATCGAGTCATGACGATAAAAAAAAACATTTTATATCACAAATGCAGCTGGCTATAGAACTGGCATCTGCAGCTGCTGGTAATATAGTTGTCTACTTGGTCACTTTAATATTATAAAGACGAGTTCTGGAAAAACTGAGCGTGACCAAAAAGGGCGCAGAGAACAACTGAAACAGTTAAAAGGTCTTTTTTAGGTAATTTGGATCCCGTGTCTATGTACGAGGGTCAAATTAAATTCACTATCGAGTCATGACGATAAAAGAAAAACTTTTTATTTCACACTAAAAACTTGGCTATTATTATAAAGGTGGTGAATGTATGTTTGTTACTTCTTCACCCTTGAAACGATTTGGATAAAAATAGCCACACGGATAGACTACATCCTGAAATAGCACATAGGGACATCAAAACTAATAAATATTAATAACTTAATAGGATGATCGTTGTCGATGAAAACCTGCAAGATTTGAACAAAACGCTCGCTGCAGTTAAAAGAACTGTTGCCTTTCTAAATTATTAGGCGCTTCTTCGTACAAATATTATTAAAATCTATATTTTTTTACCTAATGTATGTACGAAGCTCAAACTAAAATTCGTAAAAGTAGCAATTCATAAGCATTTATTGATACAACAAACTTTTAGAAATTCTGCGTCCTTCATGCTGACACGGAGGCCACCATCCATCCTGACGTCAGAATGGCTGGTCAAAAAATATTCATATTTCTCTAAATGTATCATATGTAGCAATTATTGAAGAAATGTAACAAATATAAGCAATTGGGTAGCAATTCTTGAATATACTTTCAGAGCCCCTTGCCATAGGCAACCAGCCATTCTGACGCTAACAAAAAGTGCCCAGAACGCTACCCTATCCACATAGGGTACTTTTTATCCTGGGAGTGTGTTCCCTTTGGACAATTTTCTATTTTCACGTGGCCACTTATATTTCCAGTATTCGTATTTTCTCCCTTTACTTACTGTGTTCATACATAAGATCAGGCAGCTTGAAGTTGTTCAGGGCAATGAACTGCGCTTCACTAAAAGACCTCCTGCAATATTTATCCGTCTTATTTTTGTCAGTTTTTTCATTAAATACGATACATTTACGAGAAAAACGGGCGATTACCATAAATAATAGTCTGAAAAACAAAAAAATAGATATTTTGTAAGAAATCAACTTAAAAAATAGTAAAGTTTGTATTTGGAAGGCCTCCCACAAGGTGGACCGATAACCTTATGAGGGTCGCGGGAATCCGATGGATGCAAGACGCACAGGACCGGTCATTGTGGCGACATTTGGGGGAGGCCTATGTCCAACAGTGGACGTCTTTCGGCTGAAATGATGTGATGAAAGTTGGTATGAATGTTTGTTACTCCTTCACGCTTTTTTACCCAAAGGTTAACTGGTAGAGAATGCTTTGTTGTATTAACCCTTTAACCGCCCGCTTCGTATTGGTCCGACGAGTGTTTTCGTGTCCTATCCGCCAAGGTCGTGTGTTTGCGACTGTATATTCCATTTCGTTTAGCTCTTCGTTAATCTCCATAGGTGACAGAAGAGCTGACGAGATGGAGTATTTGGTCGTGAATGTGTGATCCTGGCGGAATAGACGCAGTATTTTGTATGAACTCCACCCGGGTCTATGTCGATATCGCGGCCCCGTAACAGCGGTTTTGTTTTAATAAAACAAAAAAACAATAACTATTCAAGCTTTTGCGAGGCCCTGTTATAAAACAAGCTTTATTATATTTTGTAACTTTCAAATATTTCCGTGACGTAACCTTGTAGACATAGACGTTTGAAATCGTAAGTTAGGGTCAGATTCGCGTTTTTTTTTTGGCGATCTATCTAATAATCTATCATGTTTTGATTTTTGCCCGACGGTTAGTCATATAATCAATTTTAATAAAAATATTTTTCATGGCGTTCTCTTTTATATTTGTGGATTTCCGGAGGTTTGAAAAAGTTCAAAATGAGTAGAAACTGGCCTTTAGTCCGCCTATGTACCACTAATGTACAGTCAGGGGTCAAAAGTGCAGTCTCACCCTTCCAATGCTAAAATGTCTAAAATTTCGACTGATTTAATTGGTAGCATAGAATCTAAAGTATTGAATAAACTAGTAGTGGACTATTGAACTTCTACAACAAAGACATTTTAGACACTTTAGCATTGGTAGAGTGCAACTGCACTTTTGATCCCTGACTGTACATGAAGTTTTAATAAATAAATAAATAACATGTTTAAAAACTTTTGGTACATACCTCAAAGCTAACCTCGATTATTTCCTGAATTTCGGGATTAATTTCCCATTTTTTACGATTATTTATACCTTCTAGACGCACCTGTGTGACAACCCATAGCCGTAATCACTGCCTTCATGCAACGTCTTTTTGCAATGACGTGGGATACGACAGTCTGCCGGAACTTTTGATAGTGAGGTTCGGGCTAATAATTCTATGCATTCATCTGCAGTAAAAGACAAGAAGACAATATTACTGCTGCTAAGTCTAAAAAAAATACTATCTTATCAGAATTATAATTACAAGCATGTGAATAATGCATCTCCCCAGCAACCCCAAGTAAAATTAGAATAAATATTACGTAGACACTTAATTATTAGGCAGACAAGGGCTTTATAAAAATTGTATTATTATTTTTACCACTAGATGTGCTAGCTATTGCTACTTGTTTTAATTTTTTTTATTATAAGCGCCCTGGAGCAGGACGTGAATAATATTATACCGGTTTCGGATACGGTTCCGGATATGAGATTATTTCGGATTATCCGCTAGTTTGGGTTACGGATATTAGAATCACAAAACTAAAATGGTATTATCAATATTTGATTTTTATTTCTTTTAACCGGTCAAATCAAACAACAACCTGACGTAGCTTATATAAGCGTTTGTTTTTTGATTGTATTAATGTTCATAGATCTATCTTTTTACACAAGAGGGAGATTCAGAAAAAATTAAGAGCTACAACCCAATTGACATAGTTAAGTCAGTTAGTCTGTATCCTGCATAACCAAATAAACTTTACCCGATTCTTTAGGCGAAGGTTTACTTTTTGAGTAATCATTCACGTTAATGTAATAGACCTTCCATTTGCCATAAATTTTCTTCAACTGCTTCGAACTGTAGATCCTCGTTCGATTCAATAGATCTGTATTGAATTTATCTGGGGGTCTTGGCCACGTAGTGGTGTTGTAGAAAAGTTTCGTGACTGAAAATAATAACAGATTTTTTTATTGTTCTTTTGGTTTGCGGTGGTTTTCATGTAAATCTAAAGTTCTGAGGTCCCCCCACACTCTTAACGCGATCCATTTGACGATCTAAACTGAACTGTTGAAGGGATGGAGCTATAATTATAAGGTATATAAGGTGCCCCGCTTGGGCAGAGCAACGCCGTGTCCTCGTGGGGGCGATCGCCGGGCCTTGGTACAGGCCATGGTCCGGAGCGAGGAGGAGTGGCAGGCGGTCGTCTCCTTCTGCGAAGTAGTAATGCTAGCAAAGGAGGCGCCCGATCGCGTGAGGCAACGGTCCTCACGCCTCAACCGCCGCCGGGATTCCGATCCCGATTTCCGGCCACCGTAGGCGCGGCATTGTGGACAGCGAGCAATGGGTAGCTCACCGTCCAACCGTCCAACCGTCCGGTAACCGTCCGGACCGAGCCCAAGTCGTCGACGGCGCGTACTGTTTTACGCGCGCCTCAAGGAGATGTCAGCAAACTGTAGGGGCCCAGCAGGGTCGAAGCCTACTGTGGCCAAGGGTCTGATTCTGAAAGGAAGACTTGGCCCTGGTACGAAAGGCAACGAAGGAACAGGAGTGGATTTTTAGTCAGTAAAAGTCTGACACTATCTCCGGCTCCGCCCAAGAGCGGGGGATGTCATAAGATGATTATCCCACCGAATATAAAATTACGGTGCCTGTTCGCTGCCCCTCCGTTACGTACTCTAACGGCTAGATATGCCTCTACAGCCCAGGTGCTCAATCTGCTGAACGCCCTGATTGCTCAGGAACCTAAATTCGACATATTTTTATAGCAGTAAAAAAATGATAAATGATTGTATCAAATTTTTTAGTTCGTATAGTTTTGGTTTGTTGGCCTGTTATACGCTTTGGTGCATATTGTAAGAATAGCAAGCAATTGATACATAAATAAACAAATAAATAAATAATTAACACGTCATTATAAGGCCTATGAACCAATTTTATAAAGAGTTAAATTTGTTTGTTTCTACGAGTCTATCTTAGAAAATACGGTACGGACGCTACAATATCGATGGCTACGATAGTTATTAATCCGAGCCATATTGGTTTAGTTATGGACTAATTAGAAAAAAATAAAGATAAAATGTTTATTTGTGCTTCACACAAGATCTTATCTAATAAAAAAGAGGTCCCTAGCTCTGAATATGCTGTGATATTTAATTAAAAATAATTATTAACGCAGCGCTGATATTCTAATAATATACCTACTAGGGCCCGCTGTAATGGTACGGACAAACTCGAGCAACATTTGAATAAACTAACTTAAATAAAATAGTAAATGATAAAATGGTACACAATAAAATAAACGTGAAATTAAAAAAACATAATATAATTTGCTTACAAGTATTTAAGTCCTATTGGCTATTTCTATCTGTGTGGTTTAAAGTGAGGTTCCTATTTCCGGGTGGTTATAAAAAAAATATCGGAGCCGAACTCCCGCCTCACTTGTTTCCCTGTTCTCGTCTTTTACACACATTACTGGTTACGCATTCGGTATTGTATAGACTTCTTAGGCAAAGTATAAAATAAATATTATTTCATACATTACCTACACCTTTTAGGCGTTTTATACATTGCCTAGTTATTGTATAGAATACCGGTTTATACAGATTGCCGGTAACATATACAATACAATACAAAGAATTAATAAATAGGTAAGTATATTTATCTTACTTTCCATATCCTGACTGTATTTTTTGTTTTTTCCATCATTATGTTTTTGGACCATATTGTGGAAATAGTCAGTTATTACTTCAATCTTCAATAATATCTGTTCCAAACGAAAACGTGTTTTTGGAGGGATATCATATAGTTTCTCTTGCATAAAACTCTTCAAGTTCACTACAAAAAATGTATTTCAGATTACTTTTAGTAGTTAACAATGTAATTAACGAAAAACTATCTATATCGTTTCAGTCAAAAAACATGCACTGCTGGACATGGGTATTCCTCGAGCTTCGCCACTGCGTCTCTCATCCATTCGATCAATGCGGTCTTCACTGGGCCATCATTCAACCTTGATAACGGAAGAAGGCCTTCTTGAAAACTCCCAAACGTAAAACTATATAACCCATACCTTAACCATTTCATCGAGGTCATAATAAGCACATAGAGAGAATAGGCGTCATAGATTTCTTACAAATAAGGAATGTATTCGTCTTTCTCTGTCCACTAGGTTTATCTATTTCATAAGACTCTGCCTTAGGTATGCTACAAAACACGTTCCAATATACTACAGTGTCTCAAGACGAAAGTCTATGACCAGTGCGTGATGCCAGTGATGACATATGGTTCCGAAACGTGGTCGCTCACAGTGGGCCTCATCAGAGGACTCAAAGTCACCCAAAGGGCAACGAAAAGGGCTATGTTCGGAGTTTCCTTGCGTGATCGAATCAGAAATGAAGATATCCGCAAGAGAACCAAGGTTGCCGACATAGCACAAAGAATCGCGAAACTTAAGTGGCAATGGGCAGGGCACATTGCTCGCAGAACAGATGACCGTTGGGGCCGAAAGGTTCTGGAGTGGCGACCGTGTACTGGAAGACGCAGTGTTGGAAGGCCTCCTACAAGGTGGATCGCTGATCTGGTGAAGGTTGCGGGAATCCGATGGATACGAGACGCACAGGACCGTTAATTGTGGCGACATTTGGGGAGGCCTATGTCCAGCAGTGGACGTGTATTGGCTGAAATGATGATGATGATGATGACAAAACACGGGTTTCGAACGTTCAGTCTATCCAGTGCAAGCTAACCTATCTATATAGACTGACGATCTTACAGAGATTAGCTAATACTTCGGCAATCGCCGACTGAATTTGTTTGTACACTACATACAAACTCCGATTACTGGCAGCTTCTTAACTCGGATCCAGTACCCTTACCACGAGTTACTATCGAAAAACCTTACCGTAATCGATATCAAATAAACGGGCATCGAATAGATTTGCATTTCAACCTTGTATGCATAGATATCTGAACTCTCCATACGCGGATAAAACATTGATTAATAATCTTCATACATCATTATTTTCATGGATATTAAAAGATAGATAACACTCGATTCGAGTAACAATCCGACGTTCCATAAGTGCGCAATAGCCATGTTGTGAAATAAAATAATTTTAATTTAAAATTATATTTTCAAAGTGAATGCAAACTTACCTTCTACCATAAATATCCCGAATTCTAAATTCAAATCCACGTAAATTTTATGTCTAATTGCAAAATCAACGGAGTTTTCCAGCGCTTTTAAATAATAGTCAAAACCTGCTTTTGCTGCTAAATCATGAATAATATCTTTGTGCTTTTCAACGAGAACAATTCTTTTCATAGAAAATATAATTGGAAAAAAGAAAATTAATACACACGGACACAACGAAGTAATCAATTTTAACTTGTTCATCACGACAGGATTGTAATTGATTTGAGCCGCGAAGATGTTGTAACGTCTAAATTCGAATGAAAACTGACCGCATATACTTTAGCACTGCTGTTATCTTGTGATAAGATTCGGCTAGCGAAATAACTTAAAAAAAAAAACAAAATTCAAATGTTTTTATTTAACATAGGCCTACATGGGCACTTATAAAACGTCAGAAGCTAGTGCACGGTTCCAAATTTGTCGTTTCCTATGGAGAAGAACCTGCAAGAAACTCAAAGGTTACTTACTCTTTAAAAAAAAAATTGTTCTTACAATATTTCTATATTGCAGTATTTATTATGTAAGGACAGTGTAGACCAGTCAATATTGTACCTACTCAAAACTACAATAAAAATAATCATAATAAAAAGTGAGTCGTAATAGGAAGTAATCTAAGAATTCGCTATTTGATTTCGATTTTCTATTATGAATAACCTAACTTTCAATGCTAGACAGCAAATTATTTTTCAATACACTTACTTGAAAACCCGCCCTTATCCCACCGCTTTTAGGCACGCAATAGACTGTTTTCCGCACTAGTGCAGAAACGAGCGTGTGCTCTCCCCCGCCATAGTTTTATTACATTTATCGTATCAGGCTGGGCGCGCGTCGACCCCCACGAGTCGCCGGTCAACCCCTGTTTATTAATTTCTTCGTAAGTGTATTGAAAAATATCGTTTGATACACGTGCAGATTTGTCGCTGCAGCCCTCGGCTCCATACGCACTCCATTCGCCTACGGCTCGTGCGAATTCCGCCTCGGTCGCAATGACAAACTTTCTGCACTTGTATCAAAATTTACTATTTTCTTCTAGCTGCGATTTAGGGCTAATTTCACCTACATTTTATTATGGTCTTAGCACAATTGATTTTATTGGTAGAATGGACAATACTTGTTTTAATTATCATTTTTATTTCTGCCCCTATACCTAACCGACCGCAATCCTTCCATCATTCCATCTTATTTTCATTATTTGCTGCAAACCTATATATTTTTTTTAATTCATAGGCTCGCGTTTCTTTATGGTATAAATACTGTTTTTTATTATTATTAACCCCTATCCAACCATAGAAATAAGATCATCAGTATGTTAAAAATAAACACGAATGGAGAGGGAGAGGAGGGCCAAAGAAAGGATGGATGGATTATAGGAGGACTGCAGTGCTATTCTGTAAATGGTAAATCATTTCGAAAGTCATTTCGCAAATCATCTCGAAAGTCACACTCACTTCGCTTCTCATCTCGCCTGTACAAGTTTCGTTATTCTTATGTCAAGATCAAGGCCAAGTGTTCCGAGAACAGAAGAAGAGTTCCGAGAACCCAAGTGACATTGCTCTATGGTAGTAGTGCAGTGCTGAATTGTGTCTTGTTATGATTTACATCGACTCACTTCATTTAAGAATACGAAACTTTAATTTCACATGATTTCACTGCGGATACAGAAGTGATTTCGCAAATAAACTTTTCAGAATAGCAATGCTGATATGAAAGAAAAGGAGTCGGGGACAACGTGACAATTTACACGACAGAATGGAAAATATAAACGTGTTGCACCGTCCTCAAGCATAACTTGGGATGAAAACAAAAAGATTAGTATTGTATAAAAAAAAAACCACTTTATTCAATAATAAGTTTCTAATATATATCTAAGGGCATGTGACACCGACGCTGCCGCCACTGCTGTGAAGTGTCCGTGGCACTGTCCACTCATGATAGTCATAGGGCTATTTATATTCCACGTATCCTCTTCTCCCTGTCTCAATAATTTCTCATTGAACTCGCCAGTCACGAAGTTCTGAGAGAAGCAACCTTCTGAGGTTTGGTACTGAAGGAGACTTTTAAGCCAGTAGTTGCGGAAAAACTGAGCGTGGCCTAGCAGCCCGCAGAGAGCCACTGAAACAAATGACTGATTTTAAACTGCCGTTTGCTTTTATCATTGTCTTTCTCTAAAAAACTCATTTCTTTATTTATTCTACGGCCGAAAGCGCACAACCAGAAAAGCTTCAACTTTAGAAGCTTCTCTTGTTAGCACGTATGATAAGAAATGTCGCTTAACTCGTAACGTCGCTAGATGTCAGGTACTATGTGATCCATTAGGCATCTTCCTTCTCGTTGAGAAGCCGCTGATGCCAAATGCACCTGTTTGTAGCACACCCACTAAAGCCTCGGTTACACGAAGCGGAATTGCTGACAGCAAATCGACTCAGATATAGTCACAGCGAATAGCACAAGCATTTTACAACAAGCGACACATTGCTCACGGCAATGTAATTCGCAGTGAGATTCTACCTCATGTGGTTGAAATTTTGATGACAAATTAGACATGCAGTATGGCATTGCAAAAATATGGCCATTACAATAGACATGTGTTAGTTCTCTAGAAGCAATTCACTCTCACCACGGTTCACTTACTCTGTTCAAACATGAGGTCTGGCAGTCCAAAGCTAAATGTGGAAATGTACTCCCCCTCATTGAAAGCCATCATGCAATACGTATCTGTCTTATATTTGTCCAATTTTTCAGAGAACATGACACATTGGCGTGAAAAACGGGCGACGACCATTAATAAAAGCCTGAAAAATTACAATACTAAATTATAAGAGACATTTTGACATGAGCAAATTTTGTCTCCGTAGTTTAGTTTCTTACAATAAGCCACCCGGGTTCGTATGAAAGTGTGACAGAGGAAACAACAAGCTGTTAGGATACTAAGTTGGTTTTAGGGCCCACCTTCACGATAGTGTGATCAGGGGCGCCGACTCCGTTGGTGCTCGGAGGCTCCAGCACCCATGAGAAATAAACAGTGGGTGCTGAGCACCCCTGGGTATAGAAATCAAGAAATAGATCAGTAATCGCCTTTTAGGTTACGTATAAATTATAATATTTTTTCATAATAAAAACTAGTTTCGTTTTTATATAATGATTTTATTTTATATTTTTATCAAACATAATAAGTAATTATGTATGCAGTATGTAAGTAGGACATTTATTTATTTGTCGATCGATCAGTTTTTTTTTTTGGGTTGGAAAATCATCTTATGACAAATCCCGCTCTTGGGCGGAGCGGGAGATAGTGTCAGACTTTTACCGACTAAAAACCCACTCCTGTTCCTTCGTTGCCTTCGTCCCAGGGCCCCGGGTTTCGTTTTCACACTACCCATGGCCCCAGTAGGCTTCGACCCTGCGATTTGCTGACATCTCCTTGAGGCTCGCGTGGAACAGTACGCGCCGTCGCGACTTGGGCTCGGTCCGGACAGTTACCGGACGGTCGGACGGCGAGCCACCCATTGCTCGCCGTCCGCAAGCCCGCGCCTACGGTGGCCGGAAATCGGGATTGGAATCCCGGCTGTGGTTGGGGCGTGAGGACCGTTGCCTGACGCGATCGGCCGCCTCCTTTGCTAGCATTACTGCTAGCAAAGGAGCGATCAATCAGTGTGTATTTCTCTTCTCACACTTCACCAATTTTTTAAGTTATCAAATGAGCGTGAGCACCCATGAGGTTTTCTAAAAGCCGGCGCCCCTGTTGTGAATCGCCCTGCTATTGATGGGTAATCTCCACGCAGCGATAGTGCTGAAGAATCCTACACTATACACCACCGACTTCCACAGCTGGAGATATATATTTCCTAAAATCAATGCGAACTGTAGAGTGGCAGTGACCGATGCCCTTGAATATAGGTAATGCAAAAGCTAAACCATAGATATTTTATTGGCGTAGCAAACTTAACTGTAAATACTTAATATTAATATTAATATAATATAAAAATAGATTATTAGAAATTTAAGATAGATAGATATGCTATGAATTTAATATAGTAGGAAACGTTGATAACTGATATTTATTTTGCAAATAAACTTTATATATCACTTTTACATGCCAATTTCAAGTAGTTTTTTAAGGTGATAAAATCCACACCTGTGTCCTTGACATCTTTCAAAGCAGCTAGGTAAATATCTGACGTGGTATTTTAATGGAAAAGACTCGCAAATAACAGTTGAAAAGTGACATCCGACCACACATGTGTTGTGTCTGGTGGGCAACTGTCCGATAGTTGATTTCGGACTGTTGTATAACGTTCTTATAGCGTGGAGAACTCTGATACCGCGATGCTACATTTTTTATTTTTTAGTTCCTCTCACTTGGTGAACCTCCCTTATGAGGCCCTCGAGATTCCGATGGATACGAGACGCACAGCCCTCCTAGCTAAGTTACAACCATTTCGTTTCGATTCTCTTTTCGTCGATCGCCTCGAGTCGGCCACGCCTACGATTTCTTTGTTCTAACGTCATCTCAACGCTCAGTCATGTGGTCAGAACAAAGGAATAGGAGGCGTGGCTGACTCGAGGCGATTAACGAAAAGAGAATCGAAACGAAACAGTTGTAACTTGACTAAGGAGGCTGGACAGGTCGTTAAGGCGAAACTTAGGGGAGGCCGTTATATAATTTTTATTTCAGACAACATGGCCCACACAGCAAATTTACCACATTAAAACAATACAGGATTTTAGTAACAATTTTAACTTATAAACTATGTTACTAACTACGTTTAATACTACTAAAGATTATGTTTTAATAAAAAGCCTCACTATGGGTCTCTCATCAATCTTTCAGGAGGCTGTTGCTACTGCCACATTATCTGGCGAGAAGAGACACACACTTTTTACGTATGATAGCTGTCAGCTGTCGACTGCTGTCGGAGCTGGTGACACTTGGGGGAGGCCTATGTCTAACAGTGTCCGTATTTCGGCTGATGATGTGGCAATATAATGCATCTAGATGTCATACAGGGACACAACTTACACTAAAATGCAGATATTTTTTTAACACACCTATGTAACAGCCCGTAGCCGTACTCGCTGCCTTTCTGCACCATCTCTTTGCAGTAAGGATCGATCTGACAGGCAGGTGGAGACTGAGATCTTAGTTTAGGTATATGATTTAACCCCAATTGTGACGAGCAAACATCTGAAGGAAATGGAAACTATATTTATTATTAGTCATAATTTATTTGTCTTGATATGGTCATGTAAATAGAGGGATAAAACGCATGTTACTAAAAGAGTCATGACGATGGATGGAGAGCGAGTATAGGCCAAAGAAAAGATGGATGGACTGTGTGAAGAGTGATATGAAAGAAAAGGTAGTTAGTGAATGACGGGTGACATGATGGAATGGAAGAAAACAAGGGCAGGAAGATAATGATGAGTAGTCCTAAATTAATTGTCCTAAGGAGACCATTGAGGCTGATGCAGAACGACAGGAATTAGTTTTTTTCTTAACCCTATTATACTGTAGCAGGTACAGACTGGGGTCAAAAGTGCAGTTCCACTTTACCAATGCTAAAGTGCCTTTTTTAGGTGGGAAATCATCTAATGACACCTCTCGCCCTTGGGGGCGGGAGGACGTGTCAGACTTTTACTGACTAAAACCCACTCCTGTTCCTTCTTTGACTTCGTTCCAGGGCCCCAGGGTTCTCTTCCGAATCACCCATGGCCCCAGTAGGATTCAACCCTGCTGCCGGCCTCTACGGTTGCTGACATCACCTTGAGGCGCGCGTGAAACACTACGCGCCGTCGACAACTTGGACTCGATCCGGTCGGTTATCGGTCAGTCGTGCGGTGAGCTACCCATTGCTCCCCGTACGCAAGCCCGCGCCTACGGTGGTCAGAAATCGGGATCGGGATCCCGGTGGCTGGGGCGTGAGGGCGGGCCTCCTTTGCTATCATTACTACTTTGCAGAAGGAGGCGACTGCCTGCCACTCTTCCTCGCTCCGGACCATGGCCTGTACTAAGGCCCGGCGCGAAAGATCGCTGCCGCCGAGCGCCCCCACGAGAACACAGCGGTGCTCTGCCCAGGCGGGGCACACCTCTACCGTATGCTCCACCGTGTCCTCCGGACGGTCCACAATGGTGTGGACCGTCCGGAAGAACGCCCCGGGCGTTTCTTCCGCACGAATCCGGTGTAGAATCTCCCGAAATGACCATGTCCTGTGAGGACCTGCGTCAAGCGAAAGGTAAGGACGACGTGTTATGCTAAAGTGCCTAAAATTTATTTGTAGGTAGTCAATAGTCCACAAGTAATACATACACATTTATTGATTTCACACCTAGCAAATCTGATTTACATCCGTACACTCAAAAGTAAAGTTCAGTCGAAAACCAGCGTCTGGCAACTGCTACGTTATCTGGCATTATGCTGAGCACTAAAAATAGGAAATAGGTTCACTATTTGGCGCAGCCAAAATAAAATAAAAGCAATAATATTGTGTGTCTCATACACAATATTATTGCTTTCATTTTATTTTTTAAGTGTCTACATAGGTTGTTTCTTCATAGTGTGTCTGTGTTTTGTTTTCTTTCTTCTTCTTTTATTTTTTTTTCTAACTAGTTTTTTCAATACTTAGACTTTAGATTCTATGCTAAAAATTAAATCAGTGATGAACTATTGACCCTCTTCTACTAAGAAATAGACACTTCAGCCTGCAATTGCACTCTACCAATTAGAGTGCAACTGCACTTTTGACCCCTTATTGTAATTTATCCAGAAAAATAATACATCACACTAATAATATAAAGGTGAAACTTTGTATGAATGTGTGTTTTTTACTTCTTCAAAATTAAACGGCTGAAATCTGGTAGATAGGGTATAACATATCTTGGAAAACTGCGATCAGTGTTTGATACCATGAGCAAATTTGGTGAGTACGCAAATATATAATATAATAAACAAATAATACATACTCCTTACCCGATTCTGCGGGCGAAGGTTTATATTTTTTTTCATCAAATACAAACTTAGCGTATCTGTCCCATTTGCCATACATTTCTTCCAACGTTTCCGTGCTGTACATCTTCGTTTGTCGCAACAGTTCTTTGTTGAACTTATCCGAAGGTCTAGGCCACGTGGTTCTGTTATAAAATAGTTGAGCCACTGAAAAAATCATCCATTTTAAGCGTGTCAAGGATCTTTTGGCGCGAGAACAACCGAAACTAAACCGCCTTTCCTGTGCCAGTCGGAAATATCTACCAACGGCGTCTTACTGATATTCACAACATCCAAACACCTAAAGATCATTGGCGTATCCAGGGTTATTTTCCAGGGGGGCGGGAACCTGAAATGCCTGTTTTTTGTGTGAACCTATCAATATTTTGGCGCCCATAATAGAATTCCGAATTGGTAGCCCAACATCCTTGGGTGGGTAGTGCCCAGTTGTCGTCGTCCCCCCAACTCGCAGTATACGCTTATGCAAAAGGTCCTTCTAGCACTGTACGATATTAAGTAATGGACAGTTAGAGAACTTGTTTGATGAGCAGGACACACTTTAAGGATTTGGCGTAGTATTTTCCAATCATAGGTACCATTGATAAAGAACCAAACAGTGCAATAATATATGCATCAAACGAAATTATTTAACACATTCACGAAGACGCAGTGAAGGATCGAATAATATGTGACTAATGGGTTATGGTATAGCTTACATTTAATATCTTGCGCCATATTCTGGTCATCTTCATGTTTCTGGACCCTCTCATGGAAATATTTAGTGACAATGTTATTCCTTAAAAGCAATTTTATCAGACGGGCACGCATTTTTACAGGGATGGTCTCACGTTTCTGTGTCACAAGTTCCCTCAAATTCACTACAAAATAAAAAACAAAATGTTTGACTAATGTTTTAAAAGTCAACGTCGTGGTACCTATAAGGTACGGAATCTCTTTGACCTTGAGCTGGCCTTGCATAACCGTATTGTGCTAGGCCAGCTCAAGGAGAGTTTCATTATGCTAAGGAAAGTTTCGAGCCGACCGATGACAGGTTGAATGAATGTTTGCGAGCGATCTAATGGAATGTGAGGGCCAACACAAAGGGCCCTAAAGAGATGGACAAAATAGATGGGGCCCACCAGGAAGCAACACAGCCTACCCTTTAAACTACCCTAATAGGGTAGTTTTATTAGATATACTGTTCTGTTCCTTCTTCTTACTCTGTGACTGAAGTTTAAGTAACCGAGCTGATCTTACCGTCAATCAGAAACAACCCAAACTGCATATTCGAATCCACGTAAATTTTATGTCTAACACAAAATTCTACCGTCTTTTCTAATGCATTGCAATAATAGTCAAAATCCGTTTCCTTTAGTAAGTCACTGTTTATCTGTTTTCGAAAAAGTTCATCATTTGCAACAACAACTGTCATCGTTGTTAAGAATATTAGAGAAATTTTAATGCACGTGCATGACAAAATCGATTTAAACTCTCTCATTGCGGGGTTAAGATTTCACTTACTCTAACCACAAGTTTAAACGTCTGAACACGATTGAAAACTAGCTGCATTGTCATCAGTACTATTGTGATAAGGTTGGGAAAATGACGGACGACCGCTTCTTTACCTTGAATTGATTTCACACAAATTCCTTTTAATTGATTATGCCAAGCAAGTACTTTCTTGAATTAGGTGAGGGCGATATACACTTCAAGTTCACGCGCTTCTCAATTTATACGCACCGGTCCGTTCCGTCTGAGTACTAGGGTTTAGAAACCACGTATGGGATAGATCAGCAAAATACCAGCTTGCTGCAATATGGGTATATACATATTCAGTTGAATGGCAATAAAACGCTGGTGGCAGGGTTTCATAGCATTGCACAACAATATAACGATATACAACCTTCCAAACTATCATACAAATCAAAACTAGATATTGAAGAAGCTGCAATAACTAGACTAGTATAGTGACTTGTTTTAGTTCTAATTAGTCTCCTCATCTGGGCAAAGGCCTCCCTCGTTTTCCACACACCGGCCACTGTGGAGGAACCTACTCGTATAATTTAAAAAAATGTATTCTTTTAGGCTGAGGGTCTGGCGATTCGTAACACAGGGTCTTTTTTTATTGTTGATAGGTTCGCGCTTGACCGCTAACTCACCTGATGGAAAGCGACGATGCGGTCGACGAGGAGCGTGCTTACCTATTCACTTTTGTCTTAAAGACCCCCGGGTTGTAGCAATCAATCAGGAAAGTTTCCTGATGGCTTTTGGATTGGAATGCCCATTCCAATCCTTAGCTGTAACTGTAAGCACAATGAATGTGGTCCCAAAACATCTTTCGCGTAGCTATACGTGAAATGTCCATCATGTACTTGTGACGCATCGCCGTACGCTTGGTGGTCCGATGATAGAACGGACTTGGTGGAATTAGGCCACAATTCCGACGCACACTCCCCGAAATGCAACCGGCGGAAAACCGACAGGCTAGCAACTCGACGTCGATGCTTAAGACGTTAAAGCCTCGACTAGACGAGTGCATCATTGCCAATGATCCTCTTGGCTCGCCTTTCAATTGTCTCAAGTGCCCCAAGCTGGTATCTAGCAGATCCGTCCCAAAAATGAGAGCAGTAATTCATATACGATCGAACTTGCGCTTGTTATAGTTTAAGCAGCTGTTCCGGCGTGAAGTACTGTCTGACCTTTGCAAGAGTACCCAGCTTTTTTGCAGCCAGTTGAGCCTTTGTTTCAATGTATGGACCAAAGTTGAGAGTTGATATCAATGTAACACCAAGAAGATCGAGATGGTAAGTTATCGGCATGGTTACACCCCAGAAAGTTGGAGCAGGGCTGAATTGGCTCCTTTTAGTGGAAAATAGACACGCCTGGGTTTTAGCAGCATTGAACTTGACCGAATTGGCATCGCCCGATTCAGAGTCTGCCTCCAAGGACAAGTTCAAGCTTCTTGAGAGACTGGATCTGTGATCCACTAGCTTGCGCGCTGGATATGTAACTCTCAACAACAGTGCTGTTGTCTGCATATCCAAAAGTATCGAGCCTAAGCAAGCCGTTTATGTGCAGCAAGAACAATGTTGCCGAAAGCATTAACCCCTGAGGGACCCCGGCATTAATGGCCATTTGTCCGGACGAGCAGCCATCGATCACCACTCAGAAGGACTGGTCACTCAGGAAGTCTGCGATCCAAGCACACAGTCCAGCGGGTTAAAGAAGGAAGCTTACTAATAAGGCTCTCGTGCCAGACCTTATCGAAAGCCTTCGAGATGTCGAGGGAGACGCGTGGCAAGAGCTTTTCCATGCTTCTCGATGACCTCACTCCAGATGTGGATGGCATAAACTAGAAGATCTCCAGTTGACCGATTTCGGCGAAAGCCGTATTGTGGGTCACTTAGGATATTGGGTCTCCCAAATACGGACTCCAGACTCTCGCAAAGAAGCTTCTTACTTTGCTTCTTGCTAGGTATCAGTCGTACTTATTTGATATACCGACTAGGCGCACTAAACACGCCACACTCCTTCACATTTGTTAAATCTACACTACACAGAGCCAATGTGTACCACCTATGATCTGACTTCGTTCAAAGTAAGAATGAACAAGCATTTTTTGACTTCTCTCGCTCCATCGTAGAACTCGTCCATCGCATAACATCATCAGGCGAGATCGAAATTGAAACATGGCTCAACAAGAATAATAAGTCAGTAAAGTTTAAAATAGTAGCGTAATATTTACGTATTTTTTCTAGATAATTTAAAAACCCTTATAAAAATGGCTGTGCTAAACATGAAGAACGAACCCACTGAATAAATCAATTTGCTAAAGTTTAGTCTAAGTAGGGATGTAATTAAAGATTTGGGGGAACTAGACCACAAAGGATTTACCACCCCATAATTAACAAAAAATAAGTCGCTATTACTCGGATGACGTAAGTTCGCTCGGTCGCTTTACTGTTTATACAGTTTTAAAGCATTGCGGAATGATTCAAAACTCTGTTTTTAATTTCAGTTTTTTTTTCGGTTAAATAATAATGTTGACCCCTTAGACCCCCACATTTGACCCAAATATATTGATTTTTATTGAACGCAACTTATTTATAGGGCAACACTTGATAGAAGTGTCAATCAACCATTTTGAAGTATCATTCCCCACTGTTGTCATTAATTTGATTGTGGACTCTTGTTTTAAATTGGAATCATTAAAAGGAAACTATGGGGTTAGCTACTGTTATCGAAAGCGAAGCTCATTTCCAAACAGAAATGGCCAATGCTGGCACAAAACTTGTCGTAGTGGACTTCACAGCGACTTGGTTAGTATAACCTGGTTCGAAACTGTTCAAATATTCAAGTCATCGTTGTAGTAAATAATTGATTATGTTGTGTGTAGGTGTCCTCCTTGCCAACGGATCGCGCCGTTCTTCGAACAGCTACCGGCGAAGTTCCCTAGGGCTGTGTTCTTGAAGGTGGACGTGGGAAGATGCGCAGAGACGGCCAGCGCGCAGGGCATCAGTGCGATGCCGACATTCATCTTCTATAGAAACCGGGTACGTGGCCCCTCAATCATAAAGGAAACAGTATTACAACCTGCGCAAGAGTTCATTTGTTTGTGATAGTTTCTTTCAGGATTTCATAATAAATTAGTCATTATAATGAATCAGTAAAATTGAATATTATTTCTGATTAGAATGATCTTATTGCAGACGCGAATTGACCAGCTACAGGGTGCTGACCCAGGCACACTAGAAAGTAAAGTTAGACAATATTATGGCACTGATGAAGCTGGAGATGAAGACAACTCTGTTGCGGGACATGTAAGTACCTCCATTTAACAACTAGTATCAACTTCCTTTGTTCAGTATTGTTACAACTGTAAGATACACTGATTTTACTAATGATCCATGTTTGATATTGGTCATGGTCAATGGTCAAAGACTACTGTCTTTAAAGAAGAATAGATACTTAGCTTCTCATGTCTGCAATAATCATAATTCTCCTAAAAATAGATAACTAAATCATTCATCAGCTGCTGATCATATCAACTCGGAATCACCTAGTGCTGGGTTATGGCCTACATTTCTTTCTCATGGTTCCTAGATTTGAATATTAATTTTTTTTTAACAGATGGACCTGGCAACATTCATAACTAAGAGCGAGTGTGAATGCCTAAATGAGGCTGACAATCATCCCATGGCACACTGCCTAACCAGTGGTGCAGGCTACCTGGCAAGTGACTGTGATGAGCAGCTCATCATCAACATTAGCTTCAACCAGGTAATTCAATAAACAAATTGATTGCACTAGCTTCTGACGTTTTATAAGTGCCCATGTAGGCCTATGTGAAATAAATTTCTTTGACTTTGATACTTTTCATGTAACTTTGTCTATAGACTAGAAATCTCTCGAGTATTAGTGAGTTTTATACACAGCTCATCTTTAAACGGTGAACATGTTCATCATTTAAAGGAGAGGCTGTTTTCATACTTAACTTGATGGTAAATAGTAATTAAATATGGTAATCATCATATTGAACTGTTGTTCAATATAAACTTCATGTCAATGAGACTTTTTGTAACAATTGATAGTACAGTCAACTGCATAAATTGGTAAAAATTTGACTACAAAATTACCATTACTGCTACCAACAGTTTGGACATGTCATTTACTGTACTATTAACTCATAAGAAAAATTCAAGAGAAAGGCACTTTAATGATGATCAGATATAATAGCTGAATAGCACTATTTTTTTTATCAGTTAATTAGATGACAATCTTTAAATTTTTTATTTCAGCTAGTGAAGCTACACTCCTTAAAAATTAAAGCCCCCAGTGACAAGGGGCCCAAGGTGGTGAAGATCTTTATCAACCAGCCAAGAACACTAGACTTTGATCAAGCAGCTGGAAATGTGTCAGTGCAGGATGTCGAGTAAGTAAAATTTTCAATGTAAAGGCTTGAATGAGCCAAGTTACGATCGTTTCGATTGCGTCGAACACCTCGAGTAAGCCACGCCTCCGATTCCTTTGTTCTGACGTCATCTCAACGCTCAGTCACGTAGTCAGAACAAAGGAATCGGAGGCGCCTACTCGAGGCGTTCGACGCTAATGAAACGATTGTAACTTGGCTTTGGGGGGGTAGGTAAACGTAATTTTAGAAACCCGCACCCAGGGTGGGTGAGGGTTTGCATTGAGAGTGTATGGACATATCATTAGCTTCTTCAATATTTTCTTTCTGTTTTAGATTTACACCAAGTGACCTAGAAGGAAACCCTGTCCCTCTGAAGTTTGTGAAGTTCCAAAGTGTTCAGAACATTCAACTGTTCATAAAGGACAACCAGTCTGGTGGGGATGTTACACAAATTGATCACCTGGCCTTTTACGGCTCCCCCATTTCCACCACCAATATGGGAGAGTTCAAGAGAGTGGCCGGCAAAAAGGGGGAGAGCCACTAGCATAATTCTTTCTAAGAAGATAGTTCAGTCTTGTACTGTGTTCAATAAATTCTAATTTGAGTGGCTTGGTGCGGGAATATCTTTGTTCCCTTGATAGTGTATATCGGCAACTATGTATTTAAAATTAAGTCATCACTCTCTCATTGTGGTTCTCTCTCATTATATCAATGTAACCAAATCTGAACTATTTTCTATGAAATGAACGGAATCATTTCTCAAACTGTGTCAAATAGTAGATGTGAATTTTAATATATTAATATTATATTTTCGCCACATATTTATAAAATATGGTGTAACACTCATAATTAATTATTGTTTTAAGTATAAAGGTCATTCCAGGGCCACAGTTTGTTAAATGGGGATTCTGAATTATCAGGAATTTGTATATTCAATAAATAAAGAACACAAATGTACTTATACTTAGTTTTATTGACTAAACTATCTACACTCAGTCCTGTTTCAGTTCATATATTTGGATGTATGCCTCTGTGAGTGTGATCATTTGGGGCAGTATACTGGTTACATGTAGATCTTGCATTTCATACCTGGAACAAAGTTATGCATATTTATTAGATTGTTCTGGGCGTCTGTGAATTGTCTGGGGGTGGGAATTTTGTGCGTGATGCACAGAACACTTGGGGCAGGCCTATGTCCGACAGTGGACGTCTATCGGTTAAATGATGCAGTTTCATAAATTAAGTAATCAGAAGCTAACCGGATGCGTATGTCCATTATCTTATAACCGGTTTCATACGGCACACCGTTAAAGTTTAACTAGTGACACGGCGCAGGTAATAATCCAGTTTCCGCTACGAGGACCGCGGAACACGACACACGCGACGATGTGCCCGCGCGGGCGTCCGCAGCGTTGTCCCTTGGAAAAACGGCTACTTCAGTGCAATTTATGGTAAATCGTGCAACGTCGAAGCGTGATGCAGCACGTACCCATTCGAAAATATCGATCTCGGCGCGGTATTATGATTCATACTTAACATACAAGGCCAGTTAAGACGTCATTACTCAATAAAACCACACTCACCACTGCTGCGTCGGTTTATGGAGGACATGAGCTCTGTATGTCCCCTTCTCTGGAGTGCCGTCGTGGACTATGTTGCCAACTAGCTCGTAGATCGTCTTCCCGTTGTGTTTCGCCTTCACTTCTGGTGTTAAAATATCGCCGAAGTCTACGTTTCTGCAATCAATATTAATACGAGGATCGTGAAAACCAGTTGATCAAATAGTTGTGTTAGTTGGTATTTTACATGGATATCTGTTTATAGAGATAAAGTTCATTTTAATTTTATATCTTAAAAGGATGTAGGTATACTGATGCGGAAACGTTTTAAAGAGTTATGTGGCCCTGAAATGCAAAGGGCTAGTAAAGGTTACTCAAATGGTCCTAGAACGCATAAGTTAAATCATTTTTAACGCAATTCGGAACGCTGGGTTTGACTACCCCACAAAAAACTGATCAATAAGTAGCTGTACTGACTTAGAGCCTCATTGACAACTTCTGGATTAGTTCAGGTTAAGGCGAATGATACAATATAGCCCTCAAAATCCAAATTTTCAAATGTTCTTTTTTTGCCTTACCTAGTACCTTAGTTCTACCTTAAAACCATCACCCTAACCATGAAGCAAGTACTTCATGATCATAACTATCTAATTTAGAGATGAGGTAAAACATCTAGTTTTTATTAAAATAGTTTTTATCTCTAGTTATTTTTTTTTAATATATATATATATGTAGTTAATGACGTACTATCCGATACTGAACTCCTAAGGCAAGTGCGAGTCGGACTCGCGCAGGGTTCCGTACAAACTTGAATTGTAAATTACGGTTTAGGATTTATGACGTATTAAAAACAAAACTACTTACTAGATCTCGTTCAAAACAATTTTCGGTGGAAGTTTGCATGGTAATGTACATCATATATTTTTATCTTATTTTAGAAGTTACAGGGGAGAAGAAACACACATTTTACCACTTTGGAAGTGTCTCTCGCGCAAACTATTCAGTTTAGAAAAAAAATATTTTAGAAAGCTCAATATCATTTTTAAAGACCTATCCATAGATACCCCACACGTATAGGTTTGATGAAAAAAAAATTTTGAGTTCCGGTTCTAAGTATGGGGAACCCCCAAAAATTTGTTGTTTTTTTTTTCTATTTTTGTGTGAAAATCTTAATGCGGTTCACAGAATACATCTCTACTTACAAAGTTTCAACAGTATATTTCTTATAGTTTCGAAAAAAAGTTGCTGTGACATACGGACGGACAGACACACAAACATGACGAATGTATAAGGGTTCAGTTTTTTGCCATTTGGCTACGGAACTCTAAAAACGTTCAAAAATTTGAATTTTGCAGACTACCATGGAGCATTCTTTTTTTTGTTAATGTTTTTGTTTAGATACTAAGTCCTTTAAGCCATGTCTTCGTATGAATAGTCAATTTGTTTACCATTACAATAATTATGAATGTACACATTCCAATATCTGCTCCAGCATTTGTTGCCAAATACTACAAAGTATTTGGCAACAAATGCTGGAGCATTCTCCTTAGTATAGCTAGCAGATAATTAACAGTATCAATGTAGCACTTACTTGACTGGGAAGTTGACAACGGTAGGGTTTTTCTCCACGAAAAATGTGTTTTTCGTAAACCTCTTGATGTAGAGTATCAAATAAGGCGGCAATTGGGTGATCTCAAATCTTTTCATGAAGTTCTCTTTGTATGTTTTATACTCTTTTGATGTCTGCCCGTTGAACTTCGAAAGAAGTTGGTACAGATTCACCTATAACAACATGGCCAAATGAAAATCATACAATTAGGATACTCGGGGGCCCCATTGTGTTCTTACGGTTTATTGATATCTCTTAGAGGGCTAGAGGCGCGCGTGGAACTACACTACACACCATCGACGAACCGGGCTCGGTCAATAAAGGATGAGCGAACAGCGAAGTTTGAAAATTGGTGTGAAGATAGATAGATAGATATATTCTTTATTGTACACCAAAAAAAAAATACAATAGGAACTTAATATTAATAAGGTGTCACAATGGGCGGTCTTATCGCTAAAAGCGATTTTTTACAGATAACCTTTGGATGGATTTGACAGAGAAGAATAAAAAGATACGCAGGTAGTTCGTGGTGTACTATTTACATATATACAATATAATGCAAACAATATAATTATAAAAGCAGAGAAATAATGTACTTAATGACGACGTTCAAGAGGAAAGGTAAGTAATCCATAACCATATTTTCTTACTGACACGGGCAAAGCATTCCACAGCCGCACTGCTAAAATTGCAAACGACTTGTCATAAAATTTGGCGGAGTGGCTTAGCATCTCTAGCCTCAATTTTTCCGATAACCTAAGACATCTAGTTTGTGTGTCATGAACTTGAAATGTTCTTTATAATAAGTGGGGGTTTCAGGATTGAACAGAACACTGTAGACCAGAGACAAGATGTGTACGTTCCGGCCAAGACGTATTGGAAGCCAATTGAGTTTCGTACGAAAATCGGATATGTGATCACACTCGCGCAAGCCAAATATGAATCGTATGCAAACATTTTGAAATCACTCAAGTTTACCAAGTTGTGCCTCAGTGAGATCGAGATAACTGACATCAGCATAGTCAAGGATGGGGAGTATTTTGAACTGAGTAAGTGCACTTTTAGTGGCAGTTAGCAAAAAGTTACGCAACCATCTCAGGGACTTGCCAGAAGCAAATATTTTGCGACTTACGTCTTGTAAACTGGAATTGGGGACCCCAAGAATAATGTGTGTCTATCCAAACCCCTAAGTTCTCCTTCTCGCTTATTGGAATAGCGGTATCGTTGAATAGAACCTGAGGCAGCCTGGGGGAACCTGGGACCAGTTTACCTTGGGCATCAACCTATAGCAGCCAACAACGACTTGAGTCTTTGATGGATTTACCTTCAGACCGTGTGCCTCACTCCACTTACAGAATGAAGCCAAGTCTAAGGTTAATTATGTTAATAGCGGCATCCAAATCCGTATGGAGAGATTGTCTGTAAACTTGTAAATCATCAGCATAGAGGTGGTAGAAGGAAAGAAGTTTTTTGAAATATATGAATATTGCGAAGACTAAAGGAGATAACACGCTACCCTGAGGTACACCGGCAGAAGTATAACACCAAGAAGAAAAGGACTTATCTATGGAAATACGTTGCTGGCGGCCATACAGGTAACTACGAAACCAGTCAATCAGCGTTGGAGATATGTTAAGAGAGCGAATTATGGCGAGTAGGATATCGAAATCGACGGTATTGAAAGTGTTGCTAAAATCAAACCCTACCCTATACCTTGACGAATGTCATCAGAAACGTTTACTAGGGCCGTGGTGGTGCTATGACCAGGACGAAATCCGGATTGGAATGGATTCAGCAGACTATTCATGCATAGAAAAGCACTGAGCTGATTGTGGACCAGGCATTCTAGGATTTTAGAGAGGAAAGGCAGTATGGAGATTGGTCGATATTCTGGAAAGGATGTAGGATTTGATTTTTTGGGCAAAGGAGTAATTTTGGCCTCTTTCCACATTGATGGAAAGACACCTTTGGAAATGGAATAGTTAAGGATATAACACAGGATAGGAAGGAATTCGTCGAGGACAGGGAGTATCATTTTCCGACTGACACAATCACTGCCAACTGCGTTAGACGTGATTGCAACTATGCTCTTCTTAACTTCACAATCAGAGAATTGACTAAAATTAAATGGCGAATGATCCGGAGATGGAAGGTTTGGAATATGGTTTAATGTTGCTGCCTTCGTGGTCCCATTATACTAGGACGAAGATGCGAAGTGTTAAGAAGATCTATGTCTAAGTCTTTAGGAATCGATTCTTGGCGTGATTTTCCAACTCCCATAAATTTAGTGCAGAGGTAGGTATACACTTAGATCTGACTTCTTTAGTGAGATAAGTGAGAACTTGGCATTCTTTCACATTTAAGTTTTCGTTTGATAATGTCAACTGTAATATTTACCTGTGGTATAATATTTTCTCTGAACTCGTCAGTGAAGAGGGGTGTTGGAGGCAAGTCGCAGGTGAGGTATAGGAAGGGCGACTCCGTTATCATCTCACTGTATTCCTCACTGCTGAGGTCTACTTTAGCAGCGTCATCAGCGTCGGCTGGTGGTAGTTTTCTGGAAAACGAAATAAGCAGAAAAAAAAGACTATGAATTATAGTGGTTGCAGTTTGAAAATAATTAAAAAAACATAGAGCATTTTTGTTTTATCAGCTTCTGACCAAGACTTAAATAAAAACTAGCATAACATTTTACATCAAGCAAAATCAAAGTGGCTCATCACAAAATAAAATGAATGATTTACCTGGTGTATATTCTCATGTGGCCAAGAAATGATTTGTAGATAATAGAACTGTTTGGTTTCTTAGTTCCATTTAGAGCCATATGTAGAGAATTCAAAAACCAAGACATAAAATCAATGGGATCACCTGCAGGAATAGAAATTATAATGTGTTAAGTAACTAGATCCTTAGAAAGAGGGTGTCTGTCTACAAAGATGACTCCTAGTAAACAACATCGACGGCTACAAAGACAAGGGTTGCGGGATTGTTCGAAAGTGTTACTTTAGCCCAGGAACTCAACGGGCAACTGACGGAAGACAAGTGAGTTTTACTTAGAGTCTGATGTCCCTCTCACTCCACCCAAAGCAGGAAAGTTATTTGATGATTTCTCGCCTAATTCGTGAAAATGTTATCTGCAATTTTACGATTTTCTGATAGATTGCAGTAACTTGCAGTAAGTTTTAATAGTAACCAGTAAATATCTACCAGAAATTAAGGGTATGTTAAACAACTCACTCTGCTTGATAAACTGAAACCTTTTTTTAGACCATAACACAACAGCCTGTAGCATTTCATGAGGTGACACATGCGCTTTAAAGGCGCGCGGATTCCATAGCTTTCTCAACAGCTCGCCGAACCTCTGCACCAGCAGGAATGAGGAGTCACCAGGAGGCCTCCTCACATTAGCATAGTTCTCCTCGCGTAGGAAGTAGTTGCGGAGGGGACGTACTTGTGATAAACACTAAAAACAATGATTTTATCAGTAGCAAATTCTTTGATATCTGACTGACAATAGACAAATCTTATTTTACACATATATCTATTAAAAGAAAATGCAATATTTTTTTTTTTATTAATAATAGGCTCGCGTTTGACCACCATCTCACCTGATGGTAAGCGATAATTTGGTCGACGATGGAGCACGCTTGCCTAGAAGTAGCCTATTCGCTCATAACTTAGAGACCCCTAAGTTGTAGCTATCAGGAAACACAGACTCCGGCAAGGAATTCCACTCCTTGGCTTATGTATCTGGTGAGAATTTCTAATTAGAATCTAACTGTCGTGCAATAGACAAGAGCTTTGGCTTAAGTTTAACTCTCAAATGACTGACAAACAGTCAGGTTCTGACTAAAGTAGTGAAGAAAGGAAACTGCTATCTAATCAGATATTATATTCACAGCAAATTAAGCATGGCTGATAATGTCTACACTGCTGGGACTCAGTCCTCAGATAAATCATCCAGGATAATGCAGTTTCCTCTTGATGTTTTTTTTTTAATTTGTTATAAACTAGTGCTTGACTGCAATCCCACCTGATGGTAAGCAGTGATGTAATCATTGATGGTGAGGCACACTAGTTTATTAAGAGCCTATCCTTCTGTTTTGAGAGCAGTGGTAATGAAATAAATTACACAAAACCAGGATGACAACCACAACCGCTAACTTATAAATCGGGGCCATAACCCCTGGACCAGAACTGCTCCACATATGGATACTATAGAAAAGTTATTTGTTTATGTTTTTAAAAGGTCTTTTGAAGTACTAATCCAATTTGTAGAAAGCTATACCATCATTGCTTTTTTTAGCCTACTTCAAAAAAAAAGGAGGAGTTTGTCAATTTGGTTGTATGTTTTTTTTTATCATCATTTTAAGCTACTTTTTACTACTACCCCAGAAAATGTGCAGTCCCTGTGGCCGAAAAAGCCTAATAACATACAAATAAATCTGAAATACTGTGCAATCTGAGGGACATTGTAGGTAAATGTTATGGTATTGGTATTTTTGTATCTAATTTTTTAGTTCACAGATTGTTGGTTTGTTATATGCTTTGGTGCATCCTGTGAGTATAGCAAGCAATGGATAAATAAATAAATAAAAAATCAAAAGTCACCTGCAAAATAACATTGCAATAATCATTAGCCTTGATATTATTGAGGCCCACAATCCCAGGCATGTACATTGTACTATCAATAGCTCTGGACATCTTGGTGTTGTAATCCAGCTGCTTGATCTGATCCGGTGTGAAGATTGGATTCAGGACATATTTGATGTCATTCAGTGATGAATCTAAAAAAAAATTTCAATAAGCATTTATTAACCTTTCCTCTTACAGCACTTACTTTTTTGTAACATAAAGCTAGTTACAGACCAAAAGCTAAACTATGTTATGGTGTATAACTCATAGGTAATACATACATAACAATAGTTTGTGGTCTGTATTAAAGTATAAAAAGCTACCACAGCTTAGGTAAAGTTTACAGAGCTGAACTAATTCTTCTTACAAGATCTGCAAACACACAAGTACAAGAAATTACATAGCCTTACCAATTTTAATTTTATGGCTAATTTTTTCAAGCCAGTTACCATAAATGACTTACCAATAACTTCATAATTATCAGGCAGGCAGTAGAACTTTAATGTGTGAAGATTTAGAAATACATGGTGTCCATCAGCCACAGAGTGAGTATATGCATGAGTGTTTGTACCTCGGCCCTGTTGACAAAACATTTAAACTATTGTTGAGCTCCTTAGTAGTTCTGAGTTGAACTACACGAATACTGACAAATGCTTGCACTGACTGGACAGGTCTGCTCAAAACTGTGTGGTTCTTTCTTCAAAAGACCATCTCAGACTCCAATCTGCACAGTTCTCATATGATTTGACCATTACATGTTTGCTGTATGGACTTTAAAAGAGACTTTGACCCCTGAGTTTGATTCTGTGTTTCTACAGGGTAGTCAGCTAGGAAACACCGGCTTCATCTAGCTTAAATTGGCAAAAAAAAATTGATGCATAAAAGTGTTTTGAAAAACTTATTTGCAAAATAAATATCATTTATCATAGTCGCCAATCAGAACATTACTAATACTCTTGCAAAAACTACAAATGAAAATATAAGTTTACTAGTCTGCCAAGTCACTAGCATTTTCATAGAACTATAATTACATTATTTTTATATTATATTAGTTTACCAGCTCTAAATTTATATATGGGTTTACTAGTGTCCAAGTAGCAGTAGAACAGACCCCCTAAGTCACAGGGTGCCAACTTTTGTAAACCTGATGTTAAGCACATTGTAAGGATTTTTATCAACAACTTGTGAGTAAAGTTCTGTGCATCCTCCTATCAGTTCTGACGACACCTGTCCTGTTTATCCCGCCACCTTCTTTGTCTACCATGATTCCATTAATTACTAAAACTTTTATTAAAATACTGTGTATGTAGTTTTATTTACCTGAAAGTATTTCCCACAGACGAGGCATGCATAAACATTGATCCTCGTCAGTGAAACCGAACATAGCTTCTCGAAATCAAAGTCTAGGACATGCCTGTTGATGGTATCTAAATAGGGACACTGTATGTGAATCGTCTTTGATGCAGGCTCTGAAAAAATAAAGTATAGTACTAAGCATTACTGGAACATTCTTGTTTCTTATTAAAAACTGATAAAGATAGGTTAGAATGCTTACCGGGTAATTCCGTGCCATTCTCTTCGGAAATCTTACGCTTTTTAATATTTGTTTGTCTTTCAGACATATTTGGGCCAGTAAATGTTTTCTAATGTATTAATGTGTATTACTAAATAATTGAGATTTTTTTTTTTTTTAATTTATTATTTTCTTTACTTGTTTGACAACGTTGCCTATAGATAACAACAGATAACACATTAACCACAGATTGACAGACCTCATAAACAAATTGTCACAGAATTGACAATTTCAACAACATTGTATTAAGAGTATGTGTGTACCCGGCATTAAGCAAACTTTTTGTTGTTTAGCAATAGATTGAGAAATTATTGTTGGCAATAGACAACAGATAACAGACTTCACAAACAATGTTAGAACTTGTCACTGATAATTTCCACAGCAAGAACATTGTATTATGAGTATGTGTGTACCCTGCATTAAGCAAAATTTTTGTTGTTTACTATTACATTTACTTCTAATTTAAAACTTTATGATTAAAATTAAATAAAAAGTAGGTGAAAAGATGAACAAAAATTTATAAAGATGTTTCAAGTGTGTTTCTCCCTTAACTGCGTTCCACTACCAGATTACGAGACACCTGAAACTTAAAGCCATAGACAAAATCTTTCTTTTGACAGTTTATTGACATTGGCAATGACAAGCATTTGTCATACTGAAAATCGAACCCACAATCGTCATTTTCTTCCCGAAAATGGCCGCATCAGGAGGAAATATTGAATGGTCTACAACTGTTAAACCAATATTAACAGCACTTTACGGCCCATTCTTCGACAAAAACGATGCTGTTGAAATTATCCAAGCCATCATCAAAAGGTTCGTATCATCAATGCACTATAACTGTTTAAGCGAAAGTTATTTTGATAGCTCGAATCTGATGATTTCATTGCCTTGTTAGCTATTTATTTATAAATTTATTGTGTTATTAAAACGTAACACTAGTTTAAATCATCATCATCATCAATTTGAATATTCTAACACATAATCTGTTTCACTTCTACCTACTGAGGACTACTAATAAGAATCTACATTTACCCTTCACAATGAAAACTATATTTTTTTCCTACCTTGCTAATTATTATTGCTTCCGCCCCTAAGACGACCCACTGACCCTTCTTTTGCCACTCCATATGCCAATTTGACTTGAAGTTTTACAACTCAGTAAAGCTTAAAAGAAAATGTCTTTTCCAGTTGAATTTTCTTTAGATATAAATATAAATTTACTTGCTTGCAGTGAAAGTGAGTTCCAGAACCATGAGGACATCTACGACTTGTTCTACACATGCTTTGCATGTCTCTCTGCACATTTTATTAGCATGAATGCTAATAACTGTAAGTATTTTTCAAGTAATTACTTAACTTAATTTCATGATGTTTATGAATCATTCCATCCAAAACATTCTAGATTTTTTCATCAAATAACATTGCTGAGAAATCAAATTCTATTATTGAAAGAATAGAAATAATTACTTTCTGTAACTATTTCCTAGTAACAAGAAAGTAATTATTTCATATAAAAAAAAAAAATACTTAAATCATTAAACCCCAATTGAACGCTAATTGTCATTGTCACGCCATTCACTCTCTCATTGTCTTTCTATTGTGTCTCTACAGTATTCTAATAACTATTTTATACACTAAAAACCCTTAACTAACTAAACAATCTAAAATAAGGTTTTGAAAAACACCTTTGCATCTGTTGATGGGTAAAAGATTGCATAGAAATCTATGTTCATGAATATTGAAATGATGAAAAGTCATTTCAGCCAGATTTACACAGTTTAGACTAAACAAAGTGCCTATCATGTACAACCTAATAACCACACATAAGTTTACAAAGTTGTCAATTTCACAATCTTGTGCAATGGAGGTATTTTTAAAAAAAAAAAATGACATCATAAAGAAACATTAGAATGAATTCCACTCATAGAATAGGGTAGTTACAAATATGAGAGGAATTAATAATTAATAATAAAATCTGACCAACCCCACCAGAATTTATATATTAATGCAATACAAAGGTGGGCTAAATGCCTAATGCATCCTCTCCCAGCAACCAGGTGGAGAGGTATCTACAGTTACATACATAAAAGGAAATATTTACAAAACAAGGGTACAAGATAAATAAATTATCAAAGTCATGCCTTAATGGTGGAATAGGTTTTGTTGTGAACATGGGTAGACCATACCCTGGTCCAGGCTTTAGAATACTTTCTATTCATTCACTGACAAATCTAAAGTTGATAGTAATACAAAAATTTTATGATTGGCTAGCTTCTGCTAGCGGCTTTGCCTGTGAAAATATACAAAGTTATCCCAAGGAAACATACCACTGGGACAAAAAGTAACCTATGATTTCAGGAATGGGTCTACCCATGTGTAAAACTTTATCCAAACCAGCACATACATACATACAAATTTTAGGTTTTTGTAGGATAACATTAGTGTGATTCTTTTTTGTTTCTTTTTGTTGTCTCATTCCAATTTAGTGTAAAATCAGTAACTAAACTTACTCAATTATCTTTTAGTGCCAAATGACCAACTAAGCACTGCAAGAGATGCATTTAGAGTGATTCTCCGACAAATATTGAAGAAGCTCTCCGAAGCTGGATTGAGCTATGATGACACCAACAATACGACTGCTGCACCTAATGTTTCTGTTAAGCAGGTTTGTATGATATTTTGTAGGAAATTATTTGCTGAGAAAGAATATTTTATATCCTTATGCAAATTATATATTTGCGTTTTGTGGTTTGAGGTGGTTCGAGGAAAGAATACCTGAAAAAATTTGGGGAGGCCCTTGCCCATCAGTAGGAAAATAAAAAATAACTAAATAAAAAAAATATTTAAAATATGCAAATATACATAATGTTAGGCCAAATTATGGCAGATCAATTTTGGAGAAGATTGAAGATTAATCAGCAGGCTTAGATATTAGTCTTTTCTGTTAGAATATGGCAATGACACTACCTGTCATGTGACTTCTCTGCAAGTAATATTGTTACCATATATTTTGCACTTAGCTTTTAGCAGGAATCCTATCTGAAAAGTCATTTGCCCAAGGGTGCTGCAATAGCAGAGGAAAGATGATATGGAAAGAGGAGGGAGAGCCTTTTGCTCAGCTGGGAACATAAGGCTAATTAGATTAGATATGAATGCACTAACAAAATAAATTACTCCTTTTGCTTTGCGAATAGTGACCTTTTGCACGATTTACTAATTATCTGTTCGATTGTGATTTGGTAAATCTTATCAATAAAAAGTCACGCATGTCTATGAGTGACTGTATTTTAGTTGTAGTTTTCTTTTATAGAAGAATATAGTTTATGCTAATTATTTATTATCTTAAGGGCAACTAACAAAGCATATACCATTATGCTAAAAATTCAGTATTCTTACATTTTATATTGTAGCCTTAATTGAAGGCTGCAATGACTTGCATTAAATATAGAAGGAGTTAGAAACGAACATATCAATTAACAATAAAAAATGACAACAAAAATAAATTCTAAATATTGAAACATTTACAAATTCTAAAGATGTGTATTTATGAGAATTTTGTCCTTTTCACTTACTTTATTTGTGTGAAAAGGACAAAACTCTCTTCACTCTTGTGTTACATTATGCCTTATGCAAGTCAGACTTGAATTTACGCAAAGAGGGTCAGGGTGAGTGTGACAGGTGACTAAATTGAACCTGCATCCTGTTAACAGTGGAAAAATGACCCAGATTGGTTCTGAAGCCCTTAGCGCGAAGCAACTGATCTAGATATACAAGCCATTTTGTAAGGCGCATTTATATTAATCTGAATAAGATAACTGTGGACAAACAATGGTCACTCTATATTTATTATACCCCCATTATTTATATTATCACCACTTGAAAAAGTCTTACATTTTAAAATCTTGTTCTCTATCTTATCGGTTTATAAAACTATGTTTTCCCCCCAGCTACTGTTGCCCATTGTGGGGCTATGCGGAATCGACGGAGGGGGCTATCCCCAATCTGACCTGGTCATCTTGACTTCTCTACTCAAGAATGCTAAACTACCTGCACATGTTACTGTGCCTGGTATGTATTTAGACTTTTTCTTTACCATCTAGCCTAGGTTCTAAATAAAGTTGTGAATTTGGAGAAAAAAATACAAAAATGCTACAAAGATAAGAAGAAGTACAGAGTCAGACTACAAATGTAGAAAATAAAATTCAGAACTAAGAACATGTGCTTTTATATCACTCATTAGCTTAATTTAGTAGTGTTAAAACTGGAACTTTAAGTATTATATTTCATTGTTTACAATGGTTATTCGACTAATGTCAAATTCTAGAAATGCCAGATGAGTTTAAAACGCCAGACTCTATGAATGCCAGATTCTACAAATACCAGTTTCTACAAATGCCAGATTCTATTAATGTCACATTTTTGTTACAATTGCAATATTATAATTGAAATTTTAACCCAAGATACAGGCACCGCCTAGTTTGGGGGCCATTGTAATAATTCTGGTAAATTATAACTCCTGATATCAATATGCAACTATTTTATACCTATGTTTAAGAAAATACTTGAAACAATGGTTAAATAAAGTTATTATTGTATGGGTTGTTATATCTCAGAACCCTGGGGGTCCTGGACCTTTGGAAGGCGTACGAGGAGTCGAAACACACTCGCAGAGGCTCCTTTGACGCTTTTAATGAAACGTGGTATCAACCGATGATTATCCCTGTCCGCGATGTGCTAGTGCATCTTTAATCTAGTTTAATAGTTCAATTTAATAGTTCATCCAAGGACAACCCCCGGTTGGCGGAAAACTATTACAACATATGGAAAACAAAAACAATAGGGCTAAGGTTTTAGGATTCTTAATAAATGGACTGCTTACCAGGAACTATGTTAAGACTATGGCCCCTGCCTGAACAATGTTTTTAATTTCTATTGATAAAAAAGGAAGGGGGTGACTTATTAGAGCACGTAAGCCCCACCACGACGTCAACGTATAGGTGCGGCGATATCTAACTAACTGATAAGTCATTTGTCCAAGGGTACTGCAATAGTAGAGGACAGATACATATGGAAAGAGGAGGGAGAGCCGGGCAATGGGGTTATTATTATTTCATATATTTATTTTCAATACATATTTTTAAATATTTTTACCACACATAAAAAAAAAACATTAATAAATATAAAACATAGTTGTCCGCCGGTGTTGGGAACAGGGTCCAAGCTAGATAGGTGGTTAGGGCTGCATAGACAAGAACCTCGTCAAAATGCGAGCCATATCGAGGAGTACTGCCTTCCATATCAGGCCCCTGATCCAACCGCGCAACGACAACTTCGACAAATGGTCGTCGATGCTTTTGGCTATAAGGCCATTGGCGGTCACGACAATCGGCACAATGATAGCCGAGTCCACATTCCACATGTCGACAACCTCTTGTGCTAAGTCGAGATATTTGATTTGTTTCTCTTTCTCAGCTTTCACGAGTTTGTCATCATGTGGGATGGTGACATTGACTATCATTTTGCGCCACGCTAATTATTATTTCTAGAATCTGACATTAGTCAACTAAACCTTTACAACAACCTTATTACTATATAATTACACCAATTTGCCACATGTCTGCCCGCCAACATGTTATCACAACTCTGGTCTCTAAGATACAGGTTCTACCTGGTTTGGGAACCACCATCCAAAAAAACTGGATCTCAAAATAGTTACAGAAAAAGATTATATAATAGTTGCATATTGGAAAATTTTTTGTACCCATGAAACATTAATTCTTTTTTTTTATAAAACCATTTTGTAACACCTTACACACATCTTCTATGTGTGTAAGGTGTTACAAAATGGTTTACTAATCTAAATAGAAAACACTAGATATTTTTTTAATTTTCTTATTTATAATTCCCTCTCAGAAACCCAATCAACAAAATCATCGGTCATCCCGAGCTCTATAACTTCACTTGCTTCTCAATCAACGCCTGCTGAGAAGCAGCCTCCTTCCAACGCCCAGCGACGTTCAGATGCGTTGTTGGAACAGCTAACTGCGCCGTTGCGGAACCCGGTGGCGTCCATGACGTCATCACAAGCAGCCCCGGCCACAGCTGTCCTGTCGCCCGGAAGTAAGGATAGCTTGGAGAGCGCTAAGGATGGGAATGCTGCGCAACAGTCTTCTGTTGATATGAAGGTTTGTAGCTTTTATGATGTTTTAAATAACTATCCATTTTAAAATATCTCTTTTGATGTGAAGTTATACATTTTTTAAACAAATAATAATAATAATTCACAAGTATCACACAACGCCGTCTAGTCCCAAGCTAAGTAGAGCTTGTGTTATGATACTAGAGAACTGATAAACATACTTACATATATATTTCTCTGAGCAGGAGAAGTTATTTGACTTATTTGAAATTTCTTCCGTAAAAATAAGAGGTCTCAGATTTTTTTTACCCCAGTGCAGTTGTTCACCGATCTACGCCACTGCTGGTCGGACAAAATATAAGCAGCTCATCAAAACGAAAAGCCATCTATTTGACCAAACATTATTCCCTACAGAAGTGGGTGGCATCAACTTGCTCATCGTTGCTAATGGAGCTGAGAGCCGGCTCCGTGGTGCTGAAGGTGTGCGCTTCGCTGCCGTGCCTGCAGCGGTACCTCAACCGCTGGCAGACTGCTAAGGAGACCGCCGTCGCTCCACAGTTCAACTCTGATGCCTCACTGTACGTATTCATTTCCTTCTCCTCTAGGAAAACCAAGCCCTTTGGCTCATAGAGAGACTATATAAGCCAGTTAAATTAGATTATTCAGGCAAATTCACTTTTGGGTGTGCTTAATGAATTCACTTTGTTTTTTCTTTGCTTGCTAAAGGTTCAAAGCATTTTATCAAACCATTTACAGGCACTTTTGAAATGTCAAGAAGTCAGTCAGTCAGAAAAAATGATGCTAATTGCACATTCCAAAGCGTAGCTCTCTATGAAGAAGAAAGTGCAAGAAACTCCATGGCACTCTTTTCAATCAAATACATTTATGTTTTTGTGTAAATCCTGTCACCGGTTTTTACGAACACCGACATAAGAAAAACGTGATAAACTGTCGCTGAGCCAAATTGGTCGTTATTTTTTAAATATTTTTTGTATACTGTGTTAATCTCTCTTTAGCGATGAAATCTTAGTTTTGACGAAGTTCTACCCAAAAGCAAAAACGGTGACATACACAATACGGCGATATTGATGGCGTTTTATAGGCGACACACGAAGAGGTCGGAGCCAACTAGCTTAGTTCGCCATTGAGTAGAGCTAATCACATAACCTATACCTATATTACAGAATATCGAGTTGATCGACACCGTTTACTTATCAGGCTAGGCAGAGCTGGGGCCATACCATGACGTGTTAAAATCATGTTCAATGCGAGCCAGAAAGAGGGATGGAGCTACACACCCTATATAGCTCCATCCCTTTAACAGTTCAGTTAGGTCGTCAAATGGATCGCGTTGAGAGCTCTTGGTAGGGCCTCTGAATGGCGAACTTCCTAAGCTATTTGAAATGAGTCTGCTATTAGCATCTTCATTTAATAGTATAGGGGCTATATTTCAACGGGACACCATGGCGGCGCGACCAGTCGCCGCTACCAACAAAATGTATACAGCGCTATAGGGAGTTACTCACCTGGTGTCCGTTTGGTTGCGCAACCAATTTGGCGGTGCGACCAACTCGGACGCGTGCACATAAAGTCCATTTTGATACTGTCTCAGTGTGGTGTCGGTATGGTGTCTAGTTTGGTAGCTTACGGACACCATGGTGGCGCAACTGGTCGCGTCGCCATGGTGTCCCTATAAAATATAGCCCTAAGAGTCGGAAGTTGCTTTCGTTTTTTGTCTGTTTATTCGTTAGTAGGACGCTAAAACTGCAAAATGTAATAGATTTTGATGGGTTTTTCACGAATAGAAAGAGCAATAAATGAGGAAAGGTTTATGTTTTAGTTTACACTACACTATTACCAAATAATAAATCATGCGTCCTTGCAGTCTACACTTCCTCGTGAACGAGGTGCGCGTCTGCCGCCTGGCTTTGTCTTTGCCCTGCCTGGAACCGTTCACGCCCGAACGGATCACGACGCTTAGTGACGTCAGCATCGCTGGCTTACTATGCGCTACTGCTCAGGTAATTGTATTTATTTTCCTTATTACTTATGTAATTTAAAATGTGATTTATAAATGCTTTTTTAACGTGTTAATTAATGTAATTATCTGGAAAAAAAAAATTAAATCATTCGAACAGAATTTTATTTAGAATACAAGATTTAAGTGCTTGCGTCGGATTGGTCCGACGAGTGTTTTCGTGTCCTATTCGCCAGGGTCGTCGTGTGTATGCGACTGGGTACTCATCTCGTTTAGCTCTTCAATCCACATAGGTGACAGAAGAACTGACGAGATGAAGTATTTGGTCGTAGATGTGCGACCCCCTCTCAGAATAAACGCGAGATGTAGGCGGTTAAATTGTGATTTATAAATGCGTTTTTAACGTGTGAATGTGTAAGAAGAAGAATAAAAATTAAAAAAAAATGTTTCAATTTCTTTCTTGAAAAAAAAATTTGAACAAAATTTTGTTTATGATTTGGTATCCAATTTTTTTTTAATTCGATCGGAATATTTATCCTAATCATCTGAATTATATCGCAAAATATATTTTAACCTAGATTCTTATGTAGCTTTGCTTTAGTTTTACAATCGTGTATAAAACTTATCCCTTTTATATTTCGTAACAGGCATCCCTACACCCGAAGGACGAAGAGTACGAGCAGCAGACGGCCACGCTTGTTGAAAGTGCACTGAGCCTGTACAACACTGTTGGGGAGACATTCAAGCAGTCCACGCGCGCTGGTGGCTATGTAAGTAATGTTATTCGAAGTGATCAATAACTCAATAGATCTTCTTCTTTTTAAGTGAATAGAAAATCGTTAACGTGCTCTCGGCGCCAACGAGCATAAGATTTATTACCGTTTAAGTCTGTCATGTAGTCGTGACCGTGGCGTGCTGAACACATTTTGCTTTGTATAATGCTTAAGTTTAAAAAATTGTATTGTTAGATTTTCAACTATAACCTCGAGTGACGAGGGTTGAAAATTAAACTAAGCTCAAGCCTTTATTTAGGCATTCATATTATCGTAAATCAAGAGACATATTTGTTTTATTTAGTCTTCGCGGTACAATCAAACATTGCCATCATCTTCAACTAACTTTCTTCTATTATTTCGCAGGTATATCAAAACCACCTAATGATCGGCGGTTGGGTGCTTCTGTGTGGCCTGCACCACGCTCTAGCCGGTGCGCCATGTCCGTGTACTACACCCGGGAAGAGCCCTGCCAAAGTCCCGTCTAGACCTTACAATCTCACTAAAATGTAAGTTCTTTTAAAGTGATTTAACATTTTAAAATGATTGAAGAATTGTTTGTTTGGTCAATAGAATAGAATAAAACTTTATTGTACACCAAAATAGTAACAAAAACTTATAAACTAACTTAATCTATGGGTACAATGGCGGTCTTATCGCTAACAGCGATATCTACCAGACAACCTTAGGATGGACTGTAAGAACTTATATAAAAAAAGAAATATGTTACACAATTTCAAGGAATGTGAAAGGACTAGAAAGAAAAAGAAGGGAAAGAACTGAATTTGGATAGTAGTAGAATTAATTATTGTGAAAGAAAATAATTTTTAACTAAATTTTTAAAAGAATCTAGTGACTGGGCTTGCCGAATTGGCATCGGCAACGCGTTCCACAATCGTACTGCTTGGACCGTGAACGATTTGTCACTAAACTTGGTGGAATGTGAGGGCATTAAAAGTTTCAAATTTTCCGATGATCTCAAGTGTCTAGAATGTGTGTCATGAAGGAACTTAAAACGTTCTTTGAGGTAAGAGGGGGTTCTAGGAATAAACAGGACACTGTAAAGCAACGATAAGATATGGGTATTCCGGCGAATCTAGCAATGCAGCAACCTGGATTGTCTTCAACCATTTATTCAACTTCCATCTATTGATATTATCTAAGTTATCTAAACTTGATTCATCTGTGGCTAGTCAGATCTAAATATCTACTCTATAGTAACCAAAAAAATAAATAAAAAGCTGCATCTGCGCAAAATCGAGGCATTTACAAATGTAGCACACAGCCTGCTGGATTGTTCGAAAGAGTTGCTGGAACACAAATGGGTTTAAGTCAGTAAAAGTCTGACGCGCTCCACACAGAACGGATGTTATCTAATGTTATCCCAACTTAAAAAAAAGGGGAGTGCGTGTTTGTATGGTGCAGCTCGCGATTTCGATGCTCTTAGTCTTAGATGGACTTAGGCCCCTCGCCCACTGCGAGTTTTTGTAGCAATGCTGTCGCGCGTTTCGTAAGCGCGTGACAGCATCGCTTCTAACGCGCGTTAGTCATATTTGCAAGCGCTATAGAAAATATACTAATGGCGCTACAGCATCGCGACTATATCGATGCGAACGCGCTATACAGCACCGCTACAAAAAGTCGCCGTGGGCGAGGGGCTTTAGAGCATCGAACACTTCAGGAATTCGTGCTCTGTTCGTACTCGGCCGCCTGGTATTTTGAAATATAGTTGTAATGCAATAATGATCTCTATTCTTCAGGCAACAAGGTCTTGGCGTAGTATGGGTAGCTCTAGGCGGGCGTTGCCTCGCCTGGGTGGGAACGCTACTGTCTGACGCTCGTCTAGAAGCGCTCAGCTGCGGCGAGGCAGTGGCGTCGACTGCTGCGCCGCTGCAAATCTTAGCTCAGCACACTGCGCATCAAAGGGAGCTCAGACTGGCTTCCGCTGCGCCTCTACATCAGGTATGTCATTCTTATTATATGTATTATCATATTATGGTATTGTTACGCCGTGAAACTTTAACAAGTCTATCTCCGCCGAAATCAACAGTAATGTCGATCAATTAAAACGCATTGCTAAGTCTTCTTCTTCTTTTCGATTCGATGGTAAACTCGTCAAACTGTTTGGGCCCAATAGGTGGCTACATAAATAGCAGCATCGGGACGTGATATGGTCCAAATAGTGTTCACGAACAATTCGTAGTTGGAAGATGTGGGTTCAATAATACTCAGTTTCGCGTCAACCTCCAACGAAAACTTCTCCCAGTTGGCCTTTAAGAAATTAAACCGAGGTCTAAAAGGAACTTGTGTTGGTTTAATTGCAGCACGTATCTCACACGTTATAGGTCTATGTTGTGTGTTTGGAATTGGCTGACACACAAGCTTTGAACATAGACTCTTTATACTGCTGCTCACAAAAATTAAGTCTGGGTTGTAACCACGTTGCCAGCGCCGACTGTTGAATGATGCAGGTTGTTTGGCATTGTGCACCAAGGTCAGCTCAGAAGCATCAGCCCATTCCTCGACGGAATTGCCATCAGCATTGGATTCGCGGTACCCCCAGGATATGCTGTGACTGTTAAAGTCACCAACTATTACTTTTATAGGTTGATTTTCAAAATTAATGTTTTTATGAAACCCGAAAGGTATATATACTGGGCTTGTATACTGAGGAAATTGTGCAGGTACCTATATCCACAGTGAGGACTTCTATGGAGTTGTCGTTGTTTGAGAAAGCAGATTTAACTGAGATACGCGGGTTCACGAAAATGGCACTGCCATATTGAGCGTGAGGTATCTCCAGTACTAGCGTCATACCAGGGATATGCGGTCTTAGGTGATCAGGGCCACGGTGAGTTTCTTGCACACAAAGGATGTCACAATTCGTAGACTGGCATAGCTGGGAAAGAAGGTCAGATTTGTTTTCTGAGAAACCTTCAATGTTAATTGAGGTAACAGTGAGTGCGGGGTTGGAAAGCAGGTGATGATTCTCCTCAGAGGTTTTATTTTTGTTAAGTGGCCTTAAAAAAAGACTTGGTCGTGGTCCTGAAGAGAACCGTTTGAGTTTACCATCGTGGTGAAAGGATTAGTCAGCTAGACTCTGCGTTACCGAGTACTAGCTGTCCAGGGTGCGCCGGGCGTTTGGAATCGCAGACCGATATATTTAACGCCACTCGTGGAGGCTCCTTTCATGCACCCCCATTGCTAAGTGAAAGATAGGTTCGAGATTCGCATGAAGTCGCGAGAGAGCTTTATTAATACAAGTTTGTAATAATAGTGATTTATTAACCCGCGATGCGACTATATTGTTCTAGACTGGCCTTGAAATGTCTGTATATAGAATTTTCCTGGCTCTGCGTATAAATACGAGCCCCCAACCAGAAGTGAGTTTTGATTCCAGCTGCGATAAGTACGAGCGGCGATGCCTAAGTGATAGTGATTTTAACTAACAACCTAAGCGATTCTAGTACTCATTGACTGATTTTACCTTGTGATTAGCTTTTATTGATTGGACAAATTTGTTATTGTTTGTGGCAAATAAAGTTCTCTGCTAGTAAATCGGCATTTAATTACTCACGTTCGTAACAGTATCAATGTTATATAAAAATAGAAGCTGTAATTTTGTAATGGTTGTGATATCAAATATGAAAGACCTAACAAATCCATTTTCAATACTAAGCAGCATTGTTTGATTGGATAAAGCACGTTTTCTAGATTAAACAAAAAGAGCACAAATTAGCAAGGTTTTACGGACGGCACGTTTGGCGAAGTAGTTGAATGATTGACTAATGCATTATGTCGAGGGTTCCATTCCCGCACTGAACATATTTGCATGGCCTATAGATATATGCTACGAACCTTAGTGTCTTCTATGTGAGTACATGTTTGTGAACGCACCCACGAGTTCTTCTTCTTTTCGATTTGATGGTAAACTCGTCAAACTGTTTGGGCCCTATAGGTGGCTACATTAATAGCAGCATCGGTAGCACTCATCAAATCCGCCAAAATGCAGGTTTATGGACACTTGGGGCATTCTAATATGTGGCTCATATTTTGAACAGGAGCACCGCACTCACATTGAGTATCCGACGGGACTATAAAACCCCATTTAGCCAAGTTGTGGTTGCAGCGGCCTACCTGGGTTCGCAACCGATTTAGTGCTTTCCATATAGGCCACTGCAAATCGCGGGAGATGTTCTTGGGGTTTCCAGGATACGAGAGTAATTCCTGTTTGGGGCAATATTCATTAAAAAAAAAAAGCCTGTGAAACGGTGAGAGAATTCGCCTTTTTGAGAAAATGTTTGTCACTAACTCTCTAGAATTAGGTACCGTATTACATGTGTACCTAGTTTCATTGAAATCGGTTTATTCATTTCCAACAAGTACTTTACAGTTTACATGAGGGTGATACACTCATAAGAACCGTTAAATTTAATCGCTTTTCTGAAACCAAATGTCATTTATGTATAAATCTTGTCTCATTTTAGCAGTTCTACTTATCCTTACTTTGGACTAGAGTTTTGACAGTTATAACTAAACATAAACTATTTTCACAGCTCCTTGTGGCGTTAGGCGTAGTGTGCTACCGCAAAGCAACGAACCTGAAGCGCGCGGTCGTACAGAAGCAGCACCAAGACGCCGACCCCGACCGCTCCGACTCCACCGTCTACTTCCAGGACATGATACTGTGCTCCGAGGACTCGGAGACTGATGACGGTAACAATATTTGTGGCAAGAGTATATTTGTGGTAATAGCCAATATTAGTGGCTGCTACCAATGTGTATGGCAATAGCCAATCTTTGTGGCAGCTGCCAATATTTGTTGCAAGAATATGTTTGTGGCAACAGCCAATGTTTGTGAAAACTGATAATGTTTGTGGCAGCTGCCAATATTTGTTGCAAGAGAATGTTTTTGATAATAGCCAATATTAGCTATTACCAATGTGTATGGCATCTACCAATGTTTGTGGCAACTGCCAATGTTTATGGCAACAACTAATGAGTGAACTCTTACCAAAGAATCATTTTTATTACTCAGTAATTTTTGAAATAAACTGTTTTGATATATACAATAACTTTTTCCTCTTTGTCCAGAAGACAGTGAACCACTTTTCGGGCTGTGGTTCGAATCGACCCTAGTGGCGCCCGACATGACCGACAACAGCGGGCTCGTGCGCGCATCGGGCAACACCGACAGTAACGACAATACGGACGCGCCGCAGCGACCGCACCAGGCCATCGTGCCCGATAAGGCTGAACCTTATTCTGTGAGTCTTTAGAATTGAAATTCCTTTATTATTTTTTCAGGATTATTGTAACTGCCAGTAAGACTCAACAGCAGTTAGTACCCAAGTAGTAATACAAGAAATCTTCCTGGCCATGGAGTTTTTAAAATTCAATCCCATAGATTAATTATGAACTAAGCAAGCTGAAATAGCATAGGAAGGGACATAAAAACATAAATCAGGCGACACCATCAGAGAAAAAATCTCGAGGTTGTCCCTAGAGGTTTTCTATGAATAGAAGTGGTCTTGAGTCAGATTTTTCGAACTGATTGTTCAGGTGAAGTGACCAGAGTTAATAACCATAGAGTTCTAAGTTTTTTTTTTTTTTTGTATCAGTGAACAACCTTATTTAAAAACGACTTTTTTGCAGTACATAACCCTCGCAACAGAGGTGTTCACCCTACTGACTGAAGAGATTATCAGCGAGGGTTCGGAGCGTTTAGGCCAGCATTCACTGCAACTACATGACGCACACCAGGCTCTACTCGCCGCGTTAGCTAAAGATTTGGATAGGGAGACTGCGCGTACTGATACTGGTAAGACTTGTTACTTTAATTAATTTTTGTTTAATAAATGATAAAGTAACAAAAAAAAAAAATGAATGAATGGAGGAGATGGTGATGAATGGCTTTAGGATTTTGTCGAGGGATGTTTCGAAAATTCTGAACTCGGATTTTGATTTTTCTTTCTGTATTGTTTAATACGAATTTTTTGAAGCACCTGTTTCATTATAGCAGAAGAGATCAGAATTTTGAATATCAGACCATTTGTTCATTACATATTGGCTGTACGGACTTTAAAAGGGGATTTTGACCCCTGAGTTTATTTTGGTATTTCTTTTCAGGGCTAGCTAGCCCTGCTGCTAGCCTTTCTAGCTAGCTAGAAAACACCGGCCTCATCTAGTTTAAATTGACGAAATAATTGCCGTGTAAACGTGTTTTTAAACACCTATTTGCAAAAAAAAAAAAATTATTTGTCATTTGGATTTCTTACAAGTTTAAAAACATCAAATCCCATTCACATTATAAATGTAAAATTTTAAAAAGAGAATTTGGAGGTTTAAAACATTCATCAACGTGTTGCTATGAAAAATTGACGAGCTTAGACATTTTTCCCTTGGCATTGAAGAATAAATAAATGAATAAATGATTTCGAAAAAGGCCTTAAATATAAAGATTGTTTGAACTTATAATATCAAGTCGATCTGAAATTAAAACAGCCCAAAGAGACGCGTTTTAAAAAAAATTCATAAGTAAAGATCTAATACATATTTTTCACTTAGGTACAATCTCAGTATGCTTTGGCCCTCGGCTGGGAGCGCTATACGGCTCGTTCAGCTCAGCTCTCGTGCGGTACCTGCATAATCTGAGCGGCGCGCCCGCTTTCGCGTCGCTACAGCCCGCTTTACATCAACAGCTGATTTCTGCGGGATCTGAGAGGACCAATATGACTCCATTGCAGGTGTGTGACAGTGTATATTGTGATCTTATTAAAATGACTCGTAAATTTCTTATGAAATAATATGCTTTGCTAATGAGAACTTAAAAAGGACAAATGTGGCTCTCATAAACCTTAATGCCAACTGCTTGCTTTTATTTTTGAACAATACTTTGACAAATACACTAAAGACTCAATATATTTCTGAATACCATATCAAAATTAATTGTAAAATGAAGCAGCGGGCGTGTAGTGAGAATATCTCTATTTCTTTTCTACGCGTGTCACTTATGGTGGTGATATCACATTGTACTTTGTGCATCCTTATTCTGTTACTTGATAGTATCTTTCTTTTTATGATTTTGGTCAAGGTAAATTATTGGTAAAAAAAAAAATATAATGCAGTGCTCATTACTTTTTTTTTGTTCCTTTGTCCTCTTACAACTCGAAGTAACTGATGACCAAGCTCTTGGTCGACTCAATTTAGATGGTTATCGACACGCAAAAGGAAAGAATTCACGTCTTTATTGCAACTTTTCAAACCAAAATGATCGCCAAATCCTACTGTAGTTCAACATTTTATCTTGTTTCCCCAAAAGAAGACTCAATTGTTGTTGTAACAGGTTGGACCTCGCGTTGTAAAACTGCTAGGCGGCATGGTACTCAGCAAGCAAGCAGCTGAACGGGAGAACAGCATCTTGGCTATGTGGCACAAGATTGTCAATACGCTGCAAGAGTGCGCGTTACAAGCTCAGCCTTCGCAGGACCACGATTATGAAGGTATGTATTATAATATTTACTGCAGTAAGTACGCTCCACGTAAATGCTCTTTTATACACTTAACCTTGTTAATTGTTGTGTATTTGTGTTAATTGCAAGGGTTATATTACAATTCAAACTACACGCCACCGTTTGTAAACAATTAAAATTTGACTACGCCCTAATTTCGCAGCAGTAGACACGGTTTCCGTAGTTCAAATAAATGCTGAACTTTATTTGACCGCTCTTGTAAATTACCCAACCGGGAGCGTCTTTCCTAGAGTCCAGAAATTCGGCCGCGATGTTTCACGTCGTGTTTCTATTTACAATCTAAGGGCCGGTGCAGACTTGATGTTGCGCGAGTGAAAGTGATACCCACAATTGAGCGCCGGTCCTTTTTTTTTCTCATGCGCCCTGAATCAGACATCTTATAGGGGTTTAAAGTAGTTACGTAGTCTGTAGTAGATAAAATAGACTTGAATTTAGAATTCGAGATAGTTTGATTTCATGCATCACAAACACAAGTATCGATTTAAGTGTATACAACACTTTTTAAATTGATTTTCAAGTTACTATTCGTATTACAAAGGTTGTTATCGTCACATTGTTTCTCTTACTCGATTTCTTTTACTTGACAGTTTACCCTTCTACCATGTTTGAAGGGTTTCTAACTACGACCTTAATTTTGAATGGATTTGAAAAATTCTTTCTATTTGCGATTTTGGATAAATTTACTTTTTGATACAAATTATTAAAAAAATTATATCTCGGATTTTAAATTCAAATATAATAGTGGTTTTTTTTTTTGTGAAATTTTGATCGTATTTGTCATCTCATAAAAGACCTTAGCTTCAGTCTTTTATTAATATAAAGCAATATAAAATCCATCTAGCTACAGCTCTGATTACCGACGCCCCTTGCGCATAGTTATTTTTAAGTACATTATTTTAAGTTGTTATGTAAAATTAATTTTGAATGCTTTCTTTAACGTTGGCTATCCGGTTATCTGCAGGCTTTGCTAATATAGGTATGCTAACCATTACATTATAATATAATATTGTAAATTACCATTTATCATATAGAAAGTTTTCATTAGTGACACATTATAATTTAGCTGTAGATTTGTCTTTAAATGAAACAAATAAACATTTATTAGAACATCACTAACTGTCATTAGATTTATTAAAAGCATAATAATGTTTGTTTCAGACTTGAATGTTGAGCATGCTCAGCTGTTGGTATATCTCTTCCATTCATTGACACTCATGCAAAAGAAATCTGTACTACTCATGACATCCAATGCCATCATAAAGGTAAGTTAATTGTCATCGCACACCGTCTCATCATAATAAATGACTGACGGAAATAGATCTTAAGTAGTGTATCACAAAGTCTATTTTCAAAAAATAAGCAAAACAATTGATAATGTTGTTGGTTTCAAAGGATTTGTGGTAGTCTGACTCAAAAGTGTAGGTGTTGCATTTTCGGACGCGCCCCGTTCATTGTAATTTAAACCTTATGTTAAAATACATGTGAAGATTATTACATGTTTCATATCTTGAAAATTGTGTAACATTAAATATTGTTGTAGGTGGTAGAAACCTTGGCCATCAGTGACAGGAAGCGAGCGATGAACTTGGCACCGCATCAGCTGATGTTGACTACAAGACTGATGCTGCTTCTCGAGTATTTGATGAGGCATCTTTACGATGCTCCACAGACTCTTTTGCAACAGGTAAGGTTTCTTATTGTAGTGACAAACGGTACTTCTTCCAAGTCGTAGTTTTTACTGCAATTATTTTAACAAATTCTAAGATAAGTCCTCATGAAAAGAAATAAAATTAATTTATTGACATAACAAAAACAAAAATTTTGAGGAAGAATATCTGAGAAGACTTGTATTCCAGAAGAGGATTCAGAAACAAATACGATATATTACATTATTTTTCGAGTCGACAAGTGATTGTCAGTAAAAAAATTACCGGCGTTACGAGGCGTAATGTAGCAGTCAGTACGTCATGTTACGGGGAAACTAGCGAGTAACGAGCCGTTCGCTTTGAGTGCTCCACCCGGCTGTCGGTTTTTTGGCGAATCCTTTGACTGTTACGCGGTTTAGTCAGTACGCTGTTGCAAGTCGTCGCGAGCTCACGCGGTGCGTCGCACGTCGCGAGTGATCACACGTCGTTCCTCTCGTAATTATTTCATTTATTTCTTAAAACATGGAGTGGAACAAAGAAAAAACTCTGTATTTTATAGAAAATTACACCTCGTAACATTGGTACCCACCTTTATGATATGGGGATACGTGATTACATAATGATTTCCAAACTGAACATTTGCTTAAAAAAAAATTACTAACCACTACAAAACACATTTTAATAAATTTATCCTACCTTACCAGATTGAATGGAACCTGGTCATAGCACCAGGCCTTGCCCAACCGTCCACGGAAGCGAACGCCAACGGCAACAAGACCACCAGCAACGGACAACCGAAGTCCCGCATCTATTGTGAAGTGCCGTACATAGAGCAGGCTTATAGACGACTGTCGCAAGATGAGAGCTCTATGAGACCTAAGTTCTATGCTCTGACTAATGCTGAGATTAATAATCAGGTAAGATCAATGAGAGTGGGAGAAATTATTTGATTATTTTCTAACTATACTACATGAACAGTCAGAATTACCCCTCGGGGTATAATTATTACATAATTGCGCGTTTTTACATAATATCACAAAAAAAAAAAATAGGTTAGCCACAAATTATTTTTACAACAGTATTTTTCATAATGATTATTTTCTCGCAGGAAAACCCCAAATTCGACGGCCTAGCATGCAACTTCGTGCTCGGCACACCACACAAGCTCAAGTACCCTCTATTGCTGGACGCTCTGCTAGCGCTGCTCAACTCTGCGTGCGTGTGCGATAACTCGCAGTATCATGGCTCACCCGCCGCGCTGGCAGCCGCACATTATTGCTTCCAGACTGCTTGGAGGTGAGTTTAAATACGAAATAATTTTAAAATTGAAATTACTAGGGTTTTCCCAGTTTTTACTGTCAGTATTTCTGCCTTTTTGTGTCCATTTCGCAACCTTTCTTTAAGTTGTCTTTGTGTGTTTTGATGTTCAGCAAAACATAATAAGCAATGAAGGAATCAGTTGCCAAGAAAAAAGATTAGGAAGAAAGATATTACGGTGCTTGTTAACTAAATATAACTTAATGAATTAGATCAAGTTTCGTGTTCTGTATTGAACATAGTGTTTTTGTAACAACATCTATGACGCCATATAGGAACTAAAGTTCAAAATTCTGCATCGCGGTATTAGTTCTCTGCGTGATTAGATCATAACAGTATGAACTAACCGGCAGATCAGACTCAACACTCGTCTAGTCGGAGGACCTTTTCAACGGAGGTTTGCGGGATTTTATATCTTGCTCCGCATATGATATATGAAATTTAGCGGTGCATTTTTTGCCTATCCCGTATTCTCTTAGTTTACGTGTGGACAGTCAGAACAATCTTCTATGCATCCAGGTTAGTGATAAGCATGCCGCCCGCAACCCCACACATGGACAAGCTGCAAGCCGGCACGACGGCCGAGCTGCCGTCGCCGCTGCCGCTGCACGCGGTGGTGTGGGCGCCACGCGCTGACAACAAGAAAGTTTTCAACCCCTGGCTCAAAGATGCACTTGTTAAACAGGGGATGTATACGCAGGTAAATGTTGTTCACGTGACACAACACTATTCTGGTCAGTGGATCATCTATTTTCAGTGGCGGATTAAAACCTTCCACCCTGTCGTAATGTCAATAATTCCAATGTTGACGAAATAAATAAATAAAATATTCTTGAAATAAAAACATATTATCAACAAATAATTCATGCACATGCGCTTTTAGCGCTTATCAACTTCAAAACAAGAATCTTTTGCTTTATAATGAAACCGTTTACAAAAAAACCTTTAAATCCTTCTAATTAAAGACTAATCAAACTCTGTTTGATTATTTTCTGTAGTATGCAGAGAATCTTCTCGCTGGTGTAAGCGCATCGTGCGACAACATCAAGTACACAGCTTGGTTGGCTTCTGAAACAATCAAACATCTGAAACATAATGTCACTGGTAAGTAAACCAAATGGCTACGGTACTTTTTTCAAAATGACTTCCAGGGAAAGAAAGAAAAACAATTTATTTGCGTGAAATTACTCAATTTTAAAATTAGCGTAGTCTATTCACGTTAAGAAAATAGTGACTTATCAGTTGTGCAAAGTTAAGGCGTATTCATACTGGGATAAAAATTAGACCACTAATATTAAAGCACACGTTTTATCCCACAGTATTTTCAAATATTAGTATTAAGTAGTTATTTTCAAAATTAATCATAATCGACAGAATAGGTGAGGAATTCATTACTAAAACTGACAAAAGACGCGTCCGTACTTTCTAAAGGATTTACTGCAATGGCCAATGTGAACACTGCTTTCTATTTTACTTTGATCTGATTGGTCAATGGGCGTGGCTAAGCCGAGTGATAACGATGAGTCACTATTTTTCTTAACGTGAATACATAGTAGTGTTCCAGTGTAAGAGAGAGATAGAGCTATATGGGATGGATAGCGATATCCCTTTTTCGTAGAGACGGCTTTGGTACATTATATAGTACCTATCCAAAAAACAATGTAAAATACCTCATGAATATTTCCTTCTACAGCAAATGGCCTTCCATCTCTCCTGGACGTGATATCCTGCGACTCGGCTCTGGTTAGGTTCAAAGTGTGCCTAGCAGATTCTTCTACACCATCCGAAGCGCATCAGTTCATGCCTGATCTATTGGACTTATTGGAAACAGTACTTGATTGTTGTCGGTAAGTTATTTTTTTCTCCTGCTTGTTTAGTTATTTTGTTTATGCATTGTTCAATATTTACCAAAACAAATTACACAATCAAGACAAAAACAACTAAAAGATAATACGTCTATTCACACCTAATAAGAACAAAAAAAGGTAAAAACATCCCGAAAAAAATATTTTTGGCCATGTCTCTATGTCTGCACTGATGTGCCCAAAAACTGGTTTCATTACAAAGGCAATTATAAAAAAATGCACATTTCCTTTAAAAAAAAAACGTAAAATGATTTCTTGTTTCAAGTATAAGCACACAGGTAACCGCTTATCTCTTACCACGCGTATCGAGTCACGATAATATCGATATTAGCTCGCCAATAGTCGTTCCATGCGTACACCAGCGATTTGTTGACGCGGTAACAGCGATGTCATCGTGACTCGAAATGCTGGTATAATAATCGGCGCATTATAAACGTATTAACCTACCACCTTTTCCAGCCTCAGTGCAGGCCTTGAGCTCGAAGGCCTCATGGAGAGTTCGAACAACGCCTCTGAAGCCGCAGTGAGCAAGGCTCGTCTGCAAGTATGTGGTACATCCGGCCCGGTTGGTACCGCCGCCGGTAGTACGCCGCCACCGACGTTAGGTGCTTGGTTAAGGGCTCATCTGCCGTCTAATGCGGCTGCTGCTTTGGATAGGCTGTCTTCACCACCGCCGCTGGCTTGTATTAACTTGGTAAGTTTCTGTCTTTGCAATTTGATTGAGCAGAACCGTGTGCCCTAAGTATGAGTGTTAAACTACTGTATTATGATTAGGTCTTGGTATATCAAAGCGTATTGAATTTAATCCATCGTAAAATCTAATGGCAACATTTATGATTTGAGTAACATGTCTTCGATTGGTTGTCATAAGTTTCTCGTTACATTAGTTGATACAATGCTCTAATATCTAGCCACATATTTGAAGCACTATTATTTATAGTGTGTCAGATTTGTATGCAGCTTGTATCCTTTAGCACAGTATCTAGTGAAAATAACATCATGATAATTTTAGATAAACAATGTCAACTGCTGGACATACATTTATTATATCTAGCTGTACTTTAAAAAAAAAATGTTTTTGATTATTCCTAGGTCTGGAACGACACTAGACATTATAATAGCCCACCATTCCACTATTTCTGAGGGTCCTTTTTCAGTCGCCTATCGTGTTAACATCGAGCATTGTTTAAGAGCTTGTTACTTCACCTAACGCAATCCAACGCGACGTTTGACGAAAAGGCAACGCAAAAAAAGAGAGATAACGCCTGAAAACTCTGTTAGCATTCGGTAATTCCGTGATTTACGCGAATATTTTTTTATAAAAATTTTCGTCATTCAGAATCTTGATTAAATTTGCAAGGTTTCTATTTTTATACCCTTTTTGACTTTTTAAATTTTTGAGTAAATATGAAGTGTCAAAGTTCATGCAAAATAGCAGATTTTCAAAAGTCTTTACTGGATTAGTTTTACGCAAATTTATAAATTGATTTAAATATAATCCTAGATAACATCCACAAGATACTGTGTCTCCAAAATATCTAATAAAAATGTGTAATAACGTCATAATCGCGTAAGAGCGATTTTATGAAAAACAGCGAAAATTTATGTCGACTTAACACCCAATAACATGTTTATGGAAAATCTAATAATAATTATAATTTTCAGGCATTCTATGCAGCCCACATTATACCCTCGGAGAGCGCAGTATTAAACCTGGTATCGTCTCACTGTGAGTTGATCACTGCTAACACAAAGTACTCGCTCGGGCCATCCCTGATGATGCTAGCGTACTCTGCGGCGAAGCTTCTAGAAGTCGGAGCCAGCAAGCTCGCTGACAACCCTGAACTTATGCAGAAGACGCTTGATTTGGTGATACCGGCTTTGGTAAGTGAAGTAATGTTTATAACGAAACTTATAGTATGTCATTCTTGTTATAGCGAGTCTTAGAAATGTTTGACCTAGAAAAGCATCTCGTCTCTGTAACTTCTATATCCCGATGTACTTACTACGGATTTGTTTCCACCCGAACACTAGATACATTTAAGCCTATAGTTGGCCTTATTTTTTTTTACATTATTTTCTATATCTTCTTATAAACTTGCTATTAGTGTTCTGAATCCTTACTTTATAGCTTCTAACGCTGCCAATGTAGCTGAATTCTGGTAAATTCTCGCACAATTTGAAGTCGGTACGCAACGAAGAAAATCCTATTATAGCAATAACTTCTGCATAAGTTCATTCTGCTCTGTAATCATTGGCGTATCTGGAGTTATTTTTTAGGGTGGCCTGGCCCCTGACATGACTGATTTTTGGGTGAAGTATTTTTTCATAATAGATTTTCGAAACGGTTTCCTAACATCCAGCGCTAAACCGTACGGGGGTACAGCCGAAATCGCGAAAAAAATATCAACTGTTCAGTAAATTAGACAAACATAAATGTACTGAACAGCTGATTTTTTTTTTCGCGATTTCAGGTTTGTTCCCTTAGTAAAAGTTGTTTGTTATCATGAGCACAATCACGTGTTTAAGTATCGTACACTAATTACCGGTCACCCTATATACGCCTATGTCGATTATGATACTAATATTGCTTTGAAGACAGTATGTTTTATAATTATATAATTCTTTCTAGACTGATGGTCGTCTAGAGTTCATGTCTGAACCATTAGCGGCAACACTGACTACGCTAGTACCACAAGGACAGAAGGCTGAACAGTTGATACATGAACACATTATAAAGACCACATACAGTGTGCTTGTTGACCATCTGCAACCGTCTACAGAGAAGACTTTGAGACATATGGTAAGCAAAATTTATGACAGGAGTAAGAATTAAACAACAAATTTAAAAAAAATGATGAGAAAAAAAAAATCAAACAATAATGATGAATATCAAAAAAAAAATGAGAAAATAATGTGATGAAAATGGAGGGAGAGGTCAAAGAAATTATGCATATTATTTTTATTTTCTTTATTCATTCATTATACATATTAATTAAATTTTTAAATATTCCTTTTTTAACAAAATCATATAGAAAAAAAATTTATTATTATTATACAACTTTATTGCACACCTTAACATAATACAGGACAAACATTTGCATATATTGTGTTTGGAATAATATGAAAGAAAATACGAGTGAATGTTTGAAATACATAATATTATATAGATACGAGTGGCACTAAAGAAATAATTATGGAAACTTGTGTAGTAAATTCTATAATGATGTATTGCTATTTTAATTAAAAGTAAGCATCCAGTCGTGTCTCGTCTCTGTGTGAGCTAACACTATAGTGTATTTGCGTTAAAAAAATAGTGACTCATCGTTGTCACTCGGCTTAGCCACACCCCTTGACCAATTAGATTATAGTAAATAACAAAGCCATGTTCAAATTGACCAGTTATCACCTATTCGTAAAAATAAAAGTGGAAATTCTGACGATTATGACTTAAAAATACTGTGTAGTAAAAAGTTTACTTTAACATTAAAAGTTTAATTTTGACCCCAGTATGAATACGCCATTACTTTGCAGTTACATTGATGAGACACTATTTTCTTGACGCAAATATACTATAAAGCAGTTTCGAGTGTCATAGTTAAACTGATCATGGTTCAAAATGGTGTAACACTTAGGAAACAAAAGACATTTCATAACTCCTGGTATTTGTAATTCTTCATTTGTTATCTATTCTAATTTCAAAACTCTTTGCTTCTTCCTTAGGTAAAATACTGGGAGAAGATATTAGACCGTCCCGCTGGCAGACTGGCATATGAGAAAGTATTCGCTGACAACTCTGGATATACTCTCGGCAAGATCCTTCTATCTGCGCCAAACGCCAGGAACCCATATGCTGAAAGGGTTATCAAGTAAGTTTACCATTTAACTATGGAATTGGTGCTATATAATTTGCTTTGAGAAGGTTTCTATAATAGATTTTACCATAATCCCCTCGTAATTTTTATACTGTAAACAAGAACTATCATCATCTACTTAGCCTTTCCACAAGTAGGTTGGGGTCAGCTTTCAGTCTAACTAGATGCAGCTGAATGCCAGTATAATAACACGTAAACACGAGATCCACTGGAAACATTGGTATCTAATTTTTTGCCTCCTGACTATCCATACCCAATATCAAATATCTACAAAAGGTAGCCGGGACCAACTACGTAACGTGCTTTCCAAGTCACGAAGGAATCTCGGTATTTTAAGATTGTTATGCACCCGTCTACTGAACAACCTCGTCAAGCATCGCTTAACCTTAAAAAGCGAAATAAGAATAAACAATAAGTATCTAATAAGGGTACTCCTTCACTATTGATGGCTAAGTACGGTCAAAATATGTTAATCACTCTGGACTATGCGCTTCCTCGAAAAAATACGCGATACACATTCGCCATAATTATGTTTCTTAAAAAGAAGAAAAAGAATTACTGCGCAGCCAATTGTTAAAAGTTCGTAGTGGTCAAGATATTTTTTAATGTCCAGACTCAAAAAACAATACTTATCTTATTTTGTTCTCATTTCTCAGACTCTTCATCAAGATCTTCAACGGTTGCGAGAACGATCTCAACGGCAACCTGTGCATCTCAGTGTGCAAGTTTATCGGGGTCGCCGACCAACAGAGGCTGTCCACTCTATTAGCTCACATCTGTCTAGGTGCACCTGGTAAGAACTTTGTTTTATCTTGTGTTCATATTGTTTTTTCGAACGATCAGCATAATTATATTGAGTTTGAGTCTCTTCGTTACCGAGTGCTAGCCGTACGGGGTGCGCCGAAAACGCGTTTCAAATAGTATTACTATATTTTTACCGCCGCTCGGAAAGGCTGGTTGATTGGTTGAATAATCCAGGTGGCTAAATATTGGTCGGGAAGAAGAAGAAGAAGCATACCTAAATGCTACAGTAGAAAAAGTTATTAGTTGCTAAATTAATCACTTGCGAAGAAAAAGAAATAACTTTTCGTATTGATCTCGACAGCAATTTACCGTACCTTAGCTGTTATTAGCCCTATTAATTGTTATTATTAACCCTAAGGTTGAAGTTACACCTGGCTGCACTGAATCGCACTTTCCTATGTTGCTATCCTGTTCTGTCACTTAGAACCGTCATTTATTAGAGCGAGAAACAGAGCGGAAGTATTATCGCACACGGCGGAATCGACGAAGCGATCGGCAACACGCTCTCTTTCTTGCTCTAGTAAATAACGATTCTAAGTGCAGCCAGACGTAGCTGAACACTTATCATTTATATAAAACGAAGCACACAAATTACGTCGCGGTCCCCTACATCGCATCTTGAGTGTAGAAATCTTTGTTGCATTCATTCTATCAGTTTGTATAAATATTTATTTTGCGTTTAACACGTCAATTTAAACTAGATGAGGTCGGTTTTTCCTAGCTAACTACCAAGAAACACCGAAACAAACTCAGAGGTCAAAATCTCTTTTAAAGTCCATACAGCAAACATGTAATGGTCAAATCATAAATCTTTGTCACATTATTTGTATCATCAGTTTGTATAAATGATATTTATTTTGCAAATCGTTTAATACTTTTACACGTCAATTTAAACTAGATGAGGTCGGTGTTTCCTAGCTAACTACCAAGAAACACTGCAACAAACTTAGAGGTCAAAATCTCTTTTAAAGTCCATACAGTAAACATGTAACGGTCAAATCATATGAGAACCAGTATCAGACTAATGTTACAAGTTTTTATAATAAAATCTTCCATTTTCGTTTCAGCAGGCGCCCCCGGCACAGCCAACGGAACCCCAACGGAGACGGAACTCCCCACACCAACCTCATCAGCGCCCGAAGCGGGTGGCAACCCCGCGTCTCTTGCGTTGCGCAACGCTCTGCGCAGCGTTTTCAGAAGCGAAAGCGATGCGGCTACACGAAATGATTCTAATAATGCTCAGAGAAATGATTCGGACCTGCCCGTTTTTGATGCGCCGTAAGTTTACTTTATATATTACCCACCTACTAAACATTTAGAACTGAAGAGATCTTTTTTATAAATAAAAGGCAAAGTTCTAACTCACTCACTGATTCATTATTGCCCAGCCTAAACCTAGAAAGCTGAAATTTTACTCAAGAAAGAGTTTTCCAAAATTCACCTCCTAAAGGTATGAAACGAGGGACCAAAGTTTATATGGAGAAACCTATTTTCGCGTAAGCGAAGTCACTGACAGAAGGTAATGTTCAATAATAATGTATCACAATTTTTTATTTCCTTACAGTTCCCCAGCTCCGAGAGCACAGTCTGACACAGCACAACAATCTGCTAACTCAGGTAAGCTTTAATCCTGCATCTGTGATATAGGTTTACTCCTCTCTCATCCTTCATTACTGAAAAACTTACTATACCACTTCCAAATCTGTTTGAATCTATTTTACTTGCTAGAAACATAAGTACAATATTTTTTTTAAATAACTCTGGTTGGTTGTGCCTATCACACAATGCCTTATTAAGAAAATGGGGCTTGGGTGTTGTCTTGTAACGAGATTAGACTGAAATATCCAGAAGTTAACTTAAGTATTTTCCTAATACAGAGAGCTGCAGCTGGTCAGATGGTAGTAAAGATAGCGGTGGAGCCGGCACGACGGCCGCAGCGATCGCAGAACCTTCTCCCGCGCCGCTCACCGACACAGCTAACGACAACGCAGCGCTATTGTCTGCGCTGTGCAAGCATGTAGTACAACACTGGTACGTATTCTGTTCGGAGATTTCATGCTATAGTCCATTCGCGTAAAGAAAATAGTGACTCATCGTTGTCATAGCAAATTAGAAAGCCTTGTTCATATTGACTAGTTGATGCACGGATGCGTCGTTTGTCGATTTAAAAAATTATTCCTAATCGTAAAATTAAAAGTGAAAATTCTGAGCGTAATGATTATACTAAATACCTTTATAATATACCGTACTTTAGATTGCGGTACTGCCAGTTCGGCATGGCGACCCAATGAGGGCCGTGCCCTTAGGGTTAAGCTACGCTTAAGTGTGTTCCTGAACGCCTCGTTGATTCCGCCACATGCGTTAATAACGGTTCTAAGTGACAAAAAAGGATCGTAACATAGGGAAGTGCGAATTAGTGCGGCAAGATGTAGCTCAACCCTTATTATGAACTGTCACCCTATGGTGCAATCCCTAAGCTGCGGTTCATCGATCGATCGGACTTTGAGTAATTATATAATACTCAAATATAAATATATTTTTTTTATTTATCCAATTCTATACTCTATGTTGTTTTTATATTTTAGCGGTGACGAGGTCAGCGAACGCATGTTGACAACCTTGATCGGTGTGTGTGGAGAGAGTGCATGCTCTCCGCTTCTGTTGCGTGAGATGTGTCGCCTGGCTGACGCTCATGCGGGAGGGGATCATAGGCAACTGTTCCCTGCTGCTGTTGGATGGTTGTCTGCTTGGTAAGTTATCTTTCAAACTACATTTCTTTTTTGCTGCTGTAAACAACCCTTCTCTTTAAATTGGAAATAATAATAATAATTTAGGTGTCTTCAACGCTAGAGTGAATAGGTTCTTAATAAACTAGTGCGCTTGACCATCAACGATTGCATCACTGCTTACCATCAGGTGGGATCGCAATCAAGCACTAGTTTGTCATTAAAAAAAAATCTTTATTGTGAGTAACAATGAGACATGTATAGTGTTAGTAACAATAAACAAACTTACAACTATGAAATGAGAAGATTTTCTTGAAATCAAATCATTGAGTTCTTTGCCGACATGTTCTTAACCTTTGTGGTCTATGCTGCAAAAAAAATAATTTAATTTCCCTCCTAATAGCTGTAACATTAGCCGAGATTGATTGACAAAAATCCAATGCAAATGGAAAAGATAGGTCTCATAATCTTGTTGTTTATACCTCAGTGTGGACAATCTGAGCAGTCAAGAAGTCCTGGACAAATTGGAGGAAGGACAAGTGGACGGTACATTAGCACCACAGATCGAGTCCGCTTGCGTCCTTCTATCCTATCTCGCAGATGCTTTGCACGCTATCAATACGACACAGCCTCATAGTAAGTACAGTGCTCTTTCTTTTTTTTTTGATGTGGGAAATCGTGAAATAACTTTTTTCGCTCCTGGTGGAAGGAGGAGGAAGCGTGTCAGACATTTACTGTTTAATACATACCTGAGTAGGAACGATTGTTGGCCTCTGCGTTCCAAGGCAAGTTTGACTCCAAATCAGAAAGTTGCGTGTTTAGAACACGTCGGGGTCACCAATTTAGAGGTATGCGAAACAAGTCCCGCAAACCTCCGTTGAAAAGGGCAGCTGCAAAGATCAGACAAAACACCAGTCTAGTCGGAGGATCCTCTCTTTCCAACTGAAGTTTGCGAGAGTTTACTCCCTGTTTCGCATACCTCTAAAACACTCTTTCGAACACCCGCAATCCAGTGTTGTTTCATTTATAGGTTGCAAGAATAGTTCTAATGTATCTTACGTACAAATTGAAAATGTAATTTTCGCACCAGCATGTCTTATGTATCATGAACGGTGAAAAAAGGTTTCAAGCAACTTTTCAAAACTTAAGACCTTTCTACTGACTAAATACCAACTGGTTATGAATACCAGATTAAATCTTATTTTGCCAGATTAAGGGTGGATTTCTGAATTGAGTATTTTGAGTTAAGAACTTCTCAAACCATACTTAACTACCAAATTTTGACAGGTTTTCAGGACAAAGTAGAGTTTGAGTAATTCTCAACTTCGAATGCTTAAATCAGAAACCGAGGGTTAGTCTAATTATCGAAATGACCTCTTTTCACTACACGGAGCTTATTAGGAAGAATTAACGCCTATATTATTCTGTAGCATGGCGCTCAGTGAGTCCTACATGGGAATCACCTTCGGATCTTGGATTTGACCTAGACTACACAGACGAACAGCAAGACGATGATGACACGAGTGCTGATGATTCTGTAAGTTACTTATTCATAAAACTATGCCAGTTACGTCCAAAAATCATTAATAAACATAAATTTGAAAAAAAAAAATACTAGATCTTATCTATATTTACCACAAGCTAATTTGTGACGTATGAAATGTTTTCTTTAGTTTCAACTGAAAATATTCCTTTGCAGTGCACATTTTGGTAGGAAAACAGTATATGTCACTAGCCAGGGAGCTTTTGAATGACCCAATTTATTTATTGTTTGTGTTTAGACTGTTAAATCTTTCCAAACAATTTCTCCATAGGTCCACTGAAATCTGTGTGGTTCTTTCCTAAAAAAAACCTTTAAATGGTACTGTATGGACTTTAAAAGAGAGTTTGACCTTTGAGTTTGATGTTTCTTCTTAGGGTAGTCAGCTAGGAAACACTGGCTTCATCTAGTTTAATTAGACAAAAAAATTGATGTGTAAAAGTGTTATTTAAAACCAATTAGCAAAATAAGTATCGTTTATCATAATCAATTTATCACAGGACGAAGACGCAATGCTTCAATACAAGCTCTGTACGTTCACCGTGACCCAGCGCGAGTTTATGAACCAGCACTGGTACCACTGCCACACGTGCAAGATGGTGGACGGTGTAGGTGTGTGCACGGTGTGCGCGAGGGTGTGCCATCGCGGACATGACGTATCCTACGCCAAGTTCGGAAACTTCTTCTGTGACTGCGGCGCCAAGCCCGACTCTAGGTAATTCGAAAAAACAAAGAGATTAGTTTTTGGAAAAAAAAAGTTTGGCAGCCAGGGACTAAAAGTTAGCCTAAGAGTCCCTAGCGCCCAGACTTTAGATGTACATTAGGTGTACAAAATTACAAATATCTGAACAATATTTGAATACGTTTGTTTTGTTTCTGTGTAGCTGCCAAGCGCTAGTAAAGCGTTCGGTGACCTTGGGCGGAGCCCGCGGCGCCGGCACAGAAGAGGCCGCGCCCGCGCCGTCTCTACGCAGACGTCCATCCAGCCCCGCGCCGCCTGCGATACTGGCGCCGCCGCGGCGACCTGTACTCGCTTCGAACATTCAAGGTATGTGAATAAAAAAAACAAACGATTTTCACTACTAATATTTTAAAAAGAGATCACAAATGAGTGACATCTATTCGATCGATTTACATCTCGTATATTTGTAGGCCTACGAGATATTGTGAGATCCTTAAATTCAGTTGTAGTAAGCCTAGGCCATCGTTACGTTTAACGCTTATAGTCAGACGTTTTATCAATCCTTGTCTGAAGCATATAAGAGCGCGATTCACCATCACATCATTTTACAGTTGCACTGATGTGTCACTATTCTCTTAACGCAAATAGGCCATAGTGGCTATGATTTTTCGTATATTGTCAAATCGACGCTTTTTTAAATTGTTTTCATAATTTTATTATTAATCCAGGCTGTCGCCAATACCTATCCTCCTACGCCGGGTGGAGCACCTGCATGGAGCGGGTGCGTCGCCTACTGGAAGCATTAGCTGGGCCCGTACGCGCAGCTTGCGAGCGTGCCGCGCCCACCGGAGCGCACGGGCGCGCACAGAGGGCCCTAGCGCAGCTACATTTGGGAGAGAAGAAGTTCACGCACACTGACCACCTCATGCTGCCTACTCTTGGTGAGTGTTTGAATATCTAGCAGGGTTGATGTTTGTGTAGAACTTAGGTACGAGATGTGAATGTGAAAGTTCAGTTTGTGACAAACTACAACAACAATGTGCTCAAATGAATTTATAATCTTTCATTTGCCGTAATAACTAGAATACACAAGCTAGAATGTAGGATTTATCTTATTGGAATTGTCGAAAAATTTAAAATTTTAAACATATTTACTTTATAGGCTACACAAATACTCAATTTAGAATTCTTAGTTCAGAAATTGAGGGTTAGCCTTCTGAGGAATCAATCGAAATCGTGTGGTGTAACTTTGCAAATGACCTATTACGTTTCATGTGTATGTTATCTATAATGGACAAAGCGCAAAATATCTGAAACTCTTTGTCGTGTTCCTCTAACCAACAGGGTCACAGGAAGGCGCTTTCGAGAACGTACGCATGTCGTACACGGGCGAGACGGGGCAGACGATCCGCCAGCTCATGTCCGCGCACAAGCTGCGCCGCGTCGCCATGTGCTGCCTCGCCTCGCCGCAGGGCCGCCGGCAGCACCTCGCCGTGTCGCATGAGAAAGGTATGTGTATAATTGTATTAAAAAAAATTGATCAATCATGATGATTTATCAATGCCAAAATTGCATAAAAAGCGTTTTTGGAGGGTCCACTTATTGAATAGAAATGCACTAATGTTTTTAACCGATTCGAATTCCTTCGGTCAATTCTGCCTACAATCCAATCGTCATTTGTTTTTTTTCACAGGCAAAATCACCGTCCTCCAGTTATCAGCTCTGTTGAAACAAGCAGACTCGTCTAAGCACAAGCTTACTTTGACACGTCTATCATCCGCTCCCATACCGTTCATGGTACTGAGTCTGAGCGGCAACCCTTGGAATGAAGATCTGTTGGCTGTGTGCGGACTGAAGGAATGTCATGTACTGACGTTCAATAGTGGCGGTAAGTGAGATGAATATTTATAATTGTTATAGTGCGAGATGAACACCTCTATGTCACCATATCTCACTAAGGAACTTTAGAGCTTATTCACGTTAAGAAAATAGCGACTCATCAGTGTAACTGCAAAGTAAAGTCGATAGTGGGATAAAAATTAAACCGTATATAATAACGCAAGCTTTTGTTTAAACTGTTTACAAATATCAATTATTCAATAATTATTTTAAAATTTAATTATAATTGTCAGAATGTTCAAATTTATTTTTACGAATAGGTGGAGTATCCATTTTTAAAATTGACAAAAGACAGGTGCGCACTGTCTGAAAGGCTTACTTCATCTGGTCAATGTAAACACGGCTTTCTAATTAACTATAATCTAATTGATCAAGAGGCGTAGCTAAGCTGAGTGACAACGATGAATCACTATTTTCTTAACGCGAATACACTAGTAATCTAATGACCTTAATTTTAATGTCGTATGAAATGCTTGTTAACGTTCACTTGTATGAATATAAACAACTAGCTTCTGTCAGCGGCTCCACGCGTGAAAATAGGAAAATTATCCCAAGAGAACATACTTTTGAGATGAATAAATGTGTGAAAGTGCGATATCTGAGTGATCGTAAGAAACGCTTATAATGTATAACAATTTAAAATTTAGGTGCTGACTTTGTATCTATTACATATCTATCTTGGTAGGTTACATAGTGACAATTGCGTATTTGCTACAGAAATAGATTAAATCTTTGTTTTTCACTTGACATTACACTCGTACGGCATAATTCGATGGACTGTAACGTCTCGACATTAAAAGGAACTTAAAAAAAAAAGATCAAATCTGTCAAAGTTTTATAAGTACTTAATCTTTTACCAATACTTCTAATTTTTAGGCGCCGTAGCCGACCACCTAGTCCTGAACACCGGCCTTGAAGGCAACAACTACGTCATTAAAGCAATATGGCTGCCCGGCTCTCAGACTCAACTCGCGCTTGTGACGTCAGACTTCGTCAAGATATACGACTTGAGCAAGGATCTCAATAACCCTATGCATCACTTCCTTGTGCCAAGTGGAAAGGTAAAAGTGTTTGTTAATTTTATTTCTGGATTTGCAAATAACTACGCTTGATTCGCCATGACACAGTGCCGATAAACTTATGTGACCGATAATTTCATACAGATTAATACTCCCCCAAACAAGCGTAACGCAAAAACGTGGAAAATCCTTTTCATTAAAATTCAATCAGTAGAAAATTTTAAGGGAATTAATCGTAAAGGTTAAAATCTCGATATCGCATTGTAGCGCCGCACCTCTAAATGCAAGCATGATATACTCGAGTTTTCAATACCGATATGATTAATAGTGCTTTTCGTGGTACTGTAAAACAAGTATTTAATGACAAGACAAGTATTTAAGAACAACAGTTTCCTATCATGAAATGTAAATTTTTAACTACTTGAATACTGTAATAACGTTCTACTTGTCAGGTCCGCGACGTTACATTCGTGAACCAGGATGGCGTTATGCACATGCTATGCATGAGTTCAGCCGGCCACATATACTGGCAACCCATGAGCGAAGAATCACGCGCCACTCTAGGAACGTTCTACGTCACCAACACGCTAGAGGTGCTCCATCCGGAAATACAGGTAAGTTAAAATGTTTATTTAAGTTCCCGATATAACTTTTGTGAACCAGGCTGGTATTATGCACACGCTATGCATGAGCCCGAACGGCCACATCTACTGGAAGCCGATAAGCAAGAAGCTGGAGGACTCCCAGAGCCCATACTACGTGACCAACGTGCTGCAGGTTGAGCATCCGGAGATACAGGCAAGTTGCGGTAACCGGTTATTATCTAAGTGGCGTCTTGAAATCGAAGAAATAGCATCGTTGTCTACATGATATGGGTGTTTATTTCTTGATGTTAAAGACGTTTTTCGTTTTTTTTTATTGTTAGGCATATAATACATTGGACAGTCTTGACTGTACTAACAATAAAGCTCCGGCCTAACTGAATCGATCCCGATAATCAAGCTCAAACAATCTGCTCGCGCAGTCGTGTAATTTATTTTCAGATACTAAAAGAATGCTGTCTAGTGGGTTATCTGCAATACCGTGTGTACATGAACACACCGCATGCAGTGTGACACTATAACAGTCGCATAATGTGTGGTAGTTGCAATACACGGACAAGACTAAATTTCTTCCTGCCCTGACTTCCATATGCATGCAATTTTCTATCTCACACTGCATTCCATCCGCTTGTAAAAGTTCATACCTATGTATGCAGTTATCAACCTTCGCAGGAAGAAATTTAGCCTTTGGCTCACTGTAGACCGGAAGCTCACTGATGGCATTGAACAATACACTTTATCATTAGTAGCATAAGTGATAAAGTTGTACGAATATCGATAATACTAAACGGCTCCTCGGACTGCCTGAAGCTCGGACGAATTTCTTACAATCTTACTGTTTATGTCGCTAGAAGTCATTATTCAATATCATTAGAAAATTCTTTGCTTTTGTGTCTATGTTGAGCCTTAAAGGACATTGGAAACTGACCCAGCACATAATACTCAAAGATTCTTTTCAAAATCAGAAAAAGAGCTGCAACTCGGATGTGTTTTATAAAATTTTTCGAAATTACAAATCGTTTTTGCCCAATGTCCCTACGCATTTCCCGTAGTTATTCAAAATTGTAGTTCCAGTACATCAATTGGCTGAATGTTGTCATACATTTTTATTACTCCTTACACTTGGACGCCATACTTTACGGTTGTATTTCCTTTTTCTTAGGACGTTGCGGGGCTGGTTGGAGGTGGCGGTGTGTCCATCTACTACTCACATACGTTGAAAATGTTGTTCTTCTCGTATGCTCAAGGAAAGAGCTTCCTAGCGCCTCTTAACACAGTTGAAGAGAGCCTACAAGGTAATAAAACGGTTTACAATTTTCAAGTTCTTTGTGTAATCTAAACTAAAAAAAAAATCTTGGTGTTGGCGGACACCAAGTTTTTTCTGATATAAAACTACACTAAACTTTCCGTAATGTGAATCGAAAATAAAACCTACGTCACGTTAGTATTAAATTCAATTCCGAAGTTTAGGCTGTTTTAAGGTCACATACAAGTGGGTATAACACAAATTACTCTTTTTCCATGCACCATCTCTTTTCATATATTGTTGTTCCCTAACAGGTACAGCAATGATAACACTGACAGCATCATCAGCGCAAAAAGAAGGAGGTCGCGGTGGTGGTAAGCAAGGAGGCGTCCAGTCCCTCTGCCAGTGGGCCGAAGTCCCTGGACACCCCGGCCTCGTGACCGCCGTCATGCAGGCCTCCAACAACCCCGTCGTACTCATGTTGACTCCTACTAACATATTCGTACAGGAAATAAAGGTGAGACAGGTAATGGGGTTTGTTGAAACTAAATAGAAATGGCTATCTTAGTGTCACTTCCGTTTTGGTGACAGGTATTATTTTTTCATTGCTTTGACTTGTGATTTATCGAGCTAGACGCGAGCGTTGTCGTCATACCAGCTGAGCGCTGAAATGAGGTGATTACTTTACTAGAAAAAAAAAGATTACGCATAGTTGTTTCGATTCGCGCGTGCATGTTTACCCAGTTGGATGCTTATGTTAATAATCGCTATTTATTAAACTCTAGTTCGCCAATAATGGCTTTATTGTGCTAAAACTCTATAATGTTTCTGATTGAATTTAAAAATATCTGATACTTTGACATGAGCTTCGAAGGTAGATCTTGCCGTAGCTCACAAAACCAGTTTTCTAAAACCGTCTTGTTTGCAGGTGGTACCCGCAAAAGCGAAGATAACCGACATGGTAGCAGTCCGTCACTGGTGCGGTGGAGGTGGTGAACAGAAGAGCACCTTAATCCTCCTCTGTGAAGATGGAAGTCTTCGTATGTATGCAGCCAGTAATGATCACACTGGGTACTGGTTGTCTCCGGCGATACAACCGACTCATGCACCGAGGAGACGGCCCAGGCTGTTGACGCATCATTCGAAGGGAAAAGCGCAGCAGGTTAGTGCCGAAGTATGTATGATTTGGTCTTAGAAAAAATACTGGGCAAAACTGCATGAGGAGAATTTTTCTTGTAACTTTGCCCAGTGTTAATAAAAAATAATATAAATATCTTGCTGAATACCATGACATATCTCTAATTGATTGAAAGCTTACAGTTATACAAATACAATTCAACTCGCCTTTGAATAAGCTACCTCTAATTAGATTTTTCTTTCACAGGTGGTAACAAAATCCAACGCAAACGGAGCTCCTCAGTTCCCGATCGACTTCTTCGAACACTGCGTCGCAATGAACGACATCGAGTTTGGCGGTAACGATTTGTTGCAAGTGTACAACACTGCACAGATCAAACATCGACTCAATACTACTGGTAAGTAGAGGGAAAATGATCTGCAGGGATGTTCGAAAGAATTACTGTGGACCTGGATGCCAAACGGCCCTTCAGTTGCCGTTTGGCATCACGAGCGGGTAGCAAAAGTAACAGTTAATGGCAGCTAAAGTCTGTCTATCTCTTGCGCTCCACCCGGAGCGGGAGAAGTTATATGATGGCTTCTCGCCTCAAAAAAAAGTAGAGGTCGCTCATGAGAATGCTCATCTACACTAATAAAGTCGAATCAATATCTATAGAAAATTAGGCTGTAGATCTTTTCGAAAGTGAAAAGTTGAGACAGCATGCAAAACGTTTGCCATTCAGTAATTTTGTGAGTCAAAACATGAAATTTAATAGAGGAATCTGTAGAGCCACTTCATGCATAGCATGTATTATTTTTTCTCAGAGAAATTTATCATGTGTAATATTTATCTTTAGGTTTGTATGTGGTATCAACAAAAATGAGTGGTTTCGCAATGGAAGTAGCCAACTCGGACCCTAACATGGTCATCTGTGGAATAAGAGTTCTTCTTGGCAGTCAAGACGTTGCCAGAACGCCGTCGTTCGTTGAAGTAAGTATCACTATATTGTATATGATACATTTTTGAGACCGGAATTTGGGTTAGGAATTGAATCTATTAAAGTAATTTATCTATACTAACATTATAAAGCTGAGCAGAGTTTGTTTGTTTGATTGGTTGAACGCGCTAATATCAGGAAGTACTGGTCCAATTTAATAAATTATTTTAGTATTAGATTAAGTTATAGGCTATATAATACCACGCTATGATTAATAGGAGCGGATTATCGACAAAAATGTTGCGAAAACGGGGAAAAAAACATTCCTTTTGAGAGCTTTCGTTGCATCCGCTGCGTAAATGTAATACATAATTGATTGAATGATTTATAATACATATTTTTTACGTAACTTTAACAGTTACGTAAAAATTATGTATTATAAAACTGTTCCTCTTTATAAGTTCTAAAAATACGTCTGCGATAGCATATTTATGTCTCTTTTAAGGTTGCGTGCGGGTTGGTGAATGTCACGCGTCTTCTAAATTTTGTATTCTAGGTTTCCTCGTGATGATTTCCTTTACTGTTTTAAACAGATATTTAGCACTAATTCAAATAAATATTGTATAATGCTAAACGCCTTTAAAGCATTATTCTATTTCTGACATCTTCATACCATTATTAGAAATAGAAAGATGATATGACATCAATGAGCGCAAAACTAAATCTCATTGATAATGTGATGCAAGTGGGTCGTATATTTTAAGCATGGCTTTAATTAATGTAGGTAATTATTTCTTAGTATTTTTTTGTCTATGTCAAAATTCTACAGTCTCGGGTGTAATTTAAACTTTTTATTTGATTTAGGTGTACGGCAGATCGATTCAAACAATAGTAGTACGCAACCGTTGGTTTGACATACCACTGACTCGCGAAGAGTCTCTTCAATCTGACAAAAAACTATCCATCAATTTCGGACCTTCACAAGATCCTGACGGAGTCACTATGGTTGATTCTGTGAAAGTAAGTTGAAACGACATTTAATTTTGAATGTTATGTGTTACGGCAGCTGCAAAGTAGGTAATAAATGTTTGGTTGTGTCCTAGGTATATGGAAAGAATAAAGAACAGTTTGGGTGGCCTGAAGACAATGAAGATCCATCTGCTTGTCCATCATCTAGCAAGGTTGCTCAAGTAAGTAATATTAGACATTTTCTTGGATACTTTGATGCAAGATACCCTAGCTTGTTGAGGAAATTACTTATTACATTTGAATTCTGTTAAATCGTGAATTTATATAGTTCCAAATAAAATAAAATTATTGATATTATTATTTTTATACGCCACTATTTTTTAATTATAGTACAAAAAATGGGACTCTATCCGTACCCGTTACTGATCATACTTGTGTAGTCAATAGTAAAAAAAAACGAATCCCAAAATTTTCCATGAAAATTAGTAATTATTGGTAAATTCATAATTTAATCATAGTCCGGTCAATTTAGACATCCGAAGTTACAATAATTCGCACCCAGCTGAAGATTGATAGGATTGTTCAAAACACCATCATAAATGAAATCTAAAAAGTTCATTAACGATCCGACCTACTCGGGGTCAACTAAACTACTAACTAAAACTATAAAAACGAGTTTTTCGCGATTTTCAGCAAAGTGGTAAGTTTTATCATAAAATTATCTCAGACATAAATTATAGATCAGATAATTAATTATCTACAAAAATGTCTAAATATTGTTTTTCCTAAGAGCCACCGTTTTTGAGATATAATGACTCAAAAAGTTGAGAGGTAATCGTCATAATATGCACACGTTTTCACACTATCTTTGAGGTAACTATCTCAAACCCTAATAACGAGCTAAGTACACCTATTTAGCTCATTTTTAGGGTCCCGTACCAAAAAGGAAAAAACGGACGGATATTACGCGCAGTGTTTTTTTTTTTTTTTATTTGAATCGCCATTCATTCATTCGTAATCAATAAATAGCCTGTACAATATTTCCATGAATTAAGTGACGTTTTGGGATATAAACAAACTGCATATTATTTATTGAGACTTTACTTGAATAATAATAAAACCTTTTCTAATATAATAAGCCCTTTAAATATTTGTACTAATAAAAAAATTGTGGTGTATAATATAAACCAACCAGTGCTTGACTGCGATCCCACGTGATGGTAAGCAGTGATGCAATCGTTGATAGTGAGGCGCACTAGTTTATTAAGAGCCTATTCGCTCTAGCCTTTAAGACACCCAAATTTTAATCAGACGGAAGATCGTAGCAGGCAAATTGGTTACTTTGTGGTTACCTACTAAAAACAAGTAATTTGTGTTTCATAGGAGGGCGAAGGCGCCGGCGGAGCCTGGAAGCCTAGTCCTCTCGAGCGCCTCGCCTGCGCGGCTCTAGAAGCTCTGGAGCTGGGCGCCGGCGTGTCAGCCGCAGGCGCGCACGCGGCGGGCGAGCCGGCGCGCCGCCTGCTGTGTGCGCCCGCGCCGCCGCATCTACACGCCAGAGCGCAGTGTCTGTTGATGGCGCTGCACAATACGCACTATCATCAGTACAAGGTAGGACTGTTAGGAGTGTTTTGCTGTGGAAGTGGAAGTCAGTACCCCTAGCACGAATATTTGTAGGTTTCGTATCGTAAACGTATCGAGTTGGCGATACGTTAACGGGATACAACTAAAGTCGGAAGCACGAAGCTCTATCGTAATCGTATCGAGACCTCGATACGATTACGTTAGTGACGTCATACTAATGTAAGTAAGGATGCACAAAATTGAACGAATGATCTTAGAATTGATTGAACGTTTCGTTCAAAAACTAAATGAGTATTTAGTTCTTAGTGATTTCAGGGTTTTTAAAACTTTAAAACTTTTCAAATTTTGATGCAATACGAAGAAATTGCAGTAAAATGTAACCTTCAGTTAAGATAAATGGTATAATCATTTAATTTATTATTAAAACTTTGTGTTTAGTAAGACTGTGTTCCTAAACGAACGACGCGTAACACTTGACTTGACATTTTTTGACGCGAAGCTCATTCAAGGTCAACTTTGTTTAGAAGTGAATTTGTGTTTCTTTTCATCTAAAAGTTCTAAAACTTAACTATCGCAGCAATAAAACCAATAGAATGCTTCCAACATGAGAACCAGCTACCCAATACACCATTATGGTAGAATTTATGGAAAAGTTAGTAAATTTAATTCAAAGAATTTATTGTAAACATATCTGTTGATTGTCAGTGTTATAATGAGATATTTGGATTCTATTTTTGTTAAGGATAAAAAAGCTACAGGGTTTATTTGTATACACAAGTCATTCAAAAATAGTTGGCTATTAGCTTGTTAATTTGTAAACAAATTTAGATTAAATTGAAATAAACTTTGATGGGGTATGTGTGTTTTTGATAATTATGTACCTAGGTCTATAATTGAAAGGCAACATATTATTAGAATATATATTGGAATACAGTCCTTTAAATGTTAAAATTAATAGGCATAATAGAGACTTGTCCAAACCCAGCGGGGGCCCTCGTGGTAGACAATATATGCAGCAAAAATGTACATTCGTACATCTTCGAACATTTCTACTTTTAATAATCAATCGCGCCGCAAGATAATAAAACTACTATGTCGAGGGGTGCTTCTTGTTAATCTAAGCATTTTCTAACAAAATTTATTAACACAATCACTTTAATTATTATTTTATGCTTCCAATAAACTCTGACGAAAGTTTTCTCACTGCCAAATTTAAAGTGAATAAACTTTCGAGAAACTCGCAAGCCAGCCTACGACAATGACGATACTATACGTCATTTTATGCCTTCGTGCTAGCTATCTTCATACAAACGGCTCAAGGTTACGTTACGAATTCGATACGAACACGATACGAAACTTACTTGACTATGTTCGTGCTCACAAAATTAGTTCAAATTACGCACACTAGAGGCGCTGTTCATGTTTCCATATAAAATGCTGACGTTAACGATACGAATACTTTTTCGCAAGTTGTTCGTGCTAGGGGTACTGTGCTCAAATTCTGTGCTGGTATCTGTATCTCGAAAAAAAAAATGAGTAAATCGGCATAGTATTTGAATTGTTTGTATAATTAGCATGGTCTCTTCCAGGCACATTTGTGTCAACTTTTTTCTTAAGCTCACATACACGGTAAAGTAAGTGATGCCTTAGAAATGTGCATGGTTATTACTATCCTTGTCTTAATTAACAACAATTTTACAGGATCAAGCCATCCTCAAATACGTGTGCACATCTCTGCGCGAGCTCCGCGACACTGCCGACCCTCACAACATCGACCCTGAGGCGTACTTCAGGTTGGTGCTGCTGGCGCGAGGCGTCGCTGTGGCCAGGCCGCACCATCTCGTCATGTATAGCGCTCCTACGCCGCAGAGACCTGCAAACGGTAATTAGAGGAATATTAGATAACAAAAAAAATACCCTACTACCACCTACCATGATGTCTCTCCACCACCCTTGCTTGACTGATAGAAGTCCGCCTTTGTACCTTTGTGTTGCTTGAAGTTTTAATAAATAAATAAAAAGTACATAGAGTTTACGATTTATCTGTGTCAACCTGTGATTTACTCAAATTATCGTCTATCATCTGATTTTTTTTTCAAGTCAAATACAGCTAAAGTAGACAGGCAGGCGGGCACGAAAATACTTTATTTTATACTATTTATTTTTAAATTACAAACAATGGTGGTGGGTATATATTTGTTGCTTTCACAAGCTCCCAATAAATTGGATTGTCTTCTTAGCGTATCGACACGCCAAATTTTTAGCGTCGCCTGGCGCAGTATTTGACCTCGGCAATACCGTCTGTTGACGCTGTCATTAGATCCTTACGTGAACAGAGAACAGGGCATTGGACGCGAGATGGAATGTGTTGAATCTTTTAATATCAACGACATATAAACCACATGACGTGTGATCATGATTTGCAGAGTTTTTCTCTATCTCTAACAAGTTTTTTTTTTCACAGGTGACTGGTCAGTCCTCTGGAAAGGCGACAACCAAGACGAGAAAGATAAGGAACCACATTTATGCGCGTTGTTAACTAGCGTCTTGTGGCGTTTGGCCGCATGTCGTTCATCTACCGCACAACCGCCTGGCATCCTGTCGTATGGGCTACGTCATCCGGAACACACCATGCATGCCCTCGCTGACACGGTGCATGCTTTCCAACTACATGCTGCTGAGCCGGAATGTGTAAGTTGTATTTTGGAATTTTTATTAATGTACGTTTATTTTTGAGACTTAGGGACTAGGGTCAACAACATGCAGTATGATCCCAAAGCGCGGTGCGAGCGTCGCAACTGCCGTGTCTCTGTGTGTAGCTCGCGTGCGCTACAATGATTGCGTACCTTGCACCAATCGTATGCCGTCATGTTTAATCTGTCTTTGCATAAAAACTGTGTGCTGATCAACGGGATCTGAAACAAATATGTAATTAATTCCACATATTTTCGTCCATAGATCGAGTTCGGCAATCAGATCTACTTATCACTCCTTCTGGCTGAGGATCAAGCAATAAGTTTCGGAGCCAAGGCTGCTCTGATGAGAGTACTGCGGCCTAGAGTAAAGAGGCGCCGCGTCTACATACCGTCGCCACCTAACACTCCTGGAACAGGTAAATTACAAATACTCGGGTTTGTTCAAATAACCCATAGCGCATACGAGAAACTTTTGTCTCCGCATCTAATGTAAATGTTTCTCACAGAAGTTACGGGTTTGTATAAAATCAAATCAAATAGTTTTATTGACATAAACAATGCAAAATGCAACAGAGACAATAAGTTTCTCGTAGGCACCCCTCCCTTGGGCAGAATAAATACGGCATAACTTTTGAGTTTATGAGAAAATCCTTAAAATTATTGCTGTAAGAATTTGTTAATTTTTTTTTATTTCAAAATGAGTAATTCATAAATTAGGGATGCTCTCTACTTTCGGCCACTTTAGGCATTTCATGATTCATAAAAATATTGTTATTTTTTATTCAGCAGTATTTAATTAATAATAATAATATTCCACAACTGTCACACAACGCCGTCTAGTCTCAAGTTAGTTTGGGACTAGGCGAGGTGACGGCGGGAGCTTTTTTATTTCTTATTACACTGTTTGTTACAAAGGCGCTGGTTCTTCAGTAACCACAGCACAACCAACGAGCTCGATCACCGAAGCAGTGGTTTCCGAGTCAGACTTGAGCGCCAACCGTGACGATAACCAGGAGAATCAGTTTATGGATGTTGATGATTCACTGGAACCTATGGTGCTCCTGGCTCCTGATGGAGGTAAGAAACTTAGTTAGGACTAACCTGGACATATCTGCCGCATGCCAAGCGAGCGGTGGGTCCATAAAACATGAAATTGTTGCCCTGGAATCACACGGTTCGCGTCAAATTACGAAGGAGATGGCGGGACGATGTTTTCCTTAGGAATTGGCAAGAACCGAACCAGGGTCTTATTTTTCCCGACGTTTTTCCGACTGCTTTAAGAAGCAGAGGGACAGTACTGACTAGATATATTAATTATAACAACTGGTAATTCCTACAGGTCTTGAAGCATTACTAGACATCCCACCAGATGCAGACGACGAAACGATGGTCGAGCTAGCCATAGCATTGTCTCTACAAGAACAACCCAGGCGCGCTCCGCCGGCGCCCTCGGCGCCCCCGCCCCCCGCGCCCGGCTTCAGTGACGCCACTGCCTCGCCTCCTGGGTATGTCACTATCAATCGTAGAACATTTCATTTTATAACTTAAAGTTCGCGTCAAATAACTTTGTCGCTCTGAAGTAGGCTGATGAAGACAAAATTACATTACTCTAAAGACATGTCATTCTAAATCAACATTGTGCCATGTGTATCGGAAAAATTTGTTATAGAGTAGCAGCTAAACAAAACATATTTTTTATAAGTGCTTTATTTATGTAAGTGCGCGTAAATTGACAACCATTTTCAGTCAGCCACCAATATTCGAGGTACAGAAAGCTACGAAATTATGAAGAGAGATTTTACGCTAAACTGTTCTCCAGCTCTTATTGTACATTTATAACCCCCAGTCAGCCTTCCATCCCAACGACTTACGTGTAACAACTACGTCAGCTCTGACGATGAGATCAGCACGCGCGTTGTACACATCACCCGCGGAACCGCCAGGATCTGCCGACTTGAAACTGACAGCTCTTATTGTACATGTATAAGATTCCCAATTAGGCCAGCTTACATCCCATCAACTTACATGTAGTAACAACTCCGTTAGCTCGGACGATGAGGGCAGTACGGCGGCCACGGACGGCAGCACGCTGCGCACGTCGCCCGCAGAGCCGCCCGGCTCCGCCGGCTCCGAGTCCGGCGGCTCAGGCGCTGACAGCATCGGGGGAGTTTCTGGACGTAGCAGCGCATACGGTAAGACAAGCACATAACATATACAGCGTTTACATTTTAAGTTTGCGTGGATAGCAAAAACAAGGGTGGTCGCTGAAGACTTCCTAGACTAGGAATCTAGGGATGTTATGGATATGACATTTCGAATCTGGATACGGATATAGATATAGCAATAATATTGTACCGGTTTGTGATACGGTTAAGGATATGAAATTATTTCGGATTGCCAGCCAGTTTCGGATTATTTCGGTTAGGGATATTAGAATTTTAAAACTGTAAAGTAACATTTAGCATTATTTATATATTGCTCTAAGTTATTTTCTGTTCTTAACAAGATTTGAGTTTTATTTCTAGTCTAGATACTATTTAGACCACTTACTAGATACTATTTATAGAGATACTATTTGTTTGACCAACTAAAAAAAAACCTGTTACAACCTGTCATTTAGACTCCGTCTTTATCCGAAACTTTTATATCGGTTTCGCTTACGGTTATTTATTGTTTCGGATAATCGAAAGTTTCGGTTACGGTTACGGAGCTCCATAATATCCTTTTTTCGAACCCTATTAGAAGTAGGAAAATAAAAATACTCAAAATACTCGCGAGGCTGATTTTGATGAATTAACCATATACATGTATCAAATGGATTGTTTGATTGAAAAGAAGGTGAAAACTGTGATATTATCAAAAATATGGTCATAAACATCGCGGGATGCTAAATTGGCGACAATTTTGAATTATTTTGACTAGGTTTTGACAGGGACTGTTTAAGAATAGTGTCAACTGCAATCGCTTGATATGCTGATATAGTGCTTCTATACAAGTAGAGAACAACCAGCATGGGGTACAATGCTTACATGCATTCGTGGGATCGTTTAGCAGCCTTTTTGCGTTTATAGTATGTGCATTACAATGGTACGGAATGTTTTAGGCGAAATGGTGTCGGCCCCGTCCGCTGGGACGATGCCGGCCTCCAATATCATCGTGGCGCCTGTTACTATCACAGGCTAGTAAACTATATGTATTTGAATACAGAATTCGAGATAATTGTCAATTTTTACAACAACAAACTCTGATATTCCAGATAAAATTCAAATTTCACTGCAACTCACACTTTTTGTAGGACTTTATTATCAGAGTGATTATGATGATGATAATGATGATGATGATGACAAGTTTGATTGAAATTGTCTCGAAGTATTTATTCAAGTTTAATATATTATATAGTTATTTGTTTGCATTACTAACTTTACAAGGCTTGTAGTGAAGTAAGTTGTTTCCATCGAATTTAAAGTATTTCCATGATGTTGTGTCTTATCACCATTATTGCTTGCCGCCTATAATTTTAATAGCACGGCGTACCATTAAATTATCATTTTTATTTATTTCATTATGCACGTGCTTCGTTTGAATAAACCTCACCATTACTTTCTGATAACTTGATAAATATTATGATATGAAATGACAGCCGGTCTCATTGCAATCTTGCAAGTACCTAACTTTTGCATCCATTTCTTCTAATTTGGGGGACTTTTCGTTGAACGTTTGGGCGCACAATAAAATTTTATGAATTTCTATGTAACGAATTATATAAAGTACTGCCGTTCAAGAGCGCTTCTCACGATGCGCAACGTAAGTTCATACAGGTTTCTGGGCATCGGTAATAAAATAAACCTGGTTTCAGTCTAGGCAAGCATGCTCCATCGTCGGCGACATCACCGCTTACGTGTGATGGTGGTCAAACGCGCGTCTATCAAAAAAAAAAAACTGGGTTGCATGCTGAGGGCTCGCAGCGTACCGCGCGCGTTTCTCTATCGCCTGTTATAACATGACCCTAATTTTATTCTAGAACTAATGTAACAAGTAATTAATCTGTACAATACATTTTCATCACTAGCTGGCGGCCCCTCAACATCATCCAACCAACCAGTGGCCTCCACATCGCGCACTATGGTGGCTGAGAGCGAGACGCGCAAGTTGCACGCGCTCCGTCTCTCTCTACTGTCAGCCGCGTTGGACGCGCTGCCAAGCTTGAGATACCTGCCCGGAGTCAGGGCTATACCCTTCGTGCAGGTACGTTATAGCTGCTCAATGAAATTAAATCTAAAAATGTTCTGTCTGTGATCTCTTACGATTACAAAATACTGACAAAAGTGCAAAATTAAGCATCAGTACACCACATAAGTCATAGCACCAGTAGAAAGTGAAATGACTTTAGGAGTAATAAACAGTTCAACTAGACAATTAAGCTCTCAGATTATGTCTCGCCCCATATAAGTATATGCAAAAGACAGCACTTAGCTAATTCAACAACTAATCCACTCTTCTATCTTATGTTTCTTCACAGGTGGTCCTAATGCTCGCTGGCGACCTCGACTCAATCGTAGACGGCGACCGCACAGTCCTAGACCGACTTCTAGAACTCCTCGTCTCAGAGCTCGACATTCAAACAGACGAGAATACTGAAGAACGTACAGATAGACGAGAGTTACAATTAGCTATCATGAGACTGGAGTTACTGGTATCGGAGTTAGATATGCACGGAGATGAGACCCCGCCCCCGATACATGAGAGGACCAATAGGAGGGAGCTGCAGTTGGTTATTATGAGGCTGCTTAGTGAGTATCGTTTTTGTGATATTTAAATTTAAAATTTCGCTTGATCGTCAGTTGTTAATGGCGCGCATTACTTCGAGGCAAGACAGCTTCGAATGAGCGATGTTTGATAGATTTATTTGAACTTGTGCTAAGTTAGAACACACATTTGCATTTTGCCATTATGTCTTGCAAAGTTTGCAAAGAATAATTCTTTTTTTATGAACTCCGTTTGTTACGTAGTCGTAACGTCCGTTTGAACATTTTATTTTATATAGAAAGCTGTATCTTGTCCTGGATTAAATTTTCATTATGATATTCCAAGTAAGGAGGCGAAGCAAGTCCGTATTTTTAAAGGACGTTCGCATTCAATCTTTCTCAATTTGTCAAAAAACTACTTTTAATTTTGCCTGTATTTTAGATTAGAGTTTAGATGTGGAGAAAATTATTCTGCGATTCAAAAGTTTTGTCTTAATTATTTAGGCGTCCTAATGGCGCGCTGGAAGACATCAGCCACCGGCGGCCCCGTGCCGCGCGCTGAAGTGATCGGAGGCGCCTGCGCCGCGCACGTGTCGCGCCTGGCCGCTGCCGCGCTCGTGCGTGCGGGCGCACCCGCACACTGCTTCCGAGTGTTGTCCGCTTTGCTGCCTTATTGGAAGGAGAAGACCTCCAGTGAGTACACACGAATATGTTATGAAAGTTTGAAAGATAATGCAGATTTTATGTCTTTAGTGAAACTATACGAAAGGATTTTTTTCACTTTCTTTGATGAAAGTATTCTACGTATGCAGGAAATATGAGCCATCAAACGATATTGTGATCACTTCAAAACTTCATCGATGATCCAACTGCCTTATAGAACTATAAATAGACTTGATCGATTGATAAATCATTGCATTTTATAGTCGTTTTGTATTAAAAACTTATTAGGCATCAAGAGAGAGTTTGTCTCCAGCAATAAATGTCATTTTTATAACTTTATTTTTTTGTTCCAGGTTCTGGCACAGCCACTACTGCCCAGACTTTGCTGAAACCGCTTCCGCCCCAACCGTTGCCCGACATGCAGCCTTTCTTCGTCAAGGAATATGTCAAAAGTAAATTTTTATTATCATTATAAAAATAATACCCGTAATGTCCATCAAATCGGACAAAAGTGAAAATTTTTGCTCGTTCGTCTTTACTTTTCCGAATAATCTTAATATGATTATTTTTTTACACAGGCCACGCTTTAGACGTGTTCGACAACTACCCTCAGCTTCTAATGGAGATGGCGCTTCGCCTGCCGTGCCAGATCCACAAGCACTGCGACCCAGCACATTTCGACCAGCGCTGGCGCACCTTATTGTGTGAATACATGATGAACCAACAAACGCCGCTCAGGTAGTTATGAACAATATATTACTATTTTGTAGAATATAAGTGTAGTAGAATTAACGGACTTACAGAGAAAATTTGTAAGCGTTTATAAAGGCAATTTAATTTTATTAGGTTTAGAAGCTTCGTCCAGTGTCCTAATGTATGCGTGAACACGTGAACTTCGCGTTCATTTTGTTTGACAGAAGACTTCCAGTCGAACAAATAAGCAAGGAATGATAGCAACGATCATTTATATGGCCTAATTGGACAAAAATCGATTATTCTTTCTCTTTTTATTTAATTCGTAAATGTTTTTCGCACTAACTCTTATCACATAAGCTCATACTGACTCCATCTTTTTTTAGGAAACAAGTCCGCAAACTCCTGCTCCTCCTGTGTGGCACCCGCGAGCGCTACCGCCAGCTGCGCGACGTGCACGCGCTGGACACGCACCTGATCGCGGCACGTGCCTTGCTTGCTACAGATCCTGCCTATGACAAGCTTGTACAGCTTATGGACCATTTGAAGGTGCGTTAGAAATAGAATCAATATATAAGACCAATATCTTTTATTTATACAAGCTCAAGTTTTAACAATATAAAGTTGTACTATAGCCAACCTTGGGTAGCCCAAACTTGATTGCGCAACTGTAACACTGCAGTTGCAGTGGCTGTGAAGTTAAGCAATGCAGAAGTATTGCAATACACAATAGTGAGATTCGACTATAATGTGTAGAAAGATGTTTTTTTTTGTAGCTTTAAGAAAATAGTGACTTGTACTCATGAATCACTATTTTCTTAACGCGAATATGCTTCTACTTTTCAGTTACACTCGTAACTGAAAAATAAAAGCGTATTCATATTTTATTTTTTTTAAGCTTATTCATATTGAGGTACAAATAAGACCATTAATACTAAAGTAAAATTTTTACTACAGTACACTAACTGTTTATTTTAAAATTTATTCAGAATTATCACTTAAAATAAAATGAATAGTCATTTTTGGAAATTGGGAAAAAAAACGCGTCCATACTGTCTGAAGGGCTTACTTCAACTGGTAATTTTTAACACAGCTTTCTATTTTTATATGATCTGATAATTGATCAAGCTTAGTCATGCAAAGCCGAGTGACAACGATGAATCACTATTTTCTTGACGCGAATACACTTTAGAATCGTTTGACATAATGTAGCATTACCACGAATAAATAGAGCTGCCCAAATTTCCGTCATCTTCATAGCTATCCAACAGTTGTCCAACAGAAACTTTCTAATCAAAACATGTTTCTTCTCCAGGCATGCGCAGAGATAGTAAGCGCACGTACAGGCAACTGGCAACACACGTGTGCCACGGAGCGGCGCGAGGCTCTCGCGTGGCTCGTGAGCGTGGCGCGCCGCGTGCACCCGCACGTCGCGCCCACCGTGCTGCAGTTGTTGCAGGCGGCCTTGTGTGCGCCGCCACACCATCAAAGGGCTGTTGAGAATAAGGTAAATAAAAAACTTATTAAGGTTGACCATTGCAGCCAATATTGAATAGCTAAATTATTGTACAAATATAATAAAACGAACAGTTTAACAACTAGATTTTTCTTTTATATACTGTCATTTCATTGATCATATGAAACTACAATTCGTCTCAGATTCTTATTTTTTTTTTTTGTCCTATAAAAACTGACCCTGTAAATTCACGAGAGTGTAAAATCAATTGAGTAGTGGCGGCCCCGTGGTAACGGCTCTAGTTGACGAGTTGTGGGTTTGAATCCAGTCAGACGTATTACTTTGTGTAGTTTATTTCATCACCACTATTCTCAATATGTTGAAGGGAAATATCGTGAAGAAACCGGCATGTCCTAGAACCAAAAATTAGAAAATATGTGACATCTACCAACTCGCACTGGGCCCGCGCGAGGCATTACGACCCATTCTCTTTCCTAGATAGGAAGTCTGAGTCCTAGCAGTGGGAACATTATAAACCTGATTATGGTATGCTAGGTTTGAAACATAATAGCACTATAAAACAAACATAATTTTAATATCAGCAGCAAAACCCAGCCGACTGGCCTGACCGCGAGCGCAGCGCTGAAAACGACAACTTCTCCACCGATGGCTCCAAGTTCCAAGAACAGAGAGTTGGACCACTTGTTCAACAGATTTTGAAGCAGGTACGACATGTATAATTTTTATTTATTAAAACTTTATGCACTAGTAAGAAACACTATACAAAGGCGGCCTTAGGCATTTTCTACCAGTCGACCTTAGGGTGATGCAGAAATATAGGTTACATGGTAGGTGTAACGTAATAGTAAACTAGATTAGAAATACAATAATAAATATGAACTTATATACATACATACAAATTAAAAATGTTATTATGAAAAACGAATCTAAAAAATCATCGTTGTGATGATTACACCAATTTCCTGCGGATATATTCACGTGCCTTTAATTTTTACTTCCGGACAAAGTTCTTTCCATATTTTCTTTGCTTCTTACATGTGGATCAGAAATATTTAAGAGTATACGTACAAATGACTGCAAAAAAGATGAGATGAAAGACCTTAATATTTTAAAAATCGTAGTCATCACTTATCCTTATGATAGTTTTATGTATTTACATTCTAAGCAAACAAAAATATTCTATTCTGTTCCTTAGGTGCCGCAAGAAGAATTGAGGATGTTCGTGAAAGCGTTCTTACTTGAGACCAATTCGACGGCCGTGCGCTGGCAAGCACATGCTCTGCTTCTGGCTATTTATAAGTAAGTTTCATTCTGCAAGTTAATATTTCATCTTCAAGGAGCTGTTTATTTATTTCTTTACAGTATGCGCATTACAATTCTTTTTTAGAAGATAAAAACTTTTTAGCGGCTGATTCTTATATAAAAAGCACATCTTTTCGTTGCTACGATACGTGATAAGTCCCACAAGACGTTATCACTTATCGAAGCAAGAAGGCGACTTCTATATGTTTGTAAACAGATTTTTTACTCACAGATGCTTGAACTCTGCATGCTATTTCAATGTCCTCATGACTACAAATTTTGTTTGATTCCTTTAGCAACTCTGGTCAGACCGACCAAGCTTCATTGGTGTCGCTCCTGTGGGCTATCTGGCCGGCTCTGCCGCAGTACGGACGCAAAGCCGCGCAGTTTGTAGATCTCCTCGGCTACTTCACCCTTAAGACGCCTAATATTGATACTGAGGTAAGCATATAGTAATCGAGGTATGTGGAGTATGTGTTTTAATTCAATCCTGACTTCTTAAGCCATCTTAAATCTTTACGTTTGAAATTAGAAGTAAAATTAACAGTTATGTCTCCTCATTTGCTGTTAATATAAATATAAGATTCAAAGTTGCCTGTCCCTTCATTAAAGCAAACAATAACTTTTTGAAATGTCCCCAAAAATACTTACTCAATATTTTTTCCCTTCAATAACTCTCCACTTATAATTACTAACAAACACGTGTGTGATTAGAAATAAATTACTGATAGAAATTGGGATATTTTGGCTCTATGCTACTTGAAAAATGAAACGTATATCATATTCAAACTACTGATGCTTATCGAGAACTCTTTAGGTTATTTATTATACAGTGTTTTCGGTCTAGCGCGACACATCAACTTTTACGTTCTACTAGATCAAAATAAGCCATATATTTTTATTTTCCCCAACAGAAATACGTTTTCAGCGCAGTAGAACTCCTCCGCAATCAGAACCAGCTCCTGTCGTCGCACGGCAACGCAGCATTGTACGCCGCGCTCGGGTCCTACGTAGAACTAGACGGGTACTACTTGGAATCGGAGCCTTGTCTCGTGTGCAACAACCCTGAGGTTCCCATGGCGACCATCAAGCTGCCTACTATAAAGGTTGGTTTAGATTTCATATCATATAAAATTTTAAGCTTGCCACACATTTGTTTGCGTTAGTAAATTCGATTTGGCCGTATTTGTAATGTAATGTGTGAGGCGCTCGTGTAACGTGAGGTCTTGGAAATATCAAATTGTACTATTTATAAGCTTTTTGACTAATTGTTTTAAGAGATTTGTGAACATTGATCGTCAACAATCGATTTATAAGATTAATATACATTTCTACTGCTAAATGAGATTTTTTGAGAACATTATGTCCTTTTATTATGAACAAAATGTAATCTTATTGCAATTCAAACTTTGCCACAGTGCGCGTAATAACAACTTTGCTTAAGGAACTTATCCTCTAATGGCACCCAATGATCATTTTTACCTTTATGTTATGTAAATTATTGTGATTATTTATTCATAATGTTTTACCTTTTCTCGACTGAAACACAGGATGACCTAGTTCAGGCATAAAACACGTTGAGAACTTGTTATAGATTTAAGAAAATCGATATTCACTGATTTACTGTATAATTTGAATAAATTATATTTATTTATTTATTTAAAGGTCAGCACAAAAATGGCTGTCTTCGTTCATTCGATCTCGCGTCTCAGCTTGCTTATTTCCTACCCGAACAAGTGTGTAGCATGCATAACATAAAATTTTAATAATAATACAAGGATTAACGAAGAATGCTTCATTTAATTGGACTTTTTGAAGTTACGTGCTACGAAATGCATGAACATAATACACATAACTATATTTTTAATAGTTTGTTACTTATTATGTATTTTCTCTGCTTTACTTAGATGTTGTTATATTGTTTTTGGTCTATAACCATTCAAAATTAAACCTTAACCCATCTAAATAAGAGCTGAACACACTACTGTACGCAGATCGACTCGAAGTTCACGACGACCACGCAGATCGTCAAGCTGGTGAACAGTCACATGATAAGCCGGATCAATCTTCGTATCAGCGATATTAAGAGGAGCAAGATGGTCCGGACTATCAACTTCTATTATAATAATAGAACTGTACAAGCGGTGCAGGAGCTGAAGAATAGACCTGGTGAGTGAATTTTGTATTTTATTGCTAAGAGTTAAAGTTGCTAATGATATGGCTAATGTTTTCTTATTATCTTCTATTTTTTCGAGAGGGCGTATCAGACTTTTACTGACGAAAACCCACATGTGTTCTTTCAGTTGCTCTTGAGTTTCAGAGTTTCCGCAAACTCTTGCTAACAATTCCGCAGTCCTGTGTGATTTTCAAAGTAGATTATGAACGAATCATAGATGCACAGTTATTACTTCTGTCATCAAATATCTTTTATAAAGATTTTTGTTATATTAGTTTCACGACTGATTTCTTGATCGAAAATTATCCTAAAATGGTTGTAACAAACAAAATTAACAGGAGCGTGTAAATAAAATTAGTGTAAGTGGTTATAGTGATAGTGAATTGACTTTTACTTCCGTTCTATACTCCATTTGTTTAGGTAGTTAACTAAACGTAAACAATCTTGATACGTCTTTTTATAAAAAAAAAAAAATCGTATAAATGATAGACAAAGATTATTTAAATTTAGTTAATTACCTAAACAGATGTAGTATAGAAACCGGCTATTAATGTTGGTAGAATATAATCTTACTTATTTACGTTTCAATAAAGTTTTTAAGCTAGCAACACAAACACATGTTACTAAAAGAGTTATGAGATTATATGTGGATGGATGGAAAGGGAGACCAAAGAAAAGATAGATGGATTGTGTGAGAGGTGATATGAAAGAAAAGGGAGTTAGTGATAGCGTGACGAGTGACAGGACAGAATGGAAGAATAAAAACGTTTTGCGCCGACCCCTAATAAAACGGGACAAGGGCAGGAAGATGATGATGAATGTTTGTAAGCTAGTTTTAATATTTCTCATGCAAGTGAATTGTATTTTTTTTATCTACAACCTCGTAATCTTTTGTAATTGTTCAGGAATGTGGCATAAGGCAAAACGCGTGCAGCTTCAATCAGGTCAATCGGAAGTCCGCGTAGACTTCCCTTTGCCGATCGTCGCCTGCAACCTCATGATGGAGTACGCGGACTTCTACGAGAACCAACAGGCTACTGGTACGTAAAACTTGCCTTATGAAATCATTACGACATTAATGTTGCTAGATTTGAGCGAAGAGTTGGCGAGACGACCTAGACCCCTACCGCTGGAGCTGATTCATGGCTCCGGAAATACGTTGAAGAATTTAGGAAAGGCTTTTGGTTAGCTGTGGGATATTATAAACAAGATAAACGCAGTTTTAACACATAATACGCGACGACAGTTCATGCTCATGCATCGACTTTTTAGTCAACAGTACGTAGGAGAATGCCTTGTTACGTTAAGTCCGCCTATGTACCACAACTGTACATGAAGTTTAAATAAATAAATAAATTCCCTCCCTTATCCCTTAGCGGTTGGCAGAAATCACAGAACTCCGTCACAGTAATAATATTTAGGTTCTATTTAAATAATCGATTGTGTTATAGGTGAGTCTCTGCAGTGTCCGCGTTGCTCGCAATCTGTTCCCGCCAACCCCGGCGTGTGCGCTAACTGCGGAGAAAACGTCTTCCAATGTCACAAGTGTCGGTATGTAAAACAAAAAATTGGTCCATTTCAATTCTCATTTAGGCCAACGTAGACCTGTGTCTCACTGGGACGCCATGGCGGTGCTGCCAGTTCGAGTAGCCAAGAAAATGAATGCAGCTATGGTGTCTACCTCACCTGGCCACTGATGGTCATGGAGTCAACCATACGTTTTTATGATGTCATGAGCTGGCTACGCTGCTATCGCGTCCCAGTGAGGTAGATGATTTCTGATCAGACTCAGAGTTTAAAGTTATTAACTCTACTTATAATAAACTATCGACCGGTGCGAGCTTCGCACGGGTGTTAGAAATCTTTGAAATTTTCGACTTTACTATACTTAAACGTTCCTAATGAATGACTATGTCTATTGGTGAAAACTACAAGAAAATATATTCAGTGGTTTTTGAACTCACATTTAAAAAGACAGACAGACACGGTGAGAGACTTTATAAGGATAACCGATCTCATATCTGGGGCAGTGTATCAGGTCCAAAAAAATTTGAAAAATCTAAATCGGGATATGGAAAAAGGATGGTATCATATGCCCCATATAGTATCATCCCTCTCTCGCGCTGCATGAAAAAAAAGAACATTTCGACATTACATACAACCATTATTAAGGTCCTCTAGTGGTTAGTGACCCTGACTGCTATGCCAAAGGTCAAAGGTTCGATTCCCAACCAGGACAAATGTTTGTTTGATGAGCACGAATATTTGTTCTGTGTCTGGCTGTAATTTATCTATAATATGTATGTATTGAGAAATATATAAGCATTTTTATCACTTGTCTAATACCCATAACACAAGCTCTGCTTAGCTTGGGACAAGACAGTGTTGTGTGATAGTTGTGGAATATCATATTATTATATTATTGTTATTACTTTTTCTACCAGTGCTATAAACTACGATGAGAAAGATCCCTTCCTGTGCCACGCGTGCGGTTTCTGCAAGTACGCCAAGTTCGACTACACGCTGACCGCGCGGCCGTGCTGCGCCGTAGATACCATAGAGAACGACGAGGAGCGCAAGAAGATGGTGCAGACCATCGGCGCGTTGCTGGACAAGGCCGACCGGGTGTATAGGCAGCTCACGTCTAACAAGCCTGTGTTGGAGGTAAGATTAACAAACAATAGGGAATATTTCTTTTATTATTGATAGGCTCGCTTTTGACCACTATCTCACCTGATGGTAAGCGATGATGTGGCCGACGATAGAGCACGCTTGCCTAGAAGTAACCTATTCACTCTTGACTTTAAGACCCCTAGGTTGTAGCTATCAGGAAACAGACTCCGGCAGGGAATTCCACTCCTTAGCTGTACACATAATGAATGTGGTTAACTGGTAGAGAACAGTACATGGAATTTAATTAAATATTTGTTTTATTTCTTAAAAATAAATCATTTTTAGCTTTAATAAACAAATAAGAAATATTTTTTTAAATATCTTCATGAACAACGAAGTTATAAAGCTTCAAAGCTGCTAATAAGAAAGAGAAGTTTGACATAGTTTTTGACGTTAAAGGTCATCAGGCCCAAACGGGCGCCATAGAAAATGGCGTTTTGACGAATCATTTCAAAAAACAACACAAATTAAATTATATAAACTGAAATTAAAACAAATACTTACATAAATTAAATCTCCTACATTTCCGGTATATAATCAAAATTACATTAAATTAATAATAAGTGAAATAAAATACAATAAATAACTAAATAATTAACTATACGATTTCCCCACAGTCCCTCCTGCACAAAATAAGCGAGCATCGCCTCGAAGGCCGCACCGCGGATGAGAACAGCAACGCCAGCAACACGTCGTTCAGCGGCGCGCAAATCAACCGCGTCATACAGACTCTGGCGCATAAGTACTGCGTCGACAGTAAGGGACACTTTGAAGACCTATCCAAGATCATACAGAAGGTGCTGGCTTGCAGGTTAGTTGAGATATTGGTCAACATGTATGCTACTTGATGATGGAGCTATACACCCTATATCCTCTCGCGCGTATAGGGGTATTATTATTACATAATTTCGCATTTTTTACTAAAATCGCCAAAAAAAAATTAAAAAAGAATTTGAAATTGTTTTGGGATGACCTTGGGAAAAACGAAGATACAGACCAAAATTTTTGGCCGAAAAAATTTCGTTATGTACAGTACGACGCTTTAGCGTTTTTCAAGGTCATTCAAGTTGTACAGACGTATGTACAATCGGCGCGCGAGGAGATATAGCTGAATCACTTTAACAGTTCAGTTTAGGTCGTAATGGGCACGCCGTAATTATGGCGATAAGTCCCCTCTTTGACGAGTGGCTGGAAAGGCAACACGGCGTCATTACATTCCGCATGACGCAGGTCCTCACCGGACCCGGTAAGTTCGGGAAGTTCCTGCACCGGATTCGTGCGGAAGCGACTCCCAGGTGTCGCCACTGTGTGGACCGCCCGGAGGACACGGTGGAGCATATGGTGGAAGTGTGCCCCGCTTGGGCAGAGCAACGCCGTGTACTCGTGGGGGTGATCGGCGGCGGCGATCTCGCGCGCCGGACCTTTACGGCCATGGTCCGGAGCGAGGAGTGGCAGGCGGTCGCTTCCTTCTGCGAAGCAGTAATGCTAACGAAGGGGGCGGCCGATCGCGTGAGGCAGCTGTCCTCACGCCCCAACCGCCGCCGGGACTCCGATCCCGATTTCCGGCCACCGTAGGCGCGGGCTTGCGGACGGCGAGCAATGGGTGGCTCACTGTCCGACCGTCCGGTAACCATGGACCGAGCCCAAGTCGTCGACGGCGCGTGCTGTTCCACGCGCGCCTCAAGGAGATGTCAGCAACTGTAGGGGCCCAGCAGGGTCGAAGCCTGCTGGGGCCAAGGGTCTGATTCTGAAAGGAAGACTTGGCTCTGGTACGAAAGGCAACGAAGGAACAGGAGTGGGTTTTTAGTCAGTAAAAGTCTGACACTATCTCCCGCCTCGCCCAAGAGCGGGGGATGTCATAAGATGATTTTCCCACCGAAAAAAAAAAGTTAGGTCGTAAAATGGATCGCGTTAAGATGTATGGCCTCATGTCAAGTTGTATGTTTGTTACTTCTTCACGGTCAAAAAGCTGAACGGATTAAAATGAGCTTTTCGTACACGAAAATTGACCATGACATGAAATAGCACTTTTTGTCCCAGGAGTGAACTCGCTTGGAATAATTTTCTACTTAAACACGGGCCAAGTCGTTGGCAGAAGCTAGTTTGGTATAAAAAGGAACAATTGATGCACCTTCCTGAAAAGACATCAACTATATCTGTGTGCCTACATAGTTACAGAACTGGAACTGCTGTAACTACTTTTCAGAAATTATAACAACAACTAAATAAAAATATTTGTTTGTAGGAAAGAGCTGGTGGCGTTCGATAGATCCCAGAGCGAATTGACTAAAGGCGATACTTTGCCGGTGTACGCTGGACTACTGCAGAATTACGATGGCGATGTTACCAAAGGTAGGTAGCGTAATTTACTATTTATTTGCATTATATTGTGCTATAGGATCTGGTTAATCAAGTACTTTATGACTTAGTTAAGTTTGTGCTTACTGATTTACCATTCTTTCAACTTATTAGAACTACGAACAATGAATCGTTAGAAACTTTAAAATTGTTCCATCTATATCGACGACGACTTTCAGAGTGACTCGGACACCTCACCCATGACAACGGCATGTTGCTTTTAATCTACGAGTAATAGTTTTTAGGGTTCCGTACCTCAAAAGGAAAAAACGGAACCCTTATAGGATCACTTTGTTGTCCATCTGTCTGGCTATCTGTTTAGACCCTTTATCTCGGGAACGCGTAGAGGTATCGAGTTGAAATTAAAGCTATATGGTATTCAAGTCTACGGTCCCTTGATGCTGTGAAAAAATCAAACTTCTAAGTTAACGAAAAAAAAAAGATACGGCCGTTTATGTCGCAAAAAAACGTATATTTCGAGACTTCCAAGGAAATCAAAATTCATAGGGTAGTTTCTGTTGACTCAGAATCCTGAAATTTGGCATAAAGCAAGGTCTTAAAGTACAGATACAGGAATAAATCTGAAAATAATAAATTTGTTGTTACGTCACTCGATTCGGAAAAATCTTCGAAACTCCATTTAGGAATTGAACTGTTAACATAGGTTTGTACGGAACCCTCAGATCGCGAGTCCGACTCGCACTTGCCCAGTTTTTTATTTTATTTTTTATATCATAGACATGCAAATTAAGCTCCCAATCATATCACTTCACTGTTTGATTCGTTACTTTCATAAAAGCCTACTAAAGGCTATCAAAGATTACTATACAAATGTGTTGTTATTACAAGCAGGCGGCGGCTGCTACGGCTGCGCGCTGGCATGCGCGGAGCACTGCCTCACTCTGCTACGAGCGCTCGCGTCTCAAGCGGACCACCGCACTCGACTGTGCCGTTTCGGGCTTGTACAGGAGCTGGTGCAACATAACCTGCATCGTGGTACTCCACAGGTAAGTAACGCATACGAAGAAGCAAGTCCCAAGAAAATCTCTGGAAACTTCGTTTGCGGTTGAGTGTGTAACTTAGATAAAAGTTAGTGCATACAATATCCGGCCCATTTGAACACATTGAGAACAAAGTTGGGTGTGTACGACGTCACCGCTATATTTGTCTCTGCATACAGTACTGTATCCATCAAATTCAGCCTCTAGTGAGGCATACACTTCGCACGTTTGCCAAATTATGTGGTGGCACTTAAATCCTTAATCCTTTTATTATGCTGGCTAGGCTAGGCTAAATTATCGGGAGTCGGCGAATATTCGCGTCATCGTGGCAAATGTTGCCGAACACGAATGCTCGTCGACATTTAGTATTGCGATAGTGCGCTAATGTAGACAACAACATCGCTTATAGTCGAAGTGTTTTTTATCGCGACAAAACGACACGAATAATGCAGCCACAGATAAGAAAAATTTACAATATACCTGTAAACAAATTTTTAAAATTAATTGAATGTTTAGTGCCAAGAAGAAGTACGCGCATTGATCTGCCTGGTAACCCGTGACAACCTCCCAGCGACCGAACAACTATGCAACCTACTGTCGCAACGAATCACTCTTTCACTGATGGGTCACGCTGCTTCACAAGATCATAACAACTCGGTAAGTGTTTTGTGAAAACGGACCTTGTCTCTAAAAAATAAAGCTTAATATCCAATGCGATAATGTTGGCAGTACTTACGTTATAAATTTGTTTCAGGTACGACCATTAGTGCTTCTACTTGGCTCGCTTGTCAAAGTACAAGATTCTGTAGAATGTTGGGAGGCAAGACTTCGTTGTATAGTGAAACTATGGGTTTGGTATGTATTTTTATCATAGCCATCATTTTGTTATGATTAAACATTATAGTGTATTCGCGTTATGAAAATAGTGACTCATCGTTGTCACTCAGCTTAGCCACGCCCCTTGACCAATTATATCATGGTAAATTAGAAAGACGTATTCCCATTGACCAGTATGGACACCACTTTTGTCAATTTTAAAAATTAATCGCCTATTCGTAAAAGTAAAAGCCAAAATTCTGACGATTCTGATTAAATTTTAAAATATTTTAATAATAATAATATATTTGACCCCCGTAGAATACGCCTTGCAGTAGCACTGATGAGTCATTATTTTCTTAACGTGAATAGACTGTAGTGTATTTATGTATCTATCTGATAAAACACTTAAATAGACACAATGTTTACCTTATGCTAACCTAATTTTTTAACGTCGAGTTTGCCACCGCGTACAAAATTAAGGCTATTTGTATTTTATATTTTTTTTTTTTTTCATTCATCCAGTACATTCAGTCATTAAGTCGGTAATGTGTTATTATTTATTACACAATCTTCTTCATCAGCTAATAAACCAAAAGGCAACCACTGCTGCATATAATCGTCTGTTAAAATTATAACAATGTTTTGACATATCCTGACAATATCAGATCCTATATACCTATTTAATTTCCACTTTTTATAGGGATATTTTTTGTTATTAGGTGTTGCCCTCAATTGACGGAAGTAGCCGGTATAATGCCGGCCGCCAACACGATCCTGAAAGCGGAAGCTTTAGCTGGCCTACCAGGCATCAACTCCTCTTCACCGAATTGTAAGTATTTAACTAGATCTACCTAAATCAATGAATTTATTTCTTGATAACGAGCATGGATACAAAATATCAGTATATTTTTTGCTCTCGTTTTGAAAGGGAATTGTATTATCTAATGTGTAGAACTTTAAAAACCATTGCGTGAGAACAGCTGCTTTGTTATGTGGGAGACGCCAAAGAGGTGTGTTTAAATATAAGTTGAAAGTTCTATTATATCTGTAGAAATATATCTTTACACATTTTAGTGTCTGCTTCTCTAATTCGATACGGATTAATCTCCATGATGGTAACATAAATCTTTGCTTTTTATTACAAAACGTGTATGTATGACCGGTTGCAAGGTCAAAAAAAAAAAAAACAATATTCCAGCTAGGAATGTATCACAAACAAACAAGACAAACAATAAACCCGTTTTGTACAAAGGAGCAAAATTCTTAAAAAAAATCGCTTAATAATATAAAACTAGACATTTATTTAGCACTGTAAACCGTAAAGCAAAACAACATCTATATGAGGAGTAGTCCTGAATTGTCACACAGCGCACCAGTTCGCGCTGCAGCAGGTGGCGCTGCCCTGTCTGCGCTACATGCAGCAGCTCATGGCGCCTGCACCCGCGCCCGCCGCGCAGCCGCCCGCGCCCGCTCCCGCCGCGCCCGCCGCGCCCGCCGCGCCTGCCGCGCCTACTGACGCTGAACCACCCAAGGACGCTACCAAGGTGAGGGTTGACACATTCTAACTAGTTATACTGTACAATATACATATAATTATGTTCCATACCTTTTTTATATTATTCCAAATTATGTGATCGCGACGACAAATCTTCAGAAATAAAATTAAAGAACCAGTAGAATGTATAAAATGTTACATAAATTAATTATATGTACATGTTAAATTACAACAGACGGATAATAACAGTCTAAAAAGACTCGGCGCGCTCAACCGTATTTTGAGGCGTGCAACAACTAGCTGGTGCAATGATCCCTCGGATGGTCGGCGGCGTGTCATGAATTCCGCACGCATTTTGACTAAAACCTGTTCGCAAAGTTGTTTATTATGCTTTAATCATTTAATTTTTATCAACACAGGAAAACGTAGCAACTACAGTAGCAGTCGGCAGCACTGCAGCAGCTTCATCCACGGGCAACGTAGTAGTAGACCTCGCCGCGTGGCTGGGCGGCCGAGTGCCGCACGCGCAGTGGCGCCGCCTGGCGTCCGCGAGGGTCACCATAGCGCCCGTGCCCGCGCCGCAGCTGCGCGACCTACATCTCGCCAGCAAGTACCTCGCCAAGTGGCGGGAGAGGGTAAGCACAACGTAGTAGTAGACCTCGCCGCGTGGCTGGGCGGCCGAGTGCCGCACGCGCAGTGGCGCCGCCTGGCGTCCGCGAGGGTCACCATAGCGCCCGTGCCCGCGCCGCAGCTGCGCGACCTACATCTCGCCAGCAAGTACCTCGCCAAGTGGCGGGAGAGGGTAAGCACAACGTAGTAGTAGACCTCGCCGCGTGGCTGGGCGGCCGAGTGCCGCACGCGCAGTGGCGCCGCCTGGCGTCCGCGAGGGTCACCATAGCGCCCGTGCCCGCGCCGCAGCTGCGCGACCTACATCTCGCCAGCAAGTACCTCGCCAAGTGGCGGGAGAGGGTAAGCACAACGTAGTAGTAGACCTCGCCGCGTGGCTGGGCGGCCGAGTGCCGCACGCGCACACAGCTAAAACTAGTGTAGGGATAGCTGAAATTTGGCACATACATAGATGGTTATTATAACATGGCATGCACTATAAAAAAGGGTTTTTGTAAAATTTCCCTTTAGGGGGTGAACGAGGTCCCAAAAGTGTGTGAAGTCCCTAGAAGCTAGTAAAAATATAAATTGTGAAAATATCAACGAAAAATTGAGAGCAGTGGTGGCCGAGTGGTAACGGCCCTGACTTACGAGTTGTAGGTTGCGGATTTAAACCCAGCCAGGCGCATTACTTTGTGTAATTTATTTCATCACCACTGCTCTCAAAACGGTGAAGGAAAACATCGTGAGAAAACCGTCATGTCCTAGAACCAAAAATTCTAAGACATGTGACATCCACCAACCCGCACTGGGCCCGCGTGGTGGATTACGGCCCATTCCCATTCCCTGTCCTAGAGACGAGGCCTGAGTCCCAACAGTGGGAACATTATAAGGCCGACTATGCTATGCTATGCAACGAAAAATTACAACGCTAAGGCGACCAAAATTGTGTTCTGAAATCATGTAACAGTTGGTGCGTCGCGCGTCGATGTATTACACCTTGTAAATGTGTGATATATTTTTTTACATAACTTTTACAGTTGTAGACTCTTAATTCTAAAAGTAAGAATGTTATTGTTTAACACAGACAATGCTGTCGCACGGAATGCGTCCGCTAGCGCTGGAGGATGGCGGCTGGCTGCGGCCCGTCATGTTCGACCCCAGCTCGCGCATCGCTCGCGACACGGCCTGCCAGATGGTCAAGTCGCTGTGTGACTCCTATGAAAGGACTAAAGCTGTAAGTGAAAAAGGCTATGCTATGTGAATTTGGCCTTTGGTTGGCTAAGCTGTTCGATTTCGTGCATAAAAGTTTTATAAAAATGTAATGAACAAAAACACCTTACCTCTCAAATAGTTTCTCAAATTAAACAGATTTTATTTTACTTAAACCTACATATGAAACGTTAAAAACAACAAAGCACAGTTTGATGTTTTCTATAGAGAAAAACCGGCAAGGAACTCCGTGGTTTTCAGTCTGCGATAAAAAACTTTACAAGCGAATTTAAACCACAAATTGTCTCAAATGAAACCGCAATGTATGAAGTGACGCCAGATGACACTAGCGGGGTTTGACACGCTCATTTGTTGTAAACCATTGCATCAGGAGCCAAAATGTATATAGCCGAGAAATAAATGTGAAAAGAATTCAAGGTTCATGTGAAATGTAACTTGACAGCATTTTGCTGGCATTTGATGATGTTGAAGTCGAACTTTAATATCATATCAATTCTTCGGTTGCATTAATGTCAGTATATTTATTTGTACTCTCTTTACAGGTGTTGATTCTACTAACTAGCTTCTTGCCCGAAGTTGGCAGTGCCGGAGAAGCCAGTGAACAGTTCTTACAACTTTACCAAAGTAAGCTTTATCCCTTACACAATAAATACCAGATTTACTTAATGTCTAAAAATTCTCTAACATAATTCTGTCTTCCATCTATAGCGCTCGCATCCGAAGCGCCATGGAAGCAGTTTCTTGCTTTGCGCGGAGTTCTGCAACAGATAGCCGATCTGATGACCAAAGAGATCGAACAGCTTCATCGCCTAGAAGAGACCACACTCACCTCGGATTTGGCTCAAGGTAAGATGTTGCAAAAATCTAAGATACATTACATATTTATAATACAAGAACTCAATATTTGATGAATCGTTCAATTCGTTTAATTAATTTATTTTATTAAACACTGCTTACGATTATTATAGATAAACGCAGTTTTAACACATAAAACATTTAATTATAACTTCCTATTCAAAATTTCTGTAGTTGTCAAAGATGCTAGTACCGGGGAGGGAGCGATAATGCGCGACGACAGTAGGGATGCACTCATTCATCGACTTTTTAGTATAACACGATGACCATTTCACTTTTCCTAGTTTTGTGTTAACCTAATTTTCAGACTGAACCAAACTGCGCTGGAAATCACAGAAACGGCTACAAAATAAAACACGATCGCTTCGCGTGGCTTCTATACGTGACAAAAAATATTTGACCAGTTTTTTTAGGTGTGAAGTCATCCAATGACTTCTCGAGCTCTTAGGCGGAGCGAGAGGCCGGATCAAACTTTTACTGACTAAAACCCACTTCTATGTTCCTTCTTTGCCTATCGTTCCAGGGCGCCGGGTTTTCCTTTCAGAAGCCCATGTTTGGGCAGTGTGAACGCGTTTCCACATAGAATGGTCACACACCGAGACACACACACACACACATTTACACACACACACACACACACACTCACACGCACACATCACACACAGACACCGAGAGTTTACCTTGTAAAGCCTTACTAGGCCAGTCAGGAACCGATTCAGCTTCTTATCGATTTTACCATCACCATTTCATTTTCCTTCACAGGCTACGCCCTAAAGCGTCTCACAGAACTCCTGGCGATGTTCCTGGAAGAGAGCGGCGCTCGTCGCACATACAAGGGGCGGCTCGTGGGAGCCGTGCTGGGCGGCTACCTGTCGCTGCGGCGCCTCGTCGTGCAGCGCACGCGCCTCACCGACGACACGCAGGAGAAGCTGCTGGAACTGCTGGAGGAGATGACTACTGGTGAGACTTACTGAAGAAAGAGACCATCAATGATTTACCCATACATTGTATAGGGAACGCTGTGTGTGTAAGAATGTGAAAAAAATTAACAGCCGCTCTGTTAAATTATAAAATGGTTGTGCATAAAAGTGATGTCCACCGGCCCACAGCTAAATTACGCATGGATATGTCTTACAAACAAATAAACTGCACAGCTAACATCGCAAACCTTTTCCTGAATATCTAGTATAAAACAATAAATAAATATATATTTATTTATTTAGGAAAATACAACCAATAATCACAAAAAACAATACAAATAAATTATCTAGGGCCAACGGCAAGCTAAACTTGACACATTCTAAATTATTAAATACATAACACAATCTAGATAATAACCTCCTTTTTTCTATGCAGGTACCGAAGCCGAAACAGCAGAGTTCATGGCTGTTTGCATAGAGACGGTGCAGAAGTACCCTCTTCACGACTACCGCACGCCTGTGTTTATCTTCGAGAGACTCTGTTCCATCATCTACCCTGAGGAGAACGATGTCGGCGAGTTCTTCCTTACGCTGGAGAAGGATCCGCAGCAGGAGGACTTCTTGCAGGTAAGATAAGACTACTTTTGCATTTAACTTAATTTTTTTTTTACTGCTGCTATATTCAGAACTGCCATATAGCCTTAAAACTTGAGTTATTTTGCTGAAGAATAACATAGACCTAATTTGGATAGATCTATTCACACGCAATAATAACTAACTAAACTTTTCTCCCCAGGGTCGCATGTTAGGCAACCCCTACTCCTCACTGGAACCTGGCATGGGTCCTCTCATGCGCGACGTGAAAAACAAGATATGTACCGACTGCGAGCTGGTCGCGTTGTTGGAAGACGACAACGGCATGGAGTTGCTGGTGTGCAACAAGATCATGTCGCTCGACCTGCCCGTCAAGGACGTGTATAAGAAGGTATGTGGTTTTAAAATATGATGTACGTAAGTTCTCTCGTAAGTGCGGGTCGGACTCGCTCACCAAGGGTTCCGTACTGCAAAAACGCCGACAAAATAACGTTTTTTGTACGGGAAACTTTATTATATTTTTTTGTTGTTGTTGTGGCAATAGAAATATACATTCTGTGATAACAACTCTCAACCTCTTATGGTTTATGAGATATAGCCTACTGACAGACGAACAGACAGACGGACGAACAGTGGAGGCTTAGGGTCCCGTTGTCACCATTCGGGTACGGAACCCTAAAAGAAATAGGAACTTTGCTCATTAATGTATGATTAAATAATGCTTTGGCTATAGGTTTGGTGCACATCTGGCGAGGGCGTAGACGCGATGCGAGTAGTGTATCGCATGAGAGGTTTACTCGGTGACGCCACTGAAGAGTTCGTCGAACGACTGACGCAAGCCAACGCCGAAGCAGTGGACGACGAACAACTGTACCGAATGGCGAACGTACTGGCTGATTGTGGTAAGGGAAATAACTATTTATATTTACAAAAATAAATAAAATCAGTAGTTTTTAATTGCGCAGAATTCTGGCCATAGCGGACTCACGGTAATAGTGGACTTTGTAAGTTGTAGTTGTGCTTTCTATATTTTACTCTATATGAGAAAAAATCTAAAAATATATTAATAAGATGGCTTGGGTAAAATGCAGTCGGTACGTGTTAATTTTAGTTCATAAAATAATAAAATAAATTTTAAAATTCAATTCAAAGTTTTCAGTTTTTATTATTTGTTCTATACCGCCATGAAATAGCTACCATGTTATTACGTCATTTGGTTGTGTAAACCAGAGTGACAGCTGTCAACTGTTAATTGATCGGACATACTGAGCGCATTTGTTTACACAGCCAACTATCGTCACGACCAATATGGCGTTCACTGCTTTCTACATTTTCGTCAAATTACGCGCGTAATTTGAAAATGTAAATTTTAAATGCATATTTAGGGTACTTAGCGACTGAATAAAAATTTTGTGTTTTTTTAGTGGTGATTTTGAGCCTTCTGATGAGGCCTATTGTGAGCGACCACGTTTCGGAACCATTTGTCATCACTGGCAACACACACTAGTCATAGACTTTCGTCTTGAGACACTGGTATATTGGACGAGAAGATACCACGCAGCCTCCCGAACGCTGCCCAGCCGAGTCGGATATGACGGTTGACCTCTTTCTCGAAATTAGATCTACCCAACTGGACTGTCTGTCCAAGGTAGACATTATCGTCCACAACTTCGAGTATAGGGCCTCTAATCTTGATGAAAGTGGGTGCTACATTATTGTTTATCATGACTTTAGTTTTGTCCATGTTCATGAAGCCCACTCTTTCGGAAGCTTTACTGAGGTAATTTAGAATTGTGCTGATCTCTTCCGTAGTCTCAGCCATGATTACTATGTCGTCGGCAAACCGAAGATGAGTGTGATGATGTACAAGCCATTGACATTAATGCCTAATCCACTCCACTCCAGAACCTTGAAGACATCCTCCATTGCGGCCGTGAACAGTTTCGGAGAAATGACGTCTCCCTGCCTTCACACCTCGCTGCAGGAGGATAGGTTTCGAGGTCTGATCCTGCAGTCTGATTGACATAGTGGCATTTTCGTACAAACACTTCAGCACCTCGTTGTACCGATAGTCAATCTGGCACCGTTGGAGAGACTGCAGCACAGACCAAGTCTCGATCGAATCAAAGGCTTTCTCGTAGTCCACAAACGCTAAGCATAGAGGCAGATTATACTCCTCGGTCTTCAACCTGCCGTAGCGTGTGTATGTGGTCTATGGGCCTTTTTGGAATCCGGCTTTTTCGGGAGACTGGAAGTCGTCGAACCTGCGCGCTAGACGGTTCGTGATGACTCTGGAAAACAGCTTGTAGACATGGCTCAGAAGTGAGATGAGCCTATAATTCTTGAGCAGGGCCTTGTCGCCCTTCTTAAAGAAGAGTACCACTACACCTCCGCTCCATGCATGTGGTGTTTTTCCCTCGAATATGATGGAATCAAACAGCTTCTGAAGGGCCTTAAGGATCGGTATCCCACCCGCCTTCAGGAGTTCGGCTTTGATTCCGTCATCACCTGGTGCCTTGTTGTTATTAAGCTGCTTCAGAGTCATCCTAATCTCGTACAGACTGACGTCCATCCCGGACGTCGATCTTCGGTATATAGTCGGGTCAATCTAGCTCTTGGATCGTTAGCTAGATTCGTAGTGAGTTTTGTGATTGACGTGTACAACTGTCCATAAAAAGCCTCGATCTCCGCCATAGGCTCCGATTTGGCGGAATGACTCTGCCATCTTCGGTCTTCAATTTCGTGAGCTGGCTGTGCCCAATAGACAGATCTCTTGCAAACAACTTAGAGCCCTTATTTCGCTCAATCGCGTCTTTAATTTTTCCAATATTAAAGTGACGGAGATCGTGTTTCAAGGACTTAGAGATCCGTTTATTAAGCTGGTGGTATGTGCACGCGTCGTCTGAAGAATGCAGAATCATCTCACGCTTTTCCTTCATGAGCTGGAGAGTTCGATCTGTGAGCTTCTTGCTCTTATTTGTACGAGTCTTTTAGAATTTAGACCCGACCGTATAGACAGTTTCCACGAACCCGTCGTTGTATTCGTCCACAGAGCTTCCTAGGCATTCGAAACGATTTTGAAGTTCGAGCTAAAAGCTCTCGGAGTTTTGGATCTGGATCTGTGCAGGACGGAGCATAGACTTCATCAGTCGAGATCTTTCAAGCTACCTCGACTAGCGTTTGTCAAATATCAGCGTTTACCTTGCGTGGAGTGCATCTACACCCGCCTATCGTCTACACCCGCCTATCGTCTACCTCGTTGAAATTGGCGAAGCGCACGTCCCTGTCTCGTAATTGCATCAATTTTAGCGAACTTGCACAGCCGTTTTGAACGCAACTGTTGCGATAGTCGGTTTTTATCATAATTCATCAACAAATAATTTCCAAAACAGGTGGTATAGAAGTAATGCTGCAGCGTCTAGCAGCGATCCAGCGAGTAGGAGCGGCGCGGGCACTGTGCTCCACTCTGCTCCGCCTGGTGTCGCTGTGCACGCGCGTGCGGCGCTGCGTGCGCGTGCTCACGCGGGCAGAGACGCGCGCTCTGCCCGTGCTGCTGCACGCGCTGCACCTCGCTGCCATCGAGGAGAAGGACATGGCGCGCGCCCAGCTGGTCTACCAATTGTTAGAGGTGAGTCTACGATCATGAGACGTAATAAATTAGAAATATGTTTATAAAATTTTGTTGTTGTTTTACATCCTAGCTGTGCAACCTACAGCAAGTCGTAATGTCTTTTCTAAAGCTTCATTACACACATCAACAGGCCAAATTCCATACTTATTAGTACATTATGATACAAGTGTGTAATGTTAGTAATTTCCGTCGAGGCGGTATTTAGACCCGAGCCGTGGCGAGAGTTTTAAGAGAGCCAAGAACGGTAATCATTAATTACTCACATGTGTCATACGACGTTTTTCAATACACTTGTGAAGAAAATAACAGTAAAAATAGTAAAATTTCCTGTGACATGGCGGTAAAAATCTGTTTTCATATGCCTTCATGAACTTCTGAACTTCACTAGAGTAAAAAAAATCACGCCAAAAACCGCGCGCATCTTAAAATGCTGGCCATAAACCAAAAAAAAAAAACAAATTTTATTTGAATGTACGATTTATGTACTAAATGTTTTTTATTAAATAAATCGTTTGTCCAAGTTATATTTGTCCATTTTAACATGTAAATTGGATGAAATAAGTAAGATACTAATATATATACTATTAAACGCTATAACTTTATGGGAATTTTATTCGAATTTAAAATTTGTTTCGCAAACAAAGAGGTTGAACAAAAAGGTTTTAACTACATTATAGCACTAGTGCGTAATGGTAATCAAAATGTCACAGTTTGGTAACGAGTGTCATTATATACCTAAGTGCAGTGCAATAAGAGTCACTTTCTGAGCAAGTGTGTTGAAAATAACATTAATTGAACTCGCAAGAATATATACTCTATTTCATAGTATCATGTCATACGGTATCCTACTATGGGGACGGGCTGCAGACATCGACTCAATTTTTATTCTACAGAAAAGAGCTATCAGAGCTATTTACAATCTCCGCCGGTGCGATTCTCTAAGGGAACTGTTTAAGGATATTAACATATTGACGGTGCCTTGTCAATATATCTATGAAAACATCATGTATGTTAGAAAAAATCTTCATCATTTTAGCAAAAGAGGCGATAGACATCATTATGTTTCAAGAAATAGGGACCAATTAGTTCAACCAGGTTTCAGACTGGCTAAAGTGGCCTCTGCTTTCATGGGGTACTGTTTGAAATGTTATAACAAAATACCTCCACAAATATTAGAACTAAATGAAACGAAATTTAAATCTTGTATTTAACGCACACTATGCGGGCAAGCATATTATAAGTTGGAGGATTATATTCAAGATAAAAATGCTTGGCTCAATGCTGGTCCAGCTCCACTACCACCGGGGTGTCCATGGAGTTTCTTGCACATTCTTCTCCATAGAGATCTACGCTTTGGAATGTGCAATTGGCATCATTTTTTTCCTGGCTGACTGACTTCTTGACATTTTAAAAGTGCCTGTAAATGGTTTATTTGAAATAAATGCTTTGAATTTGAATTTGAAAATCTATTCAGGGAGCCGTGAGATAAAAGGTAATCAAACCATTTATCCCGATGACAAAACGTCACATTTTACATAAAAATGTGACGTTTTGCCATCGGGCGGGTGCCATCCGCCATCTTTTTCATTATCGATTAACATGTTGAATCGAGATACTTTCGTTGAATTCTTGTTATTCGCCGAAGAAAAAGTGTGCAAAGAAAACGCCAATGCATTCAACAGAAAAGGAGACTGTTACTAATGTATTCAAACACGTCGAAAAAGTTTGGTCGAAGGTACCTACATTGTCTTCTTTGTTTACATTTTGTCTCAAACCCAGATGAATAGGGTATAGGCATATTGATTATATTATTTAACTAATTGGGACTGAGATAAGTTTATGTACGTTCTTGTAAATACGTTGCCCGGCTGTTCAAACTAACTTACTGTTATATTAGATGAAATTGTGGGGGATTAGTATGGAAGTGAGGTAGATATAGCAACTGTGACTAATCAAAAATATGTTTTTCTTTTTAGATCATGGAGCGTATCCTATCTGTGGCGGCGAGCGAAAGCCTGGAGTCGTTCCTGCAGTTCTCGCTTACTTTCGGAGGACCGGAGTATGTGCAAGCATTACTCAACTGCACTGAATGTCCAGGTAATATAAAAGCAATCTACGACAATGTCATATAATGGAATAGTAGTTCAGATAGACCTGACCTCTGTATACCAAAAGTCGGTCTATATTCGAGTTTCTGATAAAAAAGTAATAAATTAACATTCAACATATGCAACCTTCTCATTCAATTCTTAATTCTCACAGGAATCCGCAATAACTCAGTCGCCCTAGGACACTTGACGCGCGTGCTAGCCGCGCTAGTTTACGGTAACGACCTGAAGATGGCCATGCTAGTGGACCACTTCAAGCCTGTGCTGGACTTCGACCGTCTGGACTCCGAGCAGTGGACCGAGGAGGAGTTCCGCATGGAACTGTTCTGCGTGTTCTGCGCAAATATTGAGAGGAATTCCATTGGAGGGACGCTGAAGGATTATCTGATCTCACTTGGAGTAGTGAGGGATGCGCTTGAGTATATTGTGGTGAGTAATTCTACATTGCTTAGATAATGAGAAACTATTAAAATGTTTAGGTACTGTATCTCTATTGCTAATAAATTAACATTATGTAGTTGGAAAAATGGTAAGTACTTCTTCTGAAGTTCGATGAATTTTCTGATGTGGTGATGTCTAATTTCTTGTGTGTTTTACTTAACATGCTATTAAGGTCACACAAAAAGAAGCAGTTGAGAAAAAAGTGTTGTTAAGATAAAATTGGTTTTCAGAAAGTAGGAATTTGTAGTGTACTGTACCTCAATGTTGACATCTAAATACCTTGTATTAATTTCTTCCCATGTTTATAAGTGTCAGTCTAACATAAAACCTATTTGTGACACAGAAACACGCGCCGTGTGTGAAGCCGACACTGGTGTGCACGGACTCTGACGAGCTTAAGGAGTTCATCAGTCGTCCTGCACTCAAGTACATCCTGCGCTTCCTCACCGGGCTGGCTGCCGACCACGAGCCCACGCAGGTGAGCATACAGTCGCGGCCTACATGCGTAGTTAGCTCACGCGCGATTCAGGAATTACTTAATCTGCATGCTGTAAGCACCTTAACAAAAGCAACGTCAAAAAGAAAATCATCAACATCTTTCTGCCCTTGTCCCATGACTTGGGGTCGGCCCAACAAGTTTTTTTCATCCATTCTATCTTGTCATCCGTCAAGCTATCACTGACTCCCTTATCTTTTATCAATCGTCACACAATCCATCCATCTTCTCTTTGGCTTCCCTGTCCAGCCATCCATATGTATATTCATAACTCATAAGACTTTTGAATATAAATTTAACAAAAAGGACTAATGAGACAAGTAAAATCGACAGAATACGTGATAAAAAAATGTTAGTTGACAAACAAAAATACATATCTTTTAGCTTGCAAACTCATTAGCAAGCTAATATGAATCTGCCCTTCTCAGAAGGCCAAGAATCAATATAAGATTTATGAATATGGATTTTTCAATTTTATTTATTTGTACCGTTAAAAAGTACAAAAATTTGAAAAAAAATATCGTTATCAACAACGAAGTTATAAGGCTTCGAGCTGCTAATAAGAAAGAGAAGGCAATATGACGTTAAAATTCATCATGCCGTAGAAAACTGTAAATTGACGAGAGAGACAGATAACTTGTTTAAAATAGTCATTATCTCGTTTGCTTTTCCACTGATTTTGATATTGTTTTCACAATTAATATTCTATTTTTGTATATTTATCGGTAAACTGGTTAGCTAACATTTTTTTTTTCATACGTATTCCCTATTGCTGTAAGGTTCAGACAGCATAAAACCTTGCTCTATTTCATGCACAATTTTACTAACAAAATTTTGTATTTCGTTCTCCTAGATGTTAGTATGCGAGAAAGTGATCCCTATCGTCCACCGCCTGGAGCAAGTATCGTCTGGCGAGCACGTCGGCTCTCTGGCGGAGAACCTGCTGGAAGCTCTGCGCTCGCAGCCGCAGTGCGCAGCCAAGGTGCAGCAAGTCCGGGACTTTACTAGACAGGTAAGAATAAATTGCTGTAATATGCTCCCTCTACCTTGCGTCGTTCGTCCGCAATGCTGAGGGCCGTGACCTCGACGTAAAATGGATTTAGACTATATTGTGACAAAAGGTTCTAGAGTGGCGACCACGTACCGAAAGACATAGCGTTGAAAGGCTTCCCATAAGGTCGACCGATGACCTGGTGAGGGTCGCAGGAATCCGATGGCTGCGAGACGCACAGGGCCGGTCGATATGGCGACTCTTTATGGAGGACTATGTCCATCAGTGGACGTCTTTCGGCTGAAAAGATGATGAGGTTATATTTCACCGTATTTCCTATTTTCTATGATGTGGATGGCATTTCAGACTGGTCTCTAGTGTAGAACGGATTTAAGGTAGCGAACGAATCGAATAGATATGTAATAATTAAGCTTTAGTTAATTTCAAAGGTTTCGTCTATTTTCTAAGGTTTGATGCGTGTTTGTATTAAGTATAGGACTGAATTTCTTCTTCTTCACTGATTTCCACGTGTACTTAGAGTAAAAAATTCACGACAAAGTATGTGTTCTGATGTCGTCATAGCATACGCTAACAAAATCAGTGTGAGGAATTTTGGCCCTGCACTGACTTTTCACTTACCACCAAAACTGTAATTTAGATACAAAGTACCACTGTGCTTCATAAATTAGGAAAGGCCTATCACTTTAAGACCTAAAAATAAAACCCGTGTTGATTTCAAATCTAATTTTTTTTTTTACCACAACAGGAAAAGAAACGCCTCGCAATGGCTGTGCGCGAGCGTCAACTAGGCGCTTTGGGCATGCGCAGTAACGAACGCGGACAAGTGACGGCACAGTGCTCACTCACCCAGCAGGTAGCCGACTTAGCCGAGGAGAATGGTGCCGTGTGCTGCATCTGTCGCGAGGGATACAAGTACCAGCCCACGAAGGTAAACTAGCCCATTAGATCAAAAATCTAAATATTATTATATTTCTCTATGTGTATATCTGTGCGATATCTTCCAGTTTGTAAACCCCTAGGAGAATGTCTGTAGCCTTGAGTTGTAATTCATCCAATATTTATTTATTTAATTATTAAAAATGCCTTGGCAATCCAGTATTGGATGGAGTAAGACTGCAAGCTAAGGGTAAAAAATATACAGGATAAATTTTTCAACTGGCCGTGGATAGCCAAATTCGAAACTGAAGAATAGCGAAGAAAAGCATGCATTCGATTTTCATGAAAAATAACGCATCAATGAATTTTTTGAAAAATCAATATTCTAGCCAAAAATTGAAGCCATTGGTTGATTCTAATAAAAAAAATAATTTTATAGTGTAGGTATCGATTGGTCAATATAAGAGCCATATTATTTTATTTGGTTCATATAGAAAAATCTTATTATTATTCGATCTAATATGATGAATTACCCCAGGTGCTGGGTATCTACACGTTCACGAAGCGCTGCCCCGTGGAAGAGTTCGAGGTGCGCGCGCGCAAGACGCTGGGCTACACCACCGTGTCGCACTACAACATCGTGCACGTCGAGTGTCACATGGCCGCCGTCAGGCTAGCACGCGCCAGGTAAATGAGTTTATATCTACACGTTCACGAAGCGCTGCCCCGTGGAAGAGTTCGAGGTGCGCGCGCGCAAGACGCTGGGCTACACCACCGTGTCGCACTACAACATCGTGCACGTCGAGTGTCACATGGCCGCCGTCAGGCTAGCACGCGCCAGGTAAATGAGTTTATATCTACACGTTCACGAAGCGCTGCCCCGTGGAAGAGTTCGAGGTGCGCGCGCGCAAGACGCTGGGCTACACCACCGTGTCGCACTACAACATCGTGCACGTCGAGTGTCACATGGCCGCCGTCAGGCTAGCACGCGCCATGTAAATGAGTTTATATCTACACGTTCACGAAGCGCTGCCCCGTGGAAGAGTTCGAGGTGCGCGCGCGCAAGACGCTGGGCTACACCACCGTGTCGCACTACAACATCGTGCACGTCGAGTGTCACATGGCCGCCGTCAGGCTAGCACGCGCCAGGTAAATGAGTTTATATCTACACGTTCACGAAGCGCTGCCCCGTGGAAGAGTTCGAGGTGCGCGCGCGCAAGACGCTGGGCTACACCACCGTGTCGCACTACAACATCGTGCACGTCGAGTGTCACATGGCCGCCGTCAGGCTAGCACGCGCCAGGTAAATGAGTTTATATCTACACGTTCACGAAGCGCTGCCCCGTGGAAGAGTTCGAGGTGCGCGCGCGCAAGACGCTGGGCTACACCACCGTGTCGCACTACAACATCGTGCACGTCGAGTGTCACATGGCCGCCGTCAGGCTAGCACGCGCCAGGTAAATGAGTTTATATCTACACGTTCACGAAGCGCTGCCCCGTGGAAGAGTTCGAGGTGCGCGCGCGCAAGACGCTGGGCTACACCACCGTGTCGCACTACAACATCGTGCACGTCGAGTGTCACATGGCCGCCGTCAGGCTAGCACGCGCCAGGTAAATGAGTTTATATCTACACGTTCACGAAGCGCTGCCCCGTGGAAGAGTTCGAGGTGCGCGCGCGCAAGACGCTGGGCTACACCACCGTGTCGCACTACAACATCGTGCACGTCGAGTGTCACATGGCCGCCGTCAGGCTAGCACGCGCCAGGTAAATGAGTTTATATCTACACGTTCACGAAGCGCTGCCCCGTGGAAGAGTTCGAGGTGCGCGCGCGCAAGACGCTGGGCTACACCACCGTGTCGCACTACAACATCGTACACGTCGAGTGTCACATGGCCGCCGTCAGGCTAGCACGCGCCAGGTAAATGAGTTTATATCTACACGTTCACGAAGCGCTGCCCCGTGGAAGAGTTCGAGGTGCGCGCGCGCAAGACGCTGGGCTACACCACCGTGTCGCACTACAACATCGTGCACGTCGAGTGTCACATGGCCGCCGTCAGGCTAGCACGCGCCAGGTAAATGAGTTTATATCTACACGTTCACGAAGCGCTGCCCCGTGGAAGAGTTCGAGGTGCGCGCGCGCAAGACGCTGGGCTACACCACCGTGTCGCACTACAACATCGTGCACGTCGAGTGTCACATGGCCGCCGTCAGGCTAGCACGCGCCAGGTAAATGAGTTTATATCTACACGTTCACGAAGCGCTGCCCCGTGGAAGAGTTCGAGGTGCGCGCGCGCAAGACGCTGGGCTACACCACCGTGTCGCACTACAACATCGTGCACGTCGAGTGTCACATGGCCGCCGTCAGGCTAGCACGCGCCAGGTAAATGAGTTTATATCTACACGTTCACGAAGCGCTGCCCCGTGGAAGAGTTCGAGGTGCGCGCGCGCAAGACGCTGGGCTACACCACCGTGTCGCACTACAACATCGTGCACGTCGAGTGTCACATGGCCGCCGTCAGGCTAGCACGCGCCAGGTAAATGAGTTTATATCTACACGTTCACGAAGCGCTGCCCCGTGGAAGAGTTCGAGGTGCGCGCGCGCAAGACGCTGGGCTACACCACCGTGTCGCACTACAACATCGTGCACGTCGAGTGTCACATGGCCGCCGTCAGGCTAGCACGCGCCAGGTAAATGAGTTTATATCTACACGTTCACGAAGCGCTGCCCCGTGGAAGAGTTCGAGGTGCGCGCGCGCAAGACGCTGGGCTACACCACCGTGTCGCACTACAACATCGTGCACGTCGAGTGTCACATGGCCGCCGTCAGGCTAGCACGCGCCAGGTAAATGAGTTTATATCTACACGTTCACGAAGCGCTGCCCCGTGGAAGAGTTCGAGGTGCGCGCGCGCAAGACGCTGGGCTACACCACCGTGTCGCACTACAACATCGTGCACGTCGAGTGTCACATGGCCGCCGTCAGGCTAGCACGCGCCAGGTAAATGAGTTTATAATTTATCTGAATGACAGTAACAACTCAACGTTGACGCTCAAGACTTTAAAGCTCGGCGTTTGCATTATTACCAATGATCCTCTTGCTTCGTTTCTCAATTGAATCAAACAAATAAAATTGGTATCTGGCAGATCCATCTCACAGATGAGAGCAGTACTCTAAACACGATCGAACTTGCGCTTGATAAAGTTTGAGCTGTGAAGTATTGTCTCACCTTTGTAGAGTTCCTATTTTTTTAACAGCTTTTACTTTGGCGTATGGTCCAAAATTGAGAGTAGATTTTAACGTAATACCAAGAAGATCAAGATGGTCGATTATCGACATGGTTTCACATCCGGCGTATGTAAACGCCCTGGTAGACGACTCCAAAATAGTTGGAAAGAGACTAGACAGATACTAGAATATTTCACGTCACAATATCGATAGGAATAATTTTGCGAATAATTAAAACGGCCACTGGCGTCGACCCAAATATCTCGCTAAAAACTCCAACTAACGGTACTGTTTTGTTTGCAGAGACGAATGGGAGAGCGCGGCTCTACAGAACGCGTCGACGCGCTGCAACGGCCTGCTGCCGCTTTGGGGCCCGCACGTGCCTGAGTCCGCCTTCGCCAGCTGTCTGGCCAGACACACCACTTACCTGCAGGTCACTAGACCGAGAGGGCCCAATGATACTTATTCATTTTACATTATTCGAACACTGTCCGTTTCCAAATACTGACGTATTTCGTATTTTGAACAGGAATGCACCGGCCACCGCGACATTGGGCACACGTGCACTCTCCACGACTTGAAGCTACTCCTGCTGCGCTTCGCCCGTGGCCGCACCTTCCATGACGACACCGGCGGCGGTGGCCCACTGTCCAACATGCAGCTGGTGCCTGCGCTTATACATATGGCACTATACGTCATTAACACGTAAGTATAACATGTGAATGTAGCCCTAGCAGTCGTGCTTACCGGTCGTAGTTTTGGCCGTGGAGGCTAATCTTAAAAGAGAATGGCCATCGATGTGGGAGACATTAAAACGCACAAGCAATTAGATATCTTTAGATTTTATAGTTGGCGAAACTTGTCTCTCCGAATATAGAATTCAAAGGGTGTTTGGAATCATTGCTTTATCTTAATTTTATTTCAATACCCATATCAGGTTAGAATACTTTTACCGCATAAACCTTGTACAATGTACTGATATAGTGAATTCCTCAGGAGCCGTGTATCAGCTCGCGAGGTATCGGCGCTGGAAGCTGCGATGGGCTGGGCGCCGGCGCGCCTGCTGGAGTCCGCGCACGACGCCGAAGGGCCGCTATACTTTGTCACGCTCATGCTCATGTTGTATCCGCACGCCAAGTAAGTATATACTACTATAATGTATTCACGTTAAGAAGATAGTGACTCATTGTTGTCAGACAGCTTAGCCACGCCCCTTGACCAATTGGATCTCAGTAAATTAAAACCGTATTCACATTAACCAGTTGAAGTAGTGCCAGCGTCTTTCGTCAAATTAAAAAATTAATACCTTACCTATTCGTTCGTCGTTACCGTTCTTTTCAATTAATTACAGATCGAGGTTATTGATTTTCCTATTCTTATTTGGAACGTATTGTACTGTGTAATAAAAATTTTGCTTTAATTTTAATGGTTTAATTTTTACCCCAGTATGAATACGCCTTTACTTTGCAGTTACACTGATGAGTCACTATTTTCTTAACGCTAATAGACTAACTCTCATACTCCCGAAATAAAAAGTAGTACATTTTACATCGTTCACATTTGTTTCATTGCTGTACTGTGAGAGAAAATAATAATAGTTAAAACAAAAGATGTTGGTAAGAATTTGTGATGACAACATGTCGCTTCCCTACCAGATGGCGCGCAGTGAAGCTGGACATGCTGAAGCGCGTGCTGGTGATCGCGCACGTGCGCGCCGCCGCGCCCGCCGGCCCGGCGCTGCGCGCGCTGCCCGCGGACCAGCGCGCCGTCAAGACCTGGAACGACTACAAGGCCTACGCCTTCTTCATAGCTATCGTTGATCAGCTCTATACTGTTATGTTTAAGGTGAGTCTTCAATAATAATATTATTCTTCTTAATTTACTTACGATCTTTAAGTTCATTTAGTTTTCCTATAGCTAGGACTGGAAATAGATAACACTTCTGTCGTCTACTACGAAAAAGTTACTGAAGCCCCGGAATGCAAAGGGCAACTGAAAGAACACTTATAGGTTTCAATCAATAAAAGTCTGACAAGTGGAAAGGGAACTCTCCACTTCAGAACGGGAAGAGTCATTTGATGATTTCCCAGTCAGAAAAGAGTAGCTGGCTATAGAACCTTGCAATACGTTAGGTGGTGACGTCCACATGCAACGGCCCGCATATATAGGTGCCTTTTTAATAAGAAAATGTGCTTGTTAGTGCAGCAGAAGGCCAAATCTTTTTTCACACCATACAATCAACATTTCCTTAATTAACTAGAGTCGTTATTTATTCAAGCCAAAATAAATACTTACGTAACGTTTCACTAATCAAACTTTCATCCACAGACCGTCAGTGCGACAACAGTAGACCAATGGCCAGTCAAACTTGCGGAATACATTCGTCACAACGACGAAGCGAACGGGAAGGCGGCCGAGCGCATAGTGACTACTTTGACTGACGAGATCCTGCCTTGTGCTTCCTTCGCCGAGTTCTGTGACGCGGCAGGCTTTCTGGAAGACATTCCGGAGCCCGAAGCCTTCCTACAGACGCTCATCGACGAGCAACCTTGAGACCGGCCCTTTGTGGTGCACTGCCTCAGTTACAACGGGTGCATGGCCATCTAACTAATCATTTAATAGACGAAATTTTTAGCAAAAAAATGTTTTTGTACCAAACTTTCAGATTTGTAAACTTATTACGATATTAAAAATATGATAACTCTGGTAGCCGGATCTTAAAGTCTATAACAATATTTACACGCATTAACACCATTTCACGACACGAAGATCTCATCCACGCTTCGTCGAAAGATGTAATACTTCGATTAAGTGATGTCGTGAGATGGTAGATGAAATAGTTCAGTTACAAGGCCATGTCACTCGGGTGACGCTGACATCCCTTCACTGACTCGAGGCTAGAAAACATATTAGCACGCGATATTTTATCTAAAGTGTAACACATCTCTATGCTTGTCATGTAGACTGTTAAATTATTCTGTATTTTATTCACATAATTTTATGCTTCAATTGTAATTGCTGAATTTTGAATTTATTTAATAAAATAGTTTCTGCTTTAGTTTGGGGTTTTTATTTTATTTTTCCTACAAACTAATCCCAAAACTTGATATTCTTTTATTTAAACACAATGTTATCTGGAAATAAAAATTTGCACTCACTGAAAACAAGGTCCGTAGATAGATTGCATTTTGATTTTACTTAGTTAATGTTTCTTATGAATCTTATTCCAAAGCATTATGTCCATATTGGTACGGATATCAAAGTATAAAAATAAAGTTCAAATTTTTTGCTTACTTGCATTTAGATAACATAGTAAAGTCTAAGTGCGGTGGAATCTCGAACTGTATATTAAAATACTTCCAAAAGTTCAAGTCATTGCGTCTTGCCTTGCCTCTGCACTAAGAAACCTCTTCTGCAGAAGTTCCAAGACAAATCATTGTTATAGTCGACATTACCACTGTATTGCAAGCCATTTTCAATTTATGCATAATTTCCACATTCTTCCGCATCACGGTGTGACGGTTATTCGACTTCAGGAGTATTTGCAAATGAAGGAATATGATTATTAAATATTTGTCTGGCCTGTTGGTCTAGTGGTTCGTGGCCCTGAATACAGTATCGGTCGTCAGAGGTTCGATTGCCACACAAGACAATTGTTTGTGTGATGAGCGCGATCATTTGTTCCGTGTCTGGGTGTAAATTATCTATATTAAATATGTATTTAGAAATATATAAGTATGTTTGTCAGTTGTCTAGTACTCTTAGCACAAGCTCAGCTTAGTTTGGGACTAGATGACGTTGTGTGAAAGTTGTGGAATATTATTATTATATTAACTTTAAACAGTACCTATGAAGTTCCTAGTGTCGCAAAACGTATCTATAGACATTATCTGTTTATACCTACTACAATAACGCTTTCTATGTCATGTGCACGAATCCCAAAGCATGGAGGCTAGCGTAGTACACCTGTCCCACGCCATGACAATGCTCATCGCAAGCCCCGCCCTTGACCCCGCCTGTACCACATTTTTAACTGCGTCTGCGCATCTAGCGCATGATTAGCGATCCACAGTCACGACACTTACGAAACTAAATGAAGAACATTTCACATTGTCAGGTAATTGTATTATAACGAATATACACTTAAGATCGTCTTAAAATCGGTCAAGAACGCCAGTGTCAGTATCACTTGTCTGCACTTTAAGCCGTGGTAGCACTGCAGGGGTGAGGCCTGCAGTTCGAGCTCTTAGCGCGATCAATTTTACGACTTGAACCGAACTGTTATAGGGATTGACCTATATAGGGTTTTATAGCTCCATCCCTTTTTGTCGCTCGCACGCCTGACAGTTTTAACGTCATGGTAAGCCTTCTGCTATCACATGAGTTGCGACGACTGCACAGCGTCTAGCCTCCTGCTCCGATTCACCACATTTTAGTATGTTATGGTACATTATCTTTCTACTGCTTTTCACTAAGGAAGGTGCCTATAAGCAACTTAGTTGCTAAACAACTTGTTGCTGTGTCCGTCGCACTTTTGTACAATCTGTAACTTCATGTGAGAAACAAATTAGGATATAGTTGCAGAAACCGCAAATTGTGCGTCGTGTCCACTTTCCTAAGACACTGTTCGAAGTTTCACTGCGGTTTGCAATAAGTCCACCATATTAAAGGTAGGTCCTGGGTTCGATTACTGGGTCTTAGCGTTGTTGGATTTTTCAGTAGTAGCCCTAAGTCTGGAATTTAGCCCAAATTATGGCAAAAGGCGGCTCCTTACTAAAGATGACTAACTTGCGAAATAAGGGTGTAAAAAATTTGTATGGACTATAGGCAAGAACTCTGGCTCTTCAGGTAATGCGTGCTATGTTTATTTTACTTCAAGAACGGAACAGGCACCATCAATACTATAAAGGATACTTGAAACTTTCGCAATGAAAATTAAAAGAACCAATGAGCCGACTAAATAGTTTTCTTGTTATATTTCGCATTTGAGTTGGTCAGATTTATGCAAAAAGCAAAATTGTATAATTGTTAGGGTACATTACTCTCCAGAGCCTTCTGCAAGTTTGCACCCTCTGTCCTAATTCCCAGCCTTAAAGAGGTGGCTGAAAAGACGTCACGGTGTCCTCACCTTCCGCATGACGCAGATCCTCACCGAACATAGTTGTTTCGGAAGGTTCCTGCATCGGATTCGTGCGGAAGAAACACCCGGATGTCACCACTGTGTGGACCGCTCGGTCGACACGGTGGAGTATAGTATACGATAGAGGTGAGCCCCGCTTAGACGGAGCACCTTAGTTCGGCGGCAACGACCCCTCGCGCCGGGGCCTGGTACATGTCATGGTCTGGAGCGAGGAGGAATGGTAGGTGGTCACCTCCTTCTGCGGAGGAATAATACTAGCGAAGGAGGCGGCCGCACGTGTGAGGGAACGGCCTCCCTCATGCCCCAGCCGCCGGGATCCCAATCGCGATTTCCAGCCACCATTGGCGTTGGCTTACGGACAGCGAATTAAGGGTAGGCAGCTCACTGTTTGGCCGTCCGGTAACCGTCCGGAACGAGCTCGAGTCACTGATGGCGCGTAGTGTTCCACGCGCGCTTCAATGGATGTCCGCAAACCGTAGGGGCCCAGCAGATTCGACCCCTACCGGGGCCATGGGTCGTGTGAAACAGAACCTCAGGGCCCTGGAACGAAGGCAAAGAAGGAACATAGAGTGGGTTTTATTCAGAAAAAGTCTGACACGCCCTTGCGCTTTGACTTAGAGCGTTGGATGATTTACCACCTAGAAAAAATCTATGTTTAACGATAGATGATAGATTGAGGTGATTGAGGTCTAGAAAATTTCCAAATCAAAGTGATCAACACTCACTTACATTTTAACAAAAGCATCATTTTCTAAACCTTGCTAACGTTTCTGATTTCCTAACAACATTTCATTAGCCTACTCTTTGTGCGATAATGACTGATAATAGTAGCCTATGCACTTGCTCACTGCTTAGCTCAGCGCCTGCAGTGATTACGATTGCAAATGAGCTATTAAAAGCAACTGTTAGCCGCGCCTAGCCAAGCTTTGTGTTAATTTAATCTATATGTGATATTTAATATGCAAATATTAATTTGTGAGTGTTGTCATGCTGTCTGGTCGACGTTTAATGTAGATTTGCTGTTCAGTGTTTATTTATATGAACAGACGAGATGCTGCTAGCGGGTTCGCCCGCGTGAAAGTAGAAAATTGACCCAAGGGAACACATTCCCGGGATGAAAGGAGACAGATATCGTATATTGCAGAACATGGCCTACCTACGTGCCGAATTTCATCCAAATCCGTTCAACTGTTCGAGTATGAAGAAGTAACAAACATACCTACACACTCTCATTTTCGCTTTTATAATTTTAATGTGATGTAGGGCCAGAAAATCTGACACTGATCTTGTCTTTATCAAGGGGTAGACATCGTGTTACTCAATTACTGGGTTGTGGTGGCTTGATCTAATAGGCCGTCGCTCCAGGTACCTAGTACGTACTAAGTTCACTGGAAGCCGGGGAATTGGAATCAATACAATCAATACAGTATTATATATCCTATCTCTCTCACTGATTGATTTCAATGTGCCGTGCTTCGTAGAGGCTATATTTACCTGGAGACCCGCTTGCCCGAATTCTACACCGCCCGATGAACCATCTTCCCAAAGATGACGGTAGGATGACCCGCTCTGCAAAGTAGTTAAAAAAAAAACTTGATTGTAACATCTACTGCTCCTGCGGAGCGTGCGCGCCTGCTGGCTGTGGGAAAGTGGGAGTCGGGTCTCTGGCTTCACGCACTACCGTCGTCTAACATAGGCACCTTGCTCGATGATAATACTTTCCGCCTCGCTGCTTCCTTACGTCTAGGCGCTCCCTGCTGTTCTGCTCATCGCTGCCATTGTAGCGAAGTCGTCAACAGCCTCGGAATCTACAGTCTGTCTTGCAGCCGAAATGCGGGTCGCATAGCACGACACGCGAATATCAATGACATCATCAGACGCGCTCTTGTCTCCGTCGGCGTTCCAGCCGTATTGGACTAGTGTCGTCACCTCACACACACAACTTTGAGTATGTATATAAATTAAGGATAGGGGATGAACAATATATATATATTTTCTGTGTAGGTGACGACAATGACGTTATGGGGAATGCAGTAGTAGGAATTGCGTCACATACCTGTGGAGCTGAGCTGCTAGTTCTTCGTAGTTCGCTAGTTCTTTCCCTTATATAATTGACTGCTTCGCATAAATTTGAACTTCTACCACCTGTAAAAGTTATTGCTCCCTGAACATGAATTATTGACGCAATTACCCTATACTTTACAGTATAACCCTATACAATACAACATATTAATAATTTCATTTAAAGGACATCATTTCAACATTATATAATAATCAATAGCAATAGCAATATGCCAGGATGAATATGACATAATAACATATTCATCCTGTACCATTAAACTTGAGGTTGGATAAGGTCAGGAGGTACTATCCGGACTCTCAAATAGTGCGTCCAGCACCCCATGCTCGCACAACACCGCGAGACTCTAAATTGCCCAGTTTATAATACCGGAGCGAAAAGCTCGTTATCTAAAACAACGAAGCTACAGTTAACTGTGCCATCACTCGGGTAACAACGTACCCGAGCAAGACCTCAAGTAACACTCTTGAGTCATAAACCGGAATCCAAGAGGACATCTCAAGGTCTCAGCGAACCCCTATCACTAGAGGCTGCCTACTCCGTAATATAACAAGTTGGAACCCCGGAGACACATATCTACAGGCCTCGGCACAAACCCCTATTATACTAGAGGCTGCCTACTCCTTTCTGTAGAGGGTTGGAATCCGGGGGATGGCTACCCGGCCTCAGCATCCCACCTAGAAATCCTGGGACTGCCTACTCCGTCCCCCCTAGCTGTCCATGTCCACGACAAGGACTAGGCCTAACTTTATCAGGCCTCATACAGTTTGGCTTTTACCATTACCATTACAATCTATAGAAATCAATTGCGCCGAAACCACAAATAACCACATGGAGTTTGACTAAGATATTTACATAAGTAATACTTAGCTTTCATGCCGTCGAATTCTGAACACGTTAACTATAGTTTGCGACTTTTAGAAATGGCGGTTACTAGTTACTAGCTCAGTTGGCGCCAATTAATCTCACGCTATTGCAAAGTCTATAATATCTATGTTTACTATAGTTATTCATGATGGCGCCTCTAGATGTTGCTAGAGTTGAATTTATATATTTGGTCTATGGCTTCGCGTTCTTCGCGACAATAATTAGTGTAGAGTTTTTATTATTTTATTTTTATTTCATTGTAATCAATACAGTTGAAAAAAAGGCTGGCTTCTTATTGATTAGATGTATACCCTATTATATTATAAATTCTTTTTCTTTCTTTCTTTCTTTCTTTCCTATTCAGGGAGCCGTGAGACATTAGGTAAACAAACCATATATAGTACTACAAAATTATACACCACAGATACTGCAAACATTTTTTACATTAAAATAGAACAATTTTACCTAAAAATAAAATTGATATTAGCATACTTACCTTTTTCTAAGCCATAAATTGAGATAGACGTATCGAGTTCCGGTACGGTGCAGCCATACAAGCCCCAGCAACGTCATATCCGCCCCAATCCAGCAGATAGTGGGGATGAGTTCGCAAAGTGCATGACGCCATCCATGATCCTCATTGCGGCTCAATTTACGGTGATTGAAAAATGTCAATAACATAAATTTATAATTATGAATCAGCAGACAGAAATATAAATTGGCTTAGAGAAAGGTAAGTATGCTTAATATCAATTTTATTTTTAGGTAAAATTGTTCTATTAAGCTTCACTGCACCTTCCTCTAAGCCATAAATTGAGAAGTGTTTGTTATCGACTGCTGGATTGGGATAAAATTAGAACGCCAATGTGATTAGCTAAATCATGTATTCATTTTTAAACTTTTGTTAAGAAATCGAAATATAATAAATCAATAGGAATTACGACAATACATCGATATACGATTTAGTAAATCATCTTATCGTTTGAAACAAATTATTGAAGTGATTTGAACAAATTGAATCATTTGTAGACCTGCTACCCTTAATTTCTTTCTTTTATTATTTATGAAATGTCGAAGCCGAACGCCAATTCCCTCTCTCCAAAATATGATCAATAGCAATATTATCTGCCGAAACTACTGCAGCTTGTTTTAATAGTGACTTAATCCAACCCCCTATGATAGTACGAGAAGCTGGTTTGGGTTCACCACATGTGCTAATAAATAAGCTTTTTATATTACCTCTACGACTACTAGAGTACTCTAGCATTTTGTCAATCCAATAAATTGGGTCAATGTTTGAGTTTGAGTTGCATTTAAGTAAACGCCGGCCAGACTGCTTAAAATGTATACTATCAGTCTTGGATCCATAAAGCGGCCAAAACACTATAGAATCATCAATCCTTACAAAAATTTTCTTTATTTATACTCAATAGTATAAGGTCATGGACTCTGTGTCCGGAACACAGCAAAAGAAGAATTGCGGCTCTTCTTGAACATTCAAACAACGACATTTTGGAGGGAGTATTGGCAACTAAGAATCTAATCAAAATATTAATGTCCCAGATAGGGGTTTTAGACTTGGGTGGGTGTTTTAATGCTTGCTTTATAATAATATGAGAGCCTAATGAAAAGCCACTAGACGGACGACAAAAGGTACATACGACAGAATTATGTACTGCAATTGTGTTAAAGGCAAATTTAAATTTAAGATGCAAGTCTGTTAGAAATCGGGCCACATCCTCAGGAACAGTATTAACGGCATTGTCACGTGACCACTTACACCACCGTAACCATGCCGGCTTATAAGTATTTAAGGTCGATTTTCTCCAACTGCCTTCTAAAATTTCTATTTGATCTTTCTGCCAAGAATCTAATAGTGATGACCACCCTGTATTAACCACACCTTAAAATTTAATTGATGAACTTGTAAAGGCGGTCGATTGGTTGTTGTGTCTATCTGGACTTTGTCCAAATCCCTCACCTGGTAAGGAGGGTGAATGGAGCGAGTCACCAGATCTGCTCTCCAAAAGGCTTTCCCCCAATCGGGTGTTATCAATAGATACATACCTGTTGCCTCGTTCAGGTGCGCTAATACTCTGGGTATTAGACAAGGTGGTGGGAAGACCCACGCTAACCTGTAGCGCCAAGGGCGACTGAAGGCAATGTGGAAAACAGCCCCCTAATCTAATCGCATACTTGGGTACTACATGAGCTGTTCGTGACGCGAAAACATCTATTTCGGGAACTCCAAAATGCTGGAAAATGTTTTCGACAGCACAAGGAAGCAAAAGCCATTCTGCTGGAGGAGACTTCCTTAAAAGGCGATCTGCTACGTAGTTGTATCGACGGGAAGGTGATATACTGACATATGTATCCGATAACGATCTATTTCGTCTAAGACATCATATGTCAGGTTTAGGAGGGGTTGTGATTGTGAGCCTCCTTCGTTGCGCAGGTAGGAAACTACGGTTTGGTTGTCGCTCTGAATCAATAAGGTTGAGTCGGTCATAAGGTGACCTCTTACCTGAGCTACTCGCAGAATTGCCAACATCTCTAAAATATTGCTGTGAGCGTTTCTTTCCTGTACTGACCAACTGCCACATAAGGTCTCGTTGTTGAGCTGCGCGCCCCAACCTACCTTGGCAGAGTCCGTCGTTAGGAAAAAGGTCGGAGGTGCATAGTGCAGTTGCGAAGTCATATTGTGACTCTGCATCCACCATTGTAGGTTCGGAATTACCTTGGCAGGTATGTGTGTCCGACCCATTATATTTTTCCTTAAAAGTGAATTGCTGAACGTCAGCATTGCACGAGAATTCAAGCGCCCTCGCAGGACTGCAAAGCTGGCAAAATTCCAAAGTCCTAGTATACTCTGGACTTCTTTTAGACTTACCTTGGTGGCTTTTACCATTTTCGATGTTCTCGATTGCAGTAAGCGAACCTTTGCTGGTGGTAGTAATTTGACATTTTGCCAGGGGTTCCATACTATCCCCAGATATTCGATTGACTGCTGAGGAGAGACTTCTGAAGGTTTATAACAAAACCAAGGGTTTGCAATAGTCTCACCGATAAGTTCACGTGACTTTGCAGAGTTTCTCGATTCTGATTCACCAGGAGAAAGTCGTCGAGATATAACAACAATCGGATTCCTTGGTCTCTCAGGATCTGCGCGATCCAATTCGTCAGGTTGGCAAAAACCTTCGGAGCAGTTGCCAAACCGAAGGGGAGACAGGTCATTTGCCAAAGTTGGTTGGACATTATCAATCTGAGGAAACGTCTGTGCCTCGGCGCGATTGGTAGATGAAAATATGCATTTTTCAGGTCTATTTTCACTAACCAATCGTGTGGTTGGAGGAAGTCGGGGACTTTGTGCGCCGTGCCAGGGTACTGCGTTTCTTAACATATCGTGTATCGTCGGCGTGACGAAAAATCTCTTCTGCCTTTCTCTTTCGTCCTTGCGCAGGATTAGTGCCACTAATAGTGGAAGGCGGATAATTTGCACTGTTGCGCTCAGGCACTACATATTTCCTACCTCTTTGATTGTCTCTTCGTTGGACAATAGGTTTATATGATCTACCCTGCGAAGGTAGTTTAGTGGGTGCGGAATGAAAAACTTTTAAGACTCCTTGTTTACCTATAAACTCTGTGAACTTTACATCGTCAAATAAATGTTGCGCGGACGGTGGTATTTTTCTTAAGGACTCTTTAAAACAACTATCCTTTACCGCCTTAAGAATAGCATCACGACGCTGTTGCACTATATCAGCTCGTTTGCCACATATCATTTGTAATAAATCAGATTGTATTTTTTGATATTCCCCATCGGCAAAAATTTCGTTAATTTTTGAAGTAATCTCATCAGTGTTGGTTGGGTTTTTTAATTCGGACACCCATGAAATAAATTGGCACAACCCTTTTTGAAAGGCTTCATTTTGCAAAATAACAGCATGTGACATCGCAGCTAAAGAATTTTCAACGACCGCTAACGAACGGTTATATTAAATTTTTTTTAAAACATCGTTACTTTCGAGCTCTACAAAACCTGGAGTAGAATTATAAAGTTTTTGTACTTCAGAATAACGTACTTGAGCCCAGTCGGGCGAGTTAAAATGTTGTAATTTGTTATGCGATTCGAGATGAGTATTATTTGTCTGTAATGTCTGTGACTTGAGGGTAGTTTGCATTTTCAAATCGATCCCTTTTTCTATGTTCAATTTATTATCCAGTTCAGTAGGGCTCGGAATATATAGAATAGACTCGCTGTCGGACATGCACGACTGAGTATTATTTTTAACAATAAGATCTTGCAAGGAGGATACTTTTTCAGTAAGTTTTTCAAAAGCATCCTCCAATTTACTTAGCTTCATATGGCGGCGCTGCACCTTTCGCCTACGATGTCTCCTTTTACGCGCCGTCGAAGAAGAACCGCTGCTCCTGCTCGAACCACTCGATTGCGACCGAGCACGTGGGGCATTGTCCATACTACCATTATTGTTATAACTATCGACCAATGAATTAATTTTGAACACCAAAATTAGTTCTAGTTAACACTATAAACTTTGATTAAAAATGAAAAAGTAGGACACCCTTTTTAAAAGTAACGAGTTACTTTTAAAACGCGACTACACCGTTCGGAAGTCCGAACGCCAGTGAGGATTATGGATGGCGTCATACACATTGCGTACTCATCCCCACTACCTGCTGGATTGGGGCGGATATGACGTTGCTGGTTCCGTCGTTGTTAGTTCCGGTACGGTGCAGCCATACAAGCCCCAGCTTGTATGGCTGCACCGTACCGGAACTCGATACGTCTATCTCAATTTATGGCTTAGAGAAAGGTACAGTGAAGCTTAATGTGACGTTTGGTAATCGGTCGGGTTATAATCCGCCATCTTTTTCACTATAGATACGAGAGTACCGCTTTTAGATATTTTCGTTGAATTCTTGTTATTTTTGTTGTTCTTTTTAAGTTTCTTGTTTTGTTAAATTTATAGTTTCTGGGTGATTGTTTTGTTTTTGTTGCGGGGCACACCTCTACCGTATGCTCCACCGTGTCCTCCGGGCGGTCCACACAATGGTGACCCCGGGCGTTTCTTCCCTCCTGAATCCGATCCAGGAACATCCCGAACTTGCCATGTCCAGTGAGGACCTGCGTCATGAGGGTGGTCAGAACGCCGTGTTGCCGCTCCAGCCACTCCTCAAAGAGGGGACTTACCGCCATGATTATGGCGTGCCCAAATTCAAATACGGTATAGGTAGATAATAATCGTCTGTGGTAGATAATCGTCGTACCTACTCGTTACGCACCATTTAAAGTAGATACCTGTTGTATTTAAACAAGAAGGTATTGGTAATGAATTCTTAGGATCGACGGTGCGCCGCGTTCCATGCGAGCCTCAAAGAAATGTCATTATGAATGACGGGGCTTATCAGGGCCGATGCCTACCAGGGCTGCGGGTTTATTCGAAACAGTTACCGCAGCTTGGAACCCAAAGGGCAACTAAAGAAACTCAGGTTTTAGCCAGTAAAAGTCTGACACCTCACGTAGGCCGAGAGAAGTTATTTGATGATTCCGCCAAGCCAGTTCCATCATGGGACTACCAGGTATATTCATTCATTGTGCGTACAGCTAAGGAGTGGAATTCCGTGCCGGAATTTGTGTTTCCTGATGGCTACAACCCGGGAATCTTTACGTCAAGAGTGAATAGGTTACTTCTAGGTAAGAGCGCTCCATCGTCGACCGCATCGTCGCTTTCCATCAGGTGAGATAGTGGTCAAGCGCGAACCGATAAAGAATTTAAAAAAAAAATGTACGGCGATACGCCACTGGTATATGTGGATGGACACCCATACGCACAAAACGTTGTGTGAAAACATTCATTGTGCGCACAGCTAAGAAGCGAAATTCCCTGCCGGAGCTACAGACCTACTGCCGGAGAACCTGGAGATTTCGAAGTCAAGCGTGAATAGGTTACTTATAGGCAAACAAGCTCCATCTTCGGCCACATCCTTGCTTTCCATCAGGTAAGGTAGTGGTCAAGCGCGAACTTATCAACAATTCAAAAAAATAAAAAAGAAGGATGGGTATTTAGGATAAATAACGACACAAGGTGTAATAATAATGATATTTATTTTATAATTTTCATTTTGTGTGAGAAGTTTCGATGTGAATACCCACTAAAGTTAACTCACAGTATTATAATTATAATTAATCACATAACTAGCACAGGCACTCGAGTATGGACATGCTATAATGATCATCCACTTAAACATACATTATCAACATGATATAAATAAACTTAATACCTTTATTTATAGAACTATAACTTAAATTAGATATCTTACTCCATCATGACGTTTTCGAATCGGTATTATTTTTTTTTCATATTTTTTCGAATAATAACAATATTTCTGAAGTAAGCCTTTGGATTTTTCGTCGAGCATATTGACAAACTAATAATACAATATAACAAGTATAAGCTCATTGACAATGTCCTATATCAATTTGGTCCAACTTATGAACTGGTGATATCAATAAGCTAATACTGGCGCCTCGCACATACTAATACTTGCTTCAAATAGGAAACTCGTCTTTGAAGAACAGAAACTTCTTAAAAGACTTCGTGTAAATAAAAAAGGTTTTTGGTTATTACCAGAAGTCGGAATTAGGTACAGTTAAACATGTACTTACACTGAATTCATACTGCGTTAGAATTAAGTGGATATGCCTCAAAACCCGAGATTAATTTTCAAGAGCAGATTCTTTTTATGAAAGTATCAGATATATAACCTCCTTCCTGCATTAATGACAAGAGGAGGAAATGTATAAAGTTAACCTTACCTCAGTTGACATAGAAAGACCTTTTTCAATGAAAAATACTAATCAAAATTGTATATTAATAATCTTTGTTTTATTTGTCTTTCGTCTCTGAGGTTTTTATTATTATTTATTTGTAATATTGTTGGCCACACGGGATTTTTCATTAAAAATCCCGGGAAGATCCATATTAATATCAACATTTCGATGCAAGTACATGAATAACTCTACCTAATGCCGACCCCTGGTTAATACGAATAAACAGGTGCAAATATCACGATAACTTGGACCCATTTTTTATAATTTTTCTAAAGACAATGTGTAGTGTATGCGCGAGGCGGGTTAGAATATAGGCACGGTGTAGCGTCGGCGACGGACGCAGTTGTCACGCAGTCGGCCCGCAGCCGCCACGCAATAAGTCGTAATCTAGAAGTCGTATGAGCCACTCTCGCCGGTCTTGCCGATGCGGAAGATGTACTTGTATACGAGTCCAGCGACGACACCACCGGTGAGGGGGCCCACCCAGTATACCTGCAAAACAAAAATTAAATTCATGATCAAAACTGCAGTGAAATGATGAACTTAGTTGAAGGGAAAATCTCTCATCCGTCCATATGAATTTGCATACATGGAGGCTAGGATGATGAAACAGTAATAGGTACGATACCTACAAGTCTTAGACACATTGAGGCTTATTTATAAAATACCTAATCATTTTCATTAATTTAATAACTGCAGTATGATCTTAATTTTTTTTTTCTGGGAAGAATTTGAATTAAGAATTAGCTAATCAGAACTTAATTGAAGCATAATAAGGCAGCCTTGATTTATAAATCTTGCTAACCACATTGTTTCTACACTGATTTACAGATTCCAAATACAATTTCTCCATTAAAAATGAAGAGTCAGTATCACTAATCACGAGGTTATTTTATAAAAATAAATAATACCCTATTAATATTATTCAAAAAACAAACTATAGAACTTCGTTAGTGATTTTTGCTCAATGGACAATTTAGATAGGTTCCTTTTTTAGCTTTTAGGACCATGTAAATAGGTATTTCGAGCAAGTACCTGTATGCATTTCAATTTTCGTTACGATTGAGTTACTGAGAAAGTAACAGTGAGAGTGATAGAAGAACTACAAAAAACAAAACAATGAAGATTAAATAAATTTCTCCCAGTATTGTGACGTCAAACTTTCTTCGGGTGCTCTTAATTTTACTTACATCTGTAGGTTCTATAAAGAGTAACAGTTTTCGCTTAAGGTGTTGTAATGGTTTAGTAACACCTCCGTGAGAGCCTACCTTAACTTATTACATAGTCGCGAGGTTCAAAGTCATTGGCACGCAAGTTAGCGTCGATTACAACTATTTATAACTAAGGCGTGAAGGAGATAAATAACTGTTACATAATAGTAGGAAGGGCCTAGAAACGTATTAAGAATATCACTTTATATATGGAAAGGGCTATGCTCGGAGTTTCCTTGCGTGATTACATCAGAAACGAAGATATCCGCAGGAACCTTGATGGTTACTGACTAGCTGGATAGCTCGAAGAATCGCCAAAGTTATGTGGCAATGGGCATTGCACGCAGAACAGATTTTCGATGGGGACGATAGGTTCTGAAGGGGCGACCACGTACCGGAAGACGCAGCGTTGGAAGGCCTCCCCCACAAGGCGGACCAATGACCTGGTGAAGGTCGCGGGAATCGGTCGTTGTGGCGACGTTTGGGGGTAGCCTATGTCCAACAGTGGACGTCTTTCGGCTGAAGTGATGATGACGTGGGTGAAGTGGGCCCTCGCCCACGGCCTCGCACCCTAAGGGGCCTCGCACAAGCGAGGACTTTTTAAGAACGAGTTTTTTTTTTATAATTGATCTCGCGTTTGACCATTATCCCACCTGAAGATAACAGCGACGATGTCGCCGAACACTGGGTTGCGAAAGTCGCTGTCTCGTTTTCGAATTTATAAAAGAGTTAGACCTCGCTGATGTGCCTTCGCTCATGTCTAAATTAGTCCGTGTTACGCCTCTGCCCTCGCAAAAAAGGGCAACTGTAGGAACTCTATGGATTTTAGTCAGTAAAAGTCGGACACTCCCTCCTGCTCCAGAGCGGGAGAAGTTATTTGATAATTTCCAACTTCAAATATTAAATTTAAAAAAGTCATCGGTATTTCGGACGAGAAAATACCGCGCGTGACTATAGCTACATACAGTAAATAAATATCCAAATAACATTTTAAACTATAGAGCGTCTACTCTAGTAAGTAAATGTGTTTCTAATCCGAATGTTCCGTCATCATGGACGTAAGTCTGACAGACCTTTACTTCCTGTCGTTGAGTAACCATAGCAACGTCCATTTATTTAAGTTATGGTACCAAAGCAATAAAATCATAGGCATGCATGTGTAAGGGCTATTATGGTTAAGTACAATGTTCACGCTCGCTTTCCCCAGTAAGTGAAGCGGAAAATGATAGGGTATCACGACTAAACGCTTACAGATGTTGATATAACTCTTGGATCAATGACCAACGTTGAAAAAGTATAACCTACATCTAATTCTCGATGGTCCAATCTGAGGTATCTTTTATATTTAATTTTTTGAGATGAGAAATTATCAAATGAATCCTCCCACTCTGTGAGGAACTGAACTGAGAAGGAATATCAGACTTTTATTGACTGCTAGCCTGTGCATACAAACTTTGGACCCCCGTTTCATCCCCTTAGAGGGTGATTTTTTTTAAACCCTCTCTTAGCGCTCGCCTACGTCATAAAAGGAATCCTCGTGCCAAATTTCACGCTCCGACTCCTTGTACTTTTGGCTGTGCGTTGATATGTCAGTTAGTCAGTTTCTCCTTTTATATATATAGATTATAAGTCCCAGATGTGTTCTTTTAGTTGTCCTTTGTGTTCCAGAGATACGGTAACTCTTTCGAACAATAACGCCGCCGTAGCAAGCATCATCCTTAATTAACCCCGTGTATTGGTTGACATCTCTTAGAGATGCGCGAGGAACACAACTCGCCGTCGACTCGGGTTTGGTCTTTATCGGATGGTGAGCTACTTATTGCTCGCCGTCCGCAAACCCGTACCTACGGTGGCCGCTGGGCGTCTCCTGTGGCGGCTGGAGCATGAGTTGAAAAGTATATTGAACTTAATTGGGGTTTTGAATGACTATAAAAAAGCTAGATGCACGGCGTTGTACCACCATTACATGGTAGACATTCCATCCATACGTTTGAGAACATATCTATTGTTCGTACAGCTAAGGAGTGGAATTCCCTGCTGGAGTCTGTGTTTTCTGTGCCTGATAGCTACAACTTAGGCGTCTTTAAGTCAAGAGTGAATAGGTGACCTCTAGGCAAGCGTGCTCGTCCATCGTCGGCCATACCATTGTTTACCATCAGGTAAGATAGTGGTCAAACACGAGCCTATCCATAATAATAAAAAAACTCACTCGCGCCCTGAGGTTTCCGTACAAACTTACATTATATTATGTAAATAGTTCAATTCCGGAAAAGAGTCTCGGAAGATTTTTCCGAATTGCTTTATGCCAAATTTCTAGATTCTAGGTCAACGGTAAGTACCCCATGAATTATGATTTCCTCGAGAGTGTCGAAATGTACGTTTTTTGCCACATAAACCGAAGTATTATATATATATATTTTTTTACAGCTTCAAGAGTCCGCAGACTTGAGTATATGGTTTTTATTTCAACTCGATACCTTCACGCGTTCCCGAGATAAAGGATCTTGACAGACAGACAGACAGACGGACGGACGGACAACAAAGTGATCTTATAAGGGTTCCGTTTTTCCTTTTGAGTTACGGAACCCTAAAAAGCTCTCTAAAGTTGTATATAGTCTTTATGTACCTACACGGGTCTACATAAAGATGACTAAATCTAGCATTTGATGACGCACAGGGGTAACATTTAAATACTTATGTAAGTTATAATAATTAATTCGCTTACATAAGCAATCTCACAATAAAATAATAAGAGTTAATTAGTAAACAGTTCAATACTGATGATGTAATGCTGGTTACTTCGTGATAGGCACTCAGCGTTATTGTAGCCATTTAATTTGTGCTTATATACCTGCTTAGTAAGGTGGGCACCGTTTTCAGGTCAATGGTAAAGGCCATGTTAGTGAACCGAACTTATCTTGTAAGTAGGTACCTATTGGAATATTTAGCACTAACTGGATTTATTTTTAAACTGGTACGAACCCTTCTCGATATTTTCATATGGCGCCGTGAGTTGGACGCTAAAATCAGACCGCAAACGCTTTGGGCGCCTTTGAGTTATGGTGCTGGAGAAGGATGATCCGTATACCTTGGACAACATTTCGGACCAACGTATCCATAGTGCGAAAACTCAAAAGTGTCTACACAAGATTCTGCAATACTTCGGTCACATTGCAAGGAAAGACGGTGGCAACCTCGAAAGGCTCATCGTGACCGGTAAAGTAGATGGGAAAAGGCCTTGTGGACGCAGCCCAATACGTTGGTCTGACCAGATCCACACCGTTCTTGACTCTACGCTATACAACGCCCTTCACACCGCCAGAGACAGAAACAGATGGAGGAAATCGTTCGAATGAATGTGATGAAGCAGGGAGGTCACGACCCTCAGCATTAAGGAGTGCGACGCAAGGAGGGGGGGTTTATTTTTATTGATTACTGCTTTTTATGTAGCAAAAGTGCAGTGTTGCCGCAGTGACAACGTCCTCGACTTCTGAGTCGAATGTCGAGGGTCCTGATCAGGCAGGCGTTTTACTTTATGTAATTTATTTCATAACCACAGCTCGCAAAACGGTGAAGGAAAAAGGAATGAAGAAACATGTCCTAGAGCTAAAGATTTTAAGAAATGTAACATTGACTAACTCGCACTGAATCTGTTTTTTTTTAGGTGGAAATCATCCAATAACATCCCGACATCCCGCCCTTGGGCGGAGCACCTCGCTCCGGACCATGACCTGTACCAAGGCCCGGCGCGAGAGATCGTTGCCGCCGATCGCCCTCACGAGAACATGGCGGTGCTCTGCCCAAGCGGGGCACACCTCTATCGTATGGACCGCCCGGAGGACACGGTGTCCTCCGGGCGGTCCACACCCAGGCGTTTCTTCCGCACGAATCCGGTGCAGGAACCTCCTGAATTGACCATGTCTGGTGAGAACCTGAGTCATGCGGAAGGTGAGGACGCCGTGAGGTCTTTCTAGCTACTCCTCAAAGAGGGGACTTACCGCCATAATCATGGCGTGCCCACTGTCACTATATAGGCTATTAAAAAAATGCTGCGAACCACTGGTGGTTCAAGTGGTCCGGGGACCACTGATTGGGAACCACTGCTCTAGAAGCCTTAGGAGAACGAAGAATGGATGGATTACCAGAAGGTATTTATAGCTTTTACTACAGCTTTATTTGCAGTCGTTGAAAAACAATTTAGCTCGTGCCATGTTAACTAGTTCAACCTTGCAAAATATTTGCACTTAAACCAGTATTAAACTCACAGAGCCTACAAGGGATAGGCCAATATTTGTGAATTATCGTTAATTTCCATGGCTGTGGAATAATTTTATGTTGATTTAGGATGAACAAAACTAGACTAAATTAATGAATTCCGTATTTATTTTAAATAAAAATTCGATCCTTAATACAGCACAATTTGATAATTGTGCTGTATTAAGGATCGAATTTTGAAATTAGAATTAGAATTTTGAAAGAAATGTATTGATGAAAAGGAATAAAGGCAGAAATATGATGATTCATATTTCTGCCTTTATTCCTTTTCATCAATACATTTCTTTAAATCGTCATTCTAGTAGTGTGTTTGGAGTGTGGTGTTTAAAAGTAAAAAAAAGTAATGACGTGTCCGGGTTCTCTGCTCCATATTCCGGGCTTTTTATGTTTTTTGGTTTTTTTTTCTGATTGCCAGATTTTAGACATGACAACCCTAACTGCAACCATTAAAATGTAGGAGTTTTTGGCTGGATTTCTTTGAGTGAAGTTCAGTGACTGTTTTAATTATGTATTCGCAAATTGATTCCTAGTGGATATTGTGATGTAAAATTGATGTAGTTTTGTATCTTAAGTGTCTGAATAAATCATGGAAACAGGCGTGATCTCGGTAAAATGGAGATGAGAATTTTATTGTTGTTTTGGCTACCTCATAAAATTTGCCAAATACTACAAAAACAGAAGAATGTGCACATCCATATTCTAATGGTAAACAAATGATTTATTCATACGATATGGCTTAAATGACTTAGTATCCAAGCCCAGCAACAAAAAAACATTACTTCTTTGACCATTACCTACAAAGTTTAATCAGTAAAACTTTCATTTTAACGAAAGTTCCTTCTTATTACTTAGAAAGGTAGACTGCAAGCATTAATAGAGCTTAATCAACTCTTGTTGTTTACAATTAAATGTTAGACAAGCTATGAATCATGCTACGGTTTCACATGTGTTCAGAAAGTAACATGTGAATGGCGTTCGTCGGAGATCCAAACCCGTTTGATAGGATATAGTGACTGGCGCCGCAAGCGAAAGTGTGTCCAATAATTAGCGATAGATATACTCGCATTTACTCGAACCATTACTTTATCTTTAAGTTGTCTAACAACAATTGAAATGAAAGAACATGAATTTTGACGGCTTGGTAAGAAACATTAGGTTATAGGCAATCTTAGGGGTCACAGGACCCCTTCCATGTTCTGATCATGATCACTGTGTGGGATTATAATCTCCCTAAAACCACCCGTTTCCGTTTTTGGCATTTACTCCAAAAGGTTTCTCTCTCATTAGCAAAAAGAAAGGTAATCTAAGGGAGTTTGTTGCGCCACTTATTCCTAGCTACAACACTAGGAATAAGTGGTAACGGGAGGGTCACCACTTCCTAGTATTTAGCGGGGCGGGCGTTTAGAGTGGCTGTTTTTATGTAAATTTGACGTTAAACAGTGCTGGCTCTAAGCATAATTGATTTTTTATTTTGATTCCGATGGATAGAAGACTGTATCACAGTAGTTAAAGATCAACAGAAAGTCAAGGTAAGTCAATGGATGTATCAATCCAGAATATCTTTGGAAACTTGTGTAGGAGGCCTCTGTCCAGTGGACGTCTTTAGACTGATGTCATGATGACGCAGAAAGACAACTATGTATGCCTATGCCTATATTTCCTACGTTTATTTATTTATTTATTAAAACTTCATGCAACACAAAAGTACAAAGGCGGACTTAATGCCTTAGCCATTCTCTACCAGTCAACCTAGGGTGGTGAAGAGAAAATGTGGCAGGTGCATAAAAATACAAAAGAATATTAAGAAAATAAGAGTTCAAAGGTATACAAAATAAACATACATATATAACTTAATATAATATATACATATACATTCAGTCAGAAAAGTATCGGGAATGGATGATTTGTTTATGGTTCCAAATTCAAATTTTTGTTTTTACGTTTGTATCAACTGTAGATATAGCTTAACATAATTATGTATGTTTACTATAGAAAACGGCTCTGGTGAATGTCCGTTCCTTCCTACGATTTCTAGATCGAATCCATTAAGCCACACTCACGTGATTCCAACACATCGTGACAGCGCCATTACGAGCTTTCTTAACGAGTAAAGGTAGGTCCATCATAATATTGATTGCTGTTGTGTGACGGATGTTTTTTTTTCAATAAAAACCTTTTTCAATTGATATAAGATTAAATTTTTAAATGCAGAAGGATGTATTGTTTTTCTACTTACCCATTGTGAAGTCCAGTTGCCCAAAACGAGGGCAGGTCCGAAGGAACGAGCCGGGTTCATGCTGGAGCCGGTGAAGGGAATCTGTTGATTTAATACATGTTTTAATACCACACAATTATGCATGTTACTTACTTTCAAGTGATAGGGTTGTTTAAAGATATTTCCGATATGCAGATGCTCAGACCAATAAAAAAGTATAAACAGAACATTGGAATTGGCAGAACTGGCCTGTTGGTCTAGTGGTTAGGGACCCTGACTGCTATGCCGGAGGTCGTGGGTTCGATTCCCACCCAGGACGAATGTTTGTGTGATGAGCACGATCATTTGTTCTGTGTCTGGGTGTAATTTATCTATATATGTATGTATTTAGAATATAAGTATGTTTATCAGTTGTTTAATAACCAGAACTCAAGCTCTGCTTAGCTTGGGACTGGACGGCGTTGTGTGATAGTTGTGGAATATTATTATATTACTATTATTGCGCTCCTAAAAGTGAGGCATGTAATATGAAGCCGATTGGCAATGTGAAGCCGGCTGCTCGGTAGTCTGCCGCTAGCAAGCGAGTGCGCGTGACGTTGTTTTGTTGAGTCTGAGTGCAGATGATATAACCTGTTTATTTCATTCGGAGTGATACAGATGATTGCGATCAGAGTTCCTAATGCGAGTTTCTTTTACGTTAATGCGATCGACACGTTTTTGTTGTTCGGCGCTCCGATTGGTCCGTTCCAAGCTCTTAACCAATCAGAGAGCGAAGCGCGGTAAACGTTTCGATCGTGTTACAGTAAAAACAATTCGCACTCAGCGCACAGACCACAGAAATAGTGATTCGACGATTTACAGCACTTATAGTGCATCAAGATTTCATTGTGGTTAGAATACAAACTATATCATCATACATCAACATAAAATGTTTTTATAAAATATAATATTCCACAACTATCACACAACGCCGTCTAGTCCCTAACTAAGCAAAGCTTGCGTTATGAGTAGGTACTAGACAACTGATAAACATACTTATATATTTCTAAATGCACACATATTATTGATAAATTACACCCAGACACAGAACAAATGATACAAATATTTGTCCTGGGTGGGAATCGAACCCACGACCTTCGGCATAGCAGTCTGGGCCACTAACCTCTAGACCAACAGGCCAGTCAAACTGACTTCTAGTTTTTCTTATGGGATGGACAGAAACTATACAGAGCCTAGTACATTTTAGCGGAATTACCCTCTGCTATACAATTTTCATAGTATAAAGTTGGAACTACACGTCTACATCTCAGTGTTTATACAACTACAGGGAAGGAAGAATTTGCAATGTAATTCCAAGATATACGTACATAACTTTATGCCTTTTTCTGTTTATTCTATTTTTTATATTTTATCTATTATATTTTCCGTAAGTGTGTCCGTGGCATCATAGTGGCCCTATCAAATTGTCAGCATAGCGTTATTTTTTTTAAATACCGCAGCACAAACACAGATAAGAACATTTTTGGGTTCGCAAATATTTTGTAGGTTTATTGTTAAAGATTTTTTGCTTTATTGTTTTGACCAAGTCTAAAATAAACAATCTGACTTTCTTTCTTAGTTAATCAACACCGCAAGAATTAGAAAAATCTTCTTCTAAGATGTAAAGATATGCTTACGCAAGCAGCATGGCAGGCAGTGATGCTGAGCCCGATGGCGAGAGGAGCAGACCCCTTGATGTCGTTACGGCGCGCGTCACACACGCCGTGCACGACGATCACCAGTACGAATGTGATCAGAGCCTCGATCAGCACAGCCTGCGGGAAAAACATGAGTGACTTAGTTATACAGGCAATGGACAAGGACTCCCAACTATGAGGAACAGGGAAAAAGATGTTTTTGTGTTGTCTCACTGCAGGGAAAAAAGCATATATGTACAATGTAAAAAAAGCAAGGGCTCAATGAACAAATTTTGATTTTTAGTTACAAACTTCTTTTTTTTTTAGAGTGGGAAATGATCAAACAACTTCTCCCGCTCTGAGTGAACCGAGAGAGAGTGCCAGTGTTCCTTCAGTTGCCTTTTGCGTTTTAGGAGCAAGGCGACTCTTCCGAACAATCCCGCAGCACTGGCATGGAATTAGGAACCTGTACTTCCCTAATACAGGTTCCTAATTTATAATGATGAGCAATTCCATTTACTTTATGGAAATTTAAGAAGTCATTACCAGGGGTCGGAATTAGGTAGAGTTATTCATGTACTTGCATCGAAATGTTGATATTAATATGAATCTTCCCGGGATTTCTAACGAAAAATGTGGCCATCAGTATTAAAAATAAATAATACTAAAAACCTCATAGATAGATCATCATTATCAAGATAGATAAGACAAATAAAACAAAGATAATTAACATACAATTTTTATTAATATTTTTCATTGAAAGAGATCTCTCTACGCCCACTGAGGTAAGGTTAACAAATTTATACACTTTCTCCAGGAAGAAATTTTTTCTGCTATATTTCTGATATCGTCATTAAAAAAAATCTGCTCTTTTAAATTAATCTCTGGATTTGAGGCATATCTACTTTATTCTTTCGCTGTATGAAATCGGTGTAAGTACATGTTTAACTCTAATTCCGACCTCTGGTCATTACCACAAAAATAATGTTAATCTCTCACCTGACCATCGGTGATATCTGTTCCAGGCAGCGTCATGCCGAAACTTTTCACTTGAGTCTCCGGTACGGCCAACTGCAACACACATAGCATCAATTAATTTAACTCTTAATGACCGATACGCTTTCCACGAAACAAACCATGTCTTCTAAAGCCTCGAGGTTTTAATTTATGTTTACTGTATTAATGTCATTAAATCTACACTCTTTGAGAAATTCAAGAGATTTTTCCTTGACAACGTAAGTTATGAGAATTTTGTTAAATTTTATAGCCGATTAACGTATCTTGATTACCTACTGAATGGAATTTTTAACATGTTGGGCTATAAAACATTATCTTTTCTTGTAGTTAATCTATCTTTAAAGATAGATCGCGCACTTGACCAGTTTTTATAGAGGTCTCCGTATCTTGTTCACTCTAGTGTACCATATTTCGTATTTGGAAAATCTGGTTCACTTTTTGCCATATGTGAGCAGGTACAAGTGACGCCAAAGATGTTTATTTAAAAATATGTACCACAAAATTATATAAACTAAGCCTTATTAATGAATATCTCTATAAAAATACTTATTATCTGCATTGCTATTCAACGTGACAATATTGTCAGCGTTCTGGCCACTTTTCCCATTGAAAGCGATGTAGCTGTTTGTTTTTAAACCCAATGAATTCTTTTCATACGCTTTTGTAAGTACTATTACTTTAAGTTTGTATTTTTGTTCCTAGTTTAGTTATTTACAAGTAAATATCACATAAGTATATTAAAGTTATAGTTAAGTAAGCTTGATCATAACGTAATCTAAAGTCGTGCCTAGCCACATACGTGATCATCGTTGTTCACTGGTTCGAGGGCAGTGAAATGTCGCAGGAAGGCCACTGTCGTGTGAACGTAATAAATTACTCGCGACCAACTAATTAGCAGCGTGCTAACACTTTACTTACCATTCATTTAGATGCTGAACTGTGCGTGTTTATAATCGCTAGATGACTGACACTAGAATTATTTTCTGACTTCAGATATCGTAGACAGACAGGCTCTATCGAAATTCTTTTGTAATAACCGTTTAGATAAAGTAATTATGAGTGTGTGTTTGCTAAATCTTCCTGTCATCTTACGCAAGTTAGCCTTCATTTTTGATCCCTAGATATTAATTTGTTTGCAGCACTCTTTATGTTTCGTATTAAGTTTAAACTAATATTTTATCCGCATATTAAAATCATAAAACTGTTATCTATATTATTTTGACTCAATGTCATAAGTTAATCACTAAATCAAGAGCTTACTTCAAGTAAAACGCCATATATCAAACACGTGACCTTTTCAAGTACTCATATCCGAAAAGCTTTATATCAGAGTGTTCAATTAGTTCCACGATTACACTGAAGGTCGCTCCACTTGGGTCTTTATTCTAAGATCATCAGTGTCACGGTGAACGAGACAGTTTTTTTACTGAGCGTACACATATGGCGATTAGAATGTCGATACGATGACTACGCCTGTTTAAGCACACGATCATTACAAGAAATACTACAAGTTTGTATGTCTGACAGATTGTTTTTATTACACTCTCCATTTTTGGGTAATAGAGCGACGATAAAAAAATCTCAGAACATTAAATCATCAACATCATATTCCTGCCCTTATCCCGTGTTACTTGCGGTCGGTATAACACGTGTTTTTCTTCTATTTTGGAAGCCGTCAGGCTGTCTCTGACTTCCTTTTCTCTCATGTCTCTCTTTACATAATCCATCCATCTTTTCTTTGGTATCCCTCTCCCTCTCCAGCCATCCACATGTATATTCATAACTCTTTTAGTAACATGCGTTTCATAACTCCTCTTCATAATATGTCCATGAATCTTTGGTCATCTAGACCCACTCGAAATAGATCCTCGGGATAAATCGACCCAATCACATTTTAAGTAGGTCGACTGGACCACTAGGTCTAGTAATAAATAATAAACATAGGCAGTATCCCAGGTTTATTATTAGTACATCGACGGTATAAAGCCGACAACAATTTTCCAATGGCAGAATTAGGTTTGTTCCTCACAGTAAAATTTAATTGTAATTTGTATGGAACCATCGGTGCCCGAGTCCGACTCAGTGGGTCCAGTCGATCTACTCAAATGTGATTGGTTTGAGTGATCCTGCGGGTCCAATTCGAAAGGGTCTATCTAGTTGTCCAAAGACTCATCATTATATGAAGACAAACGATTTCCTTTAAATTTTCAACGTCTCAGAGTATTAAATAAAGCGTTCAAAAATAGATTACAGTCATGGAGTTTCTGCGCATTATACGTTTTCAATTAAAATAAACTTACCTTAATTAACAGATGGTCTGTCAAATAATCATAAGGTTGAGAGCTTATAAACATGATTAAAAGTTAATCGAAGATGTATTTATTAATATCAAATCGAATCATACGCACTACTCATGATCGCAAACTAATCAACTCATTACAGTCAAGAACGTTTACAGCTGCATATAATAACATTAAATAATTATTTCTTAATCAGTGTATGGAATTAATATGTAGGTTGATCGTGATTTGTTATGTCTAATTACAAAAATAAAGAACCAAATGGGTATTAGATGAGCTCTAACTAATTTGATAGGATTTTGATTTAATTCTGTGTAATTAGTGGGATCATTATTTCAATTACGATGGACCGAAACCAGATATACTTTATTTTTTAATTGTATAATTTTCAGTTATACTCATCTCGAGATTTTGAATTGTATTACTGAAAAGTTCAGCATGAAAACAATTCATCATTCGGGGCAATTAAAACAATTCATTTAATTCAATAAAAACAATTCATCATATCCTTAAATTTCGTCACATTTTAAATAAAATTGTTGTGTTGGTGAGTTGGAAAACTAATTTTGGAAGTGTTGTTTTAATTTAATAATTTCTAAATAAATGGCAATAGATACGGGAAGTCTTATAAATGTGACCAGCTATGATAACGACGGTCCCCTCGTCCTTGTTACATTTGTCAAAGGTAAAAAAATCATGACATTCGTATGACATAATTTACGGATGGTCCCTTCCCTGCCCTTTTCCTAATTTATTTGGGGTTAGCGCAGCATTTCTTCTTTTTCCATGCTTCTCTTTGTATACTTTTTATATGTACATACATCGTCTTCTCAGTACCTATAAGTACCCCGTTTCAAGAAACAATTTTTCATACAGTCCATCCATCCTTACTCTTAGGGCACGTTTCCTTCTGCAACCAGCTCGAATGCAACTTGCATTACATTACGGGCTTCGAAGGTAAAATGTGATTAATTGTTCAGTCCGGCCCCGTAATGTAATTCTTGAGTTGATTGCGGTTGGATTCAGTCTTATCCACATTATCAAAACAATTTCCATATGTCTTTAAACCACTTACCCTGATGAAGGCAGCGCCAGCGACAGCACCGAGGGTCTGGACGATGATGTAGCAGATAGCCTTCAGGAGTTTGACGTCACCAGCCGCGAACAGGCCCAGCGTGACCGCAGGGTTGATGTGACCGCCCGAAACATGGCCGATAGCCTGGAGACAAAAGAAAGGAGGGATTAATATGAGCGATATAAGGGTAGAAGCCTTTTTTGACTAGATATTGCAAGACACTGTTATGACACTGTTTACAATTAGTGTCCGTTCGAAATTAGTTTTTACGACTGAAAAGGAAACTTAATTTCGGCTTCAGTCACAGCGTCGGCTTACACTGAAGCCGAAACTTCCATTTAAGGTCATTCTTTCGTGGGAAAACAAAATATTCAATCTTAACCAGCTAGTCTCTCGTTTTAAAAAAAATAACGCATTATTATTATTATATTAGATAATCATTCAGTCACTGATATTTGAAGCACAAAACAAAATTACCATTTTCCTATACTAAATAAGGCGCTACTCGCCGCTACTAGTTTTTTTTTTGCCGAAATTAGGCCGACACCGAAACTGAAAGTTTATTCGGACACTACTTATAACTCAACAAAAAAGGGCTTTAACGATTATGTACTCGTAATTTTGGTATTATCACCAACCCGTACACCTGGTAGATTACAATCCTCTATCTGAGCAGTTAGAACGGTAGGTATAGACAGATTTAAGTACCTAAGTACGTACCTAAGCAATGAAGTTGATCTGTGGTTTGAATGCCTTTTTATTTTGATACTTTTTCAAAATTTTTGCTTTCATTGATTTCAAACAACCAACTCTGGTAAACAATTAGAGACTGTATAGTTTATACTAAGAACTATGTACCAGATTATACGATTATACATATGTGGTAGCACTACCAATTCTCCTAAACGATTTTAACCTTTACTTCTTAAATAATGTTTATTAAATCTGATAACGAATCTAACATCGAAGCTTAGCCCTTTAATGAATATGTATTGCCCACGTACGACAGGTATATTGCCTGATATTATTTACAACTCACGAGGCGATCTGTGATATAACTGAAACTGCAAATGTGAAGTGAGGGCAAATGTGCGAGATCGTGTGTCAGCTATTTATTTCTCTATTTGTTTAACTTTAACAAAAATAGCTATCCACCTAGTATATATTAATATTATTATCATTATTTCCTTTATTTCACTTATATGTATAAACATATTAGTTACATTTTTAAAATATATGGAAAATAAAACATTTAAGAATATAAAAAACAGAATCCCAACCTGTAATCGGGAATAGGGTCGAAGCTACCGGCGGTCAGGGCTCCAGTGAAAAAAACCTCTTAACTATATGAGCCGTGTCCAGGAGTACTACTTTCTGAATCAAGCCCTTGATCCAGTCGTCTAACGCGAGCCTCCTAAGGTGTTGGTCGAGGCTGTTGGCTAAACAGCCTCGACCAACACCTTAGGAGGCCAATTTTGCCATTGGCTGACACGAATATCGGTGCAATGATTATTATTATTATTAGTGTATATTAGTAACTAGTTTCTGCCAGCAGCTTCGCCCGCGTGAAAGTAGGCTTCTCCATACAAACTTTGAAACCCCGTTTCATTTATTTAGAGGGTGAATTTTGGAAAATCCTTTCTTAGTTCTCGCCTACATCATATAAGGGAACCTTCTACAACACGTTCCTAATCCCAGTAGTTTCGGCTATGCGTTCATATGACAATCAGTTTCTCTTTTTATACATACAGAAAAATATACACACACACTGTACTGCAGACATATTATGTAGATACTGACACGCACGCACATACACAAAAGCAGAATTTTAAAAATATTATAAATGAAATTCTGTATGTTTAGACGTTATTCAGTTAATTAAATCTCAATCGCTGAACAAGATTTAGATCCATACCCTGATTAGCACATAAGATACTGGTTATCCAGTATAACCAGCATCTCATGTGGAGGTGATATGTGTTTCTGAAGATTCTACCGGTGTAGATTCTTAAGTAAATCTTCTGCAAAAGCTCGGATTATATACGTCCAGATATTTGTATTGTAGAGAACTTTCTAAATCATAAAAGCCACATCATATTTTCAATTGAAGCTTAGAAATAAATACACATGAATTTTCCCACGACGTAGGAAACGTCGTGGGAAAATTTCGTCATTCATTTGGTTCATTCGTCACGGAATAGTCTTCAACTCATAAGCATCATAAGAGGTGACGATCAATCAAGCTGAAAGGATACGTAGCATATTCCTTTCAACCAATAACAACCGCGATAATTAATAAATCAACCAATAGGCGATTTTATCGTTAATTCGGTCTTCGTTTATTCTGAAATCGTACTGACGTTGCGTTGACGTTTACGAGGTGTGATCAATCAATCAATTTACTCTCAATTTAGCCTATTTAATACCTTTACATGGTAGGTACAATCAACAAAGGAGATAAGTAAGCAGGGTCTTCAGTTCTTCTATACTTGAAGTTTTTATGAAAATTCCATATAATTATGAAGTTTCTTGCCGGTTTTTCTCCATAGGAAATGACAATTTAGAACCCTGCACTAGTTTCTGATTTTTTATAGGTGCCCATCTAGGCCTATGTGAAATAAAGTGTTTTGAATTAAATTGAAATAACAGACGACCAGACCCAAAGGATTTGAACGGGTTAATAGCTTAAAATAAAAGACAAAAGAACAATTTAAAAATATCAAAATATCAGAAAGAAAAGAAAAAGTGTTCATTTGTACCTCACACAATTGTGTAAACTTAAAATACATAGTGAAAAAAAGAAAATTATAATCAAATATCAAGTGTAAATACTATATTTACATTATTTTTCAAGGGGCCACACACTTACAAGAAGACGTTTTAGTTTATCCACCAGCAGCCAAGATAAACGAGTTAACTATGTGAAGCTATCGCCTAATAAATCTCAATTATTCGCTCAAACGAACTTTAATTGTAATTGGATGTATTGCCTCGTAATCGGCGAACATCTGAACAGTGTAAAGAGTCTTTATTGTTTTATAATTGTGCCTTTATACTGTCATTAAACGGGTACCATGTAGTGTTGTAGATATACGTCTCGTTTGTCACGTTTTTGAGAGCTGCTCTTTGGTATTTCGGTAAATAATTTATGCTTTGGAGGGACTTAAGTCTATGGCCAGGAATCTTAGAATATTTTTCCGTTTCTTGTAGGTTTGGAAATTTAATGAGCTATTAAAGCAGAAGCTTTAGTAGAAGTACCTAAGATTGTACAGTGATAAGTATCACATAATATTGCATACTTTTTAACATATACTTATAGTACCTTTTTTGTGCCTGCTGGAGCGAGATGGAGTGTTACATTTTTACTGACTAAAACCCTTACTGTGTTCCTTCAGTTGCCCTTTGCGTTTCAGGGCTTCGGTAGTTCTTTCGAACATGCCTAGCAGAATCCTAGCAGGAAGAAGTACCTACCTAAGATTGTGAAGAGATACGGGTATATATCGATGGCACCGTAAGCGCGTTCGATTCCTGCACGAAAAATATATATTTACGGCTTACAGATAGTTGTTTTGGTGTCCTGTGTATGTGAATTTACATTTTTGTGAACACATCCAAGATGGAGTAGTGTTCTAGTGTGAAGCAACATATAAAAAAAGACTTGTTACAGTGCTTGTTGTTGTATGAAAATGTCTAGATCATTTATAATAAATTGCTCGTTTATCTCAACCATGAACGAAGCGTTAACGGCTAACAGTTTAATATCAAAGTCATTAATTGCTGGTCTCGTGAGCGGGATGCGCACAGATCATGTACCAATCTACAGCCTCCGAGGCTCTGAATCATCCGTTGCTCTCTGACGTCACAGGTCAACTACACATATCGCAATTAACATTTTTAAAACACATTATGTCATCTAGTGGTTCCTATGTAGGTCAAAGTCAAGCGAGATTTCAATTAGCGAAATTAACTTTATTTTTGCAAATAAACAATTTTTATGCGAAGGATTATGGTTAGGTTTTTTTCCGGTTTTATTTTGTGTAGATTATTATTGCAGTTCAAGATTTAGTTTTGGATTTTCTAAATGCTTTTTCATCACTTCCAATTATTGTGGTATGGATTTATTTACTTTTACTGAGTAAACCTACATTTGTTTATTTAAACTCGTTAAAAAATAAACGGTGGTTTTGACATTTGAGAAATACACTAGAATGTAACTTGGAACGAAACTGAAAGAAAATGATGATGAAAGAAACAATAAAATAATAATTAAATAGTGTTTTAAAAAAAAATAAAAAATTTTTTGGCGCGTTAAATAATATGATGGAATATATTGCGAGTATTCTTTTTGCTTATTTAAGTTTTCGTTTAGACAGATGTCAAAATGTGTCTTTTGTTTTTTTACTCTGTATTCCAGGACCACGGTAAGACATTCAAACCACCCCATACTGCTGTTCTTGTTAACTGCATTAATGTATATGGGAACGTATATTTTTAAACAAGAGTTAATCAAAGAAATACCTAATGTTATGTCAATAGATGATTAATAGATTATCCTTCGTGTCTATTTTCAAAACATGAAATAATTGATATTATGGTTGCACTAAAGTATTTCTATAATAAACCGTCATAGCTTATAACATTCCCACGCATGTTACGGGTTAACTGAGCACAATGGGCTGTTATGGTGCAGATGTGCAATTAGGCAATCCATGACAGCATGACTCGACTCTCTGACATGTGCAGCATCTATCAATCTTGACATAAATCATCATGTAGGTAAGGTAAAGATGAGCTGCGAGATTATTCGAAAGAATTACCGTAGCCCTGGAACGTAAAGGGCAACTAAAGAAACACAGCTGGGTTTTAGTTAGTAAAAGTTTGACACTCCCTCTCGCACCCACTAGTTTTGCTATCAAATCAAAAGCATTTATTTCATATATATCATTTACAAGCTTTTGAATATTTAAATGTCGGTCAGTCCAAAAAAACAAGTGAAGCTAAATTGCATGTTCCAAAGCGTTGATCTCTATGGAGAAGAAGGTGCAAGAAACTCCATGGACACTCTTTTAAATCATATTATGAGTTACCTACATATAATCTTGGTTACATATTTCTTGTTGCTTCATATTATGATAAAAAATAATTTAAATAATTCACTGGCAGTTAAGACACGACCCGTCTCAACTGACGGTACCCGGCGCTTAGTGGGATATCATCAAACAACTTCTACCGCTCTGGGTGGAGGAAGAGAAATTGGCAGAGTTTTACTGACTAAAACCTAATTGTGTTCCTTCAGTTGCCTTTAGCGTTCCAGGGACAGAAATGAGAGTTGAAATCAAAAATTCATTCGTTAATTTTCCACCACAATAAAAAGTGGTTTGCTATAGATGTACTTACCGTGTAGGTAATACCAACTCATAAGATTTAAAGCTTTAGAGATAATAAACCATTGTGGCATGTATGGTATAGTGGCAGACTGAAGGATAAGTTTAGAAGTACCAATACGAGGTTGAGAGCAGTGGTGGCCGAGTGGCAATGGCCCCGACTTACGGAGTTGTAGGTCGCGGGTTCAAACCCAGCCAGGCGCATTACTTTGTGTAATTTATTTCATCACCACTAATCTCAAAACGGTGAAGGAAAACATCGTGAGGAAACCGGCATGTCCTAGAACCAAAAATTCGAAGACAAGTGACATCCACCAACCCGCACTGGGCCCGCGTGGTGGATTACGGCCCATTCCCTCTCCTAGAGAGGAGGCCTGAGTCCCAACAGTGGGAATATTATAAGGCCGACTATGCTATGCTATGCTAATACGAGGTTGTGAAAAAATATTTTATTTGACTGATTAATTATTCAGATGACGCCCCTGCACCTGAATGAATCGTACACAAAAATAAAAATGACTGTCTTTTGAATTTACAATTAAAGCAGGTGATAAAGAATTTCACGATCTTGTGGACGACGCAAATAAATACAGGAGATCACACATGTATAATAATAATAACAATATTCCACAACTATCACACAACGCCGTCTAGTCCCAAGCTAAGCAGAGCTTGTGTTATGGGTACTAGTCAGCTGATAAACATACTTATATATTTCTAAATACATCCATATATAGATAAATTACACCCAGACACAGAACAAATGATCGTGCTCATCACGCAAACATTTTTATGTAAACGAACCTTCTGGCAAAAGCTTGTTGAAAATAAAAGGACATTAGTGATGTAAGTAACATTGAACTGTCGTGTATAAGTTCCGAATTTATTGCCCAAAATAACTGTATAATCAATTAACCCGCTATGAAGATCAGTCTGCTATGCTAAAGTAGCGGTAGGATGGCCTTGACTTTGACAAATATATATTCAGATATAAAACCACCTAATTGCCGATATGATTCATTTGAACCATGAGCGAGATCAATTAGGAGGTAAACCGACCAATTAAGAGAAGCCGCATAAATACTGTGAAGCATTTTATAAAGTTATAAAAAAATCAATTCCTTGCCATTTCAAGTGCTAGTCATTTATCACCTGTGTTTGTGTAATATTATTAACTTATGTGTGAAAAATAATAAAAGACACTTGTGCTAATATGTAGGTACACATTGACTTGGAATTTATATGCATTGAATTAGACAGACCGACGCAGTTGGAAATGAATAATTACGTACGGTTTATTAATTTAATGAATACTAGCTTCTGCCAGCGGCTTCGCTCGCGTGAATGTAGGTTTCTCTATACAAACTTTTGACCTCCGTTTCACCCCCTTAAAAGTTGAATTTCCAAAAATGTGTTTATTTACGATATCACATTAGAAACCTCTAAAATTATCAGAATTTTTCAACTATATTATGCATGTATTATACATACAAACCTTCCTCTTGAATCAATCTATCTACTTAACAAAACCGTATCAAAATCCGTTGAATAGTTTGAAAGATTTAATTTTACATATGGACAGACAGAGGGAAGCGACTTTGTTTTATACTATGTAGTAAGACTTGCTTTTATTTTTTTAAAGCAGTTAATGATTTTATAAATGTATTTTCATTTAATTATTGTTTTCTTCCATTATTTCTATTTTCTGATAATATTTGTAAATTACATTTTTTATTTCATTTATTCCAATTGTAATTAATCTACTTTGAGTTAATTTATTGGTCATTTGCTTAATTTTTTTCTAACTAACTGAAACAATGTAATTTTTAATTTAATTTATTGTAATTTAACTTGATTAGTTTTTATGTAATCACCATCTTTTTGATGATCAACTAAATAAATGAAAATAAAATACTGATTGGTGTGTGATAATGGCTAGTGTCTGGTTGAAAAAGAAAAAATACAAAAGTTAAAAAAATCAGGTAAAGGAAAATTTGAATGTGTTTGCTCTGGGATTTTTGTAAGAACTTAGTTTGGGAAACAACGTCTAACGGTTTAGCAAGTTGTAAATACATATACCTACATATTAACAGAGACACCACGATGGTAAATTAAAATATTGCTAACCACCTAACCCGGTTGTTCCTGCTGATTAAGTCGCTAAAGATTTCTTTAATTAGTCTCGTGTCTTTGTAAAACAAATGCGAATAAATATATTAATCTAATATATGTATATTAATACATTTTCCGACTTGTTTGACGAATGTGTGTAATAAAGAAAATTATAGATTCTTCTGCTTGAATAAATGTTGTAAAAACGATATAACAACTACGTCGTTGACAAGTTAATGAAGATAATTATAATTGAAAAAACTATAAAAAGGAAATTGATGTACCTTGTTAAGTTTTTATTATGACTATTCATGGAGATTTAATATCAGGATTTTTAATATAATTCTTACACAAAAATATTGAATTTTAAAAAATATTTATAAATAAACGACTCATGTTTTCAGCCTAGTGTTGCGGGTAGGTTTAAAGGATTGACCACGACCCTAAAACGCAAAGAGCGAATAATGTAAAAGAGGAGATAGTATGAGAGTAAAGGTAATTTGATGAATCCCACTTCAAAAAAAAATACTTTTAATTTCAGAGTCACCTCACCAAACGACCCTGAAACTTTCAGGAACGTTTGAACGAGAAAGAATCTTGATGTGAAATTAGTTATTAAAAAGAAGTGTATTTGAAAGCATTATTTAGTTAGCCACTAAATTAAATACCAGACGCATAAAGCATAAAGCTAAAACTACACTGCGCACACGTGTGCCACACACGCCGATCTGGACGCGTCTCCATACATTTTATATGGAAACTAGACTTGTAGAGCTACATTAGATCCACGCCACGCGACGTCGGCGTCGTTCTACGTACAAATCTGGAATCTGGTTAGTTGGTATATCTATTCTATGGTCTATAAGTAAATCTATTCCTGTATTCGCCTTTTCTCTCTCTTTTATTGCACCTACCAAAGGTTGACTGGTAGAAAATGCCTAAGGCATTAAGTCCGCCTCTGTACATTTGTGTGCATATAGCATTGAATAATTCAATAATAAATAAATAAATCTGGCGTGTTAAACGTGTGCGTCGGTATAATTTAGTTATAGCTTAATAGTGCTAGAATGCAAAGGTCATTGAAGAACACAGGTGTGATTTTAGTCAGTAAAGGTTTTTAGTTAGTAAGTTTTAGTCATTGGACGATTTGCCACATCAAAAGTTCAACTAGCTCGAATAAACTACAAACTTAAAACTAGATCTTATCAAATAATACCCAGAACAGAAAACCTACATTCAATTAAAAACTTTTTGGCATAAATTACGTATTTCGTAATTAAAGTCACGGCGACGTCCCGCGGTAACAGGTGTGCATTAAGAATTAACAAATTACTCAACTTGTGAACTTAAAGTTCAATGTTGCTAGTAATGGTCGTGCCATGGTTCCGGTCCGCTCCGTACCGGACCGGTTTAGGCACGGTTAGGACACGGATGTGTGATGTCCCCAGCTTTCAGTGGATCGTGGAAGATGAATGAGGGTAGTAAGGTGATTGGGGAAACGGTGATGTTTATAAACGATCTAACTATAGGTACAACTTAGGTTTAAAAGTCGTCTTTAAAGAGGTAACTTTGTACTCCTTTTTATGCATATTTACAGCTAACATTATGTGGAGACGGCCTGGTGAAATAACATGGGAGACCATAGTACTAATCTATCTGCTTTGTAGACTGTCAAAGTATTCACAAGGGGCAAATTTTCGGCCGTCCTGTAAACGACCGGTAACCATCCGGAAAAGAGCCCGAGTCGTCGACGGCGCGCAGCGTGTAGTATTCCAAGCGTGCCTAAAAGAGATGTCAGCAAAACCGCAGGGTCCCAGCAGGGCCGAAGCCTCCTGGGGCCATGGTTAGTCCGAAAGGGAACCCCGGGGTCCCAGAACGCTAGCGAAAGAAGGAACATAGGAGTGGGTTTTAGTCATTTCGCCCTAGAGCAAGAAAAAAGGTGCAAATTAGTGTAAATTGGATTAAGTTCTTAATAAAATATTTTGTCATATTTCTGTTACTGCCGTAGGTAGTCTTACGAAAAAAAGTTACGACAATTTGTTAAAGATTTAATTAAGTCGAGCTTGAAAGTTAAAAAAGTAGAAGAAATTAATTAAGTAGTTACAGATTACCACTTGTGGTGTTCACTATAATCACTATTTAGGGATTTGGGTTATAAATGAAACAACCAAATTATCAGTAAGCAGGCACAACCTCAGAATGACGTCTACTCGTCCTCGGGAACGGATCGAGTGTGTCCCGACGCCACACCTCAGTCGGTCTACATTTAATGTGTATACCACATCTCTTCCTTTTTATAAAATGATTTAGATTTCAAAATATTTAGCACTCAGATGATAATTTACAATATTCGCTGTTTCGGTTTTGAAGTACAATTACAGTATTTAGGATTACTAATATCTATACCACATGTCTTCCTTTTTATAAAATTATTAAGATTTTAACTGCAATTACAAAATTTAGCATTTATACGCTAATTTGTTTTTGAAATGCAATTACAGTATTTAAGATTTTGAAATTAAATGCGTTTCACATACGTTTTTACTATGTTTTGTATTTAAATATTCTTTAAGTTTTTAAAGTACAATTTACTATGTTTTGCAGTTAAACATTCGTTGAGTTTTAAAGTACAAGTTACTATGTTTTGCAGTTAAACATTCGTTGAATTTTAAAGTACAATTTCTTATTTTGGATTTATAAACATAAAATTAGAACATGTAAGATTAAACTAGATGAGGCCTGTGTTTCCTAGCTGACTGCTCTGAGAAGAAACACAGAAACAAACTCAGAGGTCAAAGTCATTTTAAAATCCGCAGTAAACGTGTCTGAGATGATATTTTGAGTAAAGAACCACACAGATTGGAGTGCATTTAGTATTTACACTAGATTTACAGATATACTGTAGCATTTAGCAATATATGTAGTAGTATTTTATTTAAACTTTAAGAAACATTTCCATTTGCTTTCTACTTTCTACGTGTTTTAAATTGAAGGTGATGCTTCATACTCGGTGGTCTTATGTATTCTTTTGAAGGTGATCCTTCATACTCGGTGGTCTTATGTATTCTTTGTCTATTTGATGTTCCTCTTGATCTTTTGTGCAGCTTCGATATCTGGCTTCCTTTATGGCGAGTGAGGGTATCTTTGTTTATTAATTTATATTTTGGTTTTTGTATCTAACTCTTAGTTTTGAAGTATAGCACAATGGCAATAAACCGATGAATTTCTGGATATGAATTTTCTTTTAGACTTCATTAAACATCTCGCCTTGGATATTTCTTAAGATCTGACACCATCATTACAGCCTATTTGCTTTGAATCTTTTTTATTCTGGATTTGGAATCAAGTATTGAAAACATATTCCTCGTTTAATACTGTATGTATACATTGAATTCCTGATTACACATTTGTCTGCCACTAGCAAGCGCATTTCATTTTTATTTCTTTTTTCACATTAGGATTTACTCTTGTATTGTGAGTGAATCCACAGACATGTAAACTGACATGCACAAGACACCCAGACTCGGAACAACCATCTGTAGGCCAATTTAGGATTTGCAATTTGCACTTTCGAAATATGTATATGTTTTAAACACTAGTATTTTCTATCTAGAAACAATTTCGCTCTTTTAGTGAACTATGGGAATCAGCAATTGGTTTCTTTTAAACATAACACAATATGTTATTTGATTTCGATTTTAGCCTAAATATAATATCCTGAGAGACTTGTTTGTGCTTGTTTTTATATAGTCCTCAGGGCTTATATTATATATAAGTTATATTTTTAATTTCTAAATAAGGTCTTTGTTTTTGTGACTAGGGAATATGTTTATGACCTATATTTTATTACATGCGCAATTGTTGGATTTCCCACTATGTGAGTACTAGATACGTTAGTTACCATTTACTGGTTGGCCTTTGAGTTGGGTGTGCTCTGGCGGTTTGGAATGTCATGTTTTGCTTATGGTGGCGCATGTGCTAGGTCATTCATTTCCCTGCAGGAGAGTAGAGCTGAATGGTTCTAGGACATGAGTCATGTTCGTGAACTAATGCTATCGATTCGGACTGGTCATCTCGCAACTAGGTACCATGGTTTATTTTAATTACTTATTTGTTCTTGTAATCATTTATTGATCCGAGTGTCAGTAGAGTTTCTTGCACGTTTTACATGCTAATTTGTATTGAATTCAATTCAATTCATGAATTCAATTGAATACACCCAAAACTTGTGCCTCGTTTTTATCTAGCAGTACCATTTTTATTTGTCAGATTCTGTCTCAGAAGTCATTGTGGGTGAGGCCTTTAGTTGAGTACTGTATTAGCTAACCGAGCTATCGTCAGCTCTACTTATGGATACGATCTCTTGTCATTACAGCCAAGAGATTTTTATTAATTTTCAAAACCATTTGTTTGATTTCTAGAGTTGTAAATTAGAGTTTCCTTTTACTTTCTGGACCAATTTCATTTGGTCCAGAAAACATTGGATTTCTGTGTGAAAGTCTAGATCGACTGTCTGTCTGACTGTGTTGTATTTTTAACTATATACCTGTATGATACCTGATGACATTCATCGCCCAGAAACTGAATAAGTTTCAATTGATATATAATAAATACATAATTTTTTGTTTATTGAAACGTAATGGTTTTTTAACTCCGGTTTTCGGAAATTATTTAACCATGCCAAATTAACTCAAAAGTACCACTAGTGGTTATTTATAAGTCATTCAACCTTTTCTATTTTGTTGAATGTAAAGCAATTTACGATTGACTCCTTGATTAATTATTAATACAGGAACTTATTAAATGAACAACTTAAACTAGTCCATTGATAAACATCTGCTAGGTGCGAACTAACCTCAACGGCCACTTGAAACGTCGAGGCGTGATAAACTTCACTGAGATGAGAACTCTTTGTTTTTTGTGAATTCTTTACATGTATCTCCAGATAAATACAAATGTCGTCATCAGGCTTACCCGGAACTATTTGAGAAATCCAAAACATGAATGATCGTTTTAATTACACTTCAGGTCCTATGAAGTTCATTTTGACTAGCTCGCCTATTTATTTATTTTTAAATATTTTAATCAATTAGAAGACGGACTAACTGATAGATTTGCTTTTTATCAATAGAGATCTTTAAGTTGGCAATGGAATTCAGATCAAAGCCTTGTTTTAAGAACATTTTATCAACGACATAAGCTTTGCTAGTAATACTCCAAAGGTAATCACCCTGGCACGTTTATTTATATTAAGATGCTGGTGCCTGTGATACAATGTTTTTCATTAGTACAGGTACCAACGAAACTGCTTTTCTATATTTACCAATTATTATTTGGCAAAATTGTTTTTTTTTTTTTTTCAATTGAATTTCTATTATTTAGCCTGTAAGAATCAATTGTAATTGTTGCATTGTCGTCGACGCGACACGTGGCAATTTAGATAAGTAGGTGGGAACCTACCTACCAGTAAGTACTAGACGTTTTCTTGAGTACTTTGTGTTTCTAATTTTTTGTTTTATTGTTGTCATTTGACGAGAGCCAGCCACCCTCTTTTCGCATTATTTCTGAAAATAACGCTTAAACCACCTCTTTATGGCATTTGCATTAATTATAGAGCACGACTGTCATTTTTTTTTGCTCTAGCTATAATATTTTTTTTTGTTATTACCACAATTTTCATGACATGCATGATATCAACCAATTCATTATAGATATTTGACAAGAGGTTAGTACTCTCTCTATGCCATTTGCATTAATTATAGGTCATGAACTGAATTTTCATTAATTGCTCGAGTTGTAACCACTTTTGTGATTACCACAATTTTCATGACATGCATGATAGCAACTAGTTTATATTGTTATTTGTCATGAGGTTGGTAGGTATCTGTTTGTTTTATTGGTCCTTGTATTGCAGTGTTTCTGGAAATAACATTTGAAAACACCTTTTGTGCAATTTGCAATAGTTTTACAGGAAAGGAACTTTTATCACGTTTGTGATTTTAGTTGCCGCACCGGCAACAATTCCTGTTTAAGTGTCAACTCGTTTATGGCGGGTACTTATTGCATTTTGACTCTGGCAATCGTGGATTAAGTAGTTCAATTGCGGGTTTGCTGTTTTAAAGGGTTTAGGTATAGTTATGATTTTTTATTGAATCCAGAATTATATTTACAATTCAAATAATTTATTTGAAATAGAATCAAGAATTGTACCTACAATTCAAATCAGTTATTTTTCTTAATTTTCATCTTGATCTTGTTGTGCTAAACTAAGATAAAAGAATAAAGTAGGTACGCAACACATCGTTACTTTAGTTATACCGCTGAATTAACTGTCGCCGGCTGATGATAAGAGCTGTACCTACGGGTACTGTTCCCATAAAATTTTAAATAAACAAACTCTAGCTAGTAAGTCACACAAAGGTTCATTATCCGTAACTCAGCTAATCGGCCCTTTGAAACAGAGATTAAATCCAAACACATCGGGGCGTTATAACGCCGTTTAGATGTGACGAATTTTTTGTTTGATAAGTAAAGCCAGTACAAAATGTATTTGATCTAATTAGCCTTTTAAGGATTTCATGACACTTAGGTATTTAGTTTTAACAATATTGTAATACCTCACAGTAGGCATCACTTAACTCCGAAGTATCGAAGTGGTACTTAGCGTTAAAACTGGTACATTAACGATATTAACGTTGGAACATTTTTTAGGTCTAATAATATCTTTCGATAAAATTAGCTTCTATTAACGTTTAATCGCTGGAACTGATTAACGACATTAACGTTGGAACATTTTTTAGACCTAATAATATCTTTCGATAAGATTAGCATCAATTAACGTTTAGTCGCTGGTACATTTTGATCGAATATCTTTTTCATTTGGTTCGATCAATTAACGATTTCTCGTTGGTACATTTGATCGAATATCTTTCCATTTGGTTCGATCTATTAACGATCTCTCGTTGGTACATTTTGATCGAATATCTTTTTCATTTGGTTCGATCAATTAACGATTTCTCGTTGGTACATTTGATCGAATATCTTTCCATTTGGTTCGATCTATTAACGATCTCTCGTTGGTACATTTGATCGAATATCTTTCCATTTGGTTCGATCTATTAACGATTTCTCGTTGGTACTTTTATTTCGATTTTTTCAGTATCATATTATGTATCCACAAACGAATTTGGTCAACAAACATCGTATTTGGTGTTTATCATTTTTATTTTTTATCTATTGTCGAAATGTAGAGACAAATTGTATGTCGTAATCACATTTCGATATACGGTCCCGTTTATGTATTGAGTGACGTAATTATTTCATCGATCTTTGCAGCACATCCCTCAGCAAATCACCAAGGCAGATCACTCATAGATAACAATAGAAATATGAACATAGAAATATGAAACATTTACTGAATTTCACTTAGTTAACGGTCACTTTTTTTTTTCAAAACGCTGTGCTATAAAATAATAATTTCATTGTTGACCAATCCGTAAGTAGTACATTATTTGATTTATGATCACTTTACTTACTGCGCTTTTACTCGTCGCCAATGTGGTGTTCACTATAATCACTATTTAGGGATTTGGGTTATAAATGAAACAACCAAATTATCAGTAAGCAGGCACAACCTCAGAATGACGTCTACTCGTCCTCGGGAACGGATCGAGTGTGTCCCGACGCCACACCTCAGTCGGTCTACATTTAATGTGTATACCACACCACTTATTTACTGTTACTTTATCAGCATGAGAAATTCTCGAAACGATCAATAAAAGTTGAATAAGCCATTAATTAATTAAATGGCAGATGTTGACACTGTTTCAGACACATGCAATCTAAAATTAATGACCACCTTATAAGGTTCATTTCGAATAAAAAAAAATTGATTTTGTCTATTGCTCGAGATATTATTTATGTCCTGATTCCGGATACCACTCCTAGGACACAGATTCATATAAGCATGTAATAACCACATTATTACATTTTCCTTGATCTTAATAGTTTATTTTTATCAATATTTCTTTTTAATGTGTCCGAATTGACGTTAATTAATTGAAAACGTATTTTTAATTATCGGTGGTTAAACTTTAAAACTCTGTGTTTTATTTTTGTAGCTGCTGAATTAAATAGTACGCTTTATATGCCATTGAGTTTCCTCATTATGTGTGAAAATTATTTTTATTGCCGATCGTAAATTATATGCGTCACGTCTAAAGTTACGCGTGCCATCGTCGGCATACGAATAAATATTTTATTTAAATTAAAATATGGTCATAAATAATGTTGTATCGAAAATTCGGTCCATGTAGTTACTATGAACATTTCAATTATGTCGAAATATTTTGAATAGTTCCAGTACTTAGTCTTTAGTAGTTTAACCTAAGCCCTTTAAATCATTTACACGGAACTTGCTCATAAAACATATTTATGTATCGACCTAGTTAGTGAATAGCAACACTATCACACCCTTCGAGCACATTCGGCAACACTCGATATGTGGTCGCGTAAAGGCTCCCCACAGAAAAGCGCAATGTGGCAATGCGACAAAAATGTTAGTCACATTATTGTCGCATTGCCGCATTACGGATCATAGTTTTTTTCTGCGTGTTTTCTGGGCGACCATAAATTAAAAAAATATAAGAGTTTCTGTGGATGAAAGTACCTCATGAATAAGGATAACCTTTTCAGATTTGGTCCCAAAGTAAAAGTATGTATACTTAGAAGGAATTTCATCTTGTGGAAGATTTTCAATTATCAAATGAATTACCCAAGTCCAAGTTGCCGATGCCAACTGCAAGTACCAAAAGTAAGTATGTCGAAAAAATCATGTCGCATTGTCGCGTCCTGCCTGTCTGAGGACGCTCGCACACGAGGGCGGCCCGCGGTGCATTGACCACGCACGGCGCAAGCGCACCATGCGTGCGCACGGTCACCGCGCTGCCAAGGGCGCCTACAATCCCTAACATGGCCGCGGAACAAGACATAGGCGGAGTAATTTTATTTTATTTTTTTTCTAAAATTATTATCTGAGGATTTTATAGAATGTAAAAATAGAACGTAACTCTAATAGTAGAAATTAAATAAATATTATTTCCATTGCGGATATCAGTGACAAAATGCATAGTAAATTCAAAAGGCATATAATATTTTCAACATTTCCAAGTTCTGCAGAATTATCACTTGATCACAGAAGATAAATTCACTGGTACAAAATTCTAATCAGGTTTTTATGATTATTCCCAAAAGCACCTACCAAAATATCGTCAAGTTATTAACTTGTACCAAACCATAACGGTAACACGCGCATGATATCAACACGCACTCGTTCTCCACACAAGCCGACACGACACAGCAGATATTTTTTTTACATTCGGATACTTTATCAATTTAATTGCTTCGGACAAATCGGCTCCCTTCTATCGCAGTAAATTGGGTCAATGATTGCCTTTTACGGTGTATTACTCTACATTTAAATATGTTTACGGACTATTTAACTAAATTATTAAAAACCGATGATCCTTCACAGTTTCCGCTAAAGGAGAAGACATTAATTTAATTGGATCATGGAAAAAAACACTTATAAGTATTATCTCTAAACAGAATATCAACAATTTCAGTAATGGTATTTCGTAACCACTATCAGTTAATGATTTTTAAATATTCAAAGTAAAGGAATGTTACCATCCGATTGATTAGATATTTGAATTGGTTTCGATTCTATTATGCCGTGGGAACGGTAATCGAACGCAGTGGACCAGCGCTCTATAGTCTATACTGTATGGAACCGTAAAGTAAGCCAAACCCTACGCATTACCTCCAGCCACGTGTCGATTGTGATTGGCTGCTGATTTATAGGAACCAGGTCATATGATATCATTCTATACACATCTGCGGTTACATTACAAGCCCACTAGAACTTTACAATCATCACAGGTAACATCAAAGTCAAAATTGGAATGTGAGCAATAGCAAGCTCATGTTGCAAATTTTACTCCTGCGTAATCATCTTCACGCTTGGCAGGTTCATGCAAGCAGTATGTACTTATATTATTTTTTACGGACAGAAAGACCTGGTTGATACCACCACCACACCACCTCACCTCACCTTTATGATTCTAGGAGGAGAAGAGGAAATGGATATGATTCTTTCTTCTGAGATACATCTGATAAAGAGTATATTTGTGGGTGACCAAATTATTCAAATAGATGCTACAGTAGCAAACAACTTCATAAGTATTCTAAAGGCTTGCTACAAAACCTACAGATACCGTGGGAAACATCTCAAAGTAGTGCGCAAAAATCCGCAAATATATCGAATCGGCTTCTTTAAAAGTAAATGCACTTTGCGATCTGCATTACGACCCAGTTGATAAGGAATGTAAAACCGTTATTTTTACATTGTGCCTCTTATGTGTTTAACTGTAAACGAAGTTCAATGAGGCTTGCCAACAACCAAACTGCAAATATTTGGGTATTTGACTACTAGTCTAGAGATGATTGTAAATAGTAGCAGATAGCGATATCGCACAGTATGAATTAATATTGAAATTGAATTATAAACAGAAAACCGGGCAAGTGCAAGTCGGACTCCCACACTGAGGGTTTCGTACCAACTTACCCATGAAAACAGTTTAATTCCCAAATTGAATTACGAAGATTTATCGGAATCGAAGTTTACAGATTTTCCTTTACTTGTGCTGCTATGAGACATTGCCTCATGTCAAATTTCAGGATTCTAGGTCAACGGAAAGTAAAATGAATTTTGTTTCCCTTGAGAGTGTCGAATAAACAAACAAACGGCCGTATCTTTTTTTTCACAGCGCCACGCGTTTCCGAAATAAAAGGTCTTAACAGACAGTCAGACTTTCAGACAGGCGGACAACAAAGTGATCTTATAAGGGTTCCGTTTTTCTTTTTGAAGTACGGAACCCTCCCCCACCCCGCAAGAAGAAGAGCTCATGGTATGGAAGAAAGGAAAGTAAATTATAGTGTGGCGGTTGATAGGAGGGAATGGAAGAACAAAATGTATTGCGCCGACACAAGTAATATTTATTATTTCAAAACTATCACACAACGCCATCTAGTCTCAAACTAAGCAGAGCTTGTGCTATGAGTACTAGACAACTGATAAACATACTTATATATTTCTAAATACATACATATTATAGATAAATTACACCCAGACACAGAACAAATGATCGTGCTCATCACACAAACATTTGTCCTGGGTGGGAATCGAACCCACGACCTCCGACATAGCAATCAGGACCACTAACCACTAGACCAACAGGCCAGTCAATATTAAATGTGGAGAGAAAATTATTACGTTTTATGAAGACTGATTTTTCAATAGTCAGATAAATTTGAACTGGAGAATACATAATTATGGTTTATTTATTGACACTATTTTCTATAAAAAACCTAATCATACCGCCATTTTTATTAGGTACGTAAGTAACTGGCTGTTGAAAAATTGGCTCTTAGTGAGTTAAAGGAAGCTATTAATAAAAGAAATTTGCGAAGTTAAACCCGTAAAATGTGTAAGTATCTTAAAGAGGGCTAAAGTTCGAAAGCAAACCAATATGCTAACGATGTCGCTCGTTTTGCATCAATCAAGTTGATCAACGATCCAATCTGTTTTCATAAAGACATAGATTTTCCCGTAGCACATACATCTTCCTGCGCATGCATAATGAGGATTTATGCTCGAATACCTTGAATTATGAATACAAACAAGCCCTAAAGCGGTGCGTGATGGATGGATGTCCGAGGGTTAGGTATAGGTAGGTCGTATAGGTCACTATGGTTAGCGCTGACAGCTGTAATGAGCTCCAATTTGTTCAGCGTGAGACTACGTGTAAGGGCATAGTGATTGCTGGAAACATTCACTTTGCCCTATATTTTATAATTCTGCTTAATGATATACCAGTGCCAGATTATAGAACAGTTCGCTGCTGATTATTACTGTTTCATTTGCTGTTGGAAATATTTTATTATTCTTGTTTCCTTTAGTAGTAGTATTTTTAATTGCATCTATTGGAAATTCTTCGTTATTGCAATTTGAATATCTTCTTTACCGGTCCTTTACTCGTATATCTGTAATTAAAACAGCCACAGCAGTATTAACTGCATTCCCGTTTGGCTTCGCACCCATTTTCTATCCAGCATTCAAATCAACCTTATCCATTATCTAGGTTTGATTGGTAACACTTACACCGTTCGATCCTTTACTATATACATATTCATGGGTTATTGCGTAAGAGCATCGTAAGAGCCATTTATATGTAATTTTACGACTTCAATCCGTTATAATAATACATTTCTCTCGTGTCATTGCGCCCGTGCATTCCTTCCTACATTTACGGCTAACGAATGTAAATTAGATGTAATCGTACGAAAAGTATCGAATAAGCCTATAAATGTATTCTGTGTATGTGATCTCGAGTAGAGATACCAGTTTTTCTTGTAGTTCTCGGGTTTAAGGAACTGTTGATTATGTAATTGCAGACTACTAGTTTTGTAACTCACTGGAGGTCGACTCAATAATAAAGCTCAACGCTTTCTTTATTCAGAATCTTTAATTGCATTCACTGTGTAAAACAAATGAGAATCTAGCTTCGTAATTTGAATTTCGATTCACATAAAGCATTTCACGATTGGCTGCGGGTCGTGCGTCTAATTAGGCTTACTTATGTTACACAGAGCCAGCTTGTCGCCGATTCAATTACTAGTATTACGTGTAGGTATATTATAATGATTGTTTATAATGTTTGCATATCCGTTTGCATTGGCACCTGGCTCAAAAACAATAAATTCTATCGGTTGATGTAATCCATTCATATCTCGAAATTATATTCAAAATGTTAATTAATTTGTGTAAGTTATTGAGACGTCGATTTTGACGTCTGATATTAAAAATTAACGTTATTAATTAGTTTAGCAGTTTGGCATTAGCTTATTTATTGGACTAAAATCACGATAGCTCACCTTTGAAAAAATATATCATTTCAGTGCATAGAAATCTTAATCTTATCTCAAAATGTATTAATAATTTAAATCGACAAACCTACTTTTATATTTACCAAGTTCATGTTTGTAATAAAGAACGCTTCAAGTAACAGTACTGGCCGCTAATAAATTCGTCAGTGTCTCCGCGTCATTTGTACGGTGTACAACATGCACGCGGCCGAGCTCCGATGCATTAGCGGAATTAAGTCGCGTGAGCTTTCAGCGTGCAGTGCAAGCGATGAGCGGAGAGCGATTATGTTATAATATACCTATTTTTTTGTAATATAAACCAGTGTTTGATTGCGATTCCACCTGATGGTAAGCAGTGATGCAATCGTTGATGGTGAAGCGCACTAGTTTATTAAGAGCCTATTCACTGTAGCTTTGAAGACACCTAAATCATAATCGGACGGGAAAACCGCAGTAGGCAAATTGTTCCAGAATGAATAAGTGTGTAATATGAATAAAAATATTCCACTACTTATATATATTCTAAAAAGAAAATGTATCTATACCCTTTATTGAAAAATGTTTCTAGGTTATTTATTTAATCGATTATTTATCAGAAAACTTAATAAGCTGTAACTACATGGACAAGCAAGACGGAATATTACCTAAGTTCACTTTTTCACTAATATAAAACTGCCCATGACTTAAACTTTTGTAATGATTTGAAAATTATGCACAATTTGTAAGTTGATCTGCAAAGTGGAGTCACTAGGTAACGGTCCGCCTATGTAGCGAATACAAATTTAAGATCAAGTACACACAGTACATACAAAGTACATAACTGATCCCGTTCACATGAGCTTAGTACTTCAACGAGCACTTAGCATTCAGAATCACAGTCTAACGGAATTAGATAACTTTGGAGACCCTATGGACACCATTCCGTGATATTTCCTTGGGTTTCGTAAAACTGTGCATTATTCTGTGTACGTTATATGCGTAAACCGTGGGTGTAATATACATAACCACCTGGAATTGTTTTGTGAGAATTTTTTCCGGCTTGCTTAACCTAATGAGTTGCATTTTACAATGAGGTACATTAACCAATGAGTTGCATTTTCCAATAAGTTGCATTTTCCAATAAGTTGCATTTTCCAATGAGTTAGATTTTTATATGGTTGCGTCGTTTAGAAGTTGTAATGCAGGAGTTTTAAGAAAGCCTTGAGGCAATAAAGTGGCGCTTTTTCATATAAATTGTTCCAAAATTACTCTACAGACGGAATAAATTGTTTCTTCGAATCGTTGGAAGGAATGGAGGGAGGCCTTAGCCCAGTAGTGGGATAATACGGGCTAGTAAGAAAACCTCGGTTGTTGGTTGGGTATGGTAGGTAGGGTTTTTTTTTGGATCCTAGGGCCTGAAGGCAATTTCTATGAAATCCTTCTGCCTTACTTTCTAGGTATACTTAAACTATGTTTGCCACTACAATTGTATAGCTGCGTCTACATCTAGGTACAGATATAGGCAACATTTCATTCATGACTAGTTTCACATAGTTTTGCTAACGAGATAGTAAGGTGAACACAGATCACATCTTAATGGCATTTTAATTAGATATAGTCGACATGGCGACGAGGAAATAATTTCAAGCAAAATGCAGGTGAAAACCAAGTGGGAAAATTTCTCTTTTTCATAACGACAGGGTAATTGCACGAAGGTTTAAAATTAACCCTTTAACGCTCGCATCGGATTAGTCCGAGTGTTTTTGTAATCACCAGGGTCGTTTGTTTGCGACTGGGTTCTACATCTCGTTTAGCTCTTCAATCCCATAGGTGACCTGAGAAGAACTGACGAAGAGGAGACTGAAGAAGAGATCACGAGATGCAGTATTTTTGCTCGTTGATTTACGACCCTGGTAGAATAAACGCGAGAGTGTCTGTCGGATATTTCCGACGTAGGCGTTTAATTAATATTATTTATTATTTATTTATCGTTTATTTCAGGCATTTATTAACCCATAGTAATATTATAGAATTAAAAAATAAAATTGTTATAACATAATAAAATAAATTAAATTAAATACATTAGATTTTATAAATTATTAAAACATTGATAAATTATTGAATTACATTAATAAATAAATAAATAAAATTATTATAAATTATTATTAAAACCATTGAATATATAAATTATAATATAATAAATCAACAAAATTACCATGGAACACATCTGATACTATCCTATTCTTACACCGGGTCAGTCGAGTCAGGAAAGATGCCTTGAGTCTTCTCAAGAGCACGTGAAAGTCAGTAACTCTGTTCTCAATGAACATGCCAGTCGCACTACACCGCCAGGGTTAAAGGGTTAAAACTGAGTTTTCCTTCTACTTGTTAAGTAGTTTCGTAGTAATTACATAGAAAGTGTAAAATATTAATGAATGAATACGTATTAGGTAGCTAAGCATACCTGTACTAATTACTACCCAACAACACAACTTGTAAATAAGGTTCATTTAAAATAATAGAAATGCATACTTGGAACTTAACGCATTCATTTGTTTTAATTTAGGTACGTTATTTCTCGAGAAAGTGGTTTCTTGACTAATTGAAATTTTTTCATATCACAAATTGTTAATGGTTTAACTTATTTTTCATTTGAAAAAATGGTATCTAAAACTAAGCAATTACAGTCATAAAAGAGTTTTCTTACACGAAAAAATACAACATTAGTTTTAGTAGGTATATGCGAAACCCGAAACACGACGTGTCTAGTATTTTTATGTAAAGAATCTATGTACAAAATTTCATAACTGTCTCATGAAAAATCACAAAGTTAGTTGTGCGAACAAATACATGGTCACCGGGCCATCCGGGCAACTGACGGGTTGTTTTGCTCTCGCACCTAGCCATTCGCTGGTGCCTAATGCCCACTATGACCTGCCATGACTTATATTGTACTTAGTATCGGTGGTGTCCAACTTTTGACCTTTTTAAAAAACATAACATGGTGTAAAAATAATTGAAATTGATTCAGCTACTGATACTGAACAAACTATATTCAGGTTTCGCTTAAACTAAAAATAATGTTGTATACAACAGCAACATATCCCTTTTTTTGAGACGGAAAATCATCAAATTACTTTTTCGCTCTGGGTGGAGCGAGAGGGCGTGTCAGACTTTTAATGACAAAAACCCAACTGTGTTACTTCATTTGCCCTTTGCATTTCTTTGCCGGAGTTAAGCTTACAAACACTCCTTCAGCCCTAGACGCAACAATTACCTAAATACTTTTCATTTTAAATAATATAAACTAGTGCTTGACTGCGATCCCACCTGATGGTAAGCAGTGATGCAATCGTTGATGATGAGGTGTACAAGTTTATTAAGAGCCTATTCATTCTAGCCTTGAAGACACCTAAATTATAATAGGACGGGAAGACCGCAGCAGGCAAATCGTTCCAGTCTTTTCATGTACGAGGTATAAACAACGCGAGTATACTTAACAAAAATAACAAAGTCATACAAAATAAATCATTAAAAATTCTACTTTTAATAGTTAGTTCATTCATTACGTAAGAACGAGTCGTGATCAAACGTTCATTCAATGTCATGTTTTCGTTCTTCTAAGTGAATCTTTTGAGCTGTAATTTATCTTAGATACACGCTAACATTTCAGCTGTATATACTTAGTTTATATACAACACGATCAGCCCTAATACATGCCTAATTAAACACTCATGATCATGTATTGGTGGTAAATTATTCATTGGATGAACTTAGAATTAAAACTTCAGCAATCGCTTTTGCTAATTGGATTTCTGTGAAACGGTAGTAGTTTTTCAATAAATTACTAAGTACAGTAGGTGCCTAATTATATAATTATTTTATGGCCTAGGCCCATAGATAACTTTTCAGACTAACATATATCAATGACCACACAATAACATCTATATATATAAAAGTGAAACATCACTCACTGATTAATCACGAAATTTCAGAAATAATAAAACCTACAAACGTAAAATTTGCCAGGTAGGTTCCTTGTAGGGTTTAGACATCCACTAAGAACGGATTTTCCGAAATTCACCCCCTAAAGGGATGTAACGGGGATCCAAAGTTTGTATGGAGAAACCTACTTAAACGCAGGCGAAGCCGCCTGAAGCTCTAAACAAAGTCATTTAGAAGTGGCCCGTTGGTCTAGTGGTTAGTGGCCCTAACTGCTAAGCCGGAGGTCGTGGGTTCGATTCCCACCCAGGACAAATGTTTGTGTGATGAGCACGATCATTTGTCCTGTGTCTGGGTGTAATTTATCTATAATATGTATGTATTTAGAAATATATAAGTATGTTTATCAGTTGTCTAGTACTCATAACACAAGCTCTGCTTAGCTTGAGACTAGGCGGCGTTGTGTGATAGTTGTGGAATATTATATTATTATTATTATTATATTTATTAGTGATAATGATTGTCACCATTTCAGCTGAAAGACGTCCATAGGCCTCCCCCAAGTGTCGCCATAATGAGCTGAAAATGATAGCATTGCGCAGATAACATTACGCTTCCATAATTTCATGTGGTCATTTTGACTTTTGTTACTAATTTCTCGGACACCTACTTTGTCAGGTTATTTTTTCAATTCTTTATATCATTTGAAAAGCATAAAATCGCATACCTAATTAAAACTAAAGTGGTATTTTAGCAAAAACATGATTTTTGAGAATAGCATCACAGGGTTTTCAGTGTCACTTATTTACTTTAGGTATAAGAAGTTGTAAAACAATTACTGAGGAATATCAACTATTCGGTCAAAGTGACAATCGGATTACAAATGGATAACCCATTTGATTAAAAAATAAAAGGTTTACCTGAAAATTGCAAATTAAAAAATAAGTTCAGTAAAATTAGCTCCATTTTTGTGTTATGGGTTCAAAATGTTAATTTTCTAACAATATTTCAAAACGGTTCACTAAGTGACGAATAATTGCGTGAAACACGATTGAAATACATAACATCATGATTATTAATTATGTATTTACGAGCCGGAGACTCGTGTTAGAATATATTACAGGGCTAATAATGTAATTTAATAAAAATCAAATGAATAAGATTAATGTTTCCGCTAACCATGTCTTTGAGAGCGTGAATGTTTCCTGTCCAATACGAGATTTTAGTTTATAGTGTGCTCTTAATAAATCAAAGCTTATCTTTAAAATATCTTGTAATCTATGAAGTAATAACATGTAGTTACCTATTTATAAATATATTTTCGAGGGCATGTGATGTCCACCAGTCCGCATTGGGTCAGCATGGTGAATTACGGCCTATTCCCTCTCCAGAGCCTCTCCTAGAGAGGAGACCTGAGTCTCAGCAATGAGAACTTAGAAGAGCAGCGGTGGGCCGGTGGTGACGGTCCCGACTTACGAGCGTCGCGGGTTCAAACCCAGTCAGGCGCTTTATTTCGCGCAATTTATTTTATCATCTCTGCTCATATAGCGGTGGAGGAAAACGTCGTGAGGAACTGTTCCTAGAACCAAAAATTCGAAGAATGTGTCGTGGATTTGTGGATACCAATCCGAACTGGGCCCGTGTGCAAGATAACGGTCCATTCCCTCTCTTAAAGAAAAAGTCTGTGGAGACTCAGGACTGATTATGTTATGGGTCATACTTGTGTGGTATGTTATTGGTAGGAAATAATCAAAATTATCTATAATAAATGTGATGTTTTCATTATTTTATTTTCAGTTTTCAATTACAAGTATTCAAAACACCAACTCCCAATAGGAACTAATCTAAAATTGGATAAACGACATACTCAGTTATGTAATCCACACGCACAATTGACCTTTCATGAAACGACCTTCACATATAAAGCGAAATAAATGGACACCAAATAGAAAATTGATGATCGTCATCGTTCATTGTGATAAATACAATACGTACCAACGCCTAAAACAATACAATCGATAAATATTAATTTACATGTTAATCAATTGTCAGATACCTGAGGCCACCTCTACGATACCTTTAAACATACGTAGGAACAAGACAAAGGAAAAACAACCCTACCATTTAAGAAGTAAGCCTAAAATCCTTCAAGGTGTGTTTCTACTACAATTGTTATTCTACATTCACAAGCCGTTTGTCAATAGACAATCCATCTCGAGTGATAGTCGATTAATGATGGATTGTATCGATTAACATACAGACGTCAGGACCAACGTCTCATGGGATATAACGTTCGTGACTGAACTGACACTGAGTCGATTCTATAACTAGATGATTAAGGATCGAATTATTAATTTTTTAGTCGATTAAGAAATTTAATTCAAGTGGACTGCAGATTTAATCTGTGGTAGACATGATGGTTTCGTGACTTGACTCAAAATATATTGCATTCCAGCTTTGTAAAGTACGATCATGTGTGTTTACATGGGACGATTTGTTACACACATATAAAAAAAAACAAAGCATCTTAGTTTTTGGCTACCCAGTGGAAATGGTTTTATTTTATACACCAACTTGCACTAGGTCCGCGTGGTAGATTATGGTCCATTCCTTCTCCAAGAGAGAAAGCTTGAGTCCTAGCAGTTGGAACATATAAGGTTGATTATGCTACACAGGTAGGCACCTTATGTTTAAACAAAAACGCTTAGTATATTTTTTATACATATCGACCTATTTAATCAGTTTCAATGAGTACTGTATTCCACGTCCGATTTAGAAATTTCTCGCTATCACCAATCACTCAATCGAATCTTCAAATAAAATAAACATAAAAAGACCACAATTCGCAAATTGATCGATTATATTTTACAGAGAAAGTGTCGCAGTAGCAAAATACAACTTTCACTGGCTTCAAAATAGGTTGCGTTCTTTATTAGAAGTAACTTTCCTCCAGTACTAGCCCGCTGTCCGATTGTAATTACACTCGCATCACTCGCTCGACGCCCCATTGACTGGACTGGACTGTGAAAGTCGGTTGCGGCTGATGTATCTTCCTATGTCTGTTATACTTAGTTGTAAACTTTTTGTTCGATATTTAAAGAAGATTGATGATGGACAGTGTGTTTTCTAGTAACTAATCTATTTTTCGACCGAATTTGATTATTACTGACCAAGATAGAATCTTCGTAGTCGAAACTTTTTCAGCTCGTCTAACAAGTATACGAATAGTATGACAGCCGGTTATCTGAAAGTACTGACCGTTTACAATAACACTAGGTAACATTTTAAAGTAACGCCTGAATTGGGTACACAGTTCTCCTCCGAAGGCCATGCCGGAATCCCTGGGGTTCTTCAGGTCGAGAGTAAATAGTTACTTCTAGGTAAGCGTGCTCCTTCGACGACCACATCATCGCTCACTATCGGATGCAATAGTAGTCAACGTAAGCCAATCATTAATAAAAAAAAAAAAGTTGTAGTTATTCTTAACCATAAGTGTTTGAGGATAACTGAATATATTTTCATTCGATCCATCTCACATTAAATCATCACGCTCTAGGGTAGGACGAAAGGGCATGTCAAATTTTTTTACTGAGTAAAACCCACATGTGTCTTTAAATTGCCCGTTGCGTCACTCTTTCAAACGTTCCCGCACACACTGACCCCTAGCCGACTAAAGCCGGATGGCGATGGTCATTGAGCCGGATCCCCGCCTAGTGAAGGTAGGAAGAGTTCCGCCCGTCCGACAGCGACTGGTCGCAAGTGTGTCAAGTGCAAGCTTACTTGCCGCTGCGCTGTTACGTCAACTGCTCTCACCTCAATCGAGTATAAATAGAATAATTAATGCATAGACTCACTTTACATCTTGACAACTATTTATACTTAGTCAAATAAATGTAGCAAATATATTTTCTAATGACTTAAGGAAAATTTGTATTTGTTTAATTAAATGATCATTAGAATACAATAATAGTACCTACAACTATATAATGATGTAGTACATAATCTTCCGCTTCATTAAAACATAATTACAGAACTCATTGATAAAAAAAAACGATTTAAAATTCTATAATGATATCTGTATACAAATGACTTATTTGCCAGAAAAAAAAATTGCAATATAATATTACAATAATGACAGCCTCATTGGTATTTATTTGTTAGCAAACCTTAGGGGCCCAGCAGGGCCGAAGCCTACTGGGACCATGGGTTAGCTTCTGAACCTGGGGACCTGGAACACCAGGCAAAGAAGTAACAGGAGTGGGATTTAATCAGTAAAAGTCCGACACAGATTTCCCACCTAAAACAAAAATGTATCTATTTCCATCAAAGAATTTTATTAGAACCGAATGACATAGTACGTAGGTAGGTACTACTCGTATGTACCTACACTGTATGGTCAACCCAATCAAGTTTCGATAAAGCTTGAACACTTGGTCTCACGAACTTTTACGATCGAAGGTTGTAGTCCACACATGATAAGTTTAGCAAGCCTGTTTTGAACATGTTACTCGTGTACTGCACACAGCCTGTTACAACTTGCCCACTGCCCATTCATCTCAACAAATTACCATATTTAATCATACATATTGCACTTTAAGCTTTTGCCAATAAAGATGCCTGAAGCGATTTAAAAATACATTCATTTCTAATGTTAGACTACACCGATCTTTGATATCTCATATTCCTAGTATTGCCAAAGTAATAATTCAAAAGATATGTCTTGATAACCGCAAACGTTATTGAAAGTATCATTTTTAATTTCTGATAAAAGTAAAGTCGCCTTCACCTGTACCATTTCGTCTCAATGATGTATCAGTTTCGTTCCTGATCGATGACATGTTACGATATCTCGATATGCCAATGCCAAGTTACTCATCAATTTGTGGGCTTTCTGTGATCACTAAACTAAAAACAAAACTTCTGAGACCTCTCAGTATTACCATTGTTTTGTCTTAATTCCCACAAAATGATCATAACCTATAATGTTATAATGTTTGACCTATTATATTAACGTACAGTCGCGGTCAAACTGCTAAACAACCAATTAAATTTTCAAAGTCAAGATCACTCGTGTCAAGTTTATAAGCGATAGTCTTATAACATCGTTAATTTTCTTTTATGTGCCACAAAAGGCTGCAAAATGGCAACAAACAACAGCCAATAGAATACAGTCGAAAGTCAGGGTTGTCTCTGTCAAATAAGCCGACAGAAAGATAAGCGTTTATGTATAATTCGCTTTTGAAGCCGGCGAAGCGTAAAATATGTTGATTGATGGCACGCTACGGGTCGCGAGGAGGTCTGCGGTTCAATGTTCTGATATTCTTGTACTTTTACTTGGTTTTATGATGATTATCTTTGATGCCATCTACGACAGCAGAAGGACTTTGTATAATCGAAAAAGATTTTAATAAAATTACAGGTAAAGATTAGACACAAAAAAAGATATTCGATTATATATTATTTTTATCATTTTATTATATCACTAACCTTTGGCAAAGCAACGTAACTTTATGACGTGTCTTTCTATTCATTAAGCATATCATGTAATTCGGCAAACAACCGAAAAACTGTGTTAACACGGAAATGCACAATAACTTGCATCATATCGGTAATTTTTATTGAGCAGCAATAGCAGATGGTAATAGACGTAGATCTCGGCCATCTTGCGAGACTTGCGACTGCGGAAGCCATCTAACTTGAAATAAGTTATTATAAAGAACGTAACTTTGGCTACTTTGCTTGAGAATATGTTGTACATACTACACGCCCACTCGGTGCATTTCAACATGTTTTAATGTGTAAATATAGAACGTTGATAAACATATTGTGCGTAAGTTACCTAGATCTACTTTCTTCTTAAAGAAATTAGTCTAAAAAATATTTTTGTAAATTAAATATGAGTACTGAGTAGTCAAACTTTTCCTATTATTTGTAGTAAACTATGTAAAATACTAATAACCTAGAAAATTTTACAATTTGTAATATTAAGCAACCACTTATCATTGAGCAGAGTAAAATATTGACTCGGAATCAATCCAGTGAATGAATTCAACATAAAAAAAATATGAATGAACAAGAAAATTAAGTAAATTAAAACATAAGGACCAGTCGTCATGATATAGGGTACGCGAAGTAACTCATTAAGACAAGTGTCGAAATCGGAGCGCCAAATAATAATAATTCGTGTTTTTGATATTTACAAGTTTTCGAGTGAGCCTTGTGTAATTTTAAGGAAAATGTCATGGTCAATGATCCAAGAAGTAAGGGTGTGTTCACTCCTCCTCGAGTCGTATTCCTCATTACTGAGGGTCGTGAAGTTCCCGCTGGATTAGCTTCTTGCTCATGGTATTTCGCCAACTGTGACAGTTCTTAGCGTCATGAAGTGCGACGTGCAATTGGGTGTCCAGTGTGGAGCGGACCTGATCTGACCATCTTTTTCGGCTGCGGCCTCTTGGTCGTTTCCCATCAACGATGCCAGTTACAATGAGCTGTTCAAGGCTATGGCTATTTTTCCTGGCAATGTTGCCAAAGAACTCCAGTACTCTGCGCATGCAGGTAGTCGACAGTCCGATCTTGATGTTCAGTTCGCGTAAGACAGAGAGATTTACTACAATATAAAAATACCAAAGAAAATTTTAGGAAAACAAAAAACCTATAATTAAAATGAAAATAAATATATAATTTGGTACTCTAACCTGGGAGTCGTGGGTTGCAATAGATATTTCTAATGATTAATGTGTCCGCTGATTTAATCTTTACAAAAGTCCAATATATTAGTTTAATCATTTTTATTGACAATAACGCATGATTGATAGACGGCTTAAAATATATGTATGAACAGAATGCAAATTATAAGCCCAATGATATGTTTAATTAAAACGTAATGTAATTCAATATGGGCGTAGGGCAGGCCAGTGCTTGCTCAATAGCCGACAAATGGCTCCAAGCAGTCTGTCACAAGACTTTATAAGGAGAATTTTATTCCTTTCATTAATACCTGTACATTTTTCGATGTATTTTACACAGTTTTATATTAATTTACTCTGATACCGTAAACTGTGTGAACAAGTGTCGAAATAAATTTTAACATTCCAGAAATTTTGAAGGTACAAATTTTAAAGGAAACTCAAAAGTGGTTATTATCGGAAAAACAACATGTATTTCCGTTTTTTATTTTTGCTATTTTAATGGCAAAATTAATTTGTTTATTTACAAACTGAACATTAAAAATAGACATTAAAGCCATTCATTTGGTCAAAGTATATTTTTTGTCGTAATATTATGATCAGCAATGGTCTCATGACCTACGAACAGTCACGAAGTGTTCCGATCGACTCTGAACAGGTTACCGCCAATGAGAGTCAAGGTCGCCGTGATCTACGGGTGCGTATCGATCAATGATCTATGATACCCGTGCGCACGATTGATGTGCGATGAGAAACAGTTTGCCAATTATTAGAATTCACATAAATCTAAGTAATAATATGTATTTGACTTTACGTGATCAACGTTTAGTATTTTGTCTATTTCTTTGTATTTTCGAAAATCAATTATATTGAAAAATAAACGTGTATGTAGTTTTATAGGGGAGCCATAGAAATGTCTTGCAATAGAAGGCACTTTCAAATGTCGAAACAATAGCAGCGAACTTCCATTATTGCGAAGTTACAACTGACCATATTTCACATAAATTAGGCAATAAATAAGTGGCTGTAGTCATAAGCTTTGCATGTAAGTAGGCAAAGTACGTCAAACTTCATGGCATCCAGAAATTAAGTTCACGAAACACATTTTTTGATGAAACATAATTTTATATAGCAATTGTTTTTTCTTGCTGTCAGAATATATCATTACATTCATAACCCAAGAATGAAAAAAAAAATTACAATAAAAAGAAATAAGATGACACGGGTCAAAAATTGCTGTTGAAGTCATAATACTTATTTTTACGTTTACATATTTTATTTTGTAACCTATTTTGTAATCATTGTAAAACAATCACAGACGCAACATTTTTACGACGCACCTCAATGCGTCGAGTGAGGTGTAGCATTGAACTCTCCTTTTAATTACAATCGGCCGGATATTTCGTAATTAGTCGAAGGTATAAGCTAACTGTCATATCACATCACTAAACTTCTATGGTAATCATGTTTGTTGATAATAATTTGTGGTAAGGTGAGCGGTTAATCATTGGGTCGGTTAATGCATTTTTCGTGGACTTTAAAAAATAATTTATTGACATTATACAAGTATGTTGTCAGTTTCAACTTGCCTTTCTTCATTTAGTTGTGCAATGAGATGCATGTGAGTATATCATTTGACATTGATAAGGTATATAATTTAAAATTTAATTTATTGCGTATCTTTTAATTTTATGGGTGTAAACGATAACAACTTTATGGTGTATTTTGTAAGTTGTCTATTAAATGGAAAATTATAAATTTATACGTAAATGTATTAAGGTCATTTATATGCTTAATTATTAACTATAACATAAACGTTTTAATAAAAAAAATTGATATTAAAGAAAATACAAAGGCGTAAAGTAAATACATCACGTCAGCCGCATACGTATTGACCACTGGGAAACAGTCTTCATAAAGTGGGTGCCTGAGGATGGACGACACTGCTGAGGCCGACCTAGGAAGAGGTGGCAAAATGGTCTAGATGCCTAGCACAAGGGCTGGTCGGGGTTGTTTGAAAAAAGAATACCTGAAAGAAGTCGGGGGAGGCTTTTGGCCAGCTGTGTTTGAAAAATGTAGACTAAATTTAAAAAAAAAACTGGGCAAGTATGAGTCGGACTTGCGCCCTGAGGGTTCAGTACAAACTTACCTATGTATACAGTTCAATTCCCGAATATTCCTATACCTGTGCTATAAGGCCTTGCTTTATGTAAAATTTTAGGTTTTGGAGTCCTGTGAATTTTGGTTTTCTCGAGAGTGACGAAATACGTTTTTTGAGACATAAACGGCCGTATCTTTTTTTTCGTTAACTTAGAAGTTTGATTTTTTCACAGCTTAAAGAGACTGCAAACTTGAGTATACGGTTTTAATTTCAACTCAATACCTCCACGCGTTCTCTATATAAAGGGTCTTGACAGACAGAGAGACAGACAACAAAGTGATCCTAAAAGGGTTCCGTTGTTTCCTATTGAGGTACGGAACCCTAAAAAAACAAATTCTGATTTAATGGTAGTAATGTAAGCCAGAGTAAGTACCTCTAGGTGTATTGCTCATCTATTTAATAGTAAATAAGTACATTAAAATAATTTAATACTGTGTAACCATTTCGCTAAGAATAGATGTTATGATGTTAAGGAAAAACTAAGCATAAATGACCAGGTGCAAAATGTATAAAATAAAATGATAGCATATAAATGCTGCAGCCATTGTATTATTAGAATAAATACAAATTAAACCTATTTAATGTTTATTACATTTAAATAAATCATTTATCATATAATTTTTATGAGATTGTTAAAAAGCTAGTCATATTATAAAACAACGTAGTTTTCCTGTCACTCTGTGGGGCCGCGTTGTTCTTCGGAACTACACTATGGATTTATGGAAAGTAAATATCGACATGTACGACCGCCCGTCGTGTGCTAGTTTGGAATGTTATTATTATTATAATTTGTATTTATTGTTGATATTTACTACCTAATTGTGGAAAAGAAAACCGATGTTTACGATGCTCTTTCTAACAGAATACCAGCGCTACGTTATTCATCGTTTTAAATATCGCAGCATACGCTGAGTTATTATTTTCTTTACGCACAAATTATTATTAGATGTTTTTGTTTTTCGCATAGTATTTTTAGTTTATACGAATGTGTGAGGCACAAATAAACAGTTTTTCTTTCTGTCTTTTTTTTTCTAAAAAGGGACGATACGTCGCGTAACATAAGCGCTGAAGTTGGCGGTAAGTCTCACTACTTCCACTTAGTGCAGTTTTTTCAGAAAACTTTAATTCTATATTTTCAAAATATTAATAATAATGGCCCTTGCACCTGAATGAATCGTACACAAAAAAAATATCTATCTTTTGAATTTACAATTATAGCAGGTGATATAAGAATTTCACGATCTTGTGGACGACGCAAATAAATACAGGAGATCACACATGTATAATAATAATAACAATATTCCACAACTATCACACAACGCCGTCTAGTCCCAAGCTAAGCAGAGCTTGTGTCATGAGTACTAGACAACTAATAAACATACTTATATATTTCTAAATGCATACATATTATAGATAAATTACATCTAGACACAGAACATATGATCATGCTAATCACACAAACATTTATCCTGGGTGGGAATCAAACCCACGACCTCCGGCATAGCAGTCAGGGTCACTAACCACTAGACCAACATGCCAATAAATATTCCGACACGGTACAGGTAAAAATATACAGTGTCGTTGTATCAAATCGTGTGATTTTTCCAACGATACGATAAAGATTGCAGTTTTTTCTTTAGTTCGGTAACCGACCAAAGCGTGATTATGTAGATATGGTTTGTTTAAACGAGCTATTTTGCGACCTCAAGGATGCGCTCATCAATCACGATTATAATACTTTAAATGATTTAAGTGTTCTGTTCCGCATAAAACTATGTTATTAGAAAAAAAAAAAAAAACGAAATAATAAGCTATACAAAAGCAGGATGATATAATTGCCATCATGGTTAACTGTTTCTAGAACAAACACACATCTTATAATATAGATAGTTACTAGCTGAGCACCATCCCATTACATCTCGAAGGTGTCGTAAAGGGACATTTAGAGAGCGTGCATACTACCGCACCTTAGGTTACCGCGAGATGACGGGTAAACCACCAACAAAAGTATTCCCAAGGAGGGTTAGTGTCAGGATGGCGGCCGACTGTAAAAACTAACCAAATTTTTTTTGCAACATTCGATTAAAAACGTGTTGCGTCGACCCCAAATATGGATAACATAATGGGACAAGAGTAGGAGGATGATGATAGATAGTTACTAGCTTTATATATTAGAATATATAATTATATATTCTAATATATAATATTTTATATTAGAATTAATATTAAAGCGTTATTTTGTATTTTCCCAAACGTAGGTAGCTGTCCCGTCGCATGCTGGAGCTAGTTCGGTTCTTAAATTCGCCCCAAAATAATAATTCAATGTTCAATCCAGCCCGACACTTACTGTCGTCCCCCAGTGATGCCCTAAACCATACCCCACCAATACCCCACTGGAGGTCGCAAAATAGCTGGTTGACTTGCAAGTAACCAGTCACGGAACAAAAAAAGTACAACGACTTTTTTTAGATTTGTATGACTAACTTCAGGGAATTCCTCAACATTGTTCTTAGATTTTTATGACTATAAAAACCATTTTAATTTGGCTAGAAAATTAATAGAAAAAAAGACTAATTCAACCTGACGTTCGGTCATCTAGCTCTTCATCTTTGCCATTTTTTTTTAGATTCGAACAAAAACTGCTAAGTGGCACATAATCTTACTTTTTGAGTCATTATTCTTCTGTCAAAGGTTATAACCAATAGTCGGTTCCGTTATTATTGTAAGAACTGACACGGTTTATTTACTTTGATGTTGTTTAAATAATATTTCCTGTTCTCAGTCAATATTTATGGGTCCATTGTTATTTGCATATGTATGTTTCGTAATGCTTATACTTGGTTGATATAATATTTTGTTCCTAGAATGTAGAGAGAATGATAGAAACAACTTTTTTTTCGATGTGGGATATCATCAAACAATTTCCCCCGTTCTAGGGTTGTTTTTTCGGATGGAAAATCATCTTATGACATCACAACCGCTCTTGGGCGGGGCGGGAGATAGTGTCAGACTTTTACTGACTAAAAACCCACTCCTGTTCCTTCGTTTCCTTTCGTACCAAGGCCGAGTCTTCCTTTCACAATCAGACCTTGGGGCGAGAGGCGTGTCAGACTTTTACTGACTAAAACCCGCATGTGTCCTTCAGATACTCTTTGCATTGCAGGGCCGTGGTTACTCTTTCGAACAATTATTAAATAACTATAATATCGTTCATGTCATACGTTAGTCACCGAATTAATGTACAGCTAAGTATAAAATCTCATAATCATTTCAAATACAATAATTATATGATATATCTGTCCTAAACCTAAAGAATTTTATAAAAAGTCGCGTGAGATTATAAACTCGACTTTATAATCTTACGCGACTTTTTATAAACTTTCGGTGCTTGAAATCATCCAGTGATACGTGCTTATATACTAGTGACCCGCCGCGGCTTCACGTTAGTATAAATTATTGAAACAAAGCTCTTTGGATAAGTGCAACCCGTATTAAATTCCATTGCGTGCTTTTTTTCTATTCTTGGTAGGTTCGCGCTTGACCACTATCTCACCTGAAGGAAAGCGTTGATGCGGTCGACAATGGAGCGCGCTTACCTAGAAGTAACCTATTCACTCTTGACTTAAAGGTTCCTGGGTTGTAGCCGTTAGGAAACACAGATTCCGGCAAGGAATTCCACTCCTTAGCTGTACGCACAATGAATGTGTTCCCAAAACATTTCGTGCGTATAGGTGGGATGTCCACCATGTACCGGTGGTGCATTGCCGTACGCCTGGTGGTCCGATGATGGAACGGGCTAGGCGGAATTAGGTTATGAAATTCCGACGCACACTCCCCGAAATGCAACCGGTAGAAAACCGACAGGCTAGTAACTCGGCGTCGATGCTCAAGACTTTGAAGCCTGGACTCAACGAGTGCTTCATTGCCAATGATCCTCCGGAGTTGGTGGTCTAGACTAGACACGAAAAGTGATTTTATAAAGACAATGATAGGTTTTAGAGTTTAAATAAACACAATCTAAGGTTAGATTTGGATGTATACTACACATCCTCCTTAAGATCATTGCCCGCCAAACTGTTCTATAAATAGGACCTCGTAAGTTCTCTTATAAAAAAATTTATTGTACCACATTCTGTGCGTAGTATATAGTTAGTAGTGCCGTTATTCGCAACCGATCGACAATAACCCCCGGCTGAATTGAACCGGAGTTCATTTGTTTTTTTAACCCAACTCCTTGTTTGGCAAACAATAAATTGAGAATACCGTTGGATGCTGTTGTGTGTGTGGTCTATAAAGCTAGTCTTCATGTTGTTAGATATATTTTGCTCTACTTGTAACCAAGCGAACCAAGAAGGCAATCGGCAATGATGCACTTGTCGAGTCAGAACTCCAAAATCTTGAGCATCGACGCCGAGTTGCTAGCCTGTCGGTTTTCTATCGTTTACATTTCGGGGAGTGTGCATTGGAATTGCACAATCTAATCAAGTCCGTTCCATCATCGGACCACTAGATGTATGGCGTTGCGCCACCGGTACATGGTGGACATCCCACCCATGTACAAAGCGTTTTGGTAATATATTCATTGTGCGTGCAGCTAAGGAGTGGAATTTCCTGCCGGTGTCTGTGTGACCTGATAACTACAACCTAGGGATGTTTAAGTCAAGATTAAATAGGTTACTTCTAGGCAAGCGTACTTCATCGTTGGCCACTTCATCGCTTACCATCAAATGAGATAGAAGTCAAACGCGAGCCTAACCTTAATAAAAAAAAAATACACGAATTAACTCCGTGATTGTGTTTTCTTTGTATCCACCAACAGGGTGATTATGAATGCAAAGGATTAGAGCCATGTAATGCTTTAAAACATATTTAAATAAGGAGAGTCCGTAGAGCGAGAGGGATTGTCAGACTTTTACTGACTAAAATTCACTTTCCACGCGCGCCCCGTCAATTTTATTGACAGATTTTAAAAGCGCGCGTGGATCACAATGCACCGTCGACTCGAGCTTGGTTCTTATCGAACGGCCAGCTACCCAATGCTCGCCGTCCTCAAGCACGCACCTACGGTTGGTGAAAATCGCTATACTTTTTCGCCCCTGCACAAATGAGGTGAATAGGAATTTAATCTTTTTAGAGATTTTTATAATCTGTTAATTTGTCCGCAAACACACATTACACGATTTATAATCATACTAGTGGTCCCGACAGACGTTATCCTGTCCGAAAACTGGCTTTTCATCAGAAAAGAAAATTGAGAACCCGATTTGTATTTCAAACCATCTAAGGACCCAATCTAATATACACACAAATTTTCATCTGAATCAGTCAAGCCATTATATTATAACTCCTCCTAGTTAAATAAAGATTTAATATAATTCAGACGCGCCTAATTGAAGACATGGGTTATTTATTTATTTATTTAACCTCCATGGAACACAAAGTACAAAGGCGGAATAAATGCCTTAGGCATTCCCTACCAGTCAACCTAATATAATAAGATCTAAACTCCATTCTGCTACACAAACTAAGAAAAGCATAAACTAAACATTATTAGAACAATAAAATGTTTATAAAGGACGTTTACACTCTCGATCATCAATCGATTGTCTACTGGATTGTTATGCGAGAATTGTAGACAAATAAACAAATCGATTCAAAGCTTGTTAGTAAACATAACTCGATTCGACAGTCCATCGTAAAAATCGTGTCTGTCAACTCTAATACTCGGTTTATGTAAATTCACTTAATTTAACAGCTGGACAAACAAAATCCTTTGTTGCTAAACAAATGCCAACAAATAACTAATTGTAGGAGGCGTTAATTGACTATTAACTGTTTAACACATTTCAATAAACTTTGTTCGATGTGTATTTGTGTGGGATCGGTTCAAGTACGCAAAGTCCAAAATCTAAAATTTTATTATTAATTTTATTATTTCTATGTTATAGGTACTGTCCCACTGCAGACTAAAGGCCAAAATTGGTGCCGTAAAATCGCACGATGGGGTCGCAGCCAACCAAGAAGAAGCATAGCACAGCATAGTCGGCCTTATAATGTTCCCACTGTTGGGACGCAGGCTTCCTCTCTAGGATAGGGATTAAGGTATACTAGGACATAATATAAGCGGCAGAGTCGCGCCGTCGTGTTGTTGCAGCTTTGCGACAGAGTTTCATAGTTTTGTATGTAAGCTTCACGCAGGTGTACACCAAGCGTATAACGGATACGTGTCGAATTGGATAGAAGTGGCTCAGAAGCCGGGAACTAAATATTTCTGCTGTGCCCTAAAGGATCCATAATCCAGGATTCGTGATCCATAGTGACATTATGATACGCAAATAAAAAATGAACATTAATATGCATTAGATTGAATAAAAGGTAAAATTAAATCCTCTTGCCTGGGCATGCGTTGCCATAAGTGACCAGGAAAACTTTAAACAGACTCTGTACATTTTGGCTGCAAAGCTGCAGATTACAAGAATAGCCTTGTAACTTGTTAACACAGCTAACGTATCACATGTGGCTTTTGCAATATAGATTTGTCCCAAATAAAGGAACCTACCTAGCCATTAACGTCGCCCTTAATTGCAGAGACAACCTCATAAAACAAAACCTCTTTACTCCACCATAAACAATAATAATATAAGTGCCAAATATGCAGACGCCCACATGTCAACAGACATCATAAATGCTTCTTATGTCTTCAGAAATAGGGTTCAAATTACATCGAAAAGTTTCTCCAGGATTGTGTTATCCTTATATTATTATGTAACGAGTTAAATGTCAGGATCGCATTGTGCAAGGAAGCAAAGTTTAGTTAGTTAATGGTGCAGTTAAAGGGTTTATAGTTATTGGTTTCACACTATCATTATGACACTTTATAATATAATATAATCAAACACTAATGTTGTAAAGGTGCATGTTTATTTTATATTTATATAGACTAGTGCTTGACTGCCATCCCACCTGATGGTAAGCAGTGATGCAATCGTTGATGGTAAGGCGTACTCGTTTATTAAGAGCCTTTTCACTCAGCCTTGAAGACCACCGTCAGACCGTCCGGTAACCGTCCGGACCGAGCCCAAGTCGTCGACGGTGCGTACTGTTCCACGCGCGCCTCAAGGAGATGTCAGCAACTATAGGGGTCCAGCAGGGACTAAGCCTACTGGGGCCAAGGGTCTGATTCTGAAAGGAAGACTCGGCCCTGGTACGAAGGGAACAAAGGAACAGAAGAGGGTTTTTAGTCAGTAGAAGTCTGACACTATTTCTCGCTCTGCCCAAGAGCGGGTGATGTCATAAAATATAATATAATAATAATAAAATATTTTCCCACCGAAAAAAAAAAACTAGCAAATTGTTCCAGTCCTTCAATGTAAGAGATTTTATAATTATTTCGCCACGCTCAAAAGGCTGAAGGGATTTGCATGAAATATATGACACATTTTCTCAATATTTGACTGGCCTGTTGGTCTAGTAGTTAGTGGCCCTGACTGCTATGCTGGAGGTCGTGGGTTTGATTTCCACCCAGGACAAATGTTTGTGTGATGAGCACGACCATTTGTTCTGTGTCTGAGGGTAATTATCTATGTATGTTTTTAGAAATATATAAGTATGTTTATCAGTTGTCTAGTACTCATAACACAAGCTCTGCTTACTTTGGGATGGCGTTGCGTGAAAGTTGTGGAATATTATTATTAATATCTACAATTCGATTTTTGAGATGTGACGACATACGAAAATAATTCTCTGCAATAAATATTTCTGTCGGATATTGAACTTCAAAATTAATTAGAAACGTAATGACTGACGATCTACATCTTCATTTTTCAAGCCTCCAGTTCGAAATTAGTTGCGATTAATTCGAGGCCTTCCAAAGGTAACGGTGTTTGTTATTAATCACGCTTTGTAGCAACATATGACAGCTGCGAACAGATGCTATTGAATTCTTGACAATAAACCTGTCAGACATTGACATTGTTGGGGTGACAACGCGACCACACGACGTCTCGTGACAAGACGTCGGGACGTTCGTGAATGTGTAAAGTTACCATTTGTTTGTCGTTAGAAGGATATTTTATTTTAGACTTAGCTGTTGTTTACGTGATCTATGTGAACTGCAAAATAGGTATTTTTTTCCCTAAATATGCTCGTATATTCTCTTATTATTATTTTTTCTTACTATTTTATGTATATATTATGATATTCCACAACTATCACACAACGCCGTCTAGTCCCAAGCTATGCAGAGCTTTTGTTAAGAGTACTAGACAACTGATAAACATACTTATATGTTTCTAAATGCATACATATTATAGATAAATTACACCCAGACAAAGAACAAATGATCGTGCTCATCACACAAACATTTGTCCTGGGTGGAAATCGAACTCACGACCTCCGGCATAGCAGACAGGGCCACTAACCACTAGACCAACAGGCTAGACATTCCTATATTATTATTTTATGTAGGTATATGCGTTTGATTAATTTGTTAGCAGTTCACTGCATAGTAACCCCCTGTATTATTTTAAGTTCTTACAGTCGATATCCTGGTCCATCCTAAGGTTGTCTGGTAGGTATAGCTGTTAGCAATAAGACCGCCATTATACCCATAGATTTAAGTTAATGTATAAGTTGTGTTACATTACTGGTGCACAATAAAGTTTATTCTATTCTATTCAAAGTGCTACTTGCACATAATATACTTTTCCCTTTTTATCTGGGAGAAACAAGAGGGAGTGTAAGATTTACCGATTGAAACCCTGTTACGTTCCTTTGGTTGCCCTTTGCATTCCAGTGCCACAGTGTCTTCAGAATAATTCTACAGCCCACAATACACGCAACCATTTTCACATTGCTTCCAATTTTTATACATATTTTGCGACTTTTACATATTATATGGATAAGTAATCTATACATAAATAAAACTGAGGTGACTGTAATATCAAAATATTTTTTTACTAAATGCTTAAAAAAGTATAATCGTCGATACCTATTACAAAAATGCATTTTTTTAATGTTTGCCTGTTTGTTCCAGTTAATTTCCGCTGAATCGATTTTGACGGGACTTTCACTGGTAAATAGCTGATGTTATAATTACTTAAACTTAGGCAACTATCATTTTAGAAAAAAAAATTGGATTCCGAACAAAAAAAAACATCATAAAATTGCACTGTTTTATGTGTTTAACGCGGGCGAAGTCGTGGGTACCAGCCCCCCTAACCAAGTTACAATTGTTTCGTTTCGATTCTCTTCTCGCTGATCGCCTCGAGTCGGCCACGCCTCCTATTCTTTGTTCTGACCACGTGACTGAGCGTTGAGATGACGTCAGAACCAAGAAATCGGAGGTGTGGCCGACTCGAGGCGATCGACGAAAAGAGAATAGAAACGAAACAGTTGTAACTTGGCTAGAGGGGCAACTAGTCATAAAGTAAATTAATCACTGAGAAGCAAAAGGAAAGAAGAACTTAGTTTCACAGCTGATTGAACAAGCAACCGTTACAGAGCACGGAAAAACTGCACGAAAATTACAAAATTGCTATAATTTTAGTTGCAGATCCATATCCTCGTGTAAGTTCACACATGGCAACCATGCATAGGACGCTTTGTTCCATTGTCATGCTAATTCATGCGAGCGATTGACAGATGAAAGAGTTGCGCAAGCCGTGGGTTGCGCAACACAGCCGCTGATTGAACCAGTTTGCGCACCTATCGTCGAAGTAGCTGCAAAGGTCATGTGTGAACTTGTCAACGATTTTATAGTGGGTATCATGTATGTCAATGTACCTAGGTATACATATATGTAAACCCGAAGATGTCTGCAGCTGAATAAAGGTGAGCGCACACTTATTCGAGCCGAACGCATCGAACGAACCGAATTTTAGATTTCTTTATAAGGGTATATTGCAATAAAAAGTGCTAGCAAAAATGAGCTTTCAATGTTGCCTACGGCACCATGTTAGGCAAAGACGATCCCTAATATGACATATTTTTTTTTATAGTGGGTTGGGAGTGGGATTTGATCGCATCCTAGAAATGTAAATTCACCAATTAACTGCCTAGCCAGATAACTAAACAGCACTGTTAAAGCATTGGCCTGAATAATATTCAGCCGATATGTTTCAAACAACATTTAATTAACTAGCTGGACATAGAAAATTTACGAAAAAGGTACTCTGACAGGGCAGGATAGGTTTGAAATGAGCGAACGAATCCCCGTCATCCCCTTCTTATTAGGTTCTTTAAACCTGACAGATAGAAATATAGTCGGATATTACACTTACGATCATCCTTAGCACATTGCCGGCCGAATGGAAATCATAATCAATTTCACGACATGCCTCTCTCAAATGCCTGAACTAAGCAAGTAATTAAACGTTATCGATACAAGTTATTTACCTAGCTGTTTTGATTGAATGGCTGAATATATTTCAGGCAGTTACTTGAATGGCGCTCAACTCAATGATGAATTAAACTAGTTGACTACGAAACATGCATGGATACTTAAGTAGAACTTAATCATAAAATTATTACGTTCCTTTGATACAAGACTCAAGATGTTTATGTAAACTTTAGATTCTAAAGCGATGAGCGAACTCTATGCTTAAAGTCCCATAATGATTAAATGTTAATTAGTGGATGGATGAAGATTATTGGGAAATGTTATTATAACATAGTTAATTTAATTGTGGAATATGTTCAAATATATTTTCAACAAAATCCTTTGCAATGTTTGAGGAATTGAGAGAGGCCTTTACTTAAGTTTATTACAGAAACGCTGATTGAAATGTACAGTAGGAGAGTTAGGCCTACTGTACACGGACGCGTATTTGTCCTTATACGCTTTCTTTTTAGGTCGGAAATCATCTAATGACAACTCCCGCCCTTTCGTGTCAGACTTTTACTGAATAAAACCCACTCTTGTTCTTTATCTATATACATAAAAGGGGAAACTGACTGACTGACATATCAACGCACAGCCGAAACTACTGGGATTAGGAGCGTGAAATTTTGCACAAGGTTTCCTTTTATGACGTAGGCGAGCACTAAGAAAGGATTTTACTAAATTTGGAGTGAATTTTGTAAAATCTCGGGGGAATCTATCTAAGGGGATGAAGCGGGGTCCAAAGTTTGAATAGAGAAAACTACTTTCACGCGAGCGAAACCGCGGGCAGAAGCTAGTATAGGCATATAAAGAATAAAAGTGGGGTTCTTTTTCGCACAACCCCTGGCCCCAGTAGGCTTCGACCCTGCTGGGCCCCTTCGGTCTGGTGACATCTCCTTGTGGCGCTCACGAAATCTATGGCCTACTCACGGACGCGTAGCTTCATACAAGTGACACGACGGTATGCGTCATAACGTTGCCGCTTCTTCGACAGAATTTCACAGTTTTGCATGTAAGCTTCACGCAGGCGTACACCAAGCGTAAAATGACGAATACGCGTCTATGAAGCTATGCGTCCGTAGACAGTAGACCTAAATAACTAGACTGCCCCAAGCTCAGATTTCTTCAATCTAACTTACTCGCACAAAATGTTTTAATGAAGCAACTTCCCGTATTATAAACCCATCTTTTATTTCCTCATGTCAAAATAACAATAATTATGACATACTAATATCTATTATTATGCATCATTATTATAATTATCTTGTCATATAGAGTAAATTATACGTTTTCATCAAACATGTCACAGGCGATTGTTGAAATTGGTATTTCACGGAATTGTCACGTGGGTATTGTCACTTCGCGTTATTATGCGTCATATGCCTTTAAAGGGCAATCTATCAAATAAGGTTTCTAAATGATATCACAAACTGAAATTTAGTTTAGGTATTGCCAATTGGTGCTAAAATGGAAACTTTCGACAAAGGTTACTGTGAGTTGGTGTTGATTTCAAAATAATATTGTAAAACTAGTTGCCGCCAGCGGCTTCGCCTGCTTGAAAGTAAAAAAAAATATCCCATAGGAAGATACTCCCGGGATAAAAAGTGCTGCTATTCCAGAATACGACTTTTAGCAACATTCATCGAAATCCGTTCAGTCATTCGAGCGTGAAGTAGTAACAAACACACTCACACACTCACAAACTTTTGCCTTTATAATATTAGTGTGAGTAAAGGTTACATTTATCCATTTTTTCTGGCACATTTTAATTTGATTTAACAATAATTCTCGTTTCTTTGTTGACTGTCCAGAAGTACTGAAACGAGTCCCAATTTTTACAGTAAACGTCGCCTTGAACCAATACAGCCAATTACTAGTATCGTTAATATTTGTCACAATAATACCAACATATCAACAAGTACCAGGTGTAGTAGACCATGTTACAATTAATCATTAACAAATTGAATGTTATCAACATCTCTAAGAGTCGCATGACATATCTTAATTTATCATTTTTGTTCGATTGATCGGAATAATTTAATGCACCTTTATAAATCTATCACTTGACCTCGTATGATTAGCAATCGTAAATAATATAAAAATATTTCGAAAGTCCTACTTATGTCATTTCAATTTTAATTTGTACGTCAAAACACTTGAGCTTTTTCATTTAATTTTTAGAAGGTACTTCGTTTCATTGTGTAGCAAATGTTTAAATTCGCAAAATCAAATATTTTTCTACCTTTCAAATTATCATTTAACCATAAACGTTATTTTCGCCTTGACCCAAGTGAAGAGACATTTAACAGAACAAAAAGGACACTCCTATCGTTTCGACACTATTGTTAGTGAAAACAAAATATCTACAAAGTACAGATCAAGTTTGATTTGCATATCACTCATGTTACTTACAATTCAACCTATACATACTCACAGTTTCATGGTCAACGATGCATCAAGTTTAGTATCATAATCACAATGTTGAGAAGGTGATACATAACATTTTATCATTCATAAAACACTTACATAAAGTTACATACGTACGTAGCTGTCAATAGTTCGAGGTTAAACCTATTAAAATTAAAAAGAAAATCACACATTACATGTTACCGTTATGTTGGCAATTTGACTAGTTCCCAAATCGCCTGAGGGTACGTAAATGCGTGACGAATAGATACCGTATTCGTGACCACTTGGCTATCTCAATTACACTTTAGTTCAATTTGTTTAAACTACCCATATATGGTGACAGTAGAAAAATGGGTCATGGAGATTGAACGGTGTATGTATGTTTAATTTTCACACAATCATTGTTGATATAAGTGTTAAGTAGCGATCCAATACAAACATAAAGATCATCATTTTTATTAAATCTTATTCTTACGAGTATCATATGTTTTAATGGCATAATTCAAGATACAGAAACCAATTTGAGTTCGGAACGAAATAACTTATGACCCTACGCTTTATAAATCAATTCCAATGTGATTTTGTACTAAGTCGTATGATATTAATGTTCAAATACACCAAAGGTACCGCTTTGAAAAATCTAAAAGCAGCTACTTGATCGGTAACCAGTTCGTATGTCAAGGTTAATGTATTGACTGTTTTGCATATTGGCCTTTTAACGATATTGAATATAATGTGTGATACATATTACGCGCGAGCGCTCGCGGGTCTGCGACCGCGTGGGAAAGGCCGGACGTCGCTGGAATTGTCCGATTTCGTGTTATTGTAAGCTACATTATGTTATTGCAATGTTCTATTGTTATCGCGAAGTGAGATCGTTCGAGATCGCTTATTATCTCCGCCGCGATGTTTGTCAAAGTAGATTAGATGGCTCGAGGCAAGTTAGTTTTAGATAGCTACTGGTTACGATATAATTTAATATGTCAACTTCATTTAAGTTGACATTGTAAGACAGGCTCGAGAAAATTGTTATCTCGCGAGTGTTACTTGGATATTTATTGGTTAATTAAACGACCGTAATTTATAAGTAACTAACACCCTGTTGTTCTAATGATATAATCAAAAATATATCTTACTAAGTTAATCAAATTAACTGTGTAAGTTTTTGTATGACAATAATATTATACGATTATTTTAATACATTTTCTAACTTATTTTTTATTAAAAAAAAAATATCATATCATAAGTTATCCACGTCATTTATGTATACCACATCATACTAATAGTATAAAAACAAAAGGTTTTATTATTATTATTATCAATTTATTTGAAGTACCAAAGACTCATTTTAGTTACATAAACACATACAGACAATATAATCATAAAATTACATACAATGAAATGTTAAAATTAAATTAGTTTAAATTACATTGGATTATCATTAAATTGCATTGAATTGTCATTGGATTATTATTAAATTAAATTATTATTAATATTTTTTTTTTCTTTAATCGTAATCATAGTCATAATCATAATTATAATCTTTTATTTATTAGAACATGGTAGGTATGTACATTACATGGTCTTAGGTTTATTTATTTTTTATTTATGTATGTTTTTTATCCCGGGAGTATGTTTCCTTAGGATGAATTTCTATTTTACGCGGGAAAAGCCGCTGGCAGAAGCTAGTACATATATATGTATGTAACTATGTCACGGGTGTATCGCAACGCTACTAACAGACATCACAAAAGCCTTCGGATGCAATAGCCACAATTGTGTGTGACAAGTACCCTCGTGTAGAGAGACACAATGACCTGCTGGCTGTTGGGTGGACAACCATTGTGTGGAACGTTTAGAAGAGGAGGTATTCAAAATAGAGTACGGATGTATGTCCTAATAACTAATCATTAAGAAAAAAACATGTTTGCCACCTGTTTAGCTGTTCACATACATATGTGTCTCTACCAAGACAAAAGTAGTGCTGGGTCAGCCATGTAGCCAGAGTAGCAAATGCGACGGGCCCTGCGCTTAGGGACGGGCTCCACTTAAACGTACAAAAACAAGCCACGATTGTGTTTCTTATGAAATCATAAGAAATTTCCATTAACACAATGTAGGCAACTGCCTGCGGACCCGTGGCTACCTAAAGATCTTGTAGCCTGATTGGAAAATTTAGTTACAGAAGCTTTAATTCATCATCTATACTTTATGCTTAATATTTGCTTTATGCGCAATTTAACTCCACCAAGTCCGTTCCATCATCGGACCACTAGACGTACGGCGTTGCACCATCGGTACATGGTGGACATCCCACCCATACGTGCAAAGAGTTTTGGAAACACATTCATAATGCGTACAGTTAAGGAGTGGAATTCCCTGCCGGAGTCTGTGTTCCTAATAGCTACAACCTAGGGGTCTTTAAGTCAAGAGTGAATAGGCTACTTCTAGTCAAGCGTGCTCGTTCGATGAGATTTTTTTTTTTTTAATAAATAAAATTAAAACTTACTGGACCGAGTTTTTTTAATTCATTTATCAGTAGGATGCTACTTTATCACTCAGTGACATAGGCTATTTACTACTATCACGTGGGCGATGCCGCGGGCTGAAGTTAATCATTTACCAATCTTTATTTAGGGAGCCCTGTAATTTACAGGCCCCACGCTGACTTAGTCTAGCACTGCCGACGAGACATAAAACAAATTACAAATATGCACACACACTAAGACTCCGAAAACATAAAAGAATATTATAGTACATATATTATACTTAGATTAAAGCGAAAGATTTAACCGATTCGCAGAAAGAAACTTCGAAAGAATACCTTTTTATAACTTATGATATATTTTTATAGCCAATAACACGAAATAATTACTTTGGTGTCGACTATGACTTTTCTTAAAATCCCGTTGCGACAGGAGAAATGCAAAGATTTATTTATGGACATACATAGCTGAGACGCATGCTGTGTGCATTCATCTGAACATTATCTAGAACGCATCATGTTCACTTTCTTTGCCAACGTCTTAATGTTAGATTATATATATAAATTTGTAAAATTTAATGAGACAATAAATAATTTTATTATTTTTTCCTTTCTTCTTTGTAAACACATATAAATTACATTTTTAAATATTTTTTTTAAACAAAATCATACAAAAAAAACATTTAAAAATATAAAAAATGTTACCCCACCGGTATCAGGAATAGGGTCCAAGCTACCGGCGGTCAGGGCTCCAGAGAAAGGAACCTCCTAACAATGTGAGCCGTGTCCAGGAGTACCGCTTTTTGAATCAAGCCCTTGATCCAGCCGCCTAACGCGAGCCTCCTAAGGTGTTGGTCGAGGCTCTTGGCTATTAAGCCATTGCCCGACACGACTATCGGCACAATGATCGCCGAGTCCACATCCCACATGTCGACAACCTCGCGAGCCAAGTCAATATACTTATTATTATTATTATTAAAAAAAGATTAGTTTAGTTTGTATGAACTGGTCGAGCATTTCGAACACTATTTTTTCGATCAAAAATCTATCTATACATATGTTTTTAGTTGTGCGCGTATTACGTAAAATGTACGAAATCGATGTAGATAACTTTTATACATTAAAATTGTGTGTGACTTGATATATTACTTAGGCTTTGTTTCATCGCAATCGGTTGACTATAGCATAGCATAGGCGGCCTTATAATGTTCCCACTGTTGGGACTCAGGCCTCCTCTCTAGGAGAGGGAATGGGCCGTAATCCACCACGCGGGCCCAGTGCGGGTTGGTGGATGTCACATGTCTTCGAATTTTTGATTCTAGGACATGCCGGTTTCCTCACGATGTTTTCGTTCACCGTTTTGAGAGCAGTGGTGATGAAATAAATTACACAAAGTAATGCGCCTGGCTTGGTTTGAACCTGCAACCTACAACTCGTAAGTCGGGGCCATTACCACTCGGCCACCACTGATCTATGCTCTGTTGACTATATCGAGAGATATACTACATTCATTGAATGTTAGGGGGTACGAAGTCTGCCGGGTCAGCTAGTATGAAATGAATCTAACGATTTTATGTATATTAAAATCTCGGCGTCTTCAAAGTTATTTAAACTAATCACACTAATATTATAAAAGCGAAAGTTTGTGAGTTTGTGTTTGTTTGTTACTTCTTCACGCTCGAATGGATGAACGGATTTGGATTAGTTTTGGCACCCGGGTAAACCATATCCTGGGATCTCGGGAGTATGTTTCCTTGGGATAATTTTCTACTCTGTCGTGGGTGTGATTTTTTTTTTGTTTGTTGGAATTAATGTTTGGTAGTACTGATACGACGACAATGATTCTTTTACGGACAGTAAGCTTAACTATTGCTGACTACATTTATAATAGAATAGAAAAAAAATATTCGGCACAAACACAGCACAACAGCAACAAAGGAAAAGAAAGGAATAGCATCTACCAACAGAATGATACAACAAAAAAGCATTTAGTGTACCAAAATGGGTTCCCATCTCATACCATGTAGACTGATCACATTATTTATTTCGAAAAATGCGCGCTTTCTATATACGTCGATGCCCCCAAAAGTCTTTCTAGGTACTAAAATTATGTAGCAAACATAAATGTCAACATTTCTCTGCTTTTACAGAAGACGTCATCTTTATTTGAAATGTTATAAAACTCAGATTTTAATTCAGAACAATTTCATTGCTTTCCGCTACCGAATCGGAAACATAAACAGTTGATACAAGAATGAATATGTAACGTAAAAATAATGTGTAATTTATAATCCGTTTTATTACCTTTCGCGTCTCGGGTCGTTAAAACATGCAAGTTATTTACATAAGAAATCCTATTTTTAAGATAAACTTTACATTTTGAATAATAAGCAAGTATTTGCATTTACTTTAAATTAAAAAAATTGAGATTTATTTGAAGCAAACAAGGAGATAAACTTTACTTATATATCTATACATATATATATATATATAAAAGGAGAAACTGACTGACTGACATATCAACGTACAGCAGTAACTACTGAGACTAGGAGCGTAAAATTTTGCACATGGTTTCCTATTATGACGTAGGCGAGCACTAATAGAGGGTTTTCCAAAATTCACCCTCTAAGGGGATGAAACGGGGTTCCAAAGTTTAGTACAGAGAAATCTACAGCCACGAGGGCGAAGCCACTTTCAGAAACTAGTTTGTTATACAGCTATTAAACTTATAAGAAAATATAATAAATAGGTATATTCAAAGGGTCTCAGTGTTTTTCTAATATAATGCGAACCTAAAACAAAATCTTCATAATTAAAAAAATCTATCGTAGTGTACCTTTGGCCTTATTACGTATTCAAATTACATACGTATTCTTATCAGTTCAACCACTCATAGACGCACTTCATTAACCTATCATTAAGCACTTATCAACTTAGTAACTGACCTGCACAATAGACCCGACGAGCAGACCGAAGCATAGCGCGATACTGGTGACCTTGGGTGTGTCGGCTCCCTGGATGCTGATGCAGGCAGCCACACCGATGGACGTAAGGAAGAAGGTTCCCAACAGCTCGGCAATGAGCTGCCTCCAGAGCAGCTTGTTGTCAGTCAGGTCTGAGAGACCGATGATGGAGGAGGTTCCTGAGGAGAGAAGAAATTATTTTGGTTAAAAATATAATAGCTATATCAAAATCGGTTCACCCGTATGGGAGGTGCGATGCCACAGGCAGTAAATATCCGTCCGTTTACCTGGTAACACTGAACGGAACAAGACATTGATACGCGACGTTGTAATTGAATGACATTAGCAATGTTTGGAAATTTTAAAAAGCTGCCTTGGACATTCTTCCATACCGAGATTTTGTTTTTTTTTTGGTAGAAGGTGCAATTTTTTTAGCATATCATATGCTATAGCAGTAATACCTTACAAAGTACCTGGTATTTTGTAGTGTATTACTACTTTTGAGTTTTAGTAGAATTGACGTTCATCATCATCATTTCGTCCGAAAGACGTCCATTCATGGACCTAGGCCGCACGTTCACGTGATGGTGAATATAACCAAGCAAATTTGTTACTGCATATTTACCATATATTTCTGTATTTATACCATGTATTTATATATTTCCCTCTCCTAGAGAGGAGGCCTGAGTCCCAGCAGTGGGAACATTAAAAGGCTGATTATGTTACGTTATGTTTTGAATTTGCTACTTAAAAACTTCAGCTAATTTTAGTTACATGGACATGACAGTGCTTAAACCGGACCAAATTGCAACTTAAAGAAAAACTTTAATCCAGAAGTAAAACGATTGATTAAAATCCCTACACAATATACCAAAGAAGAAGGCATTCCTACTTTTCCTTTACATTCCTAGTTTAGGTTCTTGTCGATGACTAAGGGCGGAATTCACCAATAAAACTAATCGCGTTTTAACGCTTGGCTCGTATTATCGCGTTTAGCCGCTGTCACTAGTGTCATTTGTAAAAATACAACAAAAGAAAAATACAGACAAGTGACACTATTGACAGCGGCTAAACGTTGAAACGCGATTAGTTTTATTGGTGAATTCCGCCCTAAGGCAACATAAATTTCATAATGACTCTATGGTCTAACCCTGGCGACGTCATGACACGAAGATCAATCCATTACACGGTATCGATCGATAGATCGTTTCGATATAATTCTGCGGTTGAACAAGAGACGCCGTATCAAATACATAGGGAATTCCGTAGCGGTCTCCAATCTCGCGAATCAAATGCAATTTATTTGCTTTTTAGCGAAACATTGACTACATGGATTAATAGGAACTAAACAAGGAAGTCAAATACAGTTTTTATACCAAAAAAAGAAAAACCGTTCATTATAACCCCTTGAATTTAAATTAAGAACAAAAAATGTAGTACAAACCACAATGTGTGTCATGCAATGAATTTATAAAAGTAAGCGGCGAATAGGCCATAATTATATCTGTGGAAAAAAATATTTCACCGATCAATAAGTACCCAGTCACCGCAACTAACATTATTTACAAGATATAGTATAAAACCGCATCTGTACAAATATGGTCGATAAAAGAAATTCTCTAACAATGTCAAGTATCGATAAATCTGCGATCAGTGTCGTGTTTTTTTTTTTATATTCATGATGGCACAATTTATTACTGTGGCTTTTTAAAAAAAACAACACAAGTTTCGCGAATAAACATCAATGATATGGTATGAAAAAAGTACTGGCTGTTTAATTTTCATAGCACCTTTTTTTTGGATTAGAAATCATCAAATGGTTTTTGCCGCTATATATGGAGCGAGAGGTACTGTCAGATTTTTACCATCTGAAACCCACTCGTCACACCTTCAGGTGCCCTTTTCATTTTCACCACCATCCATCCATCCGTCTCGATCCATATTTCGGTCTCGTTGTTGGTTTCGTGATTGTTGTTGGGTTGTCGTTCTGGTTTGTGGTTGGTTGTTTGATTGTTTTGAAAAATCCAGCTGTTAAATTTCGCAAAGCCCATGAACTACATTTCTGAGACCTTTTCTTATTTTGTTCTTTAAGATTTCCACGACGTTTTGAACAAAACTGATTGTTTATATTTTATCGAGTTCTGCCAAGTTAGAACCGTTTCGTTTCGATTCTCTTTTCGAAACGGTTGTAACTTGGCTAGGGGGGCTGTTTTTAAAAATCATCCAATTATATTATACTTTTAGATATTTTTATTGTTTTTGTGAACACTTCATCCATCGACCACATCATCACTTACTATCTGGTGAGATAGCAGCCAAGCGCAAGTCTATCAATATAACTGCTTGCTGCTGGCGACTTGTAATATGATTGAATTATAAATATTCTAACGATAGTTTACAAAAAAAGCCGCACTAGAACCTAAACTGTAAGGTTTAGATGATAAATATTTTTCAAGAACAAACTAAGTATAAGTTAAAGGAACAAACATAAGATGCAAACTTCTGGCCCCCTAGCCAAGTTACAACATTTTCGTTTCGATTCTCTTTTCGTCGATCGCCTCGAGTAGGCCACGCTTTCGATTCCTTTATTCTGACGTCATCTCAACGCTCAGTCACGTGGTCAGAAAAAAGGAATAGGAGGTGTGGCCGACTCGAGGCGATCAACGAAAAGAGAATCGAAACGAAACGGTTGTGAATTGGCTAGGGAGGCAGTACAGGGGAAGGAACAGTTTGCTCAGCCTGTCGACTTATGTAAAGAGGGTGAGCAACAAAAGCCTCATCTATTAAACGGGACAAAAAATATTAAGTAATTTAGAAATTTTACGAAACTAAAATTTTACGATTCTAATACTGATTTTATTGATTGTTGATGAATTTATCCAACACATATGAGCAAATATTGTACCAATGCGATATCAATCAATAGATATATTTTCCATCACAATTAAGTGCATGATAGTGACTTGTGGGGAAGTTTAATTTAGGACAAAATTCCACTAAAAAAATTAAGTACTAATTTTCAATATAATTATTTCATTATTTGTGACTATGAAGTTGATACAGAATTTTCATTCTCATTCGATCCGCTCTTCTCGAATTTACGTTTACAAAATACTGTGGCGTCTAAGAAGGTCAAATACTCTTTGGTTTGCATACTGGCAGTACCTTATACCTTTTAAGGTTTATGGTAAGAAAAGGATAGTTGTAGATATTCGAAACATGATGGCTTAGTGATTGACAAATAAGAAAAGACTAAGTAAATGATATATTTATGTTTTACAATCTTTTATTTTTTTTACATCACACAACGCCGAAGGATATTTTATTTTAGACTTAGCTGTTGTTTACGTGATCTATGTGAACTGCAAAATAGGTATTTTTTTCCCTAAATATGCTCGTATATTCTCTTATGTTGTTTTTTTTTCTTCTATTTTTTTTGTTCTTACTATTTTATGTATATGCTTATATATAATATAATATTCCACAACTATCACACAACGCCGTCTAGTCCCAAGCTAAGCAGAGCTTGTGTTATGAGTACTAGACAACTGATAAACAAACTTATAATTTCTAAATACATACATATTATAGATAAATTACACCCAGACACAGAACAAATGATCGTGCTCATCACACAAACATTTGTCCTGGGTGGGAATCGAACTCACGACCTCCGGCATAGCAGTCAGGACTACTAACCACTATATCAACTATCAACAGGCCAGTCAAATAATGTAACAAAGAGTGCCTCTAACAATATAATAATAGTAAATTGAACGAGAAGCTTTTTAATGGCATCTCCTCTATCACAATACTACGTTTTACTTAAAACATGAGCTCACGTGCCACGAAATTTTAGAAAAATATTTGTATAAGGAAATGATTAATCATCAGGCTAAAATAATCAAACTTGTGTAGAACAGGTGCTTATTTTAAACTATGCTTGATCTATAATCAGTGTTATTTATATACGGGTTCATTATGAATTCATCGTGATAAGGATGGATATAAAGATATTTTTTTCATGTATGTATTTCTGCGCGTGTAAGAATTATGGGGGTTATTAATTCAGAATGCTAACTCGCAAATTGTGTCACAGGGTCGTTGCTAAGATTTATTGAATGTGTTGAAGTAAGAATGAAAATATTTGGTGGTAACGTAAATAGAATTTTAAAATGTTTTAAGCGCTGTTCCACTAGCGATAGAGGTAATATCATCAGTGTTTTAAAAGTCCATTATAAAACATTTTTTGTTATATCAAGATTCCGAACCATTGATGTCGTTTAACATTAGTATTCATCTTAAACACTCATTGAGATACGTAAAACATCGCACTAATTTTACTACTGGGTACCTACGTTGAATTTAAATGATTCTTTGTACTTTTTGTACTTAATTAAATAACGAATTTATTTATTTATGCATGCCTAAATATTAAAACACATTTAAATACGCGGATGCATTGATGACGTTTTTGAATTTGACGTAGTTAATAAATTTTAAAGATTTTCAGAAACGCTATATTTTTTTGTTAGTACTTCATTTTTTTTTAAATAAACAAATCGTAGTGTGTTCTGTATGGTGAATATATTTATTGCGCATGCGCATCCTATCATCGCGCTAACAATCACACGATACACGATAACAATATTCTCAAATGACAAATATACACGTTATCAAAACAGAAAAATACAACTTACTCTTCTGCATCTCATCCATAGCGTAATCCGTTTTCATTTTGCCGGCTAAAATAACTTTTCTTTGAAATAAGCACTTTCGAGTTCAGTTCCCGCTGTTATAACTTCACCGACCGCACTATTTTGAAATATGAATTAAATAAGACACCGTGAAAGTATAATTTGATTTGTAATTGAAAAATTCCGAAGACGCTTGAGAGCTGTTGAACTGTTGTGTTTCGTAAGGCGTGCGTGAGACTACCTTTCGTTGTGGCTACATACACTTGAGTGTGCGAGATCTCGCTCGGGGATGGATCACAGGTACAGCCGGACGGCGAGTGCACCTTACTTTTTATTCTGTGTTCGAGATGTTTGCGATTAATGCAGAATTGGCCGTTGCGTCTGACGTCATAATTGCGGAAACAAAAATGTTGCGGAATAAATTGTCCGATTAAATTGTCTATGCTAGCTTATTCATAGTTCTTAAAATAAAATTAGGTAACGAAATGGGAATTTCGTGAATGGAATTCCGAACAACTTTGTTGAATTATAACTTGAATATCTAGAATTTTTTATGTGTACTTTATGTACTTTATCGATTGAGAACGTATAAAATTAATGGTGTACGCTTTTTACAGCGCAAAGGAAATGGAGCAGAGATAAGTTACCGTGGAACTATAAAATAAGGACTTAAAATCTATTACTACTTGGTTCTAATATGTTCCCTAAAGGAACCATGCGATGTTCCGTTGAAACTATGTGTATAAATTATTATGAAACAATAAAAATATCATCATGCCCAAGTAGTTTTATCTCAAGCTAATAAATATTGCCTAAGTTAAAGAATTTGCGGCTAACCAACCTAATCCAGACTTAGCTTAACTACATTGTTGGTCAAACTACAGTATCAAATGCTTCATTTATAACTCTTTAGACAATTGCATTGATTGCACATCCATGCTCTGTAGGTAAATATGTATAGAATAAGTCAAGCAAAAATCGATCAATCAGATTTGTCTATTTGGCTTAATAAATATATTATGTTTCAAATGCCATGTATGGTCTATGTTCCCCACGCTCGCCTAGCAGGTTGGTGACCCCAGACAAGCTTTCTCCTACTACACATGCGGTGACGGTCATCTGACTTAGTTATTGAGGCTGGAAAGTTCATCCAGTTCATCAGACAGATGATCTGTCGGGTTTTAGAGCTTTATGTTACGATCAGGGGTTAATGCAGGCAGGTGGGATGTTTATGGAGTTTCTTTATGCTCGTAAAGTGGGCTTACGAAAGGCGATACCAATTAATCTTGACTATTAAAATGCAGCCAGTATCGCGTTGCCCAAGAACCATCACAGTCGTAAAATATAATTAAGTTCTTGATACGGAGAAGACAGTTAACATAATCATGTTACTTTGTCAAATGTCGTTGGGTACACCGCCGCCAGGTGCGTCGGTATCTCCTTAGTGTTGCATTCCTCCTAGCTTTATTACCTCGGTTATAAAATGAGAACAGAGGTAAGCAACATTAGCAAGGTCTTCAATGCAAGGTACTTTAAAGTTCGCAGACGACTGGCAGGTGGCCTACGCACGTTCTTCTGACTGATATTTCGAATTCAATAAATTAACTTTCTGAAGCTTAGACTTGTGTTACTTTAGTTTGTTAGCAGTGTTTGGCTTTCGAAAGTCAAAGTTTCAGTTGTGATATCGCCAAGATTTCTTGCAAAGTTTTGACAGAGCCCGAATGTGAATACCCAACTGGCATCGATTAAATAGCTATATATATCAGTGGATATAACCAAAATCATTGCAACTGGTTCGCTTTCATATATTCAAACAACCAGCGTATCTTATACTATTCCGTTTATACGATTGTGTTAGGCACGAATAAACATTTTTTCTTTCTCTCTCTCTTTATACACTCAGTTTCGCACAAATTAAGAAGAATCCTTTAAGCCTATGTACCTATGGGGCCAAGGGTCTGATTCTGAAAGGAAGACTCATCCCCGGTACGAAAGGCAACAAAGGAACAGGAGTGGGTTTTTAGTCAGTAAAAGTCTGACCCTATCTCCCGCTCGGCCCAAGCGCGTCTAATAGTTTTCGAGTTTATTCATTGCAAATAAATATTTCCCGTGTTTTTGTCCGATGGATGCGAGACGCACAAGACCGTTCATTGTGGCGACGCTTGGGGTAGGCCAGTGGACGTCTTTCGGCTGAAATGATGATGATGATGATGAAACAAATATCTAAAAAAATCCAAGAATACAAATCTGTTTTCTTTTTAATAATAGTATAGATGTGTACGTGTTTTCACATTAATGCTAGAATTATTTTTAATTTCTTTTCAACATTCTGTAACTAATTTAACTCACCGAATAAACTCTAATACACACACACCTGCCATTCATTTTTCCGCACATTACTCGGTTTCACTAGAATCGCGCATAAGTCTCTGTTTATAGAAACGTTATCAGCAACAATAAAAATTCAGTAGTTACACTGTGTGCCTTAGATAAGTGCTCGTGGTCACATATAAGAAAACATTTGATGTTTGTTCGACGAGATAGTTGGTATACACTGCTGGTAAATTAACGTCTGCATTTTAACGGTGTTATAAAAATATGACACGGTTTTTATGATATGTTTTATTACAGGTGAACTGGTAGAGGAAAATTAAGTCTTAACTGAGACATCACTGCCCGGAAAATACTATTGTTATAGCTCTTTGTCATAGTAATAAATTTAAGAATGAGTAGATATACACAGTATCTGGTACAAATTAAACCCAAGACCTATAATTTAAGTTAATATAATTCAACCCATCACAGAAGTTACGAGTAGTACACGACGCTTGATTTGTCACCTTTTTTATTCTTGATAGGTTCGCGCTTGACTGCTATCTCACCTAATGGAAAGCGACGATGCGATCGACGATGGAGCGCGCTTACCTAGAGTAACCTATTCACTCTTGACTTAAAGATTCCCGGGTTGTAGCCATCAGGAAATACAGATTCCGGCAAGGAATTCCACTCCTTAGCTGTACGCACAATGAATGTGTTCCCAAAACGTTTTGTGCGTATAGGTGGGATGTCAACCATGTACCGGTGGCGCATTGCCGTACGCCTGGTGGTCCGATGACGGAACGGGCTAGGCGGAATTAGGTTATGCACACTCCCCGAAATGCAACCGGCAGAAAACCGACAGGCTAGCAACTCGGCGTCGATGCTGAAGGCTTTGAAGTCAACGAGTGCATCATATCCAATGATTCTCCTGGCTCGCCTCTCAATTGCCTCAAGTGCATGAAGCTGGTATCGGGCAGATCCGTCCCAAAGATGAGAGCAGTACTCACATTCATTTTGCGATAATTTTCATTCCAGATACTTACTGTGTTTTACTTTATTTAATTACTCCTAAGGAGGATAGTCTTTTTATCTAGCTTATTTATTAGCAATCTTACAAACTTTACTCGCTATAAAAGCTATAAAAGCCTGGTCGTTTAGTATTGGTTTTATAAAAAGAAAAATAGTAGATAAAGACTGCAAAAACTGGATAAACAGGTTGCTGTTTACTGAATAGTTGAGTGTAATCCCGTTTGTGTGCTCTAACATTCAGGGCCGCCGGCTTTTAGAAAACCTCACGGGTGCTCATGCTCATTTGATTACTTGAAAAAGTAGCGAAGTGTGAGAAGAGAAATGAACACTGATCGACCGACAAATAAATAAGTGTCCTACTTACATACCTACAACGTACTTAATTACTAATTATGTTTGATAAAAATGTAAAATGAAACCATTATATGAAAATGAAACTAGTTTTTATTATCAAGAAATGTTAGAATTTATACGTAACCTAAAAGGTGATTACTGATCTGTTTCGTGTAGTCTATTCTCAGGGATGCTCGGCACCCACTGTTTATTTCTCATGGGTGCTCGAGCCCCCGAACACCCACGCAGTCGGCGCTCCTGCCAACATTAGCGTGGAAATATCTTTATGAACTTGATATGAGGGCGATGATGGTTGGACAAATTTGTGCGCTTTTGGAAGGAGTGTTTAGTTTCGAATATATTGCAAGACGTACGTAACCAATTAGAAAACATGATCTAACTACGGAAACTATCAAATACTCTCCATCCTGGCTATAATGGGTAGATCCAATTTCTAATCACAATAATTAAAGTTTATTCCTAATTTAGATTCTTGATAGAGATCGTTGGTTTGTTCTCAGGTCATGTTTCCGGCACTGAATTAAGATCTAAGAATTGTATTACTTACAAAGTCACAGGTTATTCCGTAGTTTTTGCTACTGATAAATTGTCCTATCATATTTTATGTGCGGTCTATTGTAATGATTAATGAATGTCTGAGTCAATTTAAAGTTACAACTTCATCAAGATTTACTCGGATAGGTATTATCTGGAATGTACTGAGCGATAACTGTAAGAATGCTTTTTTGTTTATTATTTAAATAGCATAGCATAGCATAGTCGGCTTTATAATGTTCCCACTGTTGGGACTCAAGCCTCCTCTCTAGGAGAGGGAATGGGCCGTAATCCACCACGCGGGCCCAGTGCAGGTTGGTCGATGTCACATGTCTTCGAATTTTTGGTTCCAGGACATGCCGATTTCCTCACGATGTTTTCCTTCACCGTTTTGAGAGCAGTGGTGACGAAATACATTACACAAAGTAATGCGCCTGACTGGGTTTGAACCCGCGACCTACAACTCGTAAGTCGGGACCGTTGCCACTCGACTACTACTGCTCTCATTATTTAAATGTAATCCTATAATATAAAGGTATTAAATTAAGATTATGTCCCTCTGGATGTAACTGTAAGTGATTTATTTTCAAAGACCAAAATATTTCGTCTACTGGTGCTGTTTAATATTTTTTTTTATTATAATTGAAGCGCGTGTCTCACTAGACCTGATGGTTAGCGTTGATCATGCGGTCGACGATGGAGCAAAAGAAACACAAACTCTGTCAGGGAATTCCACTGCTTAGCTGTACTGTTAAACTGTTACTCTAAAATATATTTCTTTAAAGTTCAGGATTTTAATGGATTTCCCTAATTGAGTCATCAAGAAGGTATTAAGTTTGTATGCGATTCTGACTTGTTACATACTAGCTAGGGAAAGGCAGGTTTCTCTGCGAAATATTGGAAAATCAGAACAAGATAAATTCCATTATGAATATTAAATTAGATTCGATTCACTGGAAACTGTGACTAATCGTTTACTCATGATAGCTCTATATACTTCTATAGTAAACGAGTGCACGGTTATTTTAATATTAATATGCACCTTTGTCTTTGACTGATGATGAAATTGCTCTGTGGTACAAAAAATACATTGCACTAAGCAAAGTATTTTTAGAATGATTTAACAAACACGAATAGGTTTTTTTTAATAATATTTACGGTTTTTACTAGACTTTTTAAATGTTTTCGTAGGCTTAATTGAATGTTATTGTGATTTATAAATATGAATTATAGTTTTGGAAGCGTTGTTGGATATAAATAAAATGATGATTGCTGCAAAAAATCTAAGTTTAAGCCTTGTAGTTTTTGATATTCGTCCATAAATTAAACGGGTGTAGAATCTATTTTTGATTTGTAGTGTAAAGCAATTAATGTATTGTTTATTTCGCGAGGATCGAAAAGATAACTTATTTATTTAATTTTAATGGCATCCGATTAGTATTTGGCGTGATTATTTTTTATGTCACGTCTTTAAATGTTAAGGTACAATAGAGGCTATTATCAAAACTGATTCATATAGAATTAAGTTCACAATTTTGACAGGTTGTGAGAACAGCAATATTTGAATTGATCATTAATATTGATATGTTACTTAAGTATTGCAAAAAAGAATACCATTGTTTTTTTTTTTTTGTAAGCAACCCATTATGAAATATTGATCATATCTCTGCACGAATATACGTGTACCGTTGGTGCTTCTACATTATACCTTTGGTAATATCTGCTTAGGTAACTGAGGGCACAGGCTTAGCTTTACTATGATTTTGATCTGCATATAATTATAATATTATTACAATACTTATCTACTCCTTCAACGATTTATTTCTCTTCTTTTAAAAAAAATTCACATGTGTGTTACTTTTTCACACTCAAACGGCTTCGATGAAAGGCACACGGGTGCACTATGTTCTGAAATATCTAAGAAACTTTTTAACTTGGAAATACGTTCCCTTGGGATAATTTCCTATGTTCACGAGGGCGAAGCCACTAGCAGAAGCTAATATACTATATTTTCAGAGCACGAACTTGACACCATTGTCATGTACTCAACCAATCTGAGTGCAAACGTGGCTAATGATGATGACAACGAATTGGGGTGACCGTTATCACTCCATATATACTGATAACACCGACGCTAATGGCAACACCATGGAACTACATCACTCATTATTGCGTGGGAATCTAAAAAACAATAGAACAACAAAAACTTCCTGAAACACGCTATATATTTACAGACAGACAGACGTTGTTCCTAGTTCCTTGAGAAATAAAAATAATGCAGTGTGCAGGCTAGGAACGAGATATGCAAATAGGCTCTCAGAATAAGTTTACATAGCTTCGTATTATTTTAGATAAAAAAACTAGTTTATTTATGGTACTTAAAAGTACCAGTTACATGTTTATATACAAGTTCATATTCATATTTCTCAGTAGGAGGCTTACTTTCATACGTGCACCGTAATCTTATCTCACGAGTAATTGATGAATAGATACATCTAGAAATAGACGTCAATTTGCAAAACCAGCACGAATATTATAATAAGAGTTATTTAAAGATTTCCTGTTTTGTACTAAATTATGTATTTCAACGATAAAGGAAAATGTTGGACCTAAGGCTATATTTAATAATGAATTATGGTAAGCCTCACGGAGTGCTCAGAACGTCAAATCACGTATCACATGAAAATTACAGCGTTGCGGTGACATTGCGCGTGCGCAGCCATGACAATGACTAGCTAGGGATAAAATAAATTAGTACCTCAGACGTGCGGTGACGTTAATTTTATTAACGCGTTAATAATACATGATTTAGTGCAGTCCGCGTGATGGATGCTCACTGTCGAGCACTTTAGATACGAACAGATGTTATTATATATGAGTGGTAATTTTAAATCCAGCGATTTATGGGTGTTCGGATTAAAAGTGCCGAAGCTAAAGTTAATAGAAGATGAGATGATTGTTTGTTATCATCTTTCTATGCAAATACCTAAAGATAAATTGAAAATGAAGAAAAACACGAGAGTAAATATTTAGTCAAAGCATAACGACAAATGATTTAATAGGGTTGTGTAAAACATAAATACACAAATAGGTGTTTTTTTTTTATTAATGATAGGTTCGCGTTTGACCACCGTCTCGCCTGATGGTAAGCGATGATGTGGCCGACGATGGAGAACGCTTGCCTAGAAGTAGCCTATTCACTCTTGACTTAAATACCCCTAAGTAATAGCTATCAGGAAACACAGACTCCGGCAAAGAATTCCACTCCTTGGCTGTACGCACAATAAATGTGTAATGTGTGTGTGGTAAGTAAGCAAATCAATTAAAATAATTCCTAATTTTAGAGGAATTTGAACAAAAAACACATCGACGTCTTTTTTGTTCAAATTCCTGTCAAAATACAGTCAAAATTGAACAATTTGTAGACGAAACATCTTCATTCCTGTTTCAATATTTGATGAGACACATATAAGTTACTTATTCTAATTATCATTGTCTGACATTCTGTAGATGTATCTGCAAATTGCTCTGTCACGGGCGGTAAGTATAATAACAGAAAATATAAACAAACCTAAATAAAACATGGCCGACCGTGACAATGACAGCTGAAATGGCGCTAACTTGTCAAATTAGAGGACACGATTCGCGCGTAAAATAAAATTAGGTATTATTTATTAGCTGCCAGCTACATTGTAGCTTGGATTTCAATAACCATTGGTGTTGTGTTTCTTTTTTTTTTACAGATTGTAATGTAAATACTTCAAGTCATGTTAGGTATATTAAAAACCGGGAAGTAGTGTAAAGAATTATCAGATTACCTACAATAATATCTAGATAAGAGTTGAGCAAGCATGCCCGAACGAATAAAAAAACTCAGCTGTGTGGGCTATTCAATACTATTTTTTTTTTGCGATGGGAAATCGTCCAATGACTTCTGTCACTCTAGGGCGGAGCGTAAGGGAGTGACAGATTTTGACTGACTATATCCACATCTGTGTCCTTTAGTTGCCCTCCTTGTCCTTACCGGACGGGCGGCCGGCGAGCTACTCATTGCTTGTCGTCCACAAGCCCATGCCTTAGGTGGTAGGAAATCACCCTGCGACCCTCGATATCCAAGGCGTCTCCTGGGGCGGTCACTGATTTAATACTACATAAGCATTATAATATCGAAGGATTGGAAACCACCTTTATTAAAATGCGGGGTAATTAGACAAATATAGTTTTAAAAGGGTTAAAGGGCCAATTTAAAATAGAATTTTAACTAGACTTAAAACCAATTACATTGTGTTTTAAGCTCAGTTTAACGGCTCAATGTAACAGACGTACCGGAAATACAAAGTATTTTAAATATCGTGCCCCATGTTTGGCTTTATTAGCACCATATCCCAAGAACGCCCCAAGACCAGTTCAAATCATCACAGTACTATGGTTTTGATTCTATCTAAGAAACATCAAACTTCTTAGAAGCACGTTGTCTTGATCTTGAGTCCTACTACAATATACTAATGTACGGTCTTCCTAATGATGTAGCTAGAACCTAGGTTATAGGTCAAAGAGTATTATGAAGGTGAGATCTTAATCTAAAAATTTTAGGAAACGCCAGCATCTTTATGACATCAGGAAGGAAATTCGCATCTCAAGTCATGTTCCTGATTTATGAATACTTATTAGCTACCGTGACATCGCTTGTCGATACTCGTGCCAAGTCACGGTAAGTAAAAAAGCATTTGCAGCATTAGCCGCGGTGCTTGCGATTACGATTTCCCGAATACATTTTATGTAAACCGTAGATTAACAATAGATCTGGCACAGTCTTACGTCATCACTTTTTGTTATGCTCGACTTTCATAGGCCCAAAAAACAGTAGCTTTTATTCATTGATGTTTTAAATAGGCCACTAAACACGAATAAATAACACAATTATTACATGAAAAACAAGAAATTATAAAAATCGTTTTAACTTAATCCTAAGAACACGACTAGTTTATATTTATAAAGTTGTTTAAATAAACTTTTTATTATTATAATAGTTGTAATAAATGCGCAGAAGCAACTCGGCCGTGACAATGAACTGCGCGCGCACACCGGCCGCTAAACATTTGAATTAACTCATAGTTGTAACTTTTTATACAATCTCACAAATATACTTGACATTGTAAAGTTCAGCCACGCGTGGAAATTGAGCTTCTTGACAATAAGTGTGAAAAAAAAACTGATGCGCACGAATTAACCTTTTGTGCATTTTAAAAACGATCAACCATTACGAATGGCCATTCGGATAATATTTTATTTAAATTCGGATTATATTTTGTTTAATTGCTCCTAGGAAGACGCAATGAAACGCGACTATTTGGATTATTTTTATACAATACTAGCTTCTGCCAGTGGCTTCACCCATTTGACGGTAAGTTTCTCCATACAAACTTTGGAACCCCATTTCATCCCCTTAGGTGATGCATTTTAGAAAACCCTCTCTTAATGCTCGCCTACTTCATAAAAAGTTTCGGCTGTGCGTTGATATGTCAGTCAGTCAATTTCTCCTTATATATCTAATAGATAAAAACTTTTGAAAATCCTAATTTTATTCTATAGAACAGATCAACAAATCTTCCTCCAACAGAAAACTTTACTTTCACGGCTAATTATCGATACCCGAACAGTAGAACGGTTGGAAGCCAGCTACTAACAACCGATGGTAACCTAAACCTTCACGGTTGGCAGTGGCGAACTGTGTGTCAAACAAGGTAACCCGCAGCCTTGAGGCTGGTGGATGGTACAAGTTATAAACTGTCGGATATTGCTATTAAGGTGTATTTTTGCATTTATCAAACTATTCAATTGCAGATATTCAAAAGCACGAAAAACTAACCGAATGAATAAAAATAAATCATATAAAAAATTGTATTTACAATTTTAATGTTAAAAATATATACAAAAATAAATTATTGTCACTATGAATGGTGTGAAGTAAAATAGCATGAATTGCGTAATCGGGCGGTTACGGCTACGCGCTCCAGGCTACGCGTAGCTCACAGCGCTACGTACGTAGCGGGTATGCTACGCTCGCTACTATACACCCTTTTATCGCTGGTACTTCATGTCGTTCGTTTACCGTTTATGCGAAATCCTACTGTAATTTGACTGTAAACTTTCAAATTTTGGAGTTCCAAAAAACACATTAAAGGTTGAAATCATTAAATGAAAAATACCCCCACAATAATTATTCAATTCTGGTTAGATTGTTAGGAAAGGGCTATGCTCGGAGTTTCCTTGCGTGATCAAATCAGAAATAAGATATCCGCAGGAGAACCAAGGTTCCCGACATAGCACGAAGAATCGCCAAACTTAAGTGGCAATGGGCTTTGCTCGCAGAACGGATGGCCGCTGGGGCCGAAAGGTTCTGGAGTGACGTCCGCGTACCGGAAGACGCAGTGTTGGAAGGCCCTCTACAAGGTGGACCGATGACCTGGTGAAGGTTGCGGGAATCTGATGGATGCAAGACGCACAAGACCGTTCGTTGTGGCGACATTTGGGGGATGCCTATGTCCAGCAGTGGACGTCTATCGGCTGAATTAGTTATAAACAACATTAAAAGCCTTAATAACTTATATTCACAAGCCCAAAATGTTCAATCCCTAATTCGGGAAATCATAAGTATATAGCTCCCGCGCCAGTCTCCGCATCCGCCTCTATCTTGCACCAGCCAAAGATATACGAGACATTCGGCGTTCGTCGCATGCATCTGTACAAGCGAGTACAACTGTGGTACACGTGAACAGAATAAAAACGCGTTATTTCCTACAAGTTTGTTCTGTGACGGAAAAAATTGTGCTATTATCATGTCAATCGCCATTCGCCACCATAATGGATGTAATAAATTGTTTATATGACAGGATGCTGCCTGAATACTACACATTTGTCATCTAAAGGCGCGTATACAATGCACTATGTAAACAATTCGACAGAATTAATAGCCGTGGACAATTGGGAATCAGGATGGCGCCCACACGTCGCGTGCCCAATGAATTGAGGAAAATTTTTATATTAGGCGCCGAACAAAACACGAATATGAGCTATGTATTTGTTATTCATATGAATACTAGGAATGCAATAAACAACCCGCCTTTAAAAATGAGAGAGCGGTGTCTTTGACCGCTACAAGAAAGTATTTACTGTAAGGTAAAATAAAACTTTTGAGCATTCATTCAACAGCATATGAGAATTTGGAGATCATACAAAGACAATTATGAACAATAAACAAATCGTTATTAGAAAGAACAGTTCAGCAATTATAATTTAAAACTAGTAAAGAATCGTTATGTAAGATTGCAATTACTGTCGTGGGTGTTAATAAGAAACCTATGATTAACAAAGCACGAACTGAATTAGAAAGAATAAACAATGTACGATGTAGATGTAGTGGAGGTTTGAGGTTTGGCCACAGAGCAAAATTTTGCACAAAGTAAACCTGGGTAAGTGCGAGTCAGACTCGCGTCCTGAGGGTTCCGTACAAACTTAGCGATGTAAAGAGTTCAATTCGTGATTGGAGTCCCGAAGTTCTTTCCAGATCGCAAAGAAACAACGAATTTTCTAGAAGTAACAACAAATTTTCTGTTTTCTGATTTATATATTACTTGTAATATAAGACCTTGCTTAATGCAAAATTGCAGGATTCTGGGTCAACGGGAAGTACTCTAGAATTTTGGTTCCCTTGAGTATCGAAATATACGTTTTTTGTGACATAAAAGGCCACATCATTATAACCGTTAAATTGGAAAATTGATTTTATCACAGCTTCAAGGGACCGCAGACGTAAGTATACGGTTTTAATTTCAACTCGATACGTCTACGCGTTCTCGAGATAAAGGGTCTTGACCGACAGACAAACAGACAGACGGACGGACAACAAAGTGATCCTATAAGGGTTCCGCTTTTTCCTTTTAAGTTACGGAACCCTAAAAAGTGGGCCTTCTACATTTTAGTGTTCTTTGACAACATTTTATATAACAATGAAGAATCGTCTTCGGCGCAAATAACAGGCGTTGACCCTCTCATTAGTATGGCATTACGATTCAGCCAGATACCGCCCTAACAAAGAACCGCTAAAAAACTAAAACAATGACAAATTACGCGTACGGTAACATCCTGTGTACGCGTACCTAATAGATGATGTTATTTTTTTATAGGAGATAATAACGGTTATTGAAGATGTTTATAATTGTTAGGCATCATCATCATTTCAGCTTGAAGATGTCCACGGTTGGACAAAGGCCCCAAGTGCCGCCACAACGACCAGACCTATGTGTTTTGCATCCATTAGATTCCCGCGACCCTCACCAGGTGGACCTGGTGAGAGTCGTGGGACTTCCAATTCTGCGTTACCCGGTACGCGGTCACCACTCAACCCATCGACCATCTGTTCTGTGAGCAATGTCTCCCGCCCAGGACCACTTACTGGCCTGTTGGTCTAGTGGTTAGTGGCCCTGACTGCAATGCCGGAGGTCGTGGGTTCGATTTCCACCCAGGACAAATGTTTGTGTGATGAGCACGATCATTTGTTCTGTGTCTGGGTGTAATTTATCTATAATATGTATTAGTCTAGTACTCATAACACAAGCTCTAATTAGCTTGGGACTAGACGACGTTGTGTGATAGTTGTGAAATATTATTATTATTACTTGAGTTAGGCGAGTCTTCGGGCTATGTCGGTAACTTTGGTTCTCTTGCGGTGGTATTGGTACAGTGACCTAATTTGGGAGCTTTAATATATGTAATTAATTGTTTTTTATAAAGATTTTTAAACCTCAATTTTAAAAATCTTTATTTTTCAAAATTTTGATTGATTTCCGTTTTAGATCCGGGGGCTTTTACTAACGAATACAATACTTAAAAGTTTTGCACATCACGTCCCTAATCATCAGATGATGAGAGCGAATTCGATAAACCCTAATTCAAAACTCAACCTGCCATCATTCTTTTCCTCAACGAATGACCAATCAAATGAAGTTCGTCGAACTAAATATTCTACACGTTAGTTCCCATAAAAAAAAACTTCGTCTCTCGTACCCTCGTTTACAAATACATTCTAAGAACGCAGAACGCTTAAAGATTTCGTTTCATGCAAAATTAAACCTCACGACATTTTTAACATTACCAACATTTATCTTTACACTCCATTTAATAAATTGGGAACTTAATTTTTATATTAATAAGATTCATTATCGCGTAAATATTGGTTTTGTGACAGTAAACGAAATGTTTTGTTCATGTTTCTTTCCACCGATCAGAATGTCAGATTACACTTGGCACGGTGGCCCGTGGACTTTCCAGTGACACGTGCTTTGGCTGAGACAAGGTCACAACAAAACACATGGGTTTCCTCTAAAACGATGACAGACACATCATTATGATATTGCTACTCAGAAACTAGAAAATTATGAAGTGTTGTGGTAAAGATAGCATTGTTTTCTAGGATTTTCTTGCTGGCCCGAGTTTGTCACAGCTACTTTTGAAAATTTATAAGAACCATAAAAGGTTCAAAATTCGAAATCATGGCACTTACAAAACATCAGAAGCTAGTGCACGGTTCCAATTGGTCGTTTTCTATGGTCTACGGCCCAACTGTAGGAGGCCTGCCAACGCTATGTCTTCCGGTACGTGGTCGCCATTACAGAACCTTTCGGCACCAACGGCCATCCGTTCTGCGAGCAATGTGCCCTGTCCATGGCCACTTAAGTTTGGTGATTCTTCGTGTTATGTCGGTAACCTTGGTTCTCCTGCGGATATCCTCATTCCTGATTCAAAATCACGTAAGGAAACTCCGAGCATAGCCCTTTCCATTGCCCTTTGAGTGACTTTAAGTCGTCTGATGAGGCCCATTGTAAGCGACCACGTTTCAGAGCCATATGACATCACTGGCAACACGCACTGATCATAGACATTCTTCTTGAGACACTGTCATCTAGACTAGGTCTCTCTTAAGTATTGCCACAACGATTGGTCCTGTGCGTCTCGCAACTATTGAAAGTAATAATAAATAATAATAATAATAATATTCCACAACTATCACACAACGCCGTCTAGTCCCAAGCTAAGCAGAGCTTGTGTTATGGGTACTAGACAACTGATAAACATACTTATATATTTCTAAATATATACATATATAGATAAATAACACCCAGACACAGAAAAAATGATCGTGCTCATCACACAAACATTTGTCCTAGGTGGGAATCGAACCCTCGACCTCCGGCATAGCAGTCAGGGCCACTAACCACTAGACCAACAGGTCAGTCAGACAAAGTGACATGCTATCATGCCACATAATAATTTTTATTTTGAATTGAATCTTAGTTACTTGTTCTATGTCCTCTAAACGCACCAGATAGTAAACGTGTTTGTAAACGTAGAAGTCTCGGGCTTGCGGACGGCGAGCAATGGGTAGCTAGCCGTCCGACCGTCCGGTAACCGTCTGGACCGAGCCCGAGTCGTCGACGGCGCGTAATGTTCCACGCATGCCTAAAAGAGATGTCAGCAACCGTAGAGGTCCAACAGGGTCGAAGCTTACTGGGGTCAAGGGTCTGATTCTGAAAGGAAGACTCGGCCCCGGTACGAAAGGCAACGAAGGAACTGGAGTGGGTTTTTAGTTAATAAAAGTCTAACACTATCTCTCGCTCCGCCCAAGAGCGGGGAATGTCATTGGATGATTTTCCAACCAAAAAAAACGTAGAAGTCTAGGTCTAGAAAAAGACCACAAAAATTCATTCATTAAAAAAAAATAAGAAAGTTTAACTCATTTCATCATCTCATAAACTCCATTAAATTATCTACCCATCACCACATCATCACATCATCTCATTTTCTACCTATTATACATTCAAGATATTAGCAATTCTAAATTTCTTTAATGCATTCTGTATTTTTGTTTGGCATACATTTCAATTCATTCATAAAATGTTCTTTGTATGGAGTCTATCAATAATTTGCAAGTCATTAAAACTGATTATCAATGGCCAGTTGCCTGTTTTGCTTGAGGATCGTGAGTTTGATACTACTGCATTAGCATAGTCCTTATAATGTTCCCACTGTTGGGACTCAAGCTTCCTCTCTAGGGGAGGGAATGGGCCGTAATCTACCACGCGGACCCAATGCGGGTTGGTGCTTGGTGGATGTCACATCTCTTCGAATTTTTGGTTCGAGGACATGCCGGTTTCCTCACGATGTTTTCGTTTACCGTTTTGAGCGCAGTGGCAATGAAATAAATTACACAAAGTAATGCGCCTGGCTGGGTTTGAACCCGCAACCTACAACTCGTAAGTCGGGGCCGTTACCACTCGGCACCACTGCTCTACTACTGCATTATTAAGACGCATTTAGCATCGAATGTCCTAATATAAAAAAGTTTTCACGTCCTAATATAAAAAAGTTCGCACAATAAATGTGTTCCCTAGTTTTGATTTAGTGTGCGATTAATGGCTTTTGTTAAAACGGGGGACAAAATGTCCCTCAACAACAGCGCTTAATCTACGCGACGCTGCAACGTTACCTCCTGCAACTTGCCCCCCAATATTTTACAACGCATTTACGTGACGCGGGACTTGTTGTTCGACAATTTAACAGCGCTGTGCGTCATGTTGGGAGATATTTAGTCTAGTAACCAGACACCGAGGCCTCTTGAAATACGATTGAAGCAGTGTGGGACTAAGATTGCAAATTGTTAATTTATCGATATCTTCAAAAATAGACGCATAAAACAAATAGTTCCGCAAACTAAAACTAAACTCGCCGCAAAGATAAACAAAGAAATATATATATACGAGTATATAGACTAACTACATGAATATTGCTAATAGAATGGATAAAACTTAACGTATGAAAATACGGAAGCACTGCTGCAATACGTAAAATAAATTAAACTACCTCTTACACAATCTCGCACACACACAGACACACACCCCACATACACACACACGTGCACCCCACACAAACATACACACAACGACACGGAATTATACGCCCCACACATACAACTTTATAAATTTAAAGCTATAAATTGTAAAAACCAAAAAACTATTTAAATATTGCTAAGTTATGAAAGAGCGGAGTCTCCTAATACAGGCATTATTTGCTTACAAGGAGGCTCTAATCACAATTTATTGTTAGAAAATATTTGGTTCTGAAAAAAAAACATTTTCTATTTTTTTGTATAAAAAGATATCAAATTACTTATTTACACATCATCTACTTTTTTGTTTTGAACCAAATGATGACTTTCTTTTCCGGCAGAGTCCGACATCACTATCTAGCCATTTTTTTATTACGTACTAACCAGTTATTCAGTATTCTACATAATACCTACTATATTTGTTGACAGTTTTAAATAGAAATGAGCATTAATTATGTGTTTACATCTTTAATGGCAGTGTGAAAAAAATCTATTGACAATCGGCGCCATTGTGTGAAAATAAAGGATTTATGTCTACATTGTCTGTGGGAAATTATTAAAGTACGAGTAATTAGGGTAGCATTGATTGTATAGGTATAAAAGTAGAGTAGTCTTGCAACTTTAATCTTGAACTTGGGAGAAAGTCAAGGCCATTAGCGTATCCAGTTCCGAAACGGAAACAGATGTCAAAAGTAAATCTTCGCCAAAGCGGAACCGGAAGCAGAAGTGTTAAAACTATGAATAAAAAAAACAAAATTTTGAGCTGATAAGTATTGGCGAACTGTTGGCAACAGAAAAACAAAACAAGCAACAAACATAAGAAAAAAAAAACAGAAGATTTACGCGCTTACGCTAAACATCATGAGGTGCGGTGATGCTCAGAATGAACAAAAAAAAAATTACTATAAACAAAGAAAGTCGCTGCAACACGTTTGTGTATCGCCACCCACGCCGGGGGGGAGTGGGTGGTGGATTACACGACATAGGTATTTTATGATAACATTATATACTTCCAAAATTATCGTTATATTTATTATCTTGCGCTCGAGTACGTAGCGAGTTCATTGTTCCTATTTTTCAGTCTCATTTTTGAAATTCACAATGTTAACAATAGTACCAAGGTTTGACGACTTTATTTTGTTCCATATTCTACTTAAAATAATTCATCATCATCATCATTTTAGCCGAAGGACGTCCACTGCTGGACATAGCCCTTCCCCAAGTGTCACCACAACGAACGGTCCGGTGCGTCTCGCAACCATCGCAGTCCCGCTACTCTCACAATCATCATCATCACACACCGTCATCAGTCCACCTTGTGGGAGGCCTGACTAACTAACTATATCAGGGGCACCGACTCCGTGGGTGCTCGGGGCTCGAGCACCCATGAGAAATAAACAGTGGGTGTCGAGCACCCCTGAGAATAGACATCAAGAAACAGATCAGTAATCGCCTTTTAGGTTACGTATAAATGATAATATTACTTGATAATAAAAACTAATTATATTTTTATATAATGGTTTTATTTTATTATTATATTTTTATCAAACATAATTAGTAATTCAGTACCTACGTAGGATGTAAGTAGGACATTTATTTATTTGTCGGTCGATCAGTGTCTATTTCTCTTCTCATACATGAGCACCCATGAGGTTTTCTAAAAGCGCCCCTGAACTATATTCATTTGAATAAACTACATTCTGTCTAATTACCTCTAAAATATAACATTTTAATTCATATAAACTACATTTTTATCAGACGTTAAGTAGCTAATATCATCATTCTTCATAAACTGACAGGCCATCAAAACGATGTTGATCTTTATGAAAAAAACATTTTAAAGGTTACTGAGTACTCGAAAGAACAGCAAAAATAGTCTGAGTCACTCCTTCTATTTAAAACACGTCGGGCCATTGGCCCATTTTTTGTGGCCTGCAGTACATTACCTCAAGTGTTCCTATTAACTATGATATTACACTGTAGAGCACTGTAATTGGATTTTTTGCGAGTACATTAAAATCATCTTAAAATGGCGCTTGTAATTAATTGTAAGATTATCAACCGTTAGGATGTCAATCACAGGCGATGGGATGTCGTCTTGAACTGATAAACTTGATTTGGTACCGCTGACATTTGAATGGTTTGTCAAGTAGAAATGTAGTATGCGATTAATTGGATTTTAAGCTGTGTACTTACAAGTTTAACGAGAATTTCATTCTAAATAGGTACAAGTACAGTTATCGGCACGGATCTTGAGCGCTCGGCGAAAGAATGGGGATCGCTTTGGGTACGCGTTTTATTTTATTTTTTCTTTTACCTACTAGGTACTAGGTAAAAGAAAAAATAAAATAAAATAGTTTTTTTTTTTAAATAAAACGCGATCGCAAAGCTCTCCCCACTCTTTCGCCGAGCGCTCAAGATCCGTGTCGATACCTGTACCTACTTACTTTACTCTTAGTACCTATACATCTTTCAGTAGTCGAACGGTTTGTCTTAGATACTATTAAACAACCTATTAGAATTTTTTTTGTGAAGGTTTTGTACTCTCAAGTACCTGTCTACAGGTCTAGAACTAACTAACTTCTGATTCACAATAGGCATTTAGTTATACAGCTTTACCGTCAAAAATTTCATGTGTACGAATATCTTAGTTAAACAATAAATCACATCTATTTATGGAACAAAATAAAGGAAACATTAAAATTAACGAGGCATCAAATACCAACATTGTCGACTGTAATCATTTACACTATTTAAGCGACTTTTTATTTATGCGTGTTTACCTACTAAAAATAGCTACTCTAATTAAACCAATAGTATAACGGCTTCGATAAGTGCAATCTTTAGAAATGCCCGGTCCGTGTGGACGTGCCAAACCCGCGTATATGAATAAGAGCTAGCGCGCACTAGTGACTTTTTGTTTACTGTCACCGTGCTTATGAACCGAACATGTGGTGCGCGCACTTGAACACGTGACAGTTGGGTAAAAAATGACAAAAAAATTATTGTCACCCTGACAAAAGAAACCAGTGCTCGCTAGCTCTAATCCTGGCTGCCTGTCGTCAGGCGCTTTCAAACATCCATTTTTAAAATCTTAATTTTTTTTTTCTCCTTTTTCAAAATTTAATTTTTAAAATTGAATATCGAATATGCGCATTCAACTGTTTTTTGTGCGTATCACGTGATAGATTGCTGTCATTCTAAATTAGTTTTTGTAGAATGAACTGTGTCATCAATGAGTTAAAAACAGACATGATCACGAATCTATTGCCGAACAAGTTGTTGACAATATACTATAGCCTTGTATCTATCTTTTGGTATAGTCAAGTCTAAAATTCTCCATCACCTGTCGAATTAGTTAGTTAAACGTGACTTCTATTCATAGTCGGGACTCGGGAGATCATCACTCCAATTTAGACAATAAACCTCACCTAATTAATAGAAGAACCAACACCCAGGATATATCACCCAGCTGATCTGAGCAGTTAATCTTTGTGGGTGGTCTTTGAAAAGGATATGTCAAACTAAATACTGTTTGCAGAACCATGGGATTCTATTGGATAGATTGATTGTGTGGGTGATGATCCCACTGTTTCCTTTGGCTATTTATAAACAATGACAGACTGGACGAATGTTTTGATTAACGATTTATAAAATAGAGGCCACAATTTTGTATCTGTGCCTACCGAATATTATTCTATGGTTCTTATCGTTAATAGCTGTATCTCCCATGCAACATTGAAACGGCTTAACTTATCTATTAGTATAGTACCTATTACTATATTATAAAGAGGAAAGATTGATATTTTTGTATTTATGTTTGTAATGAATAAACTCAAGATTTTAAAAGTTCCTGAAGGAATTCCAGGAATTTTTTTAAACTTTTGAGTGACACTAAGTGACACAGGGTTAGTATTTTCTACTTTGACGCGGGCGAAGCCGCTGGTAGAAGCTAGTTTAAAATAAAGAGGGACTAGTTTGTGAAGACGGCTAGTAAATATAACTTTAATACCACTCTACTTGTTATGCAAAGTTTTAAAGCCCTGGAACGCAAAGAGCTGAACTGAAGAGACACGGGACCACTTCTCCCGCTCTGGGTGGAGCAAAAGGGAGTACCAAACTTTTATCGGCTAAAACCCAAATCTCCCAGGTTGATTAATCACAAAACAGCATCTATGTCATGACATAATAAGCTTATACCATGATTGTAAATAATAAGAAGGTAACAGAATAATTTACCCGGCGAAAGGGAGGAGGCATTCACGACCGATAATCCTTTCACTCATCTGACCAAACCAACACATTGAAATTTACATTGGAAAACCAACTTTAATTTGTACACTTTATAGTTCAATTTATATTGTCGGGTTGCAATACGAATTCGATCTGCCAAAACGTTTATAGATGGTCAGGGCAAAAATAAAAGATGGACGCTCCGTAAGAGATTAATTGGCGGTTGTTAGTAGAAAGTTATTCGTGTGAACATAATTGCTGTGGCTTTTGTACAATAGAACTGTATATTGTTTACTTTTGTAAGTTTTATCGTAAGTCTTGACAGCATTTATCTGAGAAAACTGGCACTGGTCTGACCGAGAAAGAAAGACAAAAAAAAAGTCAATACAAAAAAGGATAGCGTACTTAGCGCTATAATTATTATTAGCCTATTAAATGGTTCAAACCAATATTATAGCATAAGCATAATCAGCTAATAGAGCAGTGGTGGCCGAGTGGTAACGGCCCCGACTTGCGAGTTGTAGGTCGCGGGTTCAAACCCAGCCAGGCGCATTACTTTGTGTAATTTATTTCATCACCACTGCTCTCAAAACGGTGAAGGAAAACATCGTGAGGAAACCGACATGTCCTAGAACCAAAAATTCGAAGACATGTGACATTCACCAATCCGCAACTGGGCCCGCGTAGTAGATTACGGCCTATTCCCTCTCCTAGAGAGAGGAGGCCTGAGTCCCAGCAGTGGGAACATAAAAAGGCTGACTTTGCTTATGTATGCATAATCAGCTTTATAATATGCCCACTGCTGGAAATCACATCTCCTCTCTAGGAGAGGGAATGTTGATGATTGTCATGTCTTCGAATTTTGAGTTCAAGAACGTGCCAGTTTCCTTACGTTGTTCCCAACAATTTGGAACCAAGGAAAAATGGGAACCAAGTTAAATGTTAAGACCAACATTTGGAGATACAACGGAAATGTAACTCCAAAGGTTTATAACAACAAAGTAGCACTTGAAGACAGGGATATCATTAGAAAAGAACAATATGTATGTCATAGTTAATAAAATAAAATAAATAAAATAGTATAATTCTTTCAGCAAAAAACCATCTGACACTAAACTGCATGATTCTCTATTGTTGTATTGTTCATTAAATTTTTATTTCGGATTTGAAATTAAGACCTAAAAATGATTCTGATTTACAAAATTATAAGTTTTCAATGTATGATAAATAAATGATTGCCAAACAATTTTCTTCGAAACGAAGTCTATGCAAAATAATATTATGATTTAAAAAGTTCTGCATTTTATAGCAAAGCTTTTTATAAATAAATCTAACTTTTACCTCTAAGTTTGTTTCAGTGTTTCCTCTCTAGATAGTCAGCTAGGAAACACTAGACTCATATAGTGTTAATTGACAAAAAAACTAACGTGTAAAACGGTTGTTTAAAAAAATGCGTAAATATAAATATGATTTAACAATAAACTAGTAACCTTTAGAAAACTATGCTAGCTACTTTATCTGAGGATAATAACACAAACAATTCCTAGAATAAATACTAATAAATCGATCCCAATAAATCTTCCATGACTCCAGTTGCAGTTTCCATAACAGGCAAAACAACTTACTTAAAGACGTTTATAACAATAAATTAAATAAAGAAATCTATAACAAAAAACTTCCATTCAATATAGGTAGGTAAGTAATAAATATATGACGCGAGAAAAATTTATAGAAGAAGATCACATATTCAATCTAGAACATTCTCTGACAATATTATTTCTATTAACAATAATTTATTTATGTGGTAGTCATTATGGATATTGGTATTATTAATTAAAGTTAGACGCGTATATCAGTTTTTCCAGTGATATCACTGTTTAGAATGCACGGAGCATACTATTGTTACATTCCATTGATGTAAATCATTATTCTGTACTTAAGGTATATTCTGCATGTTGTAAGGTAGATACTCATAGAATTAACCTCTTTACTACTTGAAAGCAGTGGTGTCCGAGTGGGAACGGCCCCGACTTACGAGTTGTAGGTCGTGGGTTAAAACCCAGCCAGGCGCATTACTTTGTGTAATTTATTTCATCACCACTGCTCTTAAAACGGTGAAGGAAAACATCGTGAGGAAACCGGCATGTCCTAGAATCAAAAATTCGAAGACATGTGACATCCACAAACCCGCACTGGGCTCGCGTGGTGGATTACGGCCCTTTCCCTCTCCTAGAGAGGAGGCCTGAGTCCCAACAGTGGGAACATTATAAGGCCGACTATAACCTCTTTGCTATAGTTATCTTCAGGATTATAAGGCCGATCATGTAACTTTTTTATGCTTGCTTATCATTTGTTTTGTCTTTTGCTTCTACTTCTAAATCTTTACCTAAAATGACATTTGTTACTATCTACCATTATTTTATCGATATTATAATTTTTGTACCCACCTGTAAGCATTTCGTAAGAACTATTCCACACTTACTTCCATCTAACTACAATTTGAACACAAGTTATGTGTAGCGTTTTATTTCATTTTTAGCACAAGTAAGTGCAAAAAATGAAATAAAACGTGATATACTCGTAAATACCGAACTTTTAAAAGCTTACCAAACCTTTTTTGAATAAGCTGAAAATATACTGGACAGACACAAAACCACTACAAAGAATGAAGAAATAACAAAACAAATTACAAAATCACAAAAAAGTACATAAAGTGTGTACAATAAAGTGTATATAATAAATAAACCTATGATAAAACTCCAATATAAAAGAAAAATGAATAAAAAATATACTGAAGTGCGAGCGACGTACATGACATGGAAAGCTGCTTAACCATTAAATATAAATAAAGTAAGGTGCACCAATGAGAATGAAGTGATTTCCCATGCTACACCATCATAGTCATAAACCATCAGATGCCAATAAAATACAATATGGCGCTGACAACACGATTCAAATAAAATCAAAGACTATGATGCTTTCTAAGAATATATGCAAAAAATCAGAATAATGACAATTCTATGTCAATATAAACAACGTCTCGGTTACTTTATTTATTATTATACAGCTTTGAGTATGTATGTAAATATATGAGTTCAATATGTGAGGATAAAAATATTGTTAAGCCAGATCATAAATTTCTAGGCGATAAAACAGTTGCCTTTAGTAGATAAGGAAAACTTGTAATTTTCATATATTGTAAAGAAAAATTCTGAACTTAAACCAAAAATAATACTGTTGCATATAGTCGGAAGAAGCATCATAAATCCCTTATGACATCACTAAGTTTCGGACCGCCATCGCCATCAATTTTTTTTTTCCAATTTCCAAATTACTTCTATCGTGAATTTGTGACGTCACAGTGTGGTAAGCCCCTCATCGCCCTCATGCCATGCATGGCGCTTACCCTTTGGCGGAGCTCGTCTTGTAACCGGCGGTACGGGGCCTGTTCCCTTGTCTTCGGGCGCCGCTTCGCCGGATTCTACATCTGCAATCACACTTTGGAGTAAATACTACGTTCGCTAAACGAATTTCGAACCCTTACACATACGTCCGCTTTTTCATTATGGAGAAGGACCAGTTTCATAGTCTGGAAATGTAATGAAGGATAAAAACAAAAATGAAGTAGAATTTGTGTGGTGTCTGTCTGCAAAGATACCCGAACTTATCTGGACGTGATTAATAGGGTTTAATTTATTAAACCCCAAGCGAACGCCGGCGTTCGCTCGCTCATTGTTTTTCTTACGCTACTCAAAAGATTAAGGAGTAAAAGAACCTACAGATGTAGGAAGATTTATGGAAAGCAAAATAATGATACTTCTTTGTATCAATGTGTTCACGCAATGTACACCTGTTTTTTATATCAAAAAGTATAAGGAATTGTTAAGTTATTGTCAGTGCGATTCTCTTTCAAACGACACTTCTAAAGATTTTATTACGTTTGCAAACGATATTACGTTAAAATTGATTGAAACTTACTATTTACTAGACGAAATAATAGCGGGAATATAAAGTTCGATACTCTATTATTTAAATACCACAGAGTTCATTCTGTTGTCGAAATAGAAAGTAGAATTGATGCGAAGAATACAAATTCAAGATAATAATTATGATTATAAAGAAATTGCTTCTACAATTGTGATCCGTATTTGAGACTTCAATCATCAACCTTTCATTCAGTTCAATATTCTTTATCAATGAATTGATGAATATGAACTAATCCAGTCAAAGCTTGTGATAAATCAATGTAACCATTACAGTTATCTGACAGATTGAACAGAACTTCAGATTTCGGTACTTCAGTTCGCATTTGAGTAATTACATCAGGCATACTCCATTAAATTGCGGTACATATGCGGTTTGTTTCCTACTGTCCCTGAGATGAATTGTACATCTTAATTGAAATTGAAATAACAAGTTGATCAATAGGTATGCTTTTTTCAAGTCTTTAATTAAACGTTTTGTTTAAAATATAACTATACCTACTTGTTTTCTTGTACCTAATGTTATATTTTATATCATCACACTCACTTATAGTACTGTGGTATCGAAAGAGATCGCATGAGTTTAAGTTAACGAACTGGCATGTTAAATGTACTTCTAAGGATTTTTTATGTTCTAGAATAGGTTTGAAAATTGAATAGAACAAAATAATGTCTAGTTTTGTCAGTCCGGACGCAACCGTTGTAATGTAATGTTATAATCTTTGATTATAAACTTGTTATAATATTGAAATCCGGTAAAAATAGTCAATCAAGATAAAAGTTTTATTTCAAGTAACAATAAAGATCCTGTGTGTCGCCAAGCGCGACAGTACCTATAAGTAAATTATATGGTGGAATTCTGTGAATGTTTTTTTAGTAAGCTTTGTAGAATTCCCAAAGTGACTGTTCAAAGAACACTGCCAGTCATTACACTCATTATACTTTTTTCTTCTCTGTGTCTATTACTAAAAGCATCTAAAATTAGTCAAAGTAACGTCGACATCGGTCAGTAAACACAGAGAGCCGGCGGGATTCCCAACCTTTATTAATTAGCTAAAATTACAGACCAGACATTTCTGAATTAAAATACAACATCATTATACGAATCATTATGTTATTTTTATAATGCCTTTAGTCACACTTCAGCGTTATTAGCCCTACCTAATTTAAGCTTAGTTACGAGTAATTGCATTTAGGTTCTACCGACCGACTTTGAAGCATACAAAAAAAAATTAAACCGCTGCAAAGTGTGTGTGTAAGAAAATATTTCATGTTTTATAATCCTAGTTGGTCGGAATAAATTATTATGGGTTATTATTATATCTCAGAATCCTGTTGTCCTGGACCTTGAAAAGGTGTACGAGGGGCCGAAACCAGCTCGCAGAGGCCCGTTAGATAATTTTAATGGAACGTAATACCATCCGACGAATATCCCTGTACGCGCTGTGCCAAGCCAAGGACAACACCCGTTTGGTGGGAAATTTATGCGACACATAAAAATGGTCACATGAGAAAAGTTATTATTATTATAAATTCTTTCAAGAGTACGGTTTTAGCAATTATTTATCCTGACATTGAGTTCCGGTCATCGCACTTTAGATGTCCGATAACAATTAGTCTTTCATAAATCTCTCGCCACGCTTGAAAATTCATGAATGTCTTTCAACAATAGCCTAATAGTAAATTGGCGGTCTCGTGGCCGCTGTGTTGCATCGTGTTGCAACTGCTATTAATTTTGTAAATAATGACCAGTCATTTGGCGAAAGCGCACAAGCATTGTCTTACACAAATTTTCAAACAAAGATTTGAAGTGCTTTCATTTAATATGCCAATTTTTAATGGTCATGATCTTATGAATCATAAACCTTGTAAAACCATTAATTACTTTTCTATGGTATTTATTAAATTATTATTAGAAAGAAAGAAAAACATTTTATTTGGCGGAACAAGGCGCTAATTTGGAACTAACAAATTATAAGTATATTAAATGATATATATTTTCTATTACCGACCGTCCACCCTTTTTTAGGGGTGGGAAATCATCAAAAAAATTGTCACGCTCTGGGTGGAACGAAAGGAAGTGTCAGACTTACACCGACTAAAATCCACCTGTGTTCCTTCAGTTGCCCTTTGTCAATCCTGCACATTATATTATTTATGTATTATATTTATGTAAATAGTATACCACGAACTATCTGCGTATCTTTTCTCCTTCTCTGTCAAATCTATCGAAAGGTAGTCTGTAAAATATTGGATTTAGGTATAAGACCGCCCATTGTTACACTGTATTAATTTTGAGCTCGTACTGTAAATATTTGTGCTGTACAATAAAGAGAATCTATCTACCTATTTATCTTTATTCATCGCCTTGATAAATTGTATATGATGCACCTTCTGGTTGAAATTCTCTCAATTATGTTAAAGACCGGACTACAATGCGTTGCAAGAACAACCAATGCCGGAGTCATAAAAAAAATCAAGTGTTAATTTCAAATACATCAGTCTGTCTTGACTGAACTTGTAGGACTTCAATCATCAGCTGAACCAGTGGTGTCAATGGGCTGATATTATGTACTATTTTAATTGTTACAGCCTGTATGCCCAGACAAAAATTATTGATATTGCGAAATTAAAAAAGGCGATAAACCTCTTTTTTTAGTTGGGATAATACCTAATCTAATGAAATCTCTCGCTCTTGGATGGAGTGGGAGGGCGTGTCAGACTTTTACTGACTAAAACCCACTTCTGTTCCTTCTTTGCCTTCATCCCAGGGCCCAGCGTTTCACTTTCACACCACCCGGGGTGCATAAACCTTATAAGAAATACGGTTACTATTTATGTAGCCTCACAAAAACATGTGGAAAAAACTGCATAAGAAACAATTTTGAGAACACTAATTGTATTGCAGTAATTATACCCATTAGCTATTGTTTGACGGTTATTATTTGATATTCAGATAAGTGTATTTTATGCCAACACAGAGGTGAACTGGGCAAATAATTAATTGGATTTCTATTTTTATTTTTTGCTTCAAAGAAGTTCCGACATTTGCATGGTTGACGCACAACTCAACTGTATTCACATTATTTAGGTTTAGTGATTAGTAAGGTTTTTAAGAATTTTTCTACATAATTCGAGTATGGCGCGTTACCACTTTGCTTTAGTTGCTTTTTGCATTTGTTTCCAACCTTTTCTGACTATTAATGATTACACTCCGGAGCAACCCGTAATTCATAAAGTCAACCAGTAGGTTGACTTTATAAATTACGGGTTTATTGGTAATTTTAGTTATTTAGATTATTTATGAAATATATTGATTTCATTATATTTTTAGCTTATAACCCTTTATTACATTTTCCTGGCGTTGGTGTCTCTTAGAAATACACTTATTTATTGATTCGACAATTAACGCATTTTACTATCAATGAAAAGATTAGAAGTTTTTTGTTGTATCCGGGTTTTTTGGTTTTTATTTTAATCATTTATAATTTAATATTTATTTGCAAATATCGTTCTCAATAAATTTATGTAATTAGATCACAACTATGTGCGTATCAAGAAATCAATTGATTATTTTATTAGTTTATTTTCTTGGATTTGAATATTATCACGATTACAATTTTGTACTTTGGTATAATTATCATGTTTTACTATTATGTCACTCTTTGTTTATTAGGTATTCTAGTATATTCTTCAATCGAATATGAATAGGTTTTCCCCTTTCGTAAGCGAATAAAAATAAAAATTATATAAATTTCTTCATTGTTACAAATTCTACCTTCATACAAATTTTCTACAAAGCAAATTCGTCAGCAGCTTCACCCGCGTGAAAGTAGGTTTCTCCATACAAACTTCCAAGCCCCGTTTTACCCCCTTAGGGGTGGAGTATCGTAAAATCCGCGGCAATTCTTAGCGCATGTCTACACCCTATAAGGAACCTACCTGCCAAATTTTAAGATTGTAGGTGTTATCGTTTCTGAGATTTCGTGATTAATCAGTGAGCAGTATTTCGCTTTTATATATAATGATTTATTTAAACTTTATTTAGCGCAAGATGGAGGGTGTGTCATGGTCTGTGGTGATCTGATGGTTGGATGAAATCATCAGGAGGTTCAACTGTCTCTCGTCAAATGTCGCATCTTTTCGAGGTGATCCATCATAGTAACAACTATGATGGACTCAATCACAAAATACCTTGCAATACAAATTTTATTTCAATTTGTCTGAAGATTTAAGTGGTGGTCTCGGAATTAAGTACCTAGAACCTGTATTAGTTATGTCTATGTAACAATCATAGCTGACATGTGACTAAGTTAATTTCACATAAGGAAGATTGTGGCAAATAGAATTCATTAACGTAACACGTTTGTTCAATTGGAATCCAAATATATTTGTACATCAAGATCGCCTGGAAATTTTATATTTAAATGATTGGTTCTCATTGATTAAAATTGTCTTGTGCATTTATTTAGTTCTATTTTATAGTCATATTTACTATTACTACTTGTATATAGCTTCAAAGTCTGGAGCACAGATACCGAGTTGCTAGCCTGTCGGTTTGGTACCGGTTGCATTTCAAGGAGTGTGCATTCGAATCGCATAACTAAATTCCACCAAGCTCATTCCATCATTCGACCACCAGACGTACGGTGATGCGCCACCGTTACAGGGAGACCCCACCCATTCTATATTGACTGGCCTGTTGGTCTAGTGGTTAGTGGCCCTGACCGGAGGTCGTGGGTTCGATTCCCGCTCAGGACAAATGTTTGTGTGATGAGCACGATCATTTGTTCTGTGTCTGGGTGTAATTTATCTGTATTATGTATGTATTTAGAAATATGTTTATTAGTTGTCTAGCACTCATAACTCAAGCTCTGCTTAGTTTGTGACTAGAGAGATTTGTGTGATAGTTGTGGAATATTATTATATTATATACGCACAAGACATTTGAGAAATACTTTTTAATTATGGAACAGAAAACCCATTCCTACAAAAAATCAAATTGTCGCTTGCGATGCTTTTTGAAAACATTCGGTATATCTAGAAAGGGGTGATTATTGAGATGATGACTAAGAGACACCTGATAATGGAGGAAGGCATGTAGTGCCGTCCTTCTGCGACTGATCGAAAGAGTTACCGGGCCCTGGAACGCAAAATGGCAACTGAAGGAACACAGGTGGCTTTTCGTCAGTAAAATGTCACTACCTCTTATTTAAGGGGGAAATCATTTAATGTCTTCTCAGGTCTCCTCTGGTCGTGCGAAAAGGAGTGTGAGGCTTTTACTGCCTAATACCACACCTGTGTCTTTCAGTTGCTATTTGCGATCTAGGACTACGGGTGTCCTTTATAGAAATTCCTCACGTTTCTAGCTAGCGGGTATCGGCCCTGCTGGGCCCCTACGGTTTGCATACATCTCTTTGACGAGCACGTGGATTACTACGCGCTGTTGACGACTGGGCTCGGTCCAGTTAATTACCGGACGGCCGGACGGCGAGCTACCCATTGCTCGACGTCCGCAAGCCCACGTCTACCGTGGCTGATAGTCGGGGTCGGGGTGGCTGAGGCGTGAGGAACTTCGTTCCCTAACGCGTGCGGCCTCCTCCATCGCTACCATTACTGCTTCGCGGAAGGAGGCGACCGCCTGCCATTTCTTCTTGCTCCGGACCATGACCTGAACCAGGGCCCGGCGATATCACTACCTCTAGCTCCACCAAGAGCGCGAGGGGTTGTTTGATGGTTTCCTAAATGAAATAAATTGAGAAAAGGACGGTTTACCACAGCTTTTTGAATCTTTTTCATTCTCTAACACAGAACTGTTCGCACTGTAGTTTTTTATTGATATAATGCCTGGGTCTTCATAATCACTTACACTTACAATGTTTTACATGCGAGTTTGTTTATTTTAATTTTATTCATGTCGCACTTTGAAAGTCCAAAACATATATTTTTAATACATAAGGAGCGATTGTAAAACCCCCAGTCTGAAGAACTTACTAAGATTTATTTCAGTGGCTACTTAAATTGATACAAGGTATTTGAAAAATATGTAACTAAATACTAGCTTTAACTCGCGGCTTCGCTCACGATTATTTAAATTTTGGCAATTAATTTGGCTTTTTGTTAGATATGAGATGCATTAACGTAAATACGATAAACTTACGTATTACTTATCTCGTAACACACTATTAAAATAAATATATGAAATTAGACACAAAATTCAATTAGAATTATAGAACACGATTAGAACATATACAACAGTCCGAAATAAATTATCGGGCAGTTGCCGGCCCAGACACAACATTCGGACGATCTTACCATTTCAGTGGAGGTTTGCGCATACCTTCAAATATCCTAATTCAAAAGATACGCCATAGCACCCTAAATTAATTGTGACTGTTGAAAGTCATTGTGCTTTAGCATAGGCATTGCGACTACCACGAAATTGTCCGGCATTTTTGCTGAACTGGACATATTTGGTGCAGGCGCGAGAGACACAATGTTAATAAAATATTTTTCTTTCTTTCTTTCTTTATTTCCCTCGAGAACAGTACTATTTTTTTTAATGACACCCTTTACCCCTGACAACGCTTATGCAAAATTTCGTGATGACCACTTCAGTGATTTATGTGATCCACTAGGCCTACAGGGAATTTCTGAAAAGGAAACTCATGGTCCTAGAACGCAAAGGACAACCTGAAGGAACATAGGTCGGTTTTTGTCAGTAAAAGTCCGTCACGACCTCTCTTTCCACCCTAGAGAGGGAAAAGTCAATAGATGATTTACCACCCCGAAAAAAGTGGTTTAGGTGTGGTAACAAACTTACTTTCGCATTTTTAATATTAGTTAGGAAGTTGAGATTATAGTAATGTTTACTTATGTCAATAAGCCCCATTTTCCAACTGCCTACTTTACTTAGGTAGTGTAATTCAATATTTGTTTTGCCACGAGTTACGCAGTTACAACAGTGGATTACACTGTGTGCTTATGCTTAAATTATATGTGAGAACTCAACACGATGTTTGTATAAGAGTAACGAATTGGACCGTTTTCATGAAAAAAAAAACTGGGCAAGTGCGAGTCGGATTCGCGCACTGAGGATTCCGTACAAACGAGTTTGTGAAACTATTCACAAACTCGTTTCCCGAATTTTAATTAAATTCCCGAACATTATTCGAATCGCAAACAACAAATTTTCTGCTTTCAGATTTATTCCTATATCTATACTATATGACCTTGCTTTATGCCCAATTTCTGAATTCTGGTTCAACGGGAAGTACCCTATGAATTTTGATTCTATATACGTTTCATTTTTTCACAGCTTTAAGGGACCGCAGATCTTAGTGTATGGTTTTAATTTCAAATAGATACCTTCACGCCTTTCCGAGATAAAGGGTCTTGACAGACACACAGACGGACGGACAACAAAAAGGGTTCCCTTTTTTCCTTTTGTGGTACGGAACCCTAAATATATAAATGATTGGTCACATTTTGATACTGAAGTATACTAAGTAAGAAACGATTTCTATTGTCCATCGAATGATATGCCTTTGCAGGTCTATCTGTCTAGGTAGGACCTGTAGAGCTCAACCTGGGGGTGTACCGATCCGGAAACCTGTCAGCAACCGGTGTGTTAAAAATACCAGTAGACACTATATAACAAAAATCAAACCATTAAAACAATTGCCATTAAGGTATTTACGCATGGCAATGCCACAAGAGATATCCTGGGCGTCATGAGCCGCAAGACGATTCCTGGCCACCGTCGGCACGGGCTAGCGGACGACGAGCAATAGGTAGCTCACCGTCCGATAACGACCAGGCTAGGGTCGACGGCGTGGTGTGTTTTACGCGCGCTTCAAAGAAATGTCGGCATCATCGACGGGGCCCGTTTGATGCTTGCCAGGGCTCCGGGGTTGTTTGAAAGAGTCCTCGCATCCCTGGAATGCAAAGGGCACCTAAAGGGTAGGCTTAATCGGTAAAAGTCTGCCACCCCCTCGCTCCAATAACAATGGGAAAAGTTATTAAATGACTACCCACCCCAGAAGAAACCGGGCCTTGGTACAGGCCATGGTCCGTAGCGAGGAGGAGTGGCAGGCGGTCGCCTCCTTCTGCGAAGCAGTAATGCTAGCACAGGACGAGGCCGCACATGCACGCTCGAGGCAATGGCCTTCGCGCTCCAGCCGCCGGAATTCTGATCCCGATTTCCGGCCACCGTAGGCGCGGGCTTGCGGACTGCGAACAATGGGTAGCTCGCCATCCGATCGTCTGGTAACCGTCCGGACCGAGCCCAAGTTGTCGACGGTGCGTAGTGTTCCACGCGCGCCTCAAGGAGATGTCAGCGACCGTAACCCAGCAGGGTCGAAGCCTACTGGGGCCATGGGTGATGCGAAAGAGATCCCCCGGACCCTGGTAAAATGGCAAAAAAGGAACAGGAGTGGGTTTTTTTATCTCCAGTTCCGCCTAAGAGCGGGGCATGTCACTAGATGATATTTCCAGCCGAAAAAAAAAACCACAAGAAAAAGATATTTACGCATAGCCAACCCTAGCACCGTACTAAAACATAACTAATTACCAATAAGTACCTAAAAACAATTGGTCCGATACAAAACAGGTGTCTTATAAAACCATCACGTTACCCACATGATCCTCAAGTTATGCACGGATTGGACACACTCCGTCATTCCTACGTCAGGTATTGTAACGCACGCACGCGTAACGTAACCGCACGGACACACAGTCATTGTTCTTAGCGGACTTTTGACAAACATATCTGCTTTTCCTCAATGTCATGTGACATACTTGTGATATGGTGCGTGTCTATAACAAATTATATGATGCGAATAACTAATAGATGTTTTTTTTCAAGGTGGGAAATCATCCAATGACTTCTCGCGCTCTGGGTGGAGCGGGAAGGCGTGTCAGACTTTTACTGACTAAAACCACACCTGTGTCCTTCAATTAGCCTTTGCGTTCTAGGACTATGGGTTTCCTTTTCAGAAATTCTCCGCGGTCCTAGCTAGCGGGCATCGGCCCTGCTGGGCCCCTACGGTTTGCTGACATCTCTTTAAGGAGCGCGTGGATCACTACGCGCTGTTGACGACTGGGCTAAAAAAAAAACTGGGCAAGTGCGAGTCGGACTCGCGCACTGAGGGTTCCGTACAAACTTAAAAGGTAAATTGCGGTTTACGATTTATGACGTAATAAAAAAAACTACTTACTAGATCTCGTTCAAACCAATTTTCGGTGGAAGTTTATAAGGTAATGTACATTATATATATTTTTTTTTAGTTAGTTTTATCATTCTTTTATTTTAGAAGTTACGGGGGAGGGGGACAATTTTACCACTTTGGAAGTGTCTCTCGCGCAAACTGTTCAGTATATAAAAAAATGATATTAGAAACCAATATCATTTTTGAAGACCTATCCATAGATACCCCACACGTATGGGTTTGATGAAAAAAAAAATTTAGTTTCAGTTCTAAGTATGGGGAACCCCCAAAATTATTTGTTTTTTTTCTATATTTTGTGAACATCTTAATACGGTTCACAGAATACATCTACTTACCAAGTTTCAATAGTATAGCTCTTATAGTTTCGGAAAAAAGTGGCTGTGACATACGGACGGACAGACAGACACATGACGAATCTATAAGGGTTCCGTTTTTTGCCATTTGGCTACGGAACCCTAAAAAGGGAACATAAGTATGTTGCCGTGGTAAAAAAGTATCCTATAAGCTATTCCAGGACATGGTCTACCCGTATGCCAAACACAATTTAAATCTGTTCATCTGTTTGAGCGTGAAGCATATCATCCACACATACAAACTAAGCGTGTATGAATTTGGTCCATTCTTGTTCAGTCTTGAAACAGCGCGAGTATCGCACCTTTTTTTTTTCAAAAAATAAATAAATAATAACAATTTGGAATTTGAATTGAATTTGGAGTCTGTATCTGTGTATAATCTTAATGTACCATATACTTAGAAATAAATATTGCTTTCTATCTTTTTTCTTTCTCTTTTTCTTTCTTTCTTTATTTAAGTCACTAAGCTCGATCAAATCCACATTATGCGTGTTACTATGCTGTTACATAAGTACCTAACCATTAACTATTACAAGAGATAATTTAAGTTATTTTAAAACTTAAACTCCGGTATCATGACACGTCACACAATTTTATCTACCTGATAAATGGATTTTAATAAAATATTTGATATTATTATCTTGATCATTGAGATTACCTACTGACATAAAAATTCAATAAAAATTATTGTCTTGGAATGCCTTGGCCAATATTTTTGGGAAACAGTATTTACAAATCTTCATATTTATAACTGAAGTATGCACATGATAATTAAGGCGTACATAGTATTCACTACAATAATATTGCTACCTTGAAATAATCTATCATTTAACATATACTTACTAATATTGCATACATAATACATATAATCAAATTAACACAAAAATTAAATCGATTAAGAAATAAGATAAACAAAACTATAATGTATCAAACACATAAAAAAATAATTCAGAACATTGAAAATGAATTAAATAAATTGAAAACATTACAAATAAATTCAACTCAATAAGTTTGCCGATCCGTGAGAAAACTAACCGACGCGAAGACGGAGTCAAAAGGAATGATTTGTCATCACTATTAAAAATTTAAAGTCGGTAAATATTTTACTGTCTCATAATATCTTCCTAAAGCTAATCTCAATTTCATACGAATTGCAGTCACGACTTTTATACCAATTTCGCAGCAATCGGGCCGAAAACAAATGAGCGAAGTAATCAGTTTGAAACCGTGAAATGTAAATCTAAAACACACAGAAACTCTGAGGACACGACCTACATTAAAGTAGACTAATTTCAGATTTTGTATAATAGTTTATTTTCGCGACAATTCCCGCAATAAAATAGTTGTTTACACACGCTCTCATAGTTACGCACAGTTTACACGTAAACGACTTTTTCGTGCCAACAAATAGGAAAACCAGTTTTGATAGTTGCTGATATTTCTTACGGTTATTATTCAGAAGTTTTTCAGAGGATTCTTGAATCGTTAAAAGTAAATTGCATTTAATAAATTAACAGATAAATGGATCCAAATCACCAGGACCATAGAATACAATAAAGTATATATAAATAAACAATAAATAAATACAAAGGGCAACTACAGTAACACGGGTTAAGTCAGTTAAAGACTTTAACTGACTAAAGCCCACCGGACGTTGCCACCACTGAGTGCTCTAGCAAGTTATTTAATGATTTCTCACATAATAAAATACATACAGGGTTATTTGTAGAACACCAATAACCTTGCAGGACTGTATTACTAACATCATAAACAACAACTTTTGTTCTATGACTTTTTACAAAAACATAATTAATTTACCAAAAACAAACATTCAATATTTCGTTGTTCTATCTAACACATTTCAACTCTGTATTTTGCTATACCAATTTAATATACGTCTGTATGACCGCATCAAGCACCCCTTAACCTTTCAAATACCGTAATTAGAGACACAATAGACAGACAATGAGAGAACGAACGGAGTTTGCTTGTGATTTAATGAATTAAAAAAACTTTTTGCGATTCGGCAAAATCTTCGTATCGTGTTTTCATGGGTAAGTTTGAACGGAGCCCTCTGTGCGCGAGTCCGACTCGCACTTGCCCGGTTTTTTTTATTATTATTGATAGGGTCGCACTTGACCACTATCTCACCTGATGGGAAACGATGATATGGTCGACGAAGGAGCACGCTTACCTAAAACACATACCCCTATTATAAAACAAAGTCCCCCACTCTGTATGTCTGTTCGTGATAAACTCGAAAACTGCTGAACAGATATTCACGCGATTTTCTCCAATAGACAGTTATGATTAATCAGGCATGTTTAGGTGTATAATACATGCATTTTATAGTAGAAACAAATCGAGAATTTTCTAAATTTCGAACAACTTTAAAATAACTCCTAATAATTAATTAATAAAAAAATATAATAATTTGAGAACGGTGGTGGTTACGGTTGATTGTGGTGGATTACGGCCCATTCCCTCTCCTAGAGAGGAGGCCTGAGTGCCAACAGTGGCTACATTATAAGGCCGACTATGATATGCTATGTTAATAATTAATTGCTTTCCCCACTATCTATGTGAAACATCATAAGAATGCACTTCTTATTAGTTTTACGCAAGCTTGCGATAACATTGTTTATCAACGTTAAGCTGAACTGTCCAGAAGTTTGTCTTAGATAATAATAGACTGACGGTTTTGTATTATAATGATTATTTTGTTTTTTGTGTTAATATTAAATAATATAATAATACAACACCATCTAGTGACTCTAGTCCCAAACTAAGCAGAGCTTGTGTACACTTATATATTTCTAAATAATACATACATATTATACTCGTATATAAATCATACATAAAGACAGAACAAATGATCGTGCTCATCACACAAACATTTGTCTTGGGTGGAAATCGAAGCCACGACCTCCGACATAGCAGTAAGGGCCACTAACCACTAGACTCACAGGTTAGTCAAAAAATTATTTGACCCATAATGGTCTTTAACTGAGTGAAGATTGCATTTAATGTTAGAAAAATAACAAGTAAAAGTATTTAAAACAAATTAAATACTAAGGTAATTCAATTATTATGAAACAGATGTGATAACAATTTTATATAATAGAACTAGCGACTCGCCCCGGCTTCGCACGGGTGCAATGTCTTCTGAATATAAAATCTTCGAAAATATTAATTTAAATAACATGCTGTAAAGGACCATATTGATCTATATTAAATGCACAATGTATTTAAGGTATTTAATTTGATAAGGATTAATGCTAAATGCTGCTTAAAATCGCTTCGTAAATAAGACATTATTTCTCGTAAAAAGTAAAAGATAAAAAACGGTTATTGTGGGTTATCCCTAAGAGAAGATATACCATCGTGGACTTTTTTATAGACCTTTTTAAGGTATACAATACTGTAGTATATTATTTTCATCTATCTCGTAGGGTTCGTTAAACGCTGGTTCGTTTGCAATGTAAGCGCAAAAAATGTGTTTATTTACGACATCACATTAGAAACCTTTAAAATAACCAGTGTTTCTCTACTATATTATGCATGTAATATACATATAAACCTTCCTCTTAAATCACTCGATGTATTAAAAAAAAACCGCATCAAAATCCGTTCCGGTGTTTTAAAGAACTAAGCATAGATAGGGACAGACAGACAGCGGCGACTTTGTTTTATACTATGTAGTGATAAACAACAGACTTTGAGCTTTACGATATTGAAATTAAATCATTTTTACTTCTTTAAAATATGCTTACAATACTTTGCAAGCATATTTTCAGAACAGCATATTCTCAGAACAGAAAAAACAAGTCTCTATTCACTCTTTTTTCTATTCCGTGAACACATTAGTAACTAACCGTGATATTATAGATTATATTTTTCTGTCGATATTTTTTTTTTATTTTGCTTTGTGTTACGTGTAGTCTGGACTGGTCCAAACTGTCCTCTAAAACCTATTAATTGTAATAGGGAAAAATTGTAATTTTTTTTTTTTTTTAAATATCTTCGAGTTTCTTGCCGTTTCTTCTCAATAGGAAACGACCACCAACTTTTGACGTTTTATAAGTGAACTATAGTTAGTACTGTTAGGCCCATTTGTGAAAAAAATATAATTTTACTAGTTTTGAACTCACCCCTAAATAAAAAATAAGAATAGGCCGACCCCTCTCCCTAGTGTTTAATATTTATTACGTAAAAAACTAAAGAAAAAAAATATTGTTTCGTTGGTTTTAATGCTTATTTTTTTATAAATATTTTTTTTTAGGACCGTTCACCAGTGGGGAGGCGCAGTGATGTTGCCATCAAAATAGTTTACCTACACGCATCCGAGCGCATATCGTCATCAGCGGTTGCCCGCGCTTTTTCGGATTTTGTGATCTTACGTAAGAACCATCAAGAATATCCGATCCCTTTGTAAGTAAAAATAAGACATGATCGGCCCACCTCCCGCTTTAAAACGTCTTACGAAATAAATGAATGTCCCCTAAGATGTTGGTCGATTTTCGTGGCTATTAAGTCATTGGCTAACATGACTGTTGACAGATACAATGACCGCCGAGTCCACATCCTGCACGTCGACCACTTCGCGAGCCAATTGAAGTGTTTTGCTGAATAAACTGTTAATCATTTGTTTCCTTCTCAAAACTTTCCTCATGACATGGGAGTCAGAGATTATTTTTTTAGCAAGTCTAGTGTGGATGTCAGACTCATAGATACTCTCAAAACAATAGCTATTCTATCGATATTGTTGAAATAGGGTGTCATAAATAAAGGGGTTTATTTATTTATGTTTGTTTTATAAATACATTAAAACACGACAATTATATAGCCCATTGTCACAGCTTGCATCATTGGTTTATTTACAGAAGTAAATAGATCCGGTGGCATTTTATAGTATGTACCTACTGTCTGATGACCACATCACAGTATTTTGAGAAATAGAATCGTAAAACTATTTATGACATAACCCACTTGTTTTCAACTTGTTTTACAACTTTTATGACATACTCCCGGGATAAAAGGCCTCCTGTGTGCTATTCCAGGACATGGTCTAACCGTGTAGCGAGTTTAATCGAAATCCGTTCAGCCGTTCGAGCATGAAGAAGTAACAGACATATACACACATACCCACAAACTTTAAACATAATATTAGTGTACAATGTGTTTGAATAGATTCGGGTAATGTCGACCTCATCATCGCTTACTATTAGGTGATAATGTGACCGGCCTTTCCGGCGTTTCCGGCCACGGCGACGGTGAACAATGGGTAGCTCGCCGTCCGACCGTCCGGTAACCGTCCGGACCGAGCCCAAGTCGTCGACGGCGCGTACTGTTCAACGCGCGCCTCAAGGAGATGTCAGCAAACCGAAGCCCAGCAGGGTCGAAGGCTACTGGGGCCAAGGGTCTGATTCTGAAAGGACGACTCGGCTCTGGTACGAAAGGCAACGAAGAAACAGGAGTGAGTTTCTAGTCAGTAAAAGTCTGACACTATCACCCGCTCCGCCCAAGAGCAAGATTTTGTCATTAGATGATTTTCCCACCGAAAAAAAAACCAGTACAATTACAGTAAAGTTTCACTAAACTAAACTTTTCATAAACCCAGTAAAGTACTGGTACATTTGAACCCTGAAATCACATTTAGGTTAATGTCTATAAGTGGTATTATTTGTTAAGTATTTATTATACAGTGCCGACTACTGTGCATTACTTTATCTTAGATACTACTCAGAAGCACCAGTTAATCCCACTCTCCGTAACAATAAGTAGTTTTAAGTAAAACTTGCTTTCCTCCTAAAGCAATACATACAAAGGAGAAAATATTGCTACCTATTCTAGCAATAACCCACAACCCACGGAGATTAACCAATAATAAAATGACTGGCCTGTTAGTCTAGTGGTTAGTAGCCCTGAGTGCTATGTCGGAGGTCGTGGGTTCGATTCCCACCCAGGACAAATGTTTGTGTGATGAGCACGATCATTTGTTCTGTGTCTGGGTGTAATTTATCTATATAAGTATGTTTATCAGTTGTCTAGTACTCATAACACAAGCTCTGCTTAGCTTGAGACTAGACGGCTTTGTGTGCTAGTTGTGGAATATAAAACAAAATAAAAAAAAATAAGTGTCTGCACAGACACAGGTACACTCCCTGCTCCTTCACTCTCATAGTATGCTGGGATGGCAAACCGACACGACTGTGGAGAGATCAGACGCAAGACCAACTTCTTTACATCCTTTCTGAGGCACGATGGGTCACAAACCAACTTCCATACTCTGGGTTGCTACGGAATAATTCCTAATGGAAAAATCCAATAGCAATCTCGCGTGCCAGTGAGGCTGTTAAAAAACCCCTTTATATCCCTATTAAAGATCTCAATGGATCATCTCACAATCTAGGCTAGGTTCACGAAACGATTCAGTGGCACGTTTAGCCGTTCATTCACACGGTCATTCGCGTGACATAATCAAGCACTGGCGTGCCGATTGTGTAATATGTTGGCGCTGACAGACACACGATCTTCCCTGTTGACAATTCTAAAATAGATCCCTATATTCAAGTCGTTGCTCTATCGCTTGGTATCGCTTTTTGTGTAGCGCGGCTGCAGTGTTGTGAAGTTATAAGTTTACGTATGTCGTAAAATTACATTATTACTTGTACATTTTAACATTAAATGGACACTTTTATCTGTAAGTACTAATATTATAAAGCTAAGGAGTTTGTTTGTTTGGTTGAATGCCTTAATCTCAGAGCGGACCTACAGGTTCGAATTGAAGAAATATTTTAGTCTTAGCTCATTTATCGAGGAATTCTACGAGTATATATGTATACTCAACTGGTTATATACTCAAATCAACTCAACTCGAAAATATTTTATTTTATATTTTTAGCTATTTTAGCTAGCGCACGGTTACAATTGGTCGTTTTTTATAGAGAAGAACCGGCAAGAAACTTCATGGAAACTTTCTTAAAAAAAAAAAGTTGTTCCACAATATTTCCATAATAAAATATTAATAGATATGAAAGGACTATGTAGACCGGTCAACTTTGCACCTAAAAGCACAATAAAAATATTAATCTATGAATCCACAGAGTCTACAGTGTATATCCTTACGCTACGACCAATAGGAACGGAGCAGTAATCAAGGACGCGGGACAGCTGACCAGTTCCACAGTTTATTTGTTTGTTTGATGGCTGAAAGTCGTATCGTAGATAATAAACACGAAAATGCTTTTCAAGTTATACGAGTTTTCCATTCACGCCAGTACAGTAAACAAGAAAAGTGAGTTTTTTTATTCCAACATTGATATAAATTACAGTCAATAGTTTGCACGTTAACCTGTATCGCTTATCAATACAAACATTATCGAAACGGAACATTACTGTAATAAACAAAATTAAATGTTCAAGGTGAACAAGATGACTGAAGTTATAAATGAAATAATGATTGAACAACGCTTTCACAGGAAAAATAAAATGTATCTTATCGTCGTGGACATTTTAATGATACTTTCTCGAATCTATAAAGTCTGTCTGTTTATATTGTAGCTTATATTTGTATCTGTAAGTAACGGTTTTATTAAATTAAGAATTCTGAGTATACACGTAGATGGATGGAGAAGAAGAGGGAGGCCAAAGAAAAGATGGATGGATTGTGTGACAGGACAAAATGGAAGAAAAAAACGTGTTGCGCCGACCCCAAGTCAAATAGGACAAGGGTAGGAAGAAGAAGAAGAAGTGAGGATTTTATTAATTGGTACAATTGAATGTGCAAATATTGATGAATTTGTAACTTAATAGGGTCCTTTTCCACTCGCCTATCGTCAACAGCGAGCATGGTTTAAAAGCTTGTTGCTTCATCTAACGTAATCCAACGCCTGAAAACTCTGTTGGCATTCGGTAATTCCAAGATTTACTGAAATATTTCACAAAACTTGTTCCAGGAAATACGTGTTTTTAATAAACCCTTAAAAGTTTTTCAGAAAACTTGTCGTCATTCAGAATCTCCATTAAATGTGCAAGGCTTCTATTGATGTTCTTTTTTATATTTTTAATATATATGTATATGAGTACATTATGGAGGACCAAAGTCCAAGTAAAATAGCAGATTTTCAGGGGTCTATACTGGATTAGTTTTACACAAATTTATGTTTTGATTTCTATAGAAGCCTAGATAATATCCACAAGATAGCTGTGTAACCAATATATCTAGAGAAATATGTGCAATAACATCATAACCACGTAAAAGCAGTTGTATGAAAATGTACTTCGAAAAGGACGCTCTTAACTAATTCTGACAGAAATTTAGTCTAGTTACATTCATACATAAAACTCACGAAGTATGTGATAAATTCTCATTATCTCTCTAACCTTATCTCAATTGTATTGGGATCGGGTTTCCAGTGTAACCGGATGCATTTGATTACCAGTATTTTACATGGAGCGACTGCCTATTAGACTTCCACTACCCAGTAATCGGGTAACACGATAATCCTTAGATGGACTGACGGTCAGACTTTATGGCGTCTGACTACCAGTAACGACTGTCGAAGATCTACCAATGACAACAATAATAAACGTCCTACGATTATTTTTCAATAATCAATTAATTTAAAGTATGTCGTGGCCAGATCTTAGAAACATCAAAGATTGATGATATTTCAATCATCGTTTGGCCTACTTTATTTAAACTTTTTACTATCATAGAAATCCTACACCAATGATATGATCAAACGAGGGTTGACATATCATCAAATGTTAACGTTTAAACGATCTGGCTAGTTTACTTGGTCATTTCATGAAGTGATCAATTTCTAAGATCTGGCCACGACATATATAAAAGAAGAAACTGACTGACTGACATATCATCGCACAGGCGAAACTACTGGGACTAGGAGAGTGAAAATTTTCACAAGGTTCTCTTTCAAGACGTAGGGAAGCACTAAGAAAGGATTTTCCAAAATTCACCCCCTAACGAGATGAAACGGGGGTCCAAAGTTATTATGGAGAAACCTACTTTAACGCGAGCGACGCCGCGGGCAGAAGCTAGTACCTAATAATAGACTTTATATCAAGTTGCAACACAAATAAAACCATTCGACATGAACAGATGACAGTGTGCAGGGCACATTGCTCGTAGAAAAGATGGTCGATGGGGCCGAAAGATTCTGGAGTGGCGACCGCAGCGTGAACCAATGACCTGGTGAGAGTTGCGGGAATGCGAGACGCACAGGACCGTTCGTTTTGGTGACACTTGGGGGAGGCCTATGTCCAGAAGTGGAAGTCTTTCCGTTGAAATGATGATGATAACATGAAACTAACACCCTGTTTCTGAACTACCTGCACGCGGGCGAAGTGGCTAGCAGAAGCTATTCTAATATAGTTTGCAAAATGCACTCGGTAGTAATATAACATGTCTGTAACCAGTCTATCGTTATCTGCCATATTTACGTCATTGAACAATCAATATCAATCTATCTACCTGGCTTTTTCACATCTGTGTTAGAGGTTCCTAGTCAGTAGCGTAGCTAGGAGTGGGCTAAGTGAACCCTCGTCCACGGCCTCGCACCCAAAGGGGCCTCGCACAAGCGAGGGCTTTTTAAAAACGAGGGTTTTTTTTATAATTGATAGGCTCCCGTTTGACCACTATGTCTCCTGATGTTATATGACAATGTGGTCGAACACTGGGTTGCGTTGCGACAGTCACTGTCTCGTTTTCGAATTTATGAAAGAAAAAGGCCTCAATTATGTGCCTTCGCCCACGTCGACGCCTCTGTTCATAGTCTAAGCGAGCAGTGGTGGCTCAGTGGTAACGGTCACCACTTACGAGTTGTAGGTCGTGGTTTCAAACCCAGCTAGGCGCATTACTTTGTATAATTTATTACATCACCACTGCTCTCAAAAGGGTGAAAGAAAACATCGTGAGGAAATCGGCATGTCCTAGAAAAAAAAAACCGAAGACATGCGACATCCATCCACCATCCACCACTGAGCTCGTGTAGTGGATTAGGGCCCATTCCCTCTTCTAGAGAGGAGACCTGAGTCTCAGAGTTATAAGGCTAATTATGCTTATGTAAGGGTCGGTGTCGCTTTCAGCCCTGAACTTTTGATGAAACATGATATAAACATTGATAGGCCTTCTGACGTTAGGCAAGTGACGCCACTTACATGGAGTTGCCCAGATGCAGGAAATGTATCATCAACAAACAGGTACGGATGTCTAGTCTGTGGCTGAAATGTAAGTTAGGAGTGGGTTTTAGTGAGTAGAAGTCTGACACTGCCCAGATTGGCTCGTCTGGGCCTATGTCTAGATCTTATTCCCTGTGTTTTTCTGAACATTTTACTCATTTAAAACCACACTCATAACATAAATATGCAGTAAACAACACAATATTTTTAGAAACAGGTATGTGTAGATTTTTTTTTCACATTTCTTTCAATGTTTTCTCTAAGGGCCAACGCTGCATTAAGCGGGCGCCCGCGCGGGCACCCGTGGCGTGACATCGCGCGTGTGTCGTGTGCGGCGGTCCCTGTAGCGGAAACCGGATTATTAACTGCACAGTGTCGCTAGTTCAACTTTAACTGTGTGCATGTAGTCGTGTCGATGGAGAACTTTAATGTATTATTACGTAGCAAAACCCCACGACTGTTACCCGCGCGGCAAGCCGCGAAGGAGCACTTTTGTATGGGACCGCGCGGGCGCTCGCTTAACGCAGCGTCGGCCCCAATATGATGTATTCGGATTTAAAAATCTGTAACACGATTATTTTGGACAAAGTGATAGTAAGTAATTAATTATAGCTAATCTTTACAGCTGTGATAGTAAGAATAGATTGATAATGTGATTATAATGAATTGATAAATTCATGTTTGGGTTCCTCGAAATATCATAACTTTGATTTCTACTTTTAATTTTCCTTAATTTTAAAATAAAGAAGCCGATCTTTGATGATGATTCGATCTATTTATTATTTGATATTATTATCTATAAATGTTTATTTCAATGGTATTTTTATATTTGTCGTTTCTTAAGGAAGATATCTAAATCGTCCCGCCATATCTTTCTTGGTCTACCACGACCATGTCGTGCGATTTCAGGGCACCAATTTTGTGTTTTTCCGGCCCACCGCTCGATCGGAATGCGTCAGATGACTTGTCTTAAGAATTGGCTCTCAGGAAGTGGGAACTATAGAAGGGGAGGGAAACCTTTGCCCATTAGAGGGACAGTATAGGGCAATAAAATTAATATATAGGTCGCCTTCCTCATATTGTGACACCATTTTACGATGATTACAAGCAGTTCGTTAATTCCAATTATGGAGATACTTCTAAGCATTTTCCTGTAAACACATGTTTATTTTCAGAAAGTAAAGTTCAGTTTTTTCCTGTTAATTAAATTGAATTTGAAAACCAGTTTAATGGGTACAAAAACTAATCAAGAGACAATAGAGTCGTGGAGGAAAATTGCTAGGAAATTGTTTTACTATTCCTTTTCAACAAGTCACGTAATTGTCTGTGATAATACTTTTATGTTGATTGAAAAATTTGACACTTTAATAAAATACCAATATGTACCTAGATACATACTAGTATATTTAAAATGCTAGGCATGGATTGTTTCGCTACAGTACAACTGACTGGCAGTGGTGTTTTAAAAATAAACAACAACGCAAAGTGAAGTCAAAAAATTCTTTTTTCTTTACTATATATTATTTTCTGTAAAAAAAAATTACCTATACTTGGAATTAGTCCTGCTCGTGCGTGCATTTAAACTCACATACACAAGACGCCCCCAAACACGGAACGACTATATGTAGGCCAGGGGCGCCGGTCTTTAGAAAACCTCATGGTTGCTCATGCTCATTTGATGACTCGAAAAAGTGGCGAAGTGTGAGAAGAGAAATGCACACTGATCGACCGACAAATACATAAATGTCCTACTTACATACTGCGGAATAACGAAGGCACCACAAACACCCAGACCCAACACAAATATCTGTTTCATCAACAAACATTTGTGTTGGTGCGGGAATCGAAACTTGCGGCTCAACCGGCGCTATAAACTACAGCGCTAAACGGGTCGTCGGGTAATGAAAAAACGCTCATCCCTAAAAGGCGATTACTGATCTGTTTCTTGATGTCTATTCTCAGGGGTGCTCGGCACCCACTGTTTATTTCCCATGGGTGCTCGAGCCCCCGAGCACCCACGGAGTCGGCGCCCCTGCTGTAGGCCATACAAATATTTGTTTCGTGCGGGAATCGACCACCAACCACGCAGCGCAGCATCCAATCGCTAAATCACTGCGCAAACCATACCGCCATTACAAAAATTTCAATAATTGTTGCAACATATTTAGAAGGTAGATAAGTACCTAATGTAATGCTTAGTACCCAACCCAGCTTATGCTTATGACATTTGAAATTGAGTATTTTTCAAACTCTACCAGGGCCGAAGCCTACTGGGACCATGGGTAGTCCGAAAGGTAACCCTGGGGTCCTGGACCGCAAAGCAAAGAATGAACTTATGTGTGGGTTTTAGCCAGTAAAAGTCTGTCACTTTTCAGATTTATTCCTATATCTGTGCTATAAGACCTTGCTTTATGCCAAAATTCAGGATTCTAAGTCAACGGGAAGTATCCTATGAATTTTGATTCCCTTGAGAGTGTTGAAATACACGTTTTTTGCAATAAAAATGGTCGTTTCTTTTTTTTTCGTTCGTTAACTTAGAAAATTGATTTTTTCACAGCTTCAAGGGACCACAAATTTGAGTATATGGTTTTAATTTCAACTCGATACTTGCGTTCACGCGTTCCCAAGATAAAGGGCCTTGACAAACAGGTAGACAGACAGACAGACGAATGGCGACGATAACAAAGTGATCTTATAAAGGTTCCGTTTTTTCCTCTTGGGGTACTGAACTCCAAAAAAATCACGTGGTTTCCTTCTCATTACAAATTTAAATCATTTTATGTAAATCAAGATGCTCGGTAATAGTATATGTTATCTTTCAATCTAATCGCTATTAATTTTAACTTTGTGATAACATTGTGAACTGTTATGTGCTGAAGGCGCTTGCTATTGAGATTTAATCTCCACTTTAGATTTTAATCACATAGTTTTAACACTTTCTTTGTTGATCACAATTAAGGCCAACATACTACAATTTCAGTTTTAAATGGGTAGATATATTATAAGATAATATAATTAATATAATACTATCACACAACGCCGTCTAGTCTCAAGCTAAGCCGAACTTGTGTTATGAGTACTAGACAACTGATAAACATACTTATATATTCCTAAATACATACATATTATAGATAAATTACACCCAGACACAGAACAAATGATCGTGCTCATCACACAAACATTTGTCCTGGGTGGGAATCAAACCCACGACCTCCGGCATAGCAGTCAGGGCCACTAACCACTTGACCAACAGGTCAGTGAAGATATTGCATCTACCCTTGGAAATGACAAGCTTTCTTCAAGAATATCATAGTAAATTCCGAAAAATATTTGGACCTCTTCTGATACTAATAATTTTGATCAGCTGATTATCATCAGCTGATCAAAATTAACTATTATATATTTATCCTTTTTGGAAATTATCTATTATTTGCTTAAAGAAGATTGTTTATTTTCATGGGCAGCCGCAGTACCCACACTACGGTCTTACGTTGTAGGTGATATATAGGCAAGTCTAATTAATTTAGTAATAAAATGAATAACGATCATATTATCTTTTTATTACTTAGAAAATTAGGTACACTAATATTATAACGGTGAAAGTTTGTGAGTGTGTGTTGTATGTTTTAACGGCTGAACGGATTTCGATGAAATTTGGCAGACGGATAGACCATGTACTGGATAGCATATAAAATACTTTTATTCCCGGGACAATTTTTTACATACACACGGGCGAAGTCGCTGATAGCAGCTTCTTGATAATATCCCAAAAAAATATTCTTGTCTTATCATATTACAACACTTGCTATAGGTAATTATTGGAAACAGATACTTTTACCGTCCACGTATACGGACTAATAACATCATTATTTTATTTTTTTAGAAGTAAACATGTTTCAGCAAACGTTTCTGATAACTTTTATTTTCGGATATTTTCTTTGTGAAAATTGTGTAACTGAACAACCGCAAAAAAAATAGCAAATAATTGCAACTTGTAAAGAAAATCAAAAATATATTTAACCACATTTCTAGCAGAAAAACGACCGAAACAAAGTTAGGAAAATGCAACAAGCGTGAAGTTCTGCCCTTACAACTTCATAGACGCCTGTACTTAAGTAGATTTTATTATTTTTATTAATCAAAAAACACATAAACTACTTACTGTTTACGGTTTTGCTTGCCATTGTTCTGCAGGAGATTCGAAATTGGTACAAGAAAATTAAAACGACCGGTCGTTATTCGGAGCACAAACGAACGCACGCGACGCCTCGTAGACTACTGCTACGCTTGCTACGAAACCCGTACGCAGCTAATAATAATACGATTATTATTATCGGATTATTACCCGCACTGAAAATTGCTTTGGTTTAGACGCGTGCGTACGGCGCGATGTACGAACTATGAATGGTACAGATCCTGACCAATTTTGCTGGCAGGGTGCTTACAAAGTGGCAAATTATAGAATAAACAATGCCACTTTATGGAGATGGATCAGGCTTAGTTCACAGCCTGGAATATACGCGGTAGTAAGGCACCGGGCACATTAGCGCTTGCCGCGACTCCGCCCACCATTTATGCATGTTCGGAAAAAGGCACGCGCATGCATCGATAACTACATACTAGATACGCATTCGTACAAAGTAAATAACATTCTTATCAATGCGTACCTATAACGGCCATTAATTTAATGTATTTTTGTTTATGTTACTCAACATTTAATTATTTTTTGCTTTTGGAGAATTAAGAGCAACAAAAAATGCAGTTTGAAATTAAACTGCATTTTTTGTTTTCTTTGCAGCTAAGTACTCCTTCCTGCATCATCAGTTTAGTTTTCACACTTAAATCTATATAATTCAGCTGTTTGTTGATCCGATGACACTTTAGACACGTTTTAAAATAATTTACCAGTTCAATCAGTTATCACAGCACATTGAGTGATGGTTCAAAAAAGTTACCGCGGTCCAACACAAAGGGCAACTGAAGGAACACAGAGATTTTTGTCAGTAAAAATCTGACGCTTCCTCTAGCTCCACACAGGGCCGAAAGGAATTATTCAGAAGTATTGCAGTCATATTTTCGCAAATCACTTTCTTGTCAAAATCACCATCCCGAACAAACGAATATTTAACAAACTGAAGGGAAAATAAAGTTGTAACTAAAAATAAAATACTGTAACGAAAAGGATATAATATTTTCAGGACTGTATTAACTTCGAACATACCTACTATTCAGGTCAACCACCATTTGGTTCGAATTCTAAAAAATACAAGAAAGTCTGGGAGCTGAGTTACTAGACAGTTCACTGTACTAAAGTCATTGCAGAATGAACGATTAATCCAAATGATTGTAAACTACACGTACTTCCGAGGCTAATTAAGACAAACATACTTATCATGTTAATTAATGATTCGGTGTGCTTTACAAATCATTGGGTGAACTGTCATTGTTCTGAAAAGTAATGCTTGGTGCAGTCGGTTTAATTATGGTGACAGATTGCTTATTAGGGATCCTTAATGTTAATTGCCGTTCAGTAGGTACCTAAACGTTTAGGCCTCCCTTTCTGTGGGAGGTAACTAAAGTGATAAAACCTCTACGAACTGGCATTTATTGTGCTTATTAACTTATCACTTGAAGAAAAACAGGGCGTTCTCAATTCATTTATATTTTTTATATTTATTTATTACGAGAAATGCTCATGGTTTCCAATTTTTTAAAGAAATACTATAAATCGTAACATTCTATATTTGTACGAAAAGGCTTTGACAAATAAAAACTATACTATCGTAGTGTCATTGGCTACTTATAGTGTTATATTTTGCATGTTTTATTCCAGGATAATGGATGATTCCTGTGGGAGCAAAGCTGCAGCAAAAAGCTAGTGCCACAATGTTTGGATGTTATCTACTGAGACGAGAACTCCATGCATATTATGTTTCCAAAACCTGACCAGTCACAGACTCAGGTCCTCACCGGACATGGTAAGTTCGGGAGGTTCCTGCACCGGATTCGTGCGGAAAAAACACCCGGGTGTCACCATTGTGTGGACCGTCCGGAGGATACGGTGGAGCACACGGTAGAGGTGTGCCCCGCTTGGGCAGAGCAACACCGTGTCCTCGTGGGGAACGATCCTTATCGCAACGGTCCTTACGCCCTAACCGGCGCCGGGATTCCGATCCCGATTTCCGGTCACCGTAGGCGCGGGCTTGCGGACGGCGAGCAATGGGTAGCTCGCCGTCCGACCGTCCGGTTACCGTCCGATCGGAGCCCAAGTCGTCGACGGCGCTTACTGTTCTGTACTGCGAGATAGCAGCAACTGTAGGGGCCCAGCAAGGTCGCAGCCATTGTTTAAACGAGGTTTCCCCTTTTATACAATAGCAAGGGATGGCGATTGGCCGAGGCTGGGTCCACGTGTCAACGAGGCATTATAATACCCTACTTTACAAGCTCAAAAGCGACCGGCCACCGCTAGGTAGGAGTCTTTACGAGTGTTGAAAAATAAATATCACCTGTATGACTTAAGACGTTATAAATGTATAGATACTGGCGCCAGATATGTTTCTAAAATACCCAAGTTTTTGTTAAATTACTCAGTGTCATAAATCATAATTACTTATCAAAATATTTATAATTATCTAGTAACATGTTATTCATCAAATTACTGTTTTTGCAATCGATTCTTAATTACGTCAGTAGGTAATCTTTGTCACACCCACAGTCACAACACACCTCAATCAGGTTATGACAAATCTAGAAAATAATTATTGGTGCCTGTGCCTATTGTAGTCTCCTCTAAATACTCATAGTTTGGAATCACCATAAACCCATTTTTAATCCATGAAATCTTTTTACTATAGAAATTAAGTTTATAAAAGCGATCTGTTGCGTCTTCGATGCCTTGGCACAGCTAAGAGCCGAGTTGAAAATTAAATTATGCAATATTAATGGTGCAGTCGCTGAACGATTGGCTGCTGCATTTCGTGCTGCGGGTTCGACTCTCGCACGGAACGAACATTTGTACGGCGTACAGATAGTTTTTGCCGGGTCAGCACCCCTAGCCAACGTGATAATCTGCAATAGTTAACACTAGTCGAAAACTAATCAAATGTATGGGAATAACATCATCTCAACGTAAAGTCACGTGGTCATAACAAACGAATAGAAAATTCGTAGCCAAGTTCACATCGTTCAAAATGATAGAATGATTTTTTATCGTTTCTACAATGTTCAACGCTACATCCTTTGTAGATCGAGCGGCCAACTCAGGCGCGTCAAAATGGCTACCAACTTATCGTTTTCTACAATTGCTGACACCTAGGCATTACTGATTGCAGAACGGAATTCAACACGAAACAAAGTCCGAGAGTCGAGAGTTCGAGTTGTAACTTGGCTAGGGGGGCAGGATGTTTATGTACGTTAGTTAGTATGTTTGTGAACGCTGACGATGCAGGATAAATTCCTAGTAAGGGACAACATTAAAAAAATATATATTTAGACGTTCATATTTTTTAAACGAGTAACAAAGGAAGTACATATGTATGAAGGATAGTTAGAGAATCATTTTAATAAAAATGTCTTTATTGTGTGTGACGCGTAATCTATTTACAATCTGATTAATTAATACTATTTATTATTATTACAATAGCAGTTTATTATCGTTTACACCATCGCAAGAGATAAGTTTAAATCACGATAAGGATAAGTGACGAGGTGATTGACATTCCAACTGTATTTTCTTTTATTTTATTAATAAACAATACGTACAAAATATTTTAGGATTGGACCTAAAATATTTAATTCAATCCAAAATTGTTTATTGCTCATATACCTATATGTGAGGCTGCCATCCGTCCGGGTTTCCCAGGATTTGTCCTAGTTTGTATGGCGTCCAGGGGGTGTCCGGGCGGGGTTTTTAAAAGTGACACTTGTTGTCAGGGGTAACCAAATTTATATCGTAAAATCGTTTACTAAAATCGAACTAAGTACGTATGTATGGCAAACTTAAGCGGTAGTGGGCAGGACACATTGCTCGCAAAGCAGATGGTCAATGGGGACGAAAGGTTCTGGAATGACGACCACGTACCGGAAGATGCAGCGTTGGAAGGCCTCCCACAAGGTGGACCGATGATATGATCAGGGTCGCGGGAATTCGATGGATGCGAGACGCACAGGACCGGTCATTGAGGCGACATTTGGGGGAGGCCTATGTCCAACAGTGGACGTTTTACGGCTGAAATAATGAAGATGATGAAGTACGTATTTAACCCCAACAATTAATACACATTTTTAGTAATAAAATTAAAAACTACAGGGTTATTTGTAAAACACTGGCTACCTCTCAGGACTATGTTATTAACATCATAATTATACAACAACTTTTGTTCCATGACTCTTAAAAAAAAAAAATAGTTTATCAGATTTTCATACAAAAATAAAAAATATTTAAATTGAACGGTCTAAATATTACAAAGTCTATGCGAAGCAAGCGATAGTACAATAGCGGAGGGGAGCGGGGATCGGACGGCGGGGGTGCTTTATGCGCTTGTATTGCGTCGCGTCATACAGACGCAGTTAGGTATTATAGCAAAATACAGAGTTGAAATTTGTTACATAGAACAACGAAATCTAGGTTTGTTTTTGGTAAATGAATTATGTTTTGTAAAAAGCCAGAGCAATCCTTTATTTAAAAATTCAAGAATACAAGGATGACTTTTTTAATACAGGTAAGCTTGCGTTTGACCACTATCTCATCTGATGGTAAGCGATGAGTTAGTTGACGATGAGGTTCGCCTAGACGAAACCCATTCACTCTAAACTCAAAGACACCTAGATGGTAACTATTAGGAAACACAGACTCTGGCAGGAAATTCCACTAAATAACCTGATCGCTCAATAATAAATCACAATTATAATGACTTGAGGTAGGCTGGATAATCATTTGTCTCCGCATTAAGATGTGATGGGCTATCTACTTATTATTTAATTGACTGGCCTGTTGGTCTAGTGGTTAGTGACCCTGACTGCTAGCCGGAGTTCGATTCCCACCCAGGACAAATGTTTGTGTGATGAGCATGATCATTTGTTCTGTGTCTGGGTGTAATTTATCTATATATGTATGTATTTAGACATATATAAGTATGTTTATCAGTTGTTTAGTACCCATAACACAAGCTCTGCTTAGCTTAGGACTAGACGGCGTTGTGTGATAGTTGTGGAGTATTATTATTATTTGTTTTGTATTATTAGGTTTCTATTTTGGGTGGGAAATCACCAAATAAGGTCCTCCGCTCTGGGTGAAGAGAGAGGGAGTGTAAGACTTTTACTGACTAAAACCCACCTGTGTTCTTTCAGTTGTATTGTATGTTCTGGAGCTACGGTGACTCTTTTGAAAAATACCGCAGGGCGGCAGCCCTGGCATTATCAGCGTAGTTTTAAATACTTACCTACGGTTCAACTTCCTTCTGCGAAGCAGTAATGCTAGCAAAGGAGGCGGCCGATCGTGAGAGGCAACGGTCCTCACGCCCCAACCGCCGCCGGGATTCCGACCCCGATTTCCGGCCACCGTAGGCGCGGGCTTGCGGACGGCGAGCCACCCATTGCTTGCTTCATCGTCCGGTAACCGTCCGGACCAAGCCCAAGTCGTCGACGGCGCGTACTGTTCCACGCGCGCCTCAAGGAGATGTCAGCAAATCGTAGGGGCCCAACAGGGTCGAAACCTACTGGGGCCACGGGTAGTGTGAAAGTAAAACCCGGGGCTCTGGGACGAAGGCAAAGAAGGAACGGGAGTGGGTTTTTAGTCAGTAAAAGTCTGACGCTATTTCTCGCTCCGCCTAAACTATTTCTCGCTCCGCCTAAGAACGGGATTTGTTATAAGATGATTTTCCCACCAAAAAAAAAACCTACGATTCAAAATAAGTCCAAATAAATGTGTCGAAGGTCGATTAAAAGTTGTTGAAGTTTTTTGTAATTTCCAGACCTTCTTTCATTTTTACAGCGAAGAAACAAAAAATGGCGGGATAATGACAACGTTGCGCACGCGCAAAAACGCTCGGTTTTTGCGTTATTGATGCGGGTTTCCCATTCAAGTTACAAATTCTTCGTTAGGTTAGCGACCTATGGCTTCTACTACGTTGTTTTTTAGAGATCTGAATAAAACAGAGACAACACCTATTTGAAATAAAATATTGAGATGAAAGTTTTAAGAGTGAATTTGGTTATAAAAATAGTTGGAAAACGATATACCTAGACAGAAAACTAACCTTTATATATACTATAATTCTTCTGTTCGTGTGTTTGTCACCTAACTCCTCCTAAGCGGCTTAACTGATTTGGATGAAATTTTTTGTATATATGTATGACATCTATGGCGTCACATAAGAACTAATCCTGCATCGCGCAATCAAAGTTCTCCGCGCGATTAGAACAGCCCGAAATCATCTATCAGGCAGTAGCCCACCCAACATAACATCCCGTCTGGTCGGAGGATCCTCCCTTTTCAACGGAGGTTTGCGGGACTTTACTCTCGGTTCCGCATACCTCCAAACTGGTGACCCTCGACAATGAACGTAGGCGCAGCTTTCGTGCAGCTACTACTTCGTAACGTCAACATCACTTCCTCAAGCTTTCGAGCAGCGAGCCATACAGCCAGCACCCACGGCTTTAAAGGGTATCCTGACCACCAGCATGCCTACCTAGTCATACCTGGTCATCACCCTCAGCCTCATCAGCGACCTTGGCGTAGCACACTGCACCTTCGGCCAGTCACATGAAGAGCTACGAAGAACCTCTCCTGGTCGACGCCAGCAGTCAAGCCCTACGTCGCACAGCACCGCTCCAACGTACTGAAGTCAGCAATGAGTGGGTTCCTGAATGGTTTGAAAATACAACTGGACTCATTAGGTGGCACTGCAAGTGGGTTCCAGATCTCGGGCAGGACAATATGTATGTCGGGACCACTAGTAAGATCATGGAGCAAAAAGAAGTAAGATATAATACTTATAATATAACACACACACTATGTCTACATCTTCTTTTTTCCAACTCTTCTTTCGCAGGTATGCTGGAAGAGATTTCAGCATCACCTGTGTACCTGTTACCTACCGCATGACGCAGGTCCTCACCGGACATGGTAAGTTCGGGAGGTTCCTACACCGAATTCGTGCGGAAGACACGCCCGGGTGTCGCCATTGTGTGGAACGCCCGGAGGACACGGTGGAGCATACGGTGGAGGTGTGCCCCGCTTGGGCAGAGCAACGCCGTGTCCTCGTGGGGGCGATCGGCGGCAGTGATCTCTCGCGCTGGGCATTGGTACAGGCCATGATCCGGAGTGAGGAGGAGTGGCAGGCGGTCGCCTCCATCTGCGAAGCAGTAATGCTAGCAAAGGAGGCGGCCGATCGCGTGAGGCAACGGCAACGGTCCTCACGCCCCAACCGCCGCCGGGATTCCGATCCCGATTTCCGGCCACCGTAGGCGCGGGCTTGCGGACGGCGAGCAATGGGTGGCTCGCCGTTCGATCGTCCGGTAACCGTCCGGATCGAGCTCAAGTTGTTGACGGCGTGTAGTGTTCCACCAAGGAGATGTCAGCGAAACCGTAGGGGCCCAGCAGGGTCGAAGCTTACTGGGGCCACGGGTAGTGTGAAAGCGAAGCCCGGGGCCCCGGGATGAAGGCAAAGAGGGAACAGGAGTGGGTTTTTAGTCAGTAAAGGTCTGACACTATCTCTCGCTCCACCCAAGAGCGGGATTTATCATTATGTGATTTTCCCACCTTAAAAAAAAAAAAATCCCGTGTACCTGTTTTTCTGTTTCCTTCTTCTTGTCTTCTTATTATATGTGTTTAGTTGAATTGTTAGATAAATAATTCACAATATCAATCTTTTGATTGATATTGTGAATTTGTATAGCTAACATTGTTTACATTTTATTATTTAATAACATGTAAACAATATTACCAATTCAATTATAAAATCAGGTCGCATTCATCGGTATTTCAAATATAAATTAAGAAAAAAAACTTGTTGTCTTTTCTCGAGGTCACACAGCTCCAAAAATAGCCTAAATAAAGCTATGTAAAGTTAGGTATACATCGACTAAAAACCAATTAGATTGTCATTATTATTGACGTTATTCTCATTCGTGGTTGATATGTTGGTTTTGTTAACAGTACGAATGTACGATAGAGCCTCTCACCTTCGTAAAAATAGCGCAATGTAGCCATATGTGGTGTATGGTTGTTAGCATGTAGCACCGTAGCAAACCCTGGCAGGGCTTGTCCCGGCACTTTAATCAGATTTTAACACTGTTAAACTCCGATCGTGTGTCACATATGGGCTAGTGCTGCAAAATGCCATCTAGCAACTTTAGACTCAGTGGAAAGGCGCGCGAAGAGGCTAATTGGTAATCCATTTAACCAAATGTTAACATCAATCTTCAAAGTCGCACAGGCGTTTGGTAGCCAGCTTTTCGCTATTTTATAGGATGCATTTTTGAGTGTGCGCAGGAATTACATGACTTGATTCTGACATCACCTTTCTACCATCGGATCACCCGATGGCGCGGGTCCACCCTTACGTTGTTGACACCGGTCTGACTACGGTCCGGACTAAGCGTTTTGTCTTGTCGTTTATGCCGCGTACATCGAAGGACTGAAACACTTTGTCTGCAGTGGTCTTTCCGTCCGATTATAATTTAGGTGTCTTCAAGGCTAGACTTTAACGTTTGCATTACTGCTTACCATCAGGTCGGATTGCAATTAAGCACTAGGTATAACCTATTACCAATTTACGGACGAACGAACTTACGAACTTTATTCCTGCACAAGTGTACGTAAGGAATCTTTTCAAAAGCTTAATATATCGCGCTTTGGCATTTTGATTTTGGCTCTTGATAATTCACGCTGTCTGCACATAGCCTGAGATTTTATTACCTATTTAGATATCGACCAAAAAACCTGTTCATATTCTCGCGTAAAGTATAAGTGAGTCACACTGTATCTAATAGTAGAGGTTATACCAATCTAGAAGATATTTCCCTACATTTTTTAGTCTGTTTTACGTTGTAAAAAATCTGTCAGACCAAGGTGAGATCGCAAAACGAAATAAAGGGCGGAAACAGTAATTAGAAGCACGTATCAACTATTAGTCATGTGATCGGCATTGGAGCAGGAATAAAAATGAAGGTTTTAATGATACTTAATAGTCGTCTGATTATTTTCTATCGTTGTAATCCTGGCCGCATTTTGTCCATCTATAGATGAGCTAACCTATTCCATCTAACATTTGTAGCAAGGGGAATGAACAGCATGCCACAAGAAAACTATGCTAGTAATAAAAAAACTTTAGAAGTTCCGAACTTAAAAATTGGTAGGTACTTAGGAGTTCGACGGCGCATATTGTTCCTCGCGCGCCTCAGGGAGATGTCAGCAAATCGCAGGGACCCAGCAGGGTCGAAGCCTACTGGGGTCATGGGTAGTGTGAAAACGAAACCCGGGCCCTGGGACGAAGGCAATGAAGGAACAGGAGTGGGTTTTTAGTCAGTAAAAGTCTGACACTATCTCCCGCGACCGAAATTTGTCATTAGATGATTTTCCCACCTAAAAAAAAAGAAAAAGGTACATTTGAGTGGGAGGTTGAGGGTGACTATTTGTTTTAAGTTGTAATTCATTAAATAACTACTCCCGCGCTGAATTGAGCGAGAGAGTGTCAGACTTACTAACACAAACCTATCTGTGTACCTTCAGTTGCCCTTTTTACGAGGGCTACGGTAACTCTTTGTAACAACCAACAGCCCTAGCAGGCATTGATCCTAACTGTTCCCGTCAATTTTGCTGATGTCTCGTCTTAGGCCCTAACTCCCGAGTTGAGCTATAAAACAGTGACTTTCTAAAGCCTACTCCTCGGTAACGGCTAAGTCAATAGGTTTGAAAAAAATATATGTTTATTATAAACTCATATGACACCATTATGATTTTTTCGTAAGACTAAAATTTTTGCCAAAAAAGTATTTTAACAACATTTTTTCGCTTGATTTCCCTACTCCTTTCAAACGGCTTTGATCTTTAGAAATATGTTTACACAAAATAAAATGCTGGCCAGCGTACTGGGCACTTTTCGCATTGACATCGATGTGGACGAATTTTTTGATGCCCTATGAGTTTTATTTCTACACGTTTGTACATATATTATTTTCAGTTTGTTTATATATTTATAAAGTTATAATATTTAAGATTAATAGTTAAGATGTATATATGATGTATTATATGATTTAAAGTAGGTAGAAACTTAATGATTTATCTGAGCAAGTGTATAAAAAAAAAAAAATTTAAAACATTAAAAAAAAAAGTTAGGTGTTCTTCAGAATGTACATAGTCTATGTAAATCGATCAATATTTCGCAAAGAAAATGGATTTATAGGTCAGCGGGGCTCTATCCAGGCGCAGCTGGCCGGAATTAAATGCACAGATACTCGTACTGTCGCCGTCGCCTAGGCGGCAGTACGATTATGTGTCCATTAAATTCCGGCCAGATGTTCAAGGGACTATACGCCTTAAAACAACGCGCCGTCAACCCGGACTTGTTCATTACCGGACGACCGGATGGCGAGCTACCAAGCCCGCGCCTGTGGTAGGCCGAAATCATCTTGCGACTCGCGAGGCCTGAGGCGTCTCCGGTAGGGAAATCTTTTCTACCTAGCATTTGATACAAGGGAAATGAGCAGCATAACACAATCTTCTTCTTCTTCTTTTCGTGTCGATGTACTCTAACTAAATTTTTTTGACCAGTGTTTGGCAACCTCTGCGGCTCTGTTATTGGCCTCGTATAGATCCTGAAAACTGCAGGTGGTTGTGCAGGATGGACAGCATAGCAAATGACGCATGTCCTGTGCAGTGGCTCCACACTGGCGAATGAAATTAAACAACGTGAAAAGATTTTACCGCTTTGACCTGAAAAAATAGTCACTTGAAGGTGACTATTTTTTATTGAGATGGGAAATCATAAAATATCTCCTCCCACATTCTTTGGGGCAAGAGGGAGTGTCAGACTTTTACTGACTAGAATCTACCTGTGTTCCTCCCCGTCTGATTATAATTTAGGTGTCTTCAAAGCTAGATTGAATAGGCCATTAATATACTAGTGCGCTTTCCCATCAACGATTGCATCACTACTTACCATCAGACGTGGTCAGGGTACATATTTGAAAGTCGAACATTAAAATACCTACAGGTAAAAATGTCAACGTTCAAAATATCTAAAATTTAAATATCGCTTAGCTTATGAAATGACGAGTGATAAAAATATCTAATGATTAAAAATGTCGGTAGTCATTATTATACCTAAATTCAAAATTACATTTAATACACCCAGTTCATTATATTAACGTTAAAAATACCTACTCGTTAAAATATCGAACAAATTTTTGATTATGTGGTATTCATCATCTTCCTGCCCTTGTTCCGTTTTATTTGGGGTCGGCACAACACGTTTTTTTCTTCCATTCTGTCCTGTCACTCGAGACGCTATCACTAACTCCCTTTTCTTTCATATCACTTCACACAATCCATCTATCTATTCTTTGGCTTCCCTCTCCATCTATATACATCCACATGTGAAGTGGAGTGAGTGAGTGGAAAAAATTTAGGTAGATTTGAAATGGTCACACTCTGTCAACATATTTCTATAAAGGTTCGGTGATCTGGGCGCGTCAGTCTCCATACATTTTATATGGCAACTAGACTTGTAGAGCTACATTAGATCCACACCCCGCGACGATACGCGACGCGCCGCTACGTACAAATCAGGCGTGGCACACGTGTCGTCTGTCGATCTAATGTAGTTCTCACAACTGCAAACATTTAACGTATGGTTTAGCGTATATTATCATGTCGGAACACGGATTAGAAATCTGTTTTATTTTGAGAAGTAGATTCATCATTTAGAACTAGGTGAAATAGGTTAGGTTAGGTTAGGTTAGAACTGTGACCAATCGCGCGTGAGCCGAGCGAGCGAAGCGAGCGGTGCCACAGCAGCGGCCGACGAACGCCACGTCCAAATTGCTCGCAGATTTTATTTTCTAATTATCAGGATTTTCGCAATATGCGAATTAACAAATTGCCCTGTGACATACATAATAAATAAATATCGATATTTAGGATATTCGATTTTCTGTATTTCGATATTTACGACATTCGATGGGTACTCTGTACTTTCGATATTTAGGTATTTCGATGTCACTTTTGTTTGTAGATAATTAGATTTTTCCATTCGACATCATAAACTTACGTTATTTTAATTTTCGGCTATATGGGTCATTCGATATTTAAATTTTCGTGTTTTGAACGTTGACATAAAATGTAACGCGCAGGTTTTAATGTTCGACATTCAAATACAAATGTACCATCCGTAGTCAAGCACTAATTTATATGATTTGAAAAAATAAGTTGGCTTTTGCGTTCCAGGGTCACGATATCTCTTCATACGAGACTATCCTAGAATAAGGTTTTTTTTCAGACAAAACGAGTAAGTCGTTGAGCTCCTTAGTAATACAGAGTTAAACTACACGAATACTGACAAATGCTTGCACTGTAATTTTAGACACTAATCTGCTTGGTTCTAATATGATTTGACCTTTATAAGTTTGCTGTAAGGACTTTAAAAGAGATTTTGACCTCTGAGTTTGCAGCTAAGAAACACCGGCTTCATCTAGTTTAAATTGACGAAAAAAATTAACGTATATAAGTGTTTTTAAACACCTAAATGCAAAACAAATATCATTTATCTAGTTATATCATTGTACCATTAACTTTTACTTTATTACACATACGTCATGGTGTTGCAAAAGTAGGAAAACGAGCAGAAAGCCATAAAACTGAACATTTAATCAGCTTAGACTTCAGCAGAACACTAGCTTATAATGTTATCGTTCACAATGGCGAAGGAGGTATGGTCGGTGAAGTACTAAGATATGGACCATTAATATCTTATTGTTACACACTAGGGACGTAGTAGTGGTTATATTGAAACAAAAATTCGGAAGCGGAGTTCTTCAAATTAGTTTGTCGGAATCGGAACCGAAATCAGAGGTAGAGGTTTTTTTTAACTTACCTATGAAGACAGTTCAATTTCCGAATTGGGTTACGAAGATTTTTCCGATTCGCAGTTTTTTTTGTGACATTTGACCTTGCTTCATGCCAAATTTCAGGATTCTAGGTCAACGGGAAGTACCCTATGAATTTTAATTCCCTTGAAAGTGTCGAAATACTGGTTTTTTTGCGACATAAACGGCCGTAGCTTTTTTTTTCGTCAACTCAAAAGTTTCATTTTTTACAGATTCAAGGGAGCGCAGACTTGAGTATATGGTTTTAATTTCAACTCGATACCTCCACGCGTTCTCGAGATAAAGGGTCTTAACAGACAGACAGACGGAGAACAAAGGGAACCATAAGGGCTCCGTTTTTTTTCCTTTTGAGGTACGGAACCCTAAAAATATAAACAAGTGCTTAACAGTGATCCCACCTGATGGTAAACAGAGACGCAAACGTTGACGGTGAGGCGCATCAGTTACCACCAGTTCACCAGTTTACTAGAAGCCTTTTCACTCTAGTCTTGAAGACACCTAAATTATAATCGGACGGGAATCCCGCAGTAGGCAAATTGTTCTAGCCCTTCGATGTACGCGGTATAAACGATGAGATGGAGGCAGAAGCGTCAAAAGAAACACTACTAAAACTAATAAAAAACTCGGATAAATATATGTATAATGAAGAGCGAATTCACAACATACCAAATACGAAACAAAACTACTAGTGAAATAGTAATTGACAGAGGTACGACGGACGAGGGGAGGAAAGTTCCCGCAAGATAAATGTAAACTTGTTCGGTTGATTGATTAATTTGCCGATATAATAATAAATCAATAATAATAATAAAATTTATTGAAAATATAAAGTAAGACAGTAATCCACAAGTGTTATATACCTGAAATGGGTCATCCTGTGTTTCAGGCTAGAAAACGTAAAACATTATAACTAAATAATCACAGTAATTATTTTAAAAAAAGGTAAAATAGTCATCTGATAGGTATGTAAAAGAGGTGCAAATGGTATAAAAATCTCTAAACTAAACTAATAATAATAATAAGTAAAAGTAAAAGTTCTTTATTTTAGTACAACTACAAACTTCTCTGTATCTACGTAGGACCAATTTTGTAGGGTTTCCTTGACAGTTTTCTTGCAATTTACATAATTTAGAGAATAAATGTTTACTTTTACATTTAGTCTGTTATAGAGTGATCCCAGAAATACATAAAATTTAACTGTTTGCATGTTTTGTGCTTTTTGTGGGACAAACTATATCTTTCCGTCTCTTTTTTTATTAATTATAGGCTCGCGTTTGACCACCATCTCACCTGATGGTAAGCGATGATGTGGTCGACAATGGAGCACGCTTGCCTACAAGTAGCCTATTCACTCTTGACTTAAAGACTTTTAAGTTGTAGCTATCAGGAAACACAGAATCCGGCAAGGAATTCCACCCCTTGGCTGTACGCACAATAAAATTGATATATTTTGTAATTTTGGTATGTTCAGTGCTGAAACGGAGGGCTGTGTGTTGTTTTAGTACAAAGCTCATAATGAATAACTGATATCAGTTCCGAGTAAAATTTATCTATACCGAAGTCAGAATAGAAGGCGTGAAACCAATCCAAAGTTCCAAACTTTCGGAATCGAAATCGAACCTCCCGTAATATATCTGCTACACACTATGCGCATTTCGTTCGAAGTGACTTTGTGACTACTTAATAGTAATTTATGGAGTATCAATCCAACTGCAGAGCAGCTACAGGGTCTGTAAACTGATGAAAATATCCATAAGCCATCAGGTGAAAAGTGATTAGATACTTCACGTGACCCCTGGTCGTTTCATCGTCACCCTCCCCGCTAACCGTCGTATCTCACAAACTGACGTATCTGCACTGACATTACCTACGTGTTCATAACGTTGTTTCGAATAAGTTCTCTCTAATCGTCGTATCGATGCCGTTTACCGTTTAGGAGATAATCACGTATTTTGTTTTGCGTAAGTGCAAAAAAAGGGTAAAAATATTATCTCTACCTGTCGTATGAACATACTACAGTTAGTAAGATTTTTTTTTTTCGTCACGATTACAAATGACTGAAGTATGTACATATGGCACTTAGTTAGAATTTTTTCTACGATGTTTACACATTTTATTTTAAATTTACGTCGTATAGATCAAAGCTTTTTTTACAAATATGAAGCTTATTTCCATAGCATTAAGTGAAGTCACACTGCGATACGGGTGTATAGCGACTGACCCCAAACTATTCAGTCGAAAAATTCTTTGTAGAGTGACACTGAAGCATCAACAAGAGAAGACTTTGTTTAGATCAGAAAGAAATAAATGTAAAATAGCATCACAGCAGAACCCAACCACAATACAATGTGCTGCATTTGACCTCCAACAAGTCATAAGCTTGCCTATAAGCAATGAAAATGCTGTTTTTTATAAACGTTGTCTTTCAACCTACAATTTCACAATTTATGATATGTATTCTGGAGCCTGTTCGTGTTGCTCCTCCTTGCTCCTTCATGGCATAAAGGAGCAAGCAAAAGAGGGGCGTCAGAAATTTCAACTTCTTTGTATGACTTTCTCAAGAAGAGTGACGCAAAAGGCATCAATATTGTTTACCTGTTTGCTGATGGATTCAGTGGGCAGAACAAAAATTCCATCGTGGCATCGACCTTACTGTATTAGCCTCTTCGGACGCCTTTCCACTGAGTCCAAAGCTGCTAGATGGCATTTTGCAGCACCAGCCCGTATGTGACTGCAGTACTCCACACACGATCGGACCTGTGCTTTGTATAAACATTAGAAGCTGTTCCGGTGTGAAGTAACGTCGGATCTTTGCAAGAACGCCTAGTTTTCTAGCAGTTACCTTGGCATTAGACTCAATGTACCGCTCAAAATTGAAGTCTGAAGAGATTTCGACTCCCAAGAGCTGAAGGCGGTCGGTGCACTCCAGGGATACATTCCGAAAAACAGGAGCCATGGTGAACGGGCTCCTTTTGGCGGTGAACAGACATGCTTGTGTTTTGGCGGCATTGAATTCTACCAGATTGGTTTGTCTCCACTTGGAGAGTGCCTGAATAGTCATTCGTACGCTCTACCATAGCCTCTCGTTCGGACCGGATTAGTTCCTTACTAGCCCGATCACCTGGAAGGTATCTCTCTACAACTGTGCTATCATCTGCATACCCATAGATACCGGGTATCAGCAGATCGTTAATATGAAGCAGGAAAAGAGTTGCAGAGAGAACTGACCCGTGAGGAACTCCAGCATTAGTGGTCATAAGCTCTGATGAGCATCCATCGACTACAACTCGGAGAGACCGTTCACTCAGGAAGTCTTTTACCCAGTTAATCAGAGCAGGGGAAAAGCCGTACGCTGGAAGCTTACTCAAAAGGCTGGCGTGCCATACCCTGTCGAAGGCCTTCGAGACGTCTAAAAAGACAGCAATTGCTTCTCTATTCTTTTCGAGGGCCTCGCCCCACATGTGAGTAGTATACACTAGTAGGTCCCCAGTAGACCGATTGTGGCGAAACCCGTACGGTCGGAGATTGTTACCTTCCAGGTATGCCTTGAGGCGCCAGTTCAATACACGCTACATAATCTTGCAGAGTATGGAGTCTCTTGGAATCGGCCTATAGTTGGCAGGATCGGCACGACTGCCCTTTCTGGGCACGGGTTGCACGTTGGCAAACTTTCAGGACTTGGGCACTATACCAGTCCTAAATGAGAGGCGATATAAGCGTATGGAGAGGCAACAGGAGACAACTCGGGTGCACATGCCTTGAGAACTATTGCTGGTATACCATCTGGTCCACTCGCTTTATTCACGTCTAGACGACACAGTGCTCTCAAAACTTCTCTGTTCCTTATGCGAACCTCGGGCATCAAAGTGTTGCAGTGAGGTAGAGTCGGTGGAGTAGCACTGCTAGTATCAAGACGAGAATTATGGGCGAAGAGAGATGCAAAGAGTATGTCATAAACAATGCCACAAATATTCAAGAAATCACTTTACGTTGCTCCGTGCCACGTGATGGACAAAGCGAAGGAGACTACGTACACAGCACCATCGGCCGCTGAAAACAAGTGGGGACATTTTTGTACTTAGCCAATTACCTCCAATTTTTAGATTGGCACATAAACCGTACGTAGTGAATGTTCTCACATACACTTATTTCCTAGACTTCAAAAAATTATCACCCGACCTATGGATGCTTTCTATCCGTAAAGACGATGAGGGCCGCTACTTGAACTACTTAGACAGAAATGATGGAATTTTCTGTCAAGAAAACTGAACCACAGACGATTTTTTAAGAATAGCCACGGTGAAGAGATTTCACGTTCTCTTTCTCTTAGGAGACAGGTCTCTGTGTTCTTAACAGAGATTATAGGGCTTCTTAATCCGACACCGCCCAAAATTTCGATAGAAAATAAAATGACGCTGTCACTAACAATAGGAGACACCCCAGTCATTAAGTTGCCGGACCCAGTGGCATTTTATTCATCACTTTCTCACTAATTACTCATGTCATGATAATTTTTTACTATTTTTCAATTTACTAGCTGGTTAAGGATTTCAATATTTAGCTCTTACGTTAATATTAAGAGGTTGTTTACCTATAACATAAATATTAACCTGATTTCTAGTTCCTATGTTCAGTAAATAAGAATGTTAACTGACGCTTTAATCTTAAGTAAAGCAAGTCCAATTAAAGATTAATATTTTTGCAAAGAGTGATTGTGATATTATATTACTTAACTACATATTATAAGACCATTAGTTCTTAGAATAAGCAAAATAAGATACACAAGTGGGTATAGACTTTAAATATTAAATAAATACACTTTATTTGAAATAAGGTTGAGTTTAAATTCATTTCATTAGGTACTAGTTTAAACGTAGAGTACACAGCTAAATTGTCAAAAATGTAATAAAAGAATATTTTTAAATTCCTTAAAAGTAACTTGTAACTTTTTAAGCTTACGAAAGAACTTTACTATTGCTTTTAATAAATTTATATGATATTAATAAACTTTTATTTATATTTTATACCAAATAACCACGTCATAACAGACACAAGTTATGAAACAAAGTTCTCACAGAGAGACGTATCTGCTTCAAATTAATATAAATAAATAAATAGATACCTTAGGGCTTTAGGGCCACTGCTAGCTTAAAGAATAACCCAAGAGCAATATAAAAAACTTATTAATTCATTGATAAAGCCACAACTAATGCAACTACAGGAACATGATTGTAACGCCCGATCGAAAAACGGTTGCCCTGGAAAATTATCAATTTGCTAGTTAGGACAGTTAGCCGGGAGGGTGACGTCATGCGCCAGTAATTTTTCCACGTAAGTCCAAAGGTCAGACTATTATTAACCAAAACCTACCCATATTCCTCCAATTGCTCTTTGCGTTACAAGGCCACGGATACTCATTCGAAAAACTCCAGATCTAGCTGACAACAAAAATAGAAATACTAAAACATAATAATTATATAACAATAGAAGTACCTAAAGTGTTGTTTATATCTACAGAAAGAAGGTCAATGGACCATCTAGTTTAATCTATAGTTAAGATTCTTCACTACAGCACACAGCACTTTTGACTGTACGTAATTCGAGTTTGTATATAATTAATACCTTCATAAACTATTGGGCTATTATGGTCTGCGGTTTTTTCCACTTCCAATATATAGGAAAACCATACGTTGAGCTGCTGGATTGTTCTAAAGAGTCACTGGGCCCTGGAAAAAAAATAGAAACTGTAGGAAGGTTTTAGTCTGGACACTCCTTGATGATAATTATCATCATTTCAAGTGAAAGACGTCTGTTCGACATGGGCCTCCCCCGATTGTCGACACAACAACCAGCCCTGTGCGTCTCGCATCCATCGTATTCCTGTGAAGCTCACCAGGTCATTGGTCGACCTTGTGAGCGCCTACCAACACTGCGTCTTTCAGTTCGCGGGCCCCCTTCGACCATCTGTTTAGTTTAGAGTATTTATTTGATGATAACTCCAAGAAACATATTAGTTTGATATAAATTTTGATAGAATTTATTTTTTTCAATTGTTAAAAGTCTGTATCAAGATCAGCATATAGTCTTGACCTATACCACAGCTATGTGTGGGTACCGTTTCTTCTGTATTTCACAACGGCACTTAGTATTATCCAATTGTGTGTGCCAAACTTTCCGTGGGTGTCTGAATGGAGTTGGATGTGTTCACATCCTGTCGTGACATACACCTACTGATTTATAATTTCGTTATTCAGATAGGCGTCTATTTGAGCTTCCTTTAACCGACTACCAAATATTATTTGACTAGTTGCTGCCAGTTTACAGTTCAATCACCAGGTCATCGATCCACCTTGTGGAATGTTTTCTAAAACTACGTCTTCCGTTACGCGGTCACCACTCCAAAATCTTGCGGCCCACTGACATTAAAGTTTGGCGATTCTTCAGGCTATGTCAGTAAACTTGATTCTCCTGCAGATATTTTCATTCCTGATTCAGTCACACAAGGAAACTCTGAGCATAGCCCTCTCCATAGGGGTCTCCTGCTTTGGGTAACTTTAAGTTTTCTGATAAGACCTATTGTGAGGGACCACATTTCAGAGCCATATTTCATCACTGACAACACGCACTGGTCATAGACTTTCACAATAGTCATGGCCAATTCTTAGTATTCGAGAATCGTATTGTTGCTGTTGCTTAGAGTTATGTTATATGTCCAGCGCCAGCGCCGCAGTGTTGTGTCAGCTAGCGGGTCACCATAGATATGTCTACTGTTTGGCATATATGTGTGGGTCACAGATCCGGGTGTCTCCGAGAAGTTATGGTTGAACACTTGAACTTGTCCTTGGAAATAGTCTCAGAATAGGCTGATACTAAGTAATCTGGTCAACTTCAATGCTACTAAAACCCAGGCAAGTCTGTGTTTCTGCTAATGGTATAAACGGACTCTATTCCACCCGGCTCCATCTTTCCAGGGTGTGACCGTTCCGATAACCGACCAACTTGAGCTTCTTGGGGTAACACTGTCGTCTAACCTCAATTTCGGCTCCTACATTGAGGCAAAAGCTGGACTGGCTGCCAAAAATTGGGGATCTTAGCAAAGATGAGACGGTATTTCACGCCGGAACAGCTGTTCAGCCTCTATCAAGCGCAAGTTCGATCGTGTATGGAATACTGCTCTCATCTTTGGGATGGGTCTGCCAAATACCAGCTTGATGCACTAGAGTCGATTGAGAAGCGAGCCAAGAAGATCATCGGCAATGATGCATTTGTCAAGTCAAAATTCCAAAAACAGTTAAGACTTCTTACCGGAGTCTGTGTTTCCTGGTAGCTATAACCTAGGGTCTTTAAGTCAAGAGTGAATAGGTTCCTTCTAGGCAAGCGTGCTCCATCGTCGGCCACATCATCGCTTACCATCAGGTGAAATAGTGGTCAAACGCGAGCCATCAATAATAATAATAAAAAAAAGCTTAGTGAAAAGCCCTTTTCAGCCCATTTTGAATAACTAGAGCTGGTGACCAGCAGTTTTATCACTCATGTTGAAATTCCCTTTGCCATTTGACTAAGAACAACAGAACTTTACCTTATAAGGAGTGACTGTGTTGTAACCTAGATTCTTTTGAGTCCTAACCAAATCCCTTTTCCCTTTTACTAATTTATAAGTCACTGACCTTACCTGTTTATTTATCCTGTAAATAGGATGTCATGGGGAATATTGGAAGGGACTACCCCGCTGGTGGAGAATGGTACGTTGATATTATAATTTACGAGTAAGAAGAGCCGGCGAACATGTAATTGACAATAGTACATTTTGATACAAGTGCAGAAGTTTGTCATTGCGACCGAGGTGAAATTCGCACGAGCCATAGGCTAGTGTGTTATGGAGCCGAGGGCTAAAGTAACAAATTTGCACGAGTATTAAACGACTTTTTTCAATACACTTACGAAATGAAAAAACGAGGGTTGACCGGCGACTCGAGGGGGTCGACGCGCGCCCAACCCGCACTTTTCTGCACTAGTGCAAAAAACAGTCTATTGCGTGCTTAAAAGCGGTGGGATAAGAGCGGGTTTTCGAGTAAGTGTATTGAAAAAACTTTGCAGTTGTTCTCAAGATGTAATGCCGTTGTCTGCCAAGGTCACATTTTGATTTACACACATAAAAGGAGAGGAGGAAAGGATGAGAGGAGGGATTATATAGAAATCAAGGGAACTTAACCCTTATCCCTACCAAATATACAGACAAAGCAATTAACACAAAAATCTCTGCTCAAAAAAAATAGGATAGTCATTCGCAGTCACGCGCCTAAAAGAGATTTCGCTAGAGTCGATTCTTGCCAGGGCTGCGAGATAGTTTGAAAGAGTTACCATGGCCTTAGAACAGAAAAGGCATCTGAAGCACTTTTAGTCAGTAAAAGTCCGCTACTCCCTCTCGTTCCACACAGGGCGGAAAAAGTTTACATATATATATATAAATAGATATCCCACCTATTTATTACACTCAGAAAAAATTGAGGGCAGAAAATACTGCATAAACAGGTCGGCAGAGAATTCTTGGCTCGGACACTGGCTTCAAAAGACGAAAGCCCGCCAAATGTCATATAACATCATTTTAGAGGGATGGCGGCAGTATGATCTTTGACGACGACCCATCAATAATAGGTAGAGATGTACCGAGTAGCCGACATTCCAGCCACATTTATAGTAGGTGACTAGTCGTCCATTTGTTTCCAAAAGCGGTTGACTATTTGACGCTTAACTAATGAGCCACAGGATAAAAGGGATGCAAACAAACAAAAGACAATAAACCAGTACATTGCCTATCGTATGTCGCTCAACTAACCTACATAATTAAGAATTAACTCCGGCTTTTCCTCTTATTTATTTACCTGCTTTTAAAATAATACTTTTATTAAGCATTATTTTAAAAGCAGGCAAGCACTTATCACTTATGTTGACATTATTGAACCATGACTATATTAATTTCACCTATCAGAAGAACGTATTGTTGTGTTGTATAGAGTTCCTTGTATGGAGTTCCTCAAGGAAGTGTATTTGGAGCACCCTTTCTTTACAGCATATCTGAATGATCTGCCAATGGCTTTGACAGCACAGTGATTCTTTTTTGCAGATGACAGTGCAGTAACAATTTCTTTTGAGATCTCCCGATACAAATTTGACATAAATAATTAATTAAAATTTATAATATAGTCATGAACAATTTAAAGATTAATTTGGGACAAAAGATAAGATTATCCTAATTTGATGATTAAGCCTTTGATCGAGAATGTTTGTACTGCTAAGTTTCTAGGACTGACGGAAAATACAAAACTATACTGGAATTCACACATAGATACTGTGTGTAAAAAGTCATGTAAAACTGCATATATATGCATTGTTTTCATTATCTTTTATGCATTGCTCTGACCAAACGTATTGTCGGCCGCTGACTGTGAGCGGGTATTACGCAGTTTATCGTTTTTCCATATATTTTAACTTTTCTTTCACACCGAACCGACTATACGTTATTACGTAGTGCGTTGTCGATGACTTTCGTTGGCCGATTTATTGTACTACGCGTAGCAAGCCTACTCTTTTGTTTACACAAGTAATGCATTCTACGGTGTAGCTTACTGTGGATTTGGTGAGAACACTTACCTACTGCAGAATGAGTCCACATTCACACTGAGGCTGACAGTGAGCATACTCAAAGTCAGCGGCGGACGATACGTTTGCTGTGAACGATGCCTAAAAAAAAATGTGTGATTGTAAAACAGGAAAAGTACGTCTTGTTTTTGATAATAAATAGGTATTATTCATAGTATATAAGGAATTAAATGTTGTAATAAATAGCTAAGGTATTGTAAATCCACTCGCGTCCTATCAATTGTTTTGTACCGCAATACATTATAGCAAACGCTTTGAATAAAACTAAGGTTGTTTAAATATGCATACATAGGAATCAATTTACATAAATAGGTATATTCATTATAGAGATATCTAAATGAAAGAAGCAGAATAAGATAGAATGGTAAACAAAGGAACAGTTCTTATTGTACATACTTATTTGGTACTTTATGCCCGTAAAACACAGAATTGGTACCCAGTCATAGCGACGTGGGGCCGCGCCAGACCACGAATTAGATGGCGGGATGACCTGCCCCCCTAGCCAAGTTACGACCGTTTCGTTTCGATTCTCTTTCGTCGATCGCCTGCCCCCCTAGCCAAGTTATAACCGTGAACGCCTCGAGTAGGCCACGCCTACGATTCCTTTGTTCTGACCACATGACTGAGCGTTGAGATGACATCAGAACAAAGGAATCGGGGGCGTGGCCTTCTCGAGGCGTTCAAGGCAAGAGAATCGAAACGAAACGGTCGTAATTTGACTTGGGAGCTGGAGTCGGCCACGCCTCCCTTTCCTTTGCATTGTTCTGACCACGTGACTGAACGTTGAGATGTCGTCAGAACAAAGGAATCGGAGGCGTGGCCGACTGGATTTCTTCTTTAAGAATTGAAAAGAGATAGCGAGGAACCGTGATCGGTGGAAGGAATGGAAGGAGACCTTGGCCCAGCAGACAATACCGGCTATAGCTATAATAATAATAATATTAGGTATTATGTTTACTGCAGTGTTACCATGACGTTCAAAGTAAGATTGTTTCAATCTTATTTCAGTGTGGGTAAGAGACAGAGCTATACAGGTTGTCTAGCGCCATCTCTTACCCACACTAGTACCTGGTGTATGTCCTCTCCTATAGACTAAATTAATATTGTAAAGCGGAAATACTGTCGATACTACTGATCTATCCCAATCATTGGTCATCAGAAAGGTTGACCAGAAGGTCTCCCTCCCATCTTTATAATACAATACTTCTGTACGTTTTTTTTTTTTTTTTTTTTAAGGTGGGAAATCATCCAAATGACTTCTCGCGCTCTGGGTGGAGCGCGAGGGAGTGTCAGACTTTTACTGACTAAAACCACACCTGTATCCTTCAATTACCCCTTGCGTCCTAGGACTACGGGTTTCCCTTTCAGAAATTCTCCGCGGTCCTAGTTAGCGGGCATCGGCCCTACTGGGCCCCTACGGTTTGCTGACATCTCCTTGAGGAGCGCGAGGATCTCAACGCGCTATTGACGACTGGGCTCGGTCCGGTTAATTATCGAACAGCCGGACGGCGAGCTACCCAGTGCTCGACGTCCGCAAGCCCGCGTCTACCGTGGCTGGTAGTCGGGGTCGGAATTACGGCGGCTAGGGCGTGAGGACCTTCGTTCCCTCACGCGTGCAGCCTCCTCCTTCGCTAGCATTACTGCTTCGCAGAAGGAGGCGATCGCCTGCCATTCCTCCTCGCTCCGGACCATAGCCTGAACCAGGGCCCGTCGCGAAAGGTCGCTGCCGCCTATTGCCTCCACGAGGACACGGCGGTGCTCCGCCCAAGCGGGGCACGCCTCCACTGTATGCTCCACCGTGTCCTCTGGGTGGTCCGCACAATGATGGCACCCGGGCGTTGCTTCCGCCTGAATCCGATGCAGGAACCTCCCGAACTGGCCATGTCCGGTGAGGACCTGCGTCATGCGGAAGGTGAGGACGCCGTGTTGACGCTCCAGCCACTCCTCAAAGAGGGGACTTACCGCCATAATTGTAGCGTGCCCAGCACTGGGTTGCGACAGTCGCCGTTGCCATTCCACCATGAGATCCCGCCGGAACTCTGTCCGCCATGCCGAGAATTGGCGCGGCAGCGGAGTTTCGCCCCGGCGTTGCATCTCCACGCGCAAAACGTGCATGCATGCAAGGACTGTTGCCTCCAAATCCCATGGTGGCAGGCCAGCAAGGAGGCTCGCCACTTCGCGGGAAATCGTGCGGTATCCCCGTATCATCCGGATGGCCATGACCCTCTGGCAAGCGTTCAGCATGGCCGCCGGTCGCTTTTTCAGTGACGGCGCCCACACAGGTGCCCCGTAAAGGGCCATGGACCGAACAATTCCCGCGTAGAGCCTCCGGCAGGAGGCGTCTGGACCCCCAAGGTTGGGCAGGAGCCGCTTTAGGGCAGCCGCGGTCCGTTCCAGTTTGGGAGTCAGACGTCGGAAGTGCTCCACAAAGTTCCACCGACTATCGAGGACAAGTCCCAGGTACTTCATCGTCGACCCGACGTCGATGCGAACCCCTCCTACCGTTATTTGGGAACTCGGTGGTGGCGCGTTCCGAGGGCCATGAAAACACATGGCCTCGGACTTGTGCAGTGCCACTTCGAGTCCCAACTCCTGGATCCTATCCACGATTGTCGCAACCCCGCGTGTCGCTAGTTCGGCCGCCGCCTGGTGCGACTCCCCCTGCGCCAGGACCAGCGTGTCGTCTGCGTAACAGACCACACTGACCCCGTCGGGGAGGTCGCCGCGCAACACGTAGTCGTACCCGATGTTCCACAAAGGCGGTCCTAGTACCGATCCCTGCGGAACACCGCACGACATCTCTCGCTGTCTCCACTCTCCCTCGTGACCGGGGTAGATGATAAACCTGTCCTTCAGGTAGGCCTCGATCAAACGACGGAGGTAGTCGGGCACCTGGTGATACCGGAGTGCCCTCCTAATGCTACTCCAGGGCAGGGAGTTGAAGGCGTTGGTGATGTCCAAGGACACCACCACTACGACCTTGCCCCGGGACACTGCATCCCCCGTCGTGAGGGCTCGCACGCGCATGATGGCGTCCACCGTGGAGCGCCCCCTGCGGAAGCCAAACTAGCTGTCCGAAAGATCCGGCCCCACCCGCGCTAAATGCGCGACGAGGCGGTCTGCAATTACTCTTTCAAAGAGCTTGCCCACCTCGTCGAGCAGCACTATGGGCCGGTATGCGGACGGAGAGTCCGCAGGGCGCCCCGGCTTCGCTATAAGGATCAGTTTCCCGGTCTTCTAACGCAGTGGGAACTGGCCCCTCTCCAAACATGCGCTAAACAGCCCTCTTAGTCGAGGCCCGAGTTCCTCCATGGCCAGGACCCAGGCTTTCCCAGGCAAGCCATCGGGTCCTGGGGCGGTATTTTTAGCGTTTAGCCTTCGTACCGCCACACTCATCTCTACCTCGGTCACCTCCGGAGTGTCATCGTCATCGCCGTCGTGGTCCGCGTCGGACACCGCGGGAGCCGGAGCTATTGGCGGGGAAGAATGCTCCTCTCTCGGAGGGAACAGAGCGTTCACTACACCCTCCACGAGCTGGGGCCGGAGACTCTGTGTCAGCGGGGGAGCCCAGGCGCGGAGCTTATCCCGCACCATTTTGTAGGGGCGTCCCCATGGGTCTCCGTTCAGAGTCCCCAGCCACACGTCGCGGGCCTGTAGTTTGGCTCGCCGTATCTCCGCTCGGAGGGTGCGCTTCGCCACTCTGTATCCCTCGTACAGCTCCGCCTCTATGGCCTCCGCATCCGGAGGGCGGATGCGGCGCCTGCGGTGTCTGGTGTACCGGCGCCGTGCGGCAACGCATGCCTTGCGCAGTTCCGCAATCTCCGGCGACCACCAGTAGACCTGACGCCGGGCACGTCCTGGCCGGACTCGGGGCATTGCCACGTCGCATATCTCCGACATGGCCTCCCGGAACCACTCCGCCTCCACATCTATGTCAACAGGCCTGTCCGGTGCTGACACCCAGGCCTGGACGATAGCGGCTTCCAGGAGGAGCTCCCGGTCCAGCTGCTTTAGTGCCCACCGCGGACCACACGGGTTCTGTCGGACCGGCGCGGTCGAGGTCTGGGCGGAGACATCAAACCGGATGTACCGGTGGTCTGAGTACGTCTCCACCCCCTCCATGCCGCGCCAGTCAATGACGCGCGGAGACAGAGCGGGGCTTGCGAACGATATGTCCACCACGGACTCGCCCTGCATCCGCACGCATGTGGGGACAGAACCCCGGTTTAGGACGACCAGGCCTGACTCCAGGGCCCAGTCCTCCACCATCCGGCCCCGCTGGTTCGTGAACCGGGAACCCCAAGCCAAGTTCTTGGCGTTGAAGTCCCCGCAAACAACCACAGGGAGGGATTGAAACCCGGCGACGACGATGTTCAGCTCCATAAGGGAGTTGTGGAGATCGGCGAGAGTTCGGTTCGGGGAGAGGTATAAACCAACCACTGCGATGTCCCCGAACCGTGCTGCCACGCAACCCTGTCCCCTTTTGACACCCTCTAGGGACGGGGTTCCGGCGGCGGCTGACGAGATTAATGTCACCGAGCCGTTCAGATCCTGCACCCAGCCAGCCCTGGGTGGGACGTAGTACGGCTCGGTGACCACGGCGATGTTAATCGACCACTGCGCCATGCTCTGGAGCAACAGATCCTGAGCGGGGGCGCAGTGGTTGATATTCGCCTGGAGGAGCCGTAATGGAGCAATTATCGGCAGTCCATTACAGTCTCCTCCCGAGCCCCCTGTGAGGGCCCTGCCGCCGCACACACATAACAGTGAGGTGCAGCGTTACAGGCTTGTGGCCAGTCCGACCGCACTGGAAGCAGTGATCGCTTCTGTCCACCTCCGAGGTGCAGTGGACCCCTGCATGGTGGCCCACTTGGCAACGGAAGCACCTCAGAGGTTTGGGCTCCAGCAGCTTCACCTACGCTGAAACCCAGCCCACCAAGAGCCTTCGGCCCTCCCCAGTTATGGCCTTGGCCGCCGACACGGGGCAGGTCACCGTGACGGTTCGCATGCCCGTGTTGTCGGCACGGATAGTGCCTGCCCGCACCTGGTCACCAGGACACTTTCCCGTCCTGACGACTGCTGCCACCACCTCGTCCTCCGTCACGGAGTCGTCCAGGCCCATAATACGCATATCGATGCATTTCGTGGGCCTGGATACTCGGGCCACCTCCGCGTCTAGGGACGCTCGTATCTTTTCGGCCAGAGCGTCCGCGGTGGGGCCGCTGTCCGCACCAGGGATTTCCAGTATGCGGCCTCCGGTTGCAGTGGTCCTCATTCGTAAGCCCCCGGCGATGCCTAACTCGGTGAGGTCCACCGCCCGCTTCGCCTTGGTCATCACCTCGTTGTAGGTCGCGCCCTTCTTTTCCGCACCTGGCTGTAATGTGATCACTACAGCTGCGGATGTCGGGGCGCGAAGTCTAGCAGCGAGGGCCCTCTTCTTGCGCTGCTGCCACCTTTCGCGCTTCTTGGCCGCTCTAGCCGCCTTGCCCGCCCTTTTCTTCTCTCCGACCACTTGCCATTCGGCGTCGGCCGGAGAATCACCACCGTAGACCCGCGTTTTGCTTGCCCCGACTGGCCCGGCTTGGGCGCAGCAGCTGGGACCGCGGCGGCGGCGGCGTATGACGCCACCTTCCGTTGGCCGGAGGCCGCAAGCGGTGGGCGCAGCACGATGCCCTCCAGAACGGAGAACTGCTGCTGCACTCGCTGCTGGAACTGCTGCTGCTGCTGCTGCTGCTGCTGCCGGAAGGCAGCTAGCTCCTGCCGCAGCAGGGTCAGCACCTCGCTCTCTGGCTGGGGCTGTGACTGTTTGCGTCCTCCTTTTGGCGCCGTCTCGGGGCCAGCTCCTCGGAGACTGGCCAGGTCCGCCTCGAGCCGCCCAATCCTCTTATTGAGGGGCTCCAAGATAGTGCCCAGTGCCTCCGTAATTGAGGCCTTGCCTTGGGAGATAGCTTCCCTCTTCCTTGACTTCTCCCTTTTTTTTGACACGCTTGTTAAGGCGGCGACCACAACTTCGGTAAATCTGGCCATCGCCTCCTCCATGCCATCTGGCTCGCTTGCAGAAGGCTCCGAGGGACTGCCCTGACCGCTGATAGCCCCGGAGTGGCGCCCCTCCCTGGCGGTTTCCAGGGATCGCCTGGCTGCATCCTGGGCAGTGAGCCCCCTACCCCTTCCTGTCTTGCGACCCGCCCCCCGCCCAGCGGTGGAGATTTTACGGGCCGAAGCCTCATCAGAAGACGACCCCTGACCGACTCCCGACATGGGGCGCTTCCGGAGGAACTGGTTCCTCCTGGGAAGGGTGTCTGCAACCTCCCTTATCTCCGGGGTGAGCAAAGATCCGGTATCGGAATCCGACAACGCGTCTCCGCTCACCTCCCTAAGGCCGAAGCTCCTGCCGGCCTGATCGGTACCCGCTGGCGCCGCGGATGTGCTAGGGGCGGGTCCCAGGGACTCCGCGCTACCGGCGGGTGAGCCACCCTGGCTCAGTGCGTCCACAGAGGACGGTACGGGGTCCGAAGACCCGAGGCGGTAATTGCCCCCCCCCAGAATACGAGGGGCAGCCCGAGCTCTGCTCGGGGAGGGATTCTCCTGCATGCAGGTACCCTCCTGGGGTAATATTATTTTTATTACTCGCGCTCATAGTGGTTCTGAACACAGCTTTGCCTTTTTGTCAATGGGGTGGGGTCCCCAATAAACACGTTCGCCATCATGGTCATGTCTGATATGCAGACAGAGGCGAACCCATTCTCCAAAACCACTGTCCAAAAACACCAACAGCTGTTGGTGCCGATGCCTTTGGACAGCGCACCCTCCGTGGCGGTCCGTCTGGACTCCGCCCTGAGTGTGTTCCTCTTGGTCTGGTCTCTCACTTGAGGCCTTCCGGCATGAGTAGCTCTACCGGCATAGCCCTCAAGATCACAGAGACACGCAAGCCCCACCACGACGACAACGTGGGAACACAGTTGGTGGGGGAATACTTCTGTACGTGTGTTTATGACCTAACTCCTCCTAAACGGCTTGACTGATTTAAATGAAACTTTGTGTGTAGATTTGAGTGGGTCCCTGAATAGTTTGAAAATATGACCTATGCCTCAGACCTAATAACGTACGTGATTTTACTCGCCACTTTGAATTTATTATGTGTTTTGATTAGTTTTTACAAAATATTTAGAAGATATTGAATATAAATGTCAATTTTATTTCGAAAAAATGTTAAAAGTTATTTTGTTACAAAAAATAAGATAAAATAATGACAATTTTTTTTAACTATAGCTGGGGATCGAAATCGCGGCAAATGTCGTTCAATAAATTAAAAATGAATTTCAACTGTCATTGTCATCATTATTTCTTTTTATTACTTTGAGACTTCAGATGGCGTTGCGAGTACATTTTGGATTATGTTCACACCCCCCCCCCCCCCCCATAGCAAATAGCGTGATAATTTATAGCCTATGTCCTTTCTCAAGCTCTATTCTATATTTGTACCAAATTTCATCAAAATCGGTTCAGCGGTATAAGCGTCAAAAGCATAGCAGACAGACAGACAGAGTTATAATCGCATTTATAATATTAGTATGGATTAGAAAATTAGCTTCTGCCAAAGGCTTCGCCTGCGGGTAGGCCAACCCCGGCCGCTAAGCAACAGCAGAGGAAACCTGCCCCCCCTCCTAAAAAAGGCAAGGCGGCAAAAGCTCCTGCTATGGCGGTGAGCCGGCCTCCTTCGCTATCCCAGCCTTTAGATTCTACATACAAACTTTAGATTCCCGTTCCATCCCCTTGGGATGGCGCCTCAAAGGGAAGAATTCTGCAAAATACAATATAATATTCCACAACTATCACACAACGTCGTCTAGTCCCAAGCTAAGCAGAGCTTGTGTTATGAGTACTAGACAACTGATAAACACACTTTTATATTTCTAAATACATACATATTATAGATAAATTACACCCAGAATCCCAAAATCCTCTCTTAGTGCTCGCTTACGTCATAAAAGTAAAAGCTTACGCAAAATTTCACGCTCCTAGTCCCTTAGATGTATATAGATATACTTCGGCGTGTACTTACATAAGATCAAAGCTACAAGTTCTATAAAGAGTCATTACACACGCTATGCATATCAATTCTTCATCACATACCGATTCATATCGTTAACATATTTTCCACCATTCCAACAATAAGTAAATCATTTTAAAATTGATTTCCCGCAAAGCTATTAAAGTAATTTATATATTGTTAAGTAAGAATAAGATCGTAGTATAAAGGTTCTTTTCCACCTAAGCTAGGCGTAATGCTACTGGGGTTGGATTATCCGAAAGGGAACTCCAAGGTCCTGGGTGAAGGTAAAGAAGGAACATAGGAGTATGTTTTAGTCACTGAAAGTCTGACACGCCCTCTCACTTCGCTCTAGGGCGGGAGATATTATTTGATGATTTCCTACCCAAAAAAAAAGTTGTGGGGAGCTAAAGCCAAAGGACTAGCGAAGTAAGTGCGAGTGTGCGAGTAGTTAAAAGCGAGAGATGTGTGAGAGGAACGCGAGCGAGCAACAATAAAGTATGTTACACATCTTCGCACCACTCAGCTACAAACTACACATAGGTACTCGTATTTATTCGCTTTGCAACGCACCATGCGAGGTCGTGCAGGCTCCTTTCACAACTTTGGTGAAAAATATTGGCCTACTAGCTTTTGCTAGCGGTTTCGCTCACGTGAAAGTCGATTTCTCCATACAAACTTCGAACCCCCGTTTTACCCCCTTAAGGGTGAAGTTTCGTAAAATCCGTTGTAAGCGGATGTCTACACCCCGTAAGGAACCTGCCAAATTTTAAGTTTGTAGAAGTTATAGTTTCTGAGATTTCGTGATTAATCAGTGAGTGGTATTTCGCTTTTATATAGTTAACATAAACCCTATTATTTTAATACTGCTGCTACTAGTGTCTTCACCCGCGTAAAAGTGGATTATAATCCCAAGGGAAAATACTCTCAAAATAAAAATCGTATGTACTATTCCAGGACATGGTCTACCAGTGTGCTAAGTTTCATCCAAATTCGTTCAGCCATTCGAGCGACAAACACTAACTTATATTAGAGTGATCTAAATTCCAATTTATCTTTCGTATCACTTTGAATGTAAATAAACAAACATTAAATGTGTTTTGACTTTGACGTCCTCGCACCGCCTAGATATCTCGCACCTCTCTAGTTGAAAAGCACCTTAAGTATTGCGCCGGCGCCATTACAAAGTTATACAATGACGTTTTAATATCATTATCATGCTACTGGTGGGCTAGATCACGACGAGGAGGTAAGTTTATGACGGTTCCATTATCATACGAGATGAGATTGCTGACAAGTGACAGCCTTCGTTTGTTTTTATTGTCTAGTGAGTATTGGAGAATGGCTCTCCTGCTTCTCTCTATCATCGGAAAAATGCAAACGCCGTAAAATTGAAAAATATCGCGATAAATTGTAAAATATTTGTTCAAAATAAGACACGGTTTTGTTGGTAACAAATGAATTTGGATGACATTTATCGCATACAAAACGATTTTATTAAAAAAATTACAATCATACTGAGTCTGCAATTTTCTCGTAACATCTCTATTACGAGAAACATAAAATTGCATCAATGGACGTAATAGTCCGTAGAGTAATATTGTAAGACCTACACTTTCGACAAAACGTTTTGAAAACACATTGATCGTGCGCAGTAGAGCTAAGGTGTGGAATTCTCTGCCGGAGTCTGTTTTTCCTGATAGCTACAATCCCACCATCTTTAAGTCAAGTTAATAGATTACTTCTAGGCCTGCGTATTCCACCATCGACCACATCATCGCTTGCTTATTAGGTGAGAGGTCACGCGCGAGCCTATAAATAATAATAAAAACTTTTTCCTTTATGAGTGGAACGAGAGGGAGTGTCATACTTTTATTGACTGAAACCCACTTGTGTTTTTTCTCGTGTTGTGTGTTTCCTATCTTTAATCCTTCAGTGTTGTGTGTTTTCTGTCTTTAATTCTCCAATGTCGCGTGTTTTCTGTCTTTATTTCTCCAGTGTTACGTTTTCTGTCTTTATTTCTTGCCCCTGGTTGCCGAATGATTTGAATAACTAGTAGTTTCACCTATAACAATTAACACATACAAATATTGTTTTCCGCTTTGACCAACTATAGAGGAAGATAAACAGGTACAAACACAATGAATTTCATGAATAAACAAATCGATACGGATATATCTCGTTGTCATTTACATACATTGATTGTAATAAAAAGAGTAGGTACATTCTATACGGTCCCTATTGCTAGCCGTCCGCAAGCCTAAGATGGCTGGAAATCGGGGCCGGGATCCCAGCGGCTGGAGCGTGAGGAAGTTCCCACACGCGTCTGGCCGCCTCCTTCGCTAACATTACTGCTTTGCAGAAGGAGGCGATCACCTGCCATTCCTCCTCATTCCAAACAATGGCCTGTATCAGAGTCCAGCGCGAGAGGTCGTTGCCGCCGATCGCCCGGGCCCACGAAGATACGGCGGTGCTCCGCCCAAGGCACACCCATCCATCGTATACTCCACCGTGACACACGGGCATTTCTTCCACATGAATCCGGTGCAGGAACCTCCCAAACTTACCCTGTCTAATGAGGACCTACGTCATGCGTAAGGTGAGGAAGCCGTGACATCTTTACAGCCACTCAAAGAGGGGACTCACCGCCATCATTATGGCGTGCCCATGAAGGAACATAGGTGGTTTTAGTCAGTACAAGTCTGACACGCCTTCACGCCCCACCCTAGAGCAGAAGAAGTCATTATATGATTTCACACTTCAAAAAAAACGCAGGAGATTTTTTTAATTTATTTAATCGCATTTTGTTATATAAATAATCTTACCATAAAATCTGCCGATATTATAGTGCATATTGTGCGCAACCACATGCGCTCTCTGTTCCTCTTTTCTCATATACCGATGAGATGGCATTCCACACGGCTGGGAGGAGGTTAGGCACAGTATCATCGGCTTTAGGTCATATGCAGCCAGAGAGGGTAACGGGATCCGCATGAAGAGCATGACAAATGCGCAAACAATCCAGTGCTTTCGCCAAAGATACCTGCAGAATCCCGTGTGATTTTAGTCAGTAGGAGACTGACAGATTCCTACGTCAGTCCCGGGGAAGAGGACGTACGAGGATTTCTACACATGTAAAACAAACCAACGGCTTTATGCTTAAATTATGCGAGCTTAAAAAAATTTTTCATTCTCTGGTCCTGACAAACAAATACTCTAAGTCTTGAGCTAAACTGTCAGCACCGAATCACACTTTTCTATTCTCCTATCTTTTTCTGTCACATAACTATTCACTAAACACTAATCACATGAATTTACTAGAGCAAGAATAAGAGCTTGTCGCCGACCACGCCGTTAAGAAAATTGTAGCCTAGCAGGGATCCGACGATACTTAGAAGCACTTGCTGTAAAAGTTCTATGTATCAGAAAAACTGTAGCATGATGGCAATACGGGTCTTTAATAAATTACCAAAATCTATAAGAGAATTGCAATTAATGAGGTTATTTAAAATGAGATTATGCGCATGGCTGTTGGACAAATGTTATTATAACTTAAATGATTTTTTTAATGACAAAAATGACCTAGAAAGAAAATATAAGTGACATAATATATATCTAATTGTGACATGTTAAAAATGCAAAATAATATCTAATTCAATTGTGGTTTCTTATGAATGCTGTAGGATTTAAAAAAAGAATGTTCAATAATTTTAAATGACATATAACACCTAATATTTGTATACCAATCACTGGTGAAACATGTAGAACTTATGTACTGTATTCAACATCCTCATTACCATGTTTCTGGCAAATAAAGTACTTTGACTTTGACTTTGACTTTTGACCGCCTCGTCGATTCCGCCGCGTGCGTTCGCACTCCTTGCAGGTTGCTTGCAGGTCGTGCAATACCTATGTGTTCTTGGAATAAGTAAAAATCTAATGCCAATCAAAGAAATAATAAAATCATCTCCACTACAATGGAAACAATATAACACCTAAAGTATTTAAGAATAATATAGCGCGTTTCATTGTAGAAGTTTCCCGACGTTGCGCGGGCGCAGGCAATTATAATGCAATCTGCGCAACGGAAGCGTTCTGTAACATTGTCTTCATCACTCGCTGCAGAATGGGCACTGCGACAGAGGATACAACTAATTACCTACCTCTTTTATGTACGTTAATTGATTTGTCAAGTTATTACGTCTGTTTTGAAGTAATATATACGTAGCTTTGTTGTGATGATAGACCTATGTCGCATAGCATTTGCAAATCTGATAGCTACAACCTGGGGGTCTTTAAGTCAAGAGTGAATAGGTTACTTCTAGGCAAGCGTGCTCCATCGTCGGCCACATCATCGCTTACCATTAGGTGAGATAGTGGTCAGTGAAAAAAAAATCTAAAGTTTTACGATAGTTCGAGTACTGAAACTAATTTACAGTAACATCGTTACAAACAGCAGTACCACTCACACACAGTACCACTCACAAACAGTGCCACTCACATACAGTGCACTCGTCATAATCGGTTATAGTGACTGAAACGTGGCTGTTCACGGAAGGATTATAAAGCTTAAAAGTTTGTTTGTTTGAACACGCTAATCTCAGAAAATGCTGATTCGAATTGATAAAATATTTTAGTGTCGTACAGCCCATTTGTCGAGAAAGGTTATATGCTACAAAACATTTTGCAACACCGCGAGGGAAAGCTAGTCAGAACATATAATCAGAGTAGCCACGACGTAGGGTGAAAGTTTTTTTCATTGTGATAACAGCTACTGGGATTACGTAATCTACCGTGTACCTAGCATACACCTCATCCAGATAAGAAAAAGCGGTGCTATTGTTCTGTATTATCTCACCATGTTTAACTCACTAATATTTTCTTAAACCAAGGTCGCGGTCGGAATTCTTGTGGATCGGTAGACAAACGTTGGTCAATGTTTTATAAAGTTTTTGAATTTTACATTTAAACTAAGTTCGATTTTCGTATGTTATTTAATATGGACTGTCTGCTAACTGCTCATCAATTTGGTGAAAACCCACATTTATTTATATATTTTCACAAAACTGGCATTCTAGATTTTATACTTCAGGAGGTACATAGATTGAGGTTCGCGAGCATATTGACCCCTCCCCCCACCCAGCAAAAAAAAAAAGAAAGTATATTGTTAGACGACCTTGAGTGTCAGTAATACTATTTATGGTTTAGAACATCAGACCATAACAAGGAGAAAGTGAAAATAAACAAAAAAAAATAATTATAAAATCAAGGTTTTTTTTTTTTTTTTTTTTTCGGGTGGGAAAATCATCTCATGACATCCCCCGCTCTTGGGCGGAGCGGGAGATAGTGTCAGACTTTTACTGACTAAAAACCCACTCCTGTTCCTTCTTTGCCATTTGTTTTCCAGGGCCCCGGGGATCTCTTTCGCATCACCCATGGCCCCAGTAGGCTTCGACCCTGTTGGGCCCCTACGGTTGCTGACATCTCCTTGAGGCGCGCGTGGAACACTACGCGCCGTCGACGACTTGGGCTCGGTCCGGACGGCTACCGGACGATAGGACGGCGAGCCACCCATTGCTCGCCGTCCGCAGGCCCGCGCCTACGGTGGCCGGAAATCGGGATCGGAATCCCGGCGGCGGTTGGGGCGTAAGGACCGTTGCCGTTGCCTCACGCGATCGGCCGCCTCCTTTGCTAGCATTACTGCTTCGCAGAAGGAGGCGACCGCCTGCCACTCCTCCTCGCTCCGGACCATGGCCTGTACCAAGGCCCGGCGCGAGAGATCGCTGCCGCCGATCGCCCTCACGAGGACACGACGGTGCTCTGCCCAAGCGGGGCACACCTCTACCGTGTGCTCCACCGTGTCCTCCGGGCGGTCCACACAATGGTGGCACCCGGGCGTCTCTTCTGCACGGATCCGGTACAGGAACTTCCCAAACTTACCATGTCCGGTGAGGACCTGCGTCATGCGGTAAGTAAGGACGCCGTGAGGTCTTTCCAGCCACTCCTCAAAGAGGGGACTTATCGCCATAATTAAGGCGTGCCCAGCACTGGGTTGCGACAGTCGCCGTCGCCATTCCACCATGAGATCCCGCTGGAAGTTTTTCCGCCATGCCGCTACTTGGCGCGGCAGCGGAGTTTCGCCCCGGCGTTGCATCTCCATGCGCAGATCATGCATACGTGCAAGGTCTTTTGCCTGCAATTCCCACGGTGGTTGGTTAGCGAGGAGGCATGCTGCTTCGCGGGAAATCGTGCGGTATCCCCGCACCATCCGGATGGCCATGACCCTCTGGCTTGCGTTCAGCTTGGCTGCCGGTCGCTTTCGAAGAGACGGCGCCCATACCGGTGCCCCGTAAAGGGCCATGGACCGAACGATTCCTGCATATAGCCTCCGGCAGGAGGCGTCTGGACCCCCTAGGTTGGGCAGGAGCCGCTTGAGGGCAGCCCCTGTGCGATCCAGTTTGGGAGCCAGACGTCGGAAATGCTCCTCGAAGTTCCACCGGCTGTCGAGGACAAGTCCAAGGTACTTCATCGTCGACTCGACGCCGATGTGAACTCCTCCTACCGTTAGTTGGGAACCCGATGGTGGCGCGTTCCGAGGGCCGTGGAAGCACATGGCTTCGGACTTGTGCAATGCCACCTCGAGTCCCAACTCTTGGATCCTCTCCACGACTGTCGCAACCCCGCGAGTCACTAGTTCGACCGCCGCCTGGTATGACTCTCCCCGCGCCAGGACCAGCGTATCATCTGCGTAGCAGACCACGCTGACCCCGTCAGGGAGATCGCCGCGCAGCACGTAGTCGTACCCGATGTTCCACAAGGGTGGTCCTAGTACCGATCCCTGCGGAACACCGCACGACATCTCTCGCCGTTTCCACTCTCCCAGGTGACCAGGGTAGATAATGTACCTGTCCGACAGGTAGGCCTCGACAACATGACAGAGGTAGTCAGGCACCCGATGATACCGGAGTGCCCTCCTAATGCTACTCCAGGGCAGGGAATTGAAAGCGTTGGCGATGTCCAAAGACACCACTAAGACACACCTGCCCTGGGACACCGCATCCCCCGTCGTGAGGGCTCGCACGCGCATGATGGCGTCCACCGTAGAGCGCGCCCTGCGAAAGCCAAATTGGCCGTCCGAAAGATCCGGCCCCACCCGTGTTAGGTGCGCGACGAGGCGGTCTGCAATTACTCTTTCAAAGAGCTTGCCCACCTCGTCGAGCAGCACGATGGGCCGGTACGCGGACGGTGAGTCCGCAGGGCGCCCCGGCTTCGCGATGAGGACCAGTTTCCCGGTCTTCCAGCGAAGTGGGAACTGGCCCCTCTCCATACATGCGCTAAAGAGCCCTCTTAGTCGAGGCCCGAGTTCCTCCATGGCCAGGACCCAGGCCTTTCCAGGCAGGCCATCGGGTCCTGGGGCGGTGTTTTTGGCACTGAGCCTACGTACCGCCACTCGCATCTCTACCTCGGTCACCTCTGGAGCAATGTCGTCGCCGTCGCCGTCGTGGTCCACGTTGGACACCGCAGGTGGCGGAGCCATAGGCGGGGGAGAGTGTTCCCCTCGCGTGGGGAATAGAGCGCTAACCACACCCTCCACAAGCTGGGGCCGGAGACTCTGCGTCAGCGGGGGAGCCCAGGGGCGGAGCTTTTCTCGCACCACCTTGTAGGGGCGCCCCCATGGGTCTCTGTTCAGAGTTTCCAGCCACACGTTGCGGGCCTCTACCTTCGCCCGCTTTATCTCCGCTCGGAGGGTGCGTCTCGCCTCTCTGAAAATCAAGGTAAGAATAAAAAAAAAAACATAACAAATAAATTACTGTATAATATGAAGAGCAGGTTATTGAAAGTGTCTTGTAGGATGTGTAAGTGAGTGTCATAGTGTTTGAGAGCGAGTATGAGGTTAAGATCAATCGTGGAAGAAAAGAATGAAGGAATGAAAGTTTATTTAAGAACTGTTAAAAGATTCTCAGTTTCCTGACAGTCCAGAGTTCTGAGAAATGCCTTTACTGTTTTGTGACAATTTGATTTCGTTTTAGGGTATAGATTGAGAGTGACATTTAATTTGTTGTATAAGAACTGACCAAGAAAGCATAAAAATCTGAACTGATGAACGTTTGTCTAACCGTCAGATTATCCCATTCGTTGAACAAATTGAGAGTCGGGAAACGAAAAGGAACGCCAGCACCAACCTTAAGTATAGCGCGCTGTGCTCTTTCTACATCGATAAGATAAGTTTTGTCGGCACCGCCTCAAGATGTGATGCAATACTCGAATAACATAGGGCAAAGTAAATAATGGTTTTTCGATCTGCAGTACATCTCAGTGTTTTAAAAATATATAATATAAGTTTGCGGAACCTTGGAACAAGTACATAAAATGAGGTTTAAAAGAAAGATCTTTATATTACCTTTTATAACATGTAGGTACACCTGGATCTTGTAGAACACACGTGTGCGCCGTAATAGAAAGAAATTGAATTGAAATTATCAAAATTGATTAAAATGAATTGTTGCTAACAATGAAAAATTAAGTAACATTTGACAGATAGAGGTCAATGCCGTTCCTATTCTTATTTGAATCGCATAGTATATGTAAGGTATTATCTAAACACCAATAACTATATAAAACATTAAATTCTGAAAACTCATTGTAGATAACGTAATTAATTCAAGTCGTAAAATGAATATGTCTGCTGATTTAAGTAGAACAGTAAATAAGGACACAAGAGATATATAAGTGTTTCCTTAATATTATTGCCGTTGCCCAAGTCCACGTAATAACTAAATCAAAATAAAAAACAAACAATTTATACTGAGACCTGGACACGCCACAGTCGCGGTATAGTGCCACTGAGAAGTGGTTAAAGGCCATGTTAGGTTCGGCCAAGGCGTCGTCAGTTTCCGCCTAACGCAGGTCCTCCACGGACATTGCCAGTTCGGGAGATTCCTGTTTCGGATTCAAGCGACAAAAACGCCAGAGTGTCACCCTTGTGTGGATCATCCGGAGGACACGGTGGAGCCTATGGTGGAAAGGCCATGCTTGGGCGAAGCATCGCCGCGTATTCGTAGAGGCGACCAGCGGCGGCGACTTTTTAGCGTCTGGCTCTGGTTCGGCCATGGTCCAGAACGAGAGGACTGGGAATCGTTCACCTCCTGCGAAGTAGTAATGCGAGCAAAAGAGAGGTTCGCAACGGTGAGGGAGAGAACATCTTCACGCCACAGGAGACACACCGAGCGTCGTGAGTCACTAGGCGATTCCTAGCCATCGCTGGCGCACCGAAGGCGCGGGCTTGTGGTCGGCGAGCAATGGGTAGCTGGCCGTCCTATCCGAGCCCAACTTTTTAATCAGTAAAAGTCTGACACCCTCCTGCTCCGCGGGTTGGTCTAGTGGTTAGTGGCCCTGACTGCTATGGCGGAGGTCGTGGGTTCAGACAGATCGTTCGTTCCAGGACAAATGTTTGTGTGATGAGCATGATCATTTGTTCTGTGTCTGGGTGTAATTTATCTAAAATATGTAAGTATTTAGAAATATATAAGTATGTTTATCAGCTGTCTTATAACACAAGATCTGTTTCGCTTGGGACTAGACGGCGTTGTATGATAGTTGTGGAATATTATTATTATTACCCTGCAGTGGATTCATTTTTTGTATTTCTACCTCAAAAAAGAACTGTAAACGAGCAACAGTTGAACGCCAGAATTACATATATGTACATATAGGAATACGCATAAATGGTGGTTTCAAAAAATAAATACATGACTTTATAGCTTAGCATAGCCAGCCGAGCATATTGCCAGTGCTGGGACACAACACATGCCTCCTCTCTGAGAGATAGCACGACCGAAAAGTAGATGACATATATCTATCTATATAATTATATAAAAGCGAAATACCACTCACTGATTAATCACGAAATCTCAGAAATTGGGCAGGTAGGTTCCTTATAGAGTGTAGACATCCGCTAAGAAAGGATTTTCCGAAATTAACACCTTAAGGGGATGAAACGGGGCTCCAAAGTTTGTATGGAGAAACTGACTTTCACGGGGGCGAATCCGCTGGCAGAAGCTAGTCATAAATTAGAATAGAGCTGCTCGTCAGGGCGAAGATCGGCTACATAAGCGAATATTTGGGTTTTGCTTCGACTACAATATTTCAATAAACATAACATTCATTAGTACAATATTTAAATCATGTAAGTGCAGATAATAGAAACAATTACCTGATATCGCACATAAAATATATGTTTAACACAACGCATTATAATTATCAAGTGAAAGAACACCGATATTCTAATTAATCGTTTTTATAATGAGATTTTTTTGATAATAATGTTTTTTTTAGGTGTGAAAGTCATCCAATGACTTCTCCCGCCCTTAGGCGAAGCGGGAAGGTGTGTCTGACGTTTACTGACTAAAACTCTTAAGTTCCTTCTTTACCTTGCGTTTCAGGGCCCCGGGGTTCACTTTCACTTAGCCCCAGTAGGCTTCGACCCTGCAGGCCATCAAAAGAAAGGAAGGCAGGCCCCTACGGTTTGCTGATATCTCCTTGAGGCGCGAAACACTACGTGCCGTTGACGACTTGGGCTCGGTCCGGACGGTTACCGGACGACCGGACGGCGTGCTACCTATTGCTCGCCATCCACAAGCCTACGCCTACGGTGGCTGGAGTTCGGGATCGGGATCCCGGCTTGGACGTGAGGGCCGTTCCCTCGCGTCTGCTGTCGCCTCCTTTTCTAGCATTACTGGTTCGCAGAAGGAGGCGACCGCCTTCCATTCCTCCTCGCTACGGACTTTACATTTTTATTTTTTTGTTTGGGAAATCATCATTGGATGATTTCTTGATGTGGAAGGAGAGGGAATGTCAGACTTTCACTGATTTAAACCCACCTGTGTTCCTTTGCTTTACAGGACTGCGATAATTGCCTAGAATAAGTCTACCCACTAGTATATGTACTTGTGTACATTTCTGTAATTATTTTGGTGAAATAAACTTTATTATTATTATTTATTATTTATTTAATTCTTTCGAACAATATTGCAGCCCTAAACACGTCTTGTTTTGTACACTTGTTTTCTATATATTTCATCATCTCCCAAGCATTTTTCCAACTTACTTGGGGTCGGTTTCAAGTCTAACCGGATGCCGTTGAATAACTATGTTTAACATGGAGCAACTGCCAGTCAGGTGGAGGTGTCTGTAACCAATTACTGCAAACATTCATAATGCGTACAGCTAAGGAGTTGTGGCGGACTAACCCCTGTTAGGAGGTGTTGACGGTAGCGGGTTGTACCCTGCAGCTACCGAGCCCTCGGGACAGTTCAACCCGATTTTTGACGTACGCTGCCTTACTGGTTCGCTGGTCACGTACGCCACCACGCACCCCTGAATGCGTATCTTCTATGGATGACGGAGCACGTAGGAGGACCTCAGAGCGGATACCGAAGAGAAATAAAACACATTTTTCGACTAAAAGGTTCTTCGGAGTTCGGCTTGAAGCTTTTCCTTTGTGTTCTTGACTCTTCGGTGGCACGTTTTCGACTGACATCGGACCGAAAAACGGCCCGTCTTATATACCCCGCTAAGTTCTGTTAACGGGAACCGCGTATTTTGCTCCAAATTTACTTTCAATTTCGCTTTAATTTCGCTTCAGCCGAACCCTTTCTGACGCCGTATTTATTTATTGTTTCACAAAACCATGACAATATATACATCAAAATGTCGGTTACAATCTCTACTTTTACAAGAAACAATAATATATCACATATATTTGCACATAAAAAGTTTCTAGAACAAAAACTGTAAAATATTCTAGTTCGACCACATTCTTAAACACAAAACTTCTCATATCTTTTCCAATAAGATTCTAATTAGGATTCTAATTGCTATAATATCATTTTCTAGACAGATCCTAACTAATTACATAATGTTCTTGCTAATTAGTCATCAAATAAAAAGTCTCATTTTCAAATTCTAATTACGTAAAAGATCGCGAACATTTTAGAATTTCAACTTTATCTAAATCCTTGCAAAATGAGATCAATTGTTACTAATAGCTTCTATTAGACTAAAAAACACTAATTAACAGTAATAGAATATTATCAATAAGTAATAACACAAGTTAAATCCTTATCATTACTACAACATATAAATTTCACGATTTCTTCACCAAGATCGATTTTTCTTACAAAAACTTTTTAGAATCTTATATACATCGTTATTCCCGACCTCACTAATTAATGAAGGTGCTAATTACAGACAGAATAAAGACAATAACACAAATTGTATTCTGCCAACCACAATAAAACATAAAAATCTTTAGAAATACGATAGATGCTACTTATTTATACACTTAAATTAGCAAAACTCAGTCTTTATCCATTAAACCTAATGAGTTACTAACTAATTAATCCAAATAAACATTTAACAAGTGAAAACATCCTATCCTAAGCATATAAAACATGACAAAAAACTACTTGCGTGTTAGGTGGTCTCAACCACTACTTGCGCCCTGGTGCCGACATGGGACCCTCGTCGCCGACAGGAGTGGAATTCCCTGCCGGAGTCTGTATTTCCTGATAGCTACAACCTAAAGGTCTTTAAGTCAAGAGTGAATAGGTTACTTCTAGGCAAGCGTGCTCCATCATCGGCCACATCATCGCTTACCATCAGGTGAGATAGTGGTCAAACGCGAGCCTATCAATAATAATAAAAAAGTTACTGCTTGAGCAACACTCAGCAACAGAACAGCAGCAGTAGTATTTTGGCAGTTAAGTACTCTTTGGATTTACTGATGTTCAGACCTTCCGGATATACGAATGACAACCGCGACCAACGGCTTTACGTGCTTTCCGAGGAACGGGGTGTCAGTAAAATCCTGGACAAACTTTGAAAAGTAGACATGAATTCAATCATGTCTACTTTTCAAAGTCAAATTCACAATGGTATTCGCCCGGTTTCGAATCCGCAAACTCATGCGTGAGAGGCGGGGCTTTAACCACTGGGCAATAATCAAAAACTATAATATAATAAAGAAGAATCACCAAACTTAAGTGGCAATGGGCAAGGCACATTGCTCGCAGAACGGATGACCATTGGGGCCAAAAGGTCCTGGAATGGCGACCACGTACCTTAAGACGTAGCGTTGGAAGGCCTCCTACAAGGTGGACCGATGACTTGGTAACGGTTGCGGGAGTCCGATGGATGTGAGAGGCACAGGCCCGTTCATTGTGGCGACACTTGGGGGAGGCCTATGTCCAGCAGTGGACGTCTATCGGCTGAAATGATGACGATGATGATGATAATATAATAATAATAAACTAGTGCGATTCACAATTAACGATTGCATCAGTGCTTACCATTAGGTGGAATCGCATTCAAGCACTAGTTTATAATAATAAAAAAAAAAAAAAAAAAAAAATATTGTCACCAATAGACACAATAGGTTTTATTCATGCAGTATCATTAAATGTATCGTATATATTTTCGTTCTTAACCTGCCAAGCCTTGTTAAATACGTCACAAAGATGAAATATTTCAAATATACTTACGTACTTATCACTCACAAAACATGATTTAATCGCTTTGTTAAGCTAACAGTTGCTTTTGTTTGGATATTCAATAATTACAGAACTTTTTCCATTTTGATAAATCCAGACAGATACGTCATACTGTTGCTTCATCTTATCGCATTGTTATGAGAATGATAAAATCGAGCCTTTTCAGGAAAAACATCGTAAGCGACAAAAGTATTTCTGAAAATATGTTAATTGCAATTTTTCTATTAGATCAGTAGTTTAAGAATAATAAATTTCTGACTTGTTGACATTTCTTCTCGCTCCACCTAGAGCAGGAGATGTCATTTGATGAATTCCCACATAAAAAAGCGCGGTCGCGGCTCGCTCTCTTTTTCCTTCCTGTGACGATATGTTTTTCTACACTGTGTTGGGTACAATTGCAATGTTATATAAATAATCTAGAACTCTAGTATCGTTTATAGTCTTGTTGATGTTATGTTAGTCAGATTCTTAGGTACTTTAGTGCATATTTAGCTGAAAGTGACACTCGTTTCGGCCGTTAACTCTCATAACGAGGAGAAAATTTACCAAATCCTACTTAAATTGAGTAGTACTATAAAAATGGATAATCTCTCTATAAATACATCTTAGATTATGATATCAGAGATAGCAGGGAATGTCGACAGTCAATGTCAGATAATGAATGATTTTACTGTTCTAGAGAAAATCAAGATAATATGAGATTAACTGAGCCGGTGTTGGCAGAATAGTCGACACCGGCTCAGTTACCAAAGAAGAAAAAAAAAATAGATTAATTTGTAGTTCCTGCGTCAGACTGTCATAAAGCAATAGATAGTGGTTTTGGTTTCCTACTGGTCTAAGAAGAAATCATTTAGCGTTATTCTTCTATCACTATCCTACATATAGGCTTAAAGGTGCCGTCTGATAACACTAACCTTCTAAAGTTTGCCCCCTTTGTCACGAGCCTGTTAATTAAATATCGCTATCAAAGGATATATTTGTCCAAAACCTGCCGAAAGCTAATCCAGCTCAAGCAATTATTGGAAACAGCCCGAACTTATAATTTATTAAGTGCATAAGAATTATATGTTTTAAGTAAAGTAAGTCTGACTGGCCTGTTGGTCTAGTGGTTAGTGGCCCTGACTGCTATGCCGGAGGTCGTGGGTTCGATTCCCACCCAGGACAAATGTTTGTGTGATGAACACGATCATTTGTTCTGTGTCTGGGTGTAATTTATCTATATATGTATGTATTTAGAAATATATAAGTATGTTTATCAGTTGTATAGTACCCATAACACAAGCTCTGCTTAGCTTGGGACTTGACGGCGTTGTGTGATAGTTGTGGAATATTATATTATATTATATTAAGTTTTAATTATAACATCGCTTTGGATGCGTTTGGGTGTTATGATAAAATTTAATAAATAAATAATTAATATCGAGAATATCATACTTTCGAATTTGATTGATAGGACAAGTACTCGTACCTAATTTCCAGTTGATCTGTTATTGGCAACGTTCAATTTAGTTCGTGTGTTCGTTTTTTATATTTCTCTAACACATGATATGTTAATAACATAAATTTACGCTTTTTACCAATGTTATGTATTTATTATTTTTCCAATGTTTGTATTTATGTGTAAGTGTTTTTTCTTTAATTTTAATTCTACTGTATGTGTGAGCTACGATTAAACGTTTTCCTTTCTTTTCTTTTAGCTGTAAAATTAATTGCATTGCATTTTCCTTATCTATAAACGTATAGTTAATAATACTATAAATAAAATCAGCAAAACGTAAACACTATTATTGTCATGTGCTGACAATAAAAAACAAACAAGACATCATTCCACATGCCATACAGGAAGGTAAATCTAAAATGAAGTGTCAATTAAATAAATATTCATCGCGGTAGACAGTAATATGTTGCGTTTAAAGAATAGTTATGAGAGGTACCATCGTAATTAGCAGCAGGAAGGGAGACAAACGGAAGGTGATATAATGTGCATGGTAAAGACAGGTAGGGTCGTGACCTACACGCTTATTTGGTAGAGGAACTAGGAAGATGGCACCGTAGAACGCCTAAGACATCCTTGCATTCAGAAAGATGGACTTAGAACTTTAGTAGCATACGGAACAGGGTCTAAAGTCCCGCAAACCTCCTTTGAAAATGGAGGATCCTCTAACCAGATGGATATTGTGTCAGTTCAGGGCAATGGCCCTGTAGTTGATTAACTCTAATACTAATATAATAACTAATATAGGATTTGGTAGTTTAGCTCAAGTCTTTTCAAGATATATGTACTTAGATGTAAAGTCAACTTTGAGTTAATCTCGCCTATGTACATGAACTCTGTTAACCATGTATATTATAACTTTTTATGGTGTATAATAAATGAGAGACCTAGATATATAGGTACAATTATCCCAAGTATATAGGGTGACTGGTAATTAGTGTACGATACTTAAACACGTGATTCTGCTCATGATAACCAACCACTTTTACTGTGGGAACAAACCTGAAATCGCGAAAAAAAATCACCTGTTCAGTACATTTATGTTTGCCTAATGTACTAAACAGCTGATATTTTTTTCGCGATTTCGGCTTTGCTCCCATAATAAAAAAAAAATGTTATCATGAGCACAATCACGTGTTTAAGTATCGTACACTAATTACCAGTCACCCTATATATTCCCTTGGGATAATCTTGGCAGCACTGCGGCAGCCAGGTAATATTACAAATGTAAAAGTAACTCTGTCGGTCTGTTACACTTTCATGGTTAAACTACTAAACCGATTTTGGTAAAATTTGGTAAGGAGTCAATTTGAACGTCAAGTAAGGACTTGGCTACTTTTTATCTGGCTTAGACTTTATGTCCGCAATATTCGATAAGTATTACAAGCAAGCATTAATATTACAGGCGGGCTACAGCTATTAACATTTTTTACGTGACAAAACATCTTTTTAATCAAAAAAATGCAGTTTAACAAAGATTTTTTATCAACTTCGCGGACCCAAGCAAAGTTTAAACTTGTATTATTGGAGCTCAATTCAATACCGTAGACCAGAACGTAAATTAAGGAACATAAAACAGGTGAGTTTACTGTTTAAGTCAGTAATAGTCACACACACACCTTCTCACTCCCACCCTAGAGGGGGAGAAGTCATTTGTTGGTTTCCTGCCCTAAAAAAGAAAAAGCTCACTCTATTAATATTTCCAATTAATGCAAACAAGTTCAATTATTCAATTCAATTATACAATTAGTATCAAGAACGTGCATTAAGCATACTTACAGCCCAACGGGGTGAATAGGAACACAGGGGTAAATAGGAACAAACGTTTGAAGATCTTCGCATTAATTAAAATCAAATCAAATCAAATCAGTTTATTGCAAACATGTTGTACAGTAGTTGGAATACAAGTTAAAGTTTCAAACATGCACCCTGTAAGGGCACTGCAAAACAAATAAACAAATTTCAATAAAATAAAATACATTTAAAAATTTAAATAAATTACATTCACACATTTAAAAGGAAAAGCAATAATTATTAGCATTACAAATATTAAAATAATGTCAAATCAATTAAATGTCAAAATAAATATAAATGTCAAAATAAACGGAAATAAAACGAAAATAATAATAATAACAACCCTAACCACCGGCAGCTTGGACCCTGTCCCGACACCGGCGGACTACAAAATATGTATAAAAAATAAATAAAGAAATAACAATAGAAATATTGAATTTGGCATTATTAGTTGGAATCATTTAATTATTTATTTAATTTTTTTTTCTTCAAAATGCTCTTTGAGTGTGTAGTAGCACTTCTGGTTCAAATAAGTGAACAATTTTGTTTTAAATAAATTGAGTGCTTTAATTTCTTTTAACAATTTTTCCTTGCATTTAAGTCCTCCTATTTATTCATTAGTTGTAATAAAAACGGATGCTTTGATAGAAATCAATTATATATATTTATATCAATGTGAAAAACCTAATTAAAGTTTTGTTCCTATTCACCCCTGCGCTCATATTCACCCCGTTTGACGGTAGTTAAAAGAAGGCTATTATAACAACTTATAGTTGACACATGACTGTAAAGATAATTAGCAAACGGAAGGAATGATATAAATGGAAGTATACGAGCTGATGTGCATGAGAATGTGTCAGGTCGTGACCTAGACGCATTTGGAGGTCACACACGGAAGATGGCGCTTTGGAAAGTTAAACAGGTATGCGTATGCGCATCCTCTTGGCAAGAGATCTCAACGGATAAATGTGGAAGGATGTTGTTAGGTGCTACAGGAAAGCACTTGTCTAACTTGATCTATGATATTTAAAGGATTAAATTAGTACTTTAAAGAATTATAAATTAATAGAACGGAAATTCATGCAGTTCTCAGCAATGGACAGAGTGATTAATGAAAAATGTTAAGGTGTTATAAATACATGAATATTATAGTAGAAAAGGGAGCGGGCCTCTAGTAGGAATAAAATAAAGTGGAAGATTGTTTTTGTTTGTTTATTTTTATCTAAATATTTATTAAAACTTCATGCGACATAAGGGCACAAAGGTGGACTTAATACCACGCGCAAATCATTAGACGACGCGCTAATCTACCAGTCGAATTTTAAGAAATAGCAGATTTATGACGAATGATCTAACGCTACGATTTACGGAAACGAAGCAGAAACAAAAGATGCGAGTGAAACCGCGGGATACAGCTAGTACTACGTGTGTAGGAGATGAAAACACAATAATAAAAGAAATATAATACAATAATAAAAGAAAAAGGCCCCAATCAATATGATTAACAAAGTAAGAAAAATCAATATTTTAAAGATATAATTTAATGCCAAAACTATGTAACGGAACCTGTAAATCAGTAGATATGTATATAGATATCATTGATCCGCATTATCCGTATCAATCAAACAATTAGGTATCACATACAGATAACTTTGGAATGGCTGTTTCACATCGCGAAATAGACGTCAATTGATACGAAAATTGTCTAGGGGAATTTTTCATATCGGTATGTTACAGGTAATAAATTAATAGAATAAAATAGAATAAATTTTATTGTAATCAAAAAAGTTACACGTTACAGCTTATAGGTACACAAACTTAAATGTATGATTGGACCCTTATATTTACGTTTTTGTATCTGTGGTGGCCAGATCTTAGAAATTGATCACTACATGATATGGCCAAATTAAACTGGCCAGATAGTATTAAACGTTAAATTTTGATGATATGTCAATCCTAGTTTGGCCTGCTTACTTTTTTTAGACGTTTTATTATCATAGAAATCCTACATCAATGATATGGCCAAACGAGGATTGAGATACCAAACGATCTGGTCAGTTTCAGTTGGCCATTCATGAAGTTAATCAATTCTATGATGTGGCCACGACATATCTGTAAGTTCTTATCGCTGACAGCGACATCTACTCGACGACCTCAGGATGGAAGTAAGATCTTAAAATAATACGATAATATATGTAATCTATACTTTGCCTTTGCTTTGGCCATTTGCCAACAACGGTTCTAAGTCAGGGAAACAAACAACTGCTATTACTGTGTGAAGGGTTCAAAGGAACCTAATAAGAAATGTGACGATAACCTCTTCGACTAAACCTATTTGTGTCGGGATGCTCTAAGTTACCGAGTAACAGCAAGCCTAGTCAAGAAACGACCGTTTCGTTTCGATTCTCTTTCGTCGATCACCTCGGGTCGGCCACGCCTCCTATTCCTTTTTTGTAACGCTCAGTCACGTGACTGAGTATTGAGATGACGCCAGAACAAAGGAATCGGAGGCGTGACCGACTCGAGGCGATCGACGAAAGAGAATCGAAACAACACGGTTGTAACTTGGCTAGGGGGCTGGTATGACAAGATATTCAATATAAAATAAATAAACAAGGTACATGGGGGCCCCTGGGCTCTAGCCAAATTCAGTTTCGTAGCGCATGTGCTACGCGTGCCCAAATAAATGCGAAACACTGCGAAATTGTTATGGGATATGCGAACTGATAAATTTATGGGATATTGTATTGTATATGTACGCAACAACGTCCATTGTGCGAACAGCTAAGGAGTGGAATTCCTTGCCGGAGTCGGTGCTTCCTGATAGCCACAACTAAGAGTGAATAGGTTACTTTCAAGCAAGCGTACTCCACCGTCGACCACATCCCCCACCTGGGCAGAGCACCGCCGTGTCCTGTTGGGGGCGATCGGCGGCCACAACCTCTCGCGCCGGTCCTTGGTACAGGCCATGGTCTGGAGCGACGAGGATTGGTAGGCGGTCGCCTTCTGCGAAGCAGTAATGCTAGCAAAGGAGGCGGCCGCACGCGCGAAGGAACGGCCCTCACGCCCCAGCCGCTAGGATCCCGATACCGATTTCTAGCCACCGTAGGCAAGGGCTTGCGGATGACGAGCTACCCATTGCGTCCGGTACCCATCCAGACCGAGCCCAAGTCGTCAACCGCGCGTAGTGTTCCACACGCACCTCAAGGAGATGTCAGCAAAACCGTAGGGGATCAGCAGGGTCGAAGCCTACTGGGACCGTGGGTTGTGCGAAAGAGAACCCTGGAGCCCTGGAACGAAGGCAAAGATGGAACAGAGGTGGGTTGTAGTCAGTAAAAGTTTGGCACGCACTCCCACTCCGCCCAAGGCCGGGAGATGTCATTGGATGATTGGGAAATCTAAAAAAAAACTGTCGACCACATCATCGCTTACGATCATGTTAGATATTGATTCAAGCGCGTGCCTATCAATAATAATGGTCTTTATCACTTTATCTAGATCCTCTACTGCTCTAGTCGCCCAACTATATTCTTTGCACTATAATATAATGGCACCAAGAATAAAGTTTGTACATCACACAATCTGTGGACTTCGTATAAAATTTAAATATTGTCTCCGGTATTATGGCCCGTTGTGCCATCATCATCATCATCATCATTTCAAACGAAAGACGAAAGTTGCCATTGGGCATATGGTTCCCCGAAGGGTCGCCACAATGACGAGTCCTGTGCGTCCCGCGTCCATTGGATTCCCACGACCCTTACAAGTTCCTCGATTCACCCAAGACAACGAAGGAACAGGAGTAGGTTTTTAGTCAGTAAAAGTCTGACACTATCTCTCGCTCCGCTCAAGAGCGGGCGATGTCACTAGATGATTTTCCCACCGAAAAAAAAACATTTTAGGAGTTCAACGCTGCATCTTCCAGTAGACGGTCGCCACTCCAGAATCTTTCCCTATAGTGCCAGCGAGGCAATATTTAAAGTTGGCAATATTATATAGTCGTGACCAAAAGTTACAAATGTCGTCTGAATTAGTAGTGGTCAATCAATTTAGAAACAGGATGAAATTCAGGCCGAGGATAATATGCATTAAACGTTATTAAGATTTATTTTAACCGAGATAATATGGTGACTTGATTGGATTAGGTAATTAGATGATGTATGATTAATGCACAGTACAGGTACTCTTCATCGGTTTCCGTGCGCATGCGCATTTTACAGTTCATTACAGTAAACTTCCTGTTGTTTATTAAGAAGTACGGTACAAATAATTTCATTTAATCATCGCGTGTTTAACAAATCAGAAGAAATATGAAGGTCTAGCTTCTGCCAACGGCTTCGCCCGCATGAATGTAGGTTTCTCCTTGCAAACTTTGAACCCCAGTTTCATTCCGTTAGAAGGTAAATTTTGGGGAACCCTCTCTTAGTGCTCGCCTACGTCATAAAAGAAAGTTTTGTGCAAAATTTCACTCTCCTAGTCCCAGTAGTTTCGGCTGTGCGTTGATATGTCAGTCAGTCAGTTTCTCCTTTTAGACATATAGATGAATTCAATCTCCTGTATGACTTCTACATAATATATCCTGATACACCGTATTTAATATAAGAGGAGTTTTTCATGCGATTTTTTCGATTGAAATTCAACGGCTGTTTTAATTTTTCACAAACTGATTCCTAGTGGATATTGTGATGTAAAATTGGTGCAGTTTTGTATCACAAGTGTCTGCACAACTGGACAATATGTGGAATCATTGAATCAGGTGCGATCTCGGTAAAATGGGGCCGAGAATTTTATTGCAGTGTTGACTACCTCAGCGAAGTTTTCCAAGAAGGCTGAATCGATACATTTGCTACTAAATACTACAAAAACATGAATTTTATTTTATTTATTTATTTTTAAAGAAAGCTTACAGGCTAATAACAATTATAATTTTTTACATAAGTAATGAAAATTGCTAATAACAAGCTTCCACATATATATATATATCTAGCTACAGATTGCGTTGACATATTTTAGGTTTAAGATAGATCAAAGATGAAGAAAAGGACTACATAGCGTTATCTTAAATTTAAACTAATGAAGTTATCTATGATTGTCTCCAAAAAATTCCTTGGTTAAGATCTTTTTTATATTTTGTACACTGGTGCAAAACAGATCGATTTCTAGGTTCGATGGTAAAGTATTGAAGGCTAGAACACTAGGTATGGAGAAGGCGTTGCGCCTGTATTTTGTCGATGTGCACGGTGCCTGTAATAGAGGCCGCTTACGTAGGTTGTTCTGATTAGAGCGAAGAAAAATTTTGCCAAGTAGTTCAGGACAATCAATTGATCCGTTTGCTATGTTTGCCAAAAAACAAATGTCATTGATATTACGCCTTATATGTAATGGTAAGAAGTGATATCGCTTGCAACGGTGCTCGTAGTCGACTGAATATTGCTTCGCTTTAAAGTCTAAATATCGCAAAAATTATCTCTGTACTGATTCAATACGAGATTTGTAAGTCTCGTATTGAGGGTTCCAGACTTGGGAAACGTACTCGAGGTGGCTGCGCACAAGGGAACAGTAGAGAACTTTTATTGGTTTTAGAGACCCAAAGCTAGAACAAGCTCTAATAATGAAACCCAAGGTTTTGAAAGCTTTTTTGACAATGGTTTCTATATGATCATCAAAAAGTAATTTGCTGTCGTGTACTACACCAAGATCTCTGATACTGCTTGTTTTACTTATATATGTAACCATCAAGTGTGTATACTGAACCGATAGTAGTTTTCTGGCGAGTGAATACTAAGTGAAAACATTTGGATACGTTAAGTTGTATGTAACTTATTTCTTTTGCAGTATAAAACGAATCTATCGAGATCAAATTGAAGTAGTTCGGTATCAGACACTGTTCGTACACACTTAAGGACCTTCATGTCGTCAGCGTAAAGTAAGATCTGTGAATTTGTAAAACAGCTTTTAATGTCAGAAATAAATATAGTAAATAATAAAGGTCCCAAGATTGAGCCTTGGGGCACCCCTGATGGGACAGATTTCCATCCAGAAGTGTATCCACGTAAGACCACAGCCTGCGTCCGATTGTCTATGTATGACGAAAACCAACGAAATAGGTCACCGTGTATTCCCGCAGATAATAGCTTCTGAAGAAGCACACGGTGATCAATCGATCGAAACACTTACTGTAATCCGTATAGATAACATCAACCTGACACTGTTCATCCTTCCCAGCAGTTATTAGTTCGTTGGACAATACCAGGTTAGAGGCAGTTGACCGTTTTCTAAGGAACCCATGTTGTTCGTCGCCAAAATAGCGTTGAAAGGTTGAGTATACTTGAGTGTACTAATCGTTCTAGAACCTTCGAGAAAAGACAAAGTTTAGATATGGGACGGTAGTTCTCTATCTTAGATTTATCCCCTTTTTTAAAGACAGGTGTGATGAATGCTGATTTCCATATCTTGGGGACGATACCTTGTCTTATAGACCGTTCAAATAATAAACAGATTGGCACCACAAGGCTCTTTGCAAAATTAATTATGAAAATAGGGGGTATCAAATCTGGCCCACCAGATTAGGTGGGGTCCAGGCCTTTAAGAAGTTTAAGTACAACATCAGGACATACGCTGACGGTACTTAGGTTCACTGAGCTAGAAGAATGAGTATCCTCGGAGTCTAAATCATCAGACTCAGAGTTGGAGTCAGGTTCTTGGAAAGTGGATTGAAAGTAAGAAGAAAACAGCGCAGCCCTCGCCGGTGTCTGCAGACTGGTCCATGTAATGTAGTACTTTAGGTAATAAGTTAAAACTTCTTTTGCTTTTGATGTAACACCAGAAATACTTAGGGTTTTTGGTGATTGAGGTTTCAATTTTTTCCATATAAACATCAAAACAAACCGCCTCCAATTGTTTAACCCGTGGTGACGCGATAGTGAAAAAGAGTGGTAATCAGATAAATTACCGTAATTTTTATATTTATAGTGATATTTGTGTTTTTCTTTAAGGATTTAAATTAAAGCACTTGTATACCAGGGGGGGTGTGTCGATCTTTTAGGTGGCTTAACGGAAATGTGAAGGTCCCTTAATTCGTAAAGTTTACTATAAAAGAAACTAAGGGCTTGGTCTAAGGATTCTGCAGACAAAAATCTACTCCAGTCTATAAGATCTAGTGCCGACGTAATTGCTGTGTAATCGCTTTGATTAAATTTGTAATTTACACATGTTTCTCAATGTATTTGTGTACCTCAACAAAATCAGCGTTAATTATTAACGGTTTATGGTGTACATCGACAGGCATCGCCAAAGGATCACCACACTCACTCACTTTTACTGTACTATTTGAAAAAAACAAGATCCAACAACCTACCGTTGACATTGCGCTCACCATTAAACTGGGACAAGTTACACGCATTTATCGCGTCAAAGAAATCCAAAATACATCAGACTTGTACTTTCTCCGGATTTAATCCAGGACTATCGTCAGAATGTTGCCATACCACATCGCCACCGAAGTTAAAATCACCGGTGACGATAAATGTATCTAACGGATGTGCGGTTACTAAGTGGTTAAGTTTATTGTGGAAATTTTGTAGCTGAGCAATGTATGAATTACCAACATTTTCTTTGCACAAATACAGTCCACAAATATTGATATTGTAACTTACCGCTGGTGGTCAGAACGATGGACACCCATATATCCTCGGCAGAAGTACGCCAGTCACATTTTTCCACTACAGTCAGATCATTCCTCACCGCGATCAACACTCCACCACCCCGAGTTTGTGCTGTTCGACAATAATCTCGGTCCCGCCTCCAAACAAGATATCGTCCGTCAAGACAACATATAACAACATCGTATGAGTTTATGAAAATATTACGGTATAACGCGTTTATTTTCGAGCGCAGTCCTCGCACGTTTTTATAATATATATTAAGCATTTTTAAGCTTAACAGTAACACTATTAGCACCGTTATAGCGATTATCATTTCGTAATAATTGGCTTAGTAAATTACTTGACAAAATCAAAAACAGAAAGCACCTAAAATAATTAAGTTTTTGGGGGTAGAAAACAAAACTGGCAGAAATAATTTAAGCACAGCGGTGCACAGTGTCTAATGATATCGATCTTTAATACAGTCGTAAGCAATGGAACAAAAGAAACAATATGGTTTCGATTAGTCATAACTAAGCAGGCAAAGTAACTTAAAATGAACTTTAGCCTAACGGTTATATGGTCAAAATTCATACAACCGTGACAGGTAATAAGACAATCACAATTTAAAACGAGTTTACATAGCTCTAATGAGCGACACAGTAACATATGGAATACGGTAAGGGCACACAACTGCGTATGGTTTTCAATCTTATTTAGATTATTTGATTTACCACACCTAGGGTTAGAAACTTTGTTTTTGGTAGGTATAGGATTAGGTTTTAATGGTAAACAACGTAACTATATTCATAACATAGCAAGATATGGCTTAAAGGACTTAGTATCCAAGCCATATCATACTTCTATTTTTGGAAATATAAGATTCAGCAAAATTAAAAAATATATATATAAATTTCCTAGAAATATAAAAATACACACAGTCGCACTATTTCAAAACATAAGACATCCAGTGTCATATTTCTAGGTTATCACCAGCTATCATATAAAGGAAGTAGTAGGTCGCCGCATGACCTGCGCCTTGACCGTGGCCGTTACCTGCGCGCGCGCATCCTCTACATTCACTTGACGCACGCACAATTGTAGAATATTCGTTCGCGAAATTTTTAATTGATTTGCCTGGAGTTATAACGTGAATTTTGTTTTTGCCTGATGGGAAGCGATCGATGGAACGAGTGAGCCCAGAAGATATCCGTTCACTCTTACTTTATAAGTTTTTTTTTTATGTGGCAATCACACTTTGGCTTTAGCAAGATGGTCGCCCTTTACGCTCGGCCCCTCTAGCCAAATTACGATCGTTTCGTTTGAGTCGACCGCCTCGAGTAGGCCACGCCTCCGATTCTTTTCTGACCGTTGAGATGACTTCAGAACAAAGGAATCGGAGGCGTTAAACACAAACGAAAACGACCGTAACTTGGCTAGGGGAGCAGGGCCGGAGTAACTTCGAACATTCCCTCAGCCCTGACAGACAACTGCACGACCCCTTGTTTCCACATTACAAATTCTTCCAAAATGTTAAATTTGCATGTGTGCGTGGAACTAGTTAAAGTAGGATATTTTCCCGTATGTAGGGTAAACGCGGAACGCATGCTGGTAAGTCGACTTTGCAAATTATAATGTTTTATTGCAACAGTTATGACGCACTTTAGATTATCTCGAGCTTAACTCCTATTGTTGTTTTATAACAGGAGAATAATAACATTATGTATAATATGGAATTTAAGTTTTTTTTCTTGAAAAATACTTAATACTTAGTCAACGTTCCGTTAGCAGTGGCGTAACTTGCCTTTTATCGACCGGTGCGAGCTTCTTTAACTATAACTTGTATAACTCTAGAAAAAAGTTCAATATAAATAAAAAGGTATACAAGATAAAAAAAAGCCCCCCTCCAGGGACTGCGCCCTGTGCCTGGACAATGTTGGCAGCGTCTTTGTTACGGCACTTTATGTTAGTCATTACAGGAAATTTTGATACGTAGGTATCAGGACCAGTACGACCTATCGGTCAATATCCTTTTTTTAGGTGGGAAATCATCTAATAACTTCTCCCGCTCTGGGTGGAGCGAATGGTAGTGCCAGACTTTAACTGACTAAAGGCCACTGAAGTTCCTTCAGTTGTTATTTAAGTTCCACCTGCGTCAGACAAAAGGTGAGGAAACCGAGGCGCCTCTCTAGCTACTTCTATAAGAGGGAACTTACTGGGAGTTACAGATACCGGCACAAATCTTGAGCGCTCGGCGAAAAATTGGGGATCGCTTTGCACATCGTACACATCAGCGAACCAATCACTGTACCAGGATTGCACTTCCCATCCCTGCGTCTCACTTCATACCACTAAAGAGACCCGATATTTCAATTCTGCGCAAGTGGAAGTCAGCGCTCAAGATCCGTGCCGGTATCTGTACCGCGGCGTACCCAGAATTGGAACAGGCTATGTACTTTTTTGTGTAAATTTTATCACGATAATATTTATAAATAACAATACTTATGGTTTAAAATAACAAAATAAATACTTATAATACTGACATACAACTTGTCCCAGATGTAGATTTTTTTTTTCGGTGTGAAAATCATCCAATGACATCCCCCGCTCTTGGGCGGAGTGAGGGTGTGTCAGACTTTTACTGACTAAAAACAAACTCCTGTTCCTTCGTTGCTTTTCATACCAGTGCCGAGTCTAGAGGTTAGGTACCTAAAGGTTAGTGCCTAGACTCGGCCAGCACCTCTCAAATATTACAGAGGCAAGTCACGTAAATGCATTATAACTGGATTTTATAACAAAAACATTTAAAACATGACATCCGGCTGTTTTTATCTCAATTTAATTAACACTCTATTTACTTATAGTACTCCGTGTTTTATTCTTTGTTAAAAATATTAAAGCGCATCTGGTGCTGAAATCGTTTAATTTGTTTACTGTTTACAAAAAATATGAACACTGACTGAGATGGAAGAGTATTTTTTACAGTATCAGAAATTGATCATAAAATAATCAAAATAATCTACTCTTATCTTAAGTTCTAATAAAAAAAAAAGTAACTTTTTTCTACGGGTATTTTTTAAAACTTTTTTTAGGTGGACAACTATCCAATGATTTCTCCAGCCCTTGGGCGGGGCGTGAGGGCATGTCAAACGTTTACTGACTAAAACCCACTCCTATGTTCCTTCTTTGCCTTGCATTCCAGGGCTCTTGGGTTCTTTTTCACTTAACCCATGGCCCCAGTAAGCTTAGACACTGCTGGGCCCCTTCGATTTGCTGACATCTCCTTGAAGTGCGCGTGGAACATTACGCGTCGTCACCGACTTGGACACGGCGGTGCTCTGCCCAAGCGGGGCACACCTCTACCGTATGCTCCACCGTGTCCTCCGGGTGGTCCACACAATTGTGACACCTAGGCGTTTCTTCCGCACGAATCCGGTGCAATAACCTTCCGAACATACTAAGTCCGATGAGAACCTGCGTCTTGCGAAGGTGAGGACGCAATGTTGTCTTTCCAGCTACTCCTCAAAGTTGGAATTTACAATGTTTTAGACTTAGATACTAAGTCCTTTAAACCATTTGTCTTCGTGTGAAGTTACCCAGTTAAGTTCTCAGTTACTTTTTTCCCATTAGAATACGGATGTAACACAGTCTCTATAGATGTCACTACGTCGCACAATTGGGTTTGAGTAACTTAAATTTTTCATTTTCCGGTTCCGGGAATTATGGGGTGTACCAAAAAGTCAGGCGGTCGCCTCATTCAGCGAAACAGTAATGCTAGCGAAAGGAGGCGGTGGGAACCCGACCCTGATTTCCAGCCACCGTAGGCTTCTTGCGGACAACGAGCAATGGGTAGCTCGCCGTCCGACCATCCGGTAACTGATGCAGCCCGAGTCGTCGACGCCACGCAGTGTTCCACGCGCGCCTCAAAGAGATGTCAGCAAAACCGTAGGGGCCCAGCGGGGCCAAAGTCTACTGGGGTCATGGGTTGGCTTCAGAAAGTGAAACCCGGGGTCCTGGAACGTAAGGCAAATTTAAGAAGGTACATAGGAGTGGGTTTTAGTCAGTAAAAGTCTGTCACGCCCTCTCCACTCGGCCCTAAAGCGAAAGAAATCCACCTAAAAAAACACCCCTTATGTGACTTCCATATTCCAAAATTTCTCTGCTCAACTCTCCCACCCCTCCTTCTTATCTTATATCACACTTTAAAATATCTGTTCTTCTCACGCTAAGAATCTGCGTTCTTCTAACAATCTTCTACTGCTTTGTCCTTCTCATACTTCTGACTTTATTCTTTCTTCCTTTCATATACAGTCCATACTTCTGCGAAATGTGCTTCCTCTCGAGATCAGGACGGCCACCAGTCTATATGTATTTAAGTCGATGTGGCGAAATTACTTTCTGCACAAATAGTAAAGTCGTCTCAATAACCCCTTTATTTTACTTTATATAAATATATATGTATATATTATATTAAATTATATATGTATGTTTATTTTGTATATATATATATATACTTTTGTCTTATTTTCTTAATATTCTTCTGTATTTTTATGCACCTGCCACATTTTCTCTTCACAACCCTGGGTTGACTGGTAGAGAATGCTTAAGGCATTAAGTCCGGCTTTGTACTTTTGTGTTGCATGAAGCTTTAATAAATAAATAAAATTTATTAACATGTGCGTGGGTTTGGGTCACAGATATTAATGTGTGTATCTACCAAGCGGTCTAGTATATTCAGATAGAATTGCTTATCACACAGACACAGAAGTGTCAATCCTATGAAGGTTCCATTTTATCATTAGGACATACGGAGCCCTAAAAAGAACCTAAAGTACTATTATCTCAGCTTCGTGATCAAAGTGTCATGTTCAAACAAATCAATTAACTTTATCGACATCGAGTCAAGCTACAATTTATAAATATTATGTCATTTGCATGTTCTCGTTAGTCAGACCAACTTACTCACAACATTGAAGCTTCGCAGTCACGACTTGGAAAATTCTACTCCTTTGAATATAATTACATTTTATTCAGGTGCAAGATAATCCATGCCGTCTATCATACGTGTGTATTTACATATGTGTGTACGCTGATAACGTCTGTCTGTTTGTAACGCCTAAACCGATGAACCAATTTTGTTACGACGACCAATTGAAACCGTGCACTAGCTATTGACGTTTTTTAAGTGCCCATGTTGACCTATGTGAAATAAATATTCTTGAATCTCAATCGAATTTAATTGACTCTGGAGAAGAACTGAAAACAGTAAAGAAAACCATCATGAGGGAACCGGTGTGTTCTAGAACCAAAATCTGAATTTAAGACATAATATGACGTTCTCAAACTCGCAACGGGCCCGCGTGGTAAATTACACCCTATTCTCTCTCCTAGGAAAAAGTCCAAGCAATAGTAACATTATAAATAATCATGCTATACTTACTATGGACAAGGATATGGGATATTTTTAACCCAGAAGTACGTTTTCTTGGGATACTTACCGACTTCCACGCGAGCGAAACCGATAACAAAAGCGAGTAACAAATAAATGATTTATAAGGCGTCTCGTGTGGCTTTTCAATAATTCTTATGCTTGGTTTACACATTTAAACGTATGTGGGAGTGTCAGATCCCAACTAGATAATATCTTTTAGTTGATTGCAAATGGCGTTATAAAACCCCAGACAGATGAATAGATAGTGAAAATTACACAAGCAGGTGTTGTAGCGATCTTGGAGTAAGGTTGGCGCATGCGTCGATATTTTTATATCTAAGCTTTTATTTAACTCATACCACACACGCACACCGCGTACCGCAAGACGCAGTGTTGGAAGGCCCCCTACAAGGTGGACCGATGACCTGGTGAAGGTTGCGGGAATCCGATGGATGCGAGACGCACAAGACCGTTCGTTGTGGGGACATTTGGGGAGGCCTATGTCGAGCAGTGGACGTCTATCGGCTGAAATGATGATGATGATGATGACACGCACACACATTCGCACATTCATTGTACGTAGCGTACAGCTAACGAGTGGAATTCCCTGCTGGAGCCTGTGTTTTCTACTATAGCTACAACCTAAGTGTCTTATAAAATCAAGAGTAAATAGGATACTTCTAGACCAACGTGCACCATCATCGACCGCATTATGGCTTACCATCAGGTGAGAAAGTGGTCAAACGCGATGCAACAGTCTACTGGGGCCACGGGTGTGAAAGTAAAACCCGGGGCCCTGGGACGAAAGCAAAAAAGGAACAGGAGTGGGTTTTTAGTCAGTAAAAGTCTGACACTATCTCCCGCTCCGCCCAAGAGCATAAGATGTTTTTGTCATAAGATGATTTTACCACCAAATCAAAAAAAAAAAACAATAAAAAAAGAAGCCTACCCATAACGAAGAAGAAACTTGCAATGTTTATACGTACGTTTGTCTAGGAAAAATGTTGTAAAGGGATTTTGTAATAGTTACCCCTAATAAATTAAGCTGAAATTTGGTAAATTAGGTTTTTTTTACGTACATTTGATTGTTAATCCTATGTACGTATTTGGATTTCTTCGCTGCGGCCAGCACTGCGCTCAAGGCTGTTTTCTTAGAGAATAGCACTGCAGGACAAATACTGCAAAATTGGTAAGTATAGTTAGACCAATTAATTTTTACTATTTATGGAAGAAAATATCTAGATTTCGAGACGAAATTAAGTATCAGCACAACGAAGCATAATCGAATCTACCAGGTGCTCGTTATGCAATGCGCACGAGCAACTCATTTTACCATTACGCATAATGTGTGAACATGTCCCGATGGTATCGCTCAGCTCCAGTTACATTTCCAGGTTATAATATAACTGTATTTTGCCTAGTTCCTAGTAATCTGGGTTACGTTTCCAGATTATTAAATGTTATGTGATTGTAGCTGGTTTTGCTAGTGTCTACAATTTGCGTCATGTGAAGACCTTTTTGGCAATTTAAGAGCCTTTATACCTTATAGGCAATACGTATATTTAGTAGTTTTGCTTTTCTTTATTAGGTTATACTAGCATCTACCAGCGATTTCACCCGTGTTTAAGTAGAAAATTATCTCAAGGGAACATACTCTTGGATGAAGTGTCCTACTCCAGGACATGGTCGGGTGCCAAGTTTTATCCAAAGGTAGAGGATTTTTTGCGGTAGGAAAGTTATCAAAGAAGACCTCGCGCTCTGAATGAAGTAAGAAGGCTTATGTCAGACTTTTACTGAGTAAAAGAAAGAAAACATGTTTTTTTGGCACACTATGATTTCTGAACCAACAACTAATAGCAAACTTAAATAAAACATAGGCAACGGTCCTCACGCCCCAACCGCCGGCGGGATTCCGATCCCGATTTCCGGCCACCGTAGGCGCGGGCTTGTGGACGGCGAGTAATGGGTGGCTTGCCGTCCAACCGTCCGGTAACCGTCCGAACCGAGCCCAAGTCGTCGACGGCGCGTACTGTTCCACGCGCCTCTCAGGGAGATGTCAGCAAATCGTATCGCCTACTGGGGCTACGGGTAGTGTGAAAGCGAAACCCGGGGCCCCGGGATGAAGGCAAAGAAGGAACAGGAGTGGGTTTTTAGTCAGTGGAAGTCTGACGCTTTCTTTCGCTCCGCCCAAGAGCGAGATTTGTCATTGGATGATTTTCCCACCTAGAAAAAAACAAGTAACTTGTAGCAAACTTAAATTAAACATTTAAAAAAAATATAAAGAAATCAAATTAACTATAACAAGATGTCTCACGCACTAATAAAAAAACCTATTTTGTAAAACGCACCTTTACCAATTACAACGCATTCGTGAACAAAGCTAATATATTAGGTACCCACCTAATATTTCTTCTAGATTCATAAGACAAGCAGGTTCTTACGTCAATTACTGTTCTCATGTTGAAGACATAAGCCCTATAATTAATGTCTTAGAAGTGACAAGGTATGATAAAATACAATTAGTTATTTAAATTTATTTATGACCATTTGTACCTTAATCATTATTTCCGCAGAATGTACTTGCTGACTAATATAACAAGAAGGTGAATTTCGTGATACATTGCTATGTATATTCCACATGAAATATCTAACTTCATATTCTGCAATCATCATCATCATTTCAGCCGAAAGACGTCCACTGTTGGCCATAGGCCTCCCCCAAGTGTCGCCACAATGACCGGTACTGTGCGTCCATCGCATTCCCGCGTCCCTCACCAGGTCAACGGTATGTAGCGACATCTATGGCGTCACATAAGAACTAATCCTGCATCGCAATTATTTAAGTTCTCCACGCGATTTGAATATATGTATACGACAGCCCGAAATCATCTATGGGGCAGCTGCCCACCAGACATAAGACCCGTCTGGTCGGAGGATCCTCCCTTTTCAACGGAGGTTTGCAGGACTTTACTCTTTGTTCTGCATACCTCCAAAGGTATATTGTGCAATACATGTCATCATCTCTTCTTTTGTATGGGCCCTCGTATCTTCAATAATCTTCCACCTTCATTCGGAAACATGAGCGACATGAATATCTTAAAAAAAAAACGCCTCGAATTATTAATAAGTAAATGTTATTACTCGATAAAAGAATTTTTAAATGACGAGACACTGAATCAGCCGGTTTATTAACATAAACCAAAAGCATTATGAAGCATGTTGTTGTTTTATAAACTAACTAGCTTCTGCCCGCGGCTTCACTCGCGTGCATGTAGGTTTCTCCATACAAAATTTGGAACCCCGCTACATCCCCTTAGGGAGTGAATTTTGGAAAATCCTTTCTTAGTGCTCGCCTACGTCATAAAAGGAAACCTTGTGCAAAATTTCACAGTCCTAATCCTAGTAGTTTTGGCTGAGCGTTGATATGTCAGTCAGTCAGTTTCCCCTTTTATATATATTTTGCTAATTTTATTTCATTTTATTTATTAACTATGTAAGTACCAAATTAATAATAATAAAAAAAATTGTATGCCTTATTGGCGGGACATAGCAGAACCTGTAACTAAAACCACATCTTATGAACCTATGATCCACAATAAATGATTTGAATTTGAATCTCTCTATCCTTTTGCCATTTAGCTTGGGGTCAGCTTCCAGTCCAACTTAATGCGGCTGAATACCCGTGTTTTACATGAAATGATTGCCCAGTAGACCTCCACAACCCAGTTATTGCCCGTCGAGGGGTGCGTGATTACCGTTTGTTTGCTCAGGCATCACACCGGACAAACGCGGGTAAGCGTGCACCACTTCGACGGCTCACGCAAATGTACAATAAGCATTTCATAGAGATTGATATATTTATGCTTAGTAGGAATGCTTTTCGACGTAAAGTTATTAGTGCACTGAACAACTTCTAATTTTTTTTTTTCTGATGTCTGACTAATTTGTAACTACGTATATAAAGTGTTTTCAAGAATAATACCTAGCTTGCCTGTTAGTCCTCATCATAGCGTACTTCTATGTTAATATGTGGAAAATGTTGTGGTGGATTTTGTTATGTATACGTACTAATAAGTGTAATATATATTGTAATATCGTTTTTTTTCCCAAATAAAATAAAATAAAACACGATACTCCTTGGATAGACTGATAGGCAGATGTTTTGGTGTCTGAAAACCTGTAACGACTGTCAAAGATCTACGAATAACAACCGGGACCAACGGCATTACGTGTTTTTCGAGGCACGAGGTGTCAATAATGTCATTGATATTCGTAAACTTAGAAAAGTACCTAAATATGAATTCACATCGGTTCGAGCCCGCAACCTCACGCATGAGAGCCGAGTGCCACTGGGCTATCACGACTGGAAATCACGTTCAATAAATGTAAAAAGATAAATTGCAAAAACGTTAGCCTACTCAAAACCATCGTCAGGGTAAAACTCATTAAAAACTAATTTATTTAATTTGAGTATTGTCTTTAAAAATATGTATGTTAGGTACAAGTACAATGTTAGAGCGGTCACGTCGATCAAATGCAAAACAACATCGATCATGCGCCGACGAAATCCTAATAATTTTCAGCGCTGTTTTTAGTCTCCAGACAAAAAAAAACTGCAACACAGACCAAAACTCGTGAGAATCAAAAACAATAGTACCTACCGACAGAATGCTTCTAAAGGTTAACGCAGACTTATTCCAGCCGAATCCGAATTGATAGAAAATAATTTTAGAATTCTAAATCCTATGAAACCCCGCACACTAACCGCGTCAAATCGTCCGAATCTGGAAGGACTCTAAAAATCCCACCAAATCATTGCATTTTTATTAAGTTAGGTAATGTTATGAACCCACATTCTTATTTCCCTTTGATATATTTCACTTTCTTCATCTTCCATTAGTAAAGCACTGACAATAAAAATATCGTCAAGATCCGTCACAATTCACATGTCATTTCAGTTCGACAGGTGTGAAGGGAATAGAAAACATTTCTTCGGCGCGGTCGATTCTTTCGGTGCGCATAACTGTGCGAGGCCTTCTTGACTTTCATTCGTTCTTCAACGCGTTCGGCTCGAATAAGTGTGCGTTCACCTTAATAATAGCATCACTTAAGTATTATTATAGTGACGTCAATGAAAAAGAACTTGTGCAAAGTTAGTAACTTTAATTTTTCTCTGACACATATAATCACTTGGCGGGTAATCTCCGAGATCTTCCAAGAATCGAGGAAACATTATAAGGTTGTCTGAACTTGACTGCTTTGTACCGAGTTATTAAAATTTTAATGTTTAAATAATGCGTTGTTTACTTACAATGCACTTTGCTAATAAAGTCGTGGCAAGGCAGCATTATTTTCATAGAGAATCTTGACTTAAATTGGTTCCTTATTTCTTTTGTCATGGACTTTTCCGTAGAGCATTAGAGTAAGTCCGGCAATTCAAAACTTAAAGCAGTGTGTGTTTCCTGATGGCGACAACCCGGGAATCTTTAAGTCAAGAATGAATAGGTTATTTCTAGGTAAGCGCGCTCCATCGTCGACTGCATCGTCGCTTTCCATCAAGTGAGATAGCGGTGAAGCGCGAACCTATAAAGATTTAAAAAAAGAATTAAAGTATTCCATCCAAAAGATAATTTAATCTAAGGGTAAAAGCCGGATAGTTGCCCTGTTTTTGAAATCACCTAATTAATACTCGTAGCTTTTAGATCAACAATATATTTTTTTTATTGGTTTCTGGCTGGTACATAAGTAGTGTAGGTACTATGGTTTTTATCTTCAAATTTATGAAATGTAAAAAACATTGTCTTTAATATTTCCGGAGTATTATCGATTATTGCGAGTCCCAATATTTTAGGCCCTATAATATAGTTTCCGAATCCCTTTTTACGTTTGGGATCGATGACCTATCGAGAAACAGAAGGTCTATGCCGAAAAAACATTGAACGCATTTTGCCTTCCCATACAATCGGACGGAAACATAAAAGACATAAAACGGTCACCTTCGTAGTGTTTGAGGAGTCTCTCGATAGATAAATAAAATAGGAGTGAATAGGCTCTTAATAAACTATATAGTGCGCCTCACCATCAATGATTGCATCACTGCTTACCATCAGGTGGGATCGCAGTCAAGCATTGGTTTATATCAATAAAAAAAAGAGGCACCTACATAGTTATACCTCTAGGACAACTTTACTATTCGGTTTTTTCTCAGTTAGCTTTGGTGAATTCTCCACGATGAAATAATATGGAAGCTTTAAATTAAAGTTCACGCACACCGTACCTACTTGAAAATTTTTCTACTCGCGATACCGGTCGATTATTAGCTTCGATCTAGATCTACAACAGACGTACTTGACATGATTCCTCTCAGCGGAATCAAGTTCAGCAATGAGGTGATGACGTCTAAAGATGGCCCAGAATGTTAAAGTAAGAAACATGTTTTGGGAGTTCACTAACGCGGTCAAGAGCAGGTTTATCAGGAATATAAAAAAACGCTTTGCTGATTGTACAATAAATGGTTCATAGAAACATCTGCTGCTCGTACTATTGAAAAAGCTATATATAGCAACAAGCTATCCAATAGTAAGAATAGCTTCTTGCAAATTTTCCACGGGACTATGTCATTGAGAGGATCACGAAAAATCTTCCAAAAGCAGTAGTTAGCCGTACCTGCGGGGGAAATCGTCAATTAGCTTCTCCCGCTCTGGGTTGAACAAAGGGCGTGTCACAGTCTTACTGACCAATACTCACCTGTTGGGGCCCCGGCTGGGGACCTTTTAGGGACCCAGCAGGGTCGAAGCCTACTGGGGCCATGGGTTAAGTGAAATTGAACCCCGGGGCCATGGAACGCAAGGCAAAGAAGGAACAAACGAGTGGATTTTAGTCAGTAAAAGTCTGATACGCCCGCTCCGCCCAAGGGCAAGAGATGTCATTAGATGATTTCCCACCTAAAACAAAAAAGCCCTGGTCCCCTGCAGTACCCCTGATAATGTAGTTGTTCGTAGTCATCAAAGATCATCAATGATGACTATCGGTACTAACCACTAACCTACTACACAACCTCTACGTAGAACTTGAACATAGTCACTAGGAATGGTAGTCTCCATCAATTGAGTGGGATGAGCCTGTGCCCTCGTGATGAAGGGCAGTACAGTCTGCAGATTCAGGGGCGCACGCTATTTAAGCTCTCTCTCTTAACATCGATCAAGATAGTATAGGTACCTACCTGTATGCTGATCTAGAACGTGCTCACTTAGGTCCATAAACATATCTATAGCAAAACATATCAATATAATAATAATAAGAAGGTACATTCATCATTACTGTATACCTAAATAGGTACATGAAATAACAATAAAGAGGATAAGAGCAACATTAAAGGTAAATATATTATATACAACAACAAATTTAATGAAAATAATAAAGCAAACAAAGAAATAACGCAACAATTACATGAAGCATTCTTTGTTATTTCCTATGATGGCCACGTAATGTTACAAAGTAGAGCTTTTATCTAAATTCCGGTGAAGAGGAAGGTATGAAGAGTATGGTTACTCGGAAATGCAGAGGCAACCATTTTAACTTGGCATATGCAAAAGGAGGAGCAAAGCTTTTCGCCTTTACCAACAACGCTACCATATGAAGTCAGGTTAAACTGGCCATTATCAAGATCCATAAGGTCGCTTCGCTTCTAGTACTTAGAAAACCTAGCATTATTACCATTGCAAGTAATTTACGCGTTTTCCATGAATTATGAATGCTTTTGTTTGTTATGGAAAATTATATGGGGAAGCTGCTTTGTCTCAAATTACTTTTAAAAATATAATAATATGATATGACGCATCTGCACCGATGCGTTAAGCAGAAAATTATTCATGCTGTGATAGGTGATCGATTACATAACAGCTATTGGCAAAGGTGTTAGGAATAATGATGTTGTCATTTTAATCAAGACTTAAGAATTATCTAGAAAAAAAAAGTATTATCAAAATCAACGTTCACACTGTGTTTATAATGAATATCATTTGTTTTTGTAGAAATAAAAACATACCATAATTAGTAACAACATAATAATACCGTAATTAGTTACGGTTTCAAATAGCCAAAATTCATTGAATAAGTAGCAAGCACTAATTAGAGTCAAAGTTGAACATATAAAATTTGTACTCAAACGTTGTCGCGTGGTTTGCTGAAAAAACGTTGGCGTTTTGATTGATTTGTTGATCTCCACAATCAAACGCATCGTCTTGTTATTTTCCGTTCAATTCTGCATGGCTAGTAACTTTCCCATTAAAACATCCTAGGTTTCCACAATTCATCTAGGAATCAGAGACTGACAAATTACCAAGCTTCTAAGTTTGTTCAGAGTACGATTTTAAAATGCTAAGTTCTATTTACTTCTAAATAAATCTTAACAACAAGATTACTTCACGTCTCTACGCAAATGCAACACGGTACAATTCTAAAGCCGAAACTGTCTGAAGTGAAGAACAGATCGACGTCCCAAATATAAAAATAGAAACACGGCGAGCAGTACCGCGCGCTTTTACACCGGCTTCTACGTCTAACCTAAAATAAATATTATAATAACCATTCATTACATGTGCATCATTCCCAGTTAGAAGAAATGTCTCAAGACGATGGTTTCTTCAAAAAGTTCCACGAAACTATAAACGGCTCTCTGGATGACGTGACGAGGAACAATTTCGCCAATTTAGAGTCGAACACGAAGCGAGTCTCCTACTTGTGCAGTCTACCGATCGTCAGAAATTACAATGTAATCGACGATTTGCAGAAATGCCAGACAGGCGGCGAGTTCCCAGTGAAAAAAGACTTGGAAAAAGCGCGGCAATTGAAGGATGAGGGGAATAAAGCCGTGCAGAAAGGTGACTGGGCGAAAGCGATGCAGTTTTACAGCCAGAGCATGATAAATATGCCGGAGAAAGAAAGTGAGTACATTTGTCCGTTAGTAAGACCAACGGGTAGTAAGTAACTGCGCATGGTCGTGTAAAAGGTCATATGTTGTGTAAACAAACAGAGCATTTTGTTAAACAAAACCAGTCGGTTAAGGAAAATGTTCCAATTAAAACTCTGGTTTTACAATTAACGAATGAAAATTATTTTTGATTTTTAATACAGACATTCCAGGAGGTGATGTTAGATTTGACCGCAAAAATATAGTATTGTGTAAAATGGTTTTCCTGTTGGTCCACACAGTTACCTAAAGGCTTTTATTTAATACCTAATGCATAGCATATTCTGCGAAGTCATTATCTAAATGCGGCTTAGGGAACAAATAACTTTTGAGCTAAAGCTCTGAAAACAATTTTACCAAGGTTTTCCTTAACAAATCCCTGTTAATTGAAAATAATAACATAGAGTTTATTTATTTCTATAGAATTTACGCATCGCAATATGTTTGTTGTTTCATCTCGGTGATACATTTCTTAGTAAAATAGACATGAGAAAAATAGGTACCTACTTCGCACGTTTAATTTCGACGTTAATGGCATCTGTTGTTGGCACATACATGAAAAGGGCATTTCCTGCATCTTATAACTAAATTCTACGAAGACTGAAATGAATCATACATATACACATAGGTACAAATGAAACAGGCAAAAAATGGAAGAAGGAAAAGTGTTGCGCTGACTCCAATTAACATGAAATAAGGGTAGGAGATTACGATAAGATAATTCATATATCATTGTACTTTATTTTTAGCTGAAGAGCTGTCAATAGTTTTGGCGAATCGGTCTGCCGCCTTGAATCATCTTGAACAGTACGAGGATACTTTATCTGATATCAAACGGTGCCTATCTCTTGGGTACCCTCGCCACCTTAGGTACAAGGTCTACGAAAGAAGAGCCAGATGCCTACTAGTTCTGAAGAGGAATAAGGAAGCTATCTGCGCTTTTCAGTAAGATATTAATTTAGCATTAAACTTTTCATGGATGATTCTTCCTTGTTGACATTTTGTTTCACACTCTCAAAGTTTCATAGAGCTAAGAACACAGTAGGTAGGTACGAAATAGATAAGTTAATGCAAGTGCTAATCTTTTTCTTCCTATTGTCAGGGACACTATCAGCTCACTAGATGAAGCCACAAAGTTGGACAAAGAGAAAAGGCAAAAGATGCGCACAGACTCCAAACTCATGCTGGAAATATTGAACAAAGGTCTCGTCTTAGCTGGAAACCCAAAAGACCCAGAACCATTAAACAGAACTCCACCTAAACCAAAGCTTCCTGGAAAAAGTAATCCTCAATATCCTGCAGCTTCTGAAGCTATTAAGATTGATTCTGATGAAGTTCGAGGGAGGTTTGCAGTTGCATCAAAGGATGTAGAACCAGGAGAGGTTCTGTTGGTTGAAAAGCCACATAGTGGGGTCTTATTAGCAGAATATTCAAGCACACATTGCCAAAACTGCTTCATAAAGTATGTGTATATCCTATATTTTTTTATCAGAACTAGCAAGCAACTGTTGTTAGAAACCGAGTTTATAATTATTCAATATTTTGTTGTTTCCAGATGCCCAATTCCATTGCCCTGTCCAAAATGCCCCAACGTTGTATTCTGCAGCGACAAATGCTTGGAGACAGCCCAGAAATCTTACCACGCCTACGAGTGTCACATTCTCCCACTCTTATGGAAGTCAGGGTGCTCCATCACTTGCCATATAGCGCTGAGGATGATCACACAGCGCAAAAAAGAATACTTCACCAATATCAATCAAGAACTAGATACCAAACCTACTGGTCCTTACAAAACTGATGACTACAGAAACATCTATCACTTAGTAGCTCATGAAGACAAAAGGTCTAAGTTAGATTTCTTGCATAGAACTCAAATGACAGCTTTCTTTGTAAAACTGTTGGAAATCAGTGGGTACTTTGATGGAAAACCACGAAGTAAACCCGTTGAAATCGATGAACTAAAGACTATGGGTGTCGACGAGAAATACAAGGAAGATGTGGCTCTAATTGGTGGTCTTATACTGAAGAACCTACAAATCCTAAAATTCAACGCTCACGAAGTATTTGAACTGCAATGTCCTAAACCTAAAGTAGATAAGAATGTTATCAAACATGAAGGAAAGTCAGTGTTCTTGGCAGGAGCCGTGTTCCCTACTCTTGCGCTGTTCAATCATTCTTGTGATCCTGGTGTTGTGAGGTGAGCGGGTGTACTTTTATAAATTTCGTTCCAAGTTTGAGCTTTATTATCATCGTCATTGCTCAAATAGTTACAAGCACGGTTTGCTTTTTTATTTCAATTGATATTAGTCATTGCTTTGATAATAAAAACACGTGTTGATAAAATGTAACCGACTTCCAGGAAAAAAGTTTACCTTAATATTTTATTACAACGGACCCAGCGAACTTCGTACCGCCTAACAGTCAATGAATGTAGTATATCTTTAGATATAGTCAACCGATTGCGATGAAACAAAGCATAAGTAATATATCAAGTTACACACAATTTTAGTGTATAAAAGTTATCTACATCGATTTCGTACATTTTAAGTGATGCGCGCACAACTAAAAACTTCTTCAGATTTATTATATAAATCAGATCTACTCATATGCTTTAATGGGATATAGATCTCTATGGACTGTTCTCCAGGTAGCTGTGTGGTAACGACCCTGACTTAGGCGGGACCTACCACTGGTAAAATGTACTCGTAACTCTGTGTAATTCATTTCATCACCACTACTCTCAAAACGAAGAAGTAAAACAGAGTGAGGAAACCGGCATGTCTTAGAACCAAAAATTCTTGCACTTGTTACATCCACACACACGCACTGGCCCCGCATGGTAGATTACGGCCCATTCTCTCTTCTAGAGAGGAGGCCTGAATCCCAGTACTATTATCATTATAAGACTAATTATGTATATATGCCCATTATCATCATCATCATCATTTCAGCCGAAAGACGTCCACTGCTGGACATAGGCCTCCCCCAAGCGTCGCCACAATGAACGGTCCTGGGCGTCTCGCATCCATTGGACTCCCGCAACCGTTACCAAGTCATCGTGACAGGCCTGTTGGTCTAGTTGTCAGTGGACCTGACTGCTGTGCCGGAGGTCGTGGTTTCGATTCTCACCCACGATTATTTGTTCTGTGTCTGGGTGTGATTTATCTATGATGTGTATTTATTTAGAAATATATAAGTATGTTTATCAGTTGTCTAGTACTCATAGCACAAGCTCTGCTTAGTTTGGGACTAGATGGCACTGTGTGAAAGTTGTGGATTATTATTATTCACTTTATTTATTTACTATACATACAAATTACATTAATTACATACATCGGTCCACCATGTAGGAGGCCTTTCAACGCTACGTCTTCCGGTACATGCTCATGCCACTCATCATTTTATATAACTTCATATTCCAGATATTTCTGCGGCAACCACATTGTAGTACGAGCAGTGAAGAACATCAAGAAAGGCGAGGAAGTTTCGGAGAACTACGGGCCTATATTTACGACCGTCCCCAAAGAGAAGAGGCAGGCAGAGCTGAAGGAGCAGTACTGGTTCGACTGCCAGTGCATACCGTGCGAACACAAGTGGCCCATGTACACTGAAATGACGGAAAACTATATGAGGTTCAAGTGAGTATCTACATTATTATTTTTCTTTCTCATTTAACACACTCTGTCTGACGTAAGTTTATTAAATTGTCACTTTATTGTAGGGAAGACACAGGTGTTATGGAATTCTATAATTCAATTGTAAATTATGTCAATAAAGAATGATCATTATTATCTCTTTATTAGTTGTTTAAACTTATTAAATACATTTTTAAATATTTCTTAAAAAACAATAAAAATAAAACATTTAAAAATATAAAAAATACCCACCATTCCCACCCCACACCATCGGGAACAGGTTATTATTATTATTATTAAACGATTCTAAGTTTATAAACTAAACATAATACTTAAAGAAATAGGTACCAGTCTTGAAATTGCGATACTTTTGCCGCAAACTTCCCAAGTTGCGACTAGTAGCGCATCTAGTATTAAATAAAGTAAACTAAAGAAAAGTCCCGCAACCGTTACCAAGTCATCGGTTCACCTTGTAGGAGGCCTTCCAACGCTACGTCTTCCAGTACGTGGTCGCCATTCCAGAACCTTTCGGCCCCAACGGCCATCCGTTCTGCGAGCAATGTGCCCTGCCCATTGCCACTTAAGTTTGGCGATTCGTCGTGCTATGTCGGTAACCTTGGTTCTCCTGCGGATATCCTCATTCCTGATTCGATCACGCAAGGAAACTCCGAGCCTTGCGGGAGTCCGACAGATGCGAGACGCACAGGACCGTTCATTGTGGTGACGCTTGGGGGAGGCCTATGTCCAGCAGTGGACGTCTTTCGGCTGAAATGATGATGATAATGATGAAAGAAAAGTCGTCAGATTTCTAGATTCAACTGTCGTGTAGAAATCCCTGAATTCAGCGGGAATGTTTTGAAGATTTCTAAGTCGTAGCATGCTGACATGTTACGAGTGCACGATTTGTGTATTGGGAAACCACACAGTCAGTTAAACACACTCATTTTTAAATTAGTATGCGCAGAATGCACATGTCGGTGTATTTGCGCTACAGGAAAGCTTTTTTTTTAATCATTGCTAAGAATGTGAACTAATGTATAAAAGTAACTCATTACTTACCTACAGACGGTACCTAATTAATGGTAACTAATTCAATTTTTCTAGACAATTTTAATTACGAAACTGCTAATCAGATTATATGCTAATCGACTCGAGTAGTTTTCATATACATTTGAGGCTCATTTTTTTTCATGGATATGTCATAAATCCTTCTGCTGTCATTCACAGATGCGACTCAGACCGTCCCTGCCCTAACGTGGTGGCTGTGCCGTACGACTGCAAGGATTTCATGGTGCAGTGCGGCCTCTGCCAGCAGTACACTAACATACTGAAGGGATTGAAGGCTCTGCAAGTAAGTTGATATTTTACAACAACTTGGGCAATACAGCATCACGCATGTATTTGGTGTGGTAGGTGAGAATGGTACAGATGGTGATGGCGATGGTGGATGGTGTATGGTACCTAAACGGAGTTATTTATGATTGCATTCATGGAAATCTCCATTAAGTTAATCCAAAGATGTGATCTGCTTTTTTTCGGGAATAAATCAAAGCCTAGGTCACACCAAAATCACATACATCACAAAACAATCACATTTACTGTCACGGGCACGCCACAATCACGGCAGTAAGTCCGCTCGTTGAGGAGTGGTTAGTGAGGCGCCACGGCGTCCTTTTTGCAAGTCCTTATTGCGTCAGCCAGAAAGGACACCGGGAATGGATGTTTCTGTTTCGAAACCGGCGGAAAGAAACGCCAGGGTGTTATGCGAATCTCCCGGAGGACACGGCTGAGCAAACGATAGAGGTCTGCCTCGCTTGGGCGGAGCGCCCTCGTGGAGGCGATCAACGGCGGCAACCATTCGTGATCGGCCCTGGTTTAAGCCATTGTTCAGCGCAAGAGGAAATAAGAAAAAGACATCTTCTACGAAGCAGTAATGAGAGCGAATAAGGTGGTGGGAAAGCGTAAGGGAATGCACATACTCACACTTCAAGAGACTGCTCGGGCGATGGGTGTCGCCGGACAATTACCTAACACCATGAGCGCGGGCTTGCGGACGGCGAGCAACGGCCAGCTTGTCGTCCGGTAAGAATCAAACCCGGGCCAGCGGCGCGTTGGTGTACCACAACGCGCCGCTGGCCCGGGTACGCCATTGAAAAAACTGTCAACATTGAGGGGGCCACTATTAAAAAGTTATAATATGTTTTCAACTCATACGAAATCGTCCTACCTCTACCGCTATCAGGGTCACCATCTAGTGTATTTCGCACTTTCGCGGAAAAGTGAAGTGGTCAAGCCTGACCTAATTTATTTACGAGTGAGCGTGTTGAAAAACGTCGTTTAATACACGTGGGCAAGTGTTATTGCAGTTCCTCAACTCCAAAACGACCCTGGCCACTGTTCTCGTATTTCGACTAGCTGCAAAAACAAAGTTTGTCCACTTGTATCAAAATTTACTTTTGCAAGTTTGGACTAGGCCGGTACAGGACTGACAAGAAAAGACAGGCCTATACTCAGCAGTGGGCGAAGTCAGGGTATAGATGATGACGATGACAAAGCTCGGACCAAACCTCACACATTCCCGTTCTGGTTAACATAATAGAAGGTTAGGCACAAAAACCCACAGCCAGAGCAGCGGGTTTTTTCGAAAGAATTGCCTCGGCCCTGGAAAGCAAAGGGCAACTTAAAGAACCCAGGTAGCTAATCCCGATCCCGATTTCCGGCCACCGTAGGCGCGAGCTTGCGGACGACGAGCAATGGGTAGCTCGCCGTCCGATCATCCGGTAACCGTCCGGACCGAGCCCAAGTCGTCGACGGCGCGTAGTTTTGTTCCACACGCGCCTCAAGGAGATGTCAGCAAACGTAGGGGCCCAGCAGGGTCGAACCCAACTGGGGCCATGGGTGATGCGAAAGAGATCCCCGGGGCCCTAGAACAATGATAAAGAAAGAACAGGAGTGGGTTTTTAGTCAGTAAAAGTCTGACACTATCTCCCGCCCCGCCCAAGAGCGGGGGATGTCATTAGATGATTTTCCCAACCGAAAAAAAATAAGGTGGGTTATATTCATTAAAAGTTTGATCATCCGTCTCACACCACCCAGAGCGGGAGAAGTTATTCCACCCCCAAAGAAAATGCACAATATACAAACTTATTTCCTGGTAAATGAACATTCCGACATATAAATATAATCTATATATATAAAAGGAGAAACTGACTGACTGACATATCAACGCACAGCCGAAACTACTGGGACTAGGAACGTGAAATTTTGCACAAGGCTTCCTTTTATGACGTAGGCGAGCACTAAGAAAGGATTTTTTAAAATTCAGCCCCTAAGGGGATGAAATGGGGGTCTAAAGTTTGTATGAAGAAACCTTTCACGCGGGCGAAGCCGCTGGCAGAAGCTAGTTAGTATATAAACAGTATACATGAGTAAAGTAAACAAAATATATTCATGAAACATAGGTATTTCAGTCGATATCCGCGTATGAAGACATGCAAATAAATTAAAGTAGACATGAAAATTATAAAATAAACATAAGTGATATAACTTCATGTTATTATTAGAGTATATTTTGTATGTCTATGTGAAAATGGTGTGACAATTGTTTGAGTAAACTAACTGAAAGATTTATGAAAAATCCGTGACAAAGTGCGTCATCATAACATACGACGTGTATATGAAATATTTTAAAAGTAAAAAAAAAAAACTTTTTACGAAAAATACAACCGACTTCAAAGTAAAAAAAAAACACTAAAAAAGTACAAAATAACTTTAACTTCGGAACAGAAAGAAAACACCAACTGTGTTTCTTAGTAGTTATTTTGTACTTTATTAGTGGTTTTTATGGTTCTGTACCTCAAAATTAAATAACAGAACCCTTATAGGATTACTTTGTTGACCGTCTGTCAAGACCCTTTATCTCGGGAACGCGTGGAGGTATCGAGTTGAAATTAAAACCATATATTCAGGTCTGGTCCCTTGAAGCTGTGAAAAAATTAAATTTGTAAGTTAACGTAAAAAAAGATACAAGTCAAAGTCAAAGTGAAAAGCATTTATTCCAAATAGACCATTTACAGGCACTTTTGACTAGTCAAATGTAGGTCAGACCAAAAAAAAAGTGAAGCTAAATTGCACGTTCCAATACGGCCATTTATGTTACAAAAAACGTATATTCGAAACTCTCAAGGGAATTAAAATTCATAGGGTTACTTCCCGTAGTCCTAGAATCCTGAAATTTGGCATGAAGCAAAGTCTCATAGCATAAGTATAGGAAAAAATCTGAAAACTGTAAATTTGTAGTTGTCTTAAAAAAAACCTTTTTTGCGATTCGTAAAAATCTTTGAGACTCGATTCGGAAATTTAACTGTTTTCATAGGTAAGTTTGTACGGAACCCTCAGTGCGCGAGTCCGACTCGCACTTGCCCGATTTTTTTTTACATTGAAGTCGGTTGTATTCTTGTAAAAAAAGTTTTTTTTTTTACACTTTTTAGTTGTGAGTACCCCTCAGCTAATCATCATCTCATTAGTTCGATGGTACCTTATAGCCAGAGTGCATCTCATGACAATTGTAGGTAATAATTCTAAACACGGTTAGGTTACATTGATTTATTACAGAGTTCCGGTGTCTACCTTCCAGCTTCATCATCAGATCAGTTCGATATATCCCCTCCCCCGCTTCTTTCAGTCAGTCATCGACTACACGTATAAACAAAGCTATTCTACTTGTTACGACAGTTCTGCTATGATCCTATGAGGAGTTCTATTCCATATCTTCGAAAATCCTCATCAGATCATAACAATATTTCTACGGGACCAACTAGGAAGCATAACCTATATCTCAAAAAAAATAATTTCAAAATCGGTCTACAATTGACCGAAAAATCGGTGAACATACATAAAAAAAATACATTCAGCCGAACATAGAACCTCCTTCTTTTTAAAGTCGGTTAAAAAGGGACGTGCACTGAATTGTACCATTGATTGATTGATTTTTCAAATTCTTTACTTGTATGTACAAATCTTAATTTATTTTGTTACACAGGCTACCTATCTCCTTTATAAACATTAAAACATTTTGTTACTACATGTTAATTTTACACTGATATATAGTTGTATTTGGATATAATTGAGTTTTACCATTATGTGACTTCAGTCAGTTCAGTCATTGGGTAAACTTTAAGAAAGAGTTTAAACGTCGAATCCGACTCCGCTGGGCAGCGTTTGGGAAGCTGCGCAGTATCTTCTCGTCCAACATACTACAGTGTCTCCAGACGAAAGTCTATGACCAGTGCGTAGTGATTACATATGCCCCCGAAACGTTATTGCTTACTAAAATAGGGCTAATCAGAAGGCTTAAAGTCACCCAAATGGAAAGGGCTATGCTCCTTGCGTGATCGCATCAGGAATGACGATATCTGCAGGAGAACTAAAGTTGCCGACATAGCCCGATTAATTGCCAAAGTTAAGTGGCAGTTGATATGGTACATTGCTTGCAGTACAAATGGTCGTTAGGACCGAAAGGATCTGGAGTAGCGACCGCGTACCGGAAAACGCAGCGTTAGAAGGCCGATACCTTGGTAAGAGTCGCGGGAATCCGATGGATGCGAGACGCACAGGACCGTTCGTGTAACGACCCTTTGGGGAGACCTATGACCAATAGTGGACGTTTTTCGGCTGAAATGATGATGTTGATTATATGATCGTTAACAGAACGTTTAAAATGCAATTATTGATATGTGCGAACGACGCCTTTTAGATACCTACTACATTGGCACCCCATTATTATGGCTGTAAGTCCCCTCTTTGAGGAGTGGCTGAAAAGACCTCACGGCGTCCTTACCTTCCGCATGACGCAGGTCCTCACCGGACAAGGTAAGTTGGGGAGGTTGTGAAGAAAAAACTCCTGGGTGTCACCATTGTGTGAACCGCCCGGACGAGCATACGGTGGAGGTGTGCTCCGTTCGTGCCTCAAGAAGATGTCAGCAACCGTGGAGGCCCAGCAGGGTCGAAACCTACTGGGGCCAAGGGTCTGATTCTGAAAGGAACACTCGGCCCTGGTATGAAAGGCAACGAAAGAACAGTGGTGGGTTTTTAGTCAGTAAAAGTCTGACACACCCTCGCGCACCACCCAGAGCAGGGGATGTTAACAAAAAAAAGATACCTACTACAGACGAATAAACGGCGAGTTCATTCTGAAAAGATCAATCAATTATAAAACATTGAAAGGAAATACTGAGAAAAATATACGTAACATTATATACAAATTTTATTCAACAAATCGGTAACCTACTTACATAATTGTTCAACTTTATCAGACACATGATAAATTAAAATTCATTCATCTTCACTACAATAAAATTAAGAACATAATTTCTAAAATAGATACTAAAATGAAGGAGGCAAAACCAAAAAATCTTACAATAAAACATGATAATACAACTAAACTAAAAACAAGTTTTCCATTAAAATCATTTTTTCATAGTAAGCTTTTAAAGCGCGGTATATACATATAAAATTAAAACTCATCAAGACCATTTCAAAAACCTTAAACACGATAGGGTTATCTAAGGTCCTATGGCCACCTTCCAGTTCCATCATCAGATCAGCTCCATGTCATAATAATTTTGCATTGTCATCTGATTCATTTGAATTAAACATGCATGCAAAATTTCAGCCAAATTGGTAACCGGGAAGTGGATCAAATTTAATTTGCAAGATTTGATTACAGACAAACAAACATCGGGACAGGTGACATTAAATTAAAGCTTATAATAACCATGTGACTACATTTTTGTTTATTAGTTAGAAAAAGGAAATTTTACTTTTATTTATTTTTTTACTTTATATCATTAAACCCCAAGCGAACGCTCGCCCATTGTCTTTCTATTGTGTCTCTAATTACGATACTCAAAAGGTTAATCTGATTTTTAGATCAGCCCATCTTCAGTTGTAGGCACATCGGTTGGGTGGTTTCGAAGTCTATCTCTATCGTCGTCAACGGACATAGGTATGGACTATGGGACCTACCATAATATTATTAAATATCTAACGGGGCCCCTGCGAGTTGGTTTTGGCTTCTTTTATGCTTTTCAAACTTGAAAATTGGTTAGAGCTCTCGAGAATATCAAGCCTCGTCGTTTATACCACATACATCGAAGGACTGGAACAATTTGCCTGTTGTTTGCCCGATTATAATTTAGGTGTCTTCAAGGCTAAAGTATATAGGCTCTTAATAAACTAATGCGCTGCACCATCAACGATTCCATCACTGCTTACCGCAGGGTGTGATCGCAGTCAAGCACTAGTTTTTGTCATTTAAAAAAATCTACAACTATAGCATTACCACCAGCAACGTAGTGCATTTTTTTTTAAATTCTTGATAGGTTCGCGCTTGACCGCTGTGTCACCTGATGGAAAGCGACTAGGCGACGGTCGACGATGGAGCGCGCTTACCTAGAAGTAACCTATTCACTCTTGACTTAAAGATTCCCAGGTTGTAGCCATCAGGAAACACAGGTTCCGTCAAGGAATTCCACTCCTTAGCTGTACGCACAATGAATGTGTTGTGCGTATAGGTGAGATGTCCACCATGAGCTTTCTCTATTACAAAAAAAAAAAACAACTATAGTTCAGTACATATAGAGTCCGTAAACAGTGCTATAACAGAACAAAGTGTCGTTCCTATACTGCTCATCCACATAATCATCAGTCTCTGGGTCCCATATGCATCTCTGACCGCACTTTACACCGGCCCCCTTCATTTCTATGATTGTTGATTGTACCACGATTTTGTACCTGAAATAGAGTAACATTTTTAAGCAAGAACATCAAGTATGAAATATTTTGCAATTTTGACTACTTATGATCTCAGTTAAACTCTGACTGCTGGACTGGACATTGGTCTCTCTCAAGAATGTGAGAAGTCTTACTATATATTTACCCATAGCAGGCTTACTTTTGACGTAATTTTTTTATGGCATCTTAAGGGCTATCCATGGAAATCAGCGGTCCTAGAAGGAAACCTGCGGTTCTAGAACGCAAAGGGCAACTGAAGGACACAAGTGTGGTTTTAATCAGTAAAAGTCTGACATACTCTCAAGCTCCACCCTAGAGCACGAGCGGCGCGTACTGTTCCACGCGCGCCTCAGGGAGATGTCAGCAAATCGTAGGGGCCCAGCAGGGTCGAAGCCTACTGGGGCCATGGGTAGTGTGAAAACGAAGCCCGGGGGGCCCTGGGACGAAGGCAAAGAAGGAACAGGAGTGGGTTTTTAGTCAGTAAAAGTCTGACACTATCTCCCACTCCGCCCAAGAGCGAGACATGTCATAAGATGATTTTCCCACCTCAAAAAAGGGGTTATCCATAAATTACGTCAGACGGTATGGGGAGGGGCGGGTGGACAAAGTGTGACACAGTGTGTCAAGGGCGAAATAAGTTTTGTGACGTCGAAATTTAAACTATTAATGACAAACATCAAAATATTTCTTACTCTATTTTTATGGAAAATAAGGTAATTGTTTTGTTTGCGAGTCCAATAACTAATTTCGGAACCGCTGTGTTAATTAATCACGTGTGTGACGTTACACAAGGAAACCAGTTATGACAAGGACGAGAAAGGAGAAGTCGAACGATCATGAAATTTGTGTCATAATTTATGGATGGCCCTTCAGAGTATTATTATTCTATCTATACATATAAAAGGAGAAACTGAAAGATGGAACTACTGGGACTGAGTGTGAAATCTTGCACAAGGTTTCCTTTAATGATGTAGGCGAGCACTAAGAAAGCAATTTTCAAAATTCACCCCGTCACTCTCTACTTAATATACCTACTGTGAAGGCATCACAAAAAAAAAATATGAAGACTAGACTATAAAACGAAGTACCTCTTCATATCAAGTTCCTGCACCCTCTGCCGTATTCCGTTGGCGATGATCTTAGCCCAGCGCGGCGCCTGATCAGAGCGGTACTGACGACCCATCAGCTGTTCTTGCATCGTTGTCAGGATTATGTCCCTTACGTTGGCAGCTTGGAATCTGAAACACAAATGATTGAGCTGAATGTTTAATTTAATAAAAAATATTCACCTGCGAACTTACTGTCACTAAAAGGAGGCCGGAGTCGTTATTTTTAATTGCCTAAAATATCTCACAGCTGGCCAAAATCCTACCCAAATATCTTTCTTGCGCGTTGGAATATTCCATATAAGCTGATTATGCTACGCCACTTACACGCTCACATATTAGAAGCGACAAGAAATACGTAACCAAGATTAATGTAACTCATAACATGATTTAAAAGAGTGTCCATGCAGTTTCTTGCACGTTCTTCTCCATAGAGATCTACGCTTTCAAAACGTGAAATTTAGCTTCACTTGTATTTTTTTTGACTGACCGATATTTTGACGATTCAAAAGTGCCTGTAATTGGTCTAATTGAAATAAACTTTTCTGATTTCTGACTTATTTGAGAGAAGACTTGCAAACAACTAGTAAATGTTTTTATCAATCTTAAAAAAAAAATTGTAGGTATGTTATAATAATTTTATATGTTTTGTAATGTAAAAATGTAATTATGAAAGTTGTAAAAAATACAAAGTATGTTTTTACTTTGTATTTTTTTACAAAAAAGATAAAATTCGACTGACGCTATTCTCGGCCTATGAAATTTTCTTAGTAATAACAACTTTTCCTTTTACAGAAAACTATCAAAATTCTTTTTTCTAACACAATGCCGACTTTTGTCATTTTTTTTTTGTTTGGAAATCATCATATAAATTCTCTCGCTCTAGGGTGGGACGAGAGGGCACGTCAGACTTACTGACTAAAACCCTCCTGAGTCTTTCAGTTGGCCTGTGCTATCAAAGTCACCGTCACTCTTTCAAACGTTACCGCACTGAATTGGATAAAGGGTCGATAACTGCTACCCTAGCAGAAACTCAATTCAATTTTATTAAAATCTCTTTGAGGCGCGCGTGGAACACTACGTGCCGTAGACTCGGCAAGTCCTCAAGCCCTTTCAATTGACTGGCCTGTTGGTCTAGTGGTTAGTGGTCTTGACTGCTATTCCGGAGGTCGTGGGTTCGATTCCCACCCTGGACAAATGTTTGTGTGATGAGCACAATCATTTGTTCTGTGTCTGGGTGTAATTTATCTATATATATAAAAGGAGAAACTGACTGACTGACATATCAACGCACAGCCGAAACTACTGGGATTAGGAACGTGAAATTTTGCACAAGGTTTCCTTTTAAGACGTAGGCGAGCACTAAGAAAGGATTATCCAAAACTCACTCCCTAAGGTGATGAAGCGGGGGTCCAAAGTTTGTATGGAGAAACCTAAATTCACGCGAGTGAAGCCGCGGGCAGAAGCTAGTCTATAATATGTATGTATTTAGAAATATTTAAGTATGTTTGTCAGTAGTCTAGTACTCATAACACAAGCTCTGCTTAGCTTGGTACTAGACGGCGTTGTGTGATAGTTGTGTGAATATTATATTATTATTTTACTGGAATCTCTTTGAGGCGCGCGTGGAACACTACGTGCCGTAGACTCGGCAAGTCCTCAAGCCAGCGCATACAGTGGCCAGAAATCGCCCTGCGCCTCTCAACACCCGGGGTGATTCTATAAATAAGTCTTCAAAGCATCGAAAGGTTATCTTACTTCTCTCCAAGACCGGGTCGCACTTCATATTTAGGAGGAGCGAGGGCTTTCTCTTCCACTGGACTGACCTCCTCTATATCCAAGTCGGGCTCATCTATCACTGGCGCTACCTCTTCGACTTCTGGAATCAACAACACATTTTGTTATAAGTACATGAGTAAGATTACTCTTAAATAAAGACATACTGAGCCCACGTATGCACCGTATGCTACGCATTATGATATCTAGACTCTTGAATTTACTTGATAACAGATGACTTAGAAACACACTTGGCATAGATTCTAAACTGAACTGTTAGAGCTGAAACTACGTAAATCGAACGCACGCGCGGTCCCACACAAAAGTGCTCCGATGCGGTCACCGCACGGGCATGCGTCGCGGGCAGCCGCGCCCCGCACCCGTTTGGCTACGTAATAATATATTATAGAGTATGATCCCAGAGCTTAAAGAGATGAAACTATATAGTGTGTAGCTCTATTCCACTGTCTCACTCGCACGCTTGGTATTTTAACACATCATGGTAAAGCCCCAGATGTGTCGATCCAGATTGTTGTGGGAAGGTACACACCAACTCTCCGACGTTGCGTCTGGTATGCGGCGTAAGTGGGTTCAGTTTGTCTTTACCTTAATCGTTCCTTTCATAAATATGTATTGTCAAATACTAGCTTTTGCCCGCAGCTTCGCTCCTGTCAACTGACTACTCTATTCTGCTCTACCCAACCTACTACCATTTTTTTATTTTGTTCTTTCATAAGAACCTTCTCCTGACAATAACAAACACAACAAAAAAAATTAGTAAAATCGGTCCAGCCGTTCACGCGTGATAGCGTGACCAAGGGAAATAGGGATTTATTTAATATAGATAGACCCCCGTCCCCCACCGCGGCAATCTGTCTATCGGTCTATTCGCTATAAACTCTAAAACTTCTGAACGGATTTTCATGTGGTTTTCACCATTAAACACATTCGTTTCTAACACTCGTGTGAAGCTGGGGCGGGTTGCTAGTCTAATAATAAATAAATAGACTTATAACATAATAATGCATAATCAGCCTTTTAATGTTCCCACTGCTGGGACTCAGGCTTCCGCTCTAGGAAAGGGAATGGGCCGCAATCCACCACACGAGCCCAGTGCGGTTTGGTGAAAGTCACATGTCTTCGAATTTTTGGTTCTAGGGCATGCCGGTTTCCTCACGATGTTTTCCATAACCTTTTTGAGAGCAGTGGTGATGAAATAAATTATACAAAGTAATGCGCCTGGCTGGGTTTAAACCTGCGACCTACAACTCATAAGTCGGGGTCGTTAAAAAAATAGACGTAATGAAATTAAATAAAAACTCAAGTCAGTTTACAAGTACACCTCTGCTTAGCCCTACAGGTCATAAAAGTATAATGTTATGAGAATTATTTTTACAAGGTTATAGTTAGAAATTGATATTGTCAAATATTTATTTTGTTAATAAAAATTAAGAATTACTTTACCATCTTCTTCATCCATGATGGGTTAGGAACTTGTTATTGTGAGATATAAATATCTGAAAAGAGTAAACATGATTTATTTTATTGCATATTAAGGGAGAATAGGATACCAGGATACTAGATATCCCCAAAATAAATGATCATAAGAAACAACTTTGTTGGAGCGGCTTAACATTTGTTGCAACCTTTTTGGCTTCATAATAGCATAATCAGCCTTTTAATGTTCCCACTGCTGGGACTCAGGCCTCCTCTCTCTAGGTGAGGGGATGGGCCGTAATCCACCACACGGGCTCAGCGCAAATTGCTGAATGTCAGACGTCTTCGTTTTTTGGTTCTAGAACATAGGCTTTTTTTTTTGCTTTAGATTGATTTAATATTTTATTTCTTTTTTGGCAGGACACAGAAATGATGTACCGCCTTGGCCGTGCAGAAATGGAGAGCGGACAGTATGGAGAGGCAATGAAGAAGTTTGTAGCTGTACTGAAGCTGTATGACGAGACACTATCCCCTCCCTATCGGTCTTACTATGATTGTGTTCAAGACCTTAGGCGTTGTATGTTGGCTATGGGGAACTATAGTATTGTGTAGAACCATAGATAAGTAGCTAACTTTTACATGTTTACCAAAAATGTTTGTTTTTTGCCAGTAATTTGAAAATATTTATTTATTACATTTGTTTTTATTTTAGATGTGTTTTCTGATTGTTTGATATTTGAAGTGTTTTACTGACCAAAGTTATCTGTGCTACTAACTAAGAATAATTATGTTGTTAACAATCAATGAAAATTGCCATAAACTTTGTTTTTATTTATTTTGGATTGTTTTTTTTTAAACTTTATTTTCAGCTGGGCAATGTGTTCCCCCATCCCATAGTCATTCTGGTACGCATTTGCTCTTTCTGGTATATTTCCTTCTTCGGAGAAGGCAAACCAAGCACTTTCCCAGACAAATTCCCACCTCAAAATAAAAGTGTTTCCTACACCCTCCTTGCCGACGACATCAGTCTTATAGCTCCCACGGCGATAACGAGTCTGGCATACATTCTACATTTATGTTATTTGTTACTATACTTACTATTACAAAAAACTCTTCTGAAGAGGTGTATGAGGCCAGATTATATTCTATGAGAGACTAAATTGACACATGCAAATCTGTGTTTAGCAGGCACAATTTTAGAATAACCGAACAATAGAGTTCCACAATGTACAAAATTATCATTCGAATATCTTGACATAGTCAACAGTGTTTTTCTTTAGATTCTAACCTCTTAAGAACCGAATATTTACAAAGATAATATTAAATATGTATTAACAATAAGATTTAATATGTTTGTAGCACTTACATTTAATTAAAGGAAAGTCTTGTTCAGTTGTTATCGTGTAGCGTTGTTTAAAATATTACCAAAAATATAATCGTTGCCTTTCCGTTACTATGACAACAATAACATGTCAATCAATTGTCATTCATTTTTTTTTTACCCCTTAGGGAAGGCTATAGTCGTTCGACGATATCGCCTAGACTTTCGTCCATATTTTTTTGCATAATAAGTCTTCCGTATTCGAATAATGTCGAATATCTTAGTTGTTTCTTTTACTTGTTGTTTTACATTACAATGTGGGTGTAAGTAACACATTCTAATGTTTTAGAAGTATTTGGCAGCAAATGTATCAATTCAGCCTTCTCAGCACACTTAGCTGAGGTAGCTAAAACTACAATAAAATTCTCAGCTCCATTTTATTCTACATATTATTATTCCAATTGCGCAGACACTTGAGATAAAAAAAACTTGATTATTAACGTTGAGCATGTTTGATATTTTGGAATGGTTAGGGAATAATTTTGCACCAATTGCTTTATCAGTATAAAAGTACTATCATTTATGTGGTAGAATACAATATTCATTTATTGCGCTATCGTACACAAACATGACAATTTATATTACATTAAAAATTTAACACTTTAAAACTATTACAATTATTTTACATTAAAAAGTTTATCTCCCGTCTTACGCTTTTTCGATCAGGTCACGTGTCCTGACGCGAGTTTAAGATTTTATACCCATTACAGAAAAAGTGCTCAACGCCGCTAAAGAAGTTTTCACTTCAAAAACTACACCAATTTTACATCACAGTATCCACGGGGAATCAATTTGCGAATAATTAAAACAGCCGTTGAATTTCAGTCGAAGAAATCCCGCCAAAAACTTTAATCGGGTGGATTTGCAGTCCATAGAAATAATTTTAAGAAAAATCACAGATCTGTTCGTTTTCTGATTCGACTATCAATAAAATATCACCAAAACAATTGTTGCTATCGTCAGAACTCTAACAAACCCAGAACAAATGTCAAAATTCGTTTCAGACTTACAAAATTCGTAGAATTTAGCATGAAAAAACAAAGGTAAAACCTCCTTTCTCTTTGGAGATGATGAATCTGTCTCCTACTAAACAATGGTAATGTTGAACAAACGACATTTCTAAAATCGTGGACTTGAACCACGCGATAAGCATTTTGTTTGGGAACTGCAACTTTGACATGTGTTTCAGTTTTGGGGATCGAAAACAAGAATTAAGATTAAAATTGAACTAATTAGTGTTATAAATAAAATGGCTACATACGATAATAAAATTTGGCTTCTCAAAAACATACGTGATGCATTTATTGCGACCGACGACACCGGTTTATGTGAGATCGTTATGGCAGGAGAGGATTTTTCGAAAGTGTTTCAAAATAAAGCTATTGAAGAAAAGAAGAGGATAAGGGAATTGAGGTTGACTCAGCCAGGACCTAGTAAAGGTAAAGATGGCATGGGAGATATATCAGAGGAGGAAGTGGGAAGAGAAATTGTGACACAGTTCGATCCTTACCCTGATATGGATGATAGTGAGGATGACGACCAGTTGTGCGGCAGCTACGTGCGCTACGAGGAATTTTTAGGACCATATAGGGGGTATGGTTTTACACATCTTTTAAGTCATAAAATGTCTCAGTTATGCTATTAATTGGGTCACAAATTTATGTTGCTTATCTGGGGTAATAGAGAAACACTAGTTGTATCAGCTTATTATCTCTAAGCAGAACATTTTCCAGAACACTAGCAATTTTTACAAGGCAGATTGTTATTCCTTTTGAAAAATAATATTGTATTACTCACATTGACTCACTGCTCTACTGACCCAGTTAGAGATTTAAGTGTGATACTATGTCAATTATGTCATACTTGTTATTTCAATTATGACATCATTTTGGGATAACAGTTGTACCCAATAAATTCTTAGTATTTAAGTTGCTCATTTTTATCAATTGTGTGACCTAATTTTATGATTTTCTAGAAGAGATAGATCCAATACAGCACAATGGCTCGACAAAAAGGAGCAAGCATTAAAAAAGGCAGCTAAAATTAAAGTTATAAAATGGGAGGACTCTTCACCCCTTACCACAGACCAGCTGGTGGAAGTGTTCTCGAAGTTTGAAGTTAAGAAGCCTGACAAACAAAAGTCTTTATTAGCTGAACAGCTTCAGAACTGCCCAAACCTACCCCACCGTCAGTATTTGGAGTATGCAAAGTTTGATGGGACAGCACAACTAGGATTACCTATCAAGTCATTCAAGATATTCATGACAATGCTTCCGGAGAAACACCAGAATTACCCACTAGTTGTGTGTGTCATTGCCAGTGCCAAAATCAAGGATTTAATTGGCTTCACATGCTATAAATACAGGTTGGTAACTACATTCAATGCTTTAACCTTTTGAGTACCGTAATTAGAGACACAATACAAAGACAATGAGCAAGTGAACGCCGGCATTCGCTTGGGGTTTAATGAATAACCAGAAAACTTAATAATAGCCTTCTTTATCTTAAAATTTCAATATAGCATTGCAGATGAGCTTCTGTTTCGTCCTCCTCCAAGCTGAAAGCGGTGATTCTTCCTAAAGAAGATCAATTTTTGGATTGATTTGAATCAAAGCCTAAAGAATTGAGCCAGTAATAAATCGAGTTCTAAAAGACTAATTTCCTAAAGATTTGTTCAGATGATTGTACAATGCACATGTGTTTCATGACTTTTGAGTAATCAGGTGGACAACATTCATGTAAAATTTAACTTGAGGAAAATAGGCACTTGCCTATAATGAACTGGTTGCATTCTACAGGAAAAAATTTGATCACAATTTCTAGTGTCGTGAGATCAATTAATTAAACAGTTAATCAATTTGTTTAAGATCAATTTTAAAAAATCAATTTTTTTTACCTATAAAACCTATTCATTAATCTCTGATCGCAGAGTGGGCTGTCTATAAATTCAATGACAATAAAAGGTACTTATTATAGGTCCCATAGTCAGTTTTAGTGGCCCAGACTTTAGGCAACTGAAGTTAGTCATTGGGCCTGTTTCATAAAGCCATTAATAGCCTCCTTGGACTGCCTAAATCATGGTCAACTCAACCCATAGTTTATTGCACTGATAACTCTCTGGTGCATTTCCTTACCAGATTGTGTATGTATCCAAAAAGGAGATGCACATTAGGTTCGAGCCTCATTGCTGTCATACTCTCCCTTCTGGTTATCCCCTGTTACATCTTCTGGTGGTTTATCCCTTATTGCTTAATTGCTGAGTCCTTAGATCTATTGAATTTACCAACTTTATTGTTTTGACACTTGTATATTAGCCCAGAATTAACTGTATGGCTGTTCAATACTTGCAGGATGGCTATACTGTCAAAGAGTAATATTGAGTGGTTCTTTACTTACCAAACCAAACACTCAGAACAGTATTTTATGGACCAAATCAATTGAATAAAATATGTTTTACTAGCTGCTCCTAGTGGCTTTGCCCGCATAGCATAATCAGATTTTCAATGTTCCCACTGCTGGGACTCAGGCCTCCTCTCTACGAGAGGGAATGGGCCGTAATCCACCACGCGGGCCCAGTGCGGTTTGGTGAAAGTCACATGTCTTCAAATTTTTTTTTTGGGTCTAGGGCATGCTGGTTTCCTCACGATGTTTTCCTTCACTGTTTTGAGAGCAGTGGTGATGAAATAAATTACAAAAACTAATGCCTGGCTGGGTTTGAACCCGCGACCTACAACTCATAAGTGGCATCCGTTACCACTCGGCCATCACTGCTCACTAATAGTAGAAAACTATCATAGGTAGTATTTTAGAACAAAGTGTACCGGATTACGACGATAAGATTATATACTTGATAAAAATGCTTGGCTAAATGTCGGTCCGTCGGTTTAATAGTAGAGTGTCCATGGAGTTTCTTGCACATTCTTCTCCATAGAGATGTAATACTTTGGAACATGCAATTTAGCTTCACTTTTTTTTTAACTGACCGACATTAGTCTTTGCAAAAGTGCCTGTAAATGGTCTGTTTTTGAAATGATAAATAATATTTATTCTGCAAATAGGTTTATAAAACACTTTTACACGTCAAAAAAATAAATGATTTTGATTTTTACATTCGAATTTCGAATGTCTGAAGAAGTTACAAACGCACACGCAATCACAAACTTTTGCCTTTATAATATTAGTGTGATTATTTCTGTTCCAGCATCGAACACCCAGACATATCACTTGGATCTGTGCATGATTATGGACTTTGTATAGCAGAGGATGACGGAGAAGTTGACTGGGCATTCCCCTGTCTTGACGCCAACGAGCCTTGCTCTAAATTTGGCTTCACATGTCTTGGTCTTGTAGAACTAAAGAGTAAAAATGCAATGACCCTACCTCCTTCGTCTATACCTGAAGATGGCATGAGTGGGGCCTTCCATGTGTTCTCAAAAGTGACAGACTCAGGTCAAAGCCATCAGAACCCATCTAGACACAATACAGGTGGCAGTTCAACGTCGGAAGCTGTTTTAATAGCTTTAAAAGCTGTGCATGAAGGTATTTTTTTATTTTTATTATTTATACACATAGGAACAGTATAAGATAATAAATTATAAATATGAGTACAAGAAAAAAAAGCATTTATTTCAGGCAACTTAGCACCCAATAAACCATCACAAAACAGAACACACACACACATAAGGAAATATACATTTTACACTATCGGACATAGCCAGCAACATGTCTGCTACAGCAATGTACGATAAAAGGGCAATCAAATCTGCTGGCAATCATCGCCAGAACTGTATTGGAGCTGCCCCGCAGCCTGCGCACCAAAGACGCGCACCGCTTGCGCATGGTGGTGTGAAAACAATCGGTGCGCGCTTCCGCAAACATGCCCGAGGCACTACAGAAGCGGGGCAGCCCCAACACCGCCCTAAACGCGTTATTGTATTGGATACGAAGGGCACTGTAAACCGCTTGTGTGTAGGAAACCCATAGGCTGCATGTGTACAATGAAGTGCAAAAAGCTTTAAAAAGTGTGATCTTGACCTCATTTGAACACCGTGCAAACCTACGGGCTATCATATTTGCTCTTTTAGACAGTGCCCTTCGCGCCCATTTCGACATGGTCCCTCAGGTCAGCTGTTACACAATGCCCCAAGTATTTAAATTAGTCCACCCGTTCCAAAGGTACATCATTCAGGCGAATGGGTGGTACATCAACGGTAATACTCATTTGTAGTTTTTTAACAAAGGTAATACTCATATATCATTTGTAGTTTTTTTTTTCTAGCAGACCTATGAAAGGAGAAGAGGTTAAAAGAAGTAATGTAGATAATGTGTCAAAAAACAAGAGAAGAATATGAGTATCTTATGAAACACTAATATACATAAATGTTCCTTGATCTGATGTTATTGAACATTTGCTATAGAGCAAACTTTCAATTTTTTTTTTTTATCATAAGTAAAGAACTGTCTTTGGAACTCAGTAAACCTCTTCCAAAATTACCTATGCATATAAAATTGTATACCCCATGAAATTTGCGATACTCTTCTCTTGTCTCTGGTCTTGTCCGTGCAAAAACTTAATCCATTCGTTTATGGTTTATGGGCCAAAATAATGTTTCTTTTTTTCCTCTATTGCAGGTGGTGGCGAAATAGACTTAAGTAAGATGCAGTCACACATAATGGCGACTGATGCGCCACAGTATAAAGAATACAAAGTGCAACTACTGCGCAAAGTGAGAACGAATACGTCGGTACAACTCGGCATCTCACTCGACAGGATAGAGGTGGAGCCTTTAGTCACGAATAAACATGCATTTTGGGTAAGGATAAGCTTTTATCTGTGTACAATTTAAGCGCTAGAACGTAGGATTAAAATGCTATGAGGTAAAAATGCTACAATATCAAAAAAAAAAACTATGCCTGTCGATCCTTTTCCATGTAGGGAACAATACACTCTAAATGGTCTCTTAAATGGTCCCACATTTAAGATATGCATATACTAAAAATGACAAAAATCGCCAAATTTTTTTCCCATACAGGATCATGAGCGAAAACTTACGTCGTACGCAAATAAATACATGCGTGTGCCCAGTTACGGGTGTTACGGTTACGGCTGCAATGGAGGATGTCTTCAAGGTTCTGGACTAGAGTGGACTAGGCATTAATGTCAATGGCGAGTACATCACTCATCTTCGGTTTGCCGACGATATAGTAGTCATGTCTGAGACTACGGAGGAGCTCAGTACAATGCTCGATGACCTTAGTAGAGCTTCCGAAAGAGTGGGTCTTAAAATTAACTTGGACAAAACCAAAGTTATTTACCATGAACCATATAGCACCCACTCCGATCAAGATCGGAGACTCTACACTCGAAATTGTAAACGATTATGTTTACCTGGGACAGACAATCCAGTTGGGTAGGTCTAACTTTGAGAAACTAGAGATCAATCGTCGAATGCGACTCGGCTGGGGAACGTTCGGGAAGCTGCGCGGTATCTTCTCGTCCAACATACCACAGTGTCTTAAGACGAAAGTCTTATGACAAGTGCGTGTTGCCAGTGATGACATATGGCAATGAAACATTGTCGCTTACAATGGGCCTCATCAGAAGGCTTAGAGTCACCCAAAGGACAGCGGAAAGGGCTATGCTCGGAGTTTCCTTTCGTGATCGCATCAGGAATGAAGATCTACGAATGAAGGACACTTGGGGGAGGCCTATTTCCAACAGTGGACATCCTTCGGCTGAAATGATGATGATGATGATGATGATGACGTGTGCCCAGTGATATAATGTGCTATTGACAGTAATTTTTTTTTAACCAAAATACGATTAAAAATTTACTAATACAGGGACCAAGTACATATAAAATAAATATCAAAACACTTGGAGACAGACAGCTACAAAAATAACTTATGAATTAATGAAACAAACTACTTAACAATTTAATAATAACAACCAACGAAAACTTTTGTAACCGCCTGTGCTCAAGATCACGCATCACCAATGCGTGAGTGAGACATATTACCGCTTACCGAGCATTGCCGAATAAGCACAATGCCTTACGAAGTCGTATAAGTCGACATTAAGTAAAAAACAGGCACTCTTCTTAAAAAAATATATCATACATTCATCAACTAACAGTAAAAGTAGCGTGTCTGAGGGTTTTGTTTAATCGATTTTTATTCAAATCGATTGAAATTAAGTCATAAAAATAAATTAACTGATATTTAACTAAATCATGTCTTTCAAGCTATTTTCTTAAATAAAATTTTAGTAGTTTTTTTTTTTATTAAAGTCGACTAACGACAAAATTGACTATATTTTAAAAAATGTATTTCGTTAAATATCTCATATAAACAACAATCAATAAATTCTAAATCAATAAAAATCGATTTCGATATTTGATTGAATAAAAGGTCGATTGTGTTTCCATAGGGTCAATCTCTAGCCTAGACCTCCGCCCCGCGCACGTCACCTCATGGCAACCATTTGGTTCCTGAAAAACGCTCTTGCGTAACCTTCTGCGCAAAGTTCGGACTCGCCAAGATACGTCGGCCATATTGTACGAATTCAAAAAAGGAGCTTCTTTATCAACAAGAATAACATTTTCGTTCCAATTAAAAATCTACTGGATTGGTCATAAAGATCAAAATCACACTGACTCCTGACCCAGCTCGAGCGCAGCATGCACGATAATAAAAAAACTTATTAATTTGGCAATTTTAAACGAAACTAACTGAAAGGGCTGATCCTTTCAGCAATATTTTTCTTTCTTTTTCTTCTTTTTCAAAATTCTTTCAATCTTGCTGGTAGTTCAATTAAAATTCAAAATATTTTTACTTCACACAGGCCTACATTAGCACTTATAAAACGTCAGAAGCTATTGCGCGGTTCCAATTGGTCGTAGGTACCTAGAGTAGTTTGCCGTTTTGCTGGAGAATATAATAATTATGTTTTTATCAGTACCTAACAGTTGCATTATTATAATTTTGTTGTTTTGTGGTTACCTTCGGTATTTCCCGACACCATACTTCAGCAAATCGGGATAAAAATACACGGAAAAAGAAATATTCTTGTTTATATTTGGCAACATTTTTAATGTACTGATTCGTAGGTAATGAATGATTTGGGCATTTTGATACTTATCGTAATTATTATTAATTTGCCAAAAGCTAGCTACCCAGCTCTAACCTTCCTTTTTTGAAGTGCAACACTGTAATTATCTCCTAATCTATATAATACCTATAAAAAAGATAAACTGACTGACTGACATATCAACACACAGCCGAAACTAGAGGGCACAGGAGCGTGAAATTTTGCATAAGGTTTCCTTTTATGACGTAGGGCGAGCACTAAGAGACGATTTTGTAAAATTCACTCTCTAAGGGGGTTAAACGGGGCCCGAAGTTTGTGTTGAGAAACTCACTTTCTCGACAGAATCTAGTTTAATATATTTTTACTACATTTTTGTTTTATTTTTTTCCATCAGCAGTCAAGATCAAAGTACTTCCTACACAGTATAGACTCAGTGGCATGGTGTCAAATCCTGGAGACGAGAGGCAACAGGACCACCTTCAGGATAGTTTACTCACCTACTCATAATGCCGCCTATGGTGATAGAAGTAGTGCAGGTAACTATTTTATAAATAATACTTTTATTTACATATTGAAAGAGTGCGCGCAAACCAGTGTTTTAATTTTTTTATTTTATTATATCATATACCTGTCATGGCCAGATCTTAGAAATTGATCACCTCATGGTATGGCCACGACATATCCATAATATAGGTATTATGGATATATAATTGGTACAACGATACGGTTGGGGATGACACTAGCTTATGCGTAAGAAGGTCTCATACAACATTAATGCATAAAAGTGGATTTTGCATGGCACCAATCGTATTTAACCACATACCACGGACAATTAAGGAATTCAATCTAAATCTTTTTAAAAAACAGCTAAAATCTTTGCTGGTGGATAAAGCATATTACAGTATTTCGGAATTTCAAACAGATAAAAATTTAATTGAGAAATGATAATAGATTATTACTATAGTTAATTACTGACATAAAAATGTATCTTTGACATTACTATTTCTTAATTCGTCTGGTTTTTATCGTTTATTTATTTATTTTTTAAGTTCAAAGTAATTTTTGACATACACTCGAATCTCGATATCCTACAATTAAATTCTATTATTTTTAAATATTATTGACTATGATTAAAGTTATAAATATAATACCTACATTTGTACGCCCTCGGGCATAACATAGCGAGCTTATTACCTATTTTATGAACCACTATTTACCTATGTTAAACAAATAATTAAATGATTATTGATTTGGCGCAGCGGTTAAGCGATTGGCTGCAGCTCTGCGGGTCGGTCGTGATTTGCGAACGCAACATATCTGTCTGGGTGTCTTGTGTATGTGAGTTTACATGTTTTTGAACGCACGCGCGATATAGGAGTTATTCCTAGTGTGGGGCAAAGTATATATTAGCTGGTTTTCACGACTTCGTCCGGGTTCGCATTAGACTCATGAAACAACACAATGTCACAAATGATCACAATTTCAAAAAGTTTATTTTTTTGCGCAGAAACCAAGTTATTTTTATAAAATAATAGTATATATATAGTAACCTAAATTACTCCTTACAAGTAGCTATCTGACAGTGAAAGTCCCGTCAAAATCGGTGTAGCCGTTTCGGAGATAAGTCGGAACAATCAAACAGACAAAAATTAAAAAAAAAATTGTTATAGGTATCGAATAATTACTTTCATATACTTACATTTAGTACAAAAAAAAAAATGATATTACAAACCGACACTTCAATATTACGTCTTTCCACACAAGACAAGAGAAGTCACAGGTTGGCCGAGTTTAAAGTTGTGTTACCTGAAATTTATTGTAAAAAAAAAATTAAAGAGGAAGTATGTCCAGGAACTCAAATGAATGACAGCCAGTAACATAATATCGACGGTTGAAAGGCTAATTGATCTAAACGACATTTTTTCCAATATTGAGTTGTTGTGTAGTGATCGATATCAGCAAATTTTTCTCCGTCGTTTGAGTCGGGTTTCAATTTTTTCTTTTTTTTTAAATGTCGTTTAGATCAATTAGCCTTTAAACCGTCGATATGAAATCCTCTTTCAAAGAAGAAAAACTCCTAATAAAACTTTCATTTTTCTAGGTAACACCACAATGTTCCAGCCAAACACTACGTACAAACTTCACGACTTCGAATGCGAACACGACATGGCTAAAGAAATCGTAGAGAAAGTAAACACGATACTAGACTTAAGGAACAGTCCGTGCCGCCGCGAATATAAGACTGCCAAAGAAAAGAAACTACAGACAAGACGAAGTTTTCACACCAGACACTTGAGTTGAGTCTAGTATATATTTCTGTACAGTGTAATATACTCCTACAAAAGTTCCTTTAAACACTCTTAAGATTGACGAGTGAAACTGTATACATTATTAGGGCTCGAAGTGTAAAGTTATAACTAAGGTCTTTTTACATGATGAATGAAATGTAGTTCCCAAAAAAAAGACCCAGTATGCCAAGGTGTTGATCACATCTAGTATTTAAAAAAAAGCTTGGAGACAAAATGTTTGTTGTAAGCATATCTCAACCGTTCGGAATTATTTAGGTTTATTGACCAGGAAAATTATGTTATTATAATCTAGTCCTTTCCTGCCCTGAATAATTTCAAATGGACGTATTTATCCTCGATATTATAGAACTGTATATTCTCAGTTTAAATCAGCATTATATGTTATAATTATAATTGAAGAGATGTATAAAATACTGGTGTAGTGTATGCTTGAAATGGGCTTAGCGAGTGCAAGGCATGTTTGTTGAAAGAGGCTTCCAGCCATTAAATAAGTATTCGATGAAAATTTGTTCACAGTAAGGATCGGTTCGCACTGTTGTGTTGACGGTACTCTGAAATCAACCTTATGCCGCTGGTAATAAATACCATTCCTGCGCAATGCGTAAAATCTACAATAAGCCCTAAATGTTAACCCTTTTCGCCCGATCCGACAAACACTCTAATTATTCCTCAGGGTCGCACGTCCACTACCAAATACTCAATCTCATCCGCTCTTTCGTCTCCTATGGGGATTGAAGAGCTAAACGAGATGGGGTACCCAGTCGCAAATACACGACGCTGTCGAGTAGGACACGATAACACTCGTCGGACTAATACGACGCTAGCGGTTAAAGGGTTAATGCTGTATTGTTTCTTTGTTTTTGCTTCATACAATATACAATGAAAATATTGTATTTAACTAATAATAGGGGTTAAAGTATGAAATTGCCGTTTTTTTTAAAACTGGTTGGTTGCTTTGAAGTGTTATATCTTTGGATTCACTTGGGAAATTATAAGTTCAAAAAAACTTTATATTAAAGGTACGTTATTCTTTTTCCGAAATTATGTATTGATTGGATTCTTTGTGTTTTTTTTTTTTTGTAACATCGCAGTTCTTATAATCATGAAAGCTAATAAAAAAAACTTATTTTCGTATCAAGAGTTCCAACGTAGAAACTATACATTTCGAAGGGCACGCAATATCAATTACGTATACCTAAGACTTTCTTCTAACAAAAGAACTTGTGCTCTTGGCTTTCGTTTTGGAAATTTTGTCTAGTTGCCGCACTGAGGAGAAAAGTTATTCGTGAGATAAAATTTCCCAAAAAATAGTCATCCCATTCATTAGCAGTTTCAAGTCCATTTACATCATCAATATTGCATACCGCTTGAGACACATTGTTTCCACGGTAGAACTCGTATTACAAAATAATGCGAGTTTTCTTATATTTCATACAGAAATAGTTACAAGTACTGAGATATTACAGAAAATACAAAAAACAAAGAATCCAATAAATACCTAATTTCGGAAGAAGAATAACGTACCTTTAATATAAAGTTTATTTGTACCTATAATTCCAAGTCAATCCAAAGATATAACACTTCAAAGCAACCCGTTTTAAAAAACGGCAATTTCATACTTAAAGACCTAATATTATTCTCCAAAACAATACTGTTTTTGGGACGCTACAGTGTGAATCGACGTAAGATTAAAATTTTAATAATTTTGTATCTAGAAATAAGACATTTGTAACATCTTAAAAGTGTTGTGTATTTCAGTGTAAATGAGTATTCAAGTTTTTTTTTTTTATTTTATGTATTATATTCGTTTAAGTTGTAATAACTTATTTTCGTCCATTATTAAGTTGCGTTAGAATTTATTGAAGCGTTTAATATCGTACAGAAATCCTGTTGGATTCATGCAAATAAAATTCAATGCAATATTATATTGAAGATGTCTCGGATAGTTTTAACTGTGATGTCTATATTCTTCTTAGTATTTCTAAACAGAGCCACTAGTTGCAAAATTATAAAAATTAATAACTAATGTCAGAAGCGCTTTAAAAGATCCCCAAAATTGATCACATATATATGTATAAAATTTTAAAAGACTACTTCTCGTCAAGCTTCATGATTGAAAGATAAAGTTCATTAGTTCTTAAGTAAGCTACCAATTGAAAAACGCAAAACACTACCGCATGTTCGCATTTATGGCAACATCGAAAGTAAGCTTCTAGTGGCGATGTTACCACCGAAACTGTCGATAATTATAATTCTCATTCATATGTACCGGTCATCTAACAAAATGAAATATACTAATTTCTATATTTGAATTAATAATTGGAGATATATCAATCCATTGCCACAAACTAAAGTATTGTGTAGGCTTTAGTGAATTGATTTTTGAATGTCCATAAGGACCAAAAAACTTGCAATGGAATTTGGACTTTGTCTTAAATGACAGTTTATTAGTCCAAAATTTGATAATTACCTCTAATTCTGAATTCAAACTGCCGCTCAGAATATGAACAAACCTCCACTGCCAGAAACAGCTCAATTTTTATTGGAAGTGATCCATTGTGTGCCTTATTATAATATATGGAATAATGAATGAATTTGTACCATTGGGTATACAGATATTATTATGATGATTAAAGGTATGGGAAATGAATTATTGTACTTGTTTTAACTCGATGATTAAAATTTTGTATGAAATAGATTTGCAATTTATACTTAATTTCTTTTTTCAAAGCATTTTGTATGCAATGGATTGCTTCATAAATATTCAATGTACAATCTTAATTCTAATATTTGTATGAATGAAATAATTTATGTTGATTTAATGTTGATTTCTGTATGAATCGAATTTATGTATCAAGAATGAAATGTAAGTTACAATGAAATAAAATTGTTATTCATTATTTAAAAAGTATTTCCTTGGTGTCGTTTTTATTTTGTCTTCAAATTAACTTTGTCTAAATGTGCCTTCTGCTAGCAGATTCAAATATACGGCGTTGTTAGATCACCAAACGGCCCCGGGGCAAAATGAAACTAGAGGCCCCTTAACCTGTTTTATTTAGATTTTGAAGGCGGGAGAATTTATCGCATTTTAGATAAGAGGTTTGTTAATCAGGTTATGGGGCACCGGGGCACCTAGTACTTCGGTAACTACGCCAGTGCGCATAAAAGTAAGTCGGAAGATAATGTATGTTTGTCCTGTATTTTTGTTTATGTGGTGTACAATAAAGAATATAATAATAAATAAATAATCGGATCGGTCCATCATCACTGACAGGACTATTGTAGCCAATAAGCCTGATATAGTGGTGGTGGACCGAAGCGAGAGGCGTGCAATGATTGTTGACATATCCGTCCCGCATGACGAGAACCTCGTGAAAGCCGAGAAAGATAAACAAATCAAGTATATTGACTTGGCTCGCGAGGTTGTCGACATGTGTGATTTGGACTCTGCGATCATTGTGCCGATAGTCGTGTCGGGCAATGGCTTAATAGCCAAGAGCCTCGACCAACACCTTAGGAGGCTCGCGTTAGGCGGCTGGATCAAGGGCTTGATTCAGAAAGCGGTACTCCTGGACACGGCTCGCATTGTTAGGAGGTTCCTTTCTCTGGAGCCCTGACCGCCGGTAGCTTGGACCCTGTTCCCGATACCGGTGGGATGCTGTTTTTTATATTTTTAAATGTTTTATTTTTTATTTTTGAAATATTTAAAAATGTAACGAATATGTTTATATGTGAAATAAAGGGAATAAATAATATTCCAAAGCAATGTACTATCAATACATTATAATAGAGAGAGCAGTAAGTATATCAGTAAAGACGGGTTACAAAACTATATAATCTATGCAGTGAAATGAGAATCGAGTGACTACCAGGTAAATTGATTTTACTTAATAAAAGAAAACTGGGCAAGTGCGGGTCAGACTGGCGCACTGAGGGTTCCGTACAAAACCGACCTATGTAAATAGTTCAATCCCCAAATGGAGGGAATCCAAATTTTTAATTTTTTTTTTTTTGTTGTTTTGAGTAGTACCTAATATCTATACAAAAAAAAACAATCTGGGCCCTGGTACAAGCCATAGGGAATAGGAGGCGGTCGCCTACTGTAAAGCACTAACTAACAAAAAGATGGCAAAACCGTAGGAGCCCTGCAGTGCCGATGCCCGATGGTGTCGCGGGGAATTTCTGTAAATCAAAGCCGCGGTCCCTGTGCGCAAGGACAACTGAAGGACACAGGTCTGCTTTTAGTCAGTTAAAGTCTGACACGCTCTCTTGTTACACCATAGAGCGTTAGAAGTCATTTGATAATTTCCCATCTCAAAAAAAGTTACAGAGTACCTACCTAAACTGATATTGATTACGTTACGTGACTACTACTCAACTTAAGATACAGGACTCACAAAATTTTAAAATTTTTGCTGTACTTAAGGCAAATCTTGAAAACAAAATTATTTTCGATACAAATTCTATACCTATATGAGTAAAAGTCATGTTCCATGAGTGAGTGAATGAGTTCCATGTAAAGCCATTAGGTACTATTACTTATTCTGTGTTATTAGGTACGTACAATACCTATTTATTAATGAGGCTGTGCAGCAGCTAATAAATACATAGAACGGCGCGTCGTCTGAATCTAATAGGTAAAAAAAACAATCTCGCGTTTGCGGGATTGGATTCCCTAGTCACAACAAATTTACTGATTTCAGATGTATTCCTATATCTGTGCTATAAGACCTTGCTTTATGCCAAATTTCAGTATTCTGGGTCAACGGGAAGTATCCTCTGAATTTTTGATTCCCTTGAGAATCTAAATATACGTTTTTTTATGAAATAAACTTAGAAGTGTGATTTTTTCATAGCTTCAAGTAACCGCAGAACGGAGGATATGGTTTTAGTTTCAATTCGATACTTCCACGCGTTCCTGAAACAAATACCTTGTCAGACAGACGGACAACAAAGTAAGTAATTAAAAGCTAAAAAAGTAAAACATTTCGTAGGTACGCGCTCTATTTTCTCGAAATCGCCTTTCCCGACTTGCTGCTCTCTATTCATGGCTGTAGGTAGGTACTACAAGGGTAAAAGTGAACCACAGAGTACCTTTTTATATGTGAACTATGTCTAAGACAGGACGTCCCAAGTCTTATCCGAGTTCAGCAGTTGAGGCATTATTGACAATCCAAACTTTCACATTATAATATGGATAAGTAATCTATGGATAATTGATGTTCATTGAAAATAAATAAACTTCAATGTTAGGTACATAGGTCCGCGAAAACATCGATGCTATGGGGATATTACCAGAACATCACTATTACTGTAGGTCATCCAACGTCAATTAGGGGTACCTACTAGTTACTACATTTCGCAGACGCTAGATTTATTAACATTAGTTCACTTAGTAGGTAGGTACCTTAAACTAATCAGGGGTGAAGCTTTCACCCCGCGCCAATTATACCTACCTAAATAATTATGTATTGTACCTATCTCATTTGTCTTCTTTCCGAAACTATTCACAACCGCAATCGAGGAATGAGAATGTCTTCAAGGTTCTAGACAGGAGAGGACTAGGCATCAATGTCTATGACGAGTGAGTATGTAGGTACATCTACATCACTTGCCTTCGATTTGCAGCACTCTCAAATCTTAGCACTGTTTTCTTTCCGCAGACTCTGCATCACTTGCCTTCGATTTGCCGACGAGATACATGACTGAGACCTGAGACTATGGAGGAACTCAGTACAATGCTCGATGACCTGAGTAGAGCTTTTGAAAGAGTGGGTCATTTCCTGGAATAAAGTGAATATTTTGACTATATAAAACCAAGGTTATGGTAAATGCAAATCGTACCCATGGCCATGTAGCACCCACTCCTGCCAAGATCGTAAACTCCTGGGACTAACGGTTCAGTTAGATAGGTCTAACTTCAAGAAAGAGATGTCAATCGTCGAATCCGACTCGGCTGACGGGTAGCGTTTAGGAAGCTGCGCGGTATCTTCTCGTCCGACATACCTACCAGTGTGTCAAAACGAAAGTATCACATCTGCGTGGCGTGTTGCAAGTGATGGCATATGACTCTGAAACGTGGTCGATCACAATGTGCCTCATCAGAAGGCTTGGTCACCCAAAGTACAATGGAGAGGCTATATCGGAGATTCCTTGCGTGATCGAATTGGAAATTAAGATATCCGCAGGAGAACCAAGGTTACCTACCGATAGGGCAGGGCACATTACTCGCAGAACAGATGGACGATGAGGCCGAAAGGTGGACCGATGACCTAGTGGAAATATCGATAGGGCAGGGTACATTACTAATATAATAATAATAATAATATTCCAGAACTATCACACAACGCCGTCTAGTCCCAAGCTAAGCAGAGCTTGTGTTATGGGTACTAGACAACTGATAAACATACTTCTATATTTCTAAATACATAAATATATAGATAAATTACACACAGACACAGAACAAATGATCGTGCTCATCACACAAACATTTGTCCTGGGTGGGAATCGAACCCACGACCTCCAGCATAGCAGTCAGGGCCACTAACCACTAGACCAACAGGCCAGTCATAATAAAAATTACTCGCACAACAGATGGGCGATGGGGCCGAAAGGTGGACCGATGACCTAGTGGAAATGTGCGGCACAGATATTCAGGCACGATGCTCTTGAATCAATGTTTACATTGATGTTTTTCCCACCCTCATCAATTCCATCATTCCTATGGCGTCCCTTTACACGATAGGTTTTGCTGTCAGTTTTGCCACAGTCAATTGACGTTTGCATGACGAAAACCTAATGGCGATAAAATCCGTCATTCAAACATCATTCATGATTGATGGAATTGATTGACCGCCTGCATGACCGTGTACTGGACGTCTAAAGTAGCCCCTTTTTTGAAGTTAAAAAAAAAACCACAAAATATGTAATGTTAGTGTCTGTCTTTATTACAAAAATATTTACACAGCTAATTCATATTATTATTATATTTACAAGTAATATCTGCTGATATACGAACAGCTTGATACTATCAATATTCTATATTAAATATTGCCACTCTAAAATATATGGCAACTAATTAGGTAGCTTTGATATTCGTATTAATGATTACACATTGCCTTATTTAAGGTGCATTTTACACAGGGATTTTTGGTTTGTGATGATACAAATCCTTATGTTAAAATACACTTATAGATTATTAAGCTACAGCAATATGGTGCAATGCTTGCCTTCTAAAAGTTTTTGCTGTGAAAAATACACCTTAATGCAGGCCTACAGTTCACGGACGCGTAGCTTCATAGACGCGTATTCTTCATTATACGCTTGGTGTACACCTGTGTGAAGCTTACATACAAAAATATGAAGCACTGTCGACGAAGCGGCAGTGTCGTCCCGTTTTGTCGCGTCTATGAAGCTACGCGTCCATGTCAGTAGGCTTTAGACTACGCTATGTACAACTCCAGAGATTTTCTTTCAGTCATTCTACTGGTCCAACAGTACTATTCTCTAATATGTAATCCGTGACCATGCTGACAATGTTTTCGCTTTGTGTCATTATTACTTCATCAAGTTCGTTTGCCCTTCGGTATAATGCCCGTGTTTCTAACACTGACTTGTGAAGCTTCTGTTGACTATCAACAAGTTTGGATATGTTTGGTTTTCCTTTGAGGAACTCTATGTCTTCATTTGATAGAGCGGAGTAAGACATTCTTGATCTGCTGGGTGCTTTTACTGCCATCTGGTATTGCCTGTAAAGTAAGCAATAAAATTACTTGGTTTTTTTTTAAATTTTTTATTAAATAAATAATATTCAACAGCGGTCTACCATACTAAAAAAAAACAATTGAGTTACCACTTTTTGACTTCCAAGAGTGGAAGTGAAAAGTCCAAAAAGTGGTATCTCAAAATTTTCGAAATTCTTCTTTTTTGGTATTGAAAAATAGCTTATTTCCTTATAGTATAAGGAAATAAGCTATTTTTCAAATTCTAAAGTAACTCTAGTTTGTTATGTATATGTCACTGTAAAATTGTAAATACCGTTAGATTATAATCTATCTTGCGAGATTGTAAACTATCGAAAGATTGTGAACCATACAATTTAACACATTATTTTTAGTTAGATTATAATCTATCAAAGTGAAACTGTTAAATCACAATCTATTGCACATTAAATTGTCAACTGTCCAAAGGCTGTCCCTGATTGGTCGGTCTTACAGTAGGCCATTTTGTGCTGGTAAAGTTCAGTGACTAACACTAGCAATGTGTACCATAAAGCTCTACGACACCATACTTTCGGTATGTGACGTTCTGCCTATGGGAAAACATGGGGCCTTGGACCACCGGTTATCTAATGGATCACAAACAACATGACAATGAAACCGCTAATCACAAACGGGAGCATCGTATGGTGGCCTAGAACCAAGCTGGCAACATGCAGACAGACCCTAATCAGAATGCAACGGACTGCCTGCATGGCCATGACAAGAGCATTTAGGACCACGCCAACTGCGGCGATGGAAACGCTGCTCAATGTCACCCCTTTACACACTGAAGTGGAACTAGAGGCGAGGACGGTCATTCATAGGCTCAAAAGTATGGGCCACTGGACAAACTCCGGATGTAAAATAAACCATACAAACACTAGACCAAACAGGGAACTTGATGGGATGTGACAAAATACATACCATCCACAATCTCAAAAATTATTGTGTATTTTTTGGTATTTTAGTTTAAATTTTTTTATTGACTGTATTTTTTTTTTCAAATCTGCGACTGGTGTTCAGAATATCTGAATCGTGGATGGTCTCTTAAGAACATTTTCTGTCAGTGGGTTGTCTTAGGGGCGGGCTGCAACTACAACAGTTAACATACCTATTCTTACTGACCCGTCTTAAAAACCCGCCCTCTCTATTGTAGTATGGTACTATACGGATCGCAACCCTAGCTTGAGGGGTTAATAAGATAAATACGTACTGTCTCAGGTCATGATATTTGTTTCGTCTCTCATTTACCTCCTTCTTCCACATCTCTTTCTCAGCCAACAGTTTCTGATAATATCTGAAAGATCATCAGAATAACAATGTTTAATTTTAAAACACATACGCATTAGACATATCCAGCGTCATTACAGGCATTTCCGTACCTTGTCATATCCTCAGAGCGTCTCTCATTCACATCTAACTCTATCTTAATTGGGTTAACATTTTCAGATATTGTATGAGGCACTGAAAGGAAAATTTAGATTATAAATCATTACAATTAATCCACTGAGAGATACTGAAGGTATTAAAACTTGAGAAACAAAAAGATATCTTCACAAATTTAAATAAAATGCACAAGTATCAGCACACCTATTGAGTCCCTTCTTTCAAAGAAAGTTGAGCGTCTTCTTCTCGGTGGGGACCGAAAAGATTGATGTGCTTCAGTCTCATTCATGGAAGTCTCCATTATTATCGCATTTACCAGTTATAAAAGTAATTGTTTCAAATTTAATACGAAGCACAAGTAAATATTTTCAAAATCACAAACATGGTATGACGTTACAAACGGACGCCGCCTTTGACATAAGAGGCGTTCGGAAATCCAAACATTATTCAGTAAAGCCAAAACTATTTTAGTGATTGAATTTTTTTTGTGTTCCTTCATAATTAGAATAACACCCTATAACAAAACTTTGATTCATTTTTATTTCATACTAGCTAACCCACGCTTGGGCCCTTGCCCATGGCCTCGAACCAAAAGGGGTCTCGCGTGTGCGAGAGCTTTTTAACAAAGAGTGTTTTGTTTTATAATATTTATAGGCTCGTGTTTGACCATTAATACTGATGGTAATCGACGATGTGGTCGAACACTGGGTTGTAACAGTCGCTCTCGTTTTCGAATTTATGAAAGTAAACGGCCTCGCTGAGGCGCCTTCAAATTAGTCCACTATAGCCTCTGACTAACCCAACACTCGACAGACATATCAGCTATACAGTTTGAATGTAGTATGTGGTTTTTACGGGTTTTCGTGGAATTTTTCTAATTTTCTCCTCATATGAACCTTCCTAAGAATTCAACATATAGATTTTAAAAAAGTTTATCCAAAGTCCATTTATTTTCGAGTTTTGCGCTTAGCAACACATTCATTTTTATTTATATAAATTGGTAAAAATATAAAATAAAAGGATCAATATGACAAATATTCGTAAAAAAATTAAGCTATTTTTTTTAGTAAATATAAACACTAAAATATAAGAGAAGGTAAAAAAAAAGAAATTAAATCGTTTCTACTGAGTATTTACTCTGGTATAACTTTAGGTTTAACTTTTTGTAGGCTGTAGTGGGAGTAGGGATGGGAGAGCCCAAGGGATGGGAGAGCCCATCCCTACTCCCACCACAGCCTACAGTCACCGCAGTTCTGTTCAATTTGAATTCTAGTCTACTCAGATGTGTAAAGTTCAGAAGTTGGAGCCGATTCGGAAGCTCATTGAGAATTAGCTATCTCCTACGGTTTCACCAGCGTCTTTGGTTACTATTCGACTCATATTGGTCACAGTGTGATACAAAACCGCGTGTTCATTTTTTCAATCCGAATCAGTAGTTCCTGCGATTAGCGCATTCAACCAAACAAACTAACTTTCCAGCTTTATAATATTAGTAAGTATAGATTCCTGGTTAGCTCCGCTTTGGGTTTTAATAATTAAGGTCCTCCGTCTCACCGATCGTAAGTTTCACCGATAAAATATCTGTTTGATAGTTAAAATAGTTTTCTATTGTGAAAAATACAATGTCTCAGATAAAAAACTTACGTGGAACGGAGTTTTTTATTCGGCTGACATTTTTAATTTGACGTTTTGTTTTCTTCAATCAATTCATAAATCGGTAAATACCTACCGCAGTTTTTTATTTAATATCGCTTAATAAGTTAAAAAAGAATCGATTGTAACGATGTTTTGTTCTCGCAAGAGAACCTAAAATTCAATGGGTAAGATTGTATTGTTTTGCGTTATGATATTTATGATAACATAGTGTTTTCATTCGCGAGTCCTATCGCATAATGCAGCAGTGTTTGTGAAATAAATAGTTTTTTGTGAATGTTTCTCAACAGCATGCAGTAATGGAGTTCAATGAATATCTGACAAAAGCGGTATTGGACCCGGCAGACATCATAGATTATTACTGTGATCGATCACGAACACCGAGCCCGCCGCCCGTATTCTCCACAAATGTATGTTGCGATTTGGAAGACATTTTGAGCGACGTAAGTGCACAATGTTAGTTTTTCACGCGGTTTTTCATCGTTTCGCATGTAAGAGTGCACTTTAAAGCATAAATGAGGCTGGGGATAACGTAACAAGGCGACTGTTTGTTTAACAGTGTGGCAGTCGTCAAGTAAGTCTTGCTTTGTGTTTTATTTACATACATAATATAACTGCATATCAACGAGTTTTTTTGTTTGCTCTCTTAACCTGCTGAGAATATTAATTTATATGTGTGCAACAACCAAAAGGAAAACCTGCTTCTAAATATAACTTCAGACAGTTTATTTGTTTAAGTTCCAGAATTTCAAAACATTGATAGTGCATTACCAATACTGATATGATCATTTGTCTTTAATGTGTATTGTTATCAACATAACATAATTGTTATCTGACGATGGGCTTTTCTTGGATAATGAATTAAATTGGGGCACTTTTTAAGTTATGATTACATTGTGTAACTTGATTCCTTCTCATACATTAACTCTTAATGGATTGACCTTGAATTAGGCTCCCATAACAGAAGGCACTGTATATCGTGATATTGCTATGTATGATTTGACTTTAAGATATGAAAATGAGCAGTCATAATTTACATAGAATGATTTGATTTATCTTTTTTTTTTTAACTGTTGGCCACTCTCGGTGACTGCTAACCACATAGGACCAAACATACCATATCACAATTATTTTCATGTCCATTACAGTAGCAGCCAGCATTTGTCATATAAAGTTAATACCAAAGTAATCTTCCACATTTTCATTTTAGGCCATATCAGAAACCCTGCAGGGCTCTCTTCGCGTGAGTCGCAGTCAGTTGATAAACCAGGAGCTGACAATCCGTCCGGAGGCTAACATAGAGTCCAACGTGCCGGAGGGTCTTGACCTGTACAAGGTTATCTTTGAGGTGGAGAGTGACACGGAGGTTAAGATGAGTGATGTTGATGGTGCCTCAGTACAGAACAACTCAGTGAGTGAACCGGTTAGTCTGATTTTTGTTTATGAGCTTTGTATTTTTTATTTTTAGAGTGGCTGCTCTCTTTCCACAGCTGGATAAAGTTGAATAGACCATAGTCCAAAGAAGGTGTAGTTAAAATCAAACCTTTGTCTGGAACTTATAATAAATTTGAAGAATTGTAACTGCTAAGGAATTTTGATGAAGTTTCTTTGTTCATTTGTATACAAATTTAATTGTAACACTCCTGACTATTATCTTATTTTATTATTACCTCTGTGGAATAGAACATGCAATTTGAAACAGTAACTAGAAATACTGACATTAAGGGCCGTGCCTCACTGGGACACCATAGCGGCGTAGCCAGGTCATGACGCCAAAAAATGTATGGATTGGCTGCATGGCCAACAATTGCCAGGTGAGGTACACACCATAGAATTGCATGCATTTTCTTGGTTGCGCGAACCGGCAGCGCTGCCATGGCGTCCTAGTGAGTCACGGGCCTAATAGTAGCCTGTGTATGACATGTGTGACATGTGTGGCCCTAGTGCAGGTGGTTGAATATCATATTCAATGTTTTTATTCTAGGGTATGCCAGTTTCCTCATTATTATTATTATTATTATTATTATTTGGTAAGACACACTAGCAGCTATCTAGCTGATGCGTGTGTTTCATATAGTTTGGAGATGTTTAGTCTGTCCAACCGATTTTTAAAGCAGTTCAATGTGGGAGCTTTCACAACACTTTCCGGGAGCCTGTTCCATGCCGTTACAACTCGGTTAGCTAGAAATTACTTCAAAGGCTTCTTTTTGCATGACAGTTTTCTTCACTGTTCTTCTACATACATATAATCAAGCAAGATATGTTGTGTATGTGTGTGTATCTGTTGTATCTCTAAAATATTGTTGTAGTCTAGATATCAGCCTGCTTGCTTTTGTGCAGCAGTGAGGTGATCCCACTGCTTTTGAGTTTTATATTTTACTAGTGACATGCCCCACCTTTGCATAGATGCAAATTGTATATATAAAGCTTCTTCATTTATTGCTCTCTTTATTAGACAAAACAGCATCGCAATCTGTTGCGTGGCTAAGCTGGAGTTAACAACTAAACAGACAGATATAGAAAGCGACTTTGTTTTATATTATGTAAAGATAAAGATTTGTTAACTAAAAAAAAAATATTTATTTAAAAAATAGAATCACAAGGAGTACAAAATAAATATTCCTCCTCCTCCTCGAGTCGTATTCCTCATTATTGAGGGTCGTGAAGTTCCCGCTGGATTTGCTTTTTCTGTCTTTTTTTTTTTATAAATATTAAACTGGTTAGATTAAAATTTGTGTACAAAAATACAATAAAAAAAACTAGTACTCGCGCATTGAGGGTTCCGTACAAACTTAACTATGATGAAAACAGTTCAATTCCCGAATTGATTTACGAAGATTTTTCCGAATCGCAAAGTTTTTTTTTTGACGTAACTACAAATTTACAGTTTTTAGATTTTATCCTATACCTACTTGTACTATGAAACCTTGCTTCATGCCAAATTTCAGGATTATGGGTCAACGGGAAGTATCCTATGAATTTTTGATTCCCTTGAGAGTCGAATTATACGTTTTTTGCGACATAAAAGGCCGTATCTTTTTTTTTCGTTAACTCAGAAGTTTGAATTTTTCACAGTTTCAAGGGACTGCAGACGAGGTATATGGTTTTAATTTCAACTAGATACCTCCACGCATTCTCGAGATAAAGGGTCTTGACAGACAGACTGACAACAAAGTGATCCTATAGGGGTAACCCTATAGGATCACTTTGTTGTCAGTCTCTCGTCAGTCAGTCTCTCGACTCGTTTTTTCCTTTTTAGGTACGGAACCATAAAAAGAATGATAACATGGTTAATTAATTTCAAAAAGGTTAAAATTAGAATTACCTACTATTAATAAGATTGAATAAAACATATCATCTATATGCTAAGCTTGTATTGATTGTTTACTGAATGAATACATGGTTTTTGAGGGTGTCACACATCAGTGTTCATGTTCATTGTATTGTATGCAATGCACCATGTGCATTTACAATAGGTTGGGCCCTGTTTTGTCTATGTATTGTGTTACAGTACCACTCATGCACAATGTTCTTATACCAAAAATCAACATAATAGTTTTTTTTTTTTTTTTTCGTATTGTAAAATCATCTCATGACATCCCCTGCCCTTGGGCGGAGCGCGAGATAGTGTCAGACTTACTGACTAAAAACCCACTCCTGTTCCTTCTTTGCCATTTTTTTTCCAGGGCCCCGGGGATCTCTTTCGCATCACCCATGGCCCCAGTAGGCTTCGACCCTGTTGGGCCCTTACGGTTGCTGACATCTATTTGAGGCGCGCGTGGAGCACTACGCGCCGTCGACGACTTGGGCTCGGTCCGGACGGTTACCGGACGATCGGACGGCGACCCACTCATTGCTCGCCAATAGATTAATATTTAAAGGTTGCACATCGCCAATAAAGTTTTCTTTTACAGCTAGTAAGTCATCAGTGTACGTAAAATTTTTAATATTATTATTTTTTACAGTGGAGTGTAGCAAGTGTTACAGTGTGTTGTTGTCTAGTAAAACTTACTTCCCGCCTGTATAAAAAAAAAAAAAAATATTAAAAATTTAATCTTCACTGATGACGTAGGTATATTGGCGTTGTGCAACCTCTACATATTAACCGATTATTGTGATTTTTTGGTATATAAACACTATGCATGAGTGGAATTAAGAATTTAAGCAAAGTCAAATAAAAATCGAAAATTTAAAAATACATGAAACACCCTAACACAAATGTATGAAAAAAGCTAGAGTAATATAGTTCTTTGTACTTTTATAAAACATACTATAGCATGACTTGCGATTATAAACCTTGCCCTACCAATATCAGGTATAAAAATTAATTTTCATAGTAGTTTAAGGTAGTACTAGACACTAATAGGTAAAATCTAAAATATCTTCTAATATCAAGTACCTAAGAAAAGTTTTCCAGAACTTTTCCAAATTTTACACTTTCGTTGAATCATCATCATCGTGCCCTTGTCCCGTTTTATTTGGGATCGGCGCAACAGGTTTTTTTCTTCTATTCTGTCCTGTCACTCGTCATGCTATCACTAACTCCCTTTCTTTTATATCACCAATCCATCCATCTTTTCTTTGCCTCCATCTACCTCTACATCCATCCACATGTATACTCATAACTTTTTTAGTAACATGTATTTTATCCCTCCTTTTTACATGGCCGTACCGAGATAAACGATTCCCCGATTCATTGAGTACTGTGCTCAAAAAAGTTGCCATTTCAATAAATAAAGTTTCTAATAACGCTAGAGAAAATGTTTCAACAAGGTTGATCTATTACATTGTATAGTTCCTCAGCAGCCCACCTATTGCATCGTTTTGATAAATTTCATTACAGTGCACGCGGGCGCAGTTGTTACGTAAGTCGTATTATCCTCATTTGAAGACGACTATTATAATAGACGACTATTCAATAAAAGTCATAGTCAGTTATTTCTTTTTGATCTGGTATATAATCGCATCACTTCACCCGCTCTAGGGTGGAACAAGAGGGCATTTCTTTTACTGAGTAAAACCTACCTGTGTTTTTCAGTTGCCCTTTGCGTTCTAGAGCCACGGACACTCTTGAGGTAGAACTACATTGCGCACACGTGTGCCACATACTCCGATCTGGGCGTGTTGGTCTCCTTATATTTTATATGGAAACTAGATTTGTAGAGCTACACTTGCTCCACGCCACGCGACGACACGCAACGTCGATCTACGTACAAATCAGGCGTGTTACACGTGTGCGTCGGTCTAATGTAGTTCTAGCTTAACAAACGTTCCCGCAGAGTCGTACCATCATCGGATCACCAGACGTACAGTGATGCGCCACCGGTACTTGGTGGAGATCCCACCCGCACAAAATGTTTTGAGAACACGTTCATTGTACGTACCGCTAAGAAGTGGAATTACCTGCCAGAGTCTGTTTCCTGATAGCTACAACCTGGGGGTCTTTAAGTCAAGAGTGAATAGGTTAATTCTAGGCAAGCGTGCTCTATCGTCAACACGTCATTACTTACCTTCAGGTGTTTTAGTTTTTATCTTTATTCAAGGACGTCCAGCTACTCAGTTTCAAGGTTCAGTGATTGTTATACTGTACAGCTGCACCACAAGGTCTTTTAGACTACAAACCATTAAATTGCATAAATGTTTCTGTATAGTTTCGTGTCCCTCAAGTATTTGTAAGTTTTTTTTAGGAGATTGGTATCGATAGAAAAGTATTGCACTGTTTCATGACGAAAATAATTTCTGTTATCTATATTACGCGTCTGGGTATCACAAATGTGACTTTACAATTCTAGCTTTTTCAGGAATAACATCGTAAGCAACATTTTGCGTGTTTTTCAGGAATGGGTTTTCTCTTCTATAATTGAAAAATATTTTTTTACTTTCACACGGACGAAACTGCACTAGCACCAGGAGCTAGTGCAGTTTCGTCCTGTTCCTCCTTGCGTCGTAGTCTTCAATGCTGAGGGTCGTGACCTCCCTGCTTCATCACTTTTATTCGAACGATATTCCTTCATCTGTTTCTGTAGCTCCTGGTAAGAAGCTAGTAAATTATAATCACAGAAACAACTCCATTTATTTGTTTTTTTTTTCTTCTAAATTAATTTTACCCTTCAGTAACTTTTCACGTTTTTGTAGTAGGTATGCTAAACCTTTCCAAGTTCTTGTAGACAGGCCAGACAGTTTAGTATTTCTTTATCAATAAACGATGGGTAGATTATCTCTACTTATATCTTGTCTTTTCATGAAATCAATCTTTCCTGACCCCAGAGACTTACAACCACCGGCCGCTGCTGATTCCATTAATAGAAGTCTTGCAAAAACTCGCTTCTAAGCTTGGTTCGTTTTAGGACGTGACTCAATATTCAGCACAAAAGATTAGACGAAAAAGATATCAAGACAAGTGTCTCGGATTTTTCTCGCCTGTTTGCGAAAAATTTAACTCGTATAATAGACATTTGTACGGTTAGTAAAGTTCGTAGCGCAGTGGTTTCATGACTAGACTTGCGTGTAAGGTAGTTCGAATCTCATAATATTTGGTTTTTTCTTGCGGACGGTGAGCAAAGGGTAGCTCGCCGTCCGATAAGCACTAAGCCCTAGTTGACGGCGCGTTGTGTTCCACGCGCGCCCTAAAAAATGTCAGCAAGATTGACAGGAAGGGTTAGGATCGATGCTTGTAAGGGCTGTGCGATTGTTCAAAAAATGCTACGTTAATTGCACAGAGCACAGGGGAGAAAGAACATAGGTGGGTTTTAGTCAGTAAAAGTCTGACTCTCCCTCACGCTCCATCCAGAATGAAGAGATTCATGTGATATTGATGAATTCTCAAGTGAAAAAAGTCTAAGAGAGCTGTTTATCAATCAAACTGCTTAGCTTTTTCTCAACTATGCTGGATGCAACTGAGTACTAGTATTTTACATCGAGCGATTGCCTACCTGACCTCTACAACTCAGTAACTTCACTCAGATACCACCCATAAGTACTAGGTACCTCTTGCCAAGACTGGTGTCAGATTTTCTAGCTACAGATTATTAATAAATGCTATTATGCATAAATGTACACCTACGTGAGTACAACAGCGGTCTACCTTGATCGACATGCCAAGGCTACTTCCAATATGCATCATAGGAACCACACTACGCATTCGACCGAAGCTAATCGGAAGGGTGAAATTATCCTACGTAGATCATCATCATTTCAGCCGAAAGACGTCCACTGTTGGACATAGGCCTCCCCCAAGCGTCGTCATAGCATTCCCGCGACTCTCACCAGGTCGTCGGTCCACCTTGTGGGAGGCCTTCCAACGCTGCGTTTTCCGGTGCGCGGTCGCCACTCTAGAACCTTTCGGCCCCATCGACCATCCGTTCTACGAGCAATGTGCCCTGCCCACTGCCACTTTAGTTTGGCAATTTTGATTCTCCTGCGGATATCTTCATTCTTTATCGCGATCACGCAAGAAAACTCCGAGCATAGCCTTTTCCATTGCCCTTTGGGTGACTGTAAGCCTTCTGATGAGGCCCATTGTAAGCAACCATGTTTCAGTGCCATATGTCATCACTGGCAACACACACTGGTCATAGACTTTCGTCTTAAGACACTGTGGTATGTTGGACGAGAAGATACCGCGCAGCTTCCCGAACGCTGCCCAGCCGAGTCGGATTCGACGATTGACCTCTTTCTCAAAGTTTCTAGTCCTACGTAGATACCACGTATTAATCCTACGTAGATACCACGTATTAATCCTACGTAGATACCACGTATTAATCCTACGTAGATACCACGTATTACCAACTGTTTCTTTATTACCGTAAAACATGCCGATACGAACTTGTTTAATATCCATATCAAAATGATTGCATATAAAATACACCTTACATACGTAACGTACGTTTAATACCGATTGTTTCGTATAACCACGGTTTGTTTTCAAAGTCTATATGTTTGTTAATCAATCACACAATAACAGCTAAACGAATTTCGACGAACTTTGGCGCATGGGTACACTTAAACCTGGAATATTTATAAAGTTCATTCCGGTAGTTGGTACCACGGGAATCCGTGGTATAATTGATATCTATCGTAGTACTTATAAGTTTGTCATTTTAGCATATTATGATTTGTTGTGTTTTATTAATATAAGTATCTTATCTTAAACTAATTCCATTTCAAATATTAGATATTTATTTATTGTGCACACCTACCATAGTACTCGTACCACTTTTTTACCCAAAGGTTGAGCTGCTTGTAAAGTTTAAATAATAATTTTCTTCTTTAATTCGAGTGCAGCCGGTAGCTAAATCTAGTATAAAACATACCTTACCTACGTGTTGTTACATACACCCATAAACAGATTGTTAAAATGCAATATAAATCTAACGAACAACGCAGTGATAGTGCGGCCAAATTACTTCTACTATTCAAGTTTATTTGACCGTAAAACTTGCAAGTAGGACACCAATTCCCGCGCTAAATTGGCTTAGAGCGACGAGCTGATCAACTTTATTGTGTTCACCCCGTGGCCAGACTCTTACTATACGTATATGCTATATTAAATTGCTTGGTGAGTCCGCGTTTAAAATTGGTTTAACAGTAAGTTTAAACTGTTACTTTACGGTAATGTTAAATGTATTGCCCAACTTGCAGACGACTGCGAGACTGAGGCTAAAAAAAGACCTTAGGCCTCTACTAAGTTGCAACAAGTCAGTTTAGGTGTCCGTGCACTCAAGAACATACACGAATTGTACAAATCAATATCCTAGATGCGACAAAGGACGTTTCTCCATTTCCCCTATACATGATGTTAGGAAGGTGGTATTGCTTCATGACATCGGTTCATCGGCCTTCTTGTGATCTATCCAACAGGTCTACAGAGCCTTTCGGGAACACAGTTTCAGTGTATGACTTTTTTATAAGCTTTATAAATTGTTTTTTTTTTTTTGTATTGTTTTCTTATAAAAGGAGAAACTGACTGACTGACATATCAACGCACAGCCGGAACTACTGGGACTAGGAGCGTTAAATTTTGCACAAGCTTTCCTTTTATGACGTACGCGAGCACTAAGAGATTTGTAATTAATTTATTTATTTTGACATTTGTAACAAATTAATTTTGACAATTATAATGAATTTATTCTGACTTTTATAACGAATTTAGTTCTGACAGTTGAAAAATTTACTTTGACATTTAATGAATTTATGACGTTTACTATTTTTATTTGCTATGTAAGTGGCAGCTGTATTTCATTTAATTCGAGTTGTATATCCGATTCCTTTTTTTTTTCTCATTATAACTTTGTTCTCTAAAATTGTACTTCTACCTGTTTTATGTATTGTTTGCAATTGCTGTGCCCGACAGGGTCCATGTGCACTTAACTAACTATTCTTAAGATCTTATGTAACACATGTGATATAGCAATAAAGAATTGAATTGAATTGAATTGAGAGGATTTTCCAAAATTCTCTCCCGAAGGGGTTGAAACGGGGGTCTAAAGTTTGTATGGAAAAACTTATTTTCAAGCGGGCGAAGCCGCTGGCAGAAGCTAGTGTATAATAATTATAAATATAATGTATTGGTACTTTTTGATTTATAAAAATAAAACTAAAACGTCAATTTATTTTATAATATCTTAAAGAAGGACCCCATCCAATAAATTTGCCACGGGCCTGGGATGGTATTAGTTACGCTACTGGTTGACAGTACAAGTAACTGATTAGAACTATGTACATACATATTTACAGAGCAAACATTCAGTAACGGATCTTCAATTCGCAAGCACCTCAATAAATAAGGTCTTCAAGACATGGCGACAACGGAACGTCTGTGGTCTGCTGTGTAAATAATTTTGCAATGCTACAAGCAAACATGATATAATACTGAAAAAAATAAAATGATAATTAGGGTGAAGTTTGCTTAGGGATCGATACTGTTGGTTCTTTATACTGTTTCCGTGGAAATTGAAAGATAGGTCTGATACTCCGGTTTCATGATTTATAGGGCTAATTAGTGTTCATAAAGTTTTCGGAAGTGTAAGTAAAATATAGGTATATAATAAGAAATATGTTTTTAAAGATAATTATAATCATTATATTAAAGATTATATACATAACTACTAAGACTTGACAGATATTGTCTTGTCTAACGCGGCGTCCTACGTGTGCTATTGCGAAGCGATGCAGTTCAGACGAATTCAACGCGACGTGTTGGTTTTGTCCTACGTGCGCGCGAAGTTAACGCTTCAGTCACAGCACCACAAGAGTTTGCGCGAAAATATCAAACCAACTGATCGCGTCCGCTTCACTTGTTGCCGTACCGCACCCACGTGCGTTTGGTTACGTAGGTCATGGACCTACGTGGCCGGGGTTGAGTGTTTCGAATGCGCCGCATCGCTTCGTGTTCGCATTGAACGTTGGTTTTGGTAGGGATGACCTGATGGTTGCAAACTAGCGTTCCAACAAGGTGACCTTGGTTTGTGTGTCTGGTTTGTGTTGCGGCTACATGGATGTAAACCACGCGCTAACATGTTCGGTGGTTGGGAAAACGCGCCTCCCAACCAAGGGTGTTGCAGGTCATGGGTTACAACTGCTGTCTGAAACTAGCAAGGTCACCTTGGTTGGGACGTAGGTTTGCAATCATTTGGTCACCCCTTTAGATATGGCTTGTCAAACGCGCGAAAGTTAAATGGTCGTTAAGTTGCTGTTTTTTTTTCAATTGTCTAGACAATTTTCATAATTTTTCTTTCCGTAAGAACCTTCTACAAAGTGAAGAAAACTTAAAAAAAAAAGATGAATGAAATCGATATTAAGTCGATTATCACCAAGGTAAAAAGGAATTTATTATTATTTATATTATTGTTTAATATATTATTATTTATAAATAAAATTTGAATTGAAACAGAGTTGAATGTATAATTATCATAAGTGCCAAACGAGATTATTGTCATGATTCGGACACAAATCTAAATTCTGTTCAGCTACCTTTGAGACATACTCGAGCGCGACCGGCCTTATGGCTGGTTAGACCATCGAGTTCTCCCCGAAAAGATAAATAGGGGGAAATTTCAACGCAGACATTTCCATGGACTTAGCGCTTAAAACTAGCATTAAAAGTACCAACATCTTCCTGTAAATCGGTTCCAAAAACAAATTAATTGGTTTTTCAACCACCGATAAAATAAATTTCATTACCTATAAAATGTTATGTACGAGATCGTAAAGTTACGTAACGTTCACTAATCACGGGTCAGTTAAAATGTAGACTAAGTGCCTATTAGAGCTGTGTTATCTGAGTGAACTTCACATTAGGCAGAGACTACACAGCTTTAAAATGCAATAGAATATTAGTGAGGCGTCCTTGATAAACTTGTCAAGAGCCAAACGTGATAAAACGCTAAATTTTACCTAAAAACCAAACGGTTAGGTCAGCTACCTTTAACTTGATTTATTAGTCAGTATTTCGGCAAATACGTAGGTAAATGAATGTAACTTAGGAAAGCGCAGTTCGAGCATTTAGATCTGTCTGTGTTCGTTTGTTCGTCCGTGCCTCAAACTTGCAAAAAATAGGCCACTCCCTGTCTCTTCTTATCGTAACTGGAATAATCAAACGACGGATATATGTAAAAGAGAGACAAAATCTTTGACTGACTGTATCTAAATTTATAATAATCTGACTTTGTTTTTGAGGTGGAAAAAATCATCCAATGATTTCTCCCGCTCTAGGGTGGAACCTGAGGGTGTCTCAGACTTTCACCTACTGACTAAAACCACACCTGTATCTTTCAGTTGTCTTTTCTGTTCCTTGCACGGGTTTCCTTTTCAGAAATTCCCGATGGCCCTAGCGGGCATGGGCCCTACTGAGCCCCTAAACAATCTGACTTACCTATTGCGATCATCAATAGCAAAGCTGGGTGGAAGGCGGGTGCCTTACACCTTTGTCCGTGTGGATACACGGGCTGAGGAATTGTTCGAGTTACCGTAGCCTTAGAAAGCAAAGAGCAACTGAAGGAACACAGATGAGTTTTAGTCAGTAAAATTCTGACACTCCCTTTCGCTCCGCTGAATGGGAGGAAAAATTTGATGACATTCCGCCTCTGAAAAAAAATGCATCCACACAGAATCCTATGGACTATAATAACTTATATTTTTCTCGACCATTTATTGTGTGGATATGTATGAGGAGACCCATTTTTAACAGTAATGGTTACTCGTTGATACGACGACTCAATCATGCCGGTTACATTGTCGCGATAATTAATGAATGATAGAACAACGTTTGACAGGAAATTCTTTAATGTAATTCGGTCTCATACTTCCCATTATCTCATTAATTTGATGGCACTTTTATAATAAGACGTGAATGAAGAATAGCCTGATTGGTTCACAAAGGTCAAAGCCTAAATGCCAACATTGTTTTGTGTAGTAAATAAAAACATGCAGATTAAGTGGCTCCCACGTGTTGCATTGACGTCTTATCTACGATATTTATCGCCACAAACAAACATTTAGCTCTGATACAGAAATGTAATAAAAAAAAAATTGCTTTTTGCTTATTTTTTCCTGTTTCATCATGTACTAATTTTCATCAGTGTGTCCTATGTGTTACAATCGGTGTTCGTACGATAATTGTCGCCGGGTTGTTTTGGTTTCCAGTCATTGTGCGTCCATTAAGCTTGTTACCAGCGCCTGGACGGTCACTCCGTCACATCGCCCCGACTGTGCCTCTTATTACAACATAAAAATACCTATATCTTTCGTGGATTTCCAACGTGTGCAGTGACCAGTTCTCGAAAATTATGTTTATAGGTTTATAGTGATGTGCTAATGACCTTTTGGTAAGGTTGTTAAGTGAAGAATGTTGGGTTTTGTTTAACATTAAGGCGAAGGACATGGCTACAATCATTGTGTGTGGGAAGGTAACAATCAATATCTGATTTAACAGCTACGCCTCTTGTTACACGATTCTAATTTTAATTACTTGCTCTTAATAGTGTAGGTTTCATTTATGTAAACGTATGCTTCTATTTTCCTCATTTTCTGGTACTATTAAAGAAAGTTTGATATTTTTTTAAATAGTAAAACAAGGGTGAAAACCATTGTCGTTGTCAGTTTTCTTATCTAGATGTTATCGCTATATGTCAATGATTGTACAGTGTATTTCAGTCTTCTACTATTGATATGTAGTTGTGTATTTCAATACTGTATAAACCCACTAGTTTATGTATGAATGTAGTTGCGGTTTGCGTATGATTCATTGCATACATGGGGAGAAATATAAACAGTTTTATATTCAATTCATGACAGTCACACGTATCAGAAGTATTGAAAATCACTCGCTTTTACGTTCGAAGTTTTATAAAATATTGTGATATAATTTAATAAAATATTTTGATTGGTTTTAAGTGAACATTGAAACATGACGCATTCAAGGAGATATTCGCAGATTGTCGAGAAGGTATTTAATTGAATTTTAATTGCTGTTAAATATCTTTTTTTTTTGTGAATGAGGAAATTATCCAATGTCTTCTCCCGTTCTAGTATGGATCGGTAGGTCGTGTTAAACTTTTACTGACTAAAACTCACGTATGTTTCTGCAGTGGCCCTTTGCGTTGATATGACCACAGATATCCTTTTCAGAAATTTCCCGTGGCTCGCTTTTTCATATCGTAAAGTAACAAAGCAAGTTTTATTTACAATAAACTCACTGAAGTAATAAAACCAAATTAGGTACCGATATTTTATTAAGTACAAACTGATAAAAGCAGTTTTAATGTATTTATTTACTAGTTTGATAAAACATTACATATTGTCTTATGATAATCCTATTGTACCTACTAGAATTAATTTCCGATTTGAACAACATACTGGTATTGAAACTAGTCCTTATAATAATGTATACCAGAAGTTTATAAACAGCGTTAAATAACTGTTTACATAAGGAAAACTTCCTAACGACTATCGCTAAGCCTTCTTCCTCTGACATTTACTGTCTTTATTAAGAAATAATGTATAGTGTTGCGATGTGGCATTTCACCACTGAACTTTATTCCGAATGCCAAAAATATTCCAATAAAAATAAATTCCTCTACTTCCATTTATGAAACAATTTTACAGTCGATTTAATAATAAAACCATGATAATTATGCATTCAATTAGGTATAAATTTATAATGAGTCACCTACAAAATAAATGTTGTGGCTTTATAAAGTTCCTGTAATATAGTCATTATAACATTATTAATTCACGCCTGTTATTATTCGTCGTGTAGTGTAATAATTCGGCATGTATTTGTATAGGTTAGATAAGTAAAGATAGGGAATACCTATGAATGAATGAATGAAAAATATTTTTACACCACCTGCTCGATAATGCCCTTTTATATTTCATACAACCATCACTTAAAGCAATTCATTCTGACCCTAGGGAGATAATGCAGTATAGGCGATCACTAGGGAATACTGAGATTTGAATTTGGAACGTCAAAAACGTTAATGTAAATGTACGTGCATCAAACACGTACGTGCTGTCTTTGTCTTGGGCGGCTTGAATTCCTCACTTCACTCAGGTTTCTTTATTAACTCCCTCGCAATGCTCGGGAGTTAATTGTTTACTAAAGCTAATAATGATAATTTTATTAAGCAAAAACAAATACATGCACATTACCTATTATGTCTTCATACTGAAGATGTTTGAAATTAATAAGAATACTACTCGAAAGTATTTTCTGTCTGATTAATCTGCTTTGGCATTTACTATTTTTTTATGATCTAAATAGCAGCTTTACTATTTTTTTATGATCTAAATAGCAGCTCGTTTGTGGAATGCTACCTACGTTTAAAAAAATGGTGAAGGAGCATTACCTTTCACTTTAATTTTTTCTTCTCCTGGCTCTAATATATATTTCATATTTATTAGTATATTTATTTCATATATTGTATGTATGTATTTGTGGTATTATGTCTTATTAGTATTTTTCTGATGTTGTACACTGACAGCCCTAAATCCAGCTCCTTTCTTTCAGTCCATCCGAAGGTTGTGTGTAAGAAATTGCCCTGTGCGATAAGACCGCCTATTGTACATTTATTTTTAATTATGTTTGTCCTGTATTTTTGTTTATGTGGTGTACAATAAAGAATATAATAAATAATAATAAATATTTATTAAACACATCATCACCAAGTGTACGTATGTAATGCACAACATTTATCACTATGGGTTATATGCATTGTTTCCGTGTCGATACTCTGTAAAAACGAAAAATAATAAATTATACCTCACATTTATGTTTGCATAACTCTATAAAATATGCTGATCAGCAGGTTTTTTTTTTTCGCAATTTAATTGTTATTTTTGGTCCTATAGTAAATCTACACTATGGTTTTATAAAGAGGTTTAAGTTTGTTTTTTTGTTTGTAGGAGGTAATCTCTGAAAGTAGTGGTCCGATTGCTAAAGTTTTTTCACAGATAGAAAGCTGCTTTAAAAGTTAGTGTTCATCATAATGATGGGTATTGCCAGTGTTTTCATTTATTATTTTTATTACCCTTCTGCACATTGTATATTAGGTTGAAATTCCAGATGTGCATACCTTCAAGTGGCTGCTTCCAGTGGTTTCACCTCCGTGAAAGTAGAAAATTATGCCAAAGAGTCAGACTCCTAGAATACAAAATGTCCTATTCCAGGATATGGTTTATTCATGTGCCCAATTTCATCCAAATCCATTCAGCCGTTTGAGCGATAAAGAGTATCAAACATAAACACACCATATCTATACATACTCTTTCGCTTTTATAATATAAGTGTGATATCACTTTGCGTCCAATAGATCAATGAGGCAGTCAATTACTTAACGGAACTAGTGATTGATAAAACTTTTCGTCTTGTGAAATGAAATGGCACAAGGCATTGACCCTAATTCTTGGTATCCTCTCTGTGACCTTTAGCTTTACCCTTACCCTATTGTTTGTAGGTACATTGTTTAGTATTTGCTGTAGGAGGGGTGCTAAAGGGATGTTTTTGTAGGTTACGTACTACACTGAAAGACGGACAGTTGATAGAAATATTTGTAACGCCCTTACGCGTTTCTTGTTTGTGTCGATTTTACCTGTAAAGGGTGGAATGTTGAGTGTTGTTTCTTCAATTTTTTCGGCCTTTAAACATTAATTTTGAGTGTTATTTTTAATATATGATGTGCTAAAAGTTAAAGGTTTATATTGATGTCAGTCTCTCTAAACTGTATGCCTTTTATTTTTGTAGGACATTACAAAAACAGTGTCTATTTCAATACCAAATCACGCGATTGCTTAGGAAATAGTCTGTAATGTTTCCTCGTTCTCAATATGTTTAAAAATGTATCTGAAATATGTTATGGTCGTCCCCAAATTATACTTAACACGCCACTTTGTACTAAAATATAGGCAGCGATACACATATCTGTGACTGGTACAAAAATATGCAAGTGGCTTGTATGCCAGTCTGCCATAACAAGTTCTGATTGGTGTATGGTGTGCAAGCTACTTGCATAATTTTTTGCCAAAGCATGTGTATCGTCGCCTTAAGACCTGTATAATTCCTGAAACTTGCACTAAAGCATGCAAGTAGCTTGAATGCCATAGTGATATACACCAACAGGGGCGCCGGCTTTTAGAAAACCTCATGGGTGCTCATGCTCATTTGATGAACACGAAAAAGTGGCGCTGTGAGAAGAGAAATGCACACTGATTGACCGACAAATAAATAAATGTCCTACTTACATACTGCTTACTTAATTACTAAATATGTTTGATAAAAATATAAAATGAAGCCATTATATAAAAATGAAACTAGTTTTTGGTATCAAGGAATATTATAATTTATACGTAACCTAAAAGTCGATTACTGATCTGTTTCTTGATGTCTATCCTCAGGGGTGCTCGGTACCCACTGTTTATTTCTCATGGGTGCTCGAGCCCCCGAGCGGTCGAGCCGGCGCCCCTGTACGCCAATTAGAACTTGTTGTGGCATACTCGCATGCCCACTACGTGCATACTTTTGAAATGCCTGTAATTTGCACAAAGTTATGCAACTTCTTGGAACTTCTTGTCTCACAATGGCATGGGAGACTTTTGTGCTAGTTACTGGCACCTGTGTTGGGACTTAGATTTTCATAGATACATTATCTCCCTAGCCTTTTCCCAACTAACTTGGGGTCGGCTTCCAGTTTAACCAGATACGGCTGAATACCTAGGTTTTACAGGAAGCGGCTGCCTATGAGACCTCCACAACCCAGTTACTAAGCAGTATGATACTGTGATAGGTTGATGGTCAGACTTTCTGGTGTCCAACTACCTGTAACGCCTTTCAAAGATCTACGAATGACAATGATTTTGATAGATTTCATCTTTATACTCATATTTTGTTCCTCTTATATTTCAGGAGTCGTGCCGGCTGGTCGGCGGGTCCAAGTTCTACGAGATGATGGACAGTGCGACGTCAGCTGACGTATCTACACCGTCCCCCACCGAGAAACACGACCACATGAAGCCCACAGAGAGTGATGATGAAGGTGACTGTCTTTTGTTTATAAAGATAAAACGTAAGGCGCCATCTTCACGGGAGAGAGTATCGCGATGACTGAAAAAATGGGAACTATTTAAAAAAAATCCTTGTGTTTTTAAAAATGATATTGACTTGGAGTAAAAAGTTCAAATAAATTTTATATTAAAAGTACTAATAGTATTCTTATATCGATTTTTTTTTGTTTCTCCTTCGGTTTTGGAATTGGAGCCGCCGACTAGTGTAACCTTAATAATCCAATTTTGACACATAAAAAAATAATTGTGGCAATGATTTCATTGCGCGCGATACTATTTCGTAATACTCTTGCCCGTGGTGATGGCACCTTATATTGCTCTGTAGTGTACAAAGAATTAACTCTAGTAATCATTATCAATTTGACTGTCTGTATCAATTGGAAGTAGGACGAAAAGGTAAAACTAACCCTATAATAAATCATCACATAATGCTTAGCTTGATTGTTCCCAATATGGTTAATTTTGCTTACCTGCTTTAATGATAAAAATATCATAAAATAAAGACAGTATGTTAAATGATATTTTAAAACATTATGCAACATTATCCATTTTTATATATGTTTTATGAATGTTCTATAAAATGTTTTCAAGAAATCGCTCATTTAAAATAAAAACACATGACATTCATTTAACTCAATATTAACCTAAATCTAACCAGTTTCAGACGTAGACCAAGAATGCACTGTGTTCAGCGGTGTCAGTTACCTGGGCGCACAAAACATATCGGATCCAAAGTCCGAGAATGACATACAAAGAATCATGAAGGAGCTCAGTTCTATGCCCGAGAGTAGAGATGGAATTGCCGTGTCGATATCGATACCGGTGTGCTCTCAAGGACTTGTCGTGTGAGTATTGTATTCTTGGTTTATCATTTTTGACATAATCTTGGAACTCTGGGGTTCCGGATCATTAGTAGATGTGTTGAAGGCCGAAGTCAACTCGCAAAAGCCCCGATAGACATTCTGAATAAAATGGCGCATCAACCTACAATGACTTTTCTTATATGATTTGACCATTACATGTTTACTGTATGGACTTTAAAAGAGACTTTGACCCCTGAGTTGTCAGCTAGGAAACACCGGCCTCATCTAGTTGAAACTGACGAAAATATTTAACGTGTAAAATAGTTAAAAAACAAACTATTTGAAAAATAAATATCATTTATCATTTAGGCACTAAGCAAATACATCGAAGGAGAACCCTGGTTGTTGCAAGATGTAATGTGTTTGGGAAGTTAAGTGGATTGATTAACTGAAACTATGGAAGGAATATATGTTACATATTCATAAGGAATGTTAAGAAGTAGCCAGCTCTTCGGTTCCACGTACAACTGTAATAGGTCTACAGGCAAATATACAATCAACCCCAGAACTCCGACTCAATTATCAGCAGAGCCTGGTTGTGAACTCAGGGCTGCGGGTTTGTTCCAAAGAGATCATGATCCTGGAACGCAAAAGGCCATGAGCATCAGTCATGATTTTTGTGACAGACTTATAGCGTTAAAAAAAATAGGAAATACTGTGAAGAAATTATTTAAATCGGACCAAAAATGAGGAAGGTACAGCAATTTTAGTGTATTAGTTCCAGAAACGCGCCCGACAATGAAGTGACTCGCTGTGACGTCATCTGTCATGATCGGTCTCCAAAGGCGAATGAATACGATCAAGCCGTTGGCCGCACGGATCATGACAGATGACGTTATCGTAAACAGTCCAGCGAGAGCGCGCGTTTCCAAGTAGCCGTTCAGAAAAACTTTAATAAATCCACCGATTCTTGACGGATTTTAATAATTTAAAAAATTAAAGCTCAGTAAATTATTACACATACGATGTACTTAGTAAGAATCGGATTTGCTATTATGTGATTGATCCTCATTGGCCTAGGTATAAATCCTGAAAGGTAAAGATGTATAGGATGGGCAGCATAGTAGGTGATGCATATCCTGTGAAGCGGTATCGTACTGACTATGTTTTTGAGATGGATCGCTGGTCGATCTTACAACTGTTATGTTAATTTATTTTAATTGGTGCAATATCAGGTATTGCGAATGTCTATAGGTGTCGGCGACCATTTACCATTAGGTTGGTCGCCGATCCTCGTTTGGGGCTTATCCACGCTGCGCCAATATTTTCCTTATTTACGTTTTTCAATATTTATAATTCTCTTTAAGTATATCAGTTAAGGGAGCGGCAGTTTTTCCCCTATGCCCAATATTGACATTAGGGTACATTGATTTTGTCATTATTCAAACAGGCTTATCTTTATGGTGCGTACAGGGCGATTTAGAGGTTGTCTGAATGACAAGCTCAACGCGGTCAATGATCTGGGTCTATAAACGGTTTTGCAATATGTTGGGAAAGGAGATTATCAAATTAACAGTTACCTATTACTTATTTGATAGTCTCAATGCTTTACTGTTATTGTACATAATGAATATAACATATCTTTTGCATTTCCCGAAAAACAGGGGCTTCAAAACTTAGTACCACCTTTTTTAAAATAGCTATTTGTCCTAAACTCTTGTCAATAGGTTTAAAAAAAAATATTTCAATAATTTCATTCTTGAGTATTGTTTTACACGCAACACGCGGCCGGACGGCTGAGTCGTCATCGAGCGTCGTTGCTCACGCGGTATTGTTCTATGAATGTGACGTAAATAAAACTCCATATAAATTTTGCGGAAGCGAAGATACGATTTCTTGCGGAACTTCTACAGTAAAGGAAGCGGAGGTGAAGTTCCGTTACAACCCTAATAAAAATAAGCACAGGGAATATCCATTTAATGTAAACTAATTATAAGTAAACCTTTTTGTCTGTCAAGACCCTTTATGTCGAGAACGCGTGGAGGTATCGAGTTGAAATTATCATATACTCAGGTCTGCGATCCCTTGAAGCTATGCAGAAATCAAACTTCTGAGTTAACGAAAAAAAAGGTACGGCCGTTTATGTCGCATAAAACGTGTATTTCGACACTCTCGGGAATCAAAATTCATAGGGTACTTTTCGTTGACTTAGAATTCTGAAATTTAGCATGAAGCAAGGTCTCATAGCACGAGTATAGGAAAAAATCAGAAAACTGTAAATTTTGTACTTTTTTGATTCGGGAAAATCTTTGTAACTCAATATGGGAATTGAACTGTTTTCATTGGTAAGTTTGTACGGAACCCTCAGTGCTAGAGTCCGACTCGCACTTGCCCAGTTTTTATTTCAAAACTACAATAGCTTGGGATAAATTGCAATTTTAAAGGTAGGTTTTGAAGGCCAGTTTATTTCTCACATTCTAGGGGATCGAGTAACATTATTATTTTTATAACTAACTCCTGTTCATTTCATCCCCAGGCTTTACCAAGCAGACTCAAATAGCGTCATGACACGATACGCAGTGAACCGTATCTCGTACTACGCTCGAGGCACCGGCTCGCCGGTCGCTTCGTGCTTCGCGTTCACGTGGTCGCACGGCGAGACCAAGGAGTCGGCTGTGTATAGGTGCCATGTGTTCCGCTGTCACATCGCCGAAGCTGTCAATCAAGTGTCAAGTAAGTGTCGCAGTAAACTGTATCTTATTTTACGCTTAGTCGACGGTCGCTTCGTACTTCGCGTTTACGTGATCCCACGGCGAGACCAAGTAAGTAGTCTGCTTAAGAGGGTCCTTTTTCACTCGCATATCCTCGGCATCGAGCATGGTTTAAAAGCTTGTTACTTTATCTAACGCAATCCAACGCGATGTTTGACGAAAAGGCAACGCGAAAAAGAGAGATAACGCCTGAAAACTCTTGTTAGCATTCGGTAATTCCGTGATTTACTCGAATATTTTACAAAACGTGTTCTAGGAAATACGTGCTTTTTTAAACCCTTAAAAGTTTTTGAAAAAAATTGTCGTCATTCAGAATCTTTATTAAATTTGCAAGGCTTCTATTGTTATACTTTTTTTGCCTTTTTTTAATATTTGAGTATATTATAAAGTGTCAAAGTTCATGCAAAATAGCAGATTTTCCGAGGTCTTCACTGGATTAGTTTTACACAAATTTATAATTTGATTTCAATAGAAGCCTAGATAATATCCACAAGATACTGAAAAAAAAAACACTGAAAATATCTAACGACAAATTTGTAATAACGTCATAATCGCGTAAGAGCGGTTGTACGTAAAACAGTGAAAATGTATGTAGAGTTGTTAGTAAACGTCACAGTGAACTTTGTTCTAAAGTCAAGCCTGTCGCTTCGTATTCTGCGTTCACCGTGTCACCCGGCAAGACTAAAAGAGTCGTTCGGGTAATGGTAAAGTAGTATAGGAGCGTAACGTTGCTATTTTGAAGATTCAGGCCCTTATCTTAGAACGATAATCACAAATCGCGCCTTCGGTAAAACAAGGGCGCAGTTGCAATTGTACAGGACAGCTATTTTATTTATTTTTTTACATTCAGAATACTCTGCATTATATTACTATTATGCTACAATAGTTATTTAGGGCATGTTAACAAAGACTTTTTAAAGCACTTGTATACTTAAGCCATTCTTGGAATTTCTGACAAATGTGCGAAATGTACATCGATTTAAGACTGTCATATTCATCCTACACACAATCGGCGTATAGTTCCACCTGCGAAATAAAGAACGTTGTGAGGTTTTGAACCACCAAGCGTGGTTTTTATTAGAATAGAAATACTTTTATTCGGGACAGATACAGAAAAACCTTTTATTCTTTTTTACTTTGTTTTTTAGGGTTCCGTAACTCAAAAGGAAAAATGGAACCCTTATAGGATCACTTTGTTGTCCGTCCGTTTGTCTGTCTGTCAATACCCTTTATCTCGAGAACGCGTGGAGGCATCGAGTTAAAATTAAAACTATACAACAACATACTCAGGTCTGCGGTCCCTTGAAGCTGTGAAAAAATCAGACTTCTATGTTAACGAAAAAAAAAGATACGGCCGTTTATGTCGCAAAAAATGTAGATTTCGACAATCTCGAAGGAATCAAAATTCATAGGGTACTTCCCGTTGACCCAGAATCCTGAAATTTGGCATGAAGCAAGATCTTATAGCACAGGTATAGAAATAAATTTGAAAACTGTAAATATGTTGTTACGCCACAATTTTTTTTTTTGCAATCCGGAAAGATTTTTGAGACTCCATTCGGGAATTGAAATTGAATTTAAATAGGTAAGTTGGTACGGAACCCTCAGAGCGCGAGTCCGACTCGCACTTGTCCAGTTTTTTTAAAAGGTTCACAGGACATGATATGTTTTTCAAAAGCAGTAGTTTATAAACGAGACCTAAACGTGAACGCCTTTTTACAATACAAAACCATAATCTTATTAACCACCAGACAATGGTGAATCAGTGCGGATGTAGACGCTTTATTAATGAGCTAGGCACAATCATTTTGTGAATAGAGTTATTGTCGCAACATACATTGTGACGAAGGTAGTATTAGCACAGCCGTATTTGGTTGCCTTTACATCCTGCCACATACAGGACAGAATGGAAGAAAAAACGTGTTGCGCCGACCCTAAATAACACGGGACTAGGGCAGGGTGATGATGAGTAGCCTATATAGTGTCCACTACCAACCATCATCATCATCATCATCATCTTCCTGCCCTTGACCCGTGTTATTTGGGGTCGGCGCAACACGTTTTCTTCTTCCATTCTGCCCTGTCACTCGTCATACTATCACTAACTTTTCTTTCATATCACTCTTCACACAATCCATCCATCTTTTCTTTGGTCTCTCTCTTCCTCTCCATCCATCCACATGTAAACTCATAACTCTTTTAGTAACATGCGTTTCATCCCTCTTCTTCACATGACCATACCAAGACAAACGATTCCCTTTCAACTTTTCAGTCACTGGCACCACTTTTAAACTTCCTCTAATATACTCATTTCTCACTTTATCCATTCTCGTCACACCAGACATCCATCTTAACATTCTCATCTCCGCTACGTGTCCACTACCAACCATTGTACACTTATTTTTAATAATGTTTGTTCTGTATTTTTTGTGTATGTGGTGTACAATAAAGAATATAATAAAAGCGTTCCTTCTTCTCTTTCCACACTTTTTAATTTTGGGCGATGTCTGGCCAAGTTTGCCCCGCGAACATGACCAGAGAGGCCCTTCCACGACGTCTTAATGCGATCCATTTTACGACCTAATCTGAATCAACATTAGCTTTAGTATATGCGATACTCGAAACACCTGTCTAGTATTTTTATGTAAAGAATCTTTGTACAAAATTTCATAACTGTATCATGAAAAATCACCGAGTTATAACGTATAAGCTTCTTATGCTACCTGGCCGCACAAATATATGATCACCGAGCCATCCGGGCGACTGAGGGGTTGATTTGCTCCCGCGTCCAGCTGTGCCCTGGCGCCTAGTGCCCGCTATGACCTGCCGTGACCTGTGTTTTACTTACGTGTCGGTGGTGTCTCAACTTGTGACCTTTTTAAAATATTTTCGGGAAGAATATAACATCATCATCTTCCGGCCTTTGTCCCGTGTTATTTGGGGACGGCGCAACATGTTAAAAAAATATAACATGGTGTAAAAATTATTGGAATCGATTCAGCTACTGATTCTGAACAAACTATATTCAGGTTTCGCATATACTAAAAATAATGTTGTATAACTCCATCACTCTTTCTCGCTTGCACGCCTGACGTTTTGACACATTATGATAAGGCCCCAAATCGTCACAGCACCTTCACTACTGTTCACTTCGACAACGTCATCCTTCCTCAGGCGTCCAGTGAGTGACGTCCATCTGTATTTTGATACTCAGAAAAAAGTTAGCGTTTAAATATTTTTCAATACACTTACTCGAAAACCCGCTCTTATCCCACCGCTTTTAAGCACGCAATAGACGGTTTTCCGCACTAGTGCAGAAAAGTGCGTGTGCTCTCCCTCGCCACAATGTTATTACATGTATCGTATCAGGCAGGGCGCGCGTCGACCCCCACGAGTCGCCAGTCAACCCCCGTTTATTCATTTCTTTCGTTTATTCCTTTCATACACGTGCAAAGTTGTCACCGCCGAGGGCTACAGGCTCCATAACACACTCGCCTACGGCTCGTGCAAATTCCGCTTCGGCCGCGATGACAAACTTTCTGCACTTGCATCAAAATGTACTATAGTTGAACGATTACTTTTGACCTTCCACAATAAGTGGCTGATGTATCACATCAATCATCACATTCCCATTTCAAATACACATTATTAACCACCATACTGAAAACGAAGCACAAATATCAACGGCACACGAAAATAAATTGCTTGTACAAATTCACGTGTCCGCTCTTCCATTTATTACGATTTGTTGTTGTAGTTACCATATATTAGTATGAGTTGTCCAAATAATTGAAGCTCAGCACAGTTCGCGTTTGTTGCCGACGCGAGGCACACGAATTACGTAATTTTCTGTGATGTTTAAAAACTGTTTCATTATGAATTCGTATTTTTATTTTTACATTTTTATCTCTAATTTAAACTGAGATACTTTATCATGAGTGAAAGTGACAGTGTTTTCTTTTTTAGTAGATAACTGTTGTTATGTTCTGAAGTATACTACTGGTTTTAAAACTAAAAGTGAATTATAAAAATCTTGAACCGGTAATAGAGTTAATGTAATTCATTTCTACTTTACTTTGTGTATAACAGTGTTCGACTTTATTGTAACTTTGCTAAGAGAGCTGTAAACTAAAATCAAATGAAAGTCGTCTTACTTTATCTGAATAAATACTTCATCTTCCTGCCCTTGTCTCATATTACTTGTTGCTGAAGCGTTTTTTTTATTTGTTTGTTCTGTCTTACTCATGGGCATACGCCTCTATCCACTACTTCCATCTTTCGTAGGCCCGCGCTTTCTTCTGCCAGTTCTAGCAAAATCTGTCTAGTTCGTCCCGCAATCTCTCTTCGTGGTCTGGTACGACCCCAAAGCGAATACACAAACTTAAATATATAAAAAAAAAAATTATAAACAGTCCACATACCTACCAAGAACCGTTACAAATAGGATAATAACTACAAAGCGGTTTACCTATATCTGACTAACTTGAAAACTATTATGAACTCGTATCTCCTTTTTTGTTACATAAAGTGGGTGCAGGCTGGTAACAAAATGTCAAAGCATTCAGTCTGTAGGTACACTTCTTAACATAAATGCGATAACACCTTTCATCTCTCCGTTGATTGATATTGCAGACGCGCGGTGAACTGCGGTGCAAAATAAACATTACAGATAAAATTAGAAGTCATGTAATTGCTTATTAACATCTGGTAGTCTCGTGTCGGTTTAAGTGTTGGTGTTTTCACTTCCTTTTAAACGGTGTTGTGTATTTTTTATTGGTTTACAGTGTAATTTGTGTTGTGTCATATTGTGATTGCGTGTTTGTGTTTAAAAAGATTGCTGTGTTTATTCAAAATTAAATAGGTAGAATACTATTATTTTTTTACAATGATATCATCTTCCTGCTCTTGTCCCGTTTTAAATAAAACGGTAAAGGTACCCCAAATGGGGTTGACGCAACATGTTTTTTTCTTCCATTCTGTCCTATCACCCTTCATGCTATTACTAACCTTTTCTTTCATATCACTTCTCACACAATCCTGGCTTTGACTGGCCTGTTGGTCTAGTGGTTAGTGGCCCTGACTGTTATGCCGGAGGTCGTGGGTTCGATTCCCACCCAGGACAAATGTTTGTGTGATGAGCACGATCATTTGTTCTGTGTCTGGATGTAATTCATCTATATATGTATGTATTTAGATATATATAAGTATGTTTATCAGTTGTCTAGTACCCATAACACAAGCTCTGCTTAGCTTGGGACTAGACGGCGTTGTGTGATAGTTGTGGAATATTATATTATATTATATTATATTATATTATATTATATTATATTATATTATATTATATTATATTATATTATATTATATTATGTTATATTATATTATATTATATTATATTATATTATATTATATTATATTATATTAATCCATCCATTTTTTTTTTACGAAGATAGTTGTGTTATTTTTTTTTTAGGATTTATTATTGTTAAGTACGTTTGAAAATATCGTAATGATTCACATCTAAAACAAAACTATATACATGATATGAAATAATTAATTAATGAATTAATTGTTATTTTGTGTTGACATTGTGATTTGACTATATAAATTTTGTATTTGTTATGTGTTGACATTATCATTTAGTTGCAATATCTGACATATATTATGTACCTTAACCACAAAATGTTTTTTGAATTTACTAAAATTTTGCATGCCTAATTTGGTAAAACACAATTAACTAGAGCATTCAAATGACATCCTGAAATGTATAATTTATTGTATTGTGTTCTGCAATAAAGATTTGACTTTGACTTTGACTTTGTTTACCGCGTGCTCAATTCCGTGTAAGCAATAAATCAGGAAACATATTTTTTATAGCAATTTGTATTTCATTGGCCACTCACTAAGTAAGCACACTTAGATTTCATTATCAGCAATATAGTGCTGCGATTTAGATTTATAATAATTTCTTCAAAATGTTTGCTAAAACTTCTATATTTTGGTCTTTAGTAATGAATTCCCTTATATTTGCAACAACAGTTATTTCATAAAATCACGCGCTGCTATTTATATTTATTTTTATTTTTAACAGTATACGAATTTTATCTACCACTACTACTGATAACACTCAGAAGAAACGATTCATTATCATCTACTTGAAACAGTCAGCGATAGAGGCTCTCCTTGAAAATAACACTAATTTTGTTCGGTACAACCTTTATGTATCATTTGACTCAAATGCCAGTGCTGAGTACAGTCATCGACACAGTTATATACCGATAAAAGCTTACGTATTGTGTTACTGTTGTATGATTCTGTAAATACTGTTTTGTTCCCATAACGCATCCTTTCACAGATCTCTGGTAGATTATTCCCATCTACTCATCAGGCTTTAGGCCCGAAACCTGCCAGGATTGAAAGATGGCTCGAAACAGTAATTGTGGCCCTGGAACAAAGGGCAACTGAATGAACACGGATCGTTTTTAATCAGTAAAAGACTGACGCTCCTTCTCGCTCCCCACAGAGTAGAAGTTATTTTAGGATTTCTCACACTAAAGGTGGGTCAACGCAAAAAAGTCTTCACAACTAGTCTATTCGTTTTGTAAAAGGTCGACAAGGCATCGAGCAAGAGGGCGACCCCTCTAAGTTCAAAGCCATAAGCTGCGTTTTATTTGTCAGCTTATAAACACATAGTCCACAACTGGACGTAGGTCTGCTAGTATTCTGGTGCTTGCAATTTCTATTGCAATACTTTTCCCATTTCAGATTTCTGACCTAGATATACATGCCCAGTAATTGGTCTTCATTCAGTTCAATCAATACAATGTCAATTAAAACGGTTGAAATGAAATGTGACGTCTAATGTATACGCTATATTTGCTGGAATTGAATTTCAAATAAACAATTTATATTTAGCTCAAACTACCCTTGTATTATTGAGTGTTAATAATTTCGTTGAAACTTCCGTAATATTGATCGTGTGACGTCATAAAGTCGGTGGACTCGAACGTCTGTCTGGCATCAAGGCTGCCCGATGACCCGATTGACGCGACGATCGCGAGGTTGAAGCCTTCAGTTACATTTTAATATTGGTTCACTCGCTGCTGTATTCATTAGTCACTTTGTATAGTGAACAGACTACAAAATTCGAACTAAATATGTGGAAATTTTTTCTGCCCACCCTTCAAGGAATAGAGGCGTGATGTTGTATTAGGTTAAAGGGGTGACCAGATGGTTGCAAACTAGCGTTCCAACCAAGGCGACCTTGGTTTATGTGTCTGGCTTGTGTTGCGGCTACATGGATGTAAACCACGCGTCAACAGTTTCGGTGGTTGGGAAAACGCGCCTCTCAACCAAGGGCGTTGAAGGTCATGGATTACAACTGCTGTCTACACGGATTAAAACTCGCAAGGTCACTTTGGTTAGGACGTTGGTTTGCAACCGTCTGGTCACCCCTTTATTCTGTCAGTGTCGAAGCTCATGCTAATGTAGGTCATTTGTATTTTTTCTTTCGTTAAAGACTTGCTGCTGCAGTCGTGTGAAAATAGAAAATTATCCCAAGGGAACATGCTTCTGATGCTCCTTCATATCTTCCAGGATATGATTTGCTCATGTACCAAATTTCATCCGAATATGTTCAACCGTTCGTGCATGGAGAAATTACAAACATTACACACATTTGGTTGTTGTAATCTACGAGTAGTATTTAGGTCAATTTTAGTTTAAATCGGTTCTATCTTTTCGTTATGTATCATTCATAGTATATGTCGTACTCTGATTACTAACTCCACAAGGAATTTCTGAAAAGGAAATCCCTGGTCCAAAAATGCAAAGAGAAAATGAAGGACACAGGTGTGGTTAGTAGTCAGAAAAAATCTAACAAACTGTCGCAACCTCACCCTAGAGTGAGACAAGACCTTGTGTGATTTCCTACGTGAAAAAAAAAAATATATTCTCTAAAATTAAACTGAAATCGCTGTACGAAATGACTTCAACAATCTCGTTTCTGCTTAGCTAGTAATGAATCGGAATATGATTGCCGTTCGATTTGTTCGTTATCAAGCCTATCGGATCGTCCACGGTTTACTGTTATTCATTAACTCAGTTGTTTTAGTGGACAGCGCTTGTACTGCCTGTGATTTTAAATTTAGTATTTCTTAAAGAGTGTTTGTAGGAAGTAAATGATCTATGTTTGAATTGTGTTTTGAATATTAAGTAACTGACAGTTTAACTGAGTGTTGTATCGTAGTTATGACGTTGGTTATTGTTTGGTGAAGTGATTATAGTGTTGGCTGTTATTTGAACTGTAGTGAAATAAGTTTTATATTAATTTTGAGCTGCAAAAAGGTCTGCTTTTTGTTGAGGTATTAAGATGATAATAATTTTGATAGTATATCTTTAAAATATTTCAAAGTTTATCTCTGAAAGTTTATCTTGAAAAAAGAAAAGATATGTTCTTTTTTTCAACTCTCTTTTCGCAGGTATGCTGGAAGAGATTTCTTTAGAAATAAGTATTACCTTTGTACCTATCTTTCCGAATCTTCTTATCTTTATTTTATATGTATGTGTGTGTACATAAAACATTGTTAAATAATTTCGTTAACAAGCATTTAACAGTAAGACAAGACTAAGTTTAACATAAACAGTAGAAATATTTGAAAAACACACCATTCGTTGAGAGCTACGCTTGAATTGTTTCGCCTTGATTCTGCTCAGTCATCGAGAAGTGCGCCTAAATTCATAATGTTTATCATTAATTAGGTAATTTAGCCTTGATAAATTAGGATAGCAAATTAGCAAAATACACAGTTTACTCCCTAACCTATCACAAATACAATTTAATCTGGTAAAATAATACGGTTTCCGCCCACTCATTTGATACGCGTCAGACAATTATGATTGACTAAACTAATGCATGTATGGATTTATCCTCGTTATATTTGTCCTTTAGTACAAGGACAACTTTCAATCAATTAGCACGACAATGTTATAAACAAAGTTGGTATATGCTGATTTTGTAATAGTGCAATCAAACTGAGCTGTATCCGTATTTATTTCTAGATTGTGCCCGTGATTGAGTTTGTTTAGAAATTTTACGCTCTTGTTTGAGCTTGAACGGGCTCTGAGTGAGAGTGGTGATGAAATAAATTACACAAAAGAAGAGTGAAAGAACACTATCTTTCTATCTCGTCATAGTTGCATATTAGTATGTATTATTTTATATTTTTGTGATATTTATTTTATTATGTGTATGTATATAATTATAATAGTATATCTTTATTTTATTTTATTTTTTGGATGTTATATGTATTTTGCATGTACCAATTTTCCTTTTACTTCTACACACAGTGTCTACATCTCTTTTTTCTCCAACTCTCCTTTCGCAGGTATGCTGGAAGAGATTTCTTTAGAAATAAGCATCACCTTTGTACTATTCTTCTGTTTCCTTCTTTTTTTTTTCTTCTATTTATTATTGTGTGTACATAAATTGTTAAATAAATAAATAAAGAAATGCACCTGGCTGGGTTTGAACCCGCAGCGTACCACTCGTAAGTAGGGACAGTTACCACAGCGCCACCTCTGTTCCTAGCTGCTCCTACTACTTCTGCTCAATTAATTTATTGACAAACAAAACAAATCGTGAACAGTTCCTTTCGTAACAAAAGTGATTAATAAGCAAAGATATTTTCAAAATTCTTACTTACCTAAAGAGATAAATTTGGGTATGAAAGTTTGTACGAATATATAAAAATTGAATTCATCATCATCATCATTACAGTCGAAAGACGTCCACTGCTGGAAATAGCTTAAGCTTGACAAAATTACATAAATTACAGTAGATAACACCTAAATTGGCATGAACACCTCTGACCTCAGTCAGATTACAGTTCGTTGACCTCTATCTAAGGTCTCGGTTGTCGCAACGTTCTCAGGCACATTTCTCGAAAGGCGGTACTATGCTTGGTTCATTGTCACCAATATTCGCGTTAAAACGCTATCCTAAATTAAACTTTATGCTCATAGATATAGGGTATGATTTATATAGAAAAAAATATGCAAATATTTGGTCAAATGTGCCGAACCAAGCACTGCGATTTTAACGGTCGAGCAAACTTCCAGATAACATTGTTATTGTTTACGCAATCGAGGTCAATTGATCTGAGTAGCGATGCATTGAGGTAATTGCGTAGATTTCACGTAAACTATATGACAATTAGGGCTACTTTTCTATTGAAATAAATATTAGTTTGCAACTTTTTATAGTTCGTTACTTTGTGGATAAATAATAAAAAAATTAATTTTGCGAAAGTGTGTTTGAATGTTTGTTAATTCTTTACGATCGAACGGCTGAACGGATTTGGATGAAATTTGGCACACAGGTAGATCATAACCTAGAATAGCATATAGAATAATTTTAACCCGGGAGTAAGTTCCCTTGGTACAATTTTTTAATTTCACGTAGGTTGCTGGTAGCAGCTAGTTTATAATACATGTATTTTGAGTGCCAAGAACCTTACGTTAGTGTTTCCACAACTCGCCTCCCGAGTCGTTGTTATCGAAGCTATAGGTCACTATTGTGTTCATATCAAAGACCCGACTAGCGACTCCAGATCTAAGTATGCTTAGCATTCTAAGTTTTTTTTCCTAGATTTTTCTAATGATTACTTTGTCTAAACTGTCATTCAATTCCAAAGTTATATTCTTATTATTTTAATGTATGTATTCAAGAAGGCAGACTCTTGTCTCCGATTTTCTGACACTTTATTTTAACCCAATTAGGATCGGTCTTCGGAGCGAAATTGAATTGTTAGCCAAAATATGTACTGAACGACAAATTTTAAATGATGATGTGTGACATAACTAATCTGTGATATTTCCTCCACAGGTTGCTTCGCAAAAGCATTCGAGCGAATCCCTCGCTCAATGGCGTCATCGCTGGTGGGTGACCTGAGCGCGGCGCCCTCCATGACTGGGTCGCTGACCGAGGGCACCGGGCCCGCCGTGCCGCCGATGCAGCTGATGCATGTACTGGAATGTACCGTGGATATCAAGGAGACTGATGCTAAGGTATGATTATTTGATACTATAAATAAAGACGGCTTTCAATAGTTATTTTTGATTGAATGAACTAGAACTTATTGGTTGAATTAGTTATATTTTGAGCGATACAAAAGTAGGTCCCGCCCTTACAACCTTTTTTTGGCGTATAGAATGACAGAATATGTATTTGATAAAAAAAAAAACAGTCCTAGACTGAAAACACAATGAAAAAGTTTTCATTACATATTCTACACATGTAATGTATTTAGAACAAATTTAATGAAATTTTAGCTGTATGCGCTGAATGTTTGGGAGAAGACATAGATTCCTGTAACACAGGTCTAGCTACCTTGCGGAAAGAGAAGAAGAGAGAAAAGAGAGAAGAGGCCCTGACTTCTATGTCAGGGCCTCTTTCTATTTGTACATATGTTTTTATGCCAATAAATTTTCTTCTCTCTTAGGGTACCTTCAGCCATGTACCGAAGGAGAGGCTCGGATTCAAACTGCGCGGCGGCATAGACAAACAAGTGACAATCAATGTTAAACAGGTCACTAACAATATACAGCCTGAATCTGATGATCCACAGGTAAGATATCTTCGTTTATGTTCAGTCCAATTTATTAGTTAGTTACTATATGATAAGTCTGTGTAGTTCTATTAAAATGGCACATGCTTGTGATGATACCTATCTCTGTCATCTGTCGCAGTCAGCGTGTCTTCATTAGGCAGTTACCACAATTTTATATTTTTGATAGACATTTCTGGGCAAAGGCCTCCCCCAAGACCTTCCAGACATTCTTCTCCCGCGCTATCTCCAACAAGTCCTCGTGGTGCGCGTCTAGATCATCTCATCACTTGTTTCTAGACCTCGACGGCGCTTGCCTTCTCCAGGAAACCACTGCGTGGCGACACTTACTCAGCGGACACTGTGCATGCGGCTGCGGTGATCCTTCCAATCCCAATTGGGCCTGGCAGCCAATTTATCAAAAAATAAATAAATCTGGATATCTGCTATTATTGGATTCGTACGGTGTTCTCGCTTTAGCATAAATATAATCGAAGAAACAATGTAACTGGCCAGTATTGTAATAAAATTCTTGTCTTCGTTACAGACAACATACACCGGTGGATTATACATAGAACGTTGCTTCGGTATCCTTCTTGCTCCTGGTAGGAGTGTGAAGCATTCAGATATGAGGTTACTGGAAATGGTAAGATTACTTATAACATTCCATAACACCTTGTTTTCTATTTTAGCTACTGTTTACCGTGTGTCTTATGTGATACCAAATCTCATGTTGCTTGAGTGAAAATAATAAAATGAATTATTTTTGTGTAGACAATCTTTGGCAATACATTAATTTGATAAAGTATTCATACTATGAATTTGGCGTCATGAGATATTGTATTTGTAATACAGTAGAAATATTAGTAAGTAGAAATTTTCTATACAAGAGGAGGATAACGTTTTCAAATGCTAACAAAACCCGTTTAATTTTCAGGTAAGCGGCTCATCAGGCGGGTCCGGCTGCTCAGTATGCGCGCTATGGAACGCTGGAGAATCAGCCCTGGCTGCCTTCAATGTGGCCAGCGGCGACGGGGCTCCGGCGTACATGTCACTCGCGCTAGATCTCGTTATTAGAGGCATTCCAGACCCATTGAGGTGAGACCTTTGGATCATAAGAATTGTATTATCTATGTTAACCTTTTACCCGCCACGAAAAAAAAGCAAAAGCGTGCTCTCGGCGCCAAGCTATTTCATCCTTTAATTTGTCATGTAGTCGTGACCGTGGCGTGTTGAACACATTTTACTTTTTCACATGTACATGACTGTGATAACTATTTGAATACCACGTCAAATAAGCAAAAGCGTGCTCTCGGCGCCAGGTGCGATTTCATCCTTTAATCTATCATGTAGTCGTGACAGTGGCGTGTGGGACACATCTTGTTTTGTCATATGCACATGACTGTTAACCTTTTGAATGGTAACCTATTGACCACCAAGTCTAATAAACAAAAGCGTGCTCTCGGCGCCAAGCACGATTTCATCCTTTAATCTATCATGTAGTCGTGACAGTGGCGTGTTGGACACATTTTGTTTTGTCATATGCACATGACTCTGTTAACCTTTTGAATGATAACCTTTTGACCACCACGTCAAATAAGCAAAAGCGTGCTCTCGGCGCCAGGCACGATTTCATCCTTAAATCTGTCATGTAGTCGTGACCGTGGCGTGCTGGACACATTTTACTTTGTCACATTATGTACATGACTGTGTTAAACGACTAAATAGTTGCAGGTAGGATTTACAATTAAAATTTACAAAAAAAAAAAACTAAAGACCTGCTAAAAGTAGTTTTTTCATTCTAACAGGTCGATTTTAGTATTTATCTAATTAATTTTCCGACGGCGTTACTACTCGTATAATTTTGGATTTTTTTCTGAATACAGACGAATCTCACTAATCCGGCACTATTAAAAACCAGAGATTGGAATGTTCGGATTATTGGAAGATATAGAAAAAAAAAACTGTTTTGAGGTTAGACTCCTCGACGAAGACAGAGCGCATTCGATGTGCATGGCGTAGGGAGGGGCGAGAGAGGCGGGTGGTAGGTGCCGCCGGATTATTGGATGGGTCGGTCTATTGAAGTGCCGGTTTAGTTAGATTCTATTGTACTTCAAATTAGTATTAGTATTCTTTCGGTTTGCTTTCAGGTTGGTAATCGAGACTCCTGTCAAAATATTCCCACCAACAGAACGGTTCTGGTATTATTCAAAGAGGCCACTTGTGCAACAGTTCTATATCAACCTGAAAGAGGTAAGAGTTAACAAATTCACGTTTTCCATAAGCATAAGCATTATCAGCTTTTTAATGTTCCCCTGCTGGGACTCAGGTCTCCTCTCGCTAGGAGAGGGAATAGGCCGTAATCCACCACGCAGGCCCAGTGTGGATTGGTAAATGTCACATGTCTTCGAATTTTTGGTTCTAGGACATGCCGGTTTCCTCACGATGTTTTCATTCACCTTTTTGCGATGTTGTCCATATTGTAGTATTTAGGTCTTATTTATGACTCTAAGGGCGGATTTCTGAATTGAGTATTTTGAGTTAAGAATGTCTCAAACCATACTTAACTGCCAAATTTTGACAGGTTTTCAGGGCAAAGTAGAGTTGAGTAATTCTCAACTTCGAATGTTTAAACCAGAAACCGAGGGTTACTCTCTTTTCAACGGCTAGAGTTCCCATCTCATTTTGTGATTCTAAACATAAACATTTCACTGTATTTAAGTTAGTCAAAATATTGTCTCAAAATTCACCCAATTTTGACTATTTATGGCTCAAAATATTCTGCTTAGCGCATATTTTACATTAATATAAGCAACTTAAAACTTTTTATTTCAGTCAGTTGACGCCTTAGGTCAACTCCAATACGAGGTCGCCAGTATCGAAACATCAGACGAACTCGACAGATCTCGGCTAAACCTTCCACTGTCGCTGTCGAGCTTGCTGCCGTCGCCGCTGTCCAGTGCGCCGGCGCCGCCCTCGCCTTCCGAGCCGGACTCGGGTATGTACTGGTAACATTGACAAGGTAAAAGGTGTATAGTAACGAAAAAATCGTGCTTACATAACTACAGCCACAACATCAACTCACGGATGGTTGGCGCAGTGGTTGAGCAATTGGCTGCTGCGCTGCGTATCGCAGGTTCGATTCCCGCACGAAATTGGCTGGACTGGCCTGTTGGTCTAGTGGTTAGTGACCCTGACTGCTATGCCGGAGGTTGTGGGTTCGATTCCCACCCAGAACAAATGTTTGTGTGATGAGCACGATCATTTGTTCTATGACTGGGTGTAATTTATCTATAATATGTATGTATTTAGAAATATATAAGCATATTTCTCAGTTGTGTAATACTCATAACACAAGCTCTGCTTAGATTGAGACTAGACGGCGTTGTGTGATAGTTGTGGAATATTATTATTATTAAATATTTATATGACCTACAGATATTTGTTCAGTTTCTGGGTTTCTTGTGTGAGTTTACACATTTGTGAACGCACCCGCGATTTAGGAATAATTCCTAGAGTGGATCAACGCTTTTTTTTTTTTAAAGAATGAACTACTCGATGACGACTCACTTTTCATCATCTCCGGTGTGGCAAAGCATCTGCGATGCCTGTGGCATTGAAAATGTCAATAGGCGGCAATTACCACTTTCATTCTGGTGAACCATCGAAATTTTGGCCATCGAAAGAAAGAAAAAAAACATGTTTACACAATATCACAGAGAGCCCAAGAACTGCTCTATCTGGCTCTTCTTCATGTTAATGGGGTTATTTATTTCGCAGCACAGAGTTAACTCTATCCCTTTTTCTCAGATGGTGATGAACCTTTGCTAAGTGGAACCGGAGAGGTATCAAAAGATTGTGGTGAAGATGTACTTGTCAACTGGGCTCAAGTACTAAGGAGGTGCGTAGTTAACAGCATTATTATGTCATTATTGATCGTAATCTATACTCCATTCGCAATATGATTAAACATTTGAACAAACCCTTTTTAACTGTCTATTCAACCAATTTTGACTTCTATTCCGTAGGCATAAGGGCCTTTGCACACCACGTTTTTTAAACGCGCCGTTGACGCGCATTTGTAGCGATACAGACGTGATACGTACGCGATTCAGACGCAGCCTGTTGACTTTAAATAGGATAAAAGCGCGCTGTCGACGCACGTTCAACGGCGCGTTTAATAAACGTGGTGTGCACCGGCTCTAAGGATGGCATTAAAAGCAAAAAAGTGATTACAACACCAACTATTTACTGCAGCCGCCTCTATCATGCCATTAACGCAATAAAAGTCAAAATCTGTTGTACAGACAGTAAAAAGGTTTGTTTTTTGTAATCTTATTGTGAATGGAGTCTATCATAGCCTAATTCGTTTTTTCTCCCCTTATGGATCATGTTTGCGGCTCAAACTTGGTCAAAAATCGGTCAAGACTGGGAGGTTTGGGAGGAGAAAAAGGAGGTCTTTGTCCAACAGTGGGACACAATATAGCCTAATAAAAAAAAAAACAAACACTAATTTGATTGATAATTTGAGCTACAATCGCTTTTATAAAATCTAAGAGTGATGATGGAATCATAAAATCTTACATCTACAGTTGGACTGGACCTCGGCCGCGTGCATTGAACCACTTAGTTCGCGTGGGTGTGCCTGAAGCGTTGCGCGGCGAGGTGTGGCTGCGGCTGGCCGGAGTCGATCAGAACGACAAGCTCATGGAGACTTACAGGACGCTTATAAGCAAGGTAGGTTCATGGAATCTAAGAAATTTTGCGAACTTGTAAAAAAGTAACTGGTCTAACCAAAGAGACATAAAGAGTTTGCATGAATCACACTAATATTATAAAGGTGAAGGTGTACATATATATGTAACTCGTTCGCTTTCAAACGGCTGAACAGATTTAGAAATTTAGTATCCAAGTATTAGGGTGTTATTTTTATTATGAAGATTATTAGTATTTCTATTTATCTTGAAAAATTAAAGAAGTGTCGTCGGCAAACAACACCATATTAAGATTGTTTTGCTATAAACGTGCTAAATCATTAATATAAACTAAAACTAACAGGTCAAGTTAAATAAAACGGTTAAATAAAGAATGACCTAACATTGAACCTTGGGGTGCCCCTATTTTCACATTTAATACGGACGAATTGACACCGTTTATCTGAACTAATTGATGTTTGTCATTCAAATATGATTTTAATAAGCTTTACGCTATGTAGCCTGGTCCGTAATGCTCAAGTTTCAGGAGTAATGTTTCATGAACCACACAATCAAACGCCTTAGACAGGTCGCAGAAGATCTGCTACCTGGCTAAGGCCTATAGCATCTTGGTCATAAAAGTGGAATGTACTAAATTTACGTGGGCGGCAGCTAGTATATCATATTATTGATACCAGACCATACTTGTGAAGTTAATACTGCCATATAGCATTGTAATATGGTTACTTACAACGAAACTTATAAGTTCTTGAGCAGAGACCGCGGATGTGTAGCTGATTGGTTAGACCGTACAAGTCGGTCTTCTACCGCCGACTTGATGAGGCACGCGGCATTTGCTGGATGTGGGAAATACAGTAAACTAGCAGATGGCGTCCTTTTGTTGCTTAGAATAGTGTTCGTCGTACTTGGATTTACAAATATAAAACTACGAGTATTATACTAAAATAAGCATTCGTTTTACAGGACTGTCCTTTCGAAGCAGTGATTCAGCGCGACATAGCCCGCACGTTCCCCGCACACGACTTCTTCCGCGAGGCAGGCGGGCTGGGGCAGGACTCCCTGCTGCGCATGGCGAGGGCCTACGCCGTGTACGACCACGAAGTGGGCTACTGTCAGGGGCTCAGCTTCCTAGCTGCCACGCTGCTGCTACATGTGAGTATATAACGCGAGGCAGGCGGGCTGGGGCAGGACTCCCTGCTGCGCATGGCGAGGGCCTACGCCGTGTACGACCACGAAGTGGGCTACTGTCAGGGGCTCAGCTTCCTAGCTGCCACGCTGCTGCTACATGTGAGTATATAACGCGAGGCAGGCGGGCTGGGGCAGGACTCCCTGCTGCGCATGGCGAGGGCCTACGCCGTGTACGACCACGAAGTGGGCTACTGTCAGGGGCTCAGCTTCCTAGCTGCCACGCTGCTGCTACATGTGAGTATATAACGCGAGGCAGGCGGGCTGGGGCAGGACTCCCTGCTGCGCATGGCGAGGGCCTACGCCGTGTACGACCACGAAGTGGGCTACTGTCAGGGGCTCAGCTTCCTAGCTGCCACGCTGCTGCTACATGTGAGTATATAACGCGAGGCAGGCGGGCTGGGGCAGGACTCCCTGCTGCGCATGGCGAGGGCCTACGCCGTGTACGACCACGAAGTGGGCTACTGTCAGGGGCTCAGCTTCCTAGCTGCCACGCTGCTGCTACATGTGAGTATATAACGCGAGGCAGGCGGGCTGGGGCAGGACTCCCTGCTGCGCATGGCGAGGGCCTACGCCGTGTACGACCACGAAGTGGGCTACTGTCAGGGGCTCAGCTTCCTAGCTGCCACGCTGCTGCTACATGTGAGTATATAACGCGAGGCAGGCGGGCTGGGGCAGGACTCCCTGCTGCGCATGGCGAGGGCCTACGCCGTGTACGACCACGAAGTGGGCTACTGTCAGGGGCTCAGCTTCCTAGCTGCCACGCTGCTGCTACATGTGAGTATATAACGCGAGGCAGGCGGGCTGGGGCAGGACTCCCTGCTGCGCATGGCGAGGGCCTACGCCGTGTACGACCACGAAGTGGGCTACTGTCAGGGGCTCAGCTTCCTAGCTGCCACGCTGCTGTTACATGTGAGTACTTTATTAGAGAAAAATACGAGTAACTATCTTACAAATATATATGACAGCAAGAAGCGTAACGTTTGATTTTCTGCCGTAGTTAGATAAATCGTATGTGATTTGGATTTAAAGTAGTTTAGTATATTAAATATTTTTAGATTTGCCAAAAATCTTTTACCTGATATGTTCTATTGACTATCGTTTAAAATTAATTATTAGAAAAAAAAGGGCTTTAACAAATTTTTAATTTTCCTTTTTATTTCAATTCTAAAGATATCGTTACGAAATGACACTGAAACGCTGTTAGCTGTAAACTTGCGCATTTGCTTTTGATTTTTCTAATTATAGAACCATACTCACACCTCTTTTACACGTCAGCTCCAATTCATAAACTACGTTAAATGCTACCAACCTAACACGGGCTTTGTGTTACTATTCTCATTTTTTTTTCAGATGCCAGAAGAGCAAGCATTCTGCCTCCTAGTGCGGCTGATGTACGGATACGGGCTACGTGAATTGTACAAAGACGGTTTCGAAGCTCTCTACATGAGGTTGCATCAACTCGATAGATTAATGGAGGTAAATAGAATATACAAAGTAGACAAATAATGATGTTTTTGAGATCAAAAATGGGCCTTAAGTCCGAAGAAATTTGAACACCAATGTGATATACCTTATAAGAAAGCTTATATAATATGCTACTCGATCATAATTAAATATGAACTTTTAAGGACTCCGTTTTTTTTTTAAAGCTCAGTTTTGTTTCAGTAAAAATAAACGCACATTTTTCTATTTATTTGTTTCTACGGAATATAATTATTTAAAATGTAGCTAAAATACTTTATCCTGTGAAGGTTTGTACTAATTTTATTAATTTTTTATTTGCAGGAACAACTAACAGACCTGCGCGCTCACTTCCAAGAGTTGGGCGTAGAGCCGCACATGTTCGCATCTCAATGGTTCCTTACTGTGTTCACTGCACGTTTCCCATTGCCTCTGGTAAGTTAGACAGTTATACAGGATTGAATAGATGTTTAAAGGTGCCTCGTTAAAAGTGTCTTAGTCTGACTGAACTTTCCCGACGATGTTGTTATTTTGACAATAGTCTATTTGCGCTAAGAAAATAGTGATTCATCAGTGCTACTACAAAGTAAAGACATATTCATACTGGGTTAAAGTTAAACCATTATAAAATGAAAGCAAACTTATTACTACACAGTATTTTCAAATATTAATATTAAGTAATGCCACACCATGCCATGCTATGCCATGCATGCCATGGCCATGTTTTCTTTTCGCCATCTTAGGTTGACTAGTTAGGGTTTAGGGTAGTTAGGGTAGTGAATGCCGTCGTAAAACAGTTTTTCTACATCTTTAAATGTTGAGTTGTATTCATTTTTACTTTTAACTGATCAATGTGATCACGGGTTTCTAATTTACTATGATCTGATTGGTCAAGGGGTGTGGCTTAGCTGAGTGACAACGATGACGTCACTATTTTCTTAACACAACAATCAATCTATACACAACTAACCAATTAAAGCTGACTCATACAAAATCTCATTCTTATAAAACAGTGGGACAGTAGAGGTAGACGAATGCAATGCATGTATTCGATGACTTCAAGTTAACCTACACTGCTCACGATACGCTGTATGCCTTTATGTCTTCACTAAACAACACGAAAACCAATGTTTTCGTTCGATAATATTTTAATATCAATAACCATGTGTGTTTGCGTGGTTACATAAGTAAATTGATTGCAGGTATACCACATTTTGGACGTGTTCCTGCTACAAGGCATCGACACGCTGTTCCAAGTGGCGCTGGCGCTGCTTTCCAGGTCGCGCAAGGATCTGTTATCGCACGACTTTGAAGGTGTACTCAAGTATTTTAGGTAAATATACTGGACCCGGAACCACTCACACACCGGTACACACCAATCTGTAGGTCATACAAATATTTGTACCGTGCGGGAATTGAACCACTGCGGCAACCGTGCTGTCAAATTTTGATTGATATAAGCTGATTTCAAATGCTAAAATAGAAGGTACTTAAATATGGAAAATATTGTATATCAACTGGGTGTTGATAACAAAGTACTTAATATTTATTATATTTGGTTTTTCACAGAGTAACATTACCAAAGAAATGCCGCGCGGAAGAATCGTCTCGCCAGATTGTGAAGCTGGCGTGCAGTATCAAAGTGAAGCGGCTGCCCAAGTATCAACAGGAGTACGAGAAATTCATTAAAGGTTAGCTTTACGTGAATTGACGTTGGTTACTACATCTATTCCCTTTTTTTCTTAAGTAACCATGTAGTTTCTTGCCGGTTCTTCTCCATAGGAAACGACCAATTTGGAACCGTGCACTAGCTTCTGACGTTTTATAAGTGCCCATGTAGGTCTATGTGAAATAAAAATATTTCACATAGGCCTAAATTTATCTCAGAGAACCCTACTGTGAACGCCCCTACTGCAGTTTTGCATCGATAGTTATATATTAGCAGACAGTTTCCACAATAACATCAACTTTTTTACTCGTTGGTATTTTAGGCTTGAACCTCAGGGAATTAATATTCGGTTTTCCGTTCCGTTTGCATGTTTAACAACATTTGTAGAAATAAACAAATACAGTCCTTGCAGAATCCGCCGAAAAAGAGAAGATAAATGTGGAGCTTGAGAGGCTGAAGGTCATTAACACACAATTACAACAGGAGAAAGAGTTGCTGGAAGCGCAGTTAACAGAGGTAAGATTTTAGAATACAAAGTCAAAGTATTTTATTTATGGTACATGGTATAAAATTTGCGTTGTATCACTGTGCTATATTTTGCCTTGCAAGGCGTACAAATTAGGCGTTAAAAATTACAAATTAAATAAAACTGTTTCAAACAAGTAACGTCGTAAACAATAAGAATAACAAGTGGATCGGACATTTTTTATTTTATGCTTCTGTCATCTAAAAACTCATTGATAGAATAGTAATCCTTTTCAATCAAGAATTTTTTAAGTTGCGAGTTTAAAATAGTTTATGTTGGTTATGTTTTTTAAAGTTTTTGGTAGTTAATACTGTCATGTATTGGTATGAAATGTGTGTGTGTTACTAGACGGTTGAAGATGTACCGATAACTAAATGGGTAATTCGGGCGCCAGGTACATCCTCAATAAAAACAAAACTCGGATTCACTACCATTCGGAGAGAATTAGGCTTTTAATCTTCTGGTGGGAGGCCATGTGAGGAAAATAAAAGATTAAAAATATAAGTCAAGCTTTAGTCTTTAATTTATCCGGCCCGCAGTTCATGACCATGAGATACTTAATAAAAGACATTGTTTAGAATATTAGAACTAGATAATATTGTTGCATCTTTGTTTTAAGTTTATGGAAAGAATAAATTAAACCTAATCCAGGCGGGGCAATGCAGACCAGTCCAAAGGGACTCCAATTTCGAGGAAAAGGAAAGTAAATATAAAAAATAAAAAAAAACGCCAGGCGGCTGAAACAAGCGATTAAAATCATTAGATTTATGACTTTTTGAGTTTCAAACACGAGGTCACGTAGTTAATTTTGAGGGAAAACTCACCGTTTTTTTTCTTGTAGGTAATATGTTGAGTGCGCCTCAAAACATCAAAACAATTATGTGGGCGAAAAATCACTTCAACTGTAAAAGAACAATGACAAGATATAAGGAACGAAAACCCACATGCGTTGTCACGCATCATGTAGAAATCGAAAAATGGATTCTTACCGGAAAATATGTAGCAATCCTATTAGAAAATAAAGGATGGACTCGTTCCTTTCCTTTTAGGCCATTATAGGGCACAAATTAGCGGCTATGGGAGCCGATTAAAAAAATAAATTGGCAGAAACAAAAATTGGCTGCTCGCTAAAACATCGTCGGGTCAGAAAGTGTCGAATGCAAATCTGACAGCTCACTTTTTAAAAAAGATTTCCTTACTTGGCTACACGACCTTTTAGGAACGCCTTCACATTATCTGTTCGGAAATCGCCTAAAAGCGAATCATGTGACGAGACGATTTCGACTCGTTACAATACATAACATAACTTAATCAGCCTTTTAATGTTCCCACAGCCGGGACTCAGGCCTCCTCTCTAGGAGGGAAGATTTTCTAGATTTTAGAATATTATTGTTATTTTCTAAATGTGTCCTATTAAGTGTATTCATACCGTACCGCCATTAGTAAACAGCTTAATTTTACTTGCAACAATTTATTACTCTATGGAACTTCAACTTGAAGTTACATTATTTTCACCGTATAAAGCTTCTAGCGAAACTTACGCAATTAGGAGTAATGGAGTAGTTTGTTTATTTTTATTGATGTGTTTTTTTAATAAATAAAATACAGTTAACGTAGCATATATATGTAAATTAAGAAAACCTGACCCCACGAATTCTGTTGGCTGATAAAACAAAGATTGGTGCGCGATTAATATTCTTGTTTATGTTGGAATTTTTATGGTTCAAACACATCCATTTAGTAGTAAGTTAATGTTTTCTCACAACCTTTTAGAGTTCAATAACGCAACCAATCCTTAAAAATAACAACCTATCAAATTAGAAATAAGCCCGGCTTGTATGAAGTCGACGTAGTTTGTGTAGCAACGATTACTTCTAATAGCACTGTTAAATAAGCATTCTGCAACTGAAGAAACACAGGGGGTTTTTCCAGTAAAAAAATCTGATACGCTACCTCATTCCATCCAGAGCGGGAGAAGTTTGATGATTGATTTTCCATCTAAAAAAAAAGTAGAATGTTTTTTGTTTATTTATTTATTAAATAAACAAACTATCTAAATAAAAAAACAAAAACAATATATTTAAAAAAGTCATCATCTTACGGCTAACATTTACCTAAAAATCTGAAACAACACTTAAACTCCATTACAAAATAATGGAGTTTAAGTGTTGTTTAAAATTAAACAGACTTAGACTTAGTACAGTAACAATAACTAATATTTAACGAACTTATTACTTAGTCTGCCATACCTTGGTAGATCTGTTAATTGACTGTGTAATTTAAACATATTGCATCGTTATTCGCAGGCTCGTGCATCGTCAGAAGAGAGTCATAAGGAAGCCTCACACTACGCGGCCGTAGCGAGGGACTACCGCGAAATATGCGCTAGACTTGACAAACAATTGCATAATATGCAGGTCACTATAATTTGTTTTTGTACTTTCATAATAAAATGCATTATTGTACCTTTTTTTATACTCACCTTACATTTTATACTTTTGTTAATAAAGTTTATTTTTCGTTGCAGGACTATGTGAAAGACTGCGTAAATTGCAGTCTGAAACTGGCGCAAAAAGATAATAAAGAAGGTAAGGTAGAAAACTCCACCTCGACACGTTTACACGCTATTAAGAGCGGCCAACCCGAGATACTTTTCCATACAACCGCCCTTACTTGATTATGACGTTATTACACATCTTTCTCCAGATATTTTGCGTATATTGTCTAAGTTTCTATTGAAATAGAAACATAGTTTGTGTAAAACTAATCCAGTAAAGACCTCTGAAAGTCGGCTATTTTGCGTGAACTTTGGCTCTTCATAATATACTCACAAACTAAAAACTATAAAAAAAAATATCTGTAGAAACTGCACATTCGATCGAGATTCTGAATGACGAAATTTTTTTCCAGAAACTTTTAATGTTTAAAAAAAATTGTGTATTTCGGATCAAGTTTTGTGAAATATTCGAGTAAATGACAGAATTACCGAATGCCAACAGAGTTTTCAGGAGTTCTCTTTTTTTTGGCGCAAACTCTTTATCAAACATTGCTGAATTATTTGGATGAAACATCAAGCTTTTAAACTATTCTCACGTTGACGATAAACGAGTGAGAAAAGGCCCTCTTAAAGAGTTAACACAAAATAATCAAAATTCCACAATTCCTTACAGAGACAGAACAAAAGGGTGACGGCAAGGAAGGCTCGAGCGAGACGGAGGCGCGACTGCGGCAGCGCGTGCGCGACCTGGAGCTGGAGCTGGCGCAGGTGAAGCTGGCGCACGTGCAGGCGCAGTGCAGCAATCAGGTAACCAACTAGATATAAAGCTGATCGATTTTGAACGTTCGTCTGAGCGCCTAAAGTTGAAAATTCAACATCGCATTTTTTTCCAGGCATTGATTTAGATGTTTACTTTTCGGGAAAACGGGTATGAATTTTCCAAAAGTAATGCTATTTACATTTGAAAAATAACTATTGATATTTGAAAAATATTCTTGGGGATCCAAGTTATCACGTTACGTGCTGCGCGGCGATCTCCCTGACGGGGTCAGCGTGGACTGCTACGCAGATGATACGCTGGTCCTGGCGCGGGGAGAGTCGTACTAGGCGGCGGTCGAACTAGTGACACGCGGGGTTGCGACAGTCGTGGAGAGAATCCAAGAGTTGGGACTAGAGGTGGCATTGCACAAGTCCGAGGCCATGTGCTTCCACGGCCCTCGGAATGCGCCACCATCGGGTTCCCAACTAACGGTAGGAGGAGTTCACATCGGCGTCGAGTCGACGATGAAGTACCTTGGACTTGTCCTCGACAGCCGATGGAATTTCGAGGAGCATTTCCGACGTCTGGCTCCCAAACTGGATCGTACTGGGGCTGCCCTCAAGCGGCTCCTGCCCAACCTAGGGGGTCCAGACGCCTCCTGCCGGAGGCTCTATGCAGGAATCGTTCGGTCCATGGCCCTTTATAGGGCGCCGGTATGGGCGCCGTCACTTCGAAAGCGACCGGCGGCCAAGCTGAACGCAAGCCAGAGGGTCATGGCCATCCGGATGGTGCGGGGATGCCGCACGATTTCCCGCGAAGCAGCGTGCCTCCTTGCTAGCCAACCACCGTGGGAATTGCAGGCAAAAGACCTTGCACGCATGCATGATCTGCGCATGGAGATGCAACGCCGGGGCGAAACTCCGCTGCCGCGCCAAGTAGCGGCATGGCGGAAAAACTTCCGGCGGGATCTCATGGTGGAATGGCGACGGCGACTGTCGCAACCCAGTGCTGGGCACGCCTTAATTATGGCGATAAGTCCCCTCTTTGAGGAGTGGCTGAAAAGACCTCATGGCGTCCTTACTTACCGCATGACGCAGGTCCTCACCGGGCATGGTAAGTTTGGGAGGTTCCTGTACCGGATCCGTGCAGAAGAGACGCCCGGGTGCCACCATTGTGTGGACCGCCCGGAGGACACGGTGGAGCACACGGTAGAGGTGTGCCCCGCTTGGGCAGAGCACCGCCGTGTCCTCGTGAGGGCGATCGGCGGCAGCGATCTCTCGCGCCGGGCCTTGGTACAGGCCATGGTCCGGAGCGAGGAGGAGTGGCAGGCGGTCGCCTCCTTCTGCGAAGCAGTAATGCTAGCAAAGGAGGCGGCCGATCGCGTGAGGCAACGGCAACGGTCCTCACGCCCCTACCGCCGCCGGGATTCCGATCCCGATTTCCGGCCACCGTAGGCGCGGGCTTGCGGACGGCGAGCAATGGGTGGCTCGCCGTCCGATCGTCCGGTAACCATCCGGACCGAGCCCAAGTCGTCGACGGCGCGTAGTGTTCCACGCGCGCCTCAAGGAGATGTCAGCAACCGTAGGGGCCCAACAGGGTCGAAGCCTACTGGGGCCATGAGTGATGCGAAAGTGACCCCCGAGGCCCTGGAAAAATAAAAATGGCAAAGAAGGAACAGGAGTGGGTTTTTAGTCAGTAAAAGTCTGACACTATCTCCCGCTCCGCCCAAGAGCGGGGGTTGTCATTAGATGATTTTCCCACCAGAAAAAAAAAAAAAAAAAGTTATCACGTTCATCATCATTATATCAGCCGAAAGACGTCCACTGTTGGACATAGGCTCCCCAAGAGTCGCCACAATGAACGGTCCCGTGCGTCTCGCATCCATCGGATTCCCGCAACCCATACCTGGTCATCGGTCCACCTTGTAGGAGGCCTTCTAACACTGCGTCTTCCGGTATACGGAATCATTGTCACGTTCATTGCTGGACACAGGTAGATGCTTTTTATTCATTTCGAGTTAACGGTACTATACAAAATCCTAGTTTAGTAGTATTCGGAATATGGTAATTAAACCAAAAAGTTCTGCATCGCGGTATCGGTGTTCTCCGCGCGATTATAAAGTACACAACAGAATCCAAAATCAACTATCAAGCAGTTGCCCTGACCAAACCTGAAAAAACCTCAGAAATTTTTGATACGGGGCCCCAGAGGGCCTGGTTACGCCACTGACTCTTGATATATATGAAAAAATAAAATGTCAAAATATTTTTTTATTTGCTAAATTAAATACTTTTTAGCTGTGGTAAATTTTTTTTTTTTTTTTTTAATTAAAATGTGTTCAGTAACAACGAAGTTATAAAGTTTCAATGCTGCTAATAAGAGAAGTGCGACATAGTCTTTGACGTCAAATAAAGTACAGCCATAGAAAACTGCGTATTGGCGAGAGAGACAGCTTTTTTTTTACCTTCACATAAACCAGTGCGATTCCACCTGATGGAAAGCAGTGATGCAATCATTGATGGTGAGGCGCACTAGCTTATTAAGAGTCCATTCACTCTAGCCTTGAAGACACCTAAATTATAGTTAAACTCACCTAAATTATATCTTGTTTGCTTTTCCACCAATTTTGATATTGTTGTCACAGTTAGTATTCTATTTTTGTATATTTATTGATAAACTGGTTATATACAAATATTTTTATCATGCATATCGTACCCTTATTGCAAAACCGCATGAAGATACCCGCAGGACAATCAAGGTCGCCGACATAGCCCCGAAGAATCGCCAAACTAAAGTGGCAGTGGGCAGGGCACATTGCTCATAGAACGGATGGTCGATGGGGCCGAAAGGTTCTAGAGTGGCGACCGCGCACCGGAAAACGCAGCGTTGGAAGGCCTCCCACAAGGTGGACCGACGACCTGGTGAGAGTCGTGGAAATGCAGTGGATGCATGACGCACAGGATCGGTCGTTGTGGAAATGCTTGGGGGAGGCCTATGTCCAACAGTGGACGTCTTTCAGCTGAAATTATGATGATGATGATGATGATTGCAAAACCTATAATAAATATAAACTAACTGCAATATTTTACCCAAATTAAGTTAAAATATAGCTATCGATTCGTCTCATCAAGACGAATCTACAGGTAAAACCGGTTATTAGCTACGACACTTATTTACGAGTACAAAGATAGTTTCGGCAAAAATTAAACTTAACCTACACATTTGATCGAATATAATAATATATATATATAAAAGCGAAATGCCACTCACTGACTAATCACGAAATCTCAAAAACTGTAACATCTACAAAATTAAAATTTGGCAGGTAGGTTCCTTATAGGGTGAAGAAACCGACTTTCACGCGGGCGATGCAATATTCCCTATTATGTACTACTCTAAAAAGATCCGTACTTCCTATGCCATGAATGTAACCGAATGGTCTTACATCAGGAGCTGAGCCATCAACTGACTGTGGCCCTCAACGAAGTTCAGTCAGCCGTCAATCAGAAACAGTCCGTCGCGCCCTGGCTAGTGCGCACGCTCGGTAAGAAACATCATATTTGCAGTTCCTAATCACTAACCAAAAATTAAAAAAAAAATCAATGGTACACTGGTACTTGATTTGGCGTATTGTCTAAATATTCGCGATATATGGGCAATGTAAAATATACCCTAGTTCTATTATGTTACAGTTTGTTTTCAAATAGCGAAATAACGTAAATATTTGACAAATGCGCCATTTATGTCACTATCTTCTTATTGTTTCAGTACTATGAGTGCTTTACAGTGTTCTGATATAAATGATATTTTTTTTATGCTGTAAATCTCAGCTTTGTTTTGCAACTACGCTTTATACGCAGTAACTGCGCAAAGCAGTATTTAAAAGACTAGTATTTAATCTCGCATTGTACACAGTGCTTCGAATTGTATATCAAATAATTTATTTCATATTGAACAATTTTGGCGCCCCTTTTTAGACGAGATGAAATCGCAGTTACATATACTTTTATTATTTTAACCCCAATACAAATAAGTTACTAAGTTCTATCTAATCATGCAGGTCGTTTAAGAGATGTTGTCAATCGACTTTTAAATAATTCGTTTTTATTGTTTAATTTAAGAATCCTTCTGTGATTGGGAGATTACAACCTTAAATAAGGGGAAAACCAATGAATGAAGACGTCAGTACATTTTTTAAATTGTTTTTTAAACATTTGTCTTAGTCTAAACAGCATTACATACATATAATAAGAAACAGCATTAAACTGTCTGTTTTTCTATTGTTCTTCTGTGGTACAATTTTCCATAATTTTCACTTGTTAACATTTCTTCAAAAAGAGCTCAAGAGAAGTATGCGCTTTGGGAGTCATCATGTCTCTTTAGAAATAGGATTTTGCAATGATCCAAAATATAGCTATTATTGCAACCATGGACTGTTGTAAATTAACTTGGTCATAGTGTGTAATTATGAAATCAACATTTTAAAGATTAACAACTCGACTCAAATCCAATACCTTAAAAAAAATTGAGTGACAGATTTTTTTATCTGTGACGCGATGTTCGTACAAGATCGGAAACACGAAGATTACCGAAGAGCATACTTTATCTGCTTTACTTGAACTTACATCTCTGTAACGATGTGTCCAAGGATTTGTAAAAATATTGTTTGTTTTGCTTCATTGTAGGTCATTAACCAGAAATACCAAGTTACCAGTTTGGAGGTGATTGCGTTATCTATTAATATATGTGCTTATGTGCTGCTTATTGTCGTAGTGAAAGCCGATATAGAGAACTATGCTAGTCATATAGGGTGACTGGTAATTAGTGACCGATATTTAAACACGTGAGTACTCATGATTACAAACAACTTCCCCAAAGAAACTTTTTTATATACTCACTAGTTTGTAGGTACATTCACTGATTAGCTACGTACACCTATGGGTTTGCAAGCTATCACTATTGATTGGTACGACCGCGACGGCGTCACGCGGCCAACAGCTGAGCGGTCGCAGGCGCGCGCGCGTATTTAAACAGCTGTTTTATTATTGTGATAAAACTAATGAAAATATAAAAAAAGTTTCTTTGGGAAAATTGTTTGTAATCATGAGTAAAATCATGTGTTTAAGTGTCGGTCACTAATAACCAGTCGCCCTATACAACAGGTTACAATTAACTTAATTAAAGGTGGTGATGTACATGCTTGTAACTGGCACAAAAGTAAGCAAGTAATCAAATTCAGAGTGGTGGATGTCACTATGGCATGCTAGTTACTTGCATATTTTAGAACTCTGCTCAGTTATGGATATCTGACATGTGATGGCTATAACTAAATCTATACATAGTACAAAACAAAGTCGCTTCCACGTCTGTCTGTTTCTTCGTTTTCATCTTCTACAACACGCAACGGATTTTGATGCGATTTTTACTAGTAAATAATCCTTCTCGCAGTCGGGTGAAAAGAGCTCTAAACGCGGAAAGTTGGTGTAAGTTGGGAGTGAGTTGCAACACATACAGATGCTGTATTTATAAGCCCTTTAAGTATTTGTACTAATTAAAAATTAGTGGTGTATACTAATATTTTAAAGACTAAACATTTTCATTTTTGTTTGTAATTAAATAACTCAAAAGCTACTGACTGGACCGATTTTAAAAATTCTTTCAGCAGTAGAATGCTACTTTATCACTAAGTTACATTACATAGGCTATATTTTTTTTTTACATTTATGTAGGCGAAGCTACTTTAGAATAAAATTCAGGACTCAACGTCAAAAAGGGTCAATGGGTGCTTGGGACTTAACATCATTACGCTATTAATGTTAGAAAAAAAATAAAATAACAGGAAGTGGGAAACATATAACATGGGAACTGTAGAAACGTGTTAGTGATAATGTTTGTCTGTCTGTGTGTCTTTATAATCTTCTCTGATTTACTAAACAGTGTTTTCTTTGTCATTTTTTGTCTTTTATTGTGGTTTTCTGGGGTTCGAATTGTATTTTGCTCTTTTCACGTATTTATAGAGTAAAATATTTTAAGCTACCAAGTAAGAAGCTATTTAAAAATCAAAAACTTATTTGAAAATGCTAACATCCCACATTATTCCAAATAGGTTCCATCATGGAAGCGGCGCAGAACCGACCGTCGTTCCAGACGTACCTCCCAAATATTAACCCTGACCAGCCAGCAACGCCTCTACACAGACAAGGATCATTCTCGGGCAGCCAGGGCCACAGCCACGCGAACCTACACCGCCGCGACTCGGAGCCCTACAGCCCCGACGTCGTACGGAGGAAGAAAGACCTCAACGCAACGAAACGGCACTCCATGCTCGTCGAGTCCAACCTCACAAAGGAGGCCAAAGAAATCAACCGGAGAAGCCACGACGTCACCATCGTCAAAAACCTCTCGATGGGTTGACAGCACCGCTCACACGCTCCGGTTAGTACGATATTATGAACGAAATCATCATTATTATTATGTTTCGTATTATTTCGGTGTGAAACGAGTTTGTAAAAGAAACGTATGCTGTATGACACACGCTCGCTACAGTTTGCGACGCAAGTTGTAAAGCTATACGAAAGTAGTGGCGACGAGTGTACAAGTGCACATAACCGTAACACTAGTCATAATGTAATATAATCGAGCACATTACATATTGTTTACCGATTCGATAGTATTCTAGATGTATTGGTTACCTTTGATGCCAGTATGTACTCTGTGTCTGCATGACACGTCACATTGAGTTTGCACTACCATTCCAGTGAATAAATTAATAGTGTATGAATCTCTTCAACAATAGGAAGGTACCTTCACCCATTTTGATAATGATTTAGTTCATATTTCGTTGCATCTATGCAGAGTTCAATTTTGTCACAGTATATGTAAAGTTTAGTTATGTTCAATAGCCAAAATTTACGCAACAGTGAGTGCCTTCCGGTTTAGATTAAGTAATATTATAGACATTATATTTATTGAGAATTTCAGTATTTCACACGTATTCATTCAGCCATTTTCTTTTCTATGCTTCATCTCAAAAATATTTATTACATATCAAAAGAAAGCAATAAAACATAACGATGATAACCAAATTATAAACCAGTTTTTTTTTGTGATAGTATGTAAATCACACAACAGTCACAGTTGACAGGGTTTTACTTGGTTTAGGTCATAAGAGTACCTACCTACTTTGTTATGATCGACTTACTGAATGCGTATTAAATCCATAGACATCTAGAACAGACGCGAGCCGTAATGAACTGGTGGGTACACTAGAGGAGCCGAGTACGAGCGGAGTACGCGCCCAGCTCACATTCGTGTAATGTCGCTCGTGCTCGGCTCCACTAGAGGCGCTCCACACTTACACGAATCGACTCGACTCGTGCTCCGCTCGTGCTTGGCACATCTAGTGTAGACCCACTTTTAAACAGTACCACATTTATTCATAGACAATCTTCAATACTTCTCAATATTACCAGTGCAAAATACATAAAAAAATAACTAAGTGATTTCGAAATGGTTATGGTTGCGTAGAAAACGTTCGAGCAAATAGACAAGCACTTGATTTGAGGGATATAAAGAAGTGTGCGATATTATTATAATATTATTTGTTTTATATTTTGGTTGTCATTATAATTTCTTATGAATAAATAAATACATTAATTTAATTATTTACTGTTAATTGATAATTATTTTCGTTTGTTATAAAATTATAGCTTATAATAATCGTCATAGGGTAACTGAACGTATTAGAAACTATTTTGAAAAAAAAAAAGGTGTAACAATTGTTTATGGTGTAATTCGATTATCTATAAGTGAAAGACTATATTATGATGTATTTATGAAAAAAAAAAGTATAACATGAATAAATAAAGGCTTTGTAAGTTTTTTCTCGTAAAGGAAATTGTAAAAGTTTCAAAAGTTTTTTCAATAATCGGGTTCGAAACGAACTGGCTATAATTTAATTCCATAGTAATAAATACCGTATAAACACATCATCTATATATTATGTATTAAATATTTAATTTCCTATTATTAATCACATCTTGCTTATTCCTTACAATATGTCCAAGACTTTTATAAAATACGTTGCTCCACACTCCGAATTACTCCTGTTACATGGCTGCGTTCATAAACATATAAACTCACATATACATGATATTCAGACCAGGAACATGTATCTGTAGGTCATACAAATATTTGTCGCGTGCAGAAATCGAACCTGCGGTACGCAGCCCAGCAGCCAATCACTCAACAATTGCACTAAACGTACCGTTAAAAACATAGTAACTGCCATAGAATAGTTGTGTAAATGTTGAAACAAAAATCGTTTTTTTCTCGTCTGTCTTGAACTCTTGATCCACTTTTTTTTTTAATTTACTTTCTTATTATGAAAATTATTATCTATTTTTTAATATAAACAGAATTACTGACAAAGATTCTGATATTTGTTGATGATACTATGAAACTCATTTAACGCTCAATTTACAACGTAACTATATCTGTTTAACTTCATATAAAATTCAAAAATAAATTCACCTTAAAAAAGTAGTGTAAAGGCACTCTTACCTTTTGCATCTCAAATTATGAAGACATTCCTGTCACATCTTTAAGTAATTATTAAAAGTTATGTGTAAATATATGTTACATTTTTACCTTAACAGTAATCAATCGCAAAATATCACAGCGCTTATTATTCACCCTTTAACCGCTGACGTGGTTTTAGTGTCCTATTCGCCAAGGTCGTGTATTTGCGACTGAGTACTCCTTAGGGCCTGTGCACACCACGTTTTTTTAAACGCGCCGTTGACGCGCGTTTCTAGCGATACAGACGCACGCGAGTCAGACGCAGCCTGTAGACCTTTAATAGGATAAAAGCGCGCCGTCGACGCACGTTTTTAAAACGCGCGTCCACGGCGCGTTTAAAAAACGTGGTGTGCACAGTCCCTTAGCTCTTCAATACCCATAGGTGACAGAAGAGCTAACGAGGTGGAGTATTTGGTCGTGGATGTGCGACCCTGGTGGAATAAACGCGAGAGTGTTTGTCGAATATTTCCGACAAAGCCGGTTAAAAAGTTTAAACATTTAATTAATTAATGTTATTTTTCGTTGGATGTTTAATGTGTAAGTTAAAAGGTATTAAATAATACTTTATGCTTCTCTCGCTCTCGACTCTATGGTATTAACTCTCGCTGTTTGTGTATTAACAACACATGGGGGATCATTGAAGGGTATTCTGTAATAATTACACTTCGCAGATACTCAACTCCAAAGCGAACATTAAAGGCGGTATACATTTGTCTGTAAGGCCTACTGTATACGGACGCGTAGCGTCATAGACGCGTATTCGTCATTATACGCTTGGTGTACGCCTGCGTGAAGCTTACATGCAAAACTATGAAACTCTGTCGACGAAGCAGTAATATCATGCTTTCGTGTCGTTGTAAGCTGCGAGCAGGCGAACACAAAACGTATAATGACGTATACGCGTCTATGATGCCAGTGCACCACAAGTTCTGCCCCCCCTAGTCAAGTTACGCCAGTTTCGTTCGCGTCGAACGCCTCGAGTAGGCGACGCCTCCGATTCTTTTGTTCTGACCACGTGACTGAGCGTTGAGATGACGTCTTACTTGGCAAGGGGGGCTGTGTATATGTCATTATGGCGTTCAAGCTACTTGCATATTTATGTGCTAGCTACAGACATTGTATCGCTGCCAGAGTGAGTTGCACGAACTTACTTTAACGATAGTCAATTCCTAATCAGCAGTCAAATTTCTGGTTAAGTGAAATGTTGGTTGTACCATTTAGCTCTATTTAAAATAGCGTCACAAATACGATAACTTAAACTGGGTTACGGTTAAGCAGATGACAAATAATTATGACGTTTTTTGACAAAACTTTAACGTTTAGATGATGGTGCAACCCACTCTTAGAATTTCCAATTGATTTATAAAATAACACTGATATTTTCTGTCTGAAGTAGTAGGACATTTTAGGATTGCTACACACAGAAGTGGACCCGGCGTTAATCGGCACAGTCGAGCGGTTAAATAGAAAATATGTCTAGATAAATGTCATAAGCCGATTTTGTTGTTATGGATCGGCTTTGTCGTTCCACAAATACTGCCGAACTGATGTGTCGACCCAAATGAACTACCCGGTCTGCAGGAGCCGGGCGGGTCGGCTTTGTTGTGTAGCAACCCTCATTGCCAACATAAAAATTGCATGACATTTTACCTGCAAGTGTACATTTGTAAATGTGGCCCCTATTATGTTATTTCCTAATCTGTACCTGTAGTTCTTATGAAAATGTATTGTTTACTCATAATTTTAATGCTAGCTGTTTAAGGCTTTTCGAAGATATTATATAGCAGCGTATATCATTTGATTGACAATAATGTTTTATATCTGTGGTATGTATGTATATTTGTTGAAGTGTAGCAGATATTTTTTTTTTGCGTTGTTCCATTGCGTTGTAGCCTACGAACTATTCTTATGATTGTGAAATTATTCAAGTTGATCTTTCCTGACGTTTGAATTTTCTGGAATGTTTAGTACCTACCGTTAATGTTGTTCATTGGTTTTTAAAAGAATAAAAAGTACTATTGTCTTGAATGGAATGACTCGCAGGGTTAGCGAGTATTGAATGCTGTGTCATCTTTTGATCAAGAAAGGTTACGGACTTGATAACCTGAAAACAGTCCAATCACCTCAGGCAAGTATGTAGTTTGCTGTGACTGTTCAATTAATACTTGGAAATTAGTTTATCTTATATAATATAAAAAAGATACAACTTTAATGCTCATAACATGACCGTTCGCGATGTTTTAGCAAAAAAAGAATAAAACTGTCGTCATTTATGCCATGTTGTATAATAAAGATACTACACGATTATTATGCCTGTTTCGTATAAAGGTTTCAATTATAATTTAGTGTTGTTGCCACGTCACGTCTTATTGTACAGAACTTATTTTGATCTCTATTTTAATTATTATAACAAAGTATTTATTAGAATTCTGATATATAAATTATAACATTAATAATATGATACCTATACAATTAATATGTATTTAATTGCTTGATTATGAAAAAAAAAACTTTATTTTATATTATCGACTCGAACTTTGCTTTGCAGTAAAAACCTCACCAATGTTTTATCTATAACTACAATATTGTCTTTAGTCAAACTTTGTGATAATTTAGTTCAAGTTGATGGCAAACTTATAAAAATAGAGCGAAAATATTATAAAAAGAATTTTTGTCGTCGACTTTCCTTCGCCATAACTATTCTGTACGTATAAACAGCTGCTTAGCAATGTTGTAGATGATTATGTTCAATAGTGATGTAGTTACATAAACAATAACAGCTTTATAAATAACGCCGATATCATTAGATAGTGATGCAAAGTTTAGAGTGAGTTGTAATCGCTGAGAAATGTTGTTTTAGTCTGTCATTTATGAAAATAAACATTTTACAAAGACTGTTTCTGTTTTATTTCTATCCGAGTTTGTCCCAAGACGATATTTTTTAGAAGTGTATTTATGTGTTGGCACTTTGGCCTAAAGAGCTTGTTTTACTAAGGGCGGGTTTCGCAATGCACATTTATTTTGAGTTGAGAACATCTCAAACCTTACTTAATGCCAAGTTTTGACAAGTTTTCAGCCTTCAGTAAAGTTAAAGAGATATTAAACTTTAAATGCTTATATCGGAAATCGAGTCACAAATTACTACCTCAATTTTTCGTGTTGAGATTGTTTAATTTAATAGCGCCATCTATTGACGAATAGAATATACGGCGGCACCTAGCGTCGAGTAGCACAAACGTTAGTGACGAAAGGTATAAATAGATGTCACTACTATATTCGTCCAACCGCAAATTCTTTTTGCGTTAACCGAGTTCTAAGCAAAGATAGGGGGAACACCTGCCAGGGCTACGTGATTGTTCGAAAGAGTCACCGCGGCCTTGAAACACCAAGGGCATATGAAGGAACACGAGTTCGTTTTAGTTAGTAAAATCTGACACAGCGGGAGAAGTTCTTTGATGATTTCCAACCCAAAAAAAGGGTGAACACGACTTTTCGCTCAGCATTTTTAGCTTTATAAATATTGTGGATTAAAGTTCCACCTGAGCGATTATGAATAAAATAGAGGCAACAAACCGTTGGGCCTTAATGCCTTATACACAGAATGTTATACCTTTAAGGAATACCTGTTGTTTAATAATGCCTTACTAAACAGAGTCTATGTACCACAACCCAGCCTATTGCAATCAACAGGCCACAAATAAAAACGAAATGTGTGACGAAAACATACAGCTGATGAAAACCCAAATGCACCTGCTAATTACCCCTTCTGGAAATCTAACCTAGGACCCCAGGGACCAGAGTCACAGAGGACTTGTAGGTATAAGTCGAAGCTATTTCATAATTATTAGACTTGCAACGAATAGTATATTCGGCAGTATACCGAATACCGAATATTCGGCGAGGCCCCTGACCGAATAGCCGAATATTAGGCAAAAGTATTCGGCTGGATTTTAGCGCCAAAAACTTGTACAGACGTGATTGTTTCGCGCTCCTTTGTTTTGTTCTAATGTACTCATCGCCCGCGCGCCCGCTGTTGCTCTGCGCGGTATATTGCTAACGCACTGCATGTTTCGACAAGTTCATTTCGTGGATATCGTATTACGTTAAGTACAGTTTATTGTGCTCTCTTAGTTTTGATCTGTTTGTAAGTGTGATAGTGTGAAATTTAACAAATAAACAATTAAATAATTACGAACGTACTTTAATAATAAAAAAATCGATTATGGCCTTTAAAAAAAAATCGCCTATATGGGCATACTTCGAGGATGATGTAAATGACCCAAAAAGTGCCGTGTGTAAACTGTGCGAAATAAAAATTTCTCGTGGTGGCGTTGGAAGAAAGGCGACAACATCGGGAATGTTAAATCATTTAAAAAATAAACACAATGAAGAATATCATAAGTTGGTACCCACGTTCCCTAAGGGGCAAGAAACTAAAAATCAAGATACGAATGTAAGTAATAAACCTTCAACGTCAAAAATACAATTAACTCTTGAAAAATGTGCAGAAATTAATAAACTATGGGATATTAAAATATATACGTAATCAATCGATTTTAATTTTTCATTTTACCAATTATTTCTCTATGACAAAATATATTATTTAAGTATTCGGTATTCGGCCGAATAATATGTAGATATTCGGTATTCGGCCGAATATAATAAAAGCAGCCGAATAGGCCGAATACCGAATAGTAACCGAATATTCGTTGCAAGTCTAATAATTATATATCACTTCGATGCCGGGGGTCGTGTGTTCGATTCCCACCCAGGACAAATGTTTGTGTGATGAGCACCATCATTTGTTGTGTCTCGGTGTAATTTATCTCTATTATGTATGTATTTAGAAATATTTAAGTATGTTTATCAATTGTCTAGTACTCATAACACAAGCTCTGCTTAGCTTGGGACTAGACGGCGTTGTGTGATAGTTGAGTGAAAAAAAAAACTTATCACAACATAATCAGCGTTATATTGTTCCCATTGCTGGGACTTATGACTCCTCTCTAGGAGGGGGAAGTATAACACGCCGTACAATGCGTTCCAAGTAAGAATAGGATCGATTGCCATGTTGTGACGTCACGTCATACTGTCAAATCGAAGAATTATTATAGTAAGCAAAACAAGGAATTTTAAAAATATATTTTATTTACGAACTGTGTACGAAAATAGTTTAATCAGAATCCAGTTCTTCAATTTTGCTCATCTCTGAGTTCTTCAATTTTGCCCTATTTCTTGCGATTTGACAGTATGACGCGACGTCACAACATGGCAATCGATCCTATTCTTATTTGGAACGCATTGTATTAGATTTTTATTGTGTCAGTGTGTTATTCATAATGCGCCTGCGTTTACGATGAGGTAGGTACGAATGGTGCCAAGAAGCGAGCACTTTCATTTTATTACGGAAGAACTTACTACTATGGCTTCCGCTTACGAAAATTGCCGATAAACAATGTTTATTATGTTTTTAGAATTACTATATCTTTATATAAGTATATAATTCTTATGTACGTGTGTTTGTCATATAACTCCTCCTAAATGGCTTGACCGTTTTAGATGAACTTTTGTGTGTATATTTGAGTGGGTCTTTGGATAGTTTAAAAATGAATTTGAACCAGTCAGCGTCCGGGATCGCTAGTATTATTATAGATTTATAGCATCATCAAAAGGGCACGCCATAATTATGACGGTAAGTCCCCTCTTTGAGGCGTGGCTGGAAAGACTTCATGGCGTCCTTATCGGCGTACTCACCTGACATGGAAAGTTCGGGAGGTTCCTGCACCGGAGGACACGGTGGAGCATACGGTAGAGGTGTGCCCCGCCCGGGCAGAGCACCGCCTTGTCCTCGTGGGGGCGATCAGCGGCAGCGATCTCTCGCGCCGGGCTTTGGTACAGGCCATTGTACAGAGCGAGGAGGAGTGGCAGGCGGACGCCTCCTTCTGCGAAGCAGTAATACTAGCAAAGGAGGAGGCCGCACGTGCAAGGCAAAGGCTGTCGCGCCCCAGTCGCCGGGATTCCGATCCCGATTTCCGGCCACCGTAGGCGCGGGCTTGCGAACAATGGGTAACTCGCCGTCCGATCGTCCGTTAACCGTCCGGACCGAGCCCAAGTCGTTGACGGCGCGTAGGTGCTGTTCCTCGCGCGCCTCAAGGTGATGTCAGAAACCGTAGGAGCCCAGCAGGGTCAAAGCCTACTGGGGCCATGGGTGATGCGAAAGAGATCCCCGGGGCCCTGGAAAAATGGCAAAGAAGGAACAGGAGTGGGTTTTTAGTCAGTAAAAGTCTGATACTATCTCCTGCCCCGCCCAAGAGAGGGGGATGTCATTAGTAGAAATTCCCAAAGAAAATAAAACAAATTGGTTATTTTTGACTTGATTTTTTTTCCTTTCAGACTATGAACATTGATTGTTCAATAATTTACCTAATGTTCTGTTCATAGGGTGTGTAACCGTCCTGTGTAGACGTGTAGTTAAAGATGGGCTAATGATATATTTCGCTTTTAGTATATCTGGGTTGGTAACGCCCCGTCATAGCCTCTGACCGCTTATCACTTCTTTTTAGTGTCTCGATGGCTTTATAAATATCTAGAATCGGCCTAAATTTGGCTTCTTCAGCTTCGGTATCCAATCACGCTCTACAACAGGCTCTACTACGGATAATATAAGGCGCTGCAGTGACTTGCATATGGTTACCTGCAGTCGTCGGTTGTGATTGTATTTGTGTGTGTGAAATATTTAAATGATGTTTGTTTGTTGGTGTTATGTATAGTTATGTGTCTTAGTTAGGTACTTGAATAAATAAATGTTATTATTTTATAATATTATATATTAGGTATTAGTTTTATTACCTATTCCTCTCATTGTCTGTTGTATACCATCAGGTGGAGCGCCTTTTTAATTACCAAAATTTTAATCAAACAATAATCTGCTCTGCAAAAACTTAAATCCGGTCTCTTTTACGAATATTAGTAATTTAGTAGTAAGTATCGTAAAACGAGTTCGTAGTGGCAGCAGTCAGAGTGTCTGACGTAGATCGGTTGATAATAAACACACGATTATTTTCAGCCAACTCGACCATCGAGTCGCTTTTGATTAACCGCTAAAAGCTTGCTATTTTTAAATCGGTTTGGCTTCATCATTATGTTTGAACGTCAGCTGCTGGTAGGTAGGTACCTACCTAATATTGTTTCCCAACTTTTTTAATCCGTTTCCCCAAGTTTGGGTACTTGCAGGACTATGGGAATATTCGAAAGAGTTACCTATCGTGACCCTGGAACGCAAATGAAGGAACACAAGTGAGTTTCACAGAAAAAGTATTTCTATTATTATACACACCTTTTCGCTCCATCCATGGAGGAAGTAGTAGTACTTACTTATTATTTTCCACCTCAAAGAAAAGGTAAGGTCCTACTTGCAAAGAAAAAACCTGTTGTTGTCTTTGTCGCATTGAGAGATGAAGAAAATAGAATTAACAAGCATGCTCTTTTGGACCAATCACCTGAAATGATGATTGTGAAAATTTCTCCCCACGCCAAAATTTCACCCTTATCCTCATTTTTTTTCTATTATCCTCATTTTGGTAAGTATTCGCTCCACGATCTCCACACACAAACACAATCGGAGTTCCTTCATGCACATCCTGGTTTATCGATGTTTAATTTTCTTGCATTTTTTTTTTGTAGGTTCTGCTGTAAAACAATTTTATAGTTCGTACCCGGTTTCTAACCGCGGTAGGGACCTGGTGAGCAAGTTCTTATAGAAACCTATTTGATTTTCATCAGTCTTTCTCTATTCTATTCTAAACCTAAAATAGGTACCACATATATGAATTGTGACGGAGTGGTGCCCGCGACAACATAAAAGACAGAAAGGGAGACAACGTCGTAGATGGGAGGACGATGTTACAAGATTAGCAGGCATCACATGGAGAAGACAAGCACAGAACCGCATTTTATGGCAAACTCTAGGGGAGGCCTATGCTGGAAAGCAAGACAATCTTCACGAACCGGTGTCAGATAGTTGAAGTAAATTTTAATAGTAACTAAAGGAAGAAATGTATGTGTTAAATGATGAACTGATATGTTAGATTGTTAATAAAGGCTATTATTATTATATGAATTGTAAAGCTGACTATCCTTGTGAAAAGAACATAAACGTTTTATTTTAGTATTACAATCGACGGACATTGGCATCAAACAGAGAACAGATACCGAAGCTCATAGACCGTAATCATTTATTTTGTGCCGTAATTACCATTGTGATTTTTCAAAATGACGCAACAAAAACACCGAAAATACATACAAGCTACGTATATAATTAAAAATAATAACACTAAACCTTTAATTTACCCAAGTATTTGACCTTTATTCGCGTGAGAAATGAGCGTAGTTGTTGGAGCGTGTGTTTTTGCCTGTTTACGTAAAAAGTAAGGGCAGGTGCGCTTGCGCAGTACAGATGTAGCCCTGCGTTAGAACGTGTGAACGGAAGTCGTTCCGGGTGGTATACTTCACTCGTGCGAGTTACTTTACTAGGGGTGGCTTGTTTACTAGGCTATTTATTATGTCTAGTTAGTTTCCAGATCGTTCTGCCGCTAGGGCCAAGGGTCTGATTCTGAAAGGAAGACTCGGCCCTGTTACGAAAGGCAACGAAGGAACAGGAGTGGGTTTTTTGTCAGTAAAAGTCTGACACTATCTCCCGCTACGCCCAAGAGCGGGGAATGTCATTAGATGATTTTCCCACCAAAAAAAAAGTACTTACCTACCTAACAAATCAAGAATGCAACTATTTTTTTACTGGGTAAGTATTCTTCTTCATTTTTCAGTGCATTTCCAGTTATTATAAGTACGTTGATCATCAACTCCGAATATTTCTCCTTATCCTTTCCGAGGTGGAAGTTGGAACATCTAGCAATATAAACTCGTTCACGAATGATTCTCAACCACTTTCTTCGGCCAGTATCACCTACTATATTTTGACTTTAATAAAATCTCAGTATGAGCGAGAGGATGCCTTTGCCGAGGGCAATAAAAGGCTAGTATATTTTGTTACCTACCTATCTAGGGCCCATTTGTCGGTTGTCCTACACAATTAGGTATCTCTTGCTCTTACAACAATTTATACCGTACGATATTCGAATGTGTGACCCGCAGCATACAAGCTAAACACTTCGGCATTTCATTTTAATCTGTTAAAAAACAAAGACAGCTTAGATCTAAGATAAACATGAAGCTGGGTAACCAGTCCACTTTGATTGTATTTTGCACAAGGGGTACAAACAAAGCCGATGCTACAATGCAACGACGCGTTTTTATAGAAATATGTAGTTCTAAAACTGCTCAACACATGGACAACTTCTATAAAAACGTGCGCTCTAAGGCTCGGCGCAAACGGACCGCCGACCACAGCCACCGGTGGCTGTCGCACGCTACCGCTTCATTTGTAACAGTGTCAGAAGCGAGCAAGAGCCACCGGTGTTCGGAAACCGCCACATTTTATAACCCGCTCCCTGCTGCCCAGTCGTACGATGGATGATATGAATGTAGCAACATGCATTGAGGCATCGTGCTCCATGGTGACGCGTGCAATACGTAGAACATATAACGGTTAACTGTGCGGGGGGAAGCTGTGTGACAGTGGCGGTTGTCGGCGTTTTGTGTGGCCCGTAGCGACCACAAGTGGCGAGTCGCGGACACCGCTGTAGCGAGTGGCCGCCACCGGCTACACGTGTGCGGTGCGTCTATACAAAATATATGAAAAAGTGTTTTAAGTCGCTGTCGCTGGCCACTAGTGGCTGTGGTCGGTGGCCCATTTGCGCCGAGCCTAAATTGTCGCTCCCGCTTGTATGTGGGGCGAGCAGGGTGCCACTATATGCATATGCATAATGCAAAGCATAGGAAATAAATGGTGTGTAAATATGTGAAGATCAAATTAAAAATTTGCTGGTAGTAAGATAAACTCAATAACACTGCCCGATCTAGGACATAGCACTTGCGATTGCGAAAAACACCGTGTGTTGAGACACAGTATAGATATGTACTGTGGTTGAGATGACACATACAGACCTGCTAATCTCAATACCTGGTCTTTAAGCTTTGGGTACCGACAAAACTTCTAAACTTCAGGTCCTGCCGCCAGCTTTTGAGTAGGTTCGGAGTTCCGCGCAGGCCGGGTACCTTGTGGTAGCTGTTTGTAACGGGCTGTAGGTACTACCCTATCCGTACAACGTTATTTATACCTTTATGGATGTATGTCCCAGTATTTCGGTCTGTTTGTGTATTAGAGAGTACATACTTGGTTTTTATACCTACCTGTACCAGCATCCTCATCCCATCCTCATCCCTAATCGATGGTGAAGTGTATACATCATCATCATCATCATCTTCCTGCCCTTGTCCCATCTTATTTGAAGTCGGCGCAACACGTTTTTTTTTTCCATTCTAGCCTGTCAACCGTCATGCTATCACTAATTTCCTTTTCTTTCATATCACTGTTCACACAATCCATCCATCTTTTCTTTGGCCTCCCTCTCCCTCTCCACCCATCCAAATGTATACTCGTAACTCTTTTAGTAACATGCGTTTCATCTCTCCTCTTTACATGACCATACCAAGACAAACGATTCCCCTTCAACTTTTCAGTCACTGTCGCCACTTTCAAACTTCCCCTAATATACTCATTTCTCACTTTTTCCATTCTCGTCTCACCATACATTCATCTCAACATTCTCATCTCCACTACATGCAATCTTTTTTCATCCGTTTTTTTCACAGCCCAACATAAAGGTACCTAGTGCATTAATAGCAACGTTTGAAGATGCAGACAGCACTGGGCCCGCGTGGTGGATTACGGCCCATTCCCTCTCCTAGAGAGGAGGCCTGAGACCCAACAGTGGGAAAGTTATAAGGCCGACTATGCTATGCTATCCTATGTACAGCCTCCAGTTTGATTATAAGAATGGTTTTATCAACATCTTAAAGAGAATGCTTGTCTAAATGTACTTCTATTCAGCCACCATGAAAGACAAAGTTATCTTCGTCCAAGTCAATGTTGTTTATTTTATAACAATTACTAAATATAATCACCCCCATTTTATCTAAAAATACTATCCACAAATCAATCCCAAGCAAACAAAGAATTATAAAACCATGGATTACCATCGGTCTTTTGAGATGCATACATAATAGGGACAAAATGCACAGTAAAACAAATAAAGACCCAACCAATCAGATTTCAAAATTAACCTATTTAAGATATCGCAACTTATGCAACAACATGCTAAAAAAATTAAAAAAAGAATATGAGGAAAAGGAATTCGAAAAAGCTAAAAACGACCCCAAAAAAATGTGGGAAGTAATCCGCAACGTAACTGATACCAAATGCATACGCTCGACATCAACAGAGCTTTTGACAATTGAAAATTCTCCTACTAAATCTGTCAATACAGTTAACACGTTCTTTGCAAATGTGGGTATAAATCTAACCAACAATATCTCTCCCCAGACTTTCCCCCAAACCGCCAACAACGATCAACAAGGTACGGGTAACTCAATGGTTGTCCTGGAAACGGATGAAGAAGAGGTTAAATCAATAATAAGCAATCTCCGAATCAATAGTGCTACCGGATGGGACGGCATTCCATCAAAATTGCTAATACACGCTAGTCACACCCTAGTTCCACCTATCACACATATATGTAACCTGGCAAATCCTCAGGTACATTCCCACATGCCTTGAAAAAGGCAATTGTACACCCAATCTACAAGTCTGGGGACAGAGACAAGGTCACTAACTACCGCCCAATATCAGTCCTCCCAGCGATCTCCAAGGTTCTGGAAAGAATAATGTACAAACGCCTGAATAATTTCCTCGACAAACACAAAATTATTTCCCAAAACCAATTCGGCTTCAGACGCGGATTGTCAACTGAAGACGCAGTGGCATCCCTACTCGACTTTGTGGTCGATAGGGTTGACAATAAATTCAAATGTTAAGGAATTTTTCTAGACCTTTCAAAGGCGTTCGACACTGTCTCTGTCCCTCTACTGATTTCTAAACTAGAAACCATCGGAGTTCGAGGCATTGCTCTGACTCTATTCAGCAATTTTCTCACCGATAGGTTACAGTGCGTTAGGATTGGAGAATACATTAGTGACGCAAGTAATGTGGTTGTCGGCTTGCCACAAGGAAGTCTTCTCAGTCCCCTTCTTTTCAAATCTACGTCAACGAACTCTGTCAGCTATCCCTCCCCTCCACAAAAATAATAGCCTACGCAGATGACACAGTAATTCTGTCGTATGACCGTGATTGGACCTCAGCAAAAGAGATTGCCGAAAGGGGACTCAGCGAAGTGATGCTATGGTTGGGAAAAAACAACCTCGCCCTAAACGTAAAAAAAACCAACTTCATTACCTTTGGCTTGAGACCCTCCACCCTTCCATCAGATGGTTCTTTATCAATAAAAGCACACAAATGCACCAACCTCTCCATCCTCTGTTCATGCCCCATTGTTACCAGAGCATCAGTAATACGATATCTCGGTATTCAATTAGACTCCTGTTTATCCTGGAAACCACACTTACAGGCAATGACCGCACGAGTACGAAAACTAATTTACCTATTTTAAAAAGTAAGAGTATCTGCCAATAGCAACATCCTTAAAATCGTTTATTTAGCACTATGCGAATCGATACTAAACTATTGCATCACGGCGTAGGGAGGGGCTGCCAAGACCGATATTATTCAAGTAGAGCGAGCACAAAGAGCAGTTATAAAAGTTACCTTAAAAAAACCTTTTAGATTCCCAACACGGCAATTATACGCTGAGTTTGAAACATTAACGGTCCGACAACTCTATATCCTCCGCACAGTCATGAGAAAGCATGCAACCCTTCCGTATACAATAAATAGCAGCCCATCAGCCAGAAGAAGATCTAAACCGCCATGCCCCACAACACACACAAACACCACGTTTCTTACCTAAGTGCACGCATCTACAACAAAATATACCAAAAGCTAGACATTCACTCCCAAAATACATACAAATGTAAAAATATAATTAAAACGTTTCTACTAACCCTAGATTATGACGAGACAGAAGCACTGGTAAAACCCTCATCCACATAAATCTTTAATATTATCATCATACACACGCGCAGACACCATCACATTCATACCATCACTTACACACACACACATAACATCACACACTACCTCTCACACACACACTTTCTCACACATACTACTCCAGCATGCGTACTCACACGTACATAAATTATTGTTATTGTTACACGTTTGGTTCATCGAATTCTGCTAATTGTAAAAATGGACGAATGATTGTCCCCTATAACACAGGACTTTCCTAGCATAGGAGACATTATTCACAAAATATGTAAAAAGAATTCAAACATAAATGTAACAAGTCATGTATTTTTTTCCTTTCTTTGGACAATAAATAATTTATTATTATTATTATTATTATTAATTTAAAATAAAATTTGTTGATTAAGTGATGGAGTGTGTCGGAATTGCATAACCTAATTCCATCTAGCCCGTTCCATCAACGGACCAGGCGTACGGCAATGCGCCACCGGTACATGGTGGACATCCCACCTATACGCACAAAAAGTTTTGGAACACATTCATTGTGCGTACAGCTAAGGAGTGGAATTCCTTGTCCGAATCTGTCTTTCCTGATGGCTATAACCCGGGAATCTTTAAGTGCATCAGGTATGTTCGCAGAGGCAAGCGTCGATGGTTTTCACGCCATCATCAGACGGAAATCTGCCTCTTTGCTCTGCAGAGTACGGGCTAGCTCCAACTCCATCCTGAAAACAATAGCGGGGAGGTACGATTCTCCTCTGTTAGGTGATGTTGTTCACAGATGCATCATGAACAACCACCTTGTTTTAAAATAAATAGATAGATTGTAAGTTTATTAACATAGGTTTAAATTTTTCTAAATTGTTTACTAACCCATATGGACATCCATATGGGTTAGTAAACAATTTAGAAAAATACTAACCCATATGGACATCCATATGGGTTAGTAAACAATTTAGAAAAATTTAAACTTCACTTATCCGAATTAAATATTTTTTTTTTTTTTTTTTTTTTTAAGTCAAGAGTGAATTTACTTCTAGGTAACCGCGCTCCATCGTCGACCGCATCGTCACTTTCCATCAGGTGAGATAGCGGTCAAGCGCAAATATATCAAGAAAAAAAAAGATCTATGGTATACATTAGGTAGATGTTTCGTAAACTGGGTATTCCTCGAACTGCACCAAATGAAGCGTACTAACATTACCCGGGAATTAAAACTAGGGCCGAAGTCTTGCTCAGTAATGCTTTTCTTTATTACCTGTCTAAACTTAAGCAAATACCATATCTAATTATTTTTAAATACAAAACTTTGGGCCATGCCTCACTGGGACGCCATAGCGGCGTAGTGTTCCCTGCCAGAGTCTGTGTTTCCTGATAGCTACATACAACCTAGGGGTCTCTAAGACAAGAGTGAATAGGTCTCGGCAAGCGCGTTCCATCGTCGGACACATCATCGCTTACCATCAGGTGAGATAGTGGTCAAACGCGAGCCTATCAATAAACATAATTATAATTAAAAAAACCTAGGTCAAGATGCCAAAAAATGTATGGATTGGCTGCGTGGCCAACAGTTGCTAGGTGAGGTACACACTACACACCATAGAACTGCATGCATTTACTTGGTTCCGAGAACAGCTATCTTGACAAACCAAAAAAATAGCTACAAAGAAGTTCCTGATTAATTACGTCAACGACTTTCCTTCTTCAATACATTACAAGTAGATCGTAATCAAAAGATAATAAATTCTTGCCTTTTCGCTCCCATCCATCTTGTAAAGTGAACTTTCAATAACAATCATAATTTAAAATCTTATTATTTGTTGTGTAAGGACTACGGAGTCAACTATTTCATCGATAATAAAGTAAGTACCTACCAACCTTCTATTACCTCACCTACTTATTTGGCAAAAGCATTTAGTTAGGTGACAAACGTGTACCTACAGAAGAATTATATACATAAAGATACCTAACTGAAAAAAAGCTTCAGACTTTTATTGACTAAAACCTACCCGTGTTCCTTCAAATTCTTCCAAACAATCCCGCATCCCAAACACTGACACCCGGTTTCTGAACAGAGAATCTGAAGTTGAGAACAAGTTAAATAATACTTTATGTACCGGCAAAGGTAAAAAAGATAAATCGTCAATGACAGATATTCATGCAACGATATCTCAGCAGATATTTAACCTCGGATCTGAGTCATATGACTTGAGCGGTCTGATAACTACTTGATAAAATATGTTTTTATTTTTTTCAGATCAGCTGGTAACAACAGGTTTATTATCATTGTTTTGTTTGAACTTTCAACTGGTTATCGAACTTTGAAATGACACCGGACTCTTATCTCATTAAAAAGTTAGAGGGGTACCCCCCCGGGTGGGATCTTTAAGTCAACTGTGAATAGGTTACCTCTCGGCAAGCATGCTCCATCGTCGACGACATCATGGCTTGTATACATATATATATATATAGATAGTGATCAAACGCGAGTCTATAAATAATAATAATATAATTGTAAAAAATGTTGACAAAAGACTAAAAAACTAAAGTTTTTTCCCAGTTAATGTGTTACAATAATAGAAATATCTAAAGAATAAATAAATACGAAAAAATTAATCAATAAAAATTCAGAAAGAAGCATGACAAGATTTGATTTTAACTACCTAATTGTTTTAACATTATTTCTATACTTCAAAGTAATAAAAATAATAAAGAGGTTACTTGCAATGAAGAATGTAGAATAACGCTGACTGAAATTCATGAAAAAATACCCTAAAACCATTGACAAACTCGAAAAGAAAATAATAAAAAGAAAACTTTATGGCATGTCATGTTTTTTTGGGCGCAAGTTGCCAGTGAGAGGTGCATTTTTTAGATGATTGTCTAAAAAGGTTTTATGAAAATAGTATCGCTATAAGAAACGAAATGTGGATTCTCACAATAAAGAAAACGTGTGTTGCTGTTATTCTGCAAGGATTTTAGGAACAGACCATTACAAAGTACTCTGTGGAACAGACTGAAAAACATCACACATTTAATTCGTAGCGGGGAGGAAAACCGATCTTGTCCGATGAAATACGAAACAAGCCCGAATCAATCGGTAAAAGAGGAGAGTATCAATCGTTCACGGTTCACGCACACTATGCACCCTGCATGTGTGCGATCATCGCTACATAGACATGGGATATTGGAGTATCGATCGGTTCGGTACACTACCTGGCGTTCATGCTACCCTAGTACTTTCCGATCGGGCGACCATTATCGACGATTGGCGATACTTCCAATAGCTTCGATTCTACATGACGTGTGAACCACGTGTGGAGCTCATGTTTGTAAACAAAAGATAGGAACTCAGTCGACTCCTAAGTTTTTTTTTAAATGTTTTCATAGTGAGATTGTAGCGAATATATCGTGATGGGTTAACTAGAGTGATGAGCTCTAGGTACGGTTCGCGTGACTGAATTTCTTTATTAGCCATGCCTTGCCTTCCATGAAAAGCAAATTAGCAAGCTCTCGTAATAATACACTTGAACCTTCTGGAACTGAATGGCCAGTATACTTTGATACTTCACTGCGGCGTTGCTTCTCAAGACGAAACGTCAAACTCCATATATTTCTCCTAGTTCCAAATTCAACCACGTGTCAAGTCTAATTGGTAGTAGAATAATTTCACCTAGTAGTTCGCACGAGTGAAACCGTTGTCACTGGTTGTATAATTGTGGGTAACTCTCACGTAAACGTATTAACACCTGTTAGTGAAATTAAGTCTTTAGTTATGAAACGGTGGGAACCCTTTGACAGTGAATAATTTATTTTGTCGCCTTTCGTATCTATTGTTATGGAGAAGTGAGAGGCAATCCGTAATGATGACCAAATGCTTTTCTTAATCATCCTTTGTAATTATCTCGGACCTTACCATGATGTGTTAAAATGTCAAGCATTTGAGTGAAAAAGAGGGTTGGAGCTTTATGCCCTATACACCACTAGTTTTTAATTAGTACAAATACTTAAAAAGGGCTTATAGAAAAGGTCTTGTTATTATTTAAATAGTCTCAATAAATAATATTCATAAACAGCACAGTTATTAGCGTTTGTTTATATCCCAAAATGTCACTCAATTTATGGAAATATTGTACAGGCACAATTGTATTATTGATTATGAATGAAAAACAATGGAAAAACACTGCGCGTAGTATTTTCTAGTAGCAATTGTTATGAATAATTGATTCAATTATGAATTTACCAAATAAGACACATTTTCGTGGACCATTTTGGGATTTCGTTTTTTTTACTTTTGACTAAGTACATAAATAGGTATGATTAATAACGGGTAATAGAGCCCAATTTTTTTTTGTACTAATCAAAAACTAGGGGTGTATAGATCTATCCCTGTAACAGTTCAGTTTAGGTCGTCAAATGGATCGCGTTAAGAGCACGAGCTCTTAAAACGATCCATAAAGGGGCAGCTACTACGAAGTAGGGCCCTCTGGGTATTTCTTATTGTGAGGAGGATTGAGTGAGGAAGCCTTTAGAAAACTTTAGTATATTCTCTCTTGGCATAGGTCTACGACACACAGCATCGTCAACCGTACTGTATATTATAGTAATTTGAATTATTCATGCCCAAACAGCGCTAATCAAACACAGTTTTCCTTACCACTTACTTACTGTTTCAAATCCGTACCACGTCTTCATAACTTCGTTTCTAACACCACTTAAAATCTCTCCAAACAATAATTCTTACAGTCACGAGATCTAAGGGAACCCTCAAGCCCAGTCCAAATCGTTTTGATCTCGCTTATAAGTAACTCCGTAAATAGCCAGACAGACAGCTATTGGTTTATTTGTGATGAGTTTCCTAAATCTGTACGTCTGGTAGAGGTTAATGTTTGCTAAGTGGGTTTCGAGATTTATCAACGCTTAATGAATCGGAGAATCGAAATGATTGGAATGAATTAAGTCTAGATTTTTATTTATTTATTTATGTACACATAAACACTTAAAATCGAAAAGAACAAACACAGACAGAAGAGTACAAAGGTCCTGCTTATTTCTAACAAAATTTCTTCCACCAGACCTGCGACAGGAGAATTGGATGACGCATGTAGACGCAGTGTGTATAAATAATTTAGAAAAATAATAATAATTAAATAATAGTCTATCTAAATTAAATCATATAATACATACACATATATCAATAACAGTAAATGAAAATGTACACATAAATAGATACAATACATGAATTATAAAAACACATATATCTAATTATTTGACTAACTTTTTGAAGCCAAATGTATTTTTAGCGTCACGCATCTTAGCTGAGTTCCATAGCCGTACCGCATGAACAGAGAAGGAGTTAGAATAAAAGTGGGTTTTATGTGATGGAAAATTGAGATTGTATTTAAGGTGGGCTCTGCATGGGGCATCAGCAGGTCGAGTGAACGAAAAACGATCACGAAAGTAGCCAGGGTATGCAGGGTTGAATAGGATTTTGTACAAGAGACATAACACCCGAGTGTTCCTACGAAGACAGATAGGGAGCCACTTGAGATTCTTGCGGAATTAAGAGATATGGTCAAATTTTCTTAGGCCAAAAACAAAACTTGTTGCAAGCGCTCAAGCTTATTTAATAGTGGCATCCAGGTAGCAGGCATCAGCTTATTAGATGATCGGCTGAATTAGAGTTTGAGCTAAATAAGTTTTGGTTTTAAATGGTCTTAAACAGACAAAAAACAGTCTTAAATCCCTTCAAAGGAAGAAACCTTTGAAGGGATTTAAGACTGTTTTTTGAAGACTGTGAAAGGAAAAGCGTACCTTACGGCTAACCTTGTTTACCTGCGCTCGCGAAGAGAGGTGGCTGTCAATTAAGACACCGAGATTCTTAGCTGTGTCAGTGTACGCAATAGTCGATAAGGGATAATGACGTCAACATAGTAATGTTACGCGCATTGCGATAGTATTGACTACGTATGATCATAGCCTGGGACTTTGAAGGATTAATCTGTTAGCAGCAAGACTAGGCTCACTGATTGATATTCCAGGTCTGCTTCAGTCAATGTAAAGTGACGATAAAGCTGCAAATCGTTTGCGTAAAGATGGAAGTTGGAAGTAATAACCTTAGTAACAGTATTTATAAATATAGTGAAAAGAAGAGGAGAGAGAACGCCACCCTGAGGATCACAAGCAGTGAGATCACACCCATCAGAGAAAATCTCATCAAGGCGGTCACACAGAGAACGAACCCGAAGATAAAAGTCAAACCAAGCTAAAACAGAGAAAGAGAAGTTAATAGACTCAAGAACTCCAAGTAGTATGTCAAAATCTACAGAGTTGAACACTCAACTGAAGTCAAGTAGAACTAGTACAGTAAGAAATTTGTTGTCCATAGCCAAGCGGATGTCGTCAGTGATTTTCAAAAGTGCAGTGTGACTATGACCAGAGCGGAAGCGAGATTGATTGATAAGGCGAAATAATAGAATTTGATGATAGATGTCTGGTGATTTGACCATGATTGTGCATGGTTTTCGAGAACTTTAGAAAGGAAAGGCAAAATGGAGATGGGTCTGAAGTGAGTTAGGGACGATGGATTGTTTATCTTGGGAAGTGGTATTATATGAGCCTGCTTCCAGGCCGAGGGAAATGTGCCAGAGAATAGGGTATAATTAACAATATGAGTGAGAATTGGTAGCAGTTGTGGGAGAATAGGAATTATCATTCTCGAACATAGATTATCATGGCCCACAGCAGAAGAGCAGATAGCAAGGAGAGATTTTTTGACATCGTCTTCAGTGACAGAACTAAGATTAAAAATTGGACAGTTCGGTAATGACATTTTGGAAAGCTCAAGCAGAGTGGAAGTTTTAACACTTGAGTTCAAGGAAGAAGATAAAACTGTTTATTAATATTATTATTAGTGCTCAAGTCTACATCTTTACAGGTAACAGACTGAGATTTGCCAATACCGACTGTCTTTAGGAATTTTCAGACATCAGAGGAATCTGAAGAATCGTGGAAATAGCGTCTATTTGCATCTCGACATAGACGATTGCAGTGGTAACGCAGAGTTTTAAAGTGAGCAAGATTCTGCTCGTGGGTCTACGTCTGAACCTACTCTTAGCTTTTTCCTTATTGGTAATAGCGCTTATAATTACATCAGTCAAGCGGAGCAGGATCATGCTTAATTTTAACTCGCCGACGTAGCGCATGTTTATCATATAAAACTCAGCAATATAGAGTTGAAATAGTTTACCTTTTCGTCGACAATGGTATTTTCAATGACGGAGGACCAATCGATATCTCCTGCATCACGCGTCAACGCCTCTATATCAAGTCCATTATAATTACGCAGATAACAGAAGCGAACGTCGCAATTTTTGATCGAGTTGCGACGCTCATTTGTTTCGTCTAGATTCTATAATAAGGAGGATGAAAGTGAGATTAAAGTAATTTTATTGGAATTAGGAATAAATTGTAACACTTAGTTACAGGAAAGAAATTAAAAAATCGAATGTTAAACAAATTATGTGATAATCCCTTGAAAATTCATTCAACCAATCATAGCAACGCTCGTTTAATTTAATTTATGTATATGTTGGGCACGCTACAATTATGGCGGTAAGTCCCCTCTTTGAGGAGTGGCTGGAACGACCACATGGCAAGTTCGGGAGGTTCCTGCACCGAATTCGTGCGGAAGACACGCCCGGGTGTCGCCACTGTGTGGAACGCCCGGACGACACGGTGGAGCATACGGTCGAGGTGTGCCCCGCTTGGGCAGAGCAACGCCGTGTCCTCGTGGGGTCGATCGGCGGCAGTGATCTCTCGAGCCGGGCATTGGTACAGGCCATGGTCCGGAGTGAGGAGGAGTGGCAGGCGGTCGCTTCCTTCTGCGAAGCAGTAATGCTAGCAAAGGAGGCGGCCGATCGCGTGAGGCAACGGTCCTCACGCCCTAACCGCCACCGGAATTCCGATCCCAATTTCCGCCCACCGTAGGCGCGGGCTTGCGGTCGGCGAGCAATGGGTGGCTCGCCGTTCGATCGTCCGGTAACCGTCCGGACCGAGCTCAAGTTGTCGACGGCGCGTAGTGTTCCACGCGTGCCTCAAGGAGATGTCTGCGAAACCGTAGGGGCCCATCAGGGTCGAAGCCTACTGGGGCCACGGGTAGTGTGAATGCGAAGCCCGGGGCCCCGGGATGAAGGCAAAGAGGGAACAGGAGTGGGTTTTTAGACAGTAAAAGTCTGACAATATCTCTCGCTCCACCCAAGAGCAGGATTTGTCATTAGATGATTTTCCCACCTTAAAAAAAAAAGTATATGTATTTTTGTCAAGCGTTGTAGTTGAAAAACTGTGGAACGCTTCGACTGCGCCAATGTGAGTTAAACCTATCACTGTAGGCGGTTTAATAAGTTACAGAAAGTAAATTAATTAATTTCTGGTTTTCTATCTTAGAAAGCTACAAATCACTATTTAATGAACACTACTATCGAGCTAAACACCTTTCAATAACATTATGTTTTGTAGGATGTTATTATCTCAACCTTATAAAATGTAGCAATGAAAAAGCACAGTAATTCTTATAGCTAAGTTAATAGGTAAGTTCTGCAGTCTGTTAGTTTCAAACTCTCCCACAAAATTAGATAGTGGTATTTTTTTTTTTTTCGATTGGGTAAATCATCTAATGACAACCCCCGCTCTTGGGCGGTGCGGGAGATAGCGTCAGACTTTTACTGACTAAAAACCCGCTCCTGTTCCTTCTTTGCCAGTTTTTTTTTCCCAGGTCACTTTCGCATCACCCATAGCCCCAGTAGGCCTCGACCCTGCTGGTCCCCTACGATTGCTGACATCTCCTTGAGGCGCGCGTGGAACACTACACGCCGTCGACGACTTGGGTTCGGTCCGGACAGTTACCGGACGATCGGACGGCGAACCACCCATCGTTCGCCGTCCGCAAGCCCGCGCCTACGGTGAAAATTAGATAATGGTGCTGATGAGTTATTATGAAATGGTGATTATGCGCTTAGTTCGGACCGTAGAGGTTTAAAAGACAGAGAAGAGCAGTGGTGGCAAAGTGGCAACGCCCCGACTTATGAGTACGTCGCGGGTTCCAACCCGGGTAGGCGCTTTACTTTGTGTAATTTATTTCATCACCACTGCTATGAAAACGGTGAAGGAATCCATCGTGAATTCGTGACGAAACCGCGCGGTAGGTCCTAAAGCCAAAAATACGAAGACATGTTTACAAATTCAAGTAGTTTCATTTGACATGGGCACTTATAAAACGTCAGAAGCTAGTGCAGGGTTTATTAAGATTTATTTTTATTTTGTCACTGGCAGTTCAATTCCTAAAGGCGGGTTTCTGAATGTCAAACTCTAATGACGAATTTAAGTAGGTACCTAGTTTGAAAAATACTCAACTTCAAATGCTTGATTCAGAAATCGGGCGTTGGTCTTATTTACACGATTACGAATCACGAATACTACGTCCTAAAAATGCAAATTCGAAATTAATCGTTCATTTTACGATATTATTTTGTGAGGATATTAGGGATTCTAAGCCTATTTCTTTGCATCGCTATCTTTGCACTCTAAGTAGACATACAAATATGATTGAAAGTAAAAGTAATTCCTACATAATGCCTCATAATCATAAGAACTATAATCTAATTTCCAATGTGTATTAAGACCATATTGCGGTCTCATTTAAGCAATCATCTTGGATAGAGTTTACAAATGATGTGAATTAAATTGCATATTCTCTTATTCATAGAAAAACTCAACACAATAACTGTCAATTTTCTCATATCAAGAACCCTGCCATCAAGGAATTGGGCGGATATGATCGACATTACCCTTTATGTACAATACGACTTTGACCAACTTTTATAGCACTATCTCTTTCATATTCTACTGGTTAAAAAGAGACGGTGTGGTATGCAAATTGGTCGTGTTCGCAATCGGCACTTATAGTGTCAGCCACGCATTCCGTAGGTCAGGGGTCGAGAACAGTGGGCACGACAGTTAGCTTATTTGGTCTCAGCACGCGATGATCTGGCATTTAAGGACTTGCGTGAAGCTAGCTTTAGTAGCGGCTAATTAGGCATACGTTGTGTGTGCCTAATTAGGCGAAAATAAACACTGAAATATTTATTACCTCGTTATTCTGAGATTTAAAGCTTAAAATGTTGTTTCTTTATCCTTGGATCCAACTAAACCCCAATGGTATGTTTACAGAATTTTGATGAAATTTATCTTAACTAATATTATAAATAAAGAGGACAGATTTGTTTTTTTATTGGTTTGTATGTTACGATTTAACTAAAAAAATACTGGACTGATTTAAAAAAATACTTTGACCATTATAAAGCCACATTTTCACTGAGTAACATAGGTTTTATTTTCTATTTCTAGGCGGGCGAAGCCGCTGATAAAAGCTAGTGTTCACACATATAGAAATATAAATTCAAAAACTACTTGGAATGTCTTAAAATCTTACATTTTAATTAGTCTATATCCATACTCTACTCGTTCGATTTCTCATTCAAATCATGCTGAAAGTTGATAAATAGCTTAGCTTAATACCGAAGGTTGGCCAAACCTTCCACATTACCCATGATAGCAAGTGTTTGCTATGCGAAACGGCCCGTACCGTGCTATATTTTAGCATGCAAATACTACTGCAATCTCGACAATATCTATCTGTATGTTAGATTTCAATAATCATTACTTTGGTTCATAATTGGTGCATAAATCAAAGGCGCTATTTATGATCTAACTAGGAGCATTATTTTAGTTTAGAAGGTCGTTTTTGCTTTATTCTAAGTGGACCGTCGAAATTGCTTGCTGTTTATTGGTTTGAATTTCATCTATTTAGGGTGACGAAATTCAGTTGGTAGTAGCTATCGGAGTGTCATTTTTGTGATGAGGGTTCTTGTAATAAATTTTGATTTTATGGTGAACTACTTTCTACTATCGGACAACCCGACGTCCGGCGAGTATCCACCCTTACGTTGTTGAAACCTCTACGGTTGGGACCAAGCGTTTCGTCTCGTCGTTTATACCGCGTGCATCGAAGGACTGAAACAATTTGCCTGCTGCGGTCTTCCCGTATGTTTATAACTTGGGTGTCTTCGAGGCTAGAGTGAATAGGCTCCTCACCATCAACGATTGCATCACTGCTTACCATCAGTGTTGCGATTGCAGTCAAGCAATAGTTTATATTATTAGAAAATTCACCAACCATCTGCCACATAGAGGTTAGATATTCTTCTACAAATTTAATCATAAAGAAATAGGAATAGCATTGTGGTTGACTCATTGTTGTTTTTTATATCATGCCAAAGCGAGTCAGAATTTCGCGGATCACTTTAGGTCCTTTCAAAGAACATAAGACAAGTAATCCAGGGACTTTCTGGTTAAGAAACCGTGTACCTACCTAATAAATAATTTTAAAAAAGTGTGTCTTTATTCATTTTTCAACGAAACAAAAGATACAGAATGGGTCTCTAAACTGCGGTTATATAATTTCTTTCCTAAAACTCTCAATCAAACCGCGAAAGCAATAGATTAGCGGTTAGTCAGTTAGCCTGATCACCCTGTGATTGGAGATAGGAAGTAACATACAGGTGTAAATCTAAATCGTTACGCTTACAAAATTAATAATTGTTCAAAAGCTCACAGTTGGAAAGCTACCAAAAAACTGGTAGAACATACGTAACTTTTTAAGTTGAAAGTCAACAAAAACTACGTAACTTTTAAAAACCAGTAATTGTGTGGTAGTTAATAATCATAGAGACGGTAAAACAATTAGTTTACATAATACCACAAGAAACGATGATCGACAATCGATTTAAGATAAAAATCTCTCGAATATCTTGCGAAATAGATCCACCGTTCATAAATCGTAATCATAATAGAGTAATAGTTACGAATTGCACTTGTTCCGATTTCGAAAGAGAAGGAAGGAATGTTATTGGCCATTCTATGGTTTGATCATATTTCTATTACCTACTCTATGGGTGGTGGTAGTGCTTTGTTATAGCTAGAAGAGATTGTCTATGGGTTATCTAAGTCATAATGCGAAATGTTTTTGAAAGGTGTGTTAATTCCGTTCCAAAAAATAATCATTATGAATTCAATTTTAATGTCATATTTTACACAGTTATCTAATATGTACTTTTTTTTTAAAATTTGATATAAACTAGTGCTTGACTGCGATCCCATCTGATGGTAAGCAGTGATGCAATCGTTGATGGTGAGGCGCACTAGTTTATTAAGAGCCTATTCATTCTAGCCTTGAAGACACCTAAATTATAATCGGATGGGAAGTCCTCAGCAGGCGAATTGTTCCAGTCCTTCGATGTACGCAGTATAAACGACAAGGTGAAACGCTTAGTCCGGACCGTAGAGGTTTTAATCAACGTAAGGGTGGATACTCGATATTTGATTGAAATAATGGATGGGTTGCGTAAGGAATAACATGAAATAGAAGAAACTAAATGATTTCGTCATGGTTGACTGGGAAGCGTATCGTAACGCCGATTTCATTAGCATGGGATGATGGCAAAAGGATGATGATGATGATCTAGTTGATACACTTGCTGTTGAACGCTATATCTGTTATCAAATGATAAGTGACGATTTTTTTTTTAAGTATTCATATTTAATTTAATTTAATTTAATTTTATAAAAATACTTAACTAATTAAAACTATATATACCCCAAAGGCAAAAACTACAACTAAAATGTGGCGTCATAAAACTTCTCTGCATCGCTGTCGATTGGAAGTGTGCCCAAAAGGCTGGCGGCATCGCCACATTCTATGACAATTCTAAATTTCTGACCGAGGTAAAAGCCAGCCCTTGGGTCATGCGAAGTGTCAACTAACCGTATGGATAATTTTTTAAAAAGCATATGAGCACTCGGACCCCACGGCCCAAGAGTTTTAATTTAAATAAATAAAAATTAAATACTGTTTGTTTCTAAACGCTTCACTTCAGAACGGCTAAACAATTTTTTTTCTTTATTTTATAAACAAAAGACTTTATTTATTTATTTTTATTTATTTATTTAATTATTTAATAACACATACAATTGTTTTAACAGGCATACCCAAGATAACAAATGTAGTCGCAAAATAGCCGCACTCAGAGAACCACCCACAGACTGATCGAATATTCATTAGTGTAGTAGTAGGCAACATACATACATGATAGTCGATGATCAGTCTCAAGCAGCGCCCTGAAGAACTGGCACAAGTTACACAGAGGACAACACACTTATTGTCACCCTCTCAAATTCCGCCAATGTGCAAGAAAAAATATCTAACCGCAGAGAGACGTTATTAAGTATTTCAAACGCCCGAGTCACGGGTGCGAACTTTAACAGATTTGTGCGGGCTACCGGGACTTTAAACAGCCTTTCTCTCGGTCCTGAGCGCAGTCTACTGTTTGGAACGAGCAATCTCAACGATTCCAGTATTTGTGGATTATTTAGGATACCCCGTAAAACCAAAAACACGTACCTACTTTGTAAGAGCGAGATTGCGCCTTACCTCCAACTTATAGTAACCAACCATCCCCATAACAAAGAGGGTTGGATACATAAGTGGATAGAAAGGGTATACGCCAAATTGCCTCATGTATAAGTACCGAGTAAATTTATTCTGCATCTTTTCCACCATCATAGAATATTTACTTTCATAAGGATTCCAGATGATAGCACTCGTTTCCAGGTTACTTCGCACCAATGCGTTATATAACGATTTCACAGCTGCCATATTAGTGAATTCACGGGTTTCACGCATGACAAATCCAAGATTCTTGAAGGCTTTTTTACATACCTGCACGACATGATTTCGAAATGTCAGGTCCTCAGAGAAAGTGACCCCAAGATCTCGCACTGACCCTACCCGCGGTATGACATGTCCTTCCATGGTATATTCGTGACGTCGGGGTATCACGGCTCGCGTAAAGGACATAACATCACATTTTGCAACATTGAAAAGCAAATTGTTCTCTCGACTCCACGCAACCACTCAATCAATGTCCCCCTGGAGCTCTTCGCAGTGCGATTCGTCCGTTATCCGTAAGAACAACTTCAGATCGTCCGCAAATAATAAACACCCTGCGCTTTTAATGACTTCTGGTAGATCATTAATCATTATAATAAATTCTAAGGGTCCTAAATTTGTTCCCTGACTTACCCCCGTAAGGGTGCAATACGGGTTTGAAGTGTAGCCTGCGTAGTCGACAACTTGTTTACGGCCGCTCAAGTAGCTCGAGAAGAACTTTAGAAGGGCTGGGGTAAAACCAACCCTTGCAAATTTATTTAAAAGCATGTCATTATCCACACTATCAAATGCCTTTCTGAAATCGAAGTAGGCGACGTCCAGTTGGGCGCCCGGCTCAGAGTCCAGCACCGAAGCAGCACTTAAAACAATGTTGGATGACTGGTACAAGGTGAACTGGTAAACTGCTGATGGTTGTTGCAGGAATCTATCGCACAGGAATGGATGTTGTGGCGACATATAAGGGAAGCCTATGTCCAGTAATGGACGTCTTTCAATTGAAATAATGATGATGAGTAAAAATATGAGTTTATGATAAAAAAATGCGAAATATTACCGGGAATTAAGGGTAAAAATACGAATTTATCTTTTTATGGCTTTTCGTGTGAACTAAGTATTATTAGACAGAATAACATCTATCGGGTCAGCTAGATATTGATAAATACGGTCAACGTGTTACACGCATTATCACAGGAGAGACAATGGGATGTTTATGTCAGTAGATTAGCAGCAATATATATTATACTAACACACAGATTTGGTTCCCAGCCAACGCAGTGTTTGTTTTGTATATCCACTACGGAGAAGGCAAAACAATCATATAAATCTCAGGAATATAGCACTTCAGTGAAAGATTAACCGTGGCCCTGGAACGGCAAGGGCAACTGAGGGACACAGGTGGGGTTTAGTCAGTAAAAATCTGTCATGTCTTCTTACTCCACCCAGAGCGGGAAGATTTCTGACCTCAAAAAAAGAAATATAACACCTAAATGAATAGCTTCAGATTTCTCCCTTCTTACTTCTTGAACTATAGAAATGCCTGCAGGAAGTCACGATTAGTTAATTAAAGTCACAGATAATAAAGAAACAAGTAATAGTTTTCATTACGCCGTTAATTAGACCACGTCTACGGTAGAACAATGAATCGAGAGCGGAACAGTGGTTATCGTAACCGACAACCGCCCGTAAGCAGTAATAGTAATCACAGAGAAACGAACGTTTGTACGATTGTTCTTAGAAATGGTTCGGTTACTCCATTTCTTGTTCACAATTATAGCGATAACAGTTTTTCATTATGCGAAGTATTTTGTTTTGATGTTGACCTGGAAATTCCAGCTACGGCAGAGTAATATATATATTTCTTTTGAATAATCGGTCAAGTGAATATTTTAGCCGTTATCATTGTAAGTGCCTCGGACTAGTGAAACCCAGAATGGGTCACAATCAGCCACGTATCAAGAGTAGCAAATGCTACAAATGTGCTTGGGGTAGGCTTCGCTTGGACGGGTAACCACAAGTCAAAGTACAAGCCAAGCCATATGAAATTTTCCATAAAGACATATAGATAGGCCTGTCTGAAAATTAGGTCCCTGAATTAGGCCCTTGGTGTGTAAGTTTGCTACAGGTTGAGCCCGTAGCAAGCTACACACCAAGAGCCTAATTCTGTGTAAATTATAACATACTAAAACTCTTAACTTAATTTTCAGACAGGCCTACAATGTCTTTATGGAAAATTTCTGTTGCTTCTGGTGAAGTTATTGTTAAGAACTCCATTATTAGTACCTCTGTTGTTTGATATGTGTTAAATGGATCTGAAAATTTAAATTTACTGTTAATTTCGTAATCTTTATAAGCAGTCACTCCACAACAATTGTTATGTTCTTATGCTTGCTCAGATTCTCATCATTTCAGCCGATAGACGTGCACTGCTGGATATAGGCCACTCCCTCCACTAGTAACGCTACAATAAACGGTCCTGTGCGTCTCGCATCCATCGGTTTCCAACTACCTTAACCAGATCATCAGTCCACCTTGTACGTCGCCGCTTCAGAACCTTTCGGCTCAGATTCTACTGCTCCATTTTCCTCATACCCATTTCAACAGTAAATGTTCTGGTTACATCGAAGCAATCTCTCAAACTCAATGTTGTTACACTTTATAAGATGTCTATCGGTGAGAGAATGGAACAAACCGCTCTAATCCGACAAGCCTGATTTGAAGACCATTATTTATAAATAATATCCCCGTGTTATACAACTAGCAGAAAGTTGAGCTATGTTGTTGATCCCTGCTTGAAAGCATTGAGTTGCAATAACAAATTATGTAGCACCTTTCTCTGGAAATTGGACTTAAACATACTTAAGACAATATAGATTGGAGATTGATAGATGGGGCCAATATATAACATTAACTTTTAATGGATTATCAATTTAGTTAGAAGTATGAAGTCTGGCAACAAGTTTATTTGGGTTGTGGTAGTTAATCATTTCTATAATTTCCAATTTCGTTGTATCATTTGGTTAAAATGAACCTTCGATACATTTCTTAGCTGTTTAGTTCTTGTTCTTTGTTTTTCTTTTCGTTAGTACTTTTAAACTTGTTGTGTCGCGTGCCTTTGTGCTTGTGCCAAATAAATGTATTTTCTTTCTTTTGTATCTTACTTTCTTCATCAGTCTTTTGTACGATGATAAGCTTGAACTGTTTAATAGCCTTTATTATTCAAATTGTAGACTGTATTTTTTTCTTTTTATGTAACTTGAAAATCTGCATTTGACTACGAACATTTTTAAATAAAAAACAGGGCAAGTGCGAGTCGGACTCGCACACTGAGGGTTTCGTACAAACTTACCCATGAAAACAGTTCGATTCCCGAATTGAGTTACGAAAATATTTCCGTTTTTTTTTTGTGACGTGCTATAAGATATAACCTATAATTGCTTCATGCAAAATTTCAGGATTGAGAGCGTTGAAATACACGTTTTTTACGACATAAACGTACGGCTGTTTATGTCGCATAGCGTATCTTCGTTTTTCGTTAACTCAGAAATTTTTTTCACAGCCTCAAGGGACCACAGGCATTGAGTATGTGATTTAATTTCAACTCGTTACCTCGAGATAAAGGGTCTTGACAGACAGACAGACATACGGACAACAAAGTGATCCTATAAGGGTTCCGATTTTACCTTTTGAGGTGCGGAACCCTAAAAATTACCCAAATCCGTCCAACCGTGAACAGGATTTAATTTTTATTTATTTAGATATAACTAATATTTTTTTGGTAAGTATAGCATTCAAAAGCAAGTGTATCTAAAACATCATCATCATCATCCTTCCTTTGTCCCGTGTTAATGGAGTTACCGGTGTCTGAGGCATGCTTTTTCTAATCTCTCCTTTTAACCGTCACCCTGGCATTTATTTATTTGAACTTCATGTACAGTGGTGGTAGGCGGTCTTAATGCCACAAGGTATTCTCTACCAGTCAACCATTGGGTTAAAAATACAACACTGTGGTAGGTGTGCACAATAAATAAATAACAGATAGGTATTTAAAATAGAATGTAGTATCGTTAAATTAAGTTGCATAAAATAATAAAAGACGTATATACCTATGCTAATGTAATAAACTAATAAATACTATGATAAATATGAAATCATTATAATTAAGAGAACATTTGACGAAGACCGCACTAAGGTTGAGAGGATTTCAAGTAGTAGTTCCGAATTTTACGCTTGAAGGAAAATTTTCTTTCAGCTTGTCATTCACATCCTGGTATTACACTTGTTAGAATCTTGGTTTACCTGTCCTTTTCTTATTGTTTGTCATTAGGAGATCTAAACGCTTTACAATTTACGTTTCGATCCATCCTGACTTACGATTTTATTTAAGCGGTTAATCATCTAATAATTTCTCCCAATCTAGGTAAAGTGAGAGACTAGAGAGAGTGTTAGACTTTAACTGACTACAGCCCACCTGTGTTCCTTCAGTTACCCTCTGCGTCCCAAGTAGGTACACGGTAACTATTTCGGACAATCCTGCAGCCCATTGTTACGATGACTTACGGAAACCATAGGATGGATGTATTCATTCCCGTATTTAATTTTCCGCACAATTTGTACGTGTGAATTGCTAACAGGAGGTCAACTATCAAGTCAACAATCTAATTGCCGTTTACAGATCCGTGTGGCTGACCGACCTGTGATCTCGATTAGATTTGCCTGAGCTGGTTTTTCGAAGATTTTTAGTATAAAAACTGCCTTCAGTGTAATGGTCATAATCGCTACTGATTAGCATAAGGTCCCGGTTCGATTCGAGGATTTGATTCCCGGGTTATGCTTAGTGTCATCGGGTTTTCTATGTGGAATTTCTCAGTAGCTACCTGGTGACTGGAATAGTGCTCGGTTGTTGGCAAGAGGCTCGACATTGGACTCCCACTCATACGCACAAAACGTTTTGAGAACACACAGAGTCTGTGTTTGCTGATACCTAAAAACTGGGATCTTTAAGTAAGGAGTAAATTAGTTACTTCTATGTAAACGTGCTCAGTCGTAGACCACGTCGTCCCTATCAATCAGCCCCCCTAGCCGAGACCATGTGACTGAGCGTTGAGATGACGTCAGAACAAAGGAATCGGAAGCATGGCCTACTCGAGGCGTTCGGCGCGAACGAAACGATTGTAACTTGGCTAGGGGGGCAGGTGAGGTAGTGGGCAAGCGCGAGCCTATTAACAGTTTATAAAAAGACATATTTACTGGAGTAGAATGGGTGTACTACAGTCACGCCATGGTACTGTGGCGTCTATAGAGATCGCATGCTGTTAACTTGCAAAATTGCAAGATAGTAATACTTTTTAAGGTAAATATTTTGATGGAAGAAGACTAAGCAAATAAAATACTTTATAAATGTTATATAAATAGAGCTTCTAACAATATAATATACAGTAAATTGAACTAGAAGTGTATCATTGCAGGACTGGCCTGTTGGTCTAGTGGTTAGTGACCCTGACTGCTATGCCGGAGGTCGTGGGTTCGATTCCCACCCAGGTCAAATGTTTTTGTGATGAGCACGATCATTTGGTCTGTGTCTGGGTGTAATTTATCTATAATATGTATGTATTCAGAAATATATAAGTATGTTTATATCAGTTGTCTAGTACCCATAACACAAGCTCTGCTTAGCTTGGGACTAGACGGCATTGTGTGACAGTTGTGGAATATTATTATTATTATTGCGTCTCCACTCTCATGGTAACTAAGGCCCCTGTTAGTCATTATAATAAACCCCTGTCACAAACAAGATGGTTTATGTCAGAGTACCTGTCATCACAGCATCGTCGAAGTCAAGGATGACAAATATTTCGCACATGGCCTTCTCATTTCTCTCATCCGTCTCTCAAGTCGAGGTACACTTATCGGTACGTCATCGCATGGCGTGAGACATTTCACGACGATAGGACACAGCACATTTTTGGTGTTCTCAGTAAGTCAAGTCGGTTCGTGAATGTAAACCATAAACATATTATAAAGAGAAAAGGATTTTTTTTTTGTATTTTTGTTTGTAAGTAATGGAATAAACTTAAGAACTATTGGACCGATTTTCAAAATTCTTTCACCAGTAAAATGCTACTTTATTACTGAGTAACATAGGGCCTATATTTCTATTTTCACGCGGGCGAAGCCGCTGGCAAAAGCTAGTGTTTGATATGGACGTGAAACATCAATAGTAGTAGTAGTGTTGATTAGAGATTTAAATGGTAAGTACCTACTTCTATGAAGTACCTACAATTTAATTTATTGAGCATCACGTATCGTCCCTAGTAACGACTAAATGAATTTCAATATAGTGCTATTCATTAGATGAAAATAGCATAGCATAGCATAGTCGGCCTTATCATGTTCCCACTGTTGGGACTCAGGCTTCCTCTCTAGGAGAGGGAATGGGCCGTAATCCACCACGCGTGCCCAGTGCGGGTTGGTTTAGATGAAAATACTAGTCATAAAAGGACGTAGGCTATAAATAAGCACCCCTTCCTACTTATTCATCATCATTATCACCATCATCTTCTTCATCATTCTGCTCTCGTCCCATATTACTCGGAGCTGGCGCCTTTTCTTCAATCTTTCTAAACAATCTTTCATTCTTTAATATCATCAATCCAATATTATTAAATCTTTTTACATTTTCGCTTTTACTCAACCAAGTGCAATGTAAGTGAATCTAAGCCAATAGAAGTCGAAACCTATCAAAGTATCTAGGGCGGAAAATCTGAAAACTAATTTATACTAATATTATAAAGAGAAAAGATATATATTTTTGCATTTTTGTTTGTAACTGTATCTAAAGAACTACTGAAACGATTTTCAAAATTCTGTCACCAGTAAAATGCAATTTTATCACTGAATTACCTAGGCTATGTATGCATTTTCTATTTTCACGAAGGCAAAGCCGCTGACAAAATTTAGTACAAAAACATTTTATTTATTTATATAATAAAACTTCATCCAACATAAAGGTACAAAGGCGTACTTAATGCCTTAGGCATTCTCTACCAGTCAACCAAGGGTAGTGAAGAGAAAACATGGCAGGTGCAAAAAAAAGAAAAGTATAATACAAGGGATCAAATGTATATATACATAAAATAAACATACATAAATATTTCATATAATATAAACCTACATATATATACGTATATATAAATATATATTATTTATATAAGGAAAAATGAAAGGATTTTTGAGACTACTCAAAAATCCTTTCTACTAGGAAATAAAGCCGCAACTTCCACTTAAATGCATATTGACTGATGGCCGTCCTGATGTCAAGAGGAAGCGCATTCCACAGAAGTATGGACATTTTGACTTACTGCTAATCTCTACACTACAATAACTCCTTCAACCGATCGTGAGCAAGATGCTCTTCATAAGAATCATGCACCACCAAATAGCCCACCAATCCATTATCAACTATATCTCTAACTAAGCAAGCTTTACTTTCCCTTGCACGATACATTTGAAGAGTACACTTGTCTGACATTACCATAACATAAAAGCCTGAATAATGAGCCGATATGTCGTGTGAGAGTGATTTCACTTCTGATAAACTAATTGATTTTGCAGATGTCATTTATTTATTATTTATTCAATACTTTATGCACAAACGTACAGCGGCGGACTTAATGCCTTAGGCATCAAGTCCGCCGTCACTCATCGGATCACGTCACTCGTTTTTCTCGGGTCGTCGGTCATTATAGATAACTAGCTTCTGCCAGTGGCTTCGCCTGCATGAACATATAATATAATATATTACAATACAATATAATATAATAAATAATAATATAATATTCACACAACTATCACACAACGCCGTCTAGTCCCAAACTAAGCAGAGCTTGTGTTATGAGTAAAAGACAACTGATAAACATACTTAAATATTTCTAAATACATACATATTATAGATAAATTACACCCAGACACGGAACAAATGATCATGCTCATCACACAAACATTTGTCTTGGGTGGGAATTGAACCCACGACCTCCGGCATAGCAGTCAGGTTCTTATACTTAGGTTCGTATACTTAGGTTCTTCTCCATATAAACTTTAGTTCCCCGTTTCCCCATAAAATTGTTTGGGCTGGGCGTTGATCAGTCAGGTCAGTGAGTGAATCAGCACTTTGAATTTCATATTAACAACTAATGAAGAATATGCTATCGGTGTGGTAACAAAAAGTATTGTAAGGCAAATGTGTTACTGAAATCCATAAGTGCATTTTATAATGTAAAATATGACAAGCTACCTACATACATCAAGAAAGTCCTTGATTGTGAATGGATGTGTCCTTGAATTGGTGGCAGGATTTTTAGTAGAGTATACTTAGTAGTGATCACCTATATTTAAAGGAATTCATATGAAAGTAAATAAACCAAACATTTGTAAGAAAATTACTTGAGTTTAAGAAAAAATTCAACAGTATATTCGGAATTTGAATTTCCATTAATTTAAATTGGATTATTAAATTGCAACAACTGCTTTATAACAATTGTATTCTTTTATGTACTTCTGTATAAATTTGATGATTCCTGGGGTGTTCGGGCATCCCCGCAGTCTCCAGTTTAGTTCCTCAATGATGCCGTCCTGTGAATGCGTGCCAAAAGGTTAGCAGCGTGGAACTCCATTTCATGCCCTTATCCTTTTCTTCCTTCCCATGAAGAGACAAGTTGAACAACGGCAGCACTCCCTCTCATATAAAGTACACATCCGCAATGTTCGAGGTCTGCAACTCTGCACTCAAATTGTCGCAATCCACCGCAGACTGAGCTCACTTTTGCCGCAAAAAAAACTTTCTTGTCGTGTCTGAAATGTGCAAGAATCGTGCACACTCTAGTATAGTTTAAATAAGGACAGTGTTGCCGCCTTTGATCTATCAATCAGCGATTAGGCATGCGCGTGCGTCGACTATGGCTCTTTGATATGCATCCGTATATTATTATGTCTCAGATATGGTTCCAATACGCTAATAGAATAACGGTCGGAGAGTTTAGAGACAGAAATAAATCACTGAAAGAAATGGATATAAAAGAAAAATAGTTGTAATGACAATTCGCTTCCGCTGCTATTAAGATAGTTGAAAGACCCGGAAGGTGGTTTGTTGTGACTTTTTGGCTAGGCATGTTTACGGAAATCCAGATAAGTGATTATATAACACCCAATATCCGTGCGCTTCATATTGACTACGTTGAGGACATTTTTTTCGCTGTCAAACTAAGAAATTTTACATAACATAATAGCTATCTGCTGCCACCAGATGCTTCGCCCACGTGACAGTAGAGAGTTATCCCAAGGAAACACATACTCCTGAGATAAAAAGTACCCTTTATGCTAATCCATCTAGAATATTGCTTTCCCATGTACAAGTTTCATCGAAATCCGTTCAGATATTCGAGCGTGTACAAGTAACAAACAAACACACAAAGGATACAAACTCATCACTCACGGATCAGTTCAGCCCCCGGACGGTGGCAGATAGTGTGTTGATCAAGGTGCAGATTTAGAATTATAATAATATATAATATTCCACCAACGCTGTCTAGTCCCAAGCTAAGCAGAGCTTGTGTTAGGGGTACTAGACAACTGATAAACATACTTATATATTTCTAAATACATACATATAAAGATAAATTACACCGAGACACAGAACAAATGATCGTGCTCATCACACAACCATTTGTCCTGGGTGGGAATCGAACCCACGACCTCCGGCATAGCAGTCAGGGTCACTAACCACTAGACAAACAGGCCAGTCATCATCAATTCAATGACAATTGTTATTTGCTTTGCACCGAGAAGTCGAAACAACAAGTGGAATTACAATGTCAGTCCTATACACAGCTCAATCAAAACCAACTCGTTTCCCTGGAAAGTTACCCAATTCATCAACTAGGTAGATATTTTATAGCCACTAAATTATTGTTATAGATTTATGATTCGCACTGCCAAGCAATAAATTATGTGGGTATATTTTGTAAGTATGACGTAATAAAGCTAGTCGAGTAGATTCTCGTGCATCCTCGATAAGATCGATGTAGACGTATATATAATGTTGAAACAACGGGTAACGGGTGAGTGTCAGGCATAACATGATGTCATATAGGGCTGTCAACACTTGGAGATTTATGCTAATGTGTAGCTGTTCTAGAAATTTAAAGAAGCGTCTGGACTAAGCGTTTCGCCTCGTCGTTTATACCGCGTACATCGAAGGACTGGAACAATTTGCCTGCTGTGGTCTTCCCGTCCGATTACAATTTTGATTTAGTGGTGAACCACTTTCTGCTATCGGACAACCCGATGTCCGGAGAGATCCACCCTGAGTTGTTAAAACTTCTACGGTTGGGACTAAGCGTTTCGCCTCGTCGTTTATACCGCGTACATCAAAGGATTGGAAGAATTTGCCCACTGTGGTCTTCCCGTCCAATTACATCTCGTGGGATCGCAGTCAAGCTCCAGTTTATATTACTTTAGATCAATAAAAAAAGCATTTACTTCAAATAAACCAAATACAACCATTCTAATTTATCAAGGAGTCGACTGTCATTCAGAGTTTGGATTTAGTAGCTCATTCCAATCCGCATATTTTTTATGATAAAGAGTGGGCAAGAAAAGCCATAGATACTTCTTAAATCAAAACTTTGTTAAAAAATATATGTCTAAAAGAAGAAACATAGCAAAAGAAATAGAAATGCTGGTTGAAGAAGATTTAGATCATAAGCTGTGGTAGATTTAGTTGATGGGCAAACAGTGGATCTAGATTATCTGGCAGTGAATTGTAAATGGTTGAATGATTTACAAGAATCCGAATGCAGGTGTGTCGTTCATATGCTGAGGAGTGTTCCAAAGAATTAGCATGGCCTTGAAAACCAAACGAAGAAGAAATACAGGTGGGTTTAGTCAGTAAAAGCCTGACACCTTCTCGCTCAACCTAGAGCTGAAGGAGCTTTAACACAAAACGTTTTGGGAACACATTTAATTTATTGTGCGTACAGCTAAGGAGTGGAATTCCTTGCTGGAATCTGTGTTTCCTGATGGCTACAACCCGGGAATCTTTAAGTCAAGAGTGAATAGGTTACTTCTAGGTAAGCGCGCTCCATCGTCGACCGCATCGTCGCTTACCATCAGGTGAGCTAGCGGTCAAGCGCGAACTTATCAAGAATAAAAAAAAATATTGATCTGATGATTTCCCATCTGAAAAAACAGGTGTGGCGTTCATACATTTTCCAAGCAAAAACTTACGGATCTTTTTTACCCGACTACGGCAAAGCCAAAGGAGGGGTTATGATTTTGACAGGCTATGTGTGAGTATGTTCATCTGTTCCCTCATAGCTCCTAATCTACTTATCGGAACTCGACATATGAGGTATCGCTAGAACCGTCTTAATTGTCTGCTGAACATAGGCTACGTGACGAGTCACAAATCTTGATATGGCGTCCTCTAGTTCGAAGTATGAAAATCTTGTTTCATACTTTTTCAGCGTCGTTTTTATTTTGTCGTAGCCGGGTTTTAGTTTTTTTTTTTATTTACTCTATTTTGTTGTCAAATTTAACACATGACTTTTTATAGCGGACAAAAAGTCATTAAATTTAACACCAAAATTGCATTTTTACAGTACCTACTGATAGGCGATACCATTATGCAGTTTCACACAAACTGGCAGCCCTATCACACCTATAACGTCTGGCGGATGTTTATAGCTGAATTCCTAATTATGGTAAGGAGTACCCTGCACCCGTGTCGCTGTGGGCGGTGACAAGCGCCATTTTGGTTTAGTATAACTTTATTTTTACGTTTTCATCGTGTGTGTGCGGATTGCTAATTTCAACTTGTATCTACGGATGTAGATGAGAACAAACATAGATGTGTGAGTAATAAGCAGTTCACAGTTTAAAAGGAAAAGTTGGGAAGTAGAAATCTGGAGTGTTGACTCATCGTTGTGTGATTTTTGGCCAAAATGGCAAACTCTTTATAAGATGCTTGAAGACGATAAATGAGAGAAAGTCGTGTTTTTTGTAGAGAATTTCGAAATATTATGTAGACTGTTGACCAAACTTGGTAAGCTGAATCTGAGCCAGTAAGGTCCAATAACACCCAGTATTGGACCAAAAATCCATAAACTGATGAAGCACAAATAATGATGAAGGGAGAAACAAGAACAACAAAACGTGTAACTTCTTGATAGGCCCAAACGTCTGCTTATATTAGGTACTTTCGCTACCATAAAAAAAATAGGGCAATTTTGCACGAATTTTAAAGGTTTTTTCAATTGTTGCAACTTAAATAGAAAAAGTCGTAAGTGACTTGGAAAGAAGAAATGCAAATCAGAATCCTTATATTTCGATTAAAACAGTCCATTATAGATTTTGTAAAATTCTGACGTTCCCTAAAATTTCATAATTTTCTTGTCCAAACCAAAAATGACTGTTGTCACGCGTAAAATTTGTACTAGGAATAAAATTTAAAACTAGCATAGTTTTCTAATTAATTTCAAAGAATCAGTTTAGGCAAAGTAACGTCAAATGCTATAATTTGGCCTACCTATATGCCAAATTATAGGATTTGACGGTACTAACACTCACTACCACCGTTTCACAAATAAACACAATACAGTTGCGGCGACTAACGGCCTCAGCGTAAAGAAACTCCATTTGTTTACTAAACACTTTTCTAACATGAGTCGAGGTATTCAACGGAGTTGGCACGCAATCGGTTCATACAGGCTTTCTACTCGAGTACCCATATTAGATACTTGGCAATAGCCTGTGAATCATACTACAAGCATTTCTGCATATCGTTCTACCTTCTCAACGTCAAACATCGGTTGTTGATGGTACAAACATTCGGTGCTTATGTCAATCGGGTGCAATGATCCTCATGAATAGTGTATTCGACACAATGGATCCAGTTGCAGCCTAATGCATCGTTTCTCCGTACCCTGCACGTGGTCAACCGACTACGGTGACAAGTGATTCGGAGAATCAATGCTATCGAATTCATTTTATTATAGATTTGGTAGTGTTAAGTGTAATGCCGACTTATATGACAAGACTAGTTTCAACCACTGGCTTGGCTCACTTGAAGGATGAAAATTATCGCAAGAGAGCGTAATCCCGGGTTAAGAAGTATCCAAGTCCCTCTCCAAGGTTCAGTGTTAGCTTCTGTAACAAAATCATAAAAATTAGTTTAGCGATTTAAGCGTGAACTCGAAACAAACCAATAGACAGACAAAAGAGAGACTGATGTGTCGACATAGTTGTTACACCTATATTACACGTCTCATGATTGTTATGCAGATGAGATCACTAATAATTATCTTCAATTAGAAACATGTTATCAGACGTGAACTTAATAGACTTTTGATTGAAAAGGAATGAACTAAGTTCTTGTTGATTTGGTTTTAAGTATCTTCGTCTACCTATTATGGGAACATTGTCAAGTCATGGCTAAACGTACACATGCACTTGAGTTTTCCAAGAGTGCTGCCAATGTACTGCTGTTGTTAAATAGGTACATGCAGCACAATGTATTTTTTTTTAAATCTAGCTTTCTACATATTGTTATATTTCTTTTGTTCCTACATTGTGTGTATCTGTGTGTGCCAAATAAACAGGTTTTCTTTCTTTAATATGCAATTGTTCATCCCGAAGCATCCCAACTGCTTGGTTGATAGGCAAATGCTAGACAAGGTAAACGAAAATAAACGTTTTAAATTTAAGTTTCGTAACATAATCACCAATTAGATAACTCCGGATTACAAATATATTCTCATACAAAAAAGCGTTGATACCGCAGCCAGGTACTAGGCTCGCAGACAATGGGCAGTGGTTGCGAGCTCTTCCTGCGACTGTGCGACGCGGGAACAATGCCCATTGTACCGTCCATGTTACCATTTCACCAGTAATTATGTGCTCGATGCTACTGCACTCTCATACACACGACACATACGGACGCAGTAACAGCAGTGACCTCTGATGACGAAGACAGTATTGACTTACATGTGTAAATGTTTTTGTAACATTCAGTGGTACAATCAGGCACGCTGCACGTTACCTATTACACAAAGGATTCCCTTAGAATACGTCATTCATAGAGAAGATAAAATATGCATTTAATGCATGAGTCATTGTCTGTTTAGAATTTTAAATTTAAAAATCTTCAATTTCATTAATTATAAACTTCTATCTGAATTTAAAATAAAACAAATGGCGTCACAATAGTTACTTTTATACCGCGTACATCGAAGGACTGGAACAATTTACCTGCTGCTGTCTTCCAATCAGATTATATATAATTTACCTAGGCATCTTCAAGGCGAGAGTAAATATGCTCCTAATAGACTAGTGTAATTCACTATCAACGATTGCATAACTGCTTACCCTATAGTCAAGCACTGTATAGTAGTCCATTTCATTTAAAAACAAAAAACTTATGTCAATTCATTCGACGAGATTTAAATGTACCTACCTATTGTTTGGATTTCCATATAGAAGACCTGTACCTATGTATCTCCACGGGTAGTGTGAAAGCCCACGGGTAGTATGAAAGCGAAGCCCGGGGCCCCGGGATGAAGGCAAAGAGGGAACAAGAGTGGGTTTTTAGTCAGTAAAAGTCTGACACTATCTTTCGCTCCACCCAAGAGCGGGATTTGTCATTGGATGATTTTCCCACCTCAAAAAAAAAAAAAAAATGTATCTATTATCTTTTTCTGTTTTTTGTGGGTTCATAAATAAATACCTAAATAAAATTTGTGTTGATTTATGACAGAGGTATAATAACTCGACGAAATTACTGTTTTGCTTACATTTCGACAACAGCATGATGGAGAAAGTGAGTTAAGCAGCTGATAATTTTGTTTTTATAAAAAGTTGCAGTGACGTTACCAGGCAATCATACAGTCGAGAAGCGTACTTTTATAAACAATACACTCGGTGACATGTGTGGCCTTTCACACACTAATTACTATACTAACCACTGCTTTGTGCTGCGCTCCTAGTCATTCTGAAAAGAAAGTTTATCTTTATTCTTTCTCTTGTTTTGAACTGAATAAAGGTATTTTTGTACTTCGTGACATTTCTTACTTTCTAGAGTTATTAAGATGAGTATGTTGGCCTTAATTGATTGGATGTAATAACTTGAACATACTTACAAGCTGGTGAATCTCTCTGGCATTAATGAAGGGCCCTCTCGACGTAAATGTCTATGTACCATAGTAGTTGATCATAAGGTCCCCCACGCTTTCTTCTCATGATGGGCCTCAAGTAGATTGATACAGACAACATCATCTTACATAGATCCTGGTCACATTACGACGGCACAGTGGTTGAGAATTCGGCTGCTGTGCACGCGACACGTAGTCACGGGTTCGATTCTCACTCGGAATAAATATTTGTATGGCCGACAGAACTCGTACAAAATGGAAAAAAACTTAAGAAAATATGAATTTCGCGGCCTGTCTTGTAGTATCACCTTAATGATACCGCTCCCGCAGCATGGTAGCCAGGCAGATAAGAATATGAATAAGAAAAATAATAATAATAATAATAATAATAATAAAATTATTTATTGTCTCATTTAAATTTTACAAATTTAGATGAAGCCCTAATAAGAAAAATAAATTTTATATGTATACATACAGAGTAAAAATAATACATGCATGCATCATCATCTTCCTGCCCTTGTCCCGTGTTACTTGGGGTTGGCGCAACACGTTTTTTTCTTCCATTCTGCCCTGTCACTCGTCATGCTCACATACATCACTAACTTCCTTTTCTTTCATATCAAAAAAGTTTCCTTTTCTTTCATATAAAAATAATACATGCATGCAAGATCTTAAATAACAGTGGCTCACGATACGTGGAAATATCTTATTTTCAATTATTTATTGTCAATGAATCAATTATTTTTAAATTTTACACTTAGACATTAAATAGATTGTAAATATCACAATACCTAATTCAAAGGTAACTTCTAGTCTATTGCTCTCGATAAAATTTTTACGTCGCGTGAACATCACATCTCCCACTGTCCTCCACTTTTCGCATCAAATCTTTCTCAGCTATCTGTGAACAGATAATATCATCAAATTGTAGTAATCACACTATTATAATCGACACCTGAGAATTTCCCTGAATTCTATCACGGTTCCAATCTAATTCCCATAACGATGTGATATTAATATAACAATTTATAATTGTTTTACAAGCCTAAAGTACGGCTTAGTGATTTAATAGACCAATTACTAGGCAAAAAAGGCACTTTGCTCTTTTATAAGCAATAAAGAAATAAGGTGTTATAACGAATAAAATTAATATCTGCTAATTGGTAGCGGTAGGTAGCGATCTTATCTTTATTAAATGTTTCCTTATTAAAAATATTGGAATTAGCTTGAGCAATCAATTTGATAAAAGCATCCACATTTTGAATCAACTATACATCTATAATAAAAAAAAATGTAAAGGTATAATAATAATAAAATAAGTGTAACAAAGTGGAAATTTTATTTTTATTAAACGCGTGAACCTCTGGAATCAGTCGGATTGGAAAAAATCTGTATAGGATAGCCAGATACATGACAAATAGCTAGTATACGTAAAGATAGTATAATATAGAAACCGCTGGCAGAAGCTAGTAATCATAAATTATTAAGATTCAATAAACTGTTGTGCCCGCAAGTTTTGTTAGACAACCAAAACCTGTTACTGAGTTTTTAGCAGGAATTTTTGAAGTGAAGTTCAGTGACTGTTTCAATTGTGATGTTAAATTGGTGTAATTTTGTGTCCCAAGTGACTACAAAACTGGAATAGTACATTTTGATACAAGTGCAGAAAGTTTGTCACTGTAGCCCTCGGCTCCATAACACACTCGCCTACGGCTCGTGTGAATTCCGCCTCGGTCGCAATGACAAACTTGCACGTGTCTCAAACGACTTTATCCAATACACTTACGAAGAAATTAATAAACGGGGGTTGACCGTCGACTTGCGGGGGTCGACGCGCGCCCAGTCTGATACGATAAATGTAATAACATTGTGGTGGGGGAGAGCACGCGCTATTTCTGCACTAGTGCGGAAAGCAGTCTATTGCGTGCCTAAAAACGGTGGGATAAGAGCGGGTTTTCGAGTATAGTATTGTAAAATATATGGAATCATGGAAACAGGCACGATCTGAGTAATATGGAGTTGAGACTTTCCTTTTATGTACTACCTCAGCGGAGATTGCCGGAAAGGGTGACATTGTCTTGACGAAACCATTTGATGATATGTCAGTCACATCCGCATTCTAATGGAAAACAAAGTGAGTGTATTCTGTATCAAAAACTTAATAGTGGCTTTCTAAACTTGACACATAGTTAGTTAACCAGTGTCAAGTTCGCAAGTTAGTAAGGTTTGTGCATTTGCAAAAAAATAATAAGAAAACACCTTTAGAGGTATTAAAAGGGAAAATCCTCCGACCAGACGAGTGGTGTTTCTGGTTCAAGAAACTGTCCGATTGTTGATTTCTGGCTTTTGTATAATCTACATACCTATACAGGGTGTCTGACATCGACGCTTAAACGAATACAATGGATCCACTACATGATTCTGGAACCCTATAAAAATATCAACGGGGTTGGTTAGAATAACGATGTAATACAGTTTACATTTTAAAATGTACAGATTTTTTTATAATTATGAAAATGCCGACGAAAAATTCCACCACTGGGGGGTTCAGAATTAAGTACTGGATTCGTGGTATTCGTTTGTGGGTCGATGTCAAAGACACCCTGTATATTCTAATCGCGTGGAGAACTCTAATACCACGATGTAGATTTTTTTAATTAATTCGTATGTGTGAGGTACGAATAAACGTTTCTTTCTTTTCTTTAATTTTATTTCCTATGTAGCTTCTTAGATGTTAAGTACACAATTGGAGGTATGTGGAACAGACAATAAGGTCCCCCAAACCTCCGTTGAAAAGGGAGGATCTTCCGGCCAGACGGGTGTTATGTCTGGTGGGCAACTACCCGATAGATGATTTCGGGCTGTTCTTGTTCTAATCGCGCGGAGAACTTTAATTGCGTGATGCAGGATTAATTCTTATGTGACGCCATAGATGTCGCTACACATATATCATTAGTTACATCAATATCTCGTAACCAAAAACATCAAACATCTCCGGAAGTGTTTGATGTGCCAGCAATTTACACGTTTCCCCCGTGCGGGTCCGTTCCAGTTGCGTCACACAATCAGGAAGCGATCGCAACTCGGTCGCAGTCGATTGTAAGTTACGACTGCTTGTCACGGGTCATTGGGCACTAACAATGAATGGGGCATAAGCTATGAAACCCCGCAGTGGGTTAAGTAAGTGGGACAAAGTTCCGTGAGTGCATTTAAATGGGTTGCTAGGTTTCTGATGGTCAAGTAAACTGTTTGCGGCAAAAAGAATTTTTTTTTAATGATAAATAAACCAGTGCTTGACTGCGTTCCCAGCTGATGGTATGTAGTGATGCAATCGTTGATGGTGAAGTGTAGTATGAAGACACCTAAATTATAATCGGACGGAAAAACCGCAGCAGGCAAATTGTTCCAGTCCTTTGATGTACGCGGTATAAATTACGAGGTGAAACGCTTAGTCCGGATCGTAGAGGTGTTAGCAATTTAAGTAAGGTGGGATACTCGCCGTACGTCGGGCTATCTGACGGTAGAAAGGAGATGGGGACACTGTGCGCGGGAATTGCATGACTAGTCCAGTCATGCAATTCCCGCGCACAGTATCCAATATTGGATACTGTGCGCGGAGTATGCCCGCGCATAGTAAAATTTTTTATTTTATTTTATTTTATTGGGGACAAAAAACAGTTACATGCTAGAGAAATACAAAAAAAAAATCCTTAAAACTAGATGCACAAACATGTAACCCACACCAATGTCCACATCTTGACATTTGAATAAAAGAAGTGAAGGACTGTGGTAAGAGTTTACAGAGTACAGTGCCTTCTGCGAAAACTTCATGTGTAACAAACTAATTTCTATAATCGTAATTAATATAGTATATAATTCAATTCAATTATTATTAATTTAATTTAATTTACAAAAATATTTTTATTTCATTCAATTCAGTGCGATTTATATCATATTCAATTTAATTCAACATTATTTATTTTAATCCAATACAATATACAATTTAATTTATACAATTTATTTTATTTTATTAGAATTAACATATACTCAATTCAGTTTAATTGTTTTTCCATTTGATTAATTTCTATTTAATTCAGTTCAAATTAATTTATTCTTATTTGTCTTTCTCCTTATTACAGCTTTTTGGACAAAATATCTATAGCTTTTTTTTTAAACAACCGGTTAGAGAGAGCAAATATGTCAAGCTCCATAAAATGGGTGTTGTATGTTTCAACAAGGCGCCAGCATTAGATTTGCACATGCCAGTGTGAAATAGTCGGGGCACGCGCACCCCTCGTTGTAAAACAGTTCTGGGCACTCTATAACATAACTGATTAGTAAGTTCAATGCAGTCGAATTTATTGTTACATAAACCATGCAATGTCATTACACTCAGAAGCTGCCTCCTGGACTCCAAACTTAGAACACCGTATCGCTTCAGTAACTGCACATATGGAACCTTTGAATTAAAGCATTTATAGTTCATAGACCGCATAAACTTTTTTTGTACTATTTCCAACCTAGAGCAATATTTTTCGTAGAAAGGATTCCAGATTTGAATGGCATATTCTAACTGAGATCGTACCAAAGTTTTATATAACAATAAGAACGTAGAGGGCCGCAAGAAGTCATTAGATGATCTCATGACGAACCCATACATCCGATACGCTTTATTCACTATGTTGTCAACATGGATGTCAAAATGCAAACGTGAATCCAGTGTGACACCCAAGTCTCGGACGGCTGCAACACTGCTCAAGCGTGCGCTATTAATAAAATAATTGTGATTTATAATCTTCTTATTTTTAGTAAATGAAACGGTATGGCATTTTGGAAGACTGAGAAATAGCTTATTTTTAGTGCAGTAAACATAAAGCCTATTTAAATCGTAAAATACCGAAAGACTGGCTATACTTCTATTGTACTTTAATTTAATGACAAATTTACAGTATGTAGAATGTTCAACACAGTGTGCCGGGATGTTGAGCTTGATTGATTTGTAAATAGTGTCCAAAAACTGAAAAAAAAGTTAAATTACTTTTTCTTTGAAGCTTGATCTTGTCTGTAATGTAATGTATCGTATTTTTGTTTCTTCTCTTCTCTTGTATTTCTATGTTTAACGCTCAACCTATGTGTTTTGTTAATTTAAATTGTATACAAGTGGAAACTTGTAATTGACCTTTTTTTGCTTATAATGTTTTTTACAAAAACAAAGAAAAAAAAGTTATCTTTAATTTAATGAAATAAAAAAATAAAATAAAATATTCCAGAGGGCCTATTACTAATACCATCTCTTTCGACGTCTGGGTATGCGCATACGCTATTGCGTTCAAAACACAGACATGTTAATAATAAAGCAACTTTTCTGTGGTTCAAAATCTACATGAACCGGTCAGCTTTTGTGTGACCTTCGACCTTTGGCGTTAAAAATAACTGCGTATGGTTCACACATTAGTTGTACCGTTAGCCTTAGGTCAATATAATTTAGTCTTCCAAAGAGGTTGCATCAGCTGGTAAGCATCACAAAGATTAATGTAGATGTTATTTATACAGTTGTACTTACTCAGGTTCTTAATATTCAGCTTATCGCGATATCTTTTAGACATCATTCGATATACCAGATAGCTAAAGATAGTAAAGATACCTACTAAGTTGATAAAAGTGAACACTTCATAAGGAACTGCAATATTTATATTGCGTTCAAAAATGAAATTATATGAAATTTCGCATCACATCGTTATGACAAATTTAGAAGATTTAAGCCAGTTCAAGATTGAGGTACCCCGTCTGGAGGACACGGTGGAGGTGTGCTCCGCTTGGGCAGAGCACCGCCGTATCCTCGTGGAAACGATCGGCGGTGGCGACCTCTCACGCCGGGCCTTAGTACAGGCTCCCCCCATCCGCCGGGACCCTGACTCCGTTTTCAACCACCGTGGGCTTGCGAAACGAGCAATGGGGTAGCTCGCCATGCGGCCGTCCGGTGACCGTCTGGACGGAGCCTGAGTCGTCGATGGCGCGTAGTATTCCACGCGCGCCTCAAAGCGACGTCAGCAAAATCGTAGGGATTCAGCAGGTCCGAAGGCTACTGTGTGATGTCCAAATGCGCTTGAAAAGAGAAATCAAGAATTCGACTCCCGACATTCCTTATACGAACACACTACAATCCTAGGTGGGCTTAAGAGCCGGAAGAGCTTTCTTCGCAGCACACTCACCTAAAGTGAGAACCAAGCTTTGGGAAGAATATGGTTGTGGTGGTTTGGGTCTACTAGAATTTGACTTTTTAAAACCTCAGAAACATCATGCGCCTGGACATCAATTGCAGTGGCTTATATATGGAAACCGTTCAATAGGTGGCGCACCCAGGTAGGCCGCTGCAAATACATCCTGGCGAAATCGGGTTTTATAGACCCTTTGAATACCCAATGTGTGAGCGTTGCCCCTGTCCAAAACATGAGCCACACGTTGGAGTGTCCCAAGGATGTGGACATACACGAGAACTTTAGGGAGAAGGGCCGTCTGTTTGTTTGCTACACTGTGCCACATAAAAACAAGATCACAACGGAGAAGAATTCCCGCTTCTCAGGATGTGTTGCGAAAATTCAGAAACAAATCTCGTAAGCTCTTTAAATTCGCCGGACTGGGCCCAAGTCGTCGACAGCGCGTATTGTTCCACGCGCGCCTCAGGGAGATGTCAGCAAATCGTAGGGGCCCAGCAGGGTCGAAGCCTACTGGGGCCCTGGGACGAAAGCAACGAAGGAACAGGAGTGGGTTTTTTGTCAGTAAAAGTGTGACACTATCTCTCGATCCACCCAGGAGCGGGATTTGTCATAAGATGATTTTCCCACCTTAAAATAAAAAATAGTCATTTGATAACTCTACGTATAAAATGTCGTTTTATTTTTTATAACTGAGAACACATCTTACAACATCATAAGTAATTTCACCACAAACCTGTCACCTGTCAAAAACCTCGTCAATCGACCTGGCGATGGCAGGCCTCTGTGACGATTGTACCACGACTGGAATATCATACCATTTGCGTGCCGTATGCGCGTGCACACGATGTGTGACCAATTTTGACATGTTGCATGTACAATGACTATTAGAAGCTGACCTCTTGGCCAAAAATGTAGGCTGCGGTGGCATCTTTTCAATTATGAATGTCTGTCATGATTTCGAAAGGAGATTGTCTACCAAAACTTGTATGCGTTGTATGCTTGTTTCGCGCTTTCTTTCTTATAGATTTATCTATAAGAAAGCTCTCCTCTACAGCCACCTTCGCAAAAAAATTGTGCGACGGCAACTACTGACTGTATCCCAAACTATAGGAACTGGCGATGCGGTAGGCTCAGAAGGAGATGATGTGACCAATTGGACTCTTACTTAAAGGATTGACTAGATGTAGCTAAGCTAAGGATAGAGAAAAGTGGAAGAATGGAAGTGAAACCTTTGCCCTGCAACGGGATACAATAGTCTTATAACAATAATTTAAAAAAAACCGGGCATGTGCGAGTCGGACTCGCGCACTGTGGGTTCCGTACAAACTTACCTATAAAACAGTTCAATTCCCGAATTGAGTTCGAAGATTATTTCGAATCGCAAATAATGTTTTTTTTTGTGATGTAACTACAATTTAGAGTTTTCAGATTTTTTCCTATACCTACTTGTGCTATGAGACCTTGCTTCATGCCAAATTCAGGATTCTAGGTCAACGTGAAGTACCCAATAAATTTTGATTCCCTTGAAAGTGTCGAAATACACATTTTTTGGTGACATAGACGGCCGTATCTTTAACTCAGAAGTTTGATTTTTTATGTGGTTTTAATTTCAACTCGATACCTTCACGCCTTCCCGAGATAAAGGGTCTTGAAAGACAGATGGACAACAAGGTGATCCTATAAGGGTTCATTCCTTTTGAGGTACGGAACCCTAAAAAAGAACAGGCTCTTTATTCGAAATTGTTTGTTATGTTGTGTGTGATGGAAGAAATCAGACCAAAGAAACGATGAATAGATTGTGTGAATCATAATATAGCCATATATCCGAAAAACGAAATAGGTGGAGACTATTGAAATGAAGAAATATAGAGAAGTTCAAAAGAGGAAAACAAGTTTCACCGAGCTTAATTAAATTGAGAAAACGCCGAGAGTGGCGATGAACTTGCTCTGCTTTAAGATATAGATAACATAACAAAACATAATCAGCTTTATAATATTCCCATTGCTGTGAATCAAGACTCCTCTTTTAGGAAAGGGAATGGGCCGTTATCCACCACGCGGGCCCAGTGCGGGTTGGTGGAGGTCACATGTCTTCGAATTTTTGGTTCTATGCCGATTTCATCACGATGTTTTCCTTCACCGTTTTGAGAGCAGTGGTGACGAAATAAATAACACAAAGTAATGTGCCTGGCTGGGTTAGAACCCTTAACGTACAACTCGTAAGTCGGGGCCGTTACAACTCGGCCACCACTGCTCCAAGATATAGATAATATGAGTATATTTATTTTTATGTGGGGATCTATATTTTAGTACATAGTTAAACATTCTAATTACAAAAAGTTCGTTTCACTACTGGTCTACTGCTAATAATTTTCGGTTTCCAAGATTTCTGGACCCATCATCTACCACTACATTCAAATTTTAAAAAAATCTAAACAAATCCCATCTTGCTTCTCCTGGCAATTGTCCCGATTCATTCGGGGTCAGTCTTCCTAGTACTCTTGCGGTACATCGGTATTGTATGGTTGTGAGTTTTCTCTTCATATTTGAGGAGCTCTGGTCTTTTTTATTGTTAGTAGCCAGATTATCCAAGTGTTGGTGGTCCACGCCCCCTCTTTTAGCATAATCAGCCTTATAATGTTCCCACTGTTGGGACTCAGGCCTCCTCTCTCTAGGAGAGGGAATGGACCGTAATCGACCACGCGGGCCCAGTGCGGATAAGTGAAAGTTACATGTCTTCGAATTTTTGGTTCTAGGACATGCCGGTTCCCTCATGATGTTTTCCTTCAGCGTTTTGAGAGCAGTGGTGATGAAATAAATTACACAAAGTCATGCGTTTGGCTGGGTTGGAACCCGCGACCTACAACTCGTAAGTCGGGGTGTTACCACTCGGCCACCACTGCTCTCTTTTACTCGTTTATATTTATAACTTTCCTGGGTATAATATAATATGATCGTCACCTCGTCATTGCCAGCATAGACAGTTTTCTCTCAGCTTTTCGTGAATTGGGGCAACTTCAAAACTACCACGGATGTATTCGTCTGTCTGGCTAAAATGGAGGACTGAAATGAAGACACTGTTTATATTAAAATGCCATTCTAAAGAACTCAGTTTCCCAACGTTCTACTTAGTTAATTAGGACACCATCTTGATGCTAGTATGCGTTTGCGCAAGTAGGTGGCAAACTGTCCCCAATCTGTGTGGATGGTGCAATCATGTTTTATAGAGGCATTAAGATACCCTGAATTTGCTTGCTTTCATAAAATAAGTAGTTTTACGGCTTCTATGTGGTAACTGTTGGGAACATTTTTTGAGAATTTAAAAGAAGCGATTTTTAGGAATAGGGTTAATTGAAAGAGAAGTGGATTTCCCAATAAAGCAGACGATTAATGTAGGATATATACATTAATCTTATTGAGAATTCCGTATTCTCTTATTTAACAATTTTTTTTATCCTTTCATTAGATTTTAAAGTTTTCTAACTTAGTTATTATTGAACAGATTTGAATAATTCTTTCTGTTAGGGGTCAAGTTAGTATAATATATATTCACACAACTATCACACAACGCCGTCTAGTCTCAAGCTAAGCAGAGCTTGTGTTATGAGTACTAGAAAACTGATAAACATACTTAAATATTTCTAAATACATACATATTATAGATAAATTACACCCAGACACAGAACAAATGATTGTTCTCATACACAAACATTTTAGCAGTCAGGGCCACTAACCACTAGACCAACAGGCCAGCCAAAGTTACTTTTGACTTTTTTTTTACAGTTACCTACCGATATAGCCCTAAGATTCAACAAACCCAATATAAGTGGCAGTGAGCAGGGCACATTGCTTGCAGAACGGAATTATGGTCGATATGGACGAAAGGTTCTGGTCTGGAGACCACGTACCTGAAGACGCAGCGTTGGAAGACCTCCCACAAGGTGGACCGATGACCTAACGAGAGTCGCGGTCTATGTTATTATTTGATGAATGCGAGACGCACAGGACCGGTCGTTATAGTGACATTTAGGGGATGCCTATGTCCAACAGTGAACGTCTTTCGGCTGAAATGATGATGATGATGACTCAATTAAGAATGACTGAATGCCGCATTTTGTTAGGCAACTCTCCCAAGCTTGTGATAGATTGCCCGTTATTACGTACAGGTACATTCTAATTCAGAAGCCCATTATTCATAATTTGAATATCTAAACATATTATAGTAGCATTAGTCACTGTGGCTTCTATACTAGTTAGCTTAGGCTCAGTTTAATGTGTTAGTAACTCTAGTGAGAGCGGGATCAAGATTTCTATACATTTTTTATCGTAAGCAATGCATGCTTTTCTTCTGTAAAAACACGTCGTAATATACGAATTCTATAAATTAGTTTCCAAAGAAAAAAAAATTGGTTGCCTGTAAAGTCGGTATACGGGCGAAAGTTTTACGTGACAACGACTTTGAGTGGTAAAATAATTTTAATGTGAATATTTTGTGAGCGCATAACGTGAGCGGAGCGTAACGCAGTTTCTTGAAGTGTCACCCGGCAAACCAATTTATAAGACGTTGTCACGTCAAAATAACTCCTTGACATTACAATTTATTGCGAGATGGAATTTTAATGTTTTGCTAATTCCTTTTTAACCGAATAATAGGCACGCCTTTTAAGTTCTGTCGTTTCTATATTTCCCTGCAATTTTGAATATGGAACTGTTCTATATTCGAATGTGTTTAAATTTTGAATCTCAAAACAGAAAGTATTAGGATTAATGCTATTGTTTAGTCACAGCGTCGATTGGAATCTGTCAGATTACGTACGAAAATGAATCTTTCTAAGGAAAATGTTCGTGCAATAATTTTTTACAACTTTAGAAGAGGCCTGACACGGCTTCAGTGTTTTGAGGAGCTAACATCTGTGTTCAGTGTCAGTTTACCACAAGTCATAGCCGAACTTCAAAAATCTAACTCAAAGCGACGCATCATCCTGCACTACAACGCAAGCTCACACAGCGCTCGCTCGTCAAACGATTGAGTATTTGAAACAGGAAAAAGTAGAAATTCTTGACCATCCTCCATACAGTCCAGACCTAAGCCCTAACGATTTCTTTACATTTTCTAAAATTAAGAAAAGTCTTCGTGGTCAAAGGTTCTAGTCCGGTGAAGAAACAGTCGACGCTTTCAAGTCAGCCATTTGAACACCGGGGACTTTAGAGTGGAATAAATGTTATAATAACTGGTTTGAGCGAATGGAAAAGGGTTCTATGGTACGTGGTGAATACTTTGAAAAACAATAAAAAGTACTATAAGGTTCTAGTTGTGTTTTTTTCTTCAAACGACCAAACTTAAAAGGCATGCCTCGTAAATTTATTTTCGGAAGTCGGTGTTAACGAAGAGACAAAACTATTATAGAAACACCGACTTCCGAAATTAAATTTATTTTGCACTTTTCTGTGTTTTTTTTACTTTGAAGTCGGTTGTATTTTTTTTTTTTTGTAAAACGTTTTTTTCTTACTTTGAAAGAGAAATACAACTGGAGTCGGTTGGATTTGGAATAAGTACTATAAAGAAGAGAGTAGGAGATTCTTGATGTTGGAGAAAGGTAAATCTAAATATTATAAACTTATTTTATTAAAACATGTGTTTTTATGAGATAATCTCTAGAGCCACTGATCCAATTGTGAAAATTATTTTGCTGTAGAAGAAAATGAGTATATATGATACGACAATTAGGCAATACGTAGTGTAAAATACGATAAATGCAGAGCACTTGGAACCAAGTGGGATAAATGCAGAGCTCTTGGAACCAAGTGGGACAAATGCTGAGCACTTGGAACCAAGTGGGATAAGTGCAGAGCATCTGGAATCCAGCGAGATAAATGCAGAGCACCTGGAACTAAGTGGGATAAATGCAGAACACCTGGAACCCAGTGGGATAACTGCAGAGCACCTGGAACCAAGTGAGATAAATGCAGAGCACCTGGAACCAAGTGGGATAAATGCAGAGCACCTGAAACCAAGTGGAATAAATGCAGAGCACCTGGAACCCAGTGGGATAACTGCAGAGCACCTGGAACCAAGTGAGATTAATGCAGAGCACCTGGAACCAAGTCGGATAAATGCAGGGCACCTGAAACCAAGTGGGATAAATGCAAAGCACCTGAAACCAAGTGGGATAAATGCAGAGCACCTGGAACCCAGTGGGATAATTGCAGAGCACCTGGAACCAAGTGGGATAAATGCAGAGCACTTGGAACCAAGTGGGATAAATGCAGAGCACCTGGAACCCAGTGGGATAAATGCAGAGCACCTGGAACCAAGTGGGATAAATGCTGAGCACCTAGAACCAAGTGGGATAAATGCAGAGCACCTGGAATCAAGTGGAATAAATGCAGAGCATCTTGAACAAAGTGGGATAAACCATGCGAGCAGATCGCGGGAAAAGCTATACATTTGTAAAAGCCATCACCGAGCGACATAAACTGCTAACAACGAAATTCACATGCAAATCATCAAACAGCCCAAAGTAGCTCAACGATAACCAACGTATTCACGAAAGCGAACATCTAACTGCATCAGCTAATAGGCATAAGGCATCTGTTGAAATGAGATCATCAATAAAAACAGATGATGATTGAAATTCATACTGCCGTCCGTCACGACATCACGAGAACACGATAAGATATCGAAATTATGTTTTAAGGACGCTCAAGTGGATCAACCGAATTGTTTATATTCAATTTGACTGGCCTGTTGGTCTAGTGGTTCGAGGCCCTGACTGCTATGCCGGAGGCCGTGGGTTCGATTCCCACCCAGGACAAATGTTTCTGTGATGAGCACGATGATTTGTTCTGTGTCTCGGTGTAATTTATCTATACATGTATGTATTTAGAAATATATAAGTATGTTTATCAGTTGTCTAGTACCCATAACACAAGCTCTGCTTAGCTTGGGACTAGACGGCGTTGTGTGATAGATGTGGAATATTATATTATTATTATTAATTCTAATCGAACGGGACTTTTGATGGTATTTGTATAGTTATTGTTGTAACTGGTATCTGGGTTTATCATGAGAGATGCATGTCTATTGTGTTTATTGATAACCTTAGAAATGGGTTTCTCACGCGCCATATACAAATATACTACACTAACTTTTCCCCGCGGCTTCGCCCAAAATTGTATGCCTATGTCACTCAGGAATAAAGCAGTTTTCTATCGGTGAAAAAATTTTTGCAATCGGATCAGTACTTTCAGAGATTACCTCCTACAAACAAAAAAACAAACTTTACCCCTTCAGGTATTCTATTAGTGTAGATGTAGATTAGCTTCAGCCAGCGGCATCGTTTGTGTGAGAGTAGAAAATTATCCCAAGAAAAAATTGGGATATCCTCGAAATCAAAAATATTTGCTATTTCAGAATATGATCTATCCATGTGTCAAATCCAACTCTGTTCAGTCGTTTAAGCGTCAAGGAGTAAAAAACACACTCACACATTCATACAAACTTTCGCCTAATGAAAATCACCGTTCTTTTTAGGGTTTCATACCTCAAAAGGAAAAAAACGGAACCCTTATGGAAGAAATGAACCTCGGGAACGCGTGGAAGTATCGAGTTGGAATTAAAACCATATACTCAGTCTGCGATCTTCGAGATGTACGAGATTTGAACTATTTTCATAGGTGAGTTTGTACTTAACCCTCAGACCTCCAGTTTTTTAAAAAATAAATAATATTTTTAGAAAATTTTGAAGACGGCTGTTTGACTGCATTTTTGTAATAATGTACAAAAGTAATTTCATAGTAAATCCTACATCCAAAAGCGTACAAGCCGATATACGACATATTCAGTAAACCCCAAGCGAATGCCATTTGCTCTCTTATTGTCTTTCTATTGTTTCTCTGTTGTGTTTTTTTTTAATGTTATTCGGAATCTTTTATGCTTTCCCTTTGTTCTTTGCTTAGTCATTATCATCATCGTCCTGTCCTTTACAGGCTGGTGCTTACTCCAATTTCTTAGTCATACAATTACTTACATTATCCATGCTTCGCATCAGACTGGGTCCTAGTAAAATATCAGCGCTGCGTCATTCATTGTTAACGTCAGTCATTCTTTATACATTTTAAATTTTTTGGATGCAAAGTTAGTTTCAATACGTTCTTGTGTGAGACACAAATTATCATTTTTTTCTTTTTATCTTTTATCTATATTTCTTTGACCCCGTCATCACTTATCGTATTTGGAACGTATCTTTCCTTTGTATAAAGTTGTTTCGAGTTATCTTCTGTTCAAATGTGTGTCCTTGTGCGTATGTGTGTTACCACATGTACATGTACTATACCAGTAATCCTTATTGTTTATTATTTTTGATAGGTTCTCGTGCTTAGCTCGACGACGGAGCACGCTTGTCTAGAGGGAATGATGAAGTACGCTTGACTCAAAGAGGTTGTAGCTATTCTATCAGGAAACACAGACTCCGGGAGGAAATTCCAGTAAAGCTGTACGCAAAATGAATGTTCCCGAAATATTTTTTGCGAATGGGTGGGGGATATCCATCATGTACCGGTGGCGCATTGTCCTACGTCTGGTGGTCCGATAATGGCTTGGCGGAGTTTATTGAAGTTTCTTGCCGCTTCTTCTCCATAGGAAAAGACCAATTTGAAACCGCGCACTAGCTTCTGACGTTTTATAAATGGCCATGTAGGCCTATGTGAAATAAAAATATATGAATTTTGTTTTTTTTTTTATTTTTTTTTATTTATTGGCATACCAACAGCATTACATACAGGATTTTTTGTGAAAACAAATATTAAAATCTAGACACTGGTATGCATGGATATTATAGGTATGCATTAGCTTACAGCATGTTAGGTATGACATCAATTATTATGCTAAGAGATAAAAAAGATTATTACCACAAAAAATTAACACACAAAATGGAAAAAATAATGTTCAATTCCGATGCACACTCCCCGAAATGCAACCGGTAGCTAACAGCAGGCTAGCAACTCGGCGCGCGGCGTCGTCTTCGGTAATCGCAATATTTTATAGCAGATCTCGCGTCGTGGAGTCCGTGGTTCCTGATAGCTACTTCTAGACAAGCGCCACATTATCGCTAGCCATGAGGTGAGATAGTGGTCAAACGCGAGCCTAGATAAAGATATATAACAAAAAAAAGATAAATTTCCACAGTCAACACTCCATGTCGAATTTGATGTCATAAACCAAACTAAATCGGGAATTCAGTAGTTGTACTACGTTGGTTTGATCCGATTTGCCTTGTATCGTGAAACCGTGACGTCTTTAGTCATTCGGTACATGATCCACGCTTGCAGCCGCGTGAACTAACAACGTGACAGTGATAAAAAGAGTGTTCAAATGGTATTGCAATAAAAATAATTTCATACATGTGATTATTCGAATTCGAATAATATAATTGATGGAGGATCATTTCGATAAGGATGATTTCAGTGAAATTGACTTTTTCCACTTCTTTCCTCGATTTCAAATAATAATAATAAGACGATGCCTCTGGAAGGGCTTGATTCAGAAAGCGATACTTCTGGACACGGCTTGTATTATTATGAGTTTCCTTTCTCTGGAGCCATGGATATACCTAATAGCAGGCAGCTTGGACCCTGTTCCTGATACAGGCGGGATACTGTTTTATTTTTTTAAATGTTCTCATTTTTATTTCTATTGAAATATTTAAATATATAATGTAGTGAATACCGATATAATAATACAAATAATCCACAAATGTCACACAACGCCATCTAGTCGTAGGCGAGTAATGAGTAGCTCGCCGTCCGACTGTCCGGTAATCGTCCGTACCAAGCCCAAGTCGTCGACGGCGGCGCGATATCTATGGCGCGTACGGTTCCACGCGCGCCTCAAGGAGATGTCAGCTAATCGTAGGGGCCCAGCAGGGTTGAAGAATACTGGGGCCCTGGGGTTTGTATCGGAAAGGAAAACTCGGCTCTGGGACGAAGGCAAAGAAGGAACAGGAGTGAGTTTTTAGTCAGTAAAAGTCTGATACACCATCCCGCTCCGCCCAAGTGCGCGAGATGTCATTGGATGATATTCCCACCTAAAAAAAAATTCCCGCGTTTTCAGTCAATGCCAAATAAACGTGTTTTCTTTCTTTCTTTTAGTTAGTTTAAGTTTAATTAAGTAGTAGTTTTAGCTTTGCTATAATTTAATGACAAAAATATATAAATAATTTGCACGCTTTCTTGCAGGTAGAATACCATGACTTTTGGTTATAAGATCTTTCCTTATAAACAATGTATTTCTTGCAAATAAACTTCACAGGAGCATTGTCGTTTTTATGTTATTTGACTATATCTTCCGAAGAACTGATGACCTTATTCTTGAGAACAATGCATTCCGATCAACGCGGCCGTGATTCGTTTTTCCTCGGTCAAGCCAGTGGCAATTTCTTAGAAACAGTTACGATCACAACAAACACTGAACATTCAGACAGTTCATTGTAATTTTTCGAAAGACTTGCCGTAGCGCTGGAACGCAAAAGACAACTAAGCTAAGTTACAACCGTTTCGTTTCGATTCTCTTTTCGTTGATCGCCTTGAGCTGGCACGCCTCCTATTCCTTTATTCTGACCACGTGACTGAGCGTTGAGATGACGTCAGAAAAAAGGAATCGGAGGCGTGGCCGACTCGAGGCGAACGAAGAAAAGAGAAAAAAATGTTTTAACATACCTAATGTACTATACCCAATATATGTTCGGTTATTTTTAGTTTCATTTCTTACTTTCACTGTATATTACATTAATCTTAGTTATGATACAGGCTATTTTATTTTATCTTTATCAAAACGGATCACCACTTTCTTATTAGATCATAATACCCTAACATTGTTAGGATTCCGTGCCGTTACGTTGCACAAGAATAAACCCCGATGAATTATTTATAATAATTTCCTATTTGTGTACATTATTGTAAAAGTTAAGCTAGAACCACATTAGAACGACGCACACGTGTAACACGCCTGATTTGTACGTAGAACGACGTCGCGTGGCGTGAATCAGGTGTAGCTCTACAAGTCTGGTTTCCATATAAAATTTATGAAGACCGACGAGCCCAGATCGGCGTGTGTGGCACACGTGTGCGCAGTGTAGTTCTAGCTTTATGAAGCTATTACCGGCTATATTCAAGATATTAGTTGCTAAGCTACCGCTAATGTTTTGTTTAAAAATATATTGTTTGCGTTTGGTCTATCGTTACGAAATTGAGCTTTTGTAGTAATAGAGTCAAGCTTTTCACGATGTAATTAATAACCATATTTTTTATTATTTATTTTATAATCGTTGCCTTAGACAAGGAATTACTCTTATATCGTGGGTGTGTTTACAAATATGTAAACTGACATACACATGACATCCGGAACAACTATATAATAGGTCATACAAATATTTTTTTCACCACAGCAGCTCAAACAAGTAGGTTTTGCTGCTTGAAAACAGTGAGCAAAACTCTATTCTGCTCACTGCGTGAGACAAAGTAACTTTTTAATTATTTCTTTTTTTAGCCATACAATTCGAAACATTCGAACTTCACTGTACTCTGTCTCTTTCTCGCCCTTATAAAAAGCGAGTGAGAAACATGCCATTTCGAAGTCCATTCCGATTTTGAAATTCCACCACAAAGAAAAACACGTTCGGAAATGCGTAATAAATAGAAAATATTTGTAAAATATAAAACTGTTTTTTTTTTTTTTATAAGTACATTATTGAATTTTAAATTTATTATTGTATTTGAACAAAAATAAGAGTACCTGAGTGCTTATAGCAGCAGATAAAACTGGCACTTAACCTTTAAATAATTATTTCTAGTTTCAACATTGACTGTTTTAGAACGTGCTTTAAAAAACCAGCAGAAATAAAATAGTGGCAAATAAGATTAAGAATGTTAAAATAATTGTAAAATATGAGCAAAACTATCGACAGAGATAGTATTTATTTTAATTGAAATCATTATTAAATCTTTTACTGTTAATTATTTTATTTCCCAAGTAATATGTGTTCTCGCTGCTGAAGTGAAAAATTAGGTGTGTAACACGAGAGGAAAACTTTTTGCATCTCGTGCCTTTGAATCCCTCCCCTCGCTCAGGATTCTACTTTAGAATCACTCACTAACGCTCGTGATTCAATCAAGGAATCCTTCGCTTGCTCGGGACTCAAAATTAGCACTTGCAGCAAAAAACAACTTTGCTCTCTTGTTGCACAAATAACTATTTCAGTGCGGCAATCTAACCCACGTCACGCAATCTCTCGACAATCGCAATCTCTCCATAGTCGGCGCATCTATGTGTATAAACAGTAATGGTGTAGGAAATCATTGTGAGGAAACGATATCATGTGCCAAGACCAATGCACATCACCGTAAGCGCTGGCTTGTGGACAGCGAGCAATGGGCAGCACGCCGTCCGACCATCCGGTAATCGTCTGGACCGAGCCCAAGTTGTCGACGACGCGTAGTGTTCCAGCTGATGTCATGTCAGATGTCAGCAAAACCGTAGGGGCCCAGCAGGTCGAAGCCTACTGGGGCCACGAGTGATGCAAAAGAGAACCCCGGGGCCCTGGAACGAAGGCAAAAAAGGAACAGGGGTGGGTTTTTCGTCAGTAAAAGTCTGACATTATCTCACACTCCGCCCAAGGCGAGGGATGTCATTGGATGATTTTCCCACCGAAAAAAAAAGACCAATGCACATCTAACTATCGTAGCAAACTCCAGTCTATTCCCACGCCCAAGTGTCCCAGCAATGGGAATGTTATAGCTATATTTTTTTAATTTTTAAGGGTAGGGAATTATCAACTTTCGGAATTACAAATCCCGGTATGTGTGAAGCGCACCGAGCTCGCGTGGTAAACTACGGCCTATTCCGAAGCCAGTGTCCCAGCCGTGGGAATGTTACGGCTGCTTTTGTTTTCTTTTTAGAGGTATGAAAACATCAAGTAACCTCTCCCTCCCTGGGTGGTGCGAGAGGGGGAGTGTCAGACTTTTACTGACTGAAACCCACCCGTATCTGCGGTGCGGTTGTGTTTCAAACAATGCCGTAGCCAACGATCACGTCATAAGCATCAACCATAAGCATATGTAACCGGTTACTTAGCATATCATATAGTCGGCCTTATAATGCTCCCACTGCTGGGACTCAAGCCTCCTCTCTAGGAGAGGGAATGGGCCGTAATCTATTCTATCAAGTGCGGGGGCCCGCGTGGTGGATTACGGCCCACAGTTGGTAAGATGCTATACTATACATACATATTTGGCGAAATCATTCATGAAAATTTGGTTTGGGAAGGTGTGGTATAAAAGAAGAAAGAGTAAAGTTAAGTGATATCAGTCCAAAAGCTCCATTACCACACTTTATGTCTTATGCGGAACCCAGTGCACGTTGGCTGTTATCTCTGTATCTTGATGTCGCGATATTTTCGCGTCGTGTATTGTTTTCCTAGCTATCAGAAGACAGCTGTCACCGCCGATAATAAGGGAGTTACTGTGAATTTGGAAGCCTCCTTTCTCTTTCAAACATGTCAAGCCATTTGGATTAGAGGCTCTAGTTTCAATGATTAGATGATGGCTTTCGAGTTTCGTCTGATTAATAGTGATAGTTGTTTATCAAAGTATGCTTAGGTAAGGTAAGTGTACTTACCTACGCAGGGTGGATTTTTGAGACGGGAAAGAGCAGGTAGGTACGTTCCTAAGAGACCATCCATAACTGTTTAAGATATACTGAACTGCATGTACAAATTTTGGAAAAAAATATAGTCAGCAAAAACAAGTAAAAATACCAAAAAACAAAGTTGTGCTTATCGATCCTATTTCATGTGGATGTGTGGATGGATCATAACATTATAAGGCTCCATTTAAGTTATGAGTACTATAAATGACCGAAATCAAGGTATTTTGGCATATTTTTTTTTTTGCTGACTGTATTTTTGCGTTTTCTGCAGATGAATGACTTATATGATAGAAATAGTACATTATGGTATAAGTGTGTAATGTTAGTGATTACCGTCGAGGCGGTATTTAGACCCGAGCCGTAGCGAGGGTCTTAAGAGAGCCAAGAACGGTAATCATTAATTACTCACGTGTCATACGACGTTTTTCAATACACTTGTGAAGAAAACAACAGTACAACTAGTAAAATTATCTGAGAGTAAGTTCCTTGTTTCCCTTGGGATAATTTTCTACTATCACGCAGGCAAAGCCGCTGGTAGCAGCTAGTTATTTCATAACAATGGATCTTACTCAAAGAAACATTTACTTTAGACAGAGCTTGACAGTGACTACTAAAACCTTTCATCCATTGTTCCCCCATCAGTCTTCAACTGTCAAAAACGCTGGTGATTTTCGGCTCGCTTTATATCTGAGAAAGTTCAGAGACTGACAACATTTGTATGATTTATTATTGCTTTTATTTTCATGTGTTACTTCAAATTCTAACATAGGGTAGATATTAATATAAATCAAATGAAAATCTGGTGTTACTATTGTTTTTTTTTTTAATACTGGGCTAGTGCAAATCGAACTCGCGCACTAAGGGTTCCGTACAAACTTGCCTATGTAAATAGTTCAACTCCCGAATAGAGTCTCAAAGATTTTTCCGAATAGCAAAAAAATTTTTTTTTTGTGACATAGTTAACAATAAATTTACTGTTTTCAGATTTATTCCTATATCTGCGCTATAAGACCTTGCTTTATGCCAAATTTCAGGATTCTGGGTCAACGGAAAGTACTTATGAATGAATTTTGATTTCTTTGAGAGTGTCAAAATCTACGTTTTTTGCGACATAAACGACCGTATCTTTTTATTTTGTTAACTTAGAACTTTGATTTTTACACAGCTTTAAGGGACCGCAAACCTAAGTATATGGTTTTAATTTTAAATCGATACCTCCACGCGTTCCCGAGATAAATGGTCTTACCAGACAGACAGACACATAGACGGACGGACAACAAAGTGATCCTATAAGTGTTCCGTTTTTTCCTTTTGAGGTACGGAACCTTAAAAAGGTTGGAAAAACCTTTATTCTAATTACTAGTTTGAAGCAACGTGAATCAATTGGTTCTACGTCTAATTTTGTAAAGTTGAAATATTTTGAATATTATCAAAATATTTTGGCAAAATATAGATATTTCAACGATCGAAATTTATTCAATATTTTGCACCAAGCGACACGTATTAGTATATTTACTGCCTAGGGCCTACAACTCTCAGTCAACACCTTTTGACCTTAAATTTTTAATGACTATTGTGGCATTATAAACAGCGGTACAAGATCTATTAAAGATACCCATTTTATGTTTCATTATCAGTTAAGTGTGATTTCTGAAAGCTATTAATTTGTCACTATTTAGCTCGGCGGCGTACAACACCGTTGTTGCAAGAATATGTGATAAACACGACGAATTGTGTTGATGGAGTATTTTTTTTCTTTAGGTGGGAAATTCATCAGAGATAGTGTCAGACTTTTACTGACTTCCTGTTCCTTCTTTCCCTTCGTCCCAGGGCACCGGGTTTCACTTTCATACTACCCGTGGCCCCAGTAGCCTTCGACCCTGCTGGGCCCCTACGATTTGCTGACATCTCTCTGATGTGCGCGTGGAACAATACGCGCTGTTGATCACTTGGGCTTGGTCCGGATGGTTACCGGACGGTCGGACAGTGAGCTAGCTACCCATTGCTCGCTGTCCGCAAGCCCGCGCCTACGGTGGCCGGTAATCGGGATCGGAATCCTCGGCGGCTGGGGCCAGAGGACCGTTGCATCGCGCGGTGGGCCTCCTCCTTTGCTAGCATTACTGCTTCGCAGAAGGAGGCGACCACCTGCCACTCCTTCTCGCTCCGGACCACGGCTTTGTACCAAGGCCCGGCGCGTGTTGATGGAGTTGATTTGTTAAGTCTTATAAAGTATCATAAATACTAATTTTCGAACACATTTCGCATTCTCTCGCAGTGCAAACCAAATACTTGCGGCTCTATTTTAAAACCACACATGTGCGTCTTTGAAATCGAATCGATTGAACGCGTTCGCATTTTACAATCCATTTAATGATCCTCATACATAGCCGACATATCTACGCGTGTGTTTAATTACTAATTAAACAAAACCGGCCAAGTGCGAGTGGTACTCGCGCACGAAGGGTTCCGTACCGTCCGTAGCAAAAAGAGCAAAAAATCACGTTTGTTGTATGGGAGCCTTCTTAAATATTTATTTTATTTTATTTTTAGTATTTTTAGCAACAAAACAAAAAACACCATCTGTGAAAATATCAACTGTCTAACTATCACGGATCATGAGATGCAGCCTGGTGACAGACGGACGGACAGCGGAGTCTGAGGGCCGAAACTGCGTAAAGCGGACGCCAGCGACGGGTACCCATCGCGTGACGAAGCGCGTGTTCAGTTTTATTTCCCTACGCAGTGTCGCTAGTTCAACTTTAATGGTGTGCATGTAGTCGTGTCGATGGAGAACTTAATATATTATTACGTAGCAAAACGGGCGCGGGTCTCGGCTACGGCTCCCCGCAACGGATGCCCGCGCGGGTCACTGTATCGGAGCACTTTTGTATGGGACCGCGCGGGCGTCCGCTTTACGCAATTGTAGCCCTAAATACTAGGGTCCCGTTTTACCCTTTGTGTACGGAACCCTAAAAATGTGCTTATTCTGATTCGACGTAGATTTCGTAACGAAAGTGGATTAGTTTCCTCATTTTCTCGTATAGCTAGCGAGTTTTTTCCATGCCGGTCGGAAACCTTACGACATAACGTAATGTGGTCGCGGACTTATTCTGGGTGTTACATTCCACACGCATTCGATAAGTTATACGTTAACTATTTGTTCACGGATTAGAGGTAATGTGTGAAGACCTGAAGAGGATTAGAGAGCTGTGAGGGAAATTAAAATAATTGGCTAAAAATTAAGTGCTTTTTGTATCTACAAACAACTCAAGTATACTAAGTGTCAACTTGAAGTTTGTTTAAATTGACACTTCGAATAGTGGGTAGGTACTTGGTCTAACATTTATTGTGATTAAATGATAATCTATCCAACAAAACCACTTTTGAATTGTCAAGAAGTAGTCAGATGGTGAAATGATGCTAATTGCACATTCCAAGGCTTAGATCTCTTGGGCACGCCATGATTCTGGCGGTAGGTCCCCTCTTTGAGGAGTGGCTGGAAAGACTTCACGGCGTCCTTACCTTTGGCATGACGCAGGTTCTCACCGAACACGGTCAGTTCGGTAAGTTCCATTCGTGCGGAAGTAACGGCTGGGTGCCACCACTGTGTGGATCGCCCGGAGGACACGGTTAAGCACATGGTAGTGGTGTACCTCGCTTGGGCAGAGCACCGCTGTGTCCTCGTGGGGGAGATCGGCGGCAACGATCTCTCGCGCCGAGCCTTCGTACAGGCCATGGTCCGAAGTGAGGAGGAGTGGCAGGTGGACGCCTCCTTCTGCAAAGCAGTAATGCTAGCAAAGGAGATAGCCGCACGTACACGCGCGAGGGAGCGGCCCTTACTCCCAAAGGGCGGGCTTGCGGACGGCGAGCAATGGGTAGCTCGCCATCCGATCATCCGGTAACCGTCCGGATCGAGCCCAAGTCGTCGACGGCGCGTACTGTTCTACGCGCGCCTCAAGGAGATGTCAGCAAAGCCCAGCAGGGTGAGAGTAAAAGTCTGACCCGCCGCCCTCTCGTTCCACCTTAGAGCTCACAAAAAAAAACCTAATCAATACTGTGATGTTGATTTTGTTTCTCGTCAGAAGCTGATTAAATGACTTTCCCGCGTGATTCGCGACCGCAGCGTTTCTAGGCTTACCGTACGGTAACGCTGCACATTTGTGGGTTTATGCCAGTTGCCACCAGAACGATACCTGCTTTGATCATTCTAATAACATTAGATTCACCACAAACAAGAAGTCACATTAGCACTAAAGGTAAAGTCATAATACAAAAACTTTATGAAAATGACAATAAAAAACATAAGCTCATCAGTAAAAGTTCTCCTGGCTGAATGTCGGTCATGATGACCAATCTCAACTGAGACCAGCTTCAACAAGATAATATACACGTAATTTAAGATCAGAGAGTTCACCCCTGTTGGCTATTCAATTTATTTAATATGTAGGGTGGTTTTCTGGATTGAATATTTTGAGTAAAGGGGTGAATAGATTGTTGCAAACTAACGTCCTAACCAAGGTGACTTTGCTAGTTTTAATCCGTGACAGCATTTGTAATCCATGACTATCAACGCCCTTGGTTGGGAAGCGCGTTTTCCCAACCACCGAACGTGTTGGCGCGTGGTTTACATCCATGTAGCCGCAACACAAACCAAACACATAAATCAAGATCACCTTGGTTAGAACGCTAGTTTGCAACCGTCTGGTCACCCCTTTAAGAATGTCACAAAACCATACCTTATTACCAAATTTTGACAGGCCAAAGTAGAGTTAAAGAAATGCTCAACTTTAAATGCTTAATTCAGAGATTAGAGGGTAGTTTCACTTTGGCTGTAAAAAAATAGATAGTTGTACTGTTTTCTTAGACTTAAACTTAACCATTTCAAATGACACTACTTATAAGTAATACACGTGAAGTTACTAACGCAACATAACTTAGGTAGGAACATGCAACACAATCTTATAAATAATACTTAATCGACAAAGCCTACATAATTTCCTGACTGCGGTTTACACTCTAACTCAATCCCAACGAATTGTGAGGTAACGTTGCCTTCTGCAATAATGTAGTCAAGATGACAACAAATAGAAGGTGCTCTGTGATCATACTAATATTATAACGTCGATAGTTTGTATGTTTGTTAATTCTTCAAGTTCAAACGGCCGAACGGATTTCGATGAAACCTGGTACACAAGTATCCCATCGCCTGGAACAGCGCACCGGATACTTATTATCCCAGGAGTATGTTCCCTTGGGATTATTTCCTACTATCACGCAGACAAAGCCGCTAGCAGCAGGTAGTATTACATATTTATGAGGCAGTTGCTTCCCGCGCAAGCAGTAAAGAAGAGTTAGGTTTAAAACTTGTCCCTGAGGCCTTAACTCGTTTTGACCTATGCAGAGTTATGGACTTTGGCACAAAATAGCAAGAGCTGGCTATAAACAAAACAAAAGAATGTGGAGTTCTTTCTTTAAATTTGAAAGGAGATAAAACAGCAGAGGAACCAACTACAATCAAAGTCGAAGCTGTTCATGAAACTGCATCAGACGTAGACGATTTTGATGTTCAATAGGAATTAGCAGTAAATTGTAATGCTATTGTTTTTTAATTACTTGCTAATAGGAATGTAAACATTAAAATCAATTTAGCAAACTATGCTTAAGTTTAGAGACAAACTATTCTTTCACCCTACGATCAGTACAGCAACTACTGTAAACAGTTCTTTGAATAAAATTTTACGGCGAATGAATTTTACAACTTCAAGTCAACATACCGTTAAGGTGACTTTACATTCAAGCAGCATACAGCCTGTCCCCACAGCAACACTGAAGTTTGTTGGATAGACGCAAGATTGGTTCAAAACAAACACCACAAAAAACTTTGTTTCTTTGGCGCTTCGCCAGTAGCCATTCTGTGGGAACGTAATGCATCATTGTAATAGCTAGTTTCTTTATAAATTCGCTTCCGAAAATTGAGTTAATATGTTTCGTTTTGATTTAATAAGTGTTTAGTATTTTCGCTTTTATTTTACTTCCTGCTATTGAAACAAGTCTATTTTAGGTTTATGTATATGTTTATTATTACTGGCTTTTGCCAGCGGCTTCGCCCGCACAAAAGTAGGTTCCTCCATATATTATTTGAACCCCCGTTTCATCCCTTTAGTGGGTGGTATAAAAAATCCTCTCTTAGTGCTCGCCTACGTCATAAAAGGAAACCTTGTGCAAAATTTCAAGCTCCTAGTCCCAGTAGTTTCGGCTGTGCTTTGATATGTCAGTTAGTCAATTTCTCCTTCTAGATATACATATTATCACTTTCTTGACAAGATTCACTTCGAGAAGTTTTACCTACAGTAACATTGGGATGATGAGCAGTGTCTACCTCATCGTCAGTTATATCATTCCTAACTAGACCAAGGATGGTACTGATCTAGCATACCTACTCAGAATTGTACCATACGGAAACTAACCCTTATTTGTAATACCCAGAAAGACAGAAGTCTTGCTGGGTATTACAAATAAGGGTTAGATAATAACACATGTTATATTTTATGATATCCGACAGAATTTAAACAAAAACAAAGATTGGTTTAACAGAGATAAGATTTGTGACGCATTGTAGGAACGTCATTGGCATATGATTGTAGTAATAATAGTTCCTGCGGTAATCAATCATACACTGCCAGTCTATTTCAGTCAGTCCAAACGTAAACAGTTCACTGAAATACAAAAGATATATCATAAAAAAGATAAATACAACGCATGCGCAACGATTGAGTGTCAGATTTACTAGCTGAACTGAAGGAATTCGTAAATAACGGAATCTAATTTACGTGTTACGGCGAATTACTAGAATAAAAGCCAGTTTATGTGGATGATATTGATAGTGAAATCCCTAAAATAAGTTCTAGGACAATATATTAGAAAGCTGGCGGTCCGCCAGAAAGCTGTTTGTATTCTTAAATTCTACTTTTTACGCAGCAAGGGAATATAAGGAGTTATTAACGTTACGTAAGTTGCAGATGACCGAGTTCCGCGTTTTGAAATGTATTGTAATGGGGCTTCTGAGAAATGGGCTCGAATTCTGGGTGCGTAGCTGTGTACCTAATTAAGTGATGTTGGGAAATCGTTGGAGTTGATACTCTTCTTGCTATGTTACGATATTGCGTTGACAAGTGTATCAATGCATTTGAAAATGTACTGTTCTTCAAGATGCAGGATTGTTTCCTAGTTTGGAGGACAGTGATCTTATTTATATGAAACAATTATTCTCATTTTTGGTGTTTCATCACTGATGTTACTTATAAGCTTATCTTTTTTACGTAATAAATGCTCGTTTTTAATTTGCCTTAGTTTTCATTGTTTTATGGAATTCCGAAAAATAGACGTCCCTTTTAGATACATATTATATCTTTTAAGTTCCTGGAAAGTTATAATAAAACCCTCCTTTATGATTTTGTGTGACATTTACTCGTATTGCCTACACTTTGCCCAAATTATTACCTTCGTCATTCGTGTCCTAGTAACCTTTAATATTTCTGTTTGTAGCCAGAGTTCGCCATTTGGCTCATAACATCTCATTTCTTACACCCATTGATCGTTAAGTAACTTTATACCTCGTTACATTATATTCTTAGAAATTGCAGTTAAGAACCAGTAAAGAAATAGAAAGAAAAAAAAAAACTTTTTATAATACAGAGAAGGCGCAAACTTAAGACTAACATATTGCAAACATTTTCTATGACAAAAATAAATAAAATATATGCACCACGTCCCAACAAAACGGCCGTGCGCTCAGCATAATGCCGACCTAATTAAAGATAAATCAATAACTTTGAGTTTAAGACTATTACTGACTTACTAATACTATAATTTAATTTTATCATTTCAATATTTGTGCAATTTAAGCAATAAAATATTTGTAATATTTATGTTATAATTTTGCTTCCATTGGAATAGAATGTTTATGATGTAAATGGGTCTAAAATGAGTCTATTACAACTTGAAAAATAAATGAATAATAATTATTATGTGAATGATCTAAATCTAAAGTACATATATTATGTACTTTACTTACTATATGAAAATAAGTTAAACTTAATTCTCTATAAGCCAGAAAATCCTGAACACAAACCCTAAAGAATTTAAGTAGGACCATGAACTTTTCCAAAAGGTCAAAAGCAGTAAGTTTATCGCTCGACAGCCGTTGCTGGCCGACAACAGCAGAAAACACAAGCAAGAAACCTCCACGACACATTATTTTTACATTAACTCTTACAATGGAAATGCTATTTTTTTATAATCGCACAACTTGATTGTGGAATCATTTAATGTACATCTAATGACTACGCGTCCAATCGGGAATTATAATGTATGTGAATGAATTTCTAAAAGGCTCAGAAGAAACGTTCCATGGCATAGAGCTCACGTAGAAAGACAGCTATCTGCAATACTGTCTTTTGTTTTGTAAACTTTCAATGCTCGAAAGTTATGATATGAAAGATGAGAGAAATCTTTATTGTAAATGTGAATAATAAATATTTATGTAGTCCAAATTATATAAAAATAACTATTTTATTACACGCTGTTTTTCTGGAAATCCATTCACCAAAAGTCTAGCAACTGAATCCATTAGAAACTATCACAATATTTCACGATTTAAATCATACAATCAAAAGTATGAAATTGTTATTTTATGTAAGTAAAAGCGTTCCTACGTGACTAACGGCTCAATTTTTTTCACAATACTCTAATTTCAAATTTGGGCATAGACTCACGCACCACTTTTTTTGTGTCCCGCCATACTTTCTCTATATTTACTATGGCGTGCCGTAATTCAACGTAAGTAAGGTAATCGTGATCTGTATGGCGATTAATGCCTCAGTAAACAGTTAATGGGAGAATGTTTGGAGTTACTGTATAGGTACTGTATGAATAACGGTCAAAGGTCAGGCTCTGGTAATATAGCATGCTAATGTAACCTAAGGAATATAATATTCATATGAATATGTTATTACAAGCAATCATTTCATTAATAGTGATAAACATAACAGAACAGCAAGGGATGAAGGGTAACTAAACATCTTGCAGTGACACTATATCATGGCCTTTCAGTTTTGAAAACTATTAAAATGCAACTGCAAAATTAGACAAATAAGATAAAGGCGAGAAGTGGACCAGAAAGCCGTCAGGCTATTCCGCTTGTGATGCAAAGAAAATCATGATAAAAGAAGGTGAAAGAAAGAAAATACTTTTATTAAACACCAAACAGTTTGAAGGTAAACACGATAAGAAACTAAAATAGAAAGTAAAAGAGTTATAATAAATCAACAAGATAATTTGGTTATTTTTTTTTTCAATATAGCCTGCCTCATGGCTGCACCATAATAATTCCAGTTCAGCATGAATACCAGACAACTAATGTCTGTTTCCAACTCGACCTGAGGTTGTAAGATGATGGACTTAAATCAGTTTTGTTGTAATAAATAGGCGTAAGTTTATATATGCGTATGATGGAGATGTAGTTGAACTTTTGGAAGAACCAAATTTTGTGGCCAACTTCACTGGTATTCCAATATGAATAGGTATCGAGAGCAGCCACTACTAGCAACAAGGTGACGCCGGTGTGCCTACTAGGAAATGAAACAAAACAAATAATTGCGGACAAGTCATTGGGGAACCTGGAATGGCATAGTAGTTGACATTGGAATGCAACCAAAATATCTTAAAACACAGCGACAGGTAAGCGGTCTACAAAACATCTGTCTGACTGGACAGGTTCCGAAGTTGCCCGTTTTGGCGCAAGAATGTCCTCTTAATTGTTACCAAATGAGCCCAAGCACACATACAACTGGTTCCCAGCTCGTAAATCTAGTTTCGCCTTTGTCGATTCAGTTTCCGTTCAAGGGGCAGCAGGCAAAAGCACAGCTGAGGCGCGGCACGATGGCGTCTGGCGTTTTTTTTACAGCAATAGATAACGGATGGAGAGATCGCAGCGCGCGCGCCACGGCGGCCGCGCGCCAGTCAGCCGCCGTTCCCCGCCGCGCGCGCGCGTCTTGTGAAAGGACAGTACACCTGCCCCGTGCACAGCCGCACAACCAACCGTTATCGCCCTAAATGACCACCTAATGGACGAACGAAGAGGTAGTCCATGCATGATTGTGCTAACAGTGTGAACTTACTGGTGGAGTGCAGTGTTGTGTTGATGTCCAAATGGAGGAGGTCCGGATTTCGGATTGGCCCGAGCCTCCGGGCTCCCATGCATGGCTCCCTGCTTATGGTTTCCAGCATGACCTAACGGATAAGGATGACTATTTTGGCACAAACGGTGAGTGCCATGCCGTGTAGCCTAGACCTTTTTGTGCATTCCAAGTTGGAATCTGAATGCCGCTGCTGTGTCGTTAAGTTCGGCACAGTCGTGACTCTGATGTGATGAAACAGGCTGTTTGATTTGCTAAACTGCTTGGCAGATTGCTTTGTTTGTAACTTTTAACTGTACGGACGAAGTCATTTGAGCCATTAACTGGCCAAAACCACTTTGAGAATATAAATTTATGTACATGTAGGTTTCGTAACTCGTTTCCTTCAGTTAAATTGGATCGCTATCAGATCTGCTGTTGACCCAATCTTTACCAAAATCGTGTTATTTAATTCAGTTAACTTATTGTTGTAACTCGCAGTCAAGGTACAAAAAATGACTTCGTTCGAACGTAACGTTATTGTGGCCATGTTGACTCACTTGCATTATGCAGAAAGTACAATGTCGAATTCGTTCTTCCTAATTAACACATTAACTGTTCGTCACTGTTGTTAAGTCAGGAAGTATTTACTTTCTGTCGACTTTTACGTTACTGTTAGACAAATAATGTTGTCGCTCGAAGAATTACTAGACTAATTTGCGATTAATAAAATTCACAAAAAGTTCAATTAAATGACTCTTTTTGCGCAAAACAATACCTATACGAGTACACGGGTGTTAAGTAATTCATTGTTAGACTTATCGCAGATCAAAATAACGAACCTAATAATTATTTTAATGCATATTAAAGCAACAATGGGCTCCGCTTGATGTGGTAAACGGACATAACTAAAAGCAAACTATGTGAAAAGGTTGTTATTCCCACACAAAAACAAAGAGAGATCAATAAAACTGTATACAATGCGTATTGGACCGAAAGTTGTCGCATAAAACAAACATTAATTCAAAACAAATGTAAATAGTCCGACATTAATATTCATGAAAGAATATATTTAGAATTCGTATAGTTCGTATTGGTTATTAGAACTGAGTATATCATGTTAGTTTACACACAATTTCCTGAACATTTTTGAGCAAATCATAGACTTTCTTATCAAACATTCAATGTTGCCTCAATTTTGGAAGACTGTTAAAACAAAACAATCAGTTTCAAAAACTTCAAGCACATGTTTCGTACTTTTACAGTCCGTAAGGACGCAGAAGTTCCTTAAACATTTATACCCTCTTAAAATTTAAGACTTGTTGTTGTTGTGAAGGTAAATTATACAACAACAATTAAATCTTCACCAATATCAGAGTTTACTAATTCCATACAAAGAGAGAGCCTTTCTTAATATTTCGAAGGTAATAAAGCAATCATTCATGTTAATAGTAGATTGCAGTTTTTGTTCCAATCTCTTGGCAGAGAAAAGCGGAGAAAGTGTGTAATTAGTAATGTAAGATGTATGAAGTTTTATTACAAATCATTGGATTTAGACGCATCTATAATTACATACGTGGCTATCGCATTTCTTCTTACTTTCGATGTTTCGTTATAAGACTCAATTAATGAAGGTAGCTCAAATCTGTCGGTAAATTTATAAAATAGTTTAGTTTTGGTTATTGATAGATCAATCACTTTTTTCGTTTAACATCATTTCACTCTTCTTCTAAGTTTTCATACAAGCGTACATAATTTCCATTTGTACAATATTTTTCGTATATCGACTCGAATTTTACTTGTTTTTTTTAACAGCTCTTTTCTTCATCATTTAAGCAATCGGATTCTACATAATTTAGGCACGTGCCATATTATGTTTACAACTGTACTTACAAATTATAAGCCACCTCCATAAAGGCAAAAAAGCCACCATCTAAAGGCAATGTCCTCATAACATATTCATACATCACAGTGATGAGATTAGTCTGACGTCACCGCTCAACTTTCCACGCTAATATTTCATGTTATTCACAGTCAATACAGCATCAAGACAGTTTTATAGCAGTTTCTTATACAGTATGAAATATCTTTCCAGCTTGATTAGCGTGATTCAAGCCTTTCTTGAATGGCTGAATACTTTTCTTTAATTTGAGATGTTTGTGGCAGTATGTTTGCTTGTATCTGTAGAAACGACTTTTGACTTCAGAATATTTTGCAGGTTTTGCGAAGCATACTGTAATTTTGAAACTATACTTAGATATTTTATAACATATTGGTCAATTTCTTTAAAGATGCTTAAACAATTTAGAATATTTATCCAATAACTTGCTCTCAAGATTTAAAGCTAAAAATCAACAAGTGATTTGTTAAAAGTTAATTTATTATACGCTTTCATATGTCTAACTCCACCAACTTAGTTTTTTTTTTTTATTTATGTTCAAAATCGCAGTATACATTTTTTTTAATACTAAAAACCACAAAAGCCTTTACTGGCTTATATATGGCTAGTGAGCTCGGATAAATTAAATTACAAATAGGTAGTAAGTGAACTTATAAGTTACTTCAAATTAATTCAGTTGCAAAAAATACTTTTTTATTTCACATTTTGATAAACTCTTACATAATATATCCCAATATTATTTTTACGCTAGTTCATAATTACTGAGCCAAACATTACAATCTATCTGGAAATCCTTGTAAAATAACAAGACCTATTATTATTGTATACCCACGTCGTTAGTATATAGTTATTATACCAAAGTTGCTCTAAGTAAACCTGCTTAGAACTCAAATTGCCCTTCACTGTTACGATATGAATGCCCTAAAAATTAATTATACTCACTTACGTAATTTAAAAGATTTATTATTATTGGGAATAGTTTAACTCTTATATGTATACATTTTTGGCTACAAGGATAGATGTTTTTTTAGAAAACGTTTAAAGTAAGGTTATCGTTTTAATTGCACGTTTTTTCTACGATAATTATGCGTTCAAATCGTAGAAATTAACGAAATGTTAGTTCGGCATGAATTGAGTACTTAAAACTTTGATGACCGATTATAAATATTTTAGCCAAAAAATTTGTTTTTTTACAAAATATTTTTTTTTAAATATGTATCTTGCTGCTAAGGAAAAAATGAAGCATTCCAAAAAATATCACCATAAATAATACTAACAACAAGTACCATTGGAAACAGACTTGCAACAAAGAGAATTTCAATTAAAACATAAAAAAAAAACATTTTAACGTTGGATTTTTATGACGGCAAGCCGGCTTCGGCGACGCGTTATAAATTCCACATGGGACCGAGTGCAGAAGCATGTGGTCGGACCAGTTGAGCGGTCCCCCGCCCTAAAGGTCATTTCTTATCCGTAGGCGAATCGCATGCTTGGGACAGCGTCGAGGCAATTCTAAGAAATTGTGGGATACCACAAGGATGCGTTCTCGGACCTAACTGAACTTGGGAATTTCGTGTCGTGAATTATGTTTTAATTTAATATGTTGTTTGTATGTCTTATAATCTGTTTTACAGAAGGTCGCTTGAGAAGAACAGTCCATAAAGTCGGTATTACAAAGCTATTAAAAGCATTAGTTCGTTCCTGCCAATTCCTATAATTACTTTATAGTATTTTGATGAAGGTTTATTACTTAGTAGATATTGACCGCAGATGACACTATGTTATACTTTGTTTATAACCCAGTAACAATAATATTCGCAAAAACAATGTCTATACGCCAATTTTATGTAACTTCAAAATATTGTTTTTAATAATAATACTTTCATCATTACAACTCGTGTACCAGCTAACGTTTTCTGTTTATAATTTCAATGTCAGGGTTACGTGTCTTACAAATACCGCGTCGTCTAAGCATTTGTGTCAATAGTAACGAATACCAATGGCTATATTGTTTTGATTATTTTCATTTGTCAGTTTCTTTTAGTGCTCAGTTCAACTTTTGCCAAGATTATTGTAGGCCTTGAGTCGTCTCTCAGTGTAAGATAAAACGTCAGCGAGATAATTTTGATAATGCAGCTAAATATGATCGGCAGACATTGCAGATTACTTTAAATCCTAAAGTCTGCTCTACAATTTAGTTGGTTAATGTTTTCGCGGACAGGTGAATGTGCTAGAAATTGTTTTATTGCCAATAAATAAGTATTCTCATTAAAATATCTGGTTAGAATTTGTTTGGACGTATGTTGTTGTTATTTAAAAGCTTGTTTGAGTACAAAATTCCGTTTTTCCTTTGTTCGATTTCCAATTACATCGGTCGTTATACGATGGAAATAATTGTTTTTCTTGTAACTAAATTATACGGTTATCGGACGGATTTTGAGGCTACAGTTTATTGTTTGTACGTAGGTGTTGTACTCGATTTAGAACAAATCTACGTCAATTGTAGCCGAAGGTTCATTAATATACATCACGAAATTAAGTTAGAATGGAAAGACGTGAACAAAATAACTTTTAAAATGATTCTGAATTGCTTATTCATACGGCATACTAGTTTTGATTCTATTTTAGGTTAATACCGATGTACACAGATCGAAAGTCGACTTATACAGAAATAATTGGTAATGTAATTCATTACATTTTTAATGAAAGTCATGGCTTACTAAGATGAATTGTTGCTATGTTTATTTTAATACCAGTTTCTGCTACGAACATACTCCCGAGATAAAAGTAATCAATGTCCTATTACAGGACATGGTCTACCCGTGTGCCAGACTTCATCCAAATTCGTTCAGACGTTTGAGCGTGAAGGAGTAGCAAACATACACACATAATATAAACTGTCGCCTATATATAACATTAGCGCGATATACTCGTATTGGCAGCAATTAGGTTCACTATGACCTTATTGTTAATACCCATATAACATTGCGCGTATATCGGAATGGCCCTTGACACACTATCTAATACCATGATTATTTTGTTTCACATAATAGAAAAAGCACGATTTTACCCTTGGCCACTCAGCATTTTATGACCATATTTTGATGGTATTATTAAAAAATTCCCAACTAACCCTTTATTGATAAATCTTTTTTCGTTTTGTAATTACCTAGTTTTTGTTTGGTAATTTCATGGTGTAGTTGTCATTTCTCCTCATCCTTAAGTTCCTCAAATTCCTGGTCTCTCAGAGTCATTAAGTTATATTTGGTCCTTCGAGCCGAATAACAAAAACCTTTCTCATTAACTTGGCTTACTATTTATAGTAAGTTTTAAGTATATGAGCCCAAGGAATTTTGCATACAAATAAAAGAGGGACTTTTTTAGCCTCTTTAAAAGTTGAAAATCGTCATCATAAAATCTGCTTTGTGTAGAATTTCACGTTCCTAGTCCCAGTAGTAAACTACTTAGGCTGTGCGTTGATATGTCAGTCAGTCAGTTTCTTCGTTTATATTTAGACTTGCTTCTGCCAGAGCCTTCACCCGCGAATCATTACATTTCTCCATACAAATTTTGGACCCCCATTTCATCCCTTTAGAGAGTGAGTTTTGGGAAATCGTCCCTTAATGCTCGCCTACTTCATAAAAGGAAACCGTGTGGAAATATTCTCGCTCCTAAACCCAGTAGTTTCGGCTGTGCGTTGATATGTCAGTCAGTCAGTTTTTGTCGAATCTATAATAAAATCTTGAAAGTGGAATTTCAACGATTGCGCAATTAATTGAATCATTTGTCCGGATCGAATGAAAGGTATATTTTTGCGTAAAGAATTTACTTGTCGTGACAATATTGTAAATATTTAGGCCAGTAAATTACATCAATCACGAATAATTGTGCTACACGGTACAAAATCGTTATAAAGAAAATTGTTTTGATCCAATTCATGGAATGTAGGTAATTAAAGTAGGTACTAATTACTTACTTGATTATGTTTTGACCAACTTTTGCCTGCGGCTTTACCTGCATGAGTTCGAAAATTGTTTAAAAAAAGAACTTACCTACTTTTTTGGGTTGGATCTACCTTCCTTTCTGGGGTAAGGCTACCTTATTTTTTGGGGTGGTCCTACTTTCTCAGTGTCAGACTTTGCTGACTAAATCCCACCCGTGTTCTTTGAGTAGTCCGTTACGTTCCAAACCTAAAAAATCTCTTCAGAACAATTCCGCATCCCTAAGTGAACGTAGGTATCTCATATGTAAAGTGTTCTTAGTATATCCAAGTAATGATTCACCCGTGTTTCTTATTTTATCTTTATTATTCGGTTAACCGTTGAAGAGTGATCGATTAACAAGCATCGACAAGGAACGACATCTATAACGCCACACAGGAACTACAATTCAAAATCCTAAATCGCGGTATTAGAACAGTTCTCCGTGCGACTCATCCCGTAAGCAGCCCGAAATCATCTAACGATTAGTTGCTCGAGTCCGACATAACACCAGTCTGGTCGGAGGGTCCTCCCTTTTCAACGGAGGTTTGCGGGACTTTACACGCCTGTTACGCATACCTCAAAAGACATATAAATTTTCACGTTAATGACAATTTTTTAAACATTTTTCATTTATTTTCGAACCTGGATTTTTCGGACACCCCCTCCGAAAAAGGAGGTTGCTGCTGGTTGGAGGTTGGGTGCAATTGTATTGTATTATGTGTTGATTTATGGATGGTCTGAAATACGTGTATTATTATTATTAATGGACGATCTTTTAGTAGAATAACAAATCATGTATCGATCACGGGGTTTTTACAGTACAATTATTGTAATATCACTAAAACAACAAATGGATATATCAACATGTTTATTGTATTTCATAAATAACAGTTAATAAAAGCGATAAAACTAGCATGCGAGACCGAACTGATATGCGTGGTAAACTAAAATGAACTCATAATAGGTCATCTAACTAAATACCTAGGTTAAAAGAAAAAAACAAAACGCTTATCACGCAAAACTATAAATCTTTAATACTTTGAGAGGTCAGTCTGGCGTTACAAATGGAATATTTTATCAGATTATCGCTTATCAGAAATAAACACGTCATTATTGTCAGTGCATAAAACTTTATGTGTGAACATTTGCACTACTTTTTTATTAGATAAATGGGATATGATCAAATAACTTCTCCCGCTTTGGATAGAGCGGGAGGGAGTGTCGGAATTTTACTGACTGAAACCTACAGTGTTCCTTCCTGCGAGAGCTCCGGTACCTCCTTCGAACAATTCGGAGCCCTGGCAGGCGTCGGCCGTAAATGGCCCCTACAAATTTGCTAACATGTCTTTGAGGCGTGTTTGGAACAAAACATTTGCTCTCACACATTTTGTAATGCAATCCTTGAGATCTAAAGAAGGTAGCTTTTTATTACAGAAAGTCTTACGATTAAACACAATCTTATTAGATGGTAAACAATGGCTGCGGGCCTGCGGCATTGTACGAAAGAGTTTTTGCGGCCCTGGAAAGTAAAGGGCAACCAAAGGAACACGGGTAGGTTTTAATCAATAAAAGTCTAACAGTCCCTCTTGCTGCGCCCAGAGCGAGAGATGCTATTTTGTTGATTTCACCCTAAAAGCCAAATATGGTAAACGATGATGTGGTCGACAATGGAGCACGCAGCACACTCGCCTAGAAGTAACCTATTCACTCTTGACTTAGGTAATGACCTCCAGCTATTACAATACATGTAGCGAAAAGTGGTTTTCAAGCAGCTGGTGTAATAACCGACTTTGATTATATATTTCTTTACACTGAAAACGTAAAAAGATTTCGTTTGATTTCTAGACAAGTAATAGACCAATAACAAAGCAAAAAATACATTTATAACCTTGACATTTATTGAGATTGCTTACCAAAGAAAACGTCTGAAATTGCATTGAGAAATCTCAATGTAGTTTTTATGAAGACTTCCCTAATTGACTCTTAAAGAAATACAATTAAAAGTAACGATAGACAAACGTTGCTTCTTTCGGAAGTGATTCTTGGCTAATAGTTAGATGAAGTCATTGAGATGTTACAGATAATAGACATCACGGATGAAAGAACAGAAACAGTCAGCGTACGAGTTGCAAATATAAGTTTTGCAATATATGTAAGTACCAGATAATGTAACATTAAAACGTGTTGCGCCGAACCCAAATAAAACGGGACAAGGGCAGGAAGATGATGATAATGTAACATTAATTTATGGACTTTCAAATCACATTTAGGCTCTGGGCAAAGTTACATTCCACCAGCGATATTTCAATTGTCCAAAAGTAAGGAATTGATCACTTCCAGGATATCGGGTTTGTTCGAAAGAATCACAGCGGCCCTGAAGCCAGAAACCAAAGGATTGGTTAAAAGTTTTTGACAGGCTTGCTCCAATCACAGCGGGAGCAAGTACTTGATGACTTCCCATCCCATAAAAATAAAAGGGATTGATATTTCGGTAATATATAATATCAATCCCATACATTTGAGATTTTTTGAAAATATTAATCGATAAAGAAATTATACCTTACCACGATGCTCTTATCATTGTCAAGTCTATTGTAAAAGTGTTGTAGATAATTATGGTGTCTCGTTTTCCTGTAGACGTTTGTACACGGGGAAAAAAACAGGCACCAAAATTTATCAGTGTTTGCATTATTCAAATTTAAAATGACTAATCTAACCTTGATAATGTTAATTATGAAACTATCTATGACGTAAGTGATAACACAGAAAATTTAAAAATAAAAACGTTCGGTGCCGACTTTCATAGAGCAGGTGGTTCTGTTTCCACGCAAGTTAATAGCGCTAACTGTGGAAAATAAGTGCATTTGTTGAACATCGTGTGTTCAACGAAGAGGGAATCAGCCTTATTAAATGCAATCAACTTGATTAGATTAACCTAACTGTTAATAGATATCATTCACTTACTTCAAGAACTAGATTATAAATTGTAGAAGTTATTCTTCCTAAAGAATGTGATTAATATATTTCCCTTTGATTTTGTCTTGTCTTTGATGTCTCTGAATAATTACCTAGTATAGACTTTTCATTTTAAATTCAGTTTTTACTTTCATCATCATCATTATTTCTTCCGAAAGCCGTCTACGGTGAGATATGTCTAACAGTGGACGCCTCCCCACAAGTGTCGCCAGAATGACTGGTCCTGTGTTGCATTCATCAGATTCCGCGATCCTCACCAGGTCGTCAATTTACCTTGTGGGAGACCTACCAACGCTGCGTCTTCTAGTACGCGGTAGCTACTTACATTCGTTCCAGCGATATTTATCATCTTCTCACCATCTGTAATATCTCTACTTATTTCAAACCGTTTTTAAACCAGCTGTTCCCTGGTTTTGATTTTGGATGCAGTTTTTACTCATACAAGGGTAAAATTGCCACATTATCGATGAGAAAGTGCGAAAATCGAGAAAGGTTTAAGGTGCTATTAAAGGTAAAGGTTTAACCTCGGCTGCAGGCTGCTGATCCAGGTAGCACATGCGGTGGCTGCACGAATCCGTCTGCAGCTGCACGACTGGTTTTCCATATATTAGTATGGATTTTATGCAGTAGTATTTGATAACCATTCCGAACGCGGCTGCGGCCGCATGTGTTGCCGAGCGTCGGCTGCGAGTGCTGCCGCGACCTGCAGCCACAGCCGATCGCAGACCAATAGTGCTGCGGCCGCAAGTCGATGCGCACATAGTTACGTCACTCCAACCTGTTTAGATAAGTCCCGAAATAATCGCTACTCGGAGCCGATAGCGCACATATTGGATTGAATCGTAGATTTGCGACGGGCAGCCTCGGAATCACTTCCGGTTGCGGATGCAGGCAACGGCTGCGTGTCATGCGTGGGCTACCTGCATTTGCTGTTACATATAATTTGCACTCCAGCGAAACCAGAGTGGCTCACTAGCATAGTATTAAAATAGGTATAATCACATTTTGACTATAATAGTTTTAATAGCCATATAAATGAAAGCCCACTTTCAAAATGAGATAAGACGAATTCAACTCTAATGCGGTATATTACAAGAGAAAGGATGTCACAAAGCACAAGATCTGAATGCAAACACAAAATACCGCAACTTATGAATCACACATTAGGTATACGGTAGCACTCGGTTCTAAGAATGTGAGAACCGGTAACAATTCTGTATAGTAGACAGGTGAAGGTCTAGTTAACGTCAGCTGGTTAAAGGTACTCCAGTACTGACGTTGATATAATTATGTACATATTTTTTTTAACCATTGCCTCGGATTATAATTAGTATTGTATCGTAGGTGCCTTTACAAACATTTAAAGCACTAACAATAAGACTCGGAACGGTCTTGATCCGAATGGTCTATAACCATAAAAATATTTGCTTCAAGCGGAAATTGATCATTTAATAAGTACTGTACCAATTAAACTGCATCATTTATTTTTGAAATCATCTAATAGTGGAAGACATTTTTCCTAAGGACAGAAGGGTTATAATTTTACATAAATTTCAAATCTTTGTAAGCAATCGTTTCCTCATTGCTTACAAGGATTTTTCTTCTTCTTGGTTCTATCTGCAATCAGTATTAGCCATAAGTAGATTCACTGTATGTTATGGCTGTTCGAGTGTCTTCCATTGAAGACATCTCCTCTTAATTGGCTATATTTATATAAAAAGCTATAACATCTTTTTGCTTTAGCCTTTTAGTGTAGTTTCTGGTTGTCAGGCTTAAAGGATAGAAAAAGAAACTACAAGGATTGTAAATTTGACAATTCATCGAACCCAAAATTGTGTGCTTGTACACAATCAAAAGGCAAAAGTTTGTTTGTATACGCGTTTGATACTCCTTCACGCTTAAACAATTGAGTGTATTTGGATGAAATTTGGTACAAGAGTAGACTATGCCTTGGAATAGGCTATAGAGTACGTTTTATCCCGGGAGTATGTCCTCTTGGGCAAATTTTCTACTTTCATCAGATGCTAGTGTTCATTTAATACATAGTATTAGTTGCTCACGTATCTACATTACATAGCTTCTTTCAGTTGATGATCTTGTGTCTTCTAGTTCTTCGTCTGTATTTCATTGCTTGCCATATTCCCTTGTAAAAATTCGAATAGTACTTACCAATGTTTTTCTGGCTTACTCATAGCAGCTCTACAGTTCATCGACTTGCTTGTATACGTAATGCTATTTTATGATGATGCATCATGCATAACTATTGGTTTTTATTGCGTATCTGAGCTAAAACCATAGTTGATAACTATTTTAATGAGATTATAATCAAATCAAAAAACAGAGCAAATGACTGCATTATTGTCGTGATACTGCAATTAAGATTATAATATTTATTGTCGAGTCTGTTTTATTTCACATTGATCTAATTATATTATTATACGCGACAGTCTGTACTCTGATTTTGATTACTGATTCATTATTGGTTCATTAAATACAGCTGCATGTAAAACAATGTTTTGGTTGCAATTTGCTGTAACTGAGTCGAATCCTTAAATGTGTTTCATTGTAATTATATTAAAATATACTTATCTTACAATCTTTTAGATTGTCTTGCAGTCGTCACGGTTAGGAAATCATGATAACTTGCTGCATTTTTTTTATTGCATATTAAGAGCAAAGTTATTATGATTTGATAGCCCAACTGACCGAATCCTGGAGAAATCGAGGGAACTCTTCAAGTTTTATAGATACTTTAATAATGGTATAACCATTCTATAAGCAGCTTTCTATGGATTAGCACACTACCTATTTAGGTTTAACCGTTTAGCTGTGAATGATTGTAACTTTACATTTAATTTCCAAAAATAACTTTACATTTCAGTAGTCGGTTTTAAATAAGGAAGAATCAATATCAGAAACACCGATGCACTTTGTAGTTTTTAAAACAAAACTGTGTTAGTTAATTTTTTAATTTATTTATTGGTTTGATAAAGTATAACTAATCGTTAAAATTTGATACCTGAAAATTGTCTCTCCTACCCTTTACTTAGATATTTTTTTTTTTATTATTGTTAGTCTCGCGTCTGACCACTATCTCACCTGATGGTAAGCGATGATGTGGCCGACGAAGGAGCACGCTTGCCTAGAAGTAACCTATTCACTCTTGACTTAAAGACCCCTAGGTTGTAGCTATTAAGAATACATATACGAGTAACTTAGTACATAGGTAGTCAGTGTGAAGGGTAAACACCTTAACACGTCACTAAGAAACCTTACGATTTCCAAGCATACAATGAGGATAAAAATAAAGCTGTGCTCAGATTACATTGTCGTGAACACTCTGAACATGCAACTGATTTTTATCTCTAGGCTGTAGTAACAATACGTTAAGTAATTGCATGAGGTTTAAATGTGGATGATACGGTACTGATCTGAATTCACGATTGAGGATGACGGAGATAGGATACAGGAAAATACGAACCACAAAGAAACCAATAAATAACTTTTTTTTTAAATTGATATAAACTAGTGCTTGACTGCGATCCCACCTGATGGTAAGTAGTAATGCAATCGTTGATGGTGAGGCGCACTAATTTATTGACAGCCTATTCGCTCTAGCCTTGAAGACACCTTAATTATAATCGGACGGGAAAACCGCAGCAGGCAAATTATTCCAGTCCCTCGATGTACGCGGTATAAACGGCGAGGCGAAACGCTTGGTCCGGACTGTAGAGGTTTCAACAACGTAGGGGTGGATACTCGCCATTCGTCGGCTTGTCCTAACTAAACTAATTAAGAAAAGAGTAACACTTACCTTTAATATAAAGTTTATTTGAACTTATAATTCCAAGTCAATTCGAAGATATCACAGTCCATAGTAAACCGTAATATTATGAAGGATACAGAATTACCCAAGGAAAAATTTGAATCAAAGCTAAAAATCAAAAGGCTTACAAAGGACTTTAAACGATTTCAACTCAAACGAATGAACGGACAGATGAAAGTATAGCTAATACCAATTTATAACGCTTTATCACAAACTAGTAACTCACCTCGGCTTTGCTCGAATGCAAATTATATACATAAACCGTCGTTTACTGCTCTTTCTATTAGTGAAAACCGCATCAAAATCCATTACGTGGTTATAATAGGAGTTAGCGCATAGACGTGTTGTTTTGTACCATGAAACGATAAAGATACATTTGTAGCTCTCTTCAAGCTGACGAGGTCACCATTAGCAATAAACATAGCATGTTTAACATTAAAGATTTCCAATTTCTCCTTGAATTCTACAACACACCGATAAGATCGACTGAAATGTGTTTCTAGATCAACGCTGAAAAATTGTAACACATTAATTTTAATCATGAAAATATTTATCGAGACCACACAGTAAAATAAACTTCTAAATCATTAAAATAAAGTCGAGATTCAACTAACAGTTAGTAAAACTCTGACAAAAGAAGAACTTGTCTCCTTGGCGATAACTACGAAGATAAAGACGAAGATTCTGCAATAGATAACGCATGTATTGAACAGTGATTCATTACAGCCAATAGTTTACGTCTGTCTGTCCGTCCTTCTCAGGGTCTCCGAAGGCAAAACAAAGAATTTGACACAATGGTAGATAGATTACGAGTAGTAAGAAGTCGTGACAAGTCTGTGGTATGTTACTGTAGTCTCCTAGCGAGATTTCAAGGTCTTGGTGATTGTGGACTTGAACAAGATCGTTTGTAATTCAATTAATATGTATGAGATGCTGTTTTTGTGGTGACCGGAGCTGGGAAACGTATTTTAAGATTTAATTGGTCTGGGAAGACTAAGGCAACGGTGGGTGGATTATGTGACAAATGATATGGTGAGAAAGTGGTAGAGAGAGACACAAGATGGACCTATGACCTGGTGAGGGTTGCGGGAATCCGATGGATGTGAGACGCACAGGATCGGTCCTTGTGGCGAAACTTGAGGGAGACCTATGTATTGCAGTGGACGTTTTCCGGCAGAAAGTATGAATATGGTACGAGCGCTGCATTATTTTTAAAAATTATATCGCCACTGCAAATTCTGAGAACCTTTTCGGACTCAGACATTTGTTTGTTAGTTTTTTATTTTAAAAACTTATATTTCCTGTACATGTTTCAAATGGACACTGTTAATTCTTTCATTCTTTCTCATAATAACTCACTACATTTGCAGTTAGTAATTGAGCTACCAATACCAGAAGTACTTTAATGCTTCTGAAACGGTTTCATCAGATAGTAGTCAATACAGTAATTAAAGTAATTGGCAATAAACAAGTTAACCAGGAAATTACGGGAAGTAAGACATTTTCTTAATTGTCAGAACTGTACCTAGTATATGAGGGATAAGATGTAAATGAGCAGGTATCCTATCAAAACCTGCATTACATTTATAAGAAACGTCATTCTAGAGGAAGAGGAAACCGTTTATGATATGCTTCTTCAAATTACTTATAAAATCATAAGATAAAGCCATAAGGAAATCAAATGATCATCGAGAAAATCATATTGGTTTGATCGCCAATACTTTCTGTAAATGCTTCCGCAACAAGTGTGATGTACAGTCATTTTAGGAGTAGTATGTAGTTGGGCACGAAGCGGAGGGTAGCTCAAATCCACTCCACCCACTTTGATTATCATCATTTTAGCCGAAAGACGTCCACTGTTGGACATAGGCTTCTATCCTCCAAGCGTCACCATAATGATCAGTCCTGTGCGTCTCGCATCCATCGAATTCCCGCGACTCCCACAAGGTCATCGGTCCACCATGTGGGAGGCCTTCCAACGCTGCGTCTTCCGGTACACCAACTTTAATGAAAACACTTGCCACTTTTCACTGCTCTTCTTCGCTCCACTACACCCAGCTCCCCTTCAGTGGAAACACATCCAGATCATCAATAAACTTCTCCGGGTCCGGGTAGAGCGAGAGGGATTCGAGTGTAAGACCCACCTGTGTTCCTTCAGTTGCCCTTTGCGTTCCAGTGCCGGGGTGACCCTTTCGAACAGTCCCGCTGCCCAAGCACCTACCTACCTAATGAAGTAATGAATGTCAAGATAGTGATCGATACAATATGGGCCTAAAAACATATACGAAACACAACACCCAGTTTTTTTTTAAAGTAATATAAACCAGTGCTTGACTGCATTCCACCTGATGGCAAGCAGTGATGCAATCGTTGATGGTGAAGCGCACTAGTTTATTAAGAGCCTATTCACTCTAACCTTGAAGACATCTAAATTGTTACTAAAACATGAAACAGCTTCACAAATATAATTGAGAACAGTTAAAATCTACTCAATGAGTGAACAAAACGTCGTATCGAGAACTCACTCGAAAACAATTGTGGCCGAAATAATTAATTTCATGGATATTTTGCGGTTACGCATTGAACGGCCATCGTGTTGGAACGTTCGCAAAATTGTTCGCGGTGAATGCTGATTTGACGCTTATTAATGTAACTGTAGTTTCAAATAATGTCTGGATATGAATTATTGAATGGAGATTCGAGAACAAAAAATTCGTCTCTTGAAAACGAAATATCGGGTTATTCGCACTTCGTCCCATTCGCACTTCGTACCGCGTTCGCAGTTGGTCCCATTCGCACTTAGTCCCTTCCAACTGCGAACGCGATACGAAGTGCGAATGGGACGAAGTGCGAATAACCCGAAATATCATCCATGTAGACTAGATATCTACATCTGAGTCTGAGTACATGGATGGCATTAAATTTGATATTTGATCATTTAGATATTTAGACCATATTATTATTTTTGAAACCTGAGATTATGAAGAGTACAGGACAAATGAAAGAGATGTGCAAAAACATAATACTTTGCAAAATATATGAAATATTTTAGCCATTTACTAAAAATTTACAGATTTGATTATAAAATTAAAATATTATAACGGTAAAATGTTGCTTACAGAATAATCTGACAAACAATCAGAATGATTGTACCTAGGTAGGTAGGTTCTTCAGGAATGTGCCGTAACAGGCATTGCACAGAGGGAATGGGAATGCTACCGGAATGGTCTTTCGAGAGGTAACGGGGCCCTTTACGTGTTGATGATGATTACAGGGATGCTTTTAGTGATGTATAAATTCCACACTCCCCGGACTTGTCCCCAAAGTCCGGGCGCCTTTTGAAGGTTTCCCCTCGAAAACAAAAAATAAAAGGTAGGTAGGTATATCAGTCCGGTTTTTAATGGATAAAAGTATTTTGTAGGGATACTTTTGCACATTATAAAGCTCGCGATTAGCTCCTATAGTTCTCTTAAGAGCTCAAGATTAAGAATTACATTAGAGTTGCTTTATACTTACATATTACAATCTAACTAAAATACAAAGTTTACGTTTGAATTTAATTTTGTAGTAGAAGGCGCGCTGTTTTAGCATCTTCCTATTACTAACCGCAGTAAATACATGAAACAATACATTCGACCGTACATTTTATATTATACCTTCATACATATATACGTATGTATACAAACCAGTACATCTGATATCATAGCTATTACAAAAGGCGGAAACAACAACGGTAAGCACATCAAAAACACATCAAGACTATTCGGAGACTCCCGCGCAACGAAACTTTTACTGCATAGACCACATCACACACTGGACCGGTTTTACGATTCAAATCTACGAATTACTTTTCCAACTTTACGATGATGGGTGGGTACTCAACTGAGCGTGAACTTAGGGTGAGCTTCGTAATGGCCCACTTTCGACTAATTACGAAGCTAGAAACACACGTGGGCGAGCCTTTGTTCGAAATCGGCACGGCCTATAAACGCGGAATTGTTACAATCAGCGAATTAGCATGTCGCTGTGGAAAGTAACATTCACACGTGTAGCTTGTGCGAGCTATAAGAAACACAATGAAGGGATTGTTTTCCTTAAGATTTGCAGAAATGGCGGTGGCGTTAGAATTTAACATAGCATTGTAGGTATGTGTCATTAAACACATCATATTATAAACGTTTAAGAATCTGTTGATCATTATAGTAATTTGTCTGGAGAATACTGATATTATTTATCCGTAAATCATAAGTAATGTGGGTAATCCTAAGCCTTGAAGTGATTGATGTAATGATTGTGATTCTAAGTGTACAAACAGCAAAAACGTAATTATACGGATACCTGAATAAATGACTAAGCGAGAAAAACAGAACCGTGCAGAAAATGTATGACAGTTGTTTATGCAAGATTATTTGAAACTCGTTAACTTCAAGGAGACACTTTTTCTACATAAATGAGTCTAAATTATCTGTTGCAATCAGTATTTTAAATATAACGATAGGTGTAGTTACAATATAATTTCCTACGGTAAGATTTAAATTTTTTTTTGTCTCACATTTTTTTATATTTATTTCAAACGTATTTATAGCGCTTTATTGATCTTACTCGTACATTGATTAAAGTTTTATTACATTCGACATAAAAAGGTCAAAGATACCATTAAAATGTTCGTAGGCGGTAGCAATAAAATTAAGCGTTATTTTGCGCGTGCCGAACTCTATCATAACAAGTTACGCTGCAGTGGGCGGAGGACCTAATTTATTTTGCTTACATTTGTAATACCTTATATTACAAACGTAAGCAAAAGGCTTAATATGAAAAAGAATGAACCAACATTCTTTTTTTTTATCCGTGAAATGGAAAGCACGTTGTTCCATTGTTCCTAGCAGAGCTTTGTAGATCTTTGGCAGTCTATGTATAGGTTGCCAAAAATCAGAAAATGGCACTAGCTTTGCCAAGAAGTATCTTGTTATCCAGTTACTGGGTTAGGGTCATACATGCGTTCAAAACACTGCTAGTCACCTGCTGCAATTAGTGGTAACCGATCTTTCTTTTACGTGGAAAACATCAAACAATTTTACTGACTAAACCCCAAACTTCAGTTACTCGTTGTTGCGAGGACTGCCGTAACTCTTTCGAAAAATCCACAGCCCTAAAGTTGTCAAAAAGTAATAGGCCCATTTTGACATCTGTCAAAACAAATACTTAAATACGCTTAAGCATGAGACGTTGTTAGTACTAATATTTTTAATGCTTATTTATAAAAATTTCGAGGCTGTCTATCAACTGATTTATTAGTTTATTGGACATTTGAATTTAGAATCTACACTACTAGATTCTAAATTCAAATGTCCTATAGTTGTTATACAGCTCAAAGACTTTCAGAACTAAGTTCCCCTGTTTATTGCTGCTGAAATTTTGTTAACGTGTGAATTAATATCCTGCATCCCGCACCCAAGGTTTTCGACTCCATTACGACTGGAAAATCTCCAAATAAACACAAAAGACTATCAATGTGAAATGAAAAAGTGAAAAAAATCTTTATGAACACTGAAAAATAGTCGGAAACACTATGGAAACGCCACAACCACTGATTTTAGCCAAGCCAGCTAAAAACGGTAAGGAACTATAAACATATTTTTTTAGAGTTAATAATTCGGTGCGTCTCACATCCATCGGATTCCCGCGACTTTCACCAGGTCATCGATCCCCCTTGTGGGAGGCCTTTCGCTGGGTCTTCCGGTACGCGGTCGCCACTCCAGAACCTTTCGGCCCCAACAACCATCTGTTCACCGACCGGGCCGTTTATTGTGGCGACACTTGGGGAGGTCTATGTCCAACAGTGGACGTCTTTCGGCTGAAGTGATGATGATAATGATGATGAATATTTTGGTAGCGAATTATTGATAATCGTTGTGATATGGTCTTTTTTGAAAGGATCCATGATGGCTGCCGACAAGAAGACTTAGGCACCTTTTGAAAGTTTCCCCTGGTAACTGTAACGATCATCTCTCAACTGCCAAAGTTTATTTTTAATGTACTCATTACTAGATATAGTCTATACTAAAGTGTGCTAATTTTCCAACAAAAAATATTGTTTTCGCTTTGACGTAACAACATCCGTAGTTTTCTCACGATAATCCAAACAGGAACTTTATTTCAATAGGAAGTCTGTTTGTAATACAATAGTACGACTATAAGTTAAGAAAAATAACAGTGTAAATACATCACGAGTTAGTCACGACAATACAATACAATACTATTACAATGCGTTCCAAATAAGAATAGGATCGATTGCCATGTTGTGACGTCACGTCATACTGTGAAATCGCAAGAAATTGGGCAAAATCGATGAACTCAGAGATGTGCAAAATTGAAGAACTGGATTCTGATTAAATTATTTTCGTTTATGGTTCGTAAATAAATTTAAAAAAAATCTTATTTTGCTCACCATAATAATTCTTCGATTTGACAGCATGACGTGACGTCACTACCCGGCAATCGATCCTATTCTTACTTGGAACGCATTGTACTACAATAGTATTATTATTATTGGCTGGCCTGTTGGTCTAGTGGTTAGTGGCCCTGACTGCTATGCCGGAGGTCGTGGTTTCGATTCCCACCCAGGAGAAATATTTGTGTGATGAGCACGATCATTTGTTCTGTGTCTGGGTGTAATTTATCTATAATATGTATGTTTTTAGAAATATATAAGTATGTTTATCAGTTGTCTGGAACTCATAACACAAGCTCTGCTTAGCTTGGGACTGGACGGCGTTGTGTGATATTTGTGGAATATTATATTATTATACAACTAACTCGCCCACCTCGTCTGTCTGTATGAACTCGATAATCTCAAAAACTACTAAACCGATTTTCATGTAGTTTTCTTCAGTTGATAGAGTGATTCATGACGAAGGTTTAAGTGTTTACATGCATATAACAATAGTAAAGAGCCTAGAATTTCTAACACCCGTGCGAAGCTGGGGCGGGCTGCCATTATATTTTATACATATTTATAACATTAACGATGTAAACAACAATAAACTATGTAATTTTGTAACTACATATATATTTATATTTATTGATTTCAAAAAGTGTCCATGGAGTTTCTTGTACATTCTTCTTTAAAGAGATCTACGCTTTGGAAAGTGTAAACAACTTTAGTTTTTTTTTCCTTTTTGTTACCATTTAGGATTAGGCACTTTTTAGGTTCATTGTCAAGGTCTGCACGACCGTGACAATTCAAAAGTGCCTATACTTAAATGGTTCAAATGGAATAAATGCTTTGAATTTGAGTTTATCAAAAAACATCGATATTTTTATAGAGTAGATTTATTTATTACTTTCCAGATATTAAAAAAAAATAGTTTTGGACAAGCCAGTAATGCTAAATTTTCCTACGCATGTGAGCTTTTCAACAGCTTTTTCAATCCTTGTTATTTTCAATATCAACATACATACATATAAATAATAAAACATCGATACATAGATGTAAGTATGTATAATATTTTTTCAACAAGCCTAGAACAAATCACATCATTAAAAAACTTTGCTTGACACTATTGTAGGATGCGTGTGCACCATTCTCGTGATCAGATACAGTTTCAATAATGAAGGTTCCCAAGCTCCTCCATATTGTGTGCAAGGTTGCGTGTCTGTTCCCATGGCAACTCCGACATCTAGCTAGATCCAAGATATTAATCATTTTCTCTTGTGTTATGCAAGAGACAATGGCAATACTCTCCTCGGCTTTATAACTTGGGACTTATCATCTGTATCATTAATCCTATTCGTTTAGGTTCAATACAACTATATCATCTATCATCTCGATAATCACCCCTTTCTAATTTAATCACTGGCATCTCACACGCAGTCCATCCATCGTTAACTTTTCACTTGTCTCTTCATTCGAACTTCATCATCATCATCATTATTATCTTGTCCCAAGTTATAGTCAAGTATTCTTCGTCCGCCATAATCTTCTCTTGTCTCATGTTTAGCTATATCAGTCCATTCATAGTTAACTGTCATCTATTGCATAAATCTTGTCATCAATCATCTTCTTGTCCACATTCTTCCTTCCTTTTCTTGCATTTAATTAACCTATATGCAATTATTAAGCGTTGTCTCTGTAGCCCAAAAGGCTCCCCAACTTAAATGACAAGGGCAAAGGGCAAGACATGTTTACCGCGTGTCCGACAATCTGTGAGCCTAAGTAGCACAGAGTTGGTGCCCTGAGACCGTGAGATGGGGTCGCGGCAAACCATGAAGGAGTTGGAACGAACTGGACAGATATTGTAGAAATGGAAGGTGGAAGCGTGGTCTAGCGAAGATGGAGAGAGTGAAAGGAGCTCTTTGCCCAGGCCTGGGTCAGAACAGGCTAGCAAAGTAAGGCCACCAACTCAGTAGCCCCCCTTTTTAGCCACTTCACCTCATTTAATGCAATATTATAAGCTAAAGCGTTTGTTTGTTTAAACGTGCTTAGCTCAGGAACTTTAAGGTTCGAATTGAAAATTTCTTTTAGATAGCCCGTTAAGGCTAACATCACACTCCAATGAATAGGCGAAAAGCAGTAACCAAAAACGCTTGTAAAACTGCAAGGGACCTAGGGAGTAGGTACGGGATTAGAATAGAATAAACTTTAATGTACACCAAAATAGTAACAAACACTTTTACACTAATCTATGGGTACAAAGGCGGGCTTATCGCTGACAGCGATATCTTCCGGACAACCTTAGGATTGACTTGTAAGAACTTGAAATAAAATAAGGGGGGTAGTCTGCGGTGTAATAAAAATGAAAAAAAAAAAGAATGAAAATGATTTGGCTTAATAAATGTGTGTGTTCTTTATACATAGGCCTACTACTTCATTCATTTCGAGGAATAGCTAAAGGCATGATATTAAATGTTATGCAAGAAAATGTCTTTGACAATAAATAATTTAAAAAATAGTCGATTAATGCACTTTTACCTTATGTAAGTGCCATGCTTTGGCAGATGCGCTAGCGCAGCTAGGCACGGATACGTGTGACGTGTCGAATTCGAAATTGCAGTTAGTGACACGACTATGAATATCTATAGAATAAAGCAACACTTTCCTTTGGTTTTTATGACTTTCATTGTAAGTTTTGACTCTCTAAATAATTCAAGTATTTCGAGTTTGAATAAAGCACAGCTGTAGCTATTATTGGAAGAAAAAAATATGAACTAAGTGGAGTCTTATAGTCTGCTATCTTTTTCAATGATGATAATTCACTTTTTATGTTAGCTCTGAAGTAATTAATTAATACGCACGGACATATAAATGAGCTATAAGCAGCTGTAATGGACGTGAATGCACGTGAGCTATTTAAAGATAATCTAGCTTTCGCCCGCGTCTCCGTTCGCGCTATTAAGTAGGTTGACACATTTTTCTCGGTGTTTCACAACATCCTGACGTAGACATGTCGATGTAGAGGCGATTTTCTTTCCTGTGGCTGTTTTGAAAGTGAAAAGTTGGTGGTAACTGTTTAAATGATGTTTTTAAAGTTACTTAGAAAGCCTATTTTTCTTTAGTGTTCTGTATTTGAATATTTACTGACGATAGTTTTGACTTATGTCCTTTTAGGTAGGTACTAGATGGGGTAGAGGGCGTCGTCAGTATTCCTTTATTGCAAATTGCCTTGAGTTTGGAACTGGTAACAACAGCTTCAAATTATGACCGTAATACAGTGAAACCTAGATGGCTGGGACTTTAAGGGACCTGCTAATTTAAATTGTCTCAATTATAGAGGTATTCCACTTGCCCAGTTTCTCAGATATCCAGGTATAAATAAATATCTGTCTTATGTACAGAGGGTTCCATTAATAGAGGTGAGAATAGAGGTTATTTCAGTTATACATGTTTTGCCTCCGATTCCTTTGTTCTGACGTCATCTCAACGCTCAGTCACGTGGTCAGAACAAAGGAATAAGAGGCGTGGCCGACTCGAGGCGATCAAATTAAATAGAATCGAAACGAAACGGTTGTAACTTAGCTAGGGAGGCAGGACCGCAGCATAAGTTCCAGCTACAAGAGGTTTCCCACTTAACCGAGTTCAACTATATTATATTCTTTAAGTCTTTGGCCGTATAATAAATAGTACTTAGTAAGCAGTTCGCATAATATAAATTAGAATAAGTCTAGCTACAAAATTAACGATAAAAATAAGAAATACAATATTGTTTTATTTAAAAGATTTATTAGCATTATAATGCGTAGCGTCTATCGTGTAGTCAGGGTGTGGGCGTGTTGGAATCATTTTGCTTTGTATTTTATTATTATAGGTGACGATGGCGGTAAAATTTTAAGTCACAGAAGGAGTCGCAGAATCGGACATTGGGCAGTTAATCCCGCACTCCGAACCTGACAGCAGCAGAAATACCTTTCTGGTTATCTGTCAAACACTATGGTCTCAAAAAAGAGAATAAAGGATTTCCTCAAGAGCAAACTAAGTTATTAAATGACTATATTCGCGCGTGCGACACAAAATCTACTCGTAAAAAATAACACATGAATGAAAGTTGTAAGAGCGAAGTAATAAAACCAGATACAAGAATTTAATTAATGTTATTTATTAATTCCGGTCGCCGTGCCGAGGTTTTTAGTAAACTAGTGTATAATATAAAGTAGTTGTAATACGTGCTTGCCACTTCTTGCCATTTATGTCCAGAACGTGGGCGAGCAAGTTCTGCAGCTTCCATAAAAATATTGTGTATGGTTTGATGACCGTAAGGTAAAACTTTTTGGAAACTAAAGAATGCCGTGATGAGAATTTGCCCGATGTAGATTTTAAACACTATAGACGACAAGACAAAACGTTGTAGAAGAAATTATAGAGAACCAAATCATCATCTTCCTGCCCTGCAGGGTTGCCATGACCCCACATAGTACAGGTTGTCCTGTTTTATGTGGGGTCGGCGCAACACCTTTTTTTCTTCCATTCTGTCTTGTCACCCGTCACGCTATCACTAACTCCCGTTTCTTTCATATCACTTCTCAAGTTCTCACACAATCCATGCATCTTTTCTTCGGCCTCCCTCTCTCTCTCCATCCATCCTCATGTATACTCAAAACTCTTTTAGTAACATGCGTTTAAACATTCCTCTTCATATGGCCATACCAAGACAAACGATTTCTTTTCAACTTTTCAGACACTGACGTCAATTTCATACTTCCTTTTGAGAAATACGTAAATAAAATAACGTCATTAGAACAATGCGGGACGCTTCTTTAATTCATCTAGAAGTCTGCCTTAAATAAATCTTGTCACTTCTTTATTTATTCCAGTGAGAACTTTGCTGTTTTATCACGTCTCAATCCCTATTTTTAGGTTAAATTACGTCGATATACCATTAAAAATTTCTTGCCAAATATACTGAAAGAATAACTGTTACTTCAGGGATAATTTGCCAGTAAGTGCTGGTAAATTTAATAAAATGTTATTGTTGCGACTTCAAGTAATCGAAATACCAGCGAAAATCAAATTCACTATACCTTCATCCACTCAAGGATATAATGTAAAAGATATGTTATGAAATGAACTATTATTCTCAATTGCTTAACGTACAGTATCGATCAATCGATCGTTAGGAAACATGGCTAATGATGCGTTCACCAGCTCATGAATGCGTTACAAATTACAATACACTTTCGTAAATAATATTCTGTGATTTTTTTCGTTTCAGTGAATTTAGTTTCATTAGCATTAGGTACAGATAAGAATTAATCACACTATTATTATATATAATATTACAAAGAGGTAAAGTTTGTTTTGTATGTTTTTTGTTTATATGAGGTTTTTTTTAGTGTGGAAATCATCTAATGACTTCTCGCGCTCTGGGCTGAGCGAGAGGGCGTGTCAGACTTTTACTGACTAAAACCACACCTGTGTCCTTCAGTTGCCCTTTGCGTTCTAGGACTACGGGTTTCCTTTTCAGAAATTCTGCGCGGTCCTAGCTCATTATATCTTCACTAATATTATAAAGAAGTAAAGTTTGTTTTTTTTGTTTGTAGGAGGTAATCTCTGAAAGTACTGGTCCGATTGTAATTTCTTTTTTACCAATGATTCCCGAGTGGCTTACCCCCGATTTCTGATTTAAGAATTTGAAGTTGAGTTGAGAATTACTCAAAGTATAGTTTACCCTGAAAACCTGTCAAAATTTGGCATTTAAATATGGTTTAAGAAGCTCTTAACTCCAAATACTCAATTCAGAAATCCACCAATAGGCTATATTTTAACTATACGGGCAAAGACGCGGGCAAAAGCTAGTGTATTATAAAGTTGAAAGTTTTTATGTATGTGTGTATGTTTGTTACTGTTTCACGCACAAACTCCTGAATGGATTTAGATGAAATTTTGTGCACGGATAGACCATGTCCTGGAATAGCACATATAATTTTTATACCGGGACGGTGTTTCCTAGGGATTATTTTCTACTTTCACGAGGGCAAAGTCGCTAATAGAAGCGAATGGTTGGATAAAGTTTTATAACCAAACCGCTTTGAAAAGGGTTCGATTATATTTTTATGCTATAGTAGTTATATATAATTTATTTAATTTTTGAACAAAGATATAACAAGAAAAATAAAAACACTTAACTAATTAAAATTACATAAAATATACACAATAACTCCTACCTTTCCTTACGTCCTAACTAAATTCCTTCGCATCACTGTCGACTGGAAGGAGGAATTTTTTGACGCCATGTTTTAGGTAGGAAATATTGTGACTATACATTATGTAATTTCATTCTTTATTTGAAAAAAAAAAAATGTGAAGACAGGTTTTTTTTCCAATTTGGCAATACCATGTGTTACAAAAGAAAGTGATTTTAACTCCAAAATACTTTAAAATGCTTTCTTATCTTTCCAAAATTTCGAAAAATGTCCAAATTAATGTGCAAGTTATGTTAGTGAATTTAATGTTTATTTGTATGAAAAGCAAGCATTAAGCGTTTAAAATTATATTTAATGCTACATTAATGCAATTCAGAAAGTTTGTATGGCCTCGGAGAGAAAGTGAGTTCATTGAACTGATTGACATTACACAAAATAATTGAGGTTGTATGTAAGCTGAGGAATCTGACACGTAAGTATGTTACAAGATGTGAAACAATAATATCAAGTGCACTCTTTGAATATCTTATGTCATCTTGCATTCTTCGTTTTATAAAAAAACGATTCTCAATGTTACTATTTTCAGAGTAGGTACTTACATTTGAATTCATTTCCAATCTGTCAAAATTTGAAATTAGAATTTTATTGTTTTTACAGGCTCAAGTTTAGAAAGTATTATGTTTTCAGTCACTGTAGGTTACTTTGAGTTTCATTAGAACGCAGAAGTAACGCATTCTAATGTTTTTGCGGTATTTGGCAGCAAATGTATCGAGTCTGCCTTCTCGGCAAGATTTGCTGTGATAGTCAATTCTATCTACAATAAGAGCCTGCGCACACTTGAGACAAGACTGTAAGACAGACTTGTCTACGACGTCTCAGACTTATCTACGACACCGCAGACTTGTCTGCGACAAAACTGTTTTGCTCTGACGAGACTACTATAGAGGAGGTGCGTCCAGTGTTGCCAACAGTTACACGCTACTAACTTACCACTAGAGCCAACTTTTAAAACCAACAAAAAATAATCCCACACACAAAATCGCAAAATTTCCCACTAAAAAATTTGTGTTCACGATATAAAATAAGTAGGCTAATAACCTAAATGGTTATTAGTTTCCTTAAATAATAAGTGATACAAATTAACAATCAGTTGATTAAAATACCAATTGTCTTGTCTCCAGTATGCGCAGGCCCTAATTCTCAGCTCCATTTTATCATTTTATCAAATCGCGTCTGTTTCAATTATTCCACATATTGTCCAGCTGCGTAGGCACTTGAGATACAAAACTACACCACTTTTACAACAAAATGTCTACTAGGAACAAATTTGCGAATAATTAAAACAGCCACTGAACTTCACTCGAAAAATCCCGCCAAAAACTCCTTTTACAGACTTGCACTAATTCTAAATTGAAGCAAAAGTCACTTTCTATAAACAAACGTATCAATAGATCTTCTATACTACTATATAACTTCATTGCACACGTTCAACAAAACAATAAAAAACTATTGTCTGCTATATAAATATTTATATATTGATCGACATTACAACGGTCACGTTCATTCCAAGTCGTGCCGGTAAAAATAACAGGTACAACAAAATAACAGGTATAAAATAACAGGTACGTAATAACGATACAACGTGATCTGATGCTGCGGTTATTTTGCAAGTGTTTGCTATCTTACAGTTACGCGCCAGAGACAACCGCATAACTGTTTATTTGTTTCTTTTTTTGTTGTTGTTGCGTAAAGAAAGTTGAATAGAGGTGAAGATGGCTTACTAGAGGCTTGAATTGTTGGCCCTCTTTAGTTTTGTTATACTACGAAATTGGTGGAAATAAATAAATTGTGTACACATTAAGTTTAAAGTTAGTACCTAATTTTAAAAGATTTACTGGAAATTGTTAAAAATAAGAGCGGACCTAAAATACTTCGTTGCAAACCCCTAACTTTTATTTGTTTCAATTCTAGAATAACATCTTGTAAAAACTCTTAAAAATCTAATGCAGTGCTTCAAGATATATGAAAACGATTTTGGTGACTTAGTTTTTTGTGTATGTAAAACGTTTTTGTGCCATATTTTGTCATACGCTTATATAAATACCAACTCAAGGAACATGGGAAGCAGAGCACTTTAGATGAGAAGTGAGAGACTAAAATGTGAATTTACTATTATTACAGTCGGGTTGATTCCTTATTGATTAGGTAGTTAATTAAATATCTTTATTTTATAAACTACGAGTACCTAAGATAGTATTGTATAGTTAATTAAGTCAACCCAATAAAATCAAAAGTTGTATTCTCACGTTTTTACTAATAGCCCCAACCCACGTGTTAGATGCATATTTAATGATTAATAACAAAACTTACATAACAAGAAGTATGTATAACAACATTCGACTGCTACAAAAAGATTTACATAACCGACCATTAGTGACGGGCGTCGAATCACTAGTACACAAACAGTCGAGCCTTGCTCTTGACACTCGGTCACTCGCTACGCATATTAATAGACTAAGTGATTCACAATTCACATCACTTTAGTTCAACCATTTACTTTATGAGACTATGAGTCGAACGCGAGGTATGACTACGGACGAACGCCTTTTGTCTCCAAATCATAATTCAAAAAATAAATTCAAGACGATGTAGCTTTACGCGTCCTAGTGATGTGATTTGTGATTGTGATAAATGTCAGGCCGGCGGAGATTAGGCAAGTTGCACATTTATTGATTGTTCATTTAATTTAAATATTCTTGGCGATAGTGTGCTCGTTGTGTCTGATAGATAAAGGAAGCTTCGTCTATGCTATACGTGACATATGGTGCTATGCCATTTGATTGTTCAATGTTCGTGTCGAATGTGTTCATTGTTTTAGGCCATCTGCTGCTGACCCACCAGTTAAATATACGTTGCTAGAGTGATGCAGCTTCAGTCTTTTTGCTTTTCTACCCTCGTTCTTGGCGTGAATAATCCTCAGTTTCTTCTTTGGTTAAAATCTCAGCATAATTTATGGATTTAAATTAACCGCTAAACAAATTTGTAAGCAAAGCTAAAGTTTACTTCAAATCTTCCGGCTTAATCTTAACTGACTTTATACCAAAAATCCATAGTATTTACTCGATATCTGAAAATCAACTGCCAACCTATTAAAAAATCGAATAGCAAATTCTTGTATAAAAACTAAAATTGTTATCTTAAAATGCAGTCGTGTTGTTATTATCCGTTCTAATCATAAACGCGGCCAGCATGCCCGTCGGCATTCTTCGGATGCCGAGCGGTATCACGAATCAGTTGCCATTACATATAAGGAACCGGTTCTACATCCTTTGAGGCCGTGTCTTTGTTTGTATATTTTGTATATGGAATACTTTTGCCGGTTTGTGAAAGCTCGTTGTTTTTTCATGAATGTGTATACTTGCCAACTTTTCCTGAAATCAGAAGGAAAGAAATCGAGCTATATCTGATGGGAAAACAGACGCATGTGATGATAATCAACCAAACATAATATTTATATGATGCTGTTGTATTTGCAAAACAGGAAGTGGCCATGCAATTTGAAAATAAATTGTGAAAACATTACCGAATATACTTCCGCTAGCATGTTATTGAAGATCAAGACTTTTGGCACGAAGAACTGACCAAACGAGTCTGCAATTGACCTAGAACAAAAAAAAAAGTTTTGAACATTACTTGAATAAATTTCGATAACCCATTTGGAAATAGTAGTGACTGCATAAGTACACGATCTATCGATGGAATATGGACTAACAAACTAAACGGTGGAACGGACATAGCGTATTTTTTATGCAAAGCAGTTTCCAAAGTCTTTGCAGTCAGTAGTATCTAGTTAGGCTTCTCATTGGGCAGTCAGCCTCTCTACCAAATTATAACGTGAAGTATTTGCGTACATCTTGTTCCGACTTAAGTGAAGAAAAAGAATTTAAGTTAATTATGAGTTTGTGAGTCAATAAACGCACGAATGAGATGCTCAAACAGCCAGTCTCAGAACAAATAACTGTGGCCCATACAAATATTTATTTGCTCCAAAGACGGAATCAATCCCGCGACTTTGAGTACAACTGGTGTATTAAAATCAGCTTCATGTTGACTAATCTTAATACTTAAGGCAATAACGTACGTGATGTTATTGCCTTGAGTATTAAGATTAGTACTTAGGGCTCATGATTACAGTATACTAAAAATATTGTAAAAGATCTAATAAACGAAATTACTAAAAATATAACAAAGAATAACAAGCTGGTAAATAATAACGAAATAGTAAAGGAGCATACACAAATAGTAAATACAATAATTTCCGAAAGGTTTTTGATACTAATGGTGACAAAGATAAAAAAGTAATAAAACAAGTGAAACCAGTCTAATGGTTTCCTTTTGAGAGACAATGAAAAGTTTCTAAGAATTTAGACAAAATTTAAAAAAAAAAACAGCCAGTTTTAATTTTTATTAAACGATAATGCACAGCAGAATTAAAATTGTTTCACCTAAGAAGCAGAAAAGCCGACTGCAAGATTACCTCATTAAAGGTCGCTTAGCCAATTCTGGTGACGCACAAACCACTAACAGGATCTTAAATGATCCAAGTGTACTTACGATTTGCCACCAAAATAGGATGCGGCATGAATATTTTTTATTTATAAGCAAAAAACAGACTCGCTTTTAATCATGAATGCAGTTTCTACACATAGATTGCTGAACGGAGTACTTGCTAGTATTTTCTTTTAATTCGTTTTCGCAATCCGTTCCGGTATTTGGTCGGTATTTTATGATAAAAGTAGGTATTTACAGTTTTATGGAACTATGATACCTTCGTGCATATGCTAATATATTTGGACCTAATAAAATGTGCATACAACATTGTTGTTGTGATTAAAATTAGCATCTAATTTATGAAGACACTTGAAATGCGTGGTTGTTGAATGTTGAGTAGTTACAACTTAGTATACATAAGTTAGATAGGAATTTGTGATAAAAAAAAACGAAAATATTTAAAGGTTTATTTACCTGTTACATACCTAATTAAAAGTGCACAAAATTTGTTGTATGTTGTTCATTGTAGTTGTGAAAATTGGCGTCTAATTTGTGAAATAGCTTGAAGTGTTACCAGTACCTGGTTGTTGGCTTGTTACAACTTAATATTCATAAGCAATAGTAATAACAAATGCTCATTGAACCCGCGTTGACGGAGCGCTAGACGAGTTGACGTTCTAATGATAAATTATTCAAACCGCGGCGATTTCTCAACGAATTCCTGAACGCAGCTGCAACCGTCATCCTTGATTGGTTGCGGCTAGCGTTCGATTTTCAAATCGTACCGCCTTTTTTGTCATGGCAGTTAGAGAGTTCCATGTACTTTAATTGCAGTGGAGCAGTGATGAATGGTATCGATTACTAAAATGACAAAAACTACAATTATACTTTTTACTGGGATTATATAAATTGTTATACACGACCATGGCGGACCATCGTGACAGTAGACACTATAGAATCCATTAAAATAAACGGTACTTAATAATTGAGGCAATATTTCTGCCACATGCATGCACACATTGTCAGGCGTCATGATTGATATTATTGGTGGCGAGAACAAACTTCCTGACATGGACACAACGCGGATGTGAACACAACACCGCTTTGTTCACCGACAGTTTGTTGGCGAAATATGATCATACAATCAACACTGTTGATAATTATGAAATTTTCCTTTGTAGGAAATTTTGTTGAAAGAAGTCGAGAATATTGGCTCATTGGCGAACGAAATCGATTCATAAATACGTTGAAAGACTGTATTGGATAAGATGATAGAAACAGTAGCAATAAACAATTGTAAAGTTTTCCTAATGAATTTGTCATTTAACCCTAAATTGGACGCGATTAATACAGAGTTCAAAAATATTGATATTAGTGGACGAGTGAAGTCAAAATCTTGAAAATAGTGTAATGATCATCGTGACACTATTTTCAAGATTTTACGCATAGTTCTTAACGCTAAAATAAAAACAACTGTCTGGAATCGTTAAAATCGTTCATTGCCAAAAATATTAAAGGCCAACTGAAATATGATAATATGAGAGTTTATGCAGCATCTAGTTACAGACTCACAAACATTACACACATACTTATAAATAATCCTTACATTATATAAATTATAAAACAAAATCCCTTACCGCGTTGTCTGTCTGTTAGCGATAAACTCAAAAACTACTAAACTGATTTGCATGTAGATTTCAACAAAAGACAAAGTAATTCATGAGGAAGATTTAAGTGAATACATGCATATTATAGTAGAGAAATACCGAGTATTTCAAGAAATTCCAACACCTGTGTTAAGCTGAGGCAGGTTGCTAGTGTATTACTAAGAAACAGTGGTTAAATAAAGAAGCTCGTTAACACTCTGAACGCTATTATGTAACCTGTAGAACCATCAGCAGTATTAGAGCACTGGTTCCCAAACTAGTACGAGGACCGCACTGACAGATGTTTTTTTTTTGTGGGAAATAATTAAATAACATCGTAACTGTGTGGAGCGAAAGGGATTGCCAGCATTTTATTCAATTTAATCCGGCACACAGACTAATTTCAAATTTTAAACTCAAATGTTAATTTTGATGTAAGTAAAAGGATTTTTTAGATTATCATAGTTCAATTTTCTACTAAAACAAAATGAAAAAGAATAAACATAACGTAACAACATAACATAACATAAGGTTATTGTACACCAAAATATATATGTATACTTAAACTTAAATCTATGTATCTCTCTCAGTAACTTAAAGCAATAGCGGTTTTCTAGATCAGAAATCTAGAAGAAAATTGACCTAATGATATTTATTTTACAAAAGATTCATTAGAATGCAATAAAAACATTTTTTTTTATTTCAAAAAGGTTTTAAAATGCGGTTGTTATAATAATTATGCTGCTAATCTTCGTTCTTACCTACGTCATCGATTCTACAACAAAAAAAAAGTTTTGAAACCGCTGCACTGTAGGCATGGCAAATCGTATGAGAACATACGCAGCGAAGACTCACGGCTTCTTAATTACTCCCATTTATATCACAAGTGCTTTCGAGCCTAGCCGTTGATTTATTGGCTGTTATGGAGTTTTATAATTACTTTGAACAGACGCAATTTTGTATCGAGTGCATTTTAAGAGTTACTCTAACTCAACATATAACGTTAAAGACCGACAGACTTAGGACAAAATTTACCAAAATTAACCTCAACTGAGCAGTTGTGGCCGAGTGGTAACGGCCCCGACTTACGAGTTATAGGTCGCGGGTTCAAACCCAGTCAGGCGCATTACTTTGTGTAATTTATTTCATCACCACTGCTCTCAGAATGGTGAAGTAAAACATCGTGAGGAAACCAGCATGTCCTAGAACCAAAAATTCGAAGACATGTGACATCCACCAACCCGCACTGGGCCCGCATGGTGGATTACGGCCCATTCCCTCTCCTAGAGAGGAGGCCTGAGTCCCAACAGTGGGAACATTATAAGGCTGACCATGCTATGCTATATGCTAACCTCAACTGCAACTTGATGAGCATCTGATCATAGAGACAACGAAATCAGGGGCCTTACCATGACATGTTAAATGTGAGTCATCTCAACGCTTAGTCACGTGGTCATAACAAAGGAATAGGAGGCGTGGCCGACTCGAGGCGATCAACGAAAAGAGAATCGAAACGAAACGCTTGTAACTTGGCTAGGAAAACAGGTCCAATGCAGATAGAAACATGAAATACAGGTGGAATAAATTTAAGAAATATAAATGTTTCAAAAAATGAGAGCGGGCTATTAGTCGGGCTTCTAAGAAAATTATTGTTAAATGATCCATAACAATGAATTAAACAATTCGTTGAAACTCTTACACAACGTTCTGAGAACTCAAAAGTTCCCTATTTGTTGTAATACGAGCTTCATACAACACATTGTGATTAGAACTATTATTGAAATATTGCGAGACTGAAAGGTTATCGTGGGGTCGCCTCGAGCACGCAACTTCGCATTTCCTGGTGGTGCAACGTGGTAGATTAGGGTTAAAGGTGATGAGGTGTAACATCGCTAAGTCTGGGTACAAATTGTACACTTGAATAGGATCAATGACTGTAGATGCCTGGATTGCGATTTTTTTTTTATATAAAAAATAAATCAATCTTTTAATGCGTGGGAGAAGTAATGGTCGAAGATTACTACACAGCTGATCTTAAATGCAAAGAATAGTCAACGCGGTAGGCCCAGGAAGAAATGGCGAGATAAGCTGGACTCTTTCTCAAAGTACTGGTCCAAACTTCCAGAAGACCGAAAAATGTGGAAGGAGAGTAGGGAGGCTTTACCCTGCAGAGGAATAGCACAGGCTCATAATAATAACAAAGTTTTAGTTCGTGGTAAAATTGGGACTTGTTTAAGTTCCACCATTTTATTTTTTAATATAATTTCCACGTAGATACTATTTCACAAATGTTATCAACAATGCCCCCTGGGGCTCAAGCATAGTAATTCAAGCGGTAAAAGATCGTTTAAGCACTGAAAACGAAAATTACAATTTGCAATTGTACATAATAAATCGACGATTACAGTGCAGTTACAAAATGCATCTCAGTATTGTAGTCAATTCTTGAGTAATGTTTAATTTCACATTCGAATGCATGTTGCATTTCATTTCAAATTGAATGTCAGTTTGACAGGCCAACCCTAATTGCGCGCGGAACCCAAATGTAAAAGCAATGGAATGTTAATATTCGGCCTGTACTGTCAAATCCTGCCCTGATTATTTCAAGAACCAGTTTCTAATAACTTTAACTGAAATCGATGCGGTAAACATTTCGTATATGAAAACAAAATTGATTAAAATTCTTCGGCAATCAATTACACTGCGAATTAAAATTACATCAATCAAAATTGCGTTTACGTGACATTTTCAATTTTATACAATCTCTCTTTATGTGATTAATGTTTTATAATAAATTGTTTATTGCAATCTGTTGCAATTTTCTTCAACTAGGCATAGATCTATGACGTCCAACGTCCATAGTGTAGACATACTATTCACGCTTCTATTTCCGCATTATCAATGTCAGTGGTAGGTACTTAAATAACCTCAGTTGTCACTTCTCTGAGGCCCTGATTTTGAATCGAAACATATCGAATTAAAAAAAAGTGACATACCTAATCTGACAAATTGTCAAACCTGCGTGTGCTGGTGTGATTAGTTGAACGGATTTTTATCAATCGATCGACTTGCATTTAATTTGTGACACAAAACTACACCAATTTAACATCACAATATCCACTAGGAATCGATTTGTGAATAATTAAAACAGCCACTGAACTTTATTCGATGAAATCTTGCCCAAAATCCTACTTTAGTCATTTGTTCACTGCTAAGCGTAGTGATGTGACTGATTACTAAACTTTTTGTTTGTTTTCCTCCATTTGTGATAATTACGATGACTTTGATGATCATGATAAAATAGTCTGAATAACTAAAGTACCACCTGGATTTTAATGTCCACATGTTACTTCACTTGGCTAGATTATCGGCTACGCTCCCGGATCTGAGGCTAGCTTGTATGTTCATAAAAGTAGTAAGTAATTGTCCTGGTACTTCAGGCCCTAGGTTAAGTCTTTCACATTTCATTATCACACTTTATATATGATCGATTTTGGTGCATATGCGTGAGAAGAGAACATAACAAGCAAACTGACAGACAGAGTTATGGGGATGCAACTCGACATACATTTTCACCGTTTTTTATACAACCGCATCGCTTACTCAATTATGACGTTATTACACTTTTTCATTAGATATTTTGGAAACACTGTATCTAGTCTTCTAGTGAAAACAATTTATAAATTTGTGTAAAACTAATCCAGTGAAGACCTCTGAAAATCTGCTATTTTGCATTTACTTTGACACTTCAAAAATTAAAAAAAGTATAACAATAAGAAGCCTTGCAAAATTCGCGTCATTAATTGGTTACCCCCCTTTTCCAAGGTACATACTATAATATGAGAGGGGTACCCTGTTGATGCAGTTCTCTATACATATTATATTTAGACACTACTTTAAGATTATTTAATGGTATAATGTATGTATTTAAAAATAATTAAAAGCTCGCTTCGCTTGTAGTTTGCCTTCTAATTGTTTTGATAAAACCCTGAAAACGCTTTTCACACTATCTACAGAAAGCGGGTGGCCATTTCATGGGTGAGACCACCCACCATCACCCAGTTTTGCACAATACATAATTAAACAACAAACTCACTTTTTCTCTTAAAGAAAAAAATATCCTAGTTCCCTCGTCACTTGCTTAGTTAATGATCGTAAACATCATAACAAATTAATGCGAAAAAAAACTAAATCTAATTTCAATCCTGATTTTCAAAACAATTTACCAATCATTTCTGGGACAACAAACTCTAGACTTTGCAAGATAAAGTTTAAATTCCATTGCACCTCTTATTTTTTTAGGGCTCTTTAATATAAATGGCCACTTAAAATTCACAATGCTAAAACCGTTTCTTGAGTTAGTGTCGATGGATTGAATTCATCACGAATTATGAATCGCTCGTTAACCCTGCGAATGCAGCCGGTTGCTGCAGATAAAAAACCGTAACCTTTTGTGCTCGTTTCTTTCTTTGTCGGGGTTGACGCGGTTACCGCAAACAGTAAAACCTCTCCCAACCGTGACGGCATAGCGGTCGGTCGCTTAGACCGGTAAAAAGTTTAAAACCAGTCATTTAGACCAAGTTATATCATCTTTTCAGATTGTTCCAGTCACTCACATTCAGTGAGCGAAAGAATAAATGCTTTATCAACATCAATTTATTCATTCATTTAGTTTAACACGCGCGTCGATTCAATGCTAAAGTACTAACATGCGCTGAATGTTTATGTCTTATTTTAAAAGGATTTTTTAATGTTCTTTGCAAGCTGGTCGCGCACATTGAGAATTTGGTTTTGACTGTATTATTTTTAGGTACTTCGCGCTTAAAATATCTAACAGATCTCACTTTAGTAAGTTAGTGGAACCAGACGAATCCATGTTTGGTAAAATTCTAAATTAAATAGGCTTGAACAGCAATCGCGACAATTTTAACGCTTATTCGAGTTAAAATCCTCAATCTGTAAAAACCATGTATTTCCTTAGATTTTGACTATGAACTTTTGAGTTACCTGAGTTGGAACGCTTAGTGTTCAGAACTCTATTTATCGACCTTATTTCAAAAATCTTACTATAATGAATTAATTTATATTGTACGGATAAAAAAAATATAATTTCAAATTTTCTATTGGAAATTTAAATTAAAAATCTGTTCATCAGTGTTTAAACTATGTAATCACATCGTCAATTTGGTTTCAAATAAGACTGTCAACATCTAACAAAACGCTGTCTTGAATCACTATTCTTTAACATCTGCGTTCTGCAACCGCCTCCTTGTCTACAAAACAATTAACTTTGGTCACTGTTCGCTTTCGATTTTCAAATTGACCAACACCCACTGGTGATTGACCTGTTCTTACAGTTATATAAATAGTCATTGTTTTACCACCGTCAGTAGTGAGAGGGTTATGCCAAGAAATGTGCCACCTGCTAAAATGTTTGTAATATTGGCTTAGTTCCTTTTTCCATTGTTGCCAATCTTGATGTTGTTTCATTAATGGTTGTTTTGGATATTTTTTTTTATGAATTAAATCGAGATAGATAATAAAGAGTCGATCAATTTGTAGTTTTAAATTTATTAAATCAAAAATATTTTTTTTATTAAAATTTTTGTCACTAGTAAAAAACACTGTAAGTCCAAAAGCAGACTCAATACCTTAGGTATTTTCTACCAGTCAATCTTAGGGTGATGCAGAAACATAACATGGTAGGTGTAATTAAATGGAAAACAAATAGAAAACAAATACAATAATGATTATATACCTACTTAGAGACCTCCCTCCTCCTTGCGTCGTACTCCCCAATGCTGAGGGTCGTGACCTCCCTGCTTCATCACTTTTATGTGAACGATATTCCTCCATCTGTTTCTGTCTCTGGCGGTGTGAAGGGCATTGTATAGCGTAAAGTCAAGAGCGGTTTTTTTTAGTTGGGAAAATCATCTTATGACAAATCCCGCTCTTGGGCGGAGCGTGAGATAGTGTCAGACTTTTACTGACTAACAACCCACTCCTGTTCCTTCGTTGCCTTCGACCCAGGGCCCGGGTTTCGTTTCCACACTAACCATGGCCCCAGAGGCGACTGCCTGCCACTCTTCCTCGCTCCGGACCACGGCCCCCACGAGGACACGGCGTTGCTCTTCTCAAGCGGGGCACACCTCCACCGTGTGCTCCACCGTGTCCTCCGGGCGGTCCACACAGTGGCGACACCCGAGCGTCGCTTCCGCACGAATCTGGTGCAGGAACTTCCCGAACTTCCCGTGTTCGGTGAGAACCTGCGTCATGCGGAAGGTGAGGACGCCGTGAGGTCTTTCCAACGAGGGACTTACCGCCATAATTGTGGCGTGCCCAGCACTGGGTCGCGACAGTCGCTGTCGCCATTTCTCCATGAGAACCCGCCGGAGCTCTGTCCGCCATGCTGCGACTTGTCGCGGCAGCGGAGTTTCACCCCGTCGTCGTTGCATCTCCATGCGCAGATCGTGCATGTGTGCAAGGACTGTTACCTCGAAATCCCATGGTGGCTGGCCAGCAAGGAGGCTCGCCGCTTCGCGGGAAATCGTCCGGTATCCTCGCAACATTCGTATGGCCATGACCCTCTGGCATGCGTTCGTACGTAGTCGTATCCGATGTTCCACAAGGGCGGCCCTAGTACCGATCCCTGCGGAATACCGCACGACATCTCTCGACGTTCCCACTCTCCCTGGTGACCAGGGAAAGTCAAGAGCGGTGCGGATTTGGTCAGGCCAACGTATCGGGCTGTGTCCACGAGGTCTTTTCCCATCCACTTTGCCGGTCACATGAGCCTTTCGAGGTTGCCACCATCTTTCCTTGCAATGTGACCGAAGTATTGTAGAATCTTGTGTGGACACTCTGACGACAACCGCGAGCAGATTTTGAGTTCTCGCAATATAATTAATGACGACATTCAATAGAACATTTATTTACAGTAATAAAATAAGAACCCAAAATTTTAAACGAAATTAAAAAAAAAAAACAATAATCATAGAAATTCCATATTTAAATTCCTTTCTCATAAGCATTCCTCAATTTCAACGATGACTAAGATCTTAAAATAAAACTATTCGAGGAATGCACCGAATGCTTGGAATTTTTACAACAAAAGGTGCTTTGGTTGGATCGTGTTTTGAGAGAGGGAAGCTATAAAAACTCCCATCAGACTTAATAACTAAAACGTCTCTATAACTAGGTTAAGGGATTCTTGTTTTGTAATAGTTTTCTTGGCAGACGTAGTGATACGATAGGTTTTTAGAGATCCGTCTCTGTTTTAGTATTAATGGAAGATTGTAGTAAATCTTTCGGCTGATTATATTGCTTCCGTGATTATTCTCAGCTTTAAACAGTATTGAGTATGAAATGCAAGTAAGTAATAATAATAATAAATGTCTCATTTGTTTTTTCCTTTTAATTTATATTAAAAAAAAAAACATTTAAAAATATAATGTCTCATTTAACTTTTATTTTAAATTATTTTTTTAAGAACTAATTAAAAATGTAAATTAGAAAAATAAAGAGATAATAATAATATAGGTTGTAAGACGAAAAAGTTAACACATAGGAGACTTGACATGCCCGCGGTCTTTTTAAACGCCAGACCTTCACACAAAGCGAAAATATACCTATTTGATGTTTTTTTACCCAAAAAAAGGGGGATTCCTGACAAAGTGACATTCTACGCCAAAATTCGTTTTTTTTTAATTGATTGATAACGTGACAATTGGGTAGCACATGCCAATCGAGTTTTTGACAATCGCTGATTGAAAGTCACATTGTCTAGCACCCAGCTTTATTGTCCTCTTTTATACAATGATCAAGGCGATATGATCATCAAATCTGCTGTATTCTGTGGTAATTGGTTGACAGACATACTTAATATTTTGCGTTTTTCAGTAAGAGTTTTTTTTTTCCTTTCCCATTAATAAGTATTTATGACATAGTTATAGTTCCATATAACTAATAGATCAGTAGTTTTATGAATACCATGGTCAATTTGGTATTTTTTTTTTCGATTTGGTATTTTTTTTCAATTTGGTCGATTTGGTCGAGTTGGTCAATGTGGTCATTCTGGTGTAAATTTTTTAGAAATATACATAATTATTACAATTTTTTTTTAATTAGAAGCGAAAAATTACCTCTTCCTATAAATACCTACGCTATTTGTCGGTCACGATGTTCTTCCTAAAAACGGTCCTATTATATTCACAAAAAAACCGGGCAAGTGCGAGTCGGACTCGCGCGCTGAGGGTTTCGTACAAACTTACATATTGAGAATTGAGTTACGAAGAATTTTCCGAATCGCAATTTTTTTTTTGTGTTGTGTTGTTTTAGTCTTCAAAAATACTAGCCTAAAACAAGAGTTGGTAGGGCTTAGTCAGCAATACCAAGATGTTGTTGATGAACGCGACCAACTGCGAGTGGTCACGGATGGTTTCAATAACTGTAGTAACTTGTATGAGGAGGCTTTGCGTAAGGTTAGGGATCAGGAAGATGAATTAGTTCATGCTAATAGTCATATTCTTAAATTGCAGAGGGAAAAGGAATGTATTCAGACTGAGAAAACTAACCGTCTATATGATGAATTACTAAATTCAAATTGTAACCCTCATTCTTTAGTTACAATTGATCTTACTGAAGATTCTCTATTAAAACACAGTAATGATTATAAACATAGTCAAAATAAAATTAAAAAATATGCGAGACTCAATAAAATCATTAAAAAATGTAAAAACCACAAGAAACAACAAAAACACTTTTCCAAAAATATTCAACTGAGGAAAGAACGTGTTACCTTAATTAATCAACTAAATAACTATCAGATTAAGTTAGAAGACAGTATAAATATTTATGAAATTGACACTCAGCGCTTACAGTCAGAAATACAGACTCTTGATGACTCACTAAAGTCAATTTATAATAAATATGTATGTTCAAAGAACCAAATAAAGGAACATATTCTTGCTACAAACGAGTTAGTGGACAAAGTAGACTCACTTACTCTTAGAAACAGCAAATGTACTTGTCAGAGAGAATCTAACCTGGCTGGCCTCCAACTTGGACCAGAGGACACATCCCAGGCCATCAGTACTCAAGACTGTATTCCCAGCCAGGCACCCCACATTCAACAAGAATTAACTCAAGGGGTAGAATCAGTAAAATGTAGTTTTTCCTCTCATAAAAGCGGTGATTATAAATCAATTATGTTTTCAGACAGTATAGGAAGAGGTTTAGGTCAATTAGTTAGTAAGAACCTCCCTTTTTCTTCTCAAAATCATTGTATACCACAAGCGTCCTACCATCACATAATGTCATTAGTTACTGAAAAAGTATATGATCCCAATGATATTTTAACTGTATTTGTGGGTAATAGCATAAATGTTGATAAAGATGACATCACATATAATGTCACAGAGCTATTGAAGATAAATTGTAAGAGAATTATTTTATGTGCTTTTCCATACTTTGAGCACTTGTCATATAGGGAAAATAAGTACATACATATGCTAAATATGCATATTCATTTTTTAGTTAGTCACCATAGTGATAAGTTAATATTTTTTGACATCAACAATTTTGTTGACAATCTTTTTTCGACTAGGTATACTGTGTACCTACCTATTATATTTAGACGTCAAATAGCGAGGCTATTAGCATATAATATTAACTCGGACATAGTTAGTATGTCGAAGTTCCCAATTATTATTAGTCCCACCATTAGTAATAGTACTAATGTTACTTTAAACTAGTTAATAAGACAACAGATGGTACTTTTGGCAATTCAGATCAACTTAACAATAAAGTATCTTCTGGCATTCAAGCTAGAGGGGCTAGGCAAAAATCGTTGAATTTGTTTCTTCAAAACATTCAGGGTCTTTCTTCAAAACAATTGGAAATTGAATTATTTTTAGAAAAAACTATGTTTGACATCATTTGTTTTACTGAGCATTGGTTAAAGGATTTTGAAATGCTAATCAATTTTGAGAATTATAATGTGGGCAGTTGTTTTAACCGAAAAACAATGTTACGTGGGGGTTCACTGATTCTAATTAGGAATAGTATTAAATTTAAAACTCGTAAAGATATTGTTGCACTATCCGTTGAACATAGCATTGAACTGTCTTGTGTTGAGCTGGATAGGCATATCATAGTGTGCGTTTACAGGCCCCCTAATTATCAAAACTACTCTATTTTTGAGTCTGTCATGGAAGATGTTATGGCAAAACTTGCAACTGGTAACAAACTAGTAATTATCTGTGGAGACTTTAATGTTAATATTTTAGAAATTAATTCAGATAGCAGCAGATTATTAAATCTCTTCAAATCATTTAATTTATCAAATGTGTTTATAGAACCTACTCGAACTACGACAACTACTGCTACATGTATCGATAATGTTTTTTGTTGCTGCAACTATTTAGAAAAGGCCATTGTAAATTATCTGCCTTCTGATCATAGCGGCCTATTGGTAACTTTTGAATCCAACTTACCGATACAACAAGTGCAGATTCAGTCCAGACCAATAACATCTGGTAAACTAAATAAATTTAACAGCACTTTAATTAGTAAGTTGGGTGATTGGAATCTTGAAGTGAACAATGGTAATTTTTTGTATAACGATTTTTTTTCAATAGTCCAAACTGAGTTCAAGAAGACTTTTGAAAAGAAAACTAAAAGTATTTGCCCTAAGTTTAGATTTAGTGACTGGGCAACTAAAGGAATCAGAATAAGTAGGGAAAGACTTTTTGAGCTGTATGGCCTTAAGCCTATTATTAACACTGAAACTTTTAATAAGTATGTTGCTACATATTCAAAAATGTTTAAAAACACTTGTAAGGCAGCTAAGGCCTTGTACATTAGCAATAAAGTTAAATCAGCAGATAATAAAATAAAAACGGTTTGGAAAATTATAAATAATGAAACCAACAGGAACAAAATACATAATAATGATTACACTTTGGAGACACATCATGGTCTTATTAGCGATAACAAACTAGTTGCAGAAGAATTTGTAAATTTCTTTGCTAGTATACCAACTAAAACCACTGAAGCCCTAAATTCGTCGCCATCGCATGCCACTGAAGCCCTAAATTCGTCGCCATCGCATGGTTTATTACAGGCAAACGTTGCAGCCTGTTCGACTGAATTTAACTTTAAGCATATAAACCCCTTTACAGTAATAAAAGCGTTTAAACAAATCAAAGTTAAATTGACAGAAGATTTGTGGGGTATGTCTATCAAAGTTTGTACCTCAATTATTGAGACTATAGCGCCGTACTTAGCCTTAATATTTAATTTGTGTATAGATCAAGGAGTCTTTCCTGATCTAATGAAATATAGTAAAGTGATACCACTTTTTAAATCCGGGAACAGTAAAGACACTAATAATTATAGGCCGGTGTCCGTGTTGCCAGTTTTTAGCAAGATATTTGAAAAGGTGATGTTAAATCAAATGCTTAATCATTTTAACACAAATAACATCTTACACGATAAACAGTATGGTTTCACCAAAGGACGTTGTACAACTGACGCTGGTGTCTCCTTACTAAAACACATTTTTAATGCGTGGGAAGAGGCACAGGATGCTATAGGCATCTTCTGTGACCTGTCTAAGGCGTTTGATTGCGTGGTTCATGAAACATTACTCTTGAAACTTGAGCATTACGGACTAGGCAAAACAGCTTTAAGCTTATTAAAATCTTATTTGATTGGCAGACAGCAACAAGTTCAAATAAACGGTGTCAATTCGTCGGGATTAAATGTGAAAATGGGGGTACCCCAAGGTTCAATTTTAGGTCCTTTTTTATTTTTAGTTTATATTAATGATTTACCCCATTTGTTGGAAAATAAACTTAATATGGTGTTGTTTGCTGACGACACTTCTTTGATTTTTAAGATAAATAGAAGGACTAATAATCTTGACGACGAAAATTACGCCCTACTGCAGGTCCAAAACTGGTTCACTGCTAATAATCTAGTTTTAAACGGGAAAAAAACTAAATGCATAAGATTTTCCTTACCTAATGTCAAAAGTAGTGATTGTGACGTAGTATTAAACGATGAAAAGCTAGAATTTGTCGATAAAACGGTTTTCCTGGGGATTACGCTTGACTCAAGGCTACAATGGGGTCCTCATTTAACATCTCTTGCAGGACGGCTTAGCTCAGCTGCATATGCTGTTAGAAAAATCCGCCAATTTACGGATGTTGATACCGCTAGACTAGTCTATTTTAGTTATTTTCATAGTATCATGTCATACGGTATCTTACTATGGGGACGGGCTGCAGACATTGACTCAATTTTTATTCTACAGAAAAGAGCTATCAGAGCTATTTACAATCTTCGCCGGTGCGATTCTCTAAGGGAACTGTTTAAGGATATTAACATCATGACGGTGCCTTGTCAATATATTTATGAAAACATCATGTACGTTAGAAAAAATCTTCATCTTTTTAGCAAAAGAGGCGATAGACATAATTATGTTACAAGAAATAGGGACCAATTAGTTCAACCAGGTTTTAGACTGGCTAAAGTGGCCTCTTCTTTCATGGGGTACTGTTTGAAATGTTATAATAAAATACCTCCACAAATATTAGAACTCAATGAAACGAAATTTAAATCTTGTATTAAACGCACACTATGCAGGCAAGCATATTATAAGTTGGAGGATTATATTCAAGATAAAAATGCTTGGCTCAATGCTGGTCCAGCTCCTCTACCACCGAGGTATACAAATTGATTAGTTTGGAAATTATTATTATTTTTTTTTTAATGCTTTTTTTTGGGAATTGTAAAATATTATAAGTATTGTATAATGTAGAAGCATTTATTTTCAAAGTTTGTAAATGTGAGTGCCATGGAGCTATTTTATGGTTTTTTATGTTACTATTGGACTTGTTTGACATAAATGAGCACGGCAGTTGAGAGTTTGTCATGCTCACTTAAATGTCTCACTGATGGTGGCGCATGTATTGGATCATTCGGTTCCCTTCAAAATGGTTGAGCTGAGTGGTGCTAATATTAGCGTCATGTTCGTGAACGGGCGCTGTCAGTTGAGACTGGTCATCTCTTAGCTGCCAGTTGCTATTTTAATATCTATATTTAGTTTTTATTTTTACTGTATTTACATTGTTCTCACATGATAACGACAAGAAACATGTAACAGTGATATTTGTAATTACAAAACATGATTGAAAAGAGTGTCCATGGAGTTTCTTGCACATTCTTCTCCATAGAGATCTACGCTTTGGAATGTGCAATTAGCATCATTTTTTTTTTTTTCTGACTAACTGACTTCTTGACATTTCAAAAGTGCCTGTAAATGGTTTATTTGAAATAAATGCTTTTGAATCTTTGAATCTTTGAATCTGTGATGTTACTACAAATTAACAGTTATCAGATTTTTTCCTATACTTGAGCTATGACACCTTGCTTCATACTAAATTTGAGGATTCTAGGTCAACGGGAAGTACCCTATGAATTTTGATTCCCCTGAGAGTGTCGAAAAACACGTTTTTTTTTTCGTTAACTCAGAAGTTTATTTTCTAAGGGACCGCAGACTTGAGTATAACGTTTTAATTTCAACTCAATACCTCCACGCATTCCATAGATAAAGGGTCTTGACAGACAACTAAGTGATACTATAAGGGGTCCGTTTTTTCCTTTTGACGTACGGAACCTTAAAAATACTCTCCGATTTCTTTTCTCTCGTATTAAAAAATAAATCTATCACTACATAACCCAATAACACTGGCTGGTAAAAAACAACAGCCATAATTTCCCATGTTTCGGATCTACCGTACGGTTTTAAATAACGAACGTGTTGATGTTGTAAGCAGCCATTTTGTCAGAGATAGTCATCTCCTGCCGACTTTTAATTAAACTAGTCTATTTTAGTCATGGTTTATACTTTATTAAGTAGTTACCTAGATACACGAGCGTGATAGACATGACTTGAAGTAATTCGGTAAATATTTTTAAAATGCTAACATTTAACTGATCTTATCAAGGGAAATTGCTTATTTTTGGCAAGTCATGCCCGAAATGACTTTACTTACTTTACCTTTTTTAACGAAATTAATGTACTTAAGTAAGTTACACGTAGTTTGTGGTTAGTTTAAATTTTATCTACGAACTAGCGACCCGCCCCGGCTTCGCACGGGTGCAATGCTGATACCACCGCAACCGCTAGGGACATAGCGGTTGCGGTGGTATCAGCATTGCGTTTTAAATCTGTAATATCTCCGAAAATATTCATTTATCTACAAATAAAACAAAGTTTATTTGTGCCATGCACGCTACACTTCAACTGGTAGTGACTTGTTTCCTCTTATCGAAATCACTTCAAATGAAAATCAGTCTAAGGTCATTCTGCAATCAATAAATTCATATCAAAACATGATGTAACGTGTCTTCCAATATGTTTTAACCAAGGGGTTTCGTTTTACCAAGTGACTATAACTCTACTTAATACGTAACTATAATAAGTATACCTGTGACAATTAACGGTAACTGTAACAAGTACATGCAACTGTAACACGAACGAACTGTAAAATTGTGGAGGTTAGAATATGGCCGTCAGCGTTGCTCTATATAAAATTGTGGTATTCAGCTGTATCCGGTGAGACTAGAAGCCGACCCCAAAATAGGTGGGATTCCGATCCCGATTTCCGGCCACCGTAAACGCGGGCTTGCGGACGGCGAGCAATGGGTAGCTCGCCGTCCGACCGTCCAGTAACCATCCGGACCGAGCCCAAGTCGTCGACGGCGATGATGATGATGAAGCCTTCTAATGTGGCCCATTGTGAGCGACCACGTTTCGGAACCATATGTCATCACTGGCAACACGCACAATAGAAAACATTAAATCATATAAATATTTCAATAAGGCGCATATACATATGTAGGTTATAGGATAAAATTTGGCACACGGGTAAACCCATATCCTGGGTATATCACATAGTGTTAAAGACTTTTTGTAGCGACATCTATTGCGAGGAACTAAAAAATTCAAAATCCTGCATTGTACAATTTGAGTTCTCCGCGCGATTGGAACTTACAGAACAACCTGAAATCATCTATCGGGCAGTTGCCTGTACGAGACATAACACCCGTCTATCTGGTCAGAGGATCCTCCCTTTTCAACGGACCTCCTCCTGTCCTCCTGATGTTCCTCACTCTATATCTCACGGGCGCATTTATCACGGGAGTATGTTCTCTTAGGATAATGAAGCTGCGTTCAGAAGCTGATAAGTCAAAAAAAAATTAATAAAACCATAAACCTCGTCTACAACATTTCTATTCCTGCTAAGGATAGCTATATTAATCCTTGGGTTCATGCCAATTTCTCCCTCCGTTTCCTCAAAGGTATGGTTATATTATAAAATTATATATGGTAACTAAGAGCATATTAATACTTCCTCTAGTGGTATTATAGTTGAGAATCATAAGAGCCGATTTTATTTTTGACTTAGAAGTAATGGAACTTTTGTACCATCTTAACTTTATGCTGCGAGGATGTGAAAGCTAAGTTACGAAACTATGTGATCGTTGCCGCTGATGTTAAGCTATATAGCAAGGCTAGTATGATGTGCTATGAAGGTGCGGCGCCGTGGGTTAGGTAGCTTTGCGAGGAAGGCCTACTGTCCCCGTGACCTTTCTCGCACAGCATCTGTACGCGTAGCTTCATAAAGCCGTATTCTTCATTGTACGCCTGCTCACAGCTTAGGTGCATACAAAACTAAGAAACTATGGTGAAGCGGCATCGACACGACAGCACGAGGTCTGTGGTAGACCGAAGACGCGCAGCTCGTACCTGCTGTAGGTACTCTACTCTGCACATAGCTACACCACTTACAACCATCCACGGCACGCACCCGTCCATATAAAAACCTGGTTGAGTTGAACCTGTTTCCACTAGTGCTAAGCTATGTGGAACCACAATCGCATCCCTAGCAACGTAGCATAGCACATTTCTGGCAGAAAAGCACCCTAATGTTATACGAAGTTGCACTTTACATAAGATGTGAAGTTCTATCTACGAATAGACATCAGTATAATTCGCAGAAAATCAAGTCATAAATAGTTTAATTCTTAGTTGAGATGCTGAGTGTCTTTATTGCTACTGTTTATCCCGAAAAATCCCTGCAGGATAGGCCATGGGAGTAAATACGCCTGAAAATGTCAATAGTACCCTAATTGGAGAATTTTAGTGTTCTAAATAAGCACGTAGACATAGTCGACATAGTAAGAATTTTATTTCAGACTAGCTTCTGGCTGCGGCTTCGCCCGCGTAAAAGTAGGTTTCTCCATACAAACTTTGGACCCCCTTAGAGGGTGAATTTCGGAAAATGCGCTTTTAGTGCTTGCCTACGTCATAAAAGGAAACCTAAATGTGCAACATTTCACGCTAATAGTCCCAGTAGTTTCGGGTGTGCGTTGATATGTCAGTCAGTCAGTTTCTCCTTTTATATATATAGATTAGAAATTTTATTATCAAACGCGCTTGCCAGTTTTTTTTTAAAGATATCAACTAGTGCTTGACTGCGATCCCACTTGATGGCAGGCAGAGAAGCAATCGTTGATGGTGAATTGCACTAGTTTATTAAGAGCCTGTTCCTAGTTTAAATTCACGAAAACTTTAATCCGTCTTTGATGCGATTTTTGTTTGGTTCTCTTTTGTTTGGTTTCGTGTTTACATAACTATTGTTTGTGTGCCTTGCGTTGTGAACTTGTGACAAAATAAATTCATTTTCTTTTGTTCTTTCTACGTGCATAAATGTTTTATTTATGACCAATTTAAATATTATTTATACCTACGATATTTTATGATATTTTCATAATTTTCACCGCCTATATTATGTAGCAACATACACATAACACACGGACATCCGACCGCCTGATCTATATCCACGGGTAACGTTCTAACGCAATCATTAGGTCTGTTGTAATAAATAACATCAGTCCTTCCGTGTGGGATCGGCGTTTAACTATTGGCTTTATGCAATATGTGGTGTTAACGTATTTGCATCTAGATGCTTTCATAATACAGGAAAGATCTGAATTTGAGAAATGAAAAGTCATTTTAGCTTTTTATATTTGTAGGACCCTTACTAATTGACGGCTGATTTCTGGAGACAAATTTTTATCGATGCACCATAAATTAAACACGAGTCGGGTGCTGCGATAGCTTACCGTCCGATAGAGTTCAGGGCTTAGGTCTGTTTGTCAGCAAACGGACTAGATCCGCTTGGACCGATGCCTGCCAGGACTGCCGGGAACACCGGTGGATTTTAGGTGGAGTCTGTAAAAGTCAGACACTCTATCCCGCTCCACCCAGAGCCACGGCAGTTATTGATGATGGTACTGCGAATAGCTGTTGTAAATTAATATTATTATTTTACCATATAAATAACAGTAAAGCACCTAATCTTAATTGTGCTACTTAATTCTATTTGAAATCACACAGCACACAGGAGTATTTTTAATCCAAAGGTTGACTGGTAGAGAATGCGTTGATAAATTCGCCTATATTATATCACGACTGTACCTACATAAAGCTAAAATAAATAAATAAAATTCAGAAAAATACGGTAACATACAAATGTGTTGGCGGTTGGCACCGCTTTAATTGATTCAGCACCTTGCGTTGGCAACTACCGAGGCCTTTGTTTTATATTATCAGACTAAAAACAATACACCTGTTCGAGTACATTACTATCCACTACTCTACGCTATGTACCTGGTGAGCTACTTACTGTATCATCTGGCAGTTCCGACACGTTCTATGTTTGGCCTCAAATATTATTCTACCGACTAAATTTTATCACGGTAGCCAATCTCTACGGAGATCAGACAAGTAGGAGCATAAGAGATATTATACTGCACAAATGTACAAACACAGGTCTGTGCACTCTCTTTTGCTTCACTCTTATAGTCTGATAGGATGGCAACCCGACGCAAACCGAGAGAGATCAGCAGCGCAGGACCAACAGATTTAGGTGGTTTCCGAAGCACAGGCTCTGTGCTGCTACGGAGAAATTCCTTAACAGAGTATCAAGAATCGAAGATCATCTTATATACCTGCATCCGATTTAATATAGGGGACATATTGCCAACATCCGACCCATTTACTGTGCATTACATATATAAAAACCCAATAGAACTTTGCCGGGCCTCTAGCCCGTACTGACATGACTGATAAGCTCTTGGCTTGATCCTGTCAGATAAGTCTTCAAGCTTATATATACAGCAATTTTTTTGTAGAACTTAAACCTCTGTAGTCACAAAGTTGATCTTCAAAGGTTGGCTTTGGTGGCTAAAAATAGAACTTACGTAGGTGTCTCCGTCGTCATTAAAAGAGGTTGATGACCATTTACAATTCCCACATAAATTGAAAGCTTTTATTTATTCAAGCTAAAAAGTAACACAGTTAAAATTCATTTAATTTTATTTATATTTATTGATTTTAATAGATCTCATAATCTTTCATTTTCTCTTGTAGGTCGACCGTTATAAACAACATTAAATGATGCCGTAATCATATAGCTCGTCAGTAATTACGCTCTACATTGTACATTGTTCATCAACAACAATAAGTCGTACCTGTTATACAATAATGTGGGTCATTGTACAAGAGGTGGGATATCCAAAGGTCGGTGATAAACTTTGTAAAACTGTGGAGTATGAGAATATCAGGCATGGTAGTTGCTACCCTTGGATTTCTTCGTAAACAAACAGCAACCACTTGGTATGCATATACCCTTCGAAGCAATAATATCTAACCTAAACTTTCTTTTGTAAAGGTAATACTCCTTTTAGGGGCCTTTCAAGTTTGTGTAGATACTGGAAATCAGGGGTACATTGATATGTTTTTGGTGATTTCTCAAAGAATTAAACCCGCAATTCAAGTTTTTTCTAACTCAAAAAAGAGTTTGTGCAAGTGATTTGGTTTAAAAAGTGGTTACGTATATGAATTTTGCTGGTCATACAAACTTATGCCTTAACAATATTAGTGTCTAAGTCTATTGACTCTTAAAGAACAAATATCACGAATACTTACGAATCACCATCATCTTCCTGCCCTTGTCCCGTGTTATTTGGGGTCGGCGCAATACGTTTTCTTCTTCCATTCTGCTCTGTCACTCGTCATACTTACGAATCAGAAGCAAAATTCAGCACAACTTAATATTCGTGTCATTTTCGATGATGAACATGAGTATAACATAGCATAGCATAGTCGGCCTTTTAATGTTCCCACTGTTGGGACCCAGGCCTCCTCTCTAGGAGAGGGAATGGGCCGTAATCCACCACGCGGGCCCAGTGCGGGTTGGTGGATGTCACATGTCTTTGAATTTTTGGTTCTAGGACATGCCGGTTTCCTCACGATGTTTTCCTTCACCGTTTTGAGAGCAGTGGTGATGAAATAAATTACACAAAGTAATGCGCCTGGCTGGGTTTGAACCCGCGACCTACAACTCGTAAGTCGGGGCCGTTACCACTCGGCCACCACTGGTCTGAACATGAGTACCTAAGTGAATACTCTGACATAATCGATACACTGACTGAATATAATTTCTGGATACATTACAATTGCGAAGTGTTTCTATTTCAATAACGTGGCGTCAAATTAACTATTTTCACATCAGAACTACTTAACATGTTAATATACCGTGAAATTATTTGACATCGTAATCCATTTTCCGTTAGTGTTAACTAGTGTGAAATGCAGTTCAATCGATGTGAAAATGTGGTTTTTACTCATTTATTTTTAAATCTCAACTTATCGTTCAGAATTAAGTAAGTAAATAATTTTACATCTAATTGGCTTATTTTTCTTATTTTTTTATATATTTGTTTGGTTTTCCATATACATATTACTAACTTATTATTTAAAGCATTTTTAGAGGTAGACGGAACAGAGAGTCAAAAAAAAAAAAGAGAGAAAAGAGAGAGTCAGAAAGTCCCGCAAACCTCCGTTGAAAAGGGAGGATCCTCCGACCAGACGGGTTTTATGTCTGGTGGGCTACTACTGCCCGATATATGATTTCGGGCTGTTCTATATGTTCTAAACGCGCGAAGAACTTTGATTGCGCGATGCAGGATTAGTTCTTATGTGACGCCATAGATGTCGCTACACATTATTTCGGCTGGATATATGCTTCCCCAACGTCGCCACAACAACCGGTCCTGTGCGTCTCGCATCCATCAGATTAACAAACAGTAGGAGGCATCCAGCTGCGCGCTGCGTCTTTCGGTACACAGTCGCCACTCCAGAACCTTTCAGCCCCCATTGACTATCTGTTCTGAGTCATTAGGTACTCATTCCCTGCCCACTGCCACGTAAGTTTGGTGATTTGGTGATTTTTAGAACTTGAGTCTCCTGAGATATCTACATTTCTTGTATGCGATCACGCAAGCAAACTCCAAGCATAGCCCTCTCCATTGTCCTTTGGATGACTTTAAGCGTCCTAATGAGGCCCATCTACTAAACTATTAGAGTCAATGCATATACTTCGCTGTACCTGTAAGAGTACTGCTACAGTTAAAGAAAGACATAATACGAATAATATTAACAGGTACGTATAGTTAGGAAAATGTCCTTTCCCCGTCATAATACGACACGCTATATTTGTCGAAGTGACAGTGTTAGAATAATTTGGCGCACGGAAAAGGGAGAATGCACTGCTGGGGGAGACTATAAATTTTAATTATAGATTTTGAAAATTTGAAATGTCTTCAAATAGCTATGATAAAATAATAGAATATTTACTAAACCTATTAACGATTTTTAAAATAAGAGCTGTAAAATCGACACGCGTATCGAACAAGGCAGTATCTCGGATTACAGTCCAAACAAAATTCAAACATAGCGTTATCACTTTTTGGTTCTACGTTAACATCTACGTTAACGTCTAACATTAATTCAGTAATTTTTTAAAATGAATTAAAAAATTACTGAATTAATGTTACAACCTTTTTCGTTACGGGTGTCGAAATATTCCCTCTGTTTGTAAAAGGGTTAAACAGTTCCTTAGTGAAGTTTTAATTTACTGGGAATTGTTAGAAAAACATGGTAGACAATTATATTTCTGGACAACTTTCCTAATAAAATTTTCGTCTTATTTTGTAAATATCCACCTTTAACAGATATTACCTCACCATTACCACTTTTAAACGTAGCAAAAAGTGTGGTATTTAGTATTTATTACCTAAACGTTCCAAATCCGTCACACGTGACAGAGTGCTCAATGAACTAATTACCGTGACCAACCACCGCGAGACTGCCTCACATTCCTTGTAACCCTGATTACGACGCCATTTGTGAAATTATTGACGCTTGTGTGATGTATGGCCTTTTCTAATCAGTGTGTTATTACTGGCCATAACTTAAGTGAGGTTTAGAAAACTCCAATGTATTTAAAACTTGGTAACCTGGCCTTCCGACTCGCACTTGCCCTGTTTTTAACAGTAAAAGAATGTTTGAAAACAGATCAGCCGGTCTATTGCGTAAGCACCTCACCGTGAAAACATCCGAGGAGTGAGCTGGAAGTGAGCTGCCAACCTGTATTGTATGAATGAGAAAAGTGGTGGCTTAGTGGTAACTGCCCTGACTTACAACTCTTACGGAGACCCTGGCAGGCGCTTGCTTTAGTCTTTTAATGTTCCCACTGCTGGGACTCAGGTCTCCTCTCTAGAAGAGGGAATAGGCCGTAATCCACCCCCCACGTGGTGGATTACGGCCCATTTCCTCTCGCCCAGTGCGGGCTGGTGAATGCCACATGTCTTTGAATTTTTTGGTTACTTTGTCAATTTATTTCATCACCACTGCTATCAAAACGGTGAAGGAAAACATCGTGAGGAAACCGGTATGTCCTTGACCCAAAAATTAGTCATGTGACATCCACCATCCTGCATTGGGCCCGCGTGGTGGATTCCGGTTTATTCCCTCTCATAGGCCTGAGTCCCAGTATTGGTAACATGACAGTGCTTATAGTATGCTACAGATAGTTGTTCAGGGTCAGTGGTCTTGTGTATGTGAATTACATCCACGATACTGGAGTAGGTAATTAATAGTGTGGGCACAGAAATAGTGTGGGGCAATTTTTTTTTAAATATCATTTGCGTACTTTTCACTCACTCCTCAACATCAACACTACTGCACTGTTCACTGCAGATTCCTTTCGGAAACCACCAGGCGTGACGGCTGTAGTGTGAATATTTAATGTAACGCATACAGGGTGATCAATGATCGTCATGCATCCTGTTCGTCGTGAACTAATCACTGAGCACTGGCTCCGACGAACCGGAACGGAACCTGTTTCAGTACACTGTGGAGGTGAAGAGGAGAAGTGTATCTGTTACGTAAAGTATTTAAAACGTTGATATTATAGTGTAACTAACTTCTGCCAGTGGCTTCGCCCGCGTGAATGTAGGTTTCTCCATAATCCCCCTTTATACCTTAGGGGGTGAATTTTGGAAAATCCGCTCTTAGTGCTCGCTTACGTCATAAAAGGAAACCTTGTGCAAAATTTCACGCTCTTAGGCCCTATAGTTTCGGCTGTGCGATGATATGTCAGTCAATCAGTTTTTCCTTTTATATAAATGTATAGATTATACGCCATACAGAGGCGTATATGATGGGACGGCCTAGGTTCTGAACGGAAACAGAATTTTGTGGAAAAAGAGAGGAGGCCTTTAGCCCTTTTTTTGGTGGGAAATCATGTAATGACTTCTCCCGCTCTATTGCGGAGTGGGAGGGTGTGTAAGACTTTTACTGAATTAAACCACACGTATGTTTAATCAATTGCCCTTTGCGTTCTAGGATCTAATCTTTTTAGAATACAACCCATTGCCCTAGCAGATATCGACCCTGCTGGGCTCCTACGGTTTTGCTGACATCTCTTTTAGGCGGACGTAGAGTCGAGTCGATCCGTCACCTCGGGCTCGGACGGTTATCGGACGGCCAGACGGCGAGCTACACATTACTCATCGTCCGCAAGCCTACGCCTGCGGGAGCTGGTAGTCGGGGTCAGGGTATCGGCGGCTAGAGCTTGAGGATGTCCATTCCCTCACGCATGCGGCCGTCTCCTTCACTAGCATTACTGCTTCGCAGAAGGAGGCGACTGCCACCTATTCTCCCTCGCTTCGGACCATGGCTTGAACCAGAGCCCGGCGCGAGATGTCGCCGCCGCCGACCGCTCCGCCCAATCGGAGCACACCTCCACTGTATGCTCCACCATGTCCTCAACCGAGGAAGGTTTATGTATATGTCGTGGCCATATCATGAAGTGATCAATTCTCAGATCTGACCACGACCTTTATAATATAATTTGCTACCCCGTGCGAAGCCGGGGCAAGGTTAGTTGTATCTACTATAGGTACATACGTTTTTGTTGGGTGTTTACCTACCAATACAAATTATAAAGTGCAATCACGTTATCAACGGATTTCGTATATCAGTTATTGTTATTTCAGATTTTAATCGATTCTTGTTAAAAATAACTCTTGATTTTATTATTATTTAAGTATAAAAAGGTCCGGCCAAAATGCCGTATACACAATAACAATTACTTTAAGTAAAACTGTTCCCAAAAATCATGACTACAATCTTGATTGGTACGATAAAATGAATTAGAAATATAATTGATATTATTTATGATATAATAAACATAATTATATAGATATAGATAAAGAGTTCTTTCACGTCATTTAAGCCGAAAGATGGCCGAAAGTCATGATATCCTAATCGCCATGCACATGTAGCGCCATCTATGTCGACTCTAGGACTATCTCGCATCGCAGTATCAGACTTCTCTACGCAATTAAAACCAATTGGGCAGCAGCCCGGACTAGACACAACACTTTTCTGGTCGGAGGATCCTTCCTTTTCAATGGAGGTTTACGGGACTTCGCACTTTGTTCCACATACCAGATAAACTAAACAAAATTTTCTCTCAATTGACGCTATTAACATTTTATGTACTAACTAGCTTCTCTCAGCGGCTTCGCCCGTGTGAAATTAGGTTAATGGCTACAACCCGGGAATATAGTGAATAGATTACTTCTAGGTAAGCGCGCTCCATCGTCGACCGCTTCGTCGCTTTCCATCAGGTGAGATAGTGGTCAAGCGCGGACCTATCAAGAATAATAATAAAAAAAAGATTACCCCAAAACTTTGAACCCCCATTTCATCAACTTAGTAGGTGAATTTTGGAAAAGCCTCTCTTAGTGCTTGCCTACGTCATAAAATCAAATTTTGAGCAAAATTGCACCCCTAGCCCAGTTTCGGCTGGGCGTTGTTATGTCAGTCAAGTCAGTTTCTCCTTTTATATATATAGATAAGTACAAGCATCATCAGATTATCGTTCCCAATGCTGGGCAACTGTGGGAATAAATGGATTCTAATCAACCATGCGAGTCTAAAGCCTAATCACCCTTCACGTTCTCACTAATAAGGGCAAATGTTTGTTACCCCTTTACGCTCAAATGGCTGGGCAAAGGATGTTGGCACACGGGCTCTAGTCTGTCCAGGGGCCCTAGTCTGCTATTTTTATAAGTTCGTCATTCCAACACGATTCCATTGTCATTTTGCTAAAAGTTCGTAATCTGTCAATTCATAATGGCGGATCATTAATCGATCAGTGGTCTCGTAATAGAATTGTGGTACGAGCTGTCTTGTAACGAATTAAAAGTAATGACTGCACAGTGACGTTTGAATGGTAGGTCACTGATCAAAGGAACTGTCAAAATTTTTGCAGATTACCGCATACGTCAGACATTCATTTGTTATTATGTACGAGATTACTATTCTGTGCTATTTCTTTCAATGGAGTGTTAGTGGTTGATTATTGGAAAGTTATAAAGACGCCATTATATTAGTAGATTACCAAACTTGGCAAAATCAACAATTATGAAATCAATGATAGACCATTCTTACACTATAATAGCAGACTTGAGGCCCTGGAATAACACACCAGATAATTTTATTATTACGAGAGTATGTTCCCTTGACAATGTCCTACCTCCACGCGGACGAAGCTGCTAACAGAAGCTAGTAAGAAACAAAAATAAAGATATTTATTATATTACCGAAATAGACAGAAGTTGGAAACACAAATAAAGATAAAAGCTGTTTATTTAGACGAATATTCATAATCTTATCAGATTTACTAGGCAAGCTGTGTGTATTATCAGCGACTACCGATTACCATAGAGACATTATTGATTTTTTGACATAGTCTACTGCCCATTCTGTATGCTTTTATTATCAATTCAAACCATTTGCATAGGTAGATAAGAAAACTCAACTCATAAGTATATACTTTACATAATATCAGGGGTGACCAACTGGTCGTTCGCGATCGACCGATCGATCTCGGTTGTTATGCAGTAGAACTTGGCAAGCAGTACGCGAACGGCAGATTACTAGCCATTATCATTATGTCAAAAAGAAAATCGAATGTATTCAAGACAGATTCGCTCTCGCCCGATTTTTCAGTATCGTATCGAGCAGTATTATAGGTAAAAAACGAATAAACTTCCATATGCATTTATTAAAAAAAAAAAAATTGTGTATTTTGATATTACAGACACTTTAATTTTATTTATATATAAGTAATAGATTGATATTTTAATTGCTAGATCTCATAGAGTCTAGTTAGTAAACAGTAGGTAGATCATGGGTCGAATAAGTTGACCACCCCTGCTCTACATTTATTAATCTGAGTTGTGGAGTACTGACAACAATTTCAAATCATATAGTATTGGAAACAGCTTGGAAAAAAATAACACAAAAAAACCTTGTCATTCATAAACCCTTTTTGTTCCGCAGAACGGTTATTTTAGGCCTTTGAACTCAATGCAAATAAACTCGAATACGGAATTGATATACTGTTATTTCCCTGCACTATGCCTGAGAGCGATAGTGCGGCATCACACATGACTGTCATCAGTGTCGACGAACTACGCCTAAGCCCGCACTAATGACGAATCGAAACACCAAACGAAAAACCGTACTTAATCGAAAACCGGTTATTATGATATTGGCGTGGCCGTTCGATTTGTAGCAACTGGGCCTTATCCGTTCCACTATCGTTTAGCTTAGTACAACTTGCAATCATCCAAGGTTTATTAATCTTAAATCAGTATTAAATCCGGAGATAAATGGCTTATAATCTGGTAACTGGAGTAGATTGAAGAGAATATCTGAATTCCAAAGAGCGCAATCATTTTAAAATACAGTAAGAAAAGCTTTTTTGTTGTATCTAGATTAAACACTCTCGTCTCTTCAGCTGCGTTGACCAAGACTTCTTACTGTAGAAAATTATCATACAATGAACCCGTGACCAGGGTTGCCATCTATAAAATCTCAGGGTCCGGACTTATCATCGCTTTTTTTAAACTTACTGAGCATAATTTTAAATAGTTTAAATTGTCATTAATCAACTTTTTATTTATTTTCGAACAAATTTAACCGAGAATGCATGTTTTGAGTTGCAAAAAATTGCAGAATTTTCTTGTATGTAGTTTAAAATAAATTTTAACTTATTTAACTTTTGTAATAAAACAAAAAACTATTATATTCTGTTATGAAAACAATAACTTATTAAAGCTGACCCCCAGACGCTCCCCGGACGCCCTAGAAACCCAGACAGATGGCAACCCTAGCTGTGACCAATAAAATTGACAAAATCGTTTCTAACTTGGTTAAGAGGTTTTTTATCTCATAAATATTACCACCATTGCCCCGTTCTTGTTTCAAACCAGTCATAATCATAGAATTACGCACTTTACTAGATTCACTACACATTTACCGCTTGTACTAAATATATACGAGAGACTGGCTGAATATAAAACAGAACACAGATTTACCCAATACCTACTTACTAACCGATTATGTCTATCAAATCTAGTGATTGGTGCATTTGGTACGGTATTACCATAGACCACGGAATAGACTACACCGCGATTTGAGAATAAATATTTTTTTTTTTTTTTTTGTGTGGCCTCTCGCAGGTCAACCTAGGAGGTTGTCGGCTGCTTAACCGGACTTGCCTGTGGCGGCCTCAATTCGAGAATCAAAGCCTCCAGCCAGGGCTTATTTAACTAAAACTTAAAAACTAAGCGACTACACGCTAAGGGCACCCCCTGTGAGGTACGGACCTCGGCTTAGGGCGTCGCTGGGGGGGGACAGCAAGGGACGGGCTGGATCGAACAAAGATTTTATTATTATTATCGGGGAATTTTAAAACTACGGCTCAGCGACGCGGGCTGGCTCGAGCAAGGGACGGGGAGGACGTTTACGGGAATGTCGCGGCGGGCCTCGGCGGCGAGGACGGAAGGACGGCGGTCTGTATTGTCTTGGGAATAAATATCTTGTCAGCGCAATTTATACTTAGTGTATGTCGTGAACGCCTCCCATAAAGTGGACGGATGACCTAATGAGGGTGGAGGGGACGGTTCCCCGAACAGTGTCACAACGACCGGTGTCGTTGGGGATGCCCATGTTCAGCAGAGGACGTCTTTCGGCTGAAATGATGATGATGATGAAATATGTCTCAGCTATCACAGGTATAGTTAGAATGGTAACGGACTGTCAGTTTCTTTGGGTAATCTATGACACTCACTGATACGTTTGATTTCTGATCCGGCCAGAATAAAAAGGTGGCTTTCAAGGGTGCAAAAGCAAGCCCAAAGTATCAAATACGTGTGTACCTACTTACAATGTTTTTCTTCATCCATTGCACAAAGTTAAGCGTCTGCCTGGTAACGGAGTTCTCTAGCGACTTTAGCTGTCACAGGCCTAGTTAGAATTATCACGTGCCGACAAATACTAATGTGTCACTCACTGACTCCAGAAAGCATTGTCAACACTTTCCATACAAATAATTATGGAAAGTGACCGCGACGCAGCGTCTCCTAACTCTCTGGCTATTACGGATTCCGCACGCAACGTGCACGGACCCTAAGGCCGACCGTTATAACATGTGTCCGTCAGGTGGACTGCTGACCGGTACACGTTTGACCCACACTAGTGCTGTGACCCGAGGTAGTGAGGTTCTGTTGTGCGGCTTCCCAGGTAGTGCTGTGAATTATGGATGGGTTCCCATTAAATTGATACTGAAGCTATTGAACAGAAAGGCGGCAATTTTTTTCTGTGCGCTGTTGCTCCTTAGAATCTCTTGGGAATCTTTTAATGGACTTAAAAACTTGCAATTATGTGTGGTTAATAGACGCTGCGCACCAGATTTCATACAAACAGAATTAAGAGTTCGCATTTTCCAAATAACCGATGTTACCTCACTTTTCCATAGTAAACGGCTGGACGGTTTTGGCTAAATCCCCAGTCTTAGCCACTGCGACAGTTGTGACGCTGATTCTAGACTTGGTCATTTGACTTTTACCATCGGATGGAGAATTATTTACGTCGAACTTTGTTTAATTTCAACGCTTCAATATTTTTACCTCTTTTGTACTCCTCAAAAACCAGTATTTATCAAGTCAAACAACAGATGACACAGCACGCGTCACAAGTGAACAACCTTAAACAAAACGCGCCATTTTACTCAAGAATTCAAGATTATTTGTTTTTGACAAACACGTGAATTTGAATATGTAAATACTTAAGAAAAAAAGACGCATTTTTCTCTAATTTTAGACGCACGTGGAAAGTACTAATTCAATGTCATTACTTTATCAAAATGTAAATTTATTTAAACTAAATATAAGTATAAAATATACATAATGATATAAATACGAAAAATTATTAAAAAACTATAAATAAACAAGCAATTTATCATTCTGGTTTATATTTAGTAGTCCCACAAGCTGGATGAGAGACGCACAAGACTTGTCGCTGAGGCGTCACTTGGGGGAGGTCTACGTCCAGCAATGGACATCTTCCGAATGAATTGGTGATGATGATGATTATTTGTACTTCTATTTGCAACGACTTACGTGTTTATCTGCTTGTTGCTTTACAATTTAAAAAGCTATTTCAACTATTCTAATATTCTTGCTACTCAGCTAGCTGATTAAAACAGGTAGGTCGTGTACCTTGCATAATTTAGAAACAGGTGTACCTTGAATCATTTGCAGTGTATAGTGGTAACCACAAATAAGTAGTAAATGGTCAGTACTACGTCTGTGAGGTTCGTAGGAGAAGTGCAATACTGTAGGTACTATTATTCCAGGTATGAAGTACTTACAAATAAATCATCATCATCATTTCAACCGAAAGACGTCCACTGCTGGAGATAGGCCTTTCCCATGTTTCGCCACAATACGAACAGTCCTTTACGTCTCGCATCAATCGCATTCCCGCGACACCAGGTCATTGGTCCACTTTGTGCGAGGCCTACGCCTTCCTTGGCTAGGGGGGCTGGTGTCCTCTTGCTTGTATAAAACTGAAATAATTTGCCACCAAGGCGACTAGCCGCGCCATTACTGCACACTGGCATCCTAGAGATACCTTACGCGTTCATTGAGGTGTCTCGTGATTAGATCTTCGGAGATAATAAATATTAGTTGGTCTAGTGGTTAGTGGCCCTGACTGCTATGCCGGAGGTCGTGGGTTCGATTCCCACCCAGGACAAATGTTTGTGTGATGAGCACGATCATTTGTTCTGTGTCTGGGTGTAATTTATCTATAATATGTATGTATTTAGAAATATATAAGTATGTTTATCAGTTGTCTAGTACTCATAACACAAGCTCTGCTTAGCTTGAGACTAGACGGCGTTGTGTGATAGTTGTGGAATATTATATATATATTATTATATTATATTATTCTGAGATTCATCTTACTCCTTCTTGAGGCGTGTTGTCCCTTGAAGATCTGGCCGGAGTTAAATGGACACGTATTATGACATACGAGTATGTGTCCATTTAACTCCGGCCAGCTGCGCCCGGATAGAGCCGCGCTGACCTTTAAATCCATTTTCTTTGCGAAATATTGATTGATTTACATATGCTATGTACATTCTGAAGCTGACACTAAACCAGCATTTTTTTGTGTAAAAATATTTTTAAAGATCAAAGCCGTTTGAAAGGAGTGGGGAAAACAAGTGAAAAATATCATGTAGTTAATTTTTTTTTGCCACAATTATTAGTCATACGAAAAAATCATAATTTTGTTGATAATGTTGTACATGAGCTGTTTATAATAAACATATATTCTTTTCAAACCTATTGAACTAGTCGTTACAGAGGAGTAGGCTTCAGAAAGTGTCTGTTTTATGGCACTGTTCGGGCGCTATTTTCTTTTTTAAGGTTGGAAATCATTAAAATGACTTCTCGCGCTCTGGGTGGAGTGCGAGGGCGTGTCAGACTTTTACTGACTAAAACCACACCTGTATCCTTCAATTACCCTTTGCGTTCTAGGACTACGGGTTTCTCTTTCAGAAATTTTCGGTGGTCCTAACTAGCGGGCATCGGCCCTGCTGGGCCTCTACGGTTTGCTGACATATCTTTGAGGAGCGCGAGGATCACTACGCGCTGTTGACGACTGGGCTCGGTCCGGTTAATTACCGAACAGCCGGACGGCGAGCTACCCAGTGCTCGACGTCTACCGTGGCTGGTAGTCGGGGTCGGCATTATGGCGGCTAGGGCGTGAGGAACTTCGTTCCCTCACGCGTGCAGCCTCCTCCTTCGCTACTTCGCTCATTACTGCTTCGCAGAAGGAGGCGACCGTCTGCCATTCCTCCTCGCTCCGGACCATAGCCTGAGCCCAGGAACTGCTCGGGCGTTAGGACCTTAACAGTGAGCTATTCTTGGAAAGGACCATTGCACTTATTTTACTTATTTGCCTTGGACCGCTACGATGATGTCATGATCAAACAGGTACCTGTTGGTTACCTGCAATTTGACAGACAAATTAGTGTTCACAGATAACTGTATGATGTCATCATCATCAACATCATCATCATCATGATTTCAGCCGAAAGACGTCCACTGCTGGACATAGGCCTCCCCCAAATGTCGCCACAATGAACGGTCCTATGCGTCTCGCATCCATCGGACTCCCGCAACCGTTACCAAGTCATCGGTCCACCTTGTAGGAGGCCTTCCAACGCTACGTCTTCCGGTACGTGGCCGCCATTCCAGAACCTTTCGGCCCCAACGGCCATCTGTTCTGCGAGCAATGTGCCCTGCCCATTGCCACTTTAGTTTATGTTGATGATGTCATGCACTCGTAAAATACCGAACATTGAATGCACTACGTAATTTATAATAAAGAAAACGCAGACAGAGTGACTTTTAAACTATTTCGTAATTCGTAATCTTTCAGGCTATTAAAATACCTACTAATGAATATGAACATCTTTCTCCGTGATGGGATACTCTCAAAATCAGGAATAGCTGAAGAATAGCTGTTCTAGACTGTATCGTTGAGCAATGCGAACATAAATCCCTAAAAGATTTCCATTCTAAGCAACCTTGTGTTATATTTATTTATACTTATCAAAACGACAACTACAACTGTAGAAGATGTGAACAACGATAAAAATATACAAATACAAATAATTTATTTTCTTTCACTAGTACATCTAGTGGTTAAAGTGAACATATAGACAAAAATTGCCTGTGTAAGGGCGCTTGGCACTTCCGAAGCTTAAAGTTACGTAGTGTAAGTATCAACGATTGTGAATCTTATAATCTTAAGAAATTTAGCAATTTTACAAAACGATAAAAGGACAGAAACAAGAGGTACCTTTGTTTCTTTCTTTGCAGCCAGACCTGGCGCTATGCTGGATCAGGATGTTCTTAATAGTGACTATACAGGTTAGGCCAAACATATCTAGTGTACACTAAGTTACCGCTAAATGACGCCTATTTGAGCTGACAATGACAACTAGCGAGCAAGTAGGCGCAGTTCCGACTTCATTTATATAGGTTACTAGCTTCTGCCAGCAGCTTCGCCCGCGTGAAAGTAGGTTTCTCCATACAAACTTCCAAACCCCGTTTTACACCCTTAGGAGTGGAGTTTCGTAAAATCCGTTCTTAGCGGATGCCTGCACTCTATAAGGAACCTACCTGCCAATTACCTGCCATTTTAAGTTTGTAGGTGTTATAGTTTCTGAGATTTCGTGATTAATCAGTGAGTGGTATTTCGCTTATATATATAGATAACCTACTAGGAACTGGACGTATTCCCGGCAGGTCATTACAATGTGGCCTATTTGCAACAAATAAGCACCCGAAGAAGCCACGGTGGAGACCAATGGGTTTCAAGAGAGACTTTCAATAAGCAGTTTTAAAGAAAAATTATGTTTATTATTAATTTAGGAAAATTGAGTTTACCATCGTGGTGAAAGGATTGGTCAGCTAGACTCTGCGTTACCGAGTGCTAGCTGTCCAGGGTGCGCCGGGCGTTTGGAATCGAAGAACGATATATTTAACGCCACTCGTGGAGGCTCCTTTCATGCACCCCGAGTGCTACCGATGCTGCTATTAATGTAGCCACCTATTGGGCTCGACAGTTTGACGAGTTTACCATCGAATCGAAAAGAAGAAGATTTGGGAAAATAATCAAAATTAAAATCGGATGCCAATTTACTAAATCCTCTATAGCCAAATTTAGTCTATGGTTTCGTGGTCTCTGTTGATATCGCGTATAGTCTACGGTTCTGTGGCCGACTACCGCTCAGCTGAGCACCTGCCGGCCGTTGACCCTGGCCTGACATGTGCTACCTTGTTCCTTGTTCGTTCACACATAAATTATACAGATTTATTTTTTCAAGTGGGCATTGAAGCTAGTATTGAGGGATTACATTGAGATCTCGTCTAGAGTGAGTTAAAACAGAGAAATATCGTCGTAGTACCTCCACTACGCGAATAGACTACGACACCTTACTGGGCTACTACACGACTACGAGTTTACGAATCATACGCTACTAAAAATAGTAGTTCAAGTAATACGATTACGTTAGGTTAACTGCACATTTATATTTTTTTTAAAGGCCTTCTGTACATATTTACATTTTGATATAATTTTTTATCAGTGAACATGATTATGTACTGAGCACCTAAATATATGTTACATAATTTTTACATGCGCAAGTTACGTTTAAAACACCCAATTAAGTTCTTGACCTTTATGAACGATAAAACATTCTAGTTCAAGCAAGTTCAGGTTAAAATGCGATCATATTTAAATGATTAGCAAAGGAATGTGTGTCATATAGTAAAAACCGGGCAAGTTTGAGTCGGACTCGCGCACTGAGGTTCCGTACAAACTTACTTAGGAAAATAGTTCAATTCCCGAATTGAGTTACGAAGATTTTTACGAATCGCAAAAATAGTTTTTTTATTGTGACGTAATTACAAATTTACAGTGTTCAAATTTTTTCCTATACTTGTGCTGTGAGACCTTGCTTGAGGTCATATTTCAGGATTCTAGGTCAACGGGAAGTACTTTATATAATTATTTTGATTGAAAACTTTTTTTATCTTCGAGACTGCATTCGGGAATTGAACTATTTTTTGGTTTTAGGACACCATCCATACCGTTTTGAATACAATGGTGATGAAATAAACTACACAAAATAATGAGAAGAGCATGCCTGGGTTTGAACCCACGATATACAACAATCTAAGTCGCGGACGTTACCACTGAGCCACCACTGCTCCCTAAGTGCAATTGCAATATAGCCCGACTTCAAAAAGGAGGAGGTTCTATGTTCGGCTGAATGTATATATATTTTTTTTAAGTATGTTCACCGATTTTAAAAAAATAATTTCAGTGTTTTTTTTACATTGAAGTCGGTTTTTTTTTGTAAAAAGTTTTTTTCAATAACATCACACATGTTTAGGACTGCCAACCGTACTTTAATGTACAGTATTCTACTCTATTTTGAGAAGGAGTACTTTAAGTAGTAATTAATCTACAAACGCAATAGATAACGGTATCATACTGTACTTGTTTGAATCGATTTTGAATTAAACTGAATGAAATTATACAATTTCAGTATTGCACTGAAATATTTTTGTCTTCCGGTCATAAATTACATAGTGGCAATAAAACAAAACCATTACTTTTAAAACGGTTCGGTAGTTGTGTATTTTTTTAATAAGAACAACGAAAAATTTGTTTCGCAAAAAGTAAAACAATAATGGTACTTACTTTTTTTTCAGCGACCTCTATGATGTCACTTAAGAACTAAAATTCAAAATCCTGCATGGCGGTATATAGTTCTTCGCAGGATTAGAACATTATACAACAATTCGGAATCTACTATCGAACGGTTACCCAGATCAGACACCACACCCGTCTGGTCTGAGGATCCTACCTTTTCAACGAAGAACGGAACTTTAGAAACAGAATAATATCGGTCCTTCGGGTCCACCAGTAGAAGCTACTAGTCCGTTGAGGCATAGGTACATGAAAAATAAAAAACAAAATAAGTATTTAAATGAAAAATGCGGTCGAATCTCAAACAAAAACTGGTTATTGCTGAACAAGACAAAGGGTTTACTTTTTGCTGTGATAATATTTGAGTAATTTTATATCCTAAAGTCAATGCGAAATTTTGGTTCTTTTTATAACGATGACCTCACAAAGATCTAGTGATCTTTGTTAAGTATATTTAAGGCAAGTCAAGAATAGTTATAGATTTTAGAAATTAAATCTGCATTAGGTACTACTCTATCAATAGAGTAGAGTAGTTTTGAGTACAGTCAAATGGGGTGAATAGAAACTGAGGGGTGAGTAGAAACATAACTTCAAAAGGCTGAAAGGCAACACGGCGTCATTACCTTCCGCATGACGCAGATCCTGACCGGACACGGTAAGTTCGGGAAGTTCCTGCACCGGATTCGTGCGGAAGCGTCGCCCGGGTGTCGCCACTGTGTAAACCGCCCGGAGGACTCGGTGGAGCATACGGTGGAGGTGTGCCCCGCTTGAGCAGAGCAACGCCGTGTCCTCGTGCGGGCGATCGGCGGCGGCGATCTCTCGCGCCGGGCCTTGGTACAGGCCATGGTCCGGAGCGAGGAGGAAAAGTAGGCGGTCGCCTCCTTCTGCGAAGTAGTAATGCTTGCAAAGGAGGCGGCCGATCGCGTTAGGCAGCGGTCCTCACGCCACAACTACCGCCGCGGGATTCCGATCCCGATTTCCGGCCACCGTAGGCGCGGGCTTGCGGACGGCGAGCAATGGGTGGCTAGACGTCCGACCGTCCGGTAACCGTCCGGACCGAGCCCAAGTCGTCAACGGCGCGTGCTGTTCCACGCGCGCCTCAAGGAGATGTCAGCAACTGTAAGGGCCCAGCAGGGTCGAAGCCTACTGGGGCCAAGGGTCTGATTCTGAAAGGAAGACTTGGCCCTGGTAAGGCAACGAAGGAACAGGAGTGGGTTTTTAGTCAGTAAAAGTCTTACACTATCTCCCGCCCCGCCCAAGAGCCGGTGGTGTCATAAGATGATTATCCAACCGAAAAAAAAAATTTTGCACGATATTTGAATACTTTTTGCAGCATTTATATAAATCAATTTATTAATGAATTGTTATTCTAAAAAGTCGATACTTTGTTAGAAGCCGATAATATGGTATCAAAGTGAAAAACCAAACCAAACTTTTGTTTCTATTCAATCTTGCGTTTTTATTCACCCCGTTTTACAGTATGAATGTAGGCTTATGATTTTTGGGTAACTTTTTCTTTTCTGGTTGATCTAGGTTTTTTTGTTTCGGTGGGAAAATCATCTTATGAGATCCCCCGCTCATGGGCGGGGCAGGAGATAGTGTCAGACTTTTACTGACTAAAAACCCACTCCTGTTCCTTCGTTGCCTCTCGTACCAGGGCCGAGTCTTCCTTTCAGAATCAGACCTTTGGCCCCAGTAGACTTCGACCCTGCTGGGCCCCTACAGATGCTAGCATTGTGAGGCGCGCGTGGAACAGCACGCGCCGTTGGTTGATCTAGTTTCTACCTAGATCAAAGAAATGTTTTATGGACTGTGCACAAGTATTTTGGTATTGTTCGTCAAGTCGTCGAGATTCTAACTAGTCTTCAGTTGAGCTACACGAATACCATGACAAATGTTTGCACTGACTGGACAATCTACACAAATCTGTGTGGTTCTTTTCTCAAAAGCCCTTCTCATGCATTTCATATGATTTGATAATTACCTGTTCCTTGTATGGACTTTAAAAGAGACTTCGACCACTGAGTTTGTGGTATTTCCTCTCAGAGTAGTCAGCTGGAAACATCGGCTTCATGTAGTTCAAATTGACGAAAAATATTTACGTATAAAGGTGTTTTTAAAAGCTTTTTGCAAAATAAATATCGCACTTCTGATATAATGAAGGCTAGACAAGTTGAACCCATACGCACACAAAAACAAACACGTGTCCCCAGTACATTTTATTGTACTGGGGACACGTGTTTTTTGTTTAAATCATCTATTTCTAAACTGATTAAATTTACATAATAATAATATATACATAATAACTCCTACCTAAAATATGGCGTCAAAACATTCCTCCGCATCGCTGTCGACTGGAAGTGTGCCCAAAAGACTGGAAGCATCGCCGCGTTGTATGGCAATGCTTAATCTCTGACCGAGGTAAAAGCCAGTCCCCTTTTATTTCTTAATTTTATCCAAAACGGCAAATAGAAGGGAAAACTGTAAAGTAACAGAAAAAGAAAATAATAGGTTACGTGCGTACAAAAGAGATGTTCTCACCACCAAGGTGGGGGGCCGGGGGATCTTTCCTCATACCAATCATCCCCCAGTCATCTCATCTGAAATACTTATTCATTTCTTTATTTTATAATCAATGAAAAAAAAAAAACTAAAACGCGTTTAATAGTATGGCGACATCGTTACAAAAAAAAAAATAGAAAACATACAGTTTAAAAAAAAGATATGATAGGTATTTGTTCTCTAATATAAAATATTGTTCAAAAATAAACAAGAAAATAAAATAAAATGTCTGCATTTACCGCTTAATCGCTAACTGGTCAACAAAGAACTGTATTAACCGCTACCATTACTTTTTAATACAGAAATGATTCGCTAGATCAAATCTGGATTCTAGACCATTGTCTAGATTGTGTCTAGATTCTCGCCAATTGCTTTTTTACGTTGAAATTCCTTTTTTACGTTGAAATTCCTTTTTTAAGTTTAAATTACTTGCTGTAGATTTTGAGTCTGGTTTATTTCAGATAAAACTGTACTGTTATTGATGAATAAAGTTTTACGTTAATTTCGTTTCTTATATATAAAAGCGAAATACCACTCACTGATTAATCACGAAATCTCAGAAACTATAACACCTACAAACTTAAAATTTGGCAGGTAGGTTCCTTATAGGGTGTAGACATCCGCTAAGAACAGATTTTCCGAAATTCACACCCTAAAGGGATGAAACGGGGGTCCAAAGTTTATATGGAGAAACAGACTATTACGCGGGCGAAGCCGCCGGCAGAAGCTAGTAGTTTATAAAACCGTCATTGTTTTCATTATCTCTTTAGTTAATAACCAACTATTACCCAGAATGAGACTTAAAAAAATACAATATTAACAGGTCTAAGAGAGAACAGTGTTTTATTTTTTTAAGGTGGGAAGTCATCCAAATGACTTCTCGCGCTCTGGGTGGAGCGCGAGGGCGTGTCAGACTTTTACTGACTAAAACCACACCTGTATCCTTCAATTACCCTTTGCGTACTAGGACTACGGGTTGCCCTTTCGGAAATTCTCCGCGGTCCTAGCTAGCGGACATCGGCCCCACTGGGCCCCTATGGTTTGCTGACATCTGTTTGAGGAGCGCGAGGATCACTACGCGCTGTTAACGACTGGGCTCGGTGCGGTTAATTACCGAACAGCCGGACGGCGAGCTACCCAGTGCTCGACGTCCGCAAGCCCGCGTCTACCGTGGCTGGTAGTCGGGGTCGGAATTACGTCGGCTAGGGCGTGAGGACCTTCGTTCCCTCACGCGTGCAGCCTCCTCCTTCGCTAACATTACTGCTTCGCAGAAGGAGGCGACCGCCTGCCATTCCTCCTCGCTCCGGAAAGAGAGAACAGTGTAGATCGGTCACCATTGTACCCAAAAGCACAATAAAAATAGTAATATAAGAATTCGCGAAATCCTGTGTTTTAATGACCTAACAGACTTACGTTCCTTCATAGATAGATAGATGTATTCTTTATTGTACACCAAAAATACAAATTACATTAGGAACTTAATATTAATAAGCTACATTTGCGTTCTATGGCCACGGTAACTTTTACAAATGTTCCCGCGCAATGGCGCAATATTATGTTAGCTTTATGACTGAGTTTTGTATTTAAATATGTAGTTACATCACATCATCCAATGGAGCAACGAGAGAAAGTTCCATTGTAGTCTAACACATACCTAAGTAGGTACTTAATATTATAATTTTTGGTGAGAAATTAATAAAGTATAATGTAGATAGTCTAGCATTCATACATAAGGGAAGAATAGACAAATAGAAGGCCGTGGGGCTCTTTGAACCGGGTCCACGGTCCCAACTTCTACCTACCTATATTATTATTCTATCTATATATAATTTGTGTTTTGGGACCACAAGGAAAATTGCATCAAAGTGCAGTTACCAAATACTAAAAAAAAATGTTATAGGTGGAAGTTGGGACCGCGGTCAGGTTTAAAGAGCCCCACGACCTAAATATATAATGTGCCTTTTATTCTGCAACAAAACCTAATACGAGTATTAGTACTGATTAGAAGTGTTGTATATTTCAGACTGTTTCGAATTAGCATGTCGACATAAGTGTACCTACCTACTTACATTGAAAAAAAAACATACAGCCGAACATAGAACCTCCTCCTTTTTGAAATCGATTAAAAATAGTACCGTATTTAAAAGTACCTACAGTAAATAGGTACTTATTGCTATTTTACTTGAACAGAAACAAATTGGAGCATGAAAATGCACCACTTACCTACCTAAAATGCTGTGGAAGTGTGGACCAGCTATAAATAAAAACGAAATACCTATCCTTAGTTAGAATTACGGTTTTATTGCAGTTTTGATCGTGATAATGTATAAGGAAGGATTGAAAAGTAAAACAAATTTTATAATAAAAGAAAATGTGGACAAGAAAAATACACTAGTGTGTAGACATGCTTAGCGCCATCTGGTATCGAGTAGTAAAAGTGTAATGAAGCGCCATGCCCACTATTGTATCTATTTTAGTAATATTCGTTTGTAATTTTACTAATTAAGTTCATTTCTTCCTACAGGTGACAATGGCAGCACTCACGCTTTATACCTCGAAACCATAGTCGAGGAAACGAGCGATGACTTGCGCTCCGAACGTTCATCTGCCGCAACATGGCTCTCAGATTCAGATGCAGATTCCGTCATTCATGTGCGTGGGACTCAAGGTAATAATAATTTGAAGTTAGATACATAATATAACTTAAAATAAGTAAGTTGGAACTAAAAGCAGAATTGTGTAAGATTTGAAATTAATTTTATTCAACGCCATCTATCAGGCAGTAGCGGTACTTGTAAGAACCATATGGCTAAGTTGTAAAAGTGAACCATACTTCAGTCGCTTACGTATAGATGGCGTTACCTTAAATAAAGAGAATAAGGGTACCTCCACATACAACACTCGAGTAATTATATTACACAACATAAATATTAGAACGAGTCCTTCATTGTGTCTAGACCGGCTTTGGCAAGTACATTGAATGCTATCCTACATATCTCTTGGACTAGTTCCAACTAGTAGAAAAAATACTGATTTCTATTGGGTGTCATTGTCATTGTCGCCGTCTGGACGCGACAACGTGCCACTTGTGCCGCGTTTCGGGAGAGTGTCAGTGTAACGTGTTCAGTGCTTTACAGAGTTTCTTTCCACCAGGGTCGGAGTGCGACAGCGAGTCGGAGCGCGAGTGGGCGTGCCCGGCGAAGCGCAGGCGGCGGGAGCGCGCCACCTCGCCCGCCAGCTCGGGCTCGCTATCGCGCTCCTCCAGCCTCGCACAGTTCGAGTCGCTCGAGAGGTCCTGCGCCGCGCCCGCATCGCCCAGCCTCTCGCCCGACTCCCTGGAGTCTCCTCCGCCTTCCCCGCCGCCCACCCGCGTAGCCGCCCCACGCACCCACCTGTCTGCCGAAAACCTCAGCGAAGACAGCGGCTACAGCGAACGCTCACGTCGTCCTCCCCCGCCCGCCGCAAGCCGCCCGCCCGAAATAGCGCGGTGCTCGGCCGCCGGCAGCGCGCCCTGTCTGGCCGCGCCCGCGTCGCCCAGTGCCGCGCGCCGCCCGCCCCGCGCCGTGCGCGCGCTCTCCCTGCCCGCCGAGCTCGACGTGTGCGCCGAGCCGCGCCGCCACGCGGCCCACCGCGCGCGTTTCCGACAAACCTTCGAAGTGTCCGACAACCTCACCGTCAGCGTGGCCGACCTCACAGCGCTCGACTACCGGGGGGGCCCGCGGCGCCCGCGCCTGCCACCCCCGCCCCCACCCCCCCGGGCGCCCCCGCGCTCTCCTCGCAATGTACCGCCACCGCCCCCCCCAGTCGAGGTGGTGGTCCGACAACCCACCGAGTCCCCGGTACGGGAACCTAGCGCTGGCAGTGACTCCACCACGGAGTCAGAGCGAGCCTTCGCACGAGAGATGGAAGCGACGGCGCGCCGGCTGGACGAGACAGCGCGGCGAGCGCTCGCTGAAAGTGAAAACTACGACCGCGAACTGTCAGTGATGACCGCGAAACGACTACATGACTCATGGGGCGCCTGGGACGACGTGCTGGACGAGCTGCGCCGGCGCATGGACGGGCAGTCCCCCTCACCCTCCCCGCCGCGGACGCCCTCCCCCGACCCCCTCAGGGAACCAGCGTTTACATCCACACCGCTGAGATCATCGTGCGACGCCAGAGTGAGATCAACACCGGAGCTACGCGCGCGAGCCACCCCACATAGAGAGACACCGGAAGAGTTGCGCGCATCACTACAGCTGGTAGCACCGCCCCCGCCCGGCGCCGCGCCCCCAGTGCGTTCCGTGTCCGCGGGTTCTAAGGGTGTTACTTTCTCGCCAGTTGTCGCAGAAGTGAGCTGGCGAGAGACAAGCACGAGCACCACGGAGAGCGAAACGACCGCGAGCGACGACGCGGACGACGCCGAGGTGGTGGTGGTGGAGGGGGGAAGCGAGCAGGCGCGCGCGCCACTCGCAGAGCGCGCTGCCGTCATGACGGAAGCGGGCGCGCGCGCGCCGCGCAGCCGCATAGCCGGCTTCCTCTCGCGATTCGCGAACTTCCGATTCTCGGGGCGCAAGGAGAAAAAAACAAGGGGCGCAGGCGCGAACGTACGACCCTCTACGAACGGCGCGGCGACGACGGCAGATGCGGGGCAGGGACCGCGCGGGCCGGCCGCCGGGCCGCAGTATGTGCGCATCCCGCTGAAGGAGGAGGGTGTGTCGCGCACGCCGGGCCCTCCGGTGGCGGGCGGCGTGGCGCACAAGCCGCCGCGGCCGCGCGCGCCGCCCGCGCCGCCCGCCGGCGTGCTGGAGACCGACGTGGACACGCAGCGCACCGTGCTGCACGCGCGCTCACTGCTCGCGCTCGCACCGCCGGACCAGCGCACGCCACGCCCGCACAAGTCCATGGAGTTCCTGCTCGACAAGGACAACGTGCAGATCGTACAGGTTAGTCTCACAAACCCTATACCTGACACCTCCAGCTTATCTTTCGCGACGCGGCGGCTCGAGCTGCAATGTTTACAAACAGCGCGATCGATGCCGGGCGACGACCGGCCGGCGACGCCTCCCCTTCCCCAGCGATGTACCGTATGACATCTTTATGTATGGCACTCCAACACACGTATTTTGGTTAAACGTTAGAAATGTGTGGCGAAAGCGTAGATAGTGTCACGCACCATGTCGGTACGTGCTGCTGACACCACGGCGATGTAGGCCGGGCCGAACTTAAAAACCGTCCTCGACCGCTATTGAACGTCGCTCACAAAAAGAACGCTATACTCGGTACTAGAGTCGTCTAAGCGACTTAATAAGCACAATGCATCAAGTCCGTTAACTGTGTAATAAATTGCCAGCGGCCGCTATCCCCGGAGGGACATTACGCCACCATGCGGGTTGGATCACTCGGATCACACGATACATTCGACCGGGCGGAGGTGAAAGTGCGCACATCTGTACTGTCGCTAGGCATTATGTTCGCACTCCATATCCGTCGCAACAACAACGGTGGGCGTACCTCTATGTAATGTAAATGTATCAAAGTGTGACAAGCGCTGGCTATGAATATCCGCAACAGCGCGCTCACTAATCGATTTTTGTCCATCAATAACTTCTCGTCTACGTGTTTCCTTCCTCAATCCATCACCCCTTCCGCGGCCGAGATAATGACGTAAAGTAGAATATATACTAAAAGCTCCCGAAGTCAACTTCAGATAAGATAACAAAAGGAACAAAGGGAGCGGATGATAGCGACTTCTGGAATTAGATCGTAAAGCGCTCGGCTCAGACGAGCCAAAGGTCTTGTTATGTAATCAACAACAAATCAGTCAGTATTCAAAGCGAAGCTTTTATGTACAACGATTATCATAAGAATTGCACAGAAAAGGTCTTTTTCATAGCTAAGCATTAAATTGCAGCTACACAAGCATTTTGTACACTCCTAAAGTATGTAATATAAGAAACAGAAGTTCTATTGTAATCACAAACACGGCCAGAATATTTCTTTACGTCTTCCTATTCTTTGAATTTCTTATCCACTACCGCATCAAACACAATACTACTCGCATTACAGTCTACAAAAACTATTCTAATCCTTCTCACGGTAATCAGCGGTAATTTGGTGCCACTTAATACCACGCATGACATAATAACGTCATGGGTTTAACATATTCCAAACAAGAAGTGACACGGTGTCGCATAGTTGGAAAATGAGGGCATGCCAATGCACCGTTGCACTGTTATCTATTTAGTAGTGACAGGTCCTGGTTGAAACACTTAGGTAATTTCTGCCCATGACACAGTAATCGTATTGTACATGATGTCACTGTACGCTGTCGTGAATAATTCCTTTGCATTATTACAGTTTATTTCCTTAAGGTTATACAAACGTCTCGAGGGGCCTGAGTGTTAATGTGTCGATACTTATTTATGTTGTTAATTCAAGAGACGTTCTTGATATTATACGCAGTCGAGATATCGTAAGGTGTGTCTAACAACGTAAATTGATCTTCGATGACACAACCGTTTTTGGCTTTAGCATAGTAGTTATAAAAAAAACTAAAACAACTTTACCTTACCTTGATAATTTAGGGTTAATATCTTTTGACAAAATATAATCAGTTTCTAGATGTTTAGAGCGTCATACAATTCAAACAGCTGTTCAATGTTCAAAGCCGTAATAAAAGCCCTACAAAGGAAACACTACGCAAGTTGCACAATAACCTAAATCGTGTTACTCCAATAACTTCTAAGTAAGTCACACGACATAAAACGAAACTGGGCTTTTGTTTCAATTCAAAGAACACCATAACGGCGGTAATGTCCAAGGGAAGTTGACATTCTTGGTCATTCACGAGAATTTCGAACGAATTTGTATGACCTCGTCCGACTTGACCAAATCTGACCTCGACACCGCTAGATAAATGGAACTGTCAATATTCATTTATGTAGAAATAATAAGCTTGATTAGACCTTCAAATAAAAAGTTTTGCGATTTTGCAAATGTTAATATACGTTCTATCCATAATTGGTAATAAAAATCAAGATAATATAACACAATATCCTGTAACGACGGATTATCTTCTGATTCATAACACTAACGGAACAAAAGACTATAACGTTATTCGCATCATCAATCAAGTCTCTCATTAGTCTTTCTAATTGATTGATGAGACATTGATGAACATAAAATATATATACAATTTTATCAAATTTCTTAGTTTCGCGATTTCTTTACTTTCTGTTTTTATGTAGTAATAATTTGAAGTATATATCGTTTGCAGCCCAATGTTATTAATTTTACAAGTCTTTTATTAGTTTGGAATACATAAAAGGTACATGAATTTTCCTCCAAAATGTTATTACCTGAGCTAGACAAAATTACGATAACTATTCGCAATATCATTAAAACGTCATATAAATTTTATTCGCTGTACACGTTGCATCTTACAGTAATATAGCATCGTACGTATTGTATATATTACATATATCTTAATCAGTTTCGTTAATATCGCTTTAAAATATATTTTAGAAAATATTATAACTGAAGATGAGAATTCTGCATCTCAAAATACTGTAACAGAACCGAGAAAGTCCGCGCTAAATATTCAAGAGACCCATTCAAGCAATCTGAAAATGTATTCAACGTTGCATATTCAAAGCTTAACTGTCTCGGTCCTTTGATGTGCGTTTCTATTTTATACATAGTTAAAAGCTTTATTGAGGATATCAATATAGTCTACAACTGCTATACACTTATCTATCTGAACATTTTCTACATATAATACGTTTGTAAAATTTAAATCTTCATTAGAATTATTTCTCTCTTCAATCTGTGATAAAAGGGTATCTAAAAAAAGACGTAATAAATTAAATTCTTCTATAGAATGGTCCCTTCCTTTTTTCCGACAGGGAGTCCCCTGTCCCCAAAAAATTCTTAACCCTTACCCAGTCTTTTGAGCCACATGTGGTACGTGACGATTGTTTGTTTTATCTATTGTGTCTGCTTCTCAAGCAGAGAAAGTATTAAAAATAACTGTCTTTTAGACACAGACTTTTAAAATACTTTACTTATATATTTATTATAATAAACCTATAAACAACTTAACAATAAATAACTTAAAAGTCATATTATTCAAACTTAAATCTGCACAAACGCGTATAAAAAAATACATTGTGTATTAAAATAATAATTGACATCACAGTCAATGTTAAAATGCCCAGGCTCAGAACGCTGGCAGAATCGTCACATTGCAATAACAATATTGATTTGTTGGTCTAAGAAAAGCCCAGCTCTCTGGTCACGTGAAGAGTTGACTAGCCGTTTGATGATCTACTCGGACCCTATGGCCCTATTTTAACTCCAAATCAACAACAGACTGTCCCTCAAATTAAAACGCCATCTTTTTATTATGGCTCATTTTCTCAGAATGCACCAGACAGATTCAGACCAAAGCTTTTTATGTCAGCTAGGTCACACGAGACCAGAGATATATTACAACCGGTCGGGACACCCAGCGTTTTATTTAGCGACCTTGTTAGCAAAACACGACACACCACATAGCACACAGCACGACAGCCGTGAGATTTTTAGCAGATAGATGGTCTGTTGCAATAATTATGGCTGTTGATGCGGCTGGAACAATAGGTTACGTGGCGCTGTGATTAAGTAACATTTGATTCGAGATTAGCGATCTGTTTGTCGATTATGTATTATAAAATTGTATGGTGAAGTACTTCTGTAGCTGTTATTAGATACTAAAGCTTGCAACGTGAAGCAGCTTCTTGATATTGATCAAATTGAACAAAACCTTTTTCAATACATTAAGATTTTATTTTATAGGTGAGTTTCTGAATTAAGTAGGTATTTTGAGTTGAGAACGTCTCAAACCTTCTTTGGAACCAAATTTTGACAGTTTTTCAGGCTAAAAACTTAAGCACTTATTTCTCGACGTTTTCGAGGACGTCTGTTCTCCTACAGAACAAACGCTTAATCATAAGAAATAAATACGCAGACTTTATTACGAGTAGCACTCATCCGATACCACATGTTTATATCTCCATTCCAAACTGCAATACAAACACTGTGAGCCAAAATAACAGACACCACTTTACAAACGTCAAAAAGAAACGCAACAAAAACGCGTGACCCGTCAGAGGTCAGCAGTGTCGACATTCTGACGGCTCTCAATGAACACTACTACTTATATGTATGAGTATGTATGTATGTTAGTCATACAGATGGAATACTAACTGCATACCGTTGTATCGCACGTGATGTTATGAGTCCAGCCAGCTGGGGGGCTAATTAGAGCTCGTAATTTGAGGGGCAACTTTGTTTGGTGAATAGTGGAACTCTGTGGGGGGGCCGAAACTAAATTCTTTGCCTTTTCTTACTGCAACTTAATATTAGAATCACATCTGCTCAGATGTACGTATTAAACCTTGGCATTAAAAATGTAGATTTGAGTGAATCGTGGCTAGACTGTATTGGAAATTTATAGTCCAAACCGCAAAGGGAAATTTTAGGACACAGGTGTGGTTTTAGTCCAAAAAAAAAGGCCTGAAAAGTCCTCCTGTTCTATCCTAAAGCAAAAGAAGTCACTGGATGATTTCTCACCCCAAAAAGGAACTCTCGAGTGACGAATCTAACGTTAGGATAAAACAGTATACCTATTATTTTTATCATCTTTATTCACAATCACCACAAAAGATTTAAAAGACTCGATGAAATATAGTTATTTCAATCAACAAATTGCTATTTTAGTTAGTACATTAAATTGTTAGTTATCAATAGACTTCAATAACGTAATCAAATCGTAAACCTCAATAACTTCATGACTCGCTATAAGCACCTGTTACATTTGAGGTAGCATGTTCAGAGAAGTTATTGTTATACGAACAACCAGGCCTATGAGTTAACTTTGTTATTTCTCTATAAATAACAAATAAAATCTAGACCAAGTTCTACGAATGAACGGTGATGGTTTCTCATTGAAATACGTGTGTGGTTGTTTGAAATTTATCTAGTGTTCAACTTTCCATGTGTGATGTGTTGATTTGGCCTAGTCATTCGAGATCAAAGTTTGATTAATAACTGTATAGGACTTTTGTTTTTTTTTTTCATATTATTCAAATTGTATCACGGATAGGTTTGTTTTTGTGGTTTTTCTCGTGTGAATGTTTCTAAATTGCCTTTTGCAGCTTTAGTAGCACCTTAATTGCACTTTCTTTTCACACATGCAATCGTTCTCTGCTGTGATGACTAAATGAAGTAGGGCTGAGACAAATAGTAGTTTAAAAAAAATCTGCGTCATCTGTGGCATAATAAATCTTACTAACGAAATCTGAAAGAATAGATACTTAGTGAAACTTTTCCATATTTTGTTTTCGTTCTAAGAATTTAATATCAATACATAAAATTAACATTCATCCTAAATAGAGGTGGGCCTGTAGCGCGGATCTAACCCGTGGATATATGTCCGAGCATTCTGCGGATATCCAACTACCTACCCGGATGGTAGCGGTTAAATTAAATCCACTGTATCCTACGCTCCGCACTGACTCGCACAGATGTAAGATATAGTTGAAATACAGAGAGGAAATATCATTCTATTAATTTATTGAATCGAATTTGGGCGGAACTGTGGGGTCATTGACTTGTTTGGAGGGAAACGGATATAGGTATTATTTGAATAGGCAAATATTGGTGAAGCTTATTCGTGTAAAGTTTGTCAATTTTATTAATAAAGCTTTTCCACTTCAGAATATGCTAACTCCAAAAAAAAACATTTTTTCCGTGTACCACAAAAATTATACCTACCTAAAAAGGTAAAGTAAAACTTTCCTATTTTTCAGATCAACAACGTGAGCCAATAACTCTAACTCTAGCTGTAACTCATCCTACATGAAAATGTATACTTACCTACGTCATTAAAATAGTCTAGTCATAAATAAAATAGTCAAGCCACGTGTTGGGATTATGCTACAATCGGGATACTCTGCGAGAATGACTCACAAACCGCATCATCCAGAGCGACATAAACAGCATTAGTCATTCCATTTAAGAAAAAAAAAGACTTTTGCATTATCCGTGTTTTCTATGAATATGGACTCTTTTGTGGCGTTTATGGCATTATCAGCCAGCCAGCAGGCCAGTTTATGGATTGAGTGACGTGTACCTATAGTCAGACTTTGGGAAATTACGAGTAGATTATGGTTGCTATTTTTATGTTTATATTAATTAACGCCAATAAATTGACACGGTATTATGTCCTTCGTTCCTTACTAAAAGGTCTGAAAAAGTCTGGTAGGTACTTAAGTACTTATCACAAGCTATGAAGGTTGATAAAATGGTCAGCACACACCGCTAAAAATGGTCAACAGTAGGTATCAAATTTTTCAGTTAAAAATAATAAAATCAACCCTTATAAAAAACCCGTTTAAACGCGCATGCCCAGAAAAGTACCCTCGTGACCTTTATCGGCATTGTCTAATTTAATAACGTTAAAACAAAATATTCATTCTTCTCGTTAATTAAACGACCATCCAATTACGTTTTCCATTAAATAGAATGGATACAGTAGCAGTCCACGCGTCCTAGTTTCTGATGTTGGTAGCGCGTTTATCCGACCGGGGTCCATTGAGTCGGTTATCCGGACCTACTTATCTAGTTCTATCAGGCTCATCTCTATCTTTAGTAGAACAGGTGTTGTGACAGCGATGGAGATTACAAGAGAAACTACCTTTATTAACATACGGGTTAATTAGACAAATATACTTTTAAAGATGACTGGTAACCCCTCCATTTATATAAAAGAGCGCATCTCTAAGGCAAAGCAAGACACAGAAACTAAATGGACGCCTGTAGAAAAAGAAGATTTTCAGATGAAATTAGGTCAGTTATCTAATGGATCGCCACTGCTTTGAGATAGTGTTACTGGGCAGGGGAGAATAAAAACAGAAAATATGTTGCGTCCACCCCAATTAATATCAGAAAAAAACGGGAAAAGGATCAGGAAGGTCTACGTGTATCTAAGCTCATACATAAAGATATGGACTACCGTGTAAGTCCTGGAGAATACATTCAACTTTTTATTTTCGTCCTCCTCCAAAATTAATAAAGGCTTTCCCAAATCATCCTGCCTAGATTTTACAAACATAAATCATTTCTGCTTTCATCACACCATTCATAATTTCATAAGCGACCTTTTAAATCCACTCCAAGAGTTGGAATGTTTTTTTTTAAGCCAGGGGATTTTGTCTTAAACAGCAATTAAGGAATATAATTATGTCATAAATATCATTTTGTTATGAATAGCGTAATCTCTGTTAGCTTGCAAGGAATTATGGCTTAAAATTCCACCGAAGTGACATAATGGATAGAACGAAACGCTGTAATACATAGTGTTCAAATTCAGCATATCGATGCTTCCGGCAACAAATGTCGTAAACGCCATTTTGACGAAAATGAGTTAAGAATGCAGCCCTACTTAATTTTTGACGCTGCGTCTATCTAAAAATGTGAAAAAAATATTCGCCTAAAAAAAATACTTTTACACCCAAAATTTTTACTAGTATAATCAAGATTTTTTAGAAAAGAGGGTATGTATAACTCATATTGCTTAGAACCGAATAACCGTGCAGGTCGTATAATACAACGTACAAACAGCTGTCGGTCGTAAAAACATGAATACATAATTAATTGTAATTACACCCCACAATCATTTTTAAAACGTAAGCTCTGCTGAGAAACAATTGTCGTAAAGTCACTTGGTCTTGGAGAATTGGTTTGAAAATTGAATTATGTAGGTAAAGCAGTTGACTCCAAAACAGCTATATACGGATAAACTACCAATTACCGCAGCTAAATACAAAGATCTGCAACGATTGTGTGATCAGGGGACAATACACAAACGGTTTCATGCCGAATACAAACAGCTTCCTTGTCAGTCTCATAATGTCATTGATACTCTTCCTGAGACTGACGAGGAAGATGAAATTTCTGATTAATTATCTTCTATCAGAAAATCAGGTCTTCAAATTTCTGGTTAATAATCTTCTATCCAATGACAGAAGATTATTAATCAGAAATTTGAAGACCTGATTTTCTATAACTCGTCGTCGTATTATGTTTTGCATCTACTTTTTTATTATCTTGTCGATAACACTTTCCCATTTTCACCAACGACACTAAAAGTTAGGTAGACCATAGTACAGAAGCTTTCCGAACAAACAAGATCTAGAAAGATGAACTACCTAAATTTTTAAGGGCGTTGGTGAAAATGGGCATTGTTTATTAAAATTATTAGAGCAGTAAGCTTGGTAGAATGTTTACTTATATTTTTTTGTAATTCATTATCAATACGTTTTAAAAAAATGTCGTGATTATAAAATCTTCTTGAAATCAATGAAACAAAATGATTACTTAACATTTTGAATTATGTCTGGCTGGTTAGGTACGCCTTTGGAGGTAGAACACTATAGGCATTTTGCAACAAACGCTTTATTAAATTATGCGGGACGATGCCTATAATATACTTACTTAAGTGTATTTTTATACCTTTAGGACCTGGCAGGTCCTAAAGGTATAAAAATTTCGAGCCGCGACACAAACAATGATGATGAATGATGATTGATGTACAAGATCCTCTAATGGAAATTTAAGTGATTGGTTTAGACATTTTTTTACTTTGAATTTGTATTAGTGTCTTGCTTAACCATCATTTTGATTAAACGATGACGGTCAATGAATAAAAAACCTTTTTTAATTATGTCAATTTGTGTTTTATTTTATTGTTTTTATTACAAGTAATGAAAACTCAACTTACAGTCTTAAATTCATTGATTTGCTTCAGATATTTCCATGTTTGTTACATACCATCGCATCAGATCGTGGTGTTTACACTCATTTTTATTTCAGTATATGGTTTTTAAAACCAAACCCAGAACTATTGTATTTAAAAACTGGTGCATACTTCTAACTTCCGTTAGACAAATCGTTCTCCATTGATTTGTTAGTGGTCGTAAATACCAACTTCTTGAATTTTCTGGGGTGTATGTCCAAGCTAACTTTTAAAATAAGGCTTTGACATAAATAGCAATAATATATTATGAAACACCATCGTATTTTACGTATTTCTTGTATAGAACACAATTTTACAACTTTTAAAGTTAAAAAGATATAAGCCAAAAACGAAATTATTTTTTGTTTTTCGTTGATTACCAAAAGTGCTATTTTGGTGTTTACGACCTTTGTTGTCGGAAGCATCGATATCAAAGCTGTGAACAATTTCTATTTCTGAACGCACTCTTATAAACATTTCTAGTAGGTAGGTGTTTGCTAATTTTGCTATCCTTGAATTCCATGGAATCTTTCATGGAATAAACATGTTTGCTTTGCAGTTGAAAGTAACGTAAACTTTTAAACGATTTTGTTATTTCTTTCTAAGATATTCCCCGAAGTACCCATGAGCTTCTATTTACTGCGGGCTCTAAAATTGCAATGAATAGAGAGGCACCCACGTTATCCTCTCAAACTACCAAGTCTAAGGATATCGTAGGCATTTCCTAATAATATACTTGTTTGGCTCATAAATATCAACTCATAGTATGAGCGTGGGAAGTCTTTTGAAAGCTCAATTGCCTGTGCTTCATTGTAATTCAAAACCGGAGAAGTAAATATTACGCCATAAATATCGATAAGAACTTGCTTTACGCGTTACTTCCACCTCTATTGACGTATTTCAGTTCACGTCTTTGCAAGCTTTGCTTACAGAATTTGAACGTCGAAAACACTATTTGCCAGCTTTTTTATTTGAATTTGAACTTTAAAAACAAGGAATGGAAAGTCTATTTTTGAATAACTCTAGTACTAGTAGCGCCTGCTATCAAAGCCGTAAACGCTTTCCGCTCGCTGACGATTGCGCGGCATTACGTGACATGTCGTTTTCTGACAGCTAATAAGAATGGCGGGAAGCAGATCGTCACCTGTCAATTTGCCGCCAATTGAGTCAATTTCCTGTTACTTTACATCTCTATTAAGACCAATGTAGGTAATTTTGCTTATTTGTAATGACTAATGAGCGTTGTTATTTTGAACAACATTGTCAATTTCCCTGTTTTTTCCTATAGGCATTTCAGAGATAATTTCGGCATTCTGGTTTATATTTTTACTTGACTAACCTACAAGGATAAAGTTGTAAGAATTGATTGGATGCTTTTTAAATTCATAGGTTTTGAATTATAATGTTAAATTCGATGTCTTAAATAAATAATACCTTAAATCATTCATTGGACAGGCTTATTAAAGAACTATATTTCTTATTTTATTTTTAATTAGGTACGTTAATAACCTTTAAAATTTATATTTCATCTATTTGTTAATACTTACATATCTCAAGATAACTGTTAACTACCTACCATCAATTTAAATGAGAATAGAAATTTATTGCTGCCCTTTAATTATTTGAGAGAACCTTTGATGAAGGCATTCGTGATGTGATAATGTGTGCATCGTGATAATTTGTAGTTTAAGTAGGTAACCTCGCCATCTTCAATTTGAAGTTTGAAGGCCGAACTAAAAAAAATCTCGACAGCTTTACGTGTCTGTCGAGTGAAAGTTATGATGAGGTTAATAATTATAATACATTTGATATGTGTTGCTATATTATTAAAACACTGGTCATGATTGAGTAAAAACTGTGTGTACAATTTATATTACTGACTAAATATGGACATCAATGACTAATGCAGGATTATCCTGGTAACACGTAAGAGGATAATATAATATTATATATCAATTTTACTTACTAATTAAATAATCTTATTAAACAAATACATTTAACCTGTGAATAAAAAATCATTCTGTTTTATGTTACCAACCTTTCATTATCGAGTATGGGTAACTTCACTAGCGGAATGCGGCGTTCGTATTTAGTAACGTTAGCGGAAGCTCGGGTTAAATTCGGAATAACATCGTAACTGCGTAGACGATCGCCGAATGCTAATACTAAAACTATCCTATTCGAATTTAGAACGTTCCCGATGAGTGATGTTCTTCGTACGGTGTTTATGATGCAAAAGGAGTTTAGTTTATAGGTCTTAGTATTTAGTTATAAAGATATAAGCATGTGTTTTTTTTGTTTTCGTTGCCTTTTTTCCAATGCATACCTATGACTGTTATGTTAACTGGTTGAGTTTCAACCCTTTTAACTCTCATTTCTTGGGAATTACTAGGCACCGATTCTCGACTTACTTACCTAATTATTTATTATAAACACATCCACACAAATTGATTAGCTGGTACCAACTGTAATGGTATTATGGTACGATATGTTTATGAAGCTGCAGAGTAAAAGATTTAAGTTTAGTTTTACTTAAACTTGTACAAAGTTATTAGAGAAAATTCTCTTCATGTTTCAATTCCAATATACTCTTTAGAACTGCCGCAAGTCGTAAATTTCAACATTCAAATAACAAATTTCATTACAGTAAACACGCTACCGTTACATCCTTCTACTTAAAGTTTCATCAAAGATTACCATTAAATTAACTTTTAAACCTCACAGCAACGGTTTGACGACACTTTTATTCATATTCACCATTTCCAAACAGCTTACACAAGCGGTCGGCAGCCATTTTTCAATTTATTCGTCGTCCATTTCAAATTGCATTAACAATAGCCCTATCATGGGCTGTGGGATGAAGCGGATCCAGTTACAGTTACTTTGTAACGTCGACAGTTAATCCTGTAGAAACAGACTGTAATTTCATTTTATACTCTTCCTTTGCGAAAGTCTTCATTTATGCTAATAAGGAAATGAAATGATGTTGCTGTTAGGTGTACCTACAAGCGACAGTGTGTTACACCACTGTCCGATGTGTGTGTTACGCATGTCCTGTGGGGCGGCTTCTATACTGCCCGTCCCGCACAACCACCTGCACCTTTTAGAATTTTACGTGGCCAATAACAGAGCTGTACAGGTTGACAAATAATGGTAAGAAAAAAATTTTTTTTTTTTTTGTATCGACCATTGACAAGAAAATACGTAAGTGTTATTACGAGGTTTCGATGAGATTTGATAAGGAGTCAGACTAAAAGAATAGAACATCAACTTTCATAAACTATTCTAACTTCAAACAAACTTGTCTAATTTATGAAGCTTTGAACGGCTCATCTGTCTACATTTTTATTAAACTCTGACCTTCCTATGATTGACGTAGATTTATAGAAGGCAGTTTATTTATTCTCGCAAAGTTAAAACCACAGCGTTGAAAAGATTCCAGTCTGGCAGCACCGCTGATTCATATCGTTCTTTACAATCTGCGCAAATCTTAAGTCAGCTGTTTCACGGAGCGATAAAAAAGTAACGACCACTCATCGCTCTCCAGGATTTAATCGCTAAGATTATTCTTGTGACGTCATAAAACTGCCGTCAAAGCTTTTACTCTACTAACAGGGGCAGGTAAACATTTTGGGGAATTATTTTGTGTCATTTGAGACAAACTTCTGAGCTTGTAATTTGATAGACTGCGGTACACTTTGAAAACTTTTGCTTTGTAAAGCGTTTATGGTTTGTAGTTATACAAAAGTTATAAATAATGAGATAAGACCGGCTGTTTTTATTTAGAAAGCTTCTGGATAAGCGTGTTGTATTGTTGTCCCTGTCAAAATCAGCTTGTCTTATTCGATTTAACTACAGTATTAAACCTTTTATTAGTTAGTATTATTCTTTTCTATCGGCCATTTTGTATCCTATCTCTTAAAAATCGCATTGAATGACACGTATTACATTAAACTTCCTAAAACATGTTCAACAATCATGGAATCTCATAAAAAGGCAACGACCAAAGGGTTATTATTCTCGTGATGTCAACAAAAATTATTCCAATATACGTAGAACACGTACGTCAGACAACCCCTTTCATATCAGTTCGTGTTTGTTTTTAGGTCACCTTGTTTTCAATCCCGGAATGCTCACTTGCAGAGCTAAAGCGTATTTCATAAAGTGTAGATAAAAGTTTAACGTGGCTCGTGAAATGGAACGCAAATCGAGAATTGTTATTTTTTATCCGAGCCTGGTTTTCAATTTTGTTTGTAGATGGAGTCCAGAACGCTATGAACTTATGTGGGATGTTGTCGAGTTTTGACGATAAATTGGTTTGCCGGGTGACACTTCAAGAAACTGCGTTACGCTCCGCTCACGTTATGCGCTCACAATGAGAGCGAGTGAGAGGCACGCGTCCCTTCCACTCGGGCATGGTTAGCCCGCCTAAGAGCGAGAGAGACAGACATAAAAAGTGAAAGGCACGCGTCCCCTATTATTTCATCCTTCTTCCTACTATACAAATGAATATTCACATTAAAATTATTTTACCACTCAAAGTCGTTGTCACGTAAAACTTTCGCCCGTATACCGACTTTACAGGCAACCAATTTTTTATAGGTAACTCATTGTTTTTTCTTTCTTAGAATTGTCCCTTACAGTCGAAATTTGTTGCGATAGCTTGCAAAACCTAATATTCGGTTATTCAAAAACACAAATTACCTCATTTGACCTGTAAACACTTCTAACACGAAAAGGTTAGTCACGAATCTAACGAAGGCTGTTGAGTGTTTAAGAGCGGTGCTCGACAGAAGTTTGGCAATTTTCCAAATAGGAAATTTGGATTCGTCGGCGAGTGCTCTCCAATGCATTTTCGGTTCCAATTTTCCAGTTCTAAGCACCTCGCCGCTACGCTAAACATTTGCGTCAGCTCTACCGCGATTAATGAGCAGAATTTATAATATCACAAGATAGGCTTTTAACTAGAGCTACCTACTGTGCTAGTTAGTTAAATTAAAACGTAATTTGATATTTTAGGTCAACCTTTAGTTTAAAAAAAATCTCCAAGGCAATGAAAACTGATGTTAGGTTTAACTAGAACCTGGTGGGTTGTCTGAAAGGGAACTTCGGGGTCCTGGGAAATAAGGCAAAGAAGATATATAGGAGTGGGTTTTAGTCAGTAAAAGTCTGACACGCCCTTGAGCGGAAAAATCAATGGACGACTTCCCACCTAATAAAAAAGGTAGGACTAGAACAGTAAGATGCGTGATCAAACAATAATATAACTTGCTTGCATGTGGTAGATAAGTACACAAACAACGCATATTATTTACCTACTTGTTTGTCATATAAAAAGCATAGCAAATATTAAAGCCAACATAAATTCTACAATGTATGTCAACTCACGTTTCTGGTTGCGTAACTCGAACGAGTGTAATTAAAATGCTGCCAGCATTTCAGAATAAGGATGCCATTTATGATATTGATACGGCATTTGGAAAAACAATCATGGCGCCCATCCGTGGTACGGATGGCATTTTGATTTTCGAATGTTGAGTTTAATAACCTTATTTTTAGCAAAATATTCCATTCATAATATTATGCTAGATTAGAAAAGTAGTTACCTAAATAGATTCTTTTTCTATCACACTCCGAGTGACTAGGTTTGTTACTGTGTAATTTATTGAGAACTAGGTTCTGTCAATGGCTATGCCCGTGTGTAAGATAAATTATCTCAAGGGAGTATTATAGACCTGGGATAAAAAGTATCATATAGATCCAATCTATCTCTACTTATACAAAAATTGTTTTAGGCGTAGAAACGCGTTAAACCGACAGACAGTATTGCTTTCGCATTTTTAATATTAGTGTGGAAGACTTACACACACAATAATTCAAGCATCAGTGCAACAAGCGCTAAAAGAATTCTTTTGAAGTGTTATTAGCCCTTGAACCTGTATTCACCCTTCCCCTTTTCTCACCTACCTACTCCCGTTGAATTTCGAGCCCCTTCTCATTGAGTAGTGTTTATGCATGACGCAATAAACAAGGGAGGAATTTGGGCTGGAACACTGAGTCAGACTGAATCTACTTATTTTAACAATTACTGACTCCATTGCAAGGGGGAATAGGATTAAAGGCTTGTGTTTATAGAAGCGAACGTAATTCTCAAAAAACAAAATTGTTTAAATAGGTATGATATTCTCGACTTCTTCTGCTGAAAAAAGCGCTATTATGATCGTAGAAATTCACTTTCAAATAAAAATATCACGTCTGACTTTTTGTGTCTATGGCCCGCTGGGCGCCAAGATTGAATTTAGAATCCACACAAATTGACTTGTCCGCGCCGAATGATTTGAAACTGCTGTCAAAAATGTACGACAAAATGAAAGTAGTTAATCAAATACGGCTTCAAAGATACCAATCAATCATTTAATTATGAACATGGCGGGCTTCCAGTTCAAATTAATATTATATCGACTAACGAACAGGCTGCCATTGTAAAACATGAAGCTTTCATTAAGGTTGGTTGTACTTTTTAATGAGCTCCATTGTGGGGCTTTTTGTTTGATTTAATATGTTGGCTACTGATATTTTGGCGGTTCATGGACTTTTAGCTTTTGTTACCAACGTAATAACCAATCTGTACAAAGGTCCTAAAAAAAGGTCCAGAAGAAAAGAAGGTTTTTAATTTAAATACCCAACCCGCGTTGCGTCTTTGTTATCGCGAGTCGTAAAGGTTAATAAATAAATATAATCCTAAGTTTAAATAATAATATAAACACTTAGAAGTTATACGTAAAGTTCTTCCTCGCAGTATAGGTATTACCACACAAGTCGCATCCTCGTTGTGGCGCACTTTGATGTAAAAGGCATAAAAGATTATCATTCATGAGTTTCCTGCAGATATAAAATCGTCCATGAGCTTAACGACTTGAATCCTACCCGCTCTTATTTTTCTCTGCAACTACTTTTTACAACTACCAGTAGTAGGCCACGAACCATTTACTTTATGGCTGCCATCGTTAACGTTATTTTGTTTTATATCTACGTAGGTACGTACTCGTACCATACATTTTGTAATTAAAATGCTAGTCATCCATATGCTCGGGAAAATTGAGAAAATTTTCTCATATTATAACTCCATTTACTTTCAGTAGTAAACTAACAAACACGAAGTTGTTGTGTCTGGTTTAAAAAAAAAATAGATAATACAGAATCTCAATCTCTTTTGACAACACGTGTATGTCTTCCTTTTTATCGTTAAACAAAACTGACGTTAACATATTATTATCTCGTTGAATAGTCGCTCTAGATTCCCACAAAATAATGCAATAAATTCGACGTAACTATTCGACGTTACCAAACGCCAAACAGTGCAGTTCCGTGTTCGTCCGAAAATAGTTTAAACATCGGATCGGTCGCATTCCACAAGCGATGTTTGCCCGCCATATTAACATAGGCATTTCCGAACGTGAGGTAGGTGTTAGATGCACCGTGCGTTTAATATTGAATGAATGTGTGTTTTTGTTATACAATTTGACCGCTTTCTAATTTTAGCTTAGTACCTAAAGGTTAAATTAGGGAAACAATTAGACCACAGAAAATCCTTTTTGGGCCGTTTAGCTGATTCTGTTACGAGTTGTGAATTGATTCGTGAGTCTTTAAAAACATTCAAGAGGTTCTTTTCTAGAAATTATTTTAAATTTTTAGGTTGACTGGTAGGAACACATTCATTAAGCGTACCTACGGCTAAAATTCCCTGCCGGTGTCTGTGTTTCCTGATAGCTATAACATAAAGGTCTTTAATTCAGGAGTGAATAGGTTACTTCTAGGCAAGCGTGCTCCGTCGTCGGCCAAATCTTCGCTTACCATCAGGTGAGATAGTGGTCAAACGCCAGACTACGCATACCTAATTAATAAAAAATAAAAATTACTATTTATTATTCAAAAATACCAACGTGTCAAACCAAAAGCATTCTTCACAACATTTTACTTAATAGCCGTCCAAAAATAGTCCTAACGAACTCGTTCAAAAAGTCATTGGATTAGAAAGAGGCAGCTATTTACGGGGTATAAGAAGAAAAGCTTTCGCGAAGCGTCCACTTCGTTGGTTTGGCAGCCATGCGGGGGAATTGTCCGCACATGCGTGAACCCTTTGATGTAGGACCGATGAGCGGCGAAGGATGGGTCAACAGTGCAGTGTTCTGCAGTAGAAGTGCACTCTAGAGATTTACAGCACCAACTAAACTTCTCACCGTGAATCATCAATCATTCTATCAACTAATACTTACTAATTCCATGCAATGAAAACTTACCTCAACTAAGTTTTCAAGGTGAGGTTAGGCACAGCATTGTAACTTTAGCAGTTCAAAACAATCCATAAATATGTATGATGTAATGATAGACGATGCATACCATAGGCTCTTAATAGAATTCTCCGTCATGGTTGCCAAAATGCACACACAACCGGTCCTACTTGGAAATAATGAAGTATGAATACTAATATGAATAACGAATATATATGCCTCACAAATATGTCTGAATACGAGAAACAAATCTAAATAACTCGATTAAAAGCAATAAATACCTGAAGTAAACACAATATTTGAAACATTGAAATTAATTATTCAGGCATTTCAGTGTTTAATTAGTAAGTAAGTATTCATCAATTCTGAAACACAAAAGTATTTGAATATTTCAATTAAAACCACGAACGGTATTCTGACATTCTAAATTCAAATAATTTAGCGTTTCTGTTACCTATAAAATGGCTGCGGTCTGAGTTATTGATATGTTGAACAACAAATTAATTATTCACGTCAATTGCAATGTTATTGATTGTCGCTGACAGGTTTAAAATGTATGTAGGCTACATTTTGTGGATTGTATTGAAATCTAGCTAATCCACCTATAAAGATAGTCAGAGATAAACCTGTCAGGAGTCTAATTGTAATATTTCAATCGGTTCTTGGCTAAAAGTTTTTAGTCTATGGTAGTAAAAATCCAAATCTTGTTTAACCTAATTATAACTTTTTGTTCTTTTTTTAAATTTTGATACGGTCTTTTTCGATTCCTCGTTCGTACTATTTTTACCAATTTCGTTTGCAGCATTTTCCATGCAATTCCCTTTCAATTTAATAAGCGAAGCAATCAAACTAAAGCACAGATAATTCAGCTCCACCGCCGCGTTATTGTTTACTGCCAGTGTTTGCGGTGAAAGCCACTACGTTTATTGCTGGCTATTTCTTTTGAACGCAGCTTTTACGGTGCTTAGCTATAGGTAGACAAACACGCGCTTCAGATTGAAACTACTACTATTTGCCTCGCTTTCAATCCTCGGTCTTCGAATATAGTCTGTGGTTTTACTGAAATAGTTTTTCTTTTTGTTTTGGGTTGAAGTGATTTATTCAGGTATTATTTATTTATTAAAACTATGCGCTAGTAAATAATACTGTACAAAGGCGGACTTAATGCCTTAGGCATTTTCTACCAGTCGACCTTAGGGAGATAACCCGCACTGGGCCTGCGTGGTGGATTACAGTCCATTTCCTCTCCTAGAGACTAGAGGAGGCCTGAGTTCCAGCAGTGGGAACTTTTAAAGGCTGATTATGCTTCCCAAAAGTAAAATGAAATAGATATGAACTTATATTTTTATATCCTATTTTAACACTAATAAATTAAAAGTAATGCTTCCATCTAATCGTAGAGAGTTTCTATAGAAGAATATTAAGTATCTGTGATTTACTGCCAGCAGTAAATTGCTAACAAAGTTTATTTTACGGTCCGCTATCGATAAACTGAGTATTGGGTGTTGACTTGAGTAAGAGTAACTACCTGCCTAAAATAATCCTGACTAATATTATAAATGCGTAAGTTTGTTTGCTAACGAACTCTCGCATTTATATTATCTTTACAATGCGTACCAAATAAGAATAGGATCGATTGACATGTTGTGACGTCACATCGTACTGTCAAATAGAAGAATGATTATATACAAACAAATTTTTTTTTAAATTTAATTTATTTACGAGCTGTGAACGAAAAAAGTTTAATCAGAATTCAGTTCTTCAATTTTGCTCATCTCTGAGTTCATCCATTTTGCCCAATTTCTTGCGATTGGACAGTATGACGTGACGTCACAACATGGCAATCGTTTAGATTCTTATTTGGAACGCATATTATTATTATACGTCTAAACCACTGAACTGATCATCGTGAAATTTTCAATATACTTTTACAGGGGTACAGAAAAGTACTTTAAGGGTAAATTTACATCCATAAAAAAACAATTACCGAAGGAAAAAAATTTAACTTTCAACGGTCACTATTGCTTTAGGAAGCTAGATGGCGTTACTTGTCTTTCGGATATATATTTCTAGTGTGTTTCGAGTTAATTCCAAAAATTTATTTGGTATATTTGTTTTGGGTGTTTTTAAATTATTCCGAGAATCTAAAGTAAAGCCGCGGGATAAGCTAATGAACTATAATGTTTTTAGATCGGTTGCCAAAGGCTCGACCTTCGTCGTGTTTTCGGGAAACTCCATTCGAGTTTTCCCATTGTTTTACATGACACGTGATACTTACGTAAATAGTTTTGTGAATAACTAGCTTCTGCCAGCAGCTTCGGCCGCGTGAAAATAGGTTTTCTCCATACAAACTTCCAACCCCCGTTTTACCCCCTTAAGGGTGGAGTTTCGTAAAATCCGTTCTTAGATGTCCACCCTATAAGGGTATTATGATTTCTAAGATTTCGTGATTAATCAGTGAGTGGTATTTCGCTTTTATAAGATTCTGAATATTATGCTTTAATTTGTTTCTACGTAACCTAACTAGGACATTGGGGTCGACTTCTTAAATAATCGAATGTTGGGTTGCCATATTTTACATTGAGCGATACGGTAGAGTACAATATGGTACGGTTGGCGTAGTGGTTGACCAATTGACTGCTCCGCTGCGAGTCGCGGGTTTGATTCCCGCACGGAACAAAAATTTGTAAGGCCTACAGATAAGTGTTTTGGGTCTGGGTGTCTTGATTAATTTCTAGTATGGGGCAAAGTTTCAATAAAAAAGGCTGATGTTTGAAATAAATGATTTTCTTTATTTCTTTCTTTCTTTGTTTGTTTGTTTGTTTCTTTCTTTCTTTAATGCTAGATTTTATGGTTCATAAACATCCATAACGAGTGACAAATGTTTACAAATAACATTTATATTTTACAATAGGTACTCGTCGCAACGTTATTCAAAAAATTAACATACAATAACTTAAAGTTGAATAACACTGAAAAACTGCAAATTCTTGACACTTGAAACGACCTCAAATTGCAAATGTCTGCCCCGATGTCACTGAAATGACAAGAGGATGTTATAATGCATGCATAATTGCTGCTGTGATGGAAAATAACGTTAACTTCGTGCATAATTACCTATCAGAAATATTTACAAAGCCTATGTTTTGAGCAAAAATGACTTAGGAAAAAAATACAGCTATCTATAGATTCTAGAACGAAAATCATCTCAAAATAAAGGTGACAAATTGTCAAACGCGGGACAGCTGCCGTAATTCGTAATTGGTTGAATGAATATTCAATAGCATTACTTAACTTGCGTTTAATCTGTGACGTGTCGATAATTTCTTTTCAGAAACCGGGGTTAAGAATTTTTAATCAAACACAGGTCAAGCAATCCTTCATCTCCATCTTCAAAGAGCTCTTTCACTTTCCATAAAGCAATTCTAAATTTAAATGCACCAGAATCAAATCCATTCAGCCTACATGTTGATATAGTGTTTGCCAATGTTTCGGCCTTCATTCGATTCGACGGCCACCTTGATCGCGAGTTCATCTTTTTGCGGCCACGCTCTCTCTCGATTAATGATCGAATAGCATTCAATCGAATCGATTGGATAGCTATTGGATATTTCGAATTGGTTGTTTATGGTCAGGTGTGGTTTGACATGTGATTTTTTGGGTTCCATTGATGCTTTGTGTTTAGTTTTATCGTTCTAATTAGCTTATGTTATTGTATTTATTATCCCACTGCAGGTCACGCCTCCATCTGACTTTTTCACTCAATCAGTGCGGGCTTTCAGTGGTATTCGAATTTTCGTTTTTGTTGTCAAATTTGCATGTTCATGGAGTTAATATGCAACTATAAATAATGATTTTCATGAATATACTTTTTTTAGCTCCTACATTTCCTTTGCCTCTTTCTTCACTACGTTTCCAGTTCTTACTAAAAGGTTTTTTAAATTAAATCTGTCGTTTGCTCGTCGTCGAGTAGTGAGCTTCTATCTAATTAAATTCTTGAATTTTTATTTTTTAGACGGAATATCAAAATGAATTCTAAGCTTATTGCGATTATAACTATGTTCAGTCTTTCCTGTATTATTGTCATTGATGTCATTATAATGTGTCAGTAAGGTTAAGGTTGTCATCATTTGTTTTTGTCTCTACTAGCGGTATATAATAAGCGGTATAATCATTGAATATAATGAGGTATTCAAATAATTACAAATCGATTTATGAGTGACTAGACATCGAATAAAAATGAGGGAGCGGCATTCTTAATTATCATAAAATGTGTATTTGCATACACAATATTTTTTTCTCCTGGTGTGGCTTTGTGGCTCATATAATTTATTTATCGACATTGAACTACCTAGCTGTAAAATCTGTTAATATATTAACTTTAAGGACATATGGATTTAATCTGTAAAAAAAATCATAAATATTTAATATTAAGCAAAGAAAGTCTACATGACGTAAACCATAATTGGCTGCTTAAAATTCATTAAAAAAATCTTAGCTCAAGTTTGACAATTTGTCACATTATTTTGTTATATACTTAGTACCTAATTGTCGTTCCTGAAACTGGGCTTTAGTAGTTACAAAGTGAACCTTATGATCTATTTCATAAAATACTAAAACGCTCACTATTTTATGAAATACGTTGTTCATCCCCTCTACCGACAATAGCTGGTCCCCTCGATAAATCCTGGAATGGTTTATATTTCTCAGTTCTATTTTATTTTAAAGTTACTTTAAAATAGGTACATACTATTATTCAAGAGTTTTTTTGACCACTATCTCATCGATAATAAGCGATGATGTGGCCGACGATGGATCACACTTGCATACAAGTAGCTTATTCACTCTTGACTCAAAGACCCTTAGGTTATAGTTATCAGGAAACAGACTCCGGCAAGGAATCCTATTGGATAGTAATATTTTAATTTTTGTTTATTTGCGTAACAGAGTCGTCCAGATATACCTCCGTCACGCTTTTTTAGTACTGATCGATTTTCAATTCTTAATTCTTAATTCTTTATTATTTATACAGACAGTTCATGTACAAAGGCGAGCTTAACTCAGCAATGAGTTTTCTCCCAGCAAACCTTTTGAAATATAAAGAGAGAATATATTCGAGGGTAGGATCCAGTGCACAATATAAACCTACATATTAAGTCTAAAATATAATTATATTATACATACTAATATATATATATATATTATGTCAATAATGAAAGGAAGTGCTCTTTAATTTT